>JALIGU010000014.1:332500-1697500 GCA_023053565.1 Aquilegia eximia
ATATTTAAAATTGGCCTAAAACGTCCCGGCTAAGCCTTGTCGATCTTGAGGTTTTAGATTCCAAAACAAGTGAGTTTCGTCCATTGACTAGTTCTAACCGAAAACCGAGTAAATGCCGACCGAACGTACGGACATAAATCTCCTTTTTACGGACGGAACGTTGTTTTTTCACCTTAGAACGCCCCGAGTTAAGTAATGGAGTGGGTAGTCTCTTAGCTGTATCATTTTCCATGCGAAAACATGTTTGTTTCGTCCACTTATAAGTTCGGAACAAAAATCGAGTACATACCAAGCCCAAAGTCCGGACAAAACCCCCTTCCCATGGTTCAAATGTTCTATATTGGCCTTAAAACGTCCCGGCTAAGCCTTGTCCATCTTGAGGTTTTAGATTCCAAAACAAGTGAGTTTCGTCCATTTCCAAGTTCGGACCGAAAACCCAGTAAATGCTGACCGTACGGACGGACATAAATCTCGTTTTTACGGACGGAACGTTGTTTTTTCACCTTAGAACGCCACGAGTTAAGTAATCGAGTGGCTAGTCTCTTAGGTGTATCTTTTTCCATGCGAAACCATGTGTATTTCGTCCACTAAAAAGTTCGGAACAAAAATCGAGTACATACCGAGTCGAATGTCAGGACAAAACACTGTTCCCATGGTCCAAATGTTCTATATTGCCCTTAAAACGTCCCAGCTAACGCTTGTCGATCTTGAGCTTTTAGATTTTTAAACAAGTGAGTTTCGTCCATTTCCCAGTTCGGACTGAAAACCGAGTAAATGCCGACCGAACGGACGGACATAAATCTCGTTTTTACGGACGGAACATTGTTTTTTCACTTTAGAACGCACCGAGTTAAGTAATGGAGTGGCTAGTCTCTTAGGTGTATCTTTTTCCATGCGAAACCATGTGTATTTCGTCCACTTATAAGTTCGGAACAAAAATCGAGTACATACCAAGCCGGAAGTCCGGACAAAATCCCCTTCCCATCGTTCAAATGTTCTATATTGGCCTTAAAACGTCCCGGATAAGCCTTGTCCATCTTGAGGTTTTAGATTCCAAAACAAGTGAGTTTCGTCCATTTACAATTTCGGACCGAAAACCGAGTAAATGCCGACCGAACGGACGGACATAAATCTCGTTTTTACGGACGGAACGTTGTTTTTTCACCTTAGAACTCCCCGAGTTAAGTAATGCAGTGGCTAGTCTCTTAGGTGTACCTTTTTCCATGCGAAACCATGTGTGTTTCGTCCACTAATAAGTTCGGAACAAAAATCTCGTACATACCAAGCAGAATGTCTGGACAAAACCCTGTTCCCATGGTCCAAATATTCTATATTGGCCTTAAAACGTCCCGGCTAAGCCTTGTCGATCTTGAGGTTTTAGATTCCAAAACAAGTGAGTTTCGTCCATTGACTAGTTCTAACCGAAAATCGAGTAAATGCCGACCGAACGTACGGACATAAATCTCCTTTTTACGGACGGAACGTTGTTTTTTCACCTTAGAACGCCCCGAGTTAAGTAATGGAGTGGCTAGTCTCTTAGCTGTATCATTTTCCATGCGAAATCATGTGTGTTTCGTCCACTTTTAAGTTCGGAACAAAAATCGAGTACATACCAAGCCGAAAGTCCGGACAAAACCCCCTTCCCATGGTTCAAATGTTCTATATTGGCCTTAAAACGTCCCGGCTAAGCCTTGTCCATCTTGAGGTTTTAGATTCCAAAACAAGTGAGTTTTGTCCATTTCCATGTTCGGACCGAAAACCGAGTAAATGCCGACCGAACGGACGGACATAAATCTCGTTTTTACGGACGGAACGTTGTTTTTTCACCTTAATACGCCCCGAGTTAAGTAATGGAGTGGCTAGTCTCTTAGGTGTATCTTTTTCCATGCGAAACCATGTGTATTTCGTCCACTAAAAAGTTCGGAACAAAAATCGAGTACATACCGAGTCGAATGTCAGGACAAAACACTGTTCCCATGGTCCAAATGTTCTATATTGCCCTTAAAACGTCCCAGCTAACGCTTGTCGATCTTGAGCTTTTAGATTTTTAAACAAGTGAGTTTCGTCCATTTCCCAGTTCGGACTGAAAACCGAGTAAATGCCGACCGAACGGACGGACATAAATCTCGTTTTTACTGACGGAACATTGTTTTTTCACTTTAGAACGCACCGAGTTAAGTAATGGAATGGCTAGTCTCTTAGGTGTATCTTTTTCCATGCGAAACCATGTGTATTTCGTCCACTTATAAGTTCGGAACAAAAATCGAGTACATACCAAGCCGGAAGTCCGGACAAAACCCCCTTCCCATGGTTCAAATGTTCTATATTGGCCTTAAAACTTCCCGGATAAGCCTTGTCCATCTTGAGGTTTTAGATTCCAAAACAAGTGAGTTTCGTCCATTTACAATTTCGGACCGAAAACCGAGTAAATGCCGACCGAACGGACGGACATAAATCTCGTTTTTACGGACGGAACGTTGTTTTTTCACCTTGGAACTCCCCGAGTTAAGTAATGGAGTGGCTAGTCTCTTAGGTGTATCTTTTTCCATGCGAAAACATGTGTGTTTCGTCCACTAAAAAGTTCGGAACAAAAATCGAGTACATACCGAGTCGAATGTCAGGACAAAACACTGTTCCCATGGTCCAAATGTTCTATATTGCCCTTAAAACGTCCCGGCTAACCCTTGTCGATCTTGAACTTTTAGATTTTTAAACAAGTGAGTTTCGTCCATTTCCAAGTTCGGACTGAAAACCGAGTAAATGCCGACTGAACGGACGGACATAAATCTCGTTTTTACGGACAGAACATTGTTTTTTCACTTTAGAACGCACCGAGTTAAGTAATGGAGTGGCTAGTCTCTTAGGTGTATCTTTTTCCATGCGAAACCGTGTGTATTTCGTCCACTTATAAGTTCGGAACAAAAATCGAGTACATACCAAGACGAAAGTTCGGACAAAACCCCCTTCCCATGGTTCAAATGTTCTATATTGGCCTTAAAACGTCCCGGCTAAGCCTTGTCCATCTTGAGGTTTTAGATTCCAAAACAAGTGAGTTTCGTCCATTTCCAAGTTCGGACCGAAAACCGAGTAAATGCCGACCGAACGGACGGACATAAATCTCGTTTTTACGAACGGAACGTTGTTTTTTCACCTTAGAACGCCCCGAGTTAAGTAATGGAGTGGCTAGTCTCTTAGGTGTATCTTTTTCCATGCGAAACCATGTGTATTTCGTCCACTAAAATGTTCGGAACAAAAATCCAGTACATACCGAGTCGAATGTTAGGACAAAACACTGTTCCCATGGTCCAAATGTTCTATTTTGCCCTTAAAACGTCCCGGCTAACCCTTGTCGATCTTGAGCTTTTAGATTCCAAAACAAGTGAGTTTCGTCCATTTCCAATTTCGGACTGAAAATGAGTAAATACCGACCGAACGGACGGACATAAATCTCATTTTTACGGACGGAACATTGTTTTTTCACTTTAGAACGCCCCGAGTGGCTAGTCTCTTAGGTATATCGTTTTCCATGCGAAAACATGTGTGTTTCGTCCACTAATAAGTTCGGAACAAAAATCTCGTACATACCAAGCAGAATGTCTGGACAAAACCCTGTTCCCATGGTCCAAATATTCTATATTGGCCTTAAAACGTCCCGGCTAAGCCTTGTCGATCTTGAGGTTTTAGATACCAAAACAAGTGAGTTTCGTCCATTGACAAGTTCTAACCGAAAACCGAGTAAATGCCGACCGAACGTACGGACATAAATCTCCTTTTTACGGACGGAACGTTGTTTTTTCACCTTAGAACGCCCCAAGTTAAGTAATGGAGTGGCTAGTCTCTTAGCTGTATCATTTTCCATGCGAAATCATGTGTGTTTCGTCCACTTTTAAGTTCGGAACAAAAATTGAGTACATACCAAGCCGAAAGTCCGGACAAAACCCCCTTCGCATGGTTCAAATGTTCTATATTGGCCTTAAAACGTCCCGGCTAAGCCTTGTCCATCTTGAGGTTTTAGATTCCAAAACAAGTGAGTTTCGTCCATTTCCATGTTCGGACCGAAAACCGAGTAAATGCCGACCGAACGGACGGACATAAATCTCGTTTTTACGGACGGAACGTTGTTTTTTCACCTTAGAACGCCCCGAGTTAAGTAATGGAGTGGCTAGTCTCTTAGGTGTATCTTTTTCCATGCGAAACCATGTGTATTTCGTCCACTAAAAAGTTCGGAACAAAATTCGAGTACATACCGAGTCGAATGTCAGGACAAAACACTGTTCCCATGGTCCAAATGTTCTATATTGCCCTTAAAACGTCCCAGCTAACGCTTGTCGATCTTGAGCTTTTAGATTTTTAAACAAGTGAGTTTCGTCCATTTCCCAGTTCGGACTGAAAACCGAGTAAATGCCGACCGAACGGACGGACATAAATCTCGTTTTTACGGACGGAACATTGTTTTTTCACTTTAGAACGCACCGAGTTAAGTAATGGAGTGGCTAGTCTCTTAGGTGTATCTTTTTCCATGCGAAACCATGTGTATTTCGTCCACTTATAAGTTCAGAACAAAAATCGAGTACATACCAAGACGAAAGTTCGGACAAAACCCCCTTCCCATGGTTCAAATGTTCTATATTAGCCTTAAAACGTCCCGGCTAAGCCTTGTCCATCTTGAGGTTTTAGATTCCAAAACAAGTGAGTTTCGTCCATTTCCAAGTTCGGACCGAAAACCGAGTAAATGCCGACCGAACGGACGGACATAAATCTCGTTTTTACGAACGGAACGTTGTTTTTTCACCTTAGAACGCCCCGAGTTAAGTAATGGAGTGGCTAGTCTCTTAGGTGTATCTTTTTCCATGCGAAACCATGTGTATTTCGTCCACTAAAATGTTCGGAACAAAAATCCAGTACATACCGAGTCGAATGTTAGGACAAAACACTGTTCCCATGGTCCAAATGTTCTATTTTGCCCTTAAAACGTCCCGGCTAACCCTTGTCGATCTTGAGCTTTTAGATTCCAAAACAAGTGAGTTTCGTCCATTTCCAATTACGGACTGAAAATGAGTAAATACTGACCGAACGGACGGACATAAATCTCATTTTTACGGACGGAACATTGTTTTTTCACTTTAGAACGCCCCGAGTGGCTAGTCTCTTAGGTATATCGTTTTCCATGCAAAAACATGTGTGTTTCGTCCACTAATAAGTTCGGAACAAAAATCTCGTACATACCAAGCAGAATGTCTGGACAAAACCCTGTTCCCATGGTCCAAATATTCTATATTGGCCTTAAAACGTCCCGGCTAAGCCTTGTCGATCTTGAGGTTTTAGATTCCAAAACAAGTGAGTTTCGTCCATTGACAAGTTCTAACCGAAAACCGAGTAAATGCCGACCGAACGTACGGACATAAATCTTCTTTTTACGGACGGAACGTTGTTTTTTCACCTTAGAACGCCCCGAGTTAAGTAATGGAGTGGCTAGTCTCTTAGCTGTATCATTTTCCATGCGAAATCATGTGTGTTTCGACCACTTTTAAGTTCGGAACAAAAATCGAGTACATACCAAGCCGAAAGTCCGGACAAAACCCCCTTCCCATGGTTCAAATGTTCTATATTGGCCTTAAAAAGTCCCGGCTAAGCCTTGTCCATCTTGAGGTTTTAGATTCCAAAACAAGTGAGTTTCGTCCATTTCCATGTTCGGACCGAAAACCGAGTAAATACCGACCGAACGGACGGACATAAATCTCGTTTTTACGGACGGAACGGTGTTTTTTCACCTTAGAACGCCCCGAGTTAAGTAATGGAGTGGCTAGTCTCTTAGGTGTATCTTTTTCCATGCGAAACCATGTGTATTTCGTCCACTAAAAAGTTCGGAACAAAAATCGAGTACATACCGAGTCGAATGTCAGGACAAAACACTGTTCCCATGGTCCGAATGTTCTATATTGCCCTTAAAACGTCCCAGCTAACGCTTGTCGATCTTGAGCTTTTAGATTTTTAAACAAGTGAGTTTCGTCCATTTCCCAGTTCGGAATGAAAACCGAGTAAATGCCGACCGAACGGACATAAATCTCGTTTTTACGGACGGAACATTGTTTTTTCACCTTAGAACGCACCGAGTTAAGTAATGGAATGGCTAGTCTCTTAGGTGTATCTTTTTCCATGCGAAACCATGTGTATTTCGTCCACTTATAAGTTCGGAACAAAAATCGAGTACATACCAAGCCGGAAGTCCGGACAAAACCCCCTTCCCATGGTTCAAATGTTCTATATTGGCCTTAAAACGTCCCGGATAAGCCTTGTCCATCTTGAGGTTTTAGATTCCAAAACAAGTGAGTTTCGTCCGTTTACAATTTCGGACCGAAAACCGAGTAAATGCCGACCGAACGGACGGACATAAATCTCGTTTTTACGGACGGAACGTTGTTTTTTCACCTTAGAACTCCCCGAGTTAAGTAATGGAGTGGCTAGTCTCTTAGGTGTATCTTTTTCCATGCGAAAACATGTGTGTTTCGTCCACTAAAAAGTTCGGAACAAAAATAGAGTACATACCGAGTCGAATGTCAGGACAAAAATCTCGTTTTTACGGACGGAACGTTGTTTTTTCACTTTAGAACGCACCGAGTTAAGTAATGGAGTGGCTAGTCTCTTAGGTGTATCTTTTTCCATGCGAAACCATGTGTATTTCGTCCACTTATAAGTTCGGAACAAAAATCGAGTACATACCAAGACGAAAGTTCGGACAAAACCCCCTTCCCATGGTTCAAATGTTCTATATTGGCCTTAAAACGTCCCGGCTAAGCCTTGTCCATCTTGAGGTTTTAGATTCCAAAACAAGTGAGTTTCGTCCATTTCCAAGTTCGGACCGAAAACCGAGTAAATGCCGACCGAACGGACGGACATAAATCTCGTTTTTACGAACGGAACGTTGTTTTTTCACCTTAGAACGCCCCGAGTTAAGTAATGGAGTGGCTAGTCTCTTAGGTGTATCTTTTTCCATGCGAAACCATGTGTATTTCGTCCACTAAAATGTTCGAAACAAAAATCCAGTACATACCGAGTCGAATGTTAGGACAAAACACTGTTCCCATGGTCCAAATGTTCTATTTTGCCCTTAAAACGTCCCGGCTAACCCTTGTCGATCTTGAGCTTTTAGATTCCAAAACAAGTGAGTTTCGTCCATTTCCAATTTCGGACTGAAAATGAGTAAATACCGACCGAACGGACGGACATAAATCTCATTTTTACGGACGGAACATTGTTTTTTTACTTTAGAACGCCCCGAGTGGCTAGTCTCTTAGGTATATCGTTTTCCATGCAAAAACATGTGTGTTTCGTCCACTAATAAGTTCGGAACAAAAATCTCGTACATACCAAGCAGAATGTCTGGACAAAACCCTGTTCCCATGGTCCAAATATTCTATATTGGCCTTAAAACGTCCCGGCTAAGCCTTGTCGATCTTGAGGTTTTAGATTCCAAAACAAGTGAGTTTCGTCCATTGACAAGTTCTAACCGAAAACCGAGTAAATGCCGACCGAACGTACGGACATAAATCTTCTTTTTACGGACGGAACGTTGTTTTTTCACCTTAGAACGCCCCGAGTTAAGTAATGGACTGGCTAGTCTCTTAGCTGTATCATTTTCCATGCGAAATCATGTGTGTTTCGACCACTTTTAAGTTCGGAACAAAAATCGAGTACATACCAAGCCGAAAGTCCGGACAAAACCCCCTTCCCATGGTTCAAATGTTCTATATTGGCCTTAAAAAGTCCCGGCTAAGCCTTGTCCATCTTGAGGTTTTAGATTCCAAAACAAGTGAGTTTCGTCCATTTCCATGTTCGGACCGAAAACCGAGTAAATACCGACCGAACGGACGGACATAAATCTCGTTTTTACGGACGGAACGGTGTTTTTTCACCTTAGAACGCCCCGAGTTAAGTAATGGAGTGGCTAGTCTCTTAGGTGTATCTTTTTCCATGCGAAACCATGTGTATTTCGTCCACTAAAAAGTTCGGAACAAAAATCGAGTACATACCGAGTCGAATGTCAGGACAAAACACTGTTCCCATGGTCCGAATGTTCTATATTGCCCTTAAAACGTCCCAGCTAACGCTTGTCGATCTTGAGCTTTTAGATTTTTAAACAAGTGAGTTTCGTCCATTTCCCAGTTCGGAATGAAAACCGAGTAAATGCCGACCGAACGGACATAAATCTCGTTTTTACGGACGGAACATTGTTTTTTCACCTTAGAACGCACCGAGTTAAGTAATGGAATGGCTAGTCTCTTAGGTGTATCTTTTTCCATGCGAAACCATGTGTATTTCGTCCACTTATAAGTTCGGAACAAAAATCGAGTACATACCAAGCCGGAAGTCCGGACAAAACCCCCTTCCCATGGTTCAAATGTTCTATATTGGCCTTAAAACGTCCCGGATAAGCCTTGTCCATCTTGAGGTTTTAGATTCCAAAACAAGTGAGTTTCGTCCGTTTACAATTTCGGACCGAAAACCGAGTAAATGCCGACCGAACGGACGGACATAAATCTCGTTTTTACGGACGGAACGTTGTTTTTTCACCTTAGAACTCCCCGAGTTAAGTAATGGAGTGGCTAGTCTCTTAGGTGTATCTTTTTCCATGCGAAAACATGTGTGTTTCGTCCACTAAAAAGTTCGGAACAAAAATAGAGTACATACCGAGTCGAATGTCAGGACAAAAATCTCGTTTTTACGGACGGAACGTTGTTTTTTCACTTTAGAACGCACCGAGTTAAGTAATGGAGTGGCTAGTCTCTTAGGTGTATCTTTTTCCATGCGAAACCATGTGTATTTCGTCCACTTATAAGTTCGGAACAAAAATCGAGTACATACCAAGACGAAAGTTCGGACAAAACCCCCTTCCCATGGTTCAAATGTTCTATATTGGCCTTAAAACGTCCCGGCTAAGCCTTGTCCATCTTGAGGTTTTAGATTCCAAAACAAGTGAGTTTCGTCCATTTCCAAGTTCGGACCGAAAACCGAGTAAATGCCGACCGAACGGACGGACATAAATCTCGTTTTTACGAACGGAACGTTGTTTTTTCACCTTAGAACGCCCCGAGTTAAGTAATGGAGTGGCTAGTCTCTTAGGTGTATCTTTTTCCATGCGAAACCATGTGTATTTCGTCCACTAAAATGTTCGAAACAAAAATCCAGTACATACCGAGTCGAATGTTAGGACAAAACACTGTTCCCATGGTCCAAATGTTCTATTTTGCCCTTAAAACGTCCCGGCTAACCCTTGTCGATCTTGAGCTTTTAGATTCCAAAACAAGTGAGTTTCGTCCATTTCCAATTTCGGACTGAAAATGAGTAAATACCGACCGAACGGACGGACATAAATCTCATTTTTACGGACGGAACATTGTTTTTTTACTTTAGAACGCCCCGAGTGGCTAGTCTCTTAGGTATATCGTTTTCCATGCAAAAACATGTGTGTTTCGTCCACTAATAAGTTCGGAACAAAAATCTCGTACATACCAAGCAGAATGTCTGGACAAAACCCTGTTCCCATGGTCCAAATATTCTATATTGGCCTTAAAACGTCCCGGCTAAGCCTTGTCGATCTTGAGGTTTTAGATTCCAAAACAAGTGAGTTTCGTCCATTGACAAGTTCTAACCGAAAACCGAGTAAATGCCGACCGAACGTACGGACATAAATCTTCTTTTTACGGACGGAACGTTGTTTTTTCACCTTAGAACGCCCCGAGTTAAGTAATGGACTGGCTAGTCTCTTAGCTGTATCATTTTCCATGCGAAATCATGTGTGTTTCGACCACTTTTAAGTTCGGAACAAAAATCGAGTACATACCAAGCCGAAAGTCCGGACAAAACCCCCTTCCCATGGTTCAAATGTTCTATATTGGCCTTAAAAAGTCCCGGCTAAGCCTTGTCCATCTTGAGGTTTTAGATTCCAAAACAAGTGAGTTTCGTCCATTTCCATGTTCGGACCGAAAACCGAGTAAATACCGACCGAACGGACGGACATAAATCTCGTTTTTACGGACGGAACGGTGTTTTTTCACCTTAGAACGCCCCGAGTTAAGTAATGGAGTGGCTAGTCTCTTAGGTGTATCTTTTTCCATGCGAAACCATGTGTATTTCGTCCACTAAAAAGTTCGGAACAAAAATCGAGTACATACCGAGTCGAATGTCAGGACAAAACACTGTTCCCATGGTCCAAATGTTCTATATTGCCCTTAAAACGTCCCAGCTAACGCTTGTCGATCTTGAGCTTTTAGATTTTTAAACAAGTGAGTTTCGTCCATTTCCCAGTTAGGACTGAAAACCGAGTAAATGCCGACCGAACGGACATAAATCTCGTTTTTACGGACGGAACATTGTTTTTTCACTTTAGAACGCACCGAGTTAAGTAATGGAATGGCTAGTCTCTTAGGTGTATCTTTTTCCATGCGAAACCATGTGTATTTCGTCCACTTATAAGTTCGGAACAAAAATCGAGTACATACCAAGCCGGAAGTCCGGACAAAACCCCCTTCCCATGGTTCAAATGTTCTATATTGGCCTTAAAACGTCCCGGATAAGCCTTGTCCATCTTGAGGTTTTAGATTCCAAAACAAGTGAGTTTCGTCCATTTACAATTTCGGACCGAAAACCGAGTAAATGCCGACCGAACGGACGGACATAAATCTCGTTTTTACGGACGGAACGTTGTTTTTTCACCTTAGAACTCCCCGAGTTAAGTAATGGAGTGGCTAGTCTCTTATGTGTATCTTTTTCCATGCGAAAACATGTGTGTTTCGTCCACTAAAAAGTTCGGAACAAAAATAGAGTACATACCGAGTCGAATGTCCGGACAAAAATCTCGTTTTTACGGACGGAACGTTGTTTTTTCACTTTAGAACGCACCGAGTTAAGTAATGGAGTGGCTAGTCTCTTAGGTGTATCTTTTTCCATGCGAAACCATGTGTATTTCGTCCACTTATAAGTTCGGAACAAAAATCGAGTACATACCAAGACGAAAGTTCGGACAAAACCCCCTTCCCATGGTTCAAATGTTCTATATTGGCCTTAAAACGTCCCGGCTAAGCCTTGTCCATCTTGAGGTTTTAGATTCCAAAACAAGTGAGTTTCGTCCATTTCCAAGTTCGGACCGAAAACCGAGTAAATGCCGACCGAACGGACGGACATAAATCTCGTTTTTACGAACGGAACGTTGTTTTTTCACCTTAGAACGCCCCGAGTTAAGTAATGGAGTGGCTAGTCTCTTAGGTGTATCTTTTTCCATGCGAAACCATGTGTATTTCGTCCACTAAAATGTTCGAAACAAAAATCCAGTACATACCGAGTCGAATGTTAGGACAAAACACTGTTCCCATGGTCCAAATGTTCTATTTTGCCCTTAAAACGTCCCGGCTAACCCTTGTCGATCTTGAGCTTTTAGATTCCAAAACAAGTGAGTTTCGTCCATTTCCAATTTCGGACTGAAAATGAGTAAATACCGACCGAACGGACGGACATAAATCTCATTTTTACGGACGGAACATTGTTTTTTCACTTTAGAACGCCCCGAGTGGCGTGTCTCTTAGGTATATCGTTTTCCATGCAAAAACATGTGTGTTTCGTCCACTAATAAGTTCGGAACAAAAATCTCGTACATACCAAGCAGAATGTCTGGACAAAACCCTGTTCCCATGGTCCAAATATTCTATATTGGCCTTAAAACGTCCCGGCTAAGCCTTGTCGATCTTGAGGTTTTAGATTCCAAAACAAGTGAGTTTCGTCCATTGACAAGTTTTAACCGAAAACCGAGTAAATGCCGACCGAACGTACGGACATAAATCTCCTTTTTACGGACGGAACGTTGTTTTTTCACCTTAGAACGCCCCGAGTTAAGTAATGGAGTGGCTAGTCTCTTAGCTGTATCATTTTCCATGCGAAATCATGTGTGTTTCGTCCACTTTTAAGTTCGGAACAAAAATCGAGTACATACCAAGCCGAAAGTCCGGACAAAACCCCCTTCCCATGGTTCAAATGTTCTATATTGGCCTTAAAACGTCCCGGCTAAGCCTTGTCCATCTTGAGGTTTTAGATTCCCAAACAAGTGAGTTTCGTCCATTTCCATGTTCGGACCGAAAACCGAGTAAATGCCGACCGAACGGACGGACATAAATCTCGTTTTTACGGACGGAACGTTGTTTTTTCACCTTAGAACGCCCCGAGTTAAGTAATGGAGTGGCTAGTCTCTTAGGTGTATCTTTTTCCATGCGAAACCATGTGTATTTCATCCACTAAAAAGTTCGGAACAAAAATCGAGTACATACCGAGTCGAATGTCAGGACAAAACACTGTTCCCATAGTCCAAATGTTCTATATTGCCCTTAAAACGTCCCGGCTAACCCTTGTCGATCTTGAGCTTTTAGATTTTTAAACAAGTGAGTTTCGTCCATTTCCAACTTCGGACTGAAAACCAAGTAAATGCCGACCGAACGGACGGACATAAATCTCGTTTTTACGGACGGAACATTGTTTTTTCACTTTAGAACGCACCGAGTTAAGTAATGGAATGGCTAGTCTCTTAGGTGTATCTTTTTCCATGCGAAACCATGTGTATTTCGTCCACTTATAAGTTCGGAACAAAAATCGAGTACATACAAAGCCGAAAGTCCGGACAAAACCCCCTTCCCATGGTTCAAATGTTCTATATTGGCCTTAAAACGTCCCGGATAAGCCTTGTCCATCTTGAGGTTTTAGATTCCAAAACAAGTGAGTTTCGTCCATTTCCAAGTTCGGACTGAAAACCGAGTAAATGCCGACCGAATTGACGGACATAAATCTCGTTTTTACGGACGGAACATTGTTTTTTCACTTTAGAACGCACCGAGTTAAGTAATGGAGTGGCTAGTCTCTTAGGTGTATCTTTTTCCATGCGAAACCATGTGTATTTCGTCCACTTATAAGTTCGGAACAAAAATCGAGTGCATACCAAGCCGAAAGTCCGGACAAAACCCCCTTCCCTTGGTTCAAATGTTCTATATTGGCCTTAAAACGTCCCGGCTAAGCCTTGTCGATCTTGAGGTTTTAGATTCCAAAACAAGTGAGTTTCGTCCATTGACAAGTTCTAACCGAAAACTGAGTAAATGCCGACTGAACGTACGGACATAAATCTCATTTTTACGGACGGAACGTTGTTTTTTCACCTTAGAACACCCCGAGTTAAGTAATGGAGTGGCTAGTCTCTTAGCTGTATCATTTACCATGCTAAAACATCTGTGTTTCGTCCATTTATAAGTTCGGAACAAAAATCGAGTACATACCAAGCCGAAAGTCCGGACAAAACCCCCTTCCCATGGTTCAAATGTTCTATATTGGCCTTAAAACGTCCCGGATAAGCCTTGTCCATCTTGAGGTTTTAGATTCCAAAACAAGTTAGTTTCGTCCATTTCCAAGTTCGGACCGAAAACCGAGTAAATGCCGACCAAACGGACGGACATAAATCTCGTTTTTACGGACGGAACGTTGTTTTTTCACCTTAGAACGCCCCGAGTTAAGTAATGGAGTGGCTAGTCTCTTAGGTGTATCTTTTTCCATGCGAAACCATGTGTATTTCGTCCACTAAAAAGTTCGGAACAAAAATCGAGTACATACCGAGTCGAATGTCAGGACAAAACACTGTTCCCATGGTCCAAATGTTCTACATTGCCCTTAAAACGTCCCGGCTAACCCTTGTCGATCTTGAGCTTTTAGATTTTTAAACAAGTGAGTTTCGTCCATTTCCAAGTTCGGACTGAAAACCGAGTAAATGCCGACCGAATTGACGGACATAAATCTCGTTTTTACGGACGGAACATTGTTTTTTCACTTTAGAACGCACCGAGTTAAGTAATGGAGTGGCTAGTCTCTTAGGTGTATCTTTTTCCATGCGAAACCATGTGTATTTCGTCCACTTATAAGTTCGGAACAAAAATCGAGTGCATACCAAGCCGAAAGTCCGGACAAAACCCCCTTCCCATGGTTCAAATGTTCTATATTGCCCTTAAAACGTCCCGGCTAAGCCTTGTCGATCTTGAGGTTTTAGATTCCAAAACAAGTGAGTTTCGTCCATTGACAAGTTCTAACCGAAAACTGAGTAAATACCGACTGAACGTACGGACATAAATCTCATTTTTACGGACGGAACGTTGTTTTTTCACCTTAGAACACCCCGAGTTAAGTAATGGAGTGGCTAGTCTCTTAGCTGTATCATTTTCCATGCGAAAACATGTGTGTTTCGTCTACTTATAAGTTCGGAACAAAAATCGAGTACATACCAAGCCGAAAGTCCGGACAAAATCCCCTTCCCATGGTTCAAATGTTCTATATTGGCCTTAAAACGTCCCGGTTAAGCCTTGTCCATCTTGAGGTTTTAGATTCCAAAACAAATGAGTTTCGTCCATTTCCAAGTTCGGACCGAAAACCGAGTAAATGCCGACCGTACGGACGGACATAAATCTCGTTTTTACGGAAGGAACGTTGTTTTTTCACCTTAGAACGCCCCGAGTTAAGTAATGGAGTGGCTAGTCTCTTAGGTGTATCTTTTTCCATTCGAAACCATGTGTATTTCGTCCACTAAAAAGTTCGGAAAAAAAATGGAGTACATACCGAGTCGAATGTCAGGACAAAACACTGTTCCCATGGTCCAACTGTTCTATATTGCCCTTAAAACGTCCCGGCTAACCCTTGTCGATCTTGTGCTTTTAGATTTTTAAACAAGTGAGTTTCGTCCATTTCCAAGTTCGGACTGAAAACCAAGTAAATGCCGACCGAACAGACGGACATAAATCTCGTTTTTACGGACGGAACATTGTTTTTTCACTTTAGAACGCACCGAGTTAAGTAATGGAATGGCTAGTCTCTTAGGTGTATCTTTTTCCATGCGAAACCATGTGTATTTCGTCCACTTATAAGTTCGGAACAAAAATCGAGTACATACAAAGCCGAAAGTCCGGACAAAACTCCCTTCCCATGGTTCAAATGTTCTATATTGGCCTTAAAACGTCCCGGATAAGCCTTGTCCATCTTGAGGTTTTAGATTCCAAAACAAGTGAGTTTCGTCCATTTACAAGTTCAGACCGAAAACCGAGTAAATGCCGATCGAACGGACGGACATAAATCTCGTTTTTACGGACGGAACGTTGTTTTTTCACCTTAGAATGCCCCGAGTTAAGTAATGCAGTGGCTAGTCTCTTAGGTATATCGTTTTCCATGCGAAAACATGTGTGTTTCGTCAACTTATAAGTCCGGAACAAAAATCGAGTACATACCAAGCCGAAAGTCCGGACAAAACCCCCTTCCCTTGGTTCAAATGTTCTATATTGGCCTTAAAACGTCCCGGCTAAGCCTTGTCCATCTTGAGGTTTTAGATTCCAAAACAAGTGAGTTTCGTCCATTTCCAAGTTCGGACCGAAAACCGAGTAAATGCCGACCGAACGGACGGACATAAATCTCGTTTTTACGGACGGAACGTTGTTTTTTGACCTTAGAATGCCCCGAGTTAAGTAATGCAGTGGCTAGTCTCTTAGGTATATCGTTTTCCATGCGAAAACATGTGTGTTTCGTCAACTTATAAGTTCGGAACAAAAATCGAGTACATACCAAGCCGAAAGTCCGGACAAAACCCCCTTCCCTTGGTTCAAATGTTCTATATTGGCCTTAAAACGTCCCGGCTAAGCCTTGTCGATCTTGAGGTTTTAGATTCCAAAACAAGTGAGTTTCGTCCATTGACAAGTTCTAACCGAAAACTGAGTAAATGCCGACTGAACGTACGGACATAAATCTCATTTTTACGGACGGAACGTTGTTTTTTCACCTTAGAACACCCCGAGTTAAGTAATGGAGTGGCTAGTCTCTTAGCTGTATCATTTACCATGCGAAAACATCTGTGTTTCGTCCATTTATAAGTTCGGAACAAAAATCGAGTACATACCAAGCCGAAAGTCCGGACAAAACCCCCTTCCCATGGTTCAAATGTTCTATATTGGCCTTAAAACGTCCCGGATAAGCCTTGTCCATCTTGAGGTTTTAGATTCCAAAACAAGTTAGTTTCGTCCATTTCCAAGTTCGGACCAAAAACCGAGTAAATGCCGACCGAACAGACGGACATAAATCTCGTTTTTACGGACGGAACGTTGTTTTTTCACCTTAGAACGCCCCGAGTTAAGTAATGGAGTGGCTAGTCTCTTAGGTGTATCTTTTTCCATGCGAAACCATGTGTATTTCGTCCACTAAAAAGTTCGGAACAAAAATCGAGTACATACCGAGTCGAATGTCAGGACAAAACACTGTTCCCATGGTCCAAATGTTCTACATTGCCCTTAAAACGTCCCGGCTAACCCTTGTCGATCTTGAGCTTTTAGATTTTTAAACAAGTGAGTTTCGTCCATTTCCAAGTTCGGACTGAAAACCGAGTAAATGCCGACCGAATTGACGAACATAAATCTCATTTTTACAGACGGAACATTGTTTTTTCACTTTAGAACGCACCAAGTTAAGTAATGGAGTGGCTAGTCTCTTAGGTGTATCTTTTTCCATGCGAAACCATGTGTATTTCGTCCACTTATAAGTTCGGAACAAAAATCGAGTGCATACCAAGCCGAAAGTCCGGACAAAACCCCCTTCCCATGGTTCAAATGTTCTATATTGGCCTTAAAACGTCCCGGCTAAGCCTTGTTGATCTTGAGGTTTTAGATTCCAAAACAAGTGAGTTTCGTCCATTGACAAGTTCTAACCGAAAACTGAGTAAATACCGACTGAACGTACGGACATAAATCTCATTTTTACGGACGGAACGTTGTTTTTTCACCTTAGAACACCCCGAGTTAAGTAATGGAGTGGCTAGTCTCTTAGCTGTATCATTTTCCATGCGAAAACATGTGTGTTTCGTCTACTTATAAGTTCGGAACAAAAATCGAGTACATACCAAGCCGAAAGTCCGGACAAAATCCCCTTCCCATGGTTCAAATGTTCTATATTGGCCTTAAAACGTCCCGGTTAAGCCTTGTCCATCTTGAGGTTTTAGATTCCAAAACAAGTGAGTTTCGTCCATTTCCAAGTTCGGACCGAAAACCGAGTAAATGCCGACCGTACGGACGGACATAAATCTCGTTTTTACGGAAGGAACGTTGTTTTTTCACCTTAGAACGCCCCGAGTTAAGTAATGGAGTGGCTAGTCTCTTAGGTGTATCTTTTTCCATGCGAAACCATGTGTATTTCGTCCACTAAAAAGTTCGGAACAAAAATGGAGTACATACCGAGTCGAATGTCAGGACAAAACACTGTTCCCATGGTCCAACTGTTCTATATTGCCCTTAAAACGTCCCGGCTAACCCTTGTCGATCTTGTGCTTTTAGATTTTTAAACAAGTGAGTTTCGTCCATTTCCAAGTTCGGACTGAAAACCAAGTAAATGCCGACCGAACAGACGGACATAAATCTCGTTTTTACGGACGGAACATTGTTTTTTCACTTTAGAACGCACCGAGTTAAGTAATGGAGTGGCTAGTCTCTTAGGTGTATCTTTTTCCATGCGAAACCATGTGTATTTCGTCCACTTATAAGTTCGGAACAAAAATCGAGTGCATACCAAGCCGAAAGTCCGGACAAAACCCCCTTCCCATGGTTCAAATGTTCTATATTGGCCTTAAAACGTCCCGGCTAAGCCTTGTTGATCTTGAGGTTTTAGATTCCAAAACAAGTGAGTTTCGTCCATTGACAAGTTCTAACCGAAAACTGAGTAAATACCGACTGAACGTACGGACATAAATCTCATTTTTACGGACGGAACGTTGTTTTTTCACCTTAGAACACCCCGAGTTAAGTAATGGAGTGGCTAGTCTCTTAGCTGTATCATTTTCCATGCGAAAACATGTGTGTTTCGTCTACTTATAAGTTCGGAACAAAAATCGAGTACATACCAAGCCGAAAGTCCGGACAAAATCCCCTTCCCATGGTTCAAATGTTCTATATTGGCCTTAAAACGTCCCGGTTAAGCCTTGTCCATCTTGAGGTTTTAGATTCCAAAACAAGTGAGTTTCGTCCATTTCCAAGTTCGGACCGAAAACCGAGTAAATGCCGACCGTACGGACGGACATAAATCTCGTTTTTACGGAAGGAACGTTGTTTTTTCACCTTAGAACGCCCCGAGTTAAGTAATGGAGTGGCTAGTCTCTTAGGTGTATCTTTTTCCATGCGAAACCATGTGTATTTCGTCCACTAAAAAGTTCGGAACAAAAATGGAGTACATACCGAGTCGAATGTCAGGACAAAACACTGTTCCCATGGTCCAACTGTTCTATATTGCCCTTAAAACGTCCCGGCTAACCCTTGTCGATCTTGTGCTTTTAGATTTTTAAACAAGTGAGTTTCGTCCATTTCCAAGTTCGGACTGAAAACCAAGTAAATGCCGACCGAACAGACGGACATAAATCTCGTTTTTACGGACGGAACATTGTTTTTTCACTTTAGAACGCACCGAGTTAAGTAATGGAGTGGCTAGTCTCTTAGGTGTATCTTTTTCCATGCGAAACCATGTGTATTTCGTCCACTTATAAGTTCGGAACAAAAATCGAGTGCATACCAAGCCGAAAGTCCGGACAAAACCCCCTTCCCATGGTTCAAATGTTCTATATTGCCCTTAAAACGTCCCGGCTAAGCCTTGTCGATCTTGAGGTTTTAGATTCCAAAACAAGTGAGTTTCGTCCATTGACAAGTTCTAACCGAAAACTGAGTAAATACCGACTGAACGTACGGACATAAATCTCATTTTTACGGACGGAACGTTGTTTTTTCACCTTAGAACACCCCGAGTTAAGTAATGGAGTGGCTAGTCTCTTAGCTGTATCATTTTCCATGCGAAAACATGTGTGTTTCGTCTACTTATAAGTTCGGAACAAAAATCGAGTACATACCAAGCCGAAAGTCCGGACAAAATCCCCTTCCCATGGTTCAAATGTTCTATATTGGCCTTAAAACGTCCCGGTTAAGCCTTGTCCATCTTGAGGTTTTAGATTCCAAAACAAATGAGTTTCGTCCATTTCCAAGTTCGGACCGAAAACCGAGTAAATGCCGACCGTACGGACGGACATAAATCTCGTTTTTACGGAAGGAACGTTGTTTTTTCACCTTAGAACGCCCCGAGTTAAGTAATGGAGTGGCTAGTCTCTTAGGTGTATCTTTTTCCATTCGAAACCATGTGTATTTCGTCCACTAAAAAGTTCGGAAAAAAAATGGAGTACATACCGAGTCGAATGTCAGGACAAAACACTGTTCCCATGGTCCAACTGTTCTATATTGCCCTTAAAACGTCCCGGCTAACCCTTGTCGATCTTGTGCTTTTAGATTTTTAAACAAGTGAGTTTCGTCCATTTCCAAGTTCGGACTGAAAACCAAGTAAATGCCGACCGAACAGACGGAATCTCGTTTTTACGGACGGAACATTGTTTTTTCACTTTAGAACGCACCGAGTTAAGTAATGGAATGGCTAGTCTCTTAGGTGTATCTTTTTCCATGCGAAACCATGTGTATTTCGTCCACTTATAAGTTCGGAACAAAAATCGAGTACATACAAAGCCGAAAGTCCGGACAAAACTCCCTTCCCATGGTTCAAATGTTCTATATTGGCCTTAAAACGTCCCGGATAAGCCTTGTCCATCTTGAGGTTTTAGATTCCAAAACAAGTGAGTTTCGTCCATTTACAAGTTCAGACCGAAAACCGAGTAAATGCCGATCGAACGGACGGACATAAATCTCGTTTTTACGGACGGAACGTTGTTTTTTCACCTTAGAATGCCCCGAGTTAAGTAATGCAGTGGCTAGTCTCTTAGGTATATCGTTTTCCATGCGAAAACATGTGTGTTTCGTCAACTTATAAGTCCGGAACAAAAATCGAGTACATACCAAGCCGAAAGTCCGGACAAAACCCCCTTCCCTTGGTTCAAATGTTCTATATTGGCCTTAAAACGTCCCGGCTAAGCCTTGTCCATCTTGAGGTTTTAGATTCCAAAACAAGTGAGTTTCGTCCATTTCCAAGTTCGGACCGAAAACCGAGTAAATGCCGACCGAACGGACGGACATAAATCTCGTTTTTACGGACGGAACGTTGTTTTTTGACCTTAGAATGCCCCGAGTTAAGTAATGCAGTGGCTAGTCTCTTAGGTATATCGTTTTCCATGCGAAAACATGTGTGTTTCGTCAACTTATAAGTTCGGAACAAAAATCGAGTACATACCAAGCCGAAAGTCCGGACAAAACCCCCTTCCCTTGGTTCAAATGTTCTATATTGGCCTTAAAACGTCCCGGCTAAGCCTTGTCGATCTTGAGGTTTTAGATTCCAAAACAAGTGAGTTTCGTCCATTGACAAGTTCTAACCGAAAACTGAGTAAATGCCGACTGAACGTACGGACATAAATCTCATTTTTACGGACGGAACGTTGTTTTTTCACCTTAGAACACCCCGAGTTAAGTAATGGAGTGGCTAGTCTCTTAGCTGTATCATTTACCATGCGAAAACATCTGTGTTTCGTCCATTTATAAGTTCGGAACAAAAATCGAGTACATACCAAGCCGAAAGTCCGGACAAAACCCCCTTCCCATGGTTCAAATGTTCTATATTGGCCTTAAAACGTCCCGGATAAGCCTTGTCCATCTTGAGGTTTTAGATTCCAAAACAAGTTAGTTTCGTCCATTTCCAAGTTCGGACCAAAAACCGAGTAAATGCCGACCGAACAGACGGACATAAATCTCGTTTTTACGGACGGAACGTTGTTTTTTCACCTTAGAACGCCCCGAGTTAAGTAATGGAGTGGCTAGTCTCTTAGGTGTATCTTTTTCCATGCGAAACCATGTGTATTTCGTCCACTAAAAAGTTCGGAACAAAAATCGAGTACATACCGAGTCGAATGTCAGGACAAAACACTGTTCCCATGGTCCAAATGTTCTACATTGCCCTTAAAACGTCCCGGCTAACCCTTGTCGATCTTGAGCTTTTAGATTTTTAAACAAGTGAGTTTCGTCCATTTCCAAGTTCGGACTGAAAACCGAGTAAATGCCGACCGAATTGACGAACATAAATCTCATTTTTACAGACGGAACATTGTTTTTTCACTTTAGAACGCACCAAGTTAAGTAATGGAGTGGCTAGTCTCTTAGGTGTATCTTTTTCCATGCGAAACCATGTGTATTTCGTCCACTTATAAGTTCGGAACAAAAATCGAGTGCATACCAAGCCGAAAGTCCGGACAAAACCCCCTTCCCATGGTTCAAATGTTCTATATTGGCCTTAAAACGTCCCGGCTAAGCCTTGTTGATCTTGAGGTTTTAGATTCCAAAACAAGTGAGTTTCGTCCATTGACAAGTTCTAACCGAAAACTGAGTAAATACCGACTGAACGTACGGACATAAATCTCATTTTTACGGACGGAACGTTGTTTTTTCACCTTAGAACACCCCGAGTTAAGTAATGGAGTGGCTAGTCTCTTAGCTGTATCATTTTCCATGCGAAAACATGTGTGTTTCGTCTACTTATAAGTTCGGAACAAAAATCGAGTACATACCAAGCCGAAAGTCCGGACAAAATCCCCTTCCCATGGTTCAAATGTTCTATATTGGCCTTAAAACGTCCCGGTTAAGCCTTGTCCATCTTGAGGTTTTAGATTCCAAAACAAGTGAGTTTCGTCCATTTCCAAGTTCGGACCGAAAACCGAGTAAATGCCGACCGTACGGACGGACATAAATCTCGTTTTTACGGAAGGAACGTTGTTTTTTCACCTTAGAACGCCCCGAGTTAAGTAATGGAGTGGCTAGTCTCTTAGGTGTATCTTTTTCCATGCGAAACCATGTGTATTTCGTCCACTAAAAAGTTCGGAACAAAAATGGAGTACATACCGAGTCGAATGTCAGGACAAAACACTGTTCCCATGGTCCAACTGTTCTATATTGCCCTTAAAACGTCCCGGCTAACCCTTGTCGATCTTGTGCTTTTAGATTTTTAAACAAGTGAGTTTCGTCCATTTCCAAGTTCGGACTGAAAACCAAGTAAATGCCGACCGAACAGACGGACATAAATCTCGTTTTTACGGACGGAACATTGTTTTTTCACTTTAGAACGCACCGAGTTAAGTAATGGAGTGGCTAGTCTCTTAGGTGTATCTTTTTCCATGCGAAACCATGTGTATTTCGTCCACTTATAAGTTCGGAACAAAAATCGAGTGCATACCAAGCCGAAAGTCCGGACAAAACCCCCTTCCCATGGTTCAAATGTTCTATATTGGCCTTAAAACGTCCCGGCTAAGCCTTGTTGATCTTGAGGTTTTAGATTCCAAAACAAGTGAGTTTCGTCCATTGACAAGTTCTAACCGAAAACTGAGTAAATACCGACTGAACGTACGGACATAAATCTCATTTTTACGGACGGAACGTTGTTTTTTCACCTTAGAACACCCCGAGTTAAGTAATGGAGTGGCTAGTCTCTTAGCTGTATCATTTTCCATGCGAAAACATGTGTGTTTCGTCTACTTATAAGTTCGGAACAAAAATCGAGTACATACCAAGCCGAAAGTCCGGACAAAATCCCCTTCCCATGGTTCAAATGTTCTATATTGGCCTTAAAACGTCCCGGTTAAGCCTTGTCCATCTTGAGGTTTTAGATTCCAAAACAAGTGAGTTTCGTCCATTTCCAAGTTCGGACCGAAAACCGAGTAAATGCCGACCGTACGGACGGACATAAATCTCGTTTTTACGGAAGGAACGTTGTTTTTTCACCTTAGAACGCCCCGAGTTAAGTAATGGAGTGGCTAGTCTCTTAGGTGTATCTTTTTCCATGCGAAACCATGTGTATTTCGTCCACTAAAAAGTTCGGAACAAAAATGGAGTACATACCGAGTCGAATGTCAGGACAAAACACTGTTCCCATGGTCCAACTGTTCTATATTGCCCTTAAAACGTCCCGGCTAACCCTTGTCGATCTTGTGCTTTTAGATTTTTAAACAAGTGAGTTTCGTCCATTTCCAAGTTCGGACTGAAAACCAAGTAAATGCCGACCGAACAGACGGACATAAATCTCGTTTTTACGGACGGAACATTGTTTTTTCACTTTAGAACGCACCGAGTTAAGTAATGGAGTGGCTAGTCTCTTAGGTGTATCTTTTTCCATGCGAAACCATGTGTATTTCGTCCACTTATAAGTTCGGAACAAAAATCGAGTGCATACCAAGCCGAAAGTCCGGACAAAACCCCCTTCCCATGGTTCAAATGTTCTATATTGGCCTTAAAACGTCCCGGCTAAGCCTTGTCGATCTTGAGGTTTTAGATTCCAAAACAAGTGAGTTTCGTCCATTGACAAGTTCTAACCGAAAACTGAGTAAATGCCGACTGAACGTACGGACATAAATCTCATTTTTACGGACGGAACGTTGTTTTTTCACCTTAGAACACCCCGAGTTAAGTAATGGAGTGGCTAGTCTCTTAGCTGTATCATTTACCATGCGAAAACATCTGTGTTTCGTCCATTTATAAGTTCGGAACAAAAATCGAGTACATACCAAGCCGAAAGTCCGGACAAAACCCCCTTCCCATGGTTCAAATGTTCTATATTGGCCTTAAAACGTCCCGGATAAGCCTTGTCCATCTTGAGGTTTTAGATTCCAAAACAAGTTAGTTTCGTCCATTTCCAAGTTCGGACCGAAAACCGAGTAAATGCCGACCGAACGGACGGATATAAATCTCGTTTTTACGGACGGAACGTTGTTTTTTCACCTTAGAACGCCCCGAGTTAAGTAATGGAGTGGCTAGTCTCTTAGGTGTATCTTTTTCCATGCGAAACCATGTGTATTTCGTCCACTAAAAAGTTCGGAACAAAAATCGAGTACATACCGAGTCGAATGTCAGGACAAAACACTGTTCCCATGGTCCAAATTTTCTACATTGCCCTTAAAACGTCCCGGCTAACCCTTGTCGATCTTGAGCTTTTAGATTTTTAAACAAGTGAGTTTCGTCCATTTCCAAGTTCGGACTGAAAACCGAGTAAATGCCGACCGAATTGACGGACATAAATCTCGTTTTTACGGACGGAACATTGTTTTTTCACTTTAGAACGCACCGAGTTAAGTAATGGAGTGGCTAGTCTCTTAGGTGTATCTTTTTCCATGCGAAACCATGTGTATTTCGTCCACTTATAAGTTCGGAACAAAAATCGAGTGCATACCAAGCCGAAAGTCCGGACAAAACCCCCTTCCCATGGTTCAAATGTTCTATATTGGCCTTAAAACGTCCCGGCTAAGCCTTGTCGATCTTGAGGTTTTAGATTCCAAAACAAGTGAGTTTCGTCCATTGACAAGTTCTAACCGAAAACTGAGTAAATGCCGACTGAACGTACGGACATAAATCTCATTTTTACGGACGGAACGTTGTTTTTTCACCTTAGAACACCCCGAGTTAAGTAATGGAGTGGCTAGTCTCTTAGCTGTATCATTTTCCATGCGAAAACATGTGTGTTTCGTCTACTTATAAGTTCGGAACAAAAATCGAGTACATACCAAGCCGAAAGTCCGGACAAAATCCCCTTCCCATGGTTCAAATGTTCTATATTGGCCTTAAAACGTCCCGGTTAAGCCTTGTCCATCTTGAGGTTTTAGATTCCAAAACAAGTGAGTTTCGTCCATTTCCAAGTTCGGACCGAAAACCGAGTAAATGCCGACCGTACGGACGGACATAAATCTCGTTTTTACGGAAGAAACGTTGTTTTTTCACCTTAGAACGCCCCGAGTTAAGTAATGGAGTGGCTAGTCTCTTAGGTGTATCTTTTTCCATGCGAAACCATGTGTATTTCGTCCACTAAAAAGTTCGGAACAAAAATGGAGTACATACCGAGTCGAATGTCAGGACAAAACACTGTTCCCATTGTCCAACTGTTCTATATTGCCCTTAAAACGTCCCGGCTAACCCTTGTCGATCTTGTGCTTTTAGATTTTTAAACAAGTGAGTTTCGTCCATTTCCAAGTTCGGACTGAAAACCAAGTAAATGCCGACCGAACAGACGGACATAAATCTCGTTTTTACGGACGGAACATTGTTTTTTCACTTTAGAACGCACCGAGTTAAGTAATGGAATGGCTAGTCTCTTAGGTGTATCTTTTTCCATGCGAAACCATGTGTATTTCGTCCACTTATAAGTTCGGAACAAAAATCGAGTACATACAAAGCCGAAAGTCCGGACAAAATCCCCTTCCCATGGTTCAAATGTTCTATATTGGCCTTTAAACGTCCCGGCTAAGCCTTGTCCATCTTGAGGTTTTAGATTCCAAAACAAGTGAGTTTCGTCCATTTCCAAGTTCGGACCGAAAACCGAGTAAATGCTGACCGAACGGACAGACATAAATCTCGTTTTTATGGACGGAACGTTGTTTTTTCACCTTAGAACGTCCCGAGTTAAGTAATGGAGTGGCTAGTCTCTTAGGTATATCGTTTTCCATGCGAAAACATGTGTGTTTCGTCCACTAATAAGTTCGGAACAAAAATCGAGTACATACCAAGCCGAAAGTCCCGACAAAACCCCCTTCCCATGGTTCAAATGTTCTATATTGGCCTTAAAACGTCCCGGCTAAGCCTTGTCCATCTTGAGGTTTTAGATTCCAAAACAAGTGAGTTTCGTCCATTTCCAAGTTCGGACCGAAAACCGAGTAAATGCCGACCGTACGGACGGACATAAATCTCGTTTTTACCGACGGAACGTTGTTTTTTCACCTTAGAACGCCCCGAGTTAAGTAATGGAGTGGCTAGTCTCTTAGGTGTATCTTTTTCCATGCGAAACCATGTGTATTTCGTCCACTTATAAGTTCGGAACAAAAATCGAGTACATACAAAGCCGAAAGTCCGGACAAAACCCCCTTCCCATGGTTCAAATGTTCTATATTGGCCTTAAAACGTCCCGGATAAGCCTTGTCCATCTTGAGGTTTTAGATTCCAAAACAAGTGAGTTTCGTCCATTTACAAGTTCGGACCGAAAACCGAGTAAATGCCGACCGAACGGACGGACATAAATCTCGTTTTTACGGACGGAACGTTGTTTTTTCACCTTAGAACGTCCCGAGTGAAGTAATGGAGTGGCTAGTCTATTAGGTGTATCTTTTTCCATGCGAAACCATGTGTATTTCGTCCACTTATAAGTTCGGAACAAAAATCGAGTGCATACCAAGCCGAAAGTCCGGACAAAACCCCCTTCCCATTGTTCAAATGTTCTATATTGGCCTTAAAACGTCCCGGATAAGCCTTGTCCATCTTGAGGTTTTATATTCCAAATCAAGTGAGTTTCGTCCATTTAAAAGTTCGGAACGAAAACCGAGTAAATGCCGACCGAACGGACGGACATAAATCTCGTTTTTACGGACGGAACGTTGTTTTTTACCTTAGAATGCCCCGAGTTAAGTAATGGAGTGGCTAGTCTCTTAGGTATATCGTTTTCCATGCGAAAACATGTGTGTTTCGTCCAGTTATAAGTTCGGAACAAAAATCGAGTACATACCAAGCCAAAAGTCCGGACAAAACCCCCTTCCCATGGTTCAAATGTTCTATATTGGCCTTAAAACGTCCCGGATAAGCCTTGTCCATCTTGAGGTTTTAGATTCCAAAACAAGTGAGTTTCGTCCATTTCCAAGTTCGGACCGAAAACCGAGTAAATGCCGACCGAACGGACGGACATAAATCTCGTTTTTACGGACGGAACGTTGTTTTTTCACCTTAGAACGCCCCGAGTTAAGTAATGGAGTGGCGTCTCTTAGGTGTATCTTTTTCCATGCGAAACCATGTGTATTTCGTCCACTAAAAAGTTCGGAACAAAAATCGAGTACATACCGAGTCGAATGTCAGGACAAAACACTGTTCCCATGGTCCAAATGTTCTACATTGCCCTTAAAATGTCACGGCTAACCCTTGTCGATCTTGAGCTTTTAGATTTTTAAACAAGTGAGTTTCGTCCATTTCCAAGTTCGGACTGAAAACCAAGTAAATGCCGACCGAACGGACGGACATAAATCTCGTTTTTACGGACGGAACATTGTTTTTTCACTTTAGAACGCACCGAGTTAAGTAATGGAATGGCTAGTCTCTTAGGTGTATCTTTTTCCATGCGAAACCATGTGTATTTCGTCCACTTATAAGTTCGGAACGAAAATCGAGTGCATACCAAGCCGAAAGTCCGGACAAAACCCCCTTCCCATGGTTCAAATGTTCTATATTGGCCTTAAAACGTCCCGGCTAAGCCTTGTCCATCTTGAGGTTTTAGATTCCAAAACAAGTGAGTTTCGTCCATTTCCAAGTTCGGACCGAAAACCGAGTAAATGCCGACCGTACGGACGGACATAAATCTCGTTTTTACGGACGGAACGTTGTTTTTTCACCTTAGAACGCCCCGAGTTAAGTAATGGAGTGCCTAGTCTCTTAGGTGTATCTTTTTCCATGCGAAACCATGTGTATTTCGTCCACTAAAAAGTTCGGAACAAAAATCGAGTACATACCGAGTCGAATGTCAGGACAAAACACTGTTCCCATGGTCCAAATGTTCTACATTGCCCTTAAAATGTCACGGCTAACCCTTGTCGATCTTGAGCTTTTAGATTTTTAAACAAGTGAGTTTCGTCCATTTCCAAGTTCGGACTGAAAACCAAGTAAATGCCGACCGAACGGACGGACATAAATCTCGTTTTTACGGACGGAACATTGTTTTTTCACTTTAGAACGCACCGAGTTAAGTAATGGAGTGGCTAGTCTCTTAGGTGTATCTTTTTCCATGCGAAACCATGTGTATTTCGTCCACTTATAAGTTCGGAACGAAAATCGAGTGCATACCAAGCCGAAAGTCCGGACAAAACCCCCTTCCCATGGTTCAAATGTTCTATATTGGCCTTAAAACGTCCCGGCTAAGCCTTGTCCATCTTGAGGTTTTATATTCCAAAACAAGTGAGTTTCGTCCATTTCCAAGTTTGGACCGAAAACCGAGTAAATGCCGACCGTACGGACGGACATAAATCTCGTTTTTACGGACGGAACGTTGTTTTTTCACCTTAGAACGCCCCGAGTTAAGTAATGGAGTGGCTAGTCTCTTAGGTGTATCTTTTTCCATGCGAAACCATGTGTATTTCGTCCACTAAAAAGTTCGGAACAAAAATCGAGTACATACCGAGTCGATTGTTAGGACAAAACACTGTTCCCATGGTCCAAATGTTCTACATTGCCCTTAAAACGTCCCGGCTAACCCTTGTCGATCTTGAGCTTTTAGATTTTTAAACAAGTGAGTTTCGTCCATTTCCAAGTTCGGACTGAAAACCAAGTAAATGCCGACCGAACGGACGGACATAAATCTCGTTTTTACGGACGGAACATTGTTTTTTCACTTTAGAACGCACCGAGTTAAGTAATGGAATGGCTAGTCTCTTAGGTGTATCTTTTTCCATGCGAAACCATGTGTATTTCGTCCACTTATAAGTTCGGAACAAAAATCGAGTACATACAAAGCCGAAAGTCCGGACAAAACTCCCTTCCCATGGTTCAAATGTTCTATATTGGCCTTAAAACGTCCCGGATAAGCCTTGTCCATCTTGAGGTTTTAGATTCCAATACAAGTGAGTTTCGTCCATTTACAAGTTCGGACCGAAAACCGAGTAAATGCCGACCGAACGGACGGACATAAATCTCGTTTTTACGGACGGAACGTTGTTTTTTCACCTTAGAATGCCCCGAGTTAAGTAATGCAGTGGCTAGTCTCTTAGGTATATCGTTTTCCATGCGAAAACATGTGTATTTCGTCCACTTATAAGTTCGGAACAAAAATCGAGTGCATACCAAGCCGAAAGTCCGGACAAAACCCCCTTCCCATTGTTCAAATGTTCTATATTGGCCTTAAAACGTCCCGGATAAGCCTTGTCCATCTTGAGGTTTTAGATTCCAAATCAAGTGAGTTTCGTCCATTTAAAAGTTCGGAACGAAAACCGAGTAAATGCCGACCGAACGGACGGACATAAATCTCGTTTTTACGGACGGAACGTTGTTTTTTACCTTAGAATGCCCCGAGTTAAGTAATGGAGTGGCTAGTCTCTTAGGTATATCGTTTTCCATGCGAAAACATGTGTGTTTCGTCCATTTATAAGTTCGGAACAAAAATCGAGTACATACCAAGCCGAAAGTCCGGACAAAACCCCCTTCCCATGGTTCAAATGTTCTATATTGGCCTTAAAACGTCCCGGATAAGCCTTGTCCATCTTGAGGTTTTAGATTCCAAAACAAGTGAGTTTCGTCCATTTCCAAGTTCGGACCGAAAACCGAGTAAATGCCGACCGAACGGACGGACATAAATCTCGTTTTAACGGACGGAACGTTGTTTTTTCACCTTAGAACGCCCCGAGTTAAGTAATGGAGTGGCGTCTCTTAGGTGTATCTTTTTCCATGCGAAACCATGTGTATTTCGTCCACTAAAAAGTTCGGAACAAAAATCGAGTACATACCGAGTCGAATGTCAGGACAAAACACTGTTCCCATGGTCCAAATGTTCTACATTGCCCTTAAAATGTCACGGCTAACCCTTGTCGATCTTGAGCTTTTAGATTTTTAAACAAGTGAGTTTCGTCCATTTCCAAGTTCGGACTGAAAACCAAGTAAATGCCGACCGAACGGACGGACATAAATCTCGTTTTTACGGACGGAACATTGTTTTTTCACTTTAGAACGCACCGAGTTAAGTAATGGAATGGCTAGTCTCTTAGGTGTATCTTTTTCCATGCGAAACCATGTGTATTTCGTCCACTTATAAGTTCGGAACGAAAATCGAGTGCATACCAAGCCGAAAGTCCGGACAAAACTCCCTTCCCATGGTTCAAATGTTCTATATTGGCCTTAAAACGTCCCGGATAAGCCTTGTCCATCTTGAGGTTTTAGATTCCAAAACAAGTGAGTTTCGTCCATTTACAAGTTCGGACCGAAAACCGAGTAAATGCCGACCGAACGGACGGACATAAATCTCGTTTTTACGGACGGAACGTTGTTTTTTCACCTTAGAATGCCCCGAGTTAAGTAATGCAGTGGCTAGTCTCTTAGGTATATCGTTTTCCATGCGAAAACATGTGTGTTTCGTCAACTTATAAGTTCGGAACAAAAATCGAGTACATACCAAGCCGAAAGTCCGGACAAAACCCCCTTCCCTTGGTTCAAATGTTCTATATTGGCCTTAAAACGTCCCGGCTAAGCCTTGTCCATCTTGAGGTTTTAGATTCCAAAACAAGTGAGTTTCGTCCATTTCCAAGTTCGGACCGAAAACCGAGTAAATGCCGACCTTACGGACGGACATAAATCTCGTTTTTACGGACGGAACGTTGTTTTTTCACCTTAGAACGCCCCGAGTTAAGTAATGGAGTGGCTAGTCTCTTAGGTGTATCTTTTTCCATGCGAAACCATGTGTATTTCGTCCACTAAAAAGTTCGGAACAAAAATCGAGTACATACCGAGTCGAATGTCAGGACAAAACACTGTTCCCATGGTCCAAATGTTCTACATTGCCCTTAAATCGTCCCGGCTAACCCTTGTCGATCTTGAGCTTTTAGATTTTTAAACAAGTGAGTTTCGTCCATTTCCAAGTTCGGACTGAAAACCGAGTAAATGCCGACCGAACGGACGGACATAAATCTCGTTTTTACGGACGGAACATTGTTTTTTCACTTTAGAACGCACCGAGTTAAGTAATGGAGTGGCTAGTCTCTTAGGTGTATCTTTTTCCATGCGAAACCATGTGTATTTCGTCCACTTATAAGTTCGGAACAAAAATCGAGTACATACAAAGCCTAAAGTCCGGACAAAACCCCCTTCCCATGGTTCAAATGTTCTATATTGGCCTTAAAACGTCCCGGATAAGCCTTGTCCATCTTGAGGTTTTAGATTCCAAAACAAGTGAGTTTCGTCCATTTACAAGTTCGGACCGAAAACCGAGTAAATGCCGACCGAACGGACGGACATAAATCTCGTTTTTACAGACGGAACGTTGTTTTTTACCTTAGAATGCCCCGAGTTAAGTAATGGAGTGGCTAGTCTCTTAGGTATATCGTTTTCCATGCGAAAACATGTGTGTTTCGTCCATTTATAAGTTCGGAACAAAAATCGAGTACATACCAAGCCGAAAGTCCGGACAAAACCCCCTTCCCATGGTTCAAATGTTCTATATTGGCCTTAAAACGTCCCGGATAAGCCTTGTCCATCTTGAGGTTTTAGATTCCAAAACAAGTGAGTTTCGTCCATTTCCAAGTTCGGACCGAAAACCGAGTAAATGCCGACCGAACGGACGGACATAAATCTCGTTTTTACGGACGGAACATTGTTTTTTCACTTTAGAACGCACCGAGTTAAGTAATGGAGTGGCTAGTCTCTTAGGTGTATCTTTTTCCATGCGAAACCATGTGTATTTCGTCCACTTATAAGTTCGGAACAAAAATCGAGTGCATACCAAGCCGAAAGTCCGGACAAAACCCCCTTCCCATGGTTCAAATGTTCTATATTGGCCTTAAAACGTCCCGGAAAAGCCTTGTCCATCTTGAGGTCTTAGATTCCAAAACAAGTGAGTTTCGTCCATTTCCAAGATCGGACCGAAAACCGAGTAAATGCCGACCGAACGGACGGACATAAATCTCGTTTTTACGGACGGAACGTTATTTTTTCACCTTAGAACGCCCCGAGTTAAGTAATGGAGTGGCTAGTCTCTTAGGTGTATCTTTTTCCATGCGAAACCATGTGTATTTCGTCCACTAAAAAGTTCGGAACAAAAATCGAGTACATACCGAGTCGAATGTCAGGACAAAACACTGTTCCCATGGTCCAAATGTTCTACATTGCCCTTAAAACGTCCCGGCTAACCCTTGTCGATCTTGAGCTTTTAGATTTTTAAACAAGTGAGTTTCGTCCATTTCCAAGTTCGGACTGAAAACCGAGTAAATGCCGACCGAACGGAGGGTCATAAATCTCGTTTTTACGGACGGAACATTGTTTTTTCACTTTAGAACGCACCGAGTTAAGTAATGGAGTGGCTAGTTTCTTAGGTGTATCTTTTTCCATGCGAAACCATGTGTATTTCGTCCACTTATAAGTTCGGAACGAAAATCGAGTGCATACCAAGCCGAAAGTCCGGACAAAACCCCCTTCCCATGGTTCAAATGTTCTATATTGGCCTTAAAACGTCCCGGATAAGCCTTGTCCATCTTGAGGTTTTAGATTCCAAAACAAGTGAGTTTCGTCCATTTACAAGTTTGAACCGAAAACCGAGTAAATGCCGATCGAACGGACGGACATAAATCTCGTTTTTACGGACGGAACGTTGTTTTTTCACCTTAGAACGCCCCGAGTTAAGTAATGGAGTGGCTAGTCTCTTAGGTGTATCTTTTTCCATGCGAAACCATGTGTATTTCGTCCACTTATAAGTTCGGAACAAAAATCGAGTACATACAAAGCCGAAAGTCCGGACAAAACCCCCTTCCCATGGTTCAAATGTTCTATATTGGCCTTAAAACGTCCCGGATAAGCCTTGTCCATCTTGAGGTTTTAGATTCCAAAACAAGTGAGTTTCGTCCATTTACAAGTTCGGACCGAAAACCGAGTAAATGCCGACCGAACGGACGGACATAAATCTTGTTTTTACGGACGGAACGTTGTTTTTTCACCTTAGAACGCCCCGAGTTAAGTAATGCAGTGGCTAGTCTCTTAGGTATATCGTTTTCCATGCGAAAACATGTGTGTTTCGTCAACTTATAAGTTCGGAACAAAAATCGAGTACATACCAAGCCGAAAGTCCGGACAAAACCCCCTTCCCTTGGTTCAAATGTTCTATATTGGCCTTAAAACGTCCCGGCTAAGCCTTGTCCATCTTGAGGTTTTAGATTCCAAAACAAGTGAGTTTCGTCCATTTCCAAGTTCGGACCGAAAATCGTGTAAATGCCGACCGAACGGACGGACATAAATCTCGTTTTTACGGACGGAACGTTGTTTTTTCACCTTAGAACGCCCCGAGTTAAGTAATGGAGTGGCTAGTCTCTTAGGTGTATCTTTTTCCATGCGAAACCATGTGTATTTCGTCCACTAAAAAGTACCGAACAAAAATCGAGTACATACTGAGTCGAATGTCAGGACAAAACACTGTTCCCATGGTCCAAATGTTCTACATTGCCCTTAAAACGTCCCGGCTAACCCTTGTCGATCTTGAGCTTTTAGATTTTTAAACAAGTGAGTTTCGTCCATTTCCAAGTTCGGACTGAAAACCGAGTAAATGCCGACCGAACGGACGGACATAAATCTCGTTTTTACGGACGGAACATTGTTTTTTCACTTTAGAACGCACCGAGTTAAGTAATGGAGTGGCTAGTCTCTTAGGTGTATCTTTTTCCATGCGAAACCATGTGTATTTCGTCCACTTATAAGTTCGGAACAAAAATCGAGTGCATACCAAGCCGAAAGTCCGGACAAAACCCCCTTCCCATGGTTCAAATGTTCTATATTGGCCTTAAAACGTCCCGGATAAGCCTTGTCCATCTTGAGGTTTTAGATTCCAAAACAAGTGAGTTTCGTCCATTTCCAAGTTCGGACCGAAAACCGAGTAAATGCCGACCGAACGGACGGACATAAATCTCGTTTTTACGGACGGAACGTTGTTTTTTCACCTTAGAACTCCCCGAGTTAAGTAATGGAGTGGCTAGTCTCTTAGGTGTATCTTTTTCCATGCGAAACCATGTGTATTTCGTCCACTAAAAAGTTCGGAACAAAAATCGAGTACATACCGAGTCGAATGTCAGGATAAAACACTGTTCCCATGGTCCAAATGTTCTACATTGCCCTTAAAACAACCCGGCTAACCCTTGTCGATCTTGAGCTTTTAGATTTTTAAACAAGTGAGTTTCGTCCATTTCCAAGTTCGGACTGAAAACCGAGTAAAGGCCGACCGAACGGAGGGACATAAATCTCGTTTTTACGGACGGAACATTGTTTTTTCACTTTAGAACGCACCGAGTTAAGTAATGGAGTGGCTAGTCTCTTAGGTGTATCTTTTTCCATGCGAAACCATGTGTATTTCGTCCACTTATAAGTTCGGAACGAAAATCGAGTGCATACCAAGCCGAAAGTCCGGACAAAACCCCCTTCCCATGGTTCAAATGTTCTATATTGGCCTTAAAACGTCCCGGATAAGCCTTGTCCATCTTGAGGTTTTAGATTCCAAAACAAGTGAGTTTCGTCCATTTACAAGTTCGAACCGAAAACCGAGTAAATGCCGACCGAACGGACGGACATAAATCTCGTTTTTACGGACGGAACGTTGTTTTTTCACCTTAGAATGCCCCGAGTTAAGTAATGGAGTGGCTAGTCTCTTAGGTATACCGTTTTCCATGCGAAAACATGTGTGTTTCGTCCATTTATAAGTTCGGAACAAAAATCGAGTACATACCGAGCCGAAAGTCCCGACAAAACCCCCTTCCCATGGTTCAAATGTTCTATATTGGCCTTAAAACTTCCCGGCTAAGCCTTGTCCATCTTGAGGTTTTAGATTCCAAAACAAGTGAGTTTCGTCCATTTCCAAGTTCGGACCGAAAACCAAGTAAATGCCGACCGAACGGACGGACAAAAATCTCGTTTTTACGGACGGAACATTGTTTTTTCACTTTAGAACGCACCGAGTTAAGTAATGGAATGGCTAGTCTCTTAGGTGTATCTTTTTCCATGCGAAACCATGTGTATTTCGTCCACTTATAAGTTCGGAACAAAAATCGAGTACATACCGAGTCGAATGTCAGGACAAAACACTATTCCCATGGTCCAAATGTTCTACATTGCCCTTAAAACGTCCCGGCTAACCCTTGTCGATCTTGAGCTTTTAGATTTTTAAACAAGTGAGTTTCGTCCATTTCCAAGTTCGGACTGAAAACCGAGTAAATGCCGACCGAACGGACGGACATAAATCTCGTTTTTACGGACGGAACGTTGTTTTTTCACCTTAGAATGCCCCGAGTTAAGTAATGGAGTGGCTAGTCTCTTAGGTATACCGTTTTCCATGCGAAAACATGGGTGTTTCGTCCATTTATAAGTTCGGAACAAAAATCGAGTACATACCGAGCCGAAAGTCCCGACAAAACCCCCTTCCCATGGTTCAAATGTTCTATATTGGCCTTAAAACGTCCCGGCTAAGCCTTGTCCATCTTGAGGTTTTAGATTCCAAAACAAGTGAGTTTCGTCCATTTCCAAGTTCGGACCGAAAACCGAGTAAATGCCGACCGAACGGACGGACATAAATCTCGTTTTTACGGACGAAACGTTGTTTTTTCACCTTAGAACGCCCCGAGTTAAGTAATGGAGTGGCTAGTCTCTTAGGTGTATCTTTTTCCATGCGAAACCATGTGTATTTCGTCCACTAAAAAGTTCGGAACAAAAATCGAGTACATACCGAGTCGAATGTCAGGACAAAACACTGTTCCCATGGTCCAAATGTTCTACATTGCCCTTAAAACATCCCGGCTAACCCTTGTCGATCTTGAGCTTTTAGATTTTTAAACAAGTGAGTTTCGTCCATTTCCAAGTTCGGACTGAAAACCGAGTAAATGCCGACCGAACGGACGGACATAAATCTCGTTTTTACGGACGGAACATTGTTTTTTCACTTTAGAACGCACCGAGTTAAGTAATGGAGTGGCTAGTCTCTTAGGTGTATCTTTTTCCATGCGAAACCATGTGTATTTCGTCCACTTATAAGTTCGGAACGAAAATCGAGTGCATACCAAGCCGAAAGTCCGGACAAAACCCCCTTCCCATGGTTCAAATGTTCTATATTCGCCTTAAAACGTCCCGGATAAGCCTTGTCCATCTTGAGGTTTTAGATTCCAAAACAAGTGAGTTTCGTCCATTTACAAGATCGAACCGAAAACCGAGTAAATGCCGACCGAACGGACGGACATAAATCTCGTTTTTACGGACGGAACGTTGTTTTTTCACCTTAGAATGCCCCGAGTTAAGTAATGCAGTGGCTAGTCTCTTAGGTATATCGTTTTCCATGCGAAAACATGTGTGTTTCGTCAACTTATAAGTTCGGAACAAAAATCGAGTACATACCGAGCCGAAAGTCCGGACAAAACCCCCTTCCCTTGGTTCAAATGTTCTATATTGGCCTTAAAACGTCCCGGCTAAGCCTTGTCCATCTTGAGGTTTTAGATTCCAAAACAAGTGAGTTTCGTCCATTTCCAAGTTCGGACCGAAAACCGAGTAAATGCCGACCGAACGGACGGACATAAATCTCGTTTTTACGGACGGAACGTTGTTTTTTCACCTTAGAACGCCCCGAGTTAAGTAATGGAGTGGCTAGTCTCTTAGGTGTATCTTTTTCCATGCGAAACCATGTGTATTTCGTCCACTAAAAAGTTCGGAACAAAAATCGAGTACATACCGAGTCGAATGTCAGGACAAAACACTGTTCCCATGGTCCAAATGTTCTACATTGCCCTTAAAACGTCCCGGCTAACCCTTGTCGATCTTGAGCTTTTAGATTTTTAAACAAGTGAGTTTCGTCCATTTCCAAGTTCGGACTGAAAACCGAGTAAATGCCGACCGAACGGACGGACATAAATCTCGTTTTTACGGACGGAACATTGTTTTTTCACTTTAGAACGCACCGAGTTAAGTAATGGAGTGGCTAGTCTCTTAGGTGTATCTTTTTCCATGCGAAACCATGTGTATTTCGTCCACTTATAAGTTCGGAACGAAAATCGAGTGCATACCAAGCCGAAAGTCCGGACAAAACCCCCTTCCCATAGTTCAAATGTTCTATATTGGCCTTAAAACGTCCCGGATAAGCCTTGTCCATCTTGAGGTTTTAGATTCCAAAACAAGTGAGTTTCGTCCATTTCCAAGTTCGGACCGAAAACCGAGTAAATGCCGACCGAACGGACGGACATAAATCTCGTTTTTACGGACGAAACGTTGTTTTTTCACCTTAGAACGCCCCGAGTTAAGTAATGGAGTGGCTAGTCTCTTAGGTGTATCTTTTTCCATGCGAAACCATGTGTATTTCGTCCACTAAAAAGTTCGGAACAAAAATCGAGTACATACCGAGTCGAATGTAAGGACAAAACACTGTTCCCATGGTCCAAATGTTCTACATTGCCCTTAAAACGTCCCGGCTAACCCTTGTCGATCTTGAGCTTTTAGATTTTTAAACAAGTGAGTTTCGTCCATTTCCAAGTTCGGACTGAAAACCGAGTAAATGCCGACCGAACGGACGGACATAAATCTCGTTTTTACGGACGGAACATTGTTTTTTCACTTTAGAACGCACCGAGTTAAGTAATGGAGTGGCTAGTCTCTTAGGTGTATCTTTTTCCATGCGAAACCATGTGTATTTCGTCCACTTATAAGTTCGGAACAAAAATCGAGTACATACCAAGCCGAAAGTCCGGACAAAACCCCCTTCCCATGGTTCAAATGTTCTATATTGGCCTTAAAACGTCACGGATAAGCATTGTCCATCTTGAGGTTTTAGATTCCAAAACAAGTGAGTTTCGTCCATTTCCAAGTTCGGACCAAAAATCGAGTAAATGCCGACCGAACGGACGGACATAAATCTTGTTTTTACGGACGGAACGTTGTTTTTTCACCTTAGAACGCCCCGAGTTAAGTAATGGAGTGGCTAGTCTCTTAGGTGTATCTTTTTCCATGCGAAACCATGTGTATTTCGTCCACTAAAAAGTTCGGAACAAAAATCGAGTACATACCGAGTCGAATGTCAGGACAAAACACTGTTCCCATGGTCCAAATGTTCTACATTGCCCTTAAAACGTCCCGGCTAACCCTTGTCGATCTTGAGCTTTTAGATTTTTAAACAAGTGAGTTTCGTCCATTTCCAAGTTCGGACTGAAAACCGAGTAAATGCCGACCGAACGGACGGACATAAATCTCGTTTTTACGGACGGAACATTGTTTTTTCTCTTTAGAACGCACCGAGTTAAGTAATGGAGTGGCTAGTCTCTTAGGTGTATCTTTTTCCATGCGAAACCATGTGTATTTCGTCCACTTATAAGTTCGGAACGAAAATCGAGTGCATACCAAGCCGAAAGTCCGGACAAAACCCCCTTCCCATGGTTCAAATGTTCTATATTGGCCTTAAAACGTCCCGGATAAGCCTTGTCCATCTTGAGGTTTTAGATTCCAAAACAAGTGAGTTTCGTCCATTTACAAGTTCGAACCGAAAACCGAGTAAAGGCCGATCGAACGGACGGACATAAATCTCGTTTTTACGGACGGAACGTTGTTTTTTCACCTTAGAATGCCCCGAGTTAAGTAATGGAGTGGCTAGTCTCTTCGGTGTATCTTTTTCCATGCGAAACCATGTGTGTTTCGTCCACTAATAAGTTCAGAACAAAAATCGAGTACATACCGAGTCGAATGTCAGGACAAAACACTGTTCCCATTGTCCAAATATTCTATATTGGCCTTAAAACATCCCGGCTAACCCTTGTCGATCTTGAGCTTTTAGATTTTTAACAAGTGAGTTTCGTCCATTTCCAAGTTCGGACTGAAAACCGAGTAAATGCCGACCGAACGGAAGGACATAAATCTCCTTTTTACGGACGGAACGTTGTTTTTTCACCTTAGAACGCCCCGAGTTAAGTAATGGAGTGGGTAGTCTCTTAGCTTTATCATTTTCATGCAAAAACATGTTTGTTTCGTCCACTTATAAGTTCGGAACAAAACTCGAGTACATACCAAGCCCAAAGTCTGGACAAAACCCCCTTCCCATGGTTCAAATGTTCTATATTGGCCTTAAAACGTCCCGGCTAAGCCTTGTCCATCTTGAGGTTTTAGATTCCAAAACAAGTGAGTTTCGTCCATTTCCAAGTTCGGACCGAAAACCGAGTAAATGCCGACCGTACGGACGGACATAAATCTCGTTTTTACGGACGGAACGTTGTTTTTTCACCTTAGAACGCCCCGAGTTAAGTAATGGAGTGGCTAGTCTCTTAGGTGTATCTTTTTCCATGCGAAACCATGTGTATTTCGTCCACTAAAAAGTTCGGACCAAAAATCGAGTACATACCGAGTCGAATGTCAGGACAAAACACTGTTCCCATGGTCCAAATGTTCTACATTGCCCTTAAAACGTCCCGGCTAACCCTTGTCGATCTTGAGCTTTTAGATTTTTAAAGAAGTGAGTTTCGTCCATTTCCAAGTTCGGACTGAAAACCAAGTAAATGCCGACCGAACGGACGGACATAAATCTCGTTTTTACGGACGGAACATTGTTTTTTCACTTTAGAACGCACCGAGTTAAGTAATGGAATGGCTAGTCTCGTAGGTGTATCTTTTTCCATGCGAAACCATGTGTATTTCGTCCACTTATAAGTTCGGAACAAAAATCGAGTACATACAAAGCCGAAAGTCCGGACAAAACTCCCTTCCCATGGTTCAAATGTTCTATATTGGCCTTAAAACGTCCCGGATAAGCCTTGTCCATCTTGAGGTTTTAGATTCCAAAACAAGTGAGTTTCGTCCATTTACAAGTTCGGACCGAAAACCGAGTAAATGCCGACCGAACGGACGGACATAAATCTCGTTTTTACGGACGGAACGTTGTTCTTTCACCTTAAAATGCCCCGAGTTAAGTAATGCAGTGGCTAGTCTCTTAGGTATATCGTTTTCCATGCGAAAACATGTGTGTTTCGTCAACTTATAAGTTCCGAACAAAAATCGAGTACATACTGAGTCAAATGTCAGGACAAAACACTGTTCCCATGGTCCAAATGTTCTACATTGCCCTTAAAACGTCCCGGCTAACCCTTGTCGATCTTGAGCTTTTAGATTTTTAAACAAGTGAGTTTCGTCCATTTCCAAGTTCGGACTGAAAACCGAGTAAATGCCGACCGAACGGACGGACATAAATCTCGTTTTTACGGACGGAACATTGTTTTTTCACTTTAGAACGCACCGAGTTAAGTAATGGAGTGGCTAGTCTCTTAGGTGTATCTTTTTCCATGTGAAACCATGTGTATTTCGTCCACTTATAAGTTCGGAACAAAAATCGAGTGCATACCAAGCCGAAAGTCCGGACAAAACCCCCTTCCCATGGTTCAAATGTTCTATATTGGCCTTAAAACGTCCCGGATAAGCCTTGTCCATCTTGAGGTTTTAGATTCCAAAACAAGTGAGTTTCGTCCATTTCCAAGTTTGGACTGAAAACCGAGTAAATGCCGACCGAACGGACGGACATAAATCTCGTTTTTACCGACGGAACGTTGTTTTTTCACCTTCGAATGCCCCAAGTTAAGTAATGGAGTGGCTAGTCTCTTAGGTATATCGTTTTCCATGCGAAAACATGTGTGTTTCGTCCACTAATAAGTTCGGAACAAAAATCGAGTACATACCAAGCCGAAAGTCCCGACAAAACCCCCTTCCCATGGTTCAAATGTTCTATATTGGCCTTAAAACGTCCCGGCTAAGCCTTGTCCATCTTGAGGTTTTAGATTCCAAAACAAGTGAGTTTCGTCCATTTCCAAGTTCGGACCGAAAACCGAGTAAATGCCGACCGAACGGACGGACATAAATCTCGTTTTTACGGACGAAACGTTGTTTTTTCACCTTAGAACGCCACGAGTTAAGTAATGGGGTGGCTAGTCTCTTAGGTGTATCTTTTTCCATGCGAAACCATGTGTATTTCGTCAACTTATAAGTTCGGAACAAAAATCGAGTACATACAAAGCCGAAAGTCCGGACAAAACTCCCTTCCCATGGTTCAAATGTTCTATATTGGCCTTAAAACGTCCCGGATAAGCCTTGTCCATCTTGAGGTTTTAGATTCCAAAACAAGTGAGTTTCGTCCATTTACAAGTTCGGACCGAAAACCGAGTAAATGCCGACCGAACGGACGGACATAAATCTCGTTTTTACGGACGGAACGTTGTTCTTTCACCTTAAAATGCCCCGAGTTAAGTAATGCAGTGGCTAGTCTCTTAGGTATATCGTTTTCCATGCGAAAACATGTGTGTTTCGTCAACTTATAAGTTCCGAACAAAAATCGAGTACATACTGAGTCAAATGTCAGGACAAAACACTGTTCCCATGGTCCAAATGTTCTACATTGCCCTTAAAATGTCCCGGCTAACCCTTGTCGATCTTGAGCTTTTAGATTTTTAAACAAGTGAGTTTCGTCCATTTCCAAGTTCGGACTGAAAACCGAGTAAATGCCGACCGAACGGACGGACATAAATCTCGTTTTTACGGACGGAACATTGTTTTTTCACTTTAGAACGCACCGAGTTAAGTAATGGAGTGGCTAGTCTCTTAGGTGTATCTTTTTCCATGTGAAACCATGTGTATTTCGTCCACTTATAAGTTCGGAACAAAAATCGAGTGCATACCAAGCCGAAAGTCCGGACAAAACCCCCTTCCCATGGTTCAAATGTTCTATATTGGCCTTAAAACGTCCCGGATAAGCCTTGTCCATCTTGAGGTTTTAGATTCCAAAACAAGTGAGTTTCGTCCATTTCCAAGTTTGGACTGAAAACCGAGTAAATGCCGACCGAACGGACGGACATAAATCTCGTTTTTACCGACGGAACGTTGTTTTTTCACCTTCGAATGCCCCAAGTTAAGTAATGGAGTGGCTAGTCTCTTAGGTATATCGTTTTCCATGCGAAAACATGTGTGTTTCGTCCACTAATAAGTTCGGAACAAAAATCGAGTACATACCAAGCCGAAAGTCCCGACAAAACCCCCTTCCCATGGTTCAAATGTTCTATATTGGCCTTAAAACGTCCCGGCTAAGCCTTGTCCATCTTGAGGTTTTAGATTCCAAAACAAGTGAGTTTCGTCCATTTCCAAGTTCGGACCGAAAACCGAGTAAATGCCGACCGAACGGACGGACATAAATCTCGTTTTTACGGACGAAACGTTGTTTTTTCACCTTAGAACGCCCCGAGTTAAGTAATGGAGTGGCTAGTCTCTTAGGTGTATCTTTTTCCATGCGAAACCATGTGTATTTCGTCCACTAAAAAGTTCGGAACAAAAATCGAGTACATACCGAGTCGAATGTAAGGACAAAACACTGTTCCCATGGTCCAAATGTTCTACATTGCCCTTAAAACGTCCCGGCTAACCCTTGTCGATCTTGAGCTTTTAGATTTTTAAACAAGTGAGTTTCGTCCATTTCCAAGTTCGGACTGAAAACCGAGTAAATGCCGACCGAACGGACGGACATAAATCTCGTTTTTACGGACGGAACATTGTTTTTTCACTTTAGAACGCACCGAGTTAAGTAATGGAGTGGCTAGTCTCTTAGGTGTATCTTTTTCCATGCGAAACCATGTGTATTTCGTCCACTTATAAGTTCGGAACAAAAATCGAGTACATACCAAGCCGAAAGTCCGGACAAAACCCCCTTCCCATGGTTCAAATGTTCTATATTGGCCTTCAAACGTCACGGATAAGCATTGTCCATCTTGAGGTTTTAGATTCCAAAACAAGTGAGTTTCGTCCATTTCCAAGTTCGGACCGAAAATCGAGTAAATGCCGACCGAACGGACGGACATAAATCTTGGTTTTACGGACAGAACGTTGTTTTTTCACCTTAGAACGCCCCGAGTTAAGTAATGGAGTGGCTAGTCTCTTAGGTTTATCTTTTTCCATGCGAAACCATGTGTATTTCGTCCACTAAAAAGTTCGGAACAAAAATCGAGTACATACCGAGTCGAATGTCAGGACAAAACACTGTTCCCATGGTCCAAATGTTCTACATTGCCCTTAAAACGTCCCGGCTAACCCTTGTCGATCTTGAGCTTTTAGATTTTTAAACAAGTGATATTCGTCCATTTCCAAGTTCGGACTGAAAACCGAGTAAATGCCGACCGAACGGACGGACATAAATCTCGTTTTTACGGACGGAACATTGTTTTTTCTCTTTAGAAAGCACCGAGTTAAGTAATGGAGTGGCTAGTCTCTTAGGTGTATCTTTTTCCATGCGAAACCATGTGTATTTCGTCCACTTATAAGTTCGGAACGAAAATCGAGTGCATACCAAGCCGAAAGTCCGGACAAAACCCCCTTCCCATGGTTCAAATGTTCTATATTGGCCTTAAAACGTCCCGGATAAGCCTTGTCCATCTTGAGGTTTTAGATTCCAAAACAAGTGAGTTTCGTCCATTTACAAGTTCGAACCGAAAACCGAGTAAAGGCCGATCGAACGGACGGACATAAATCTCGTTTTTACGGACGGAACGTTGTTTTTTCACCTTAGAATGCCCCGAGTTAAGTAATGGAGTGGCTAGTCTCTTCGGTGTATCTTTTTCCATGCGAAACCATGTGTGTTTCGTCCACTAATAAGTTCAGAACAAAAATCGAGTACATACCGAGTCGAATGTCAGGACAAAACACTGTTCCCATTGTCCAAATATTCTATATTGGCCTTAAAACGTCCCGGCTAAGCCTTGTCGATCTTGAGCTTTTAGATTTTTAACAAGTGAGTTTCGTCCATTTCCAAGTTCGGACTGAAAACCGAGTAAATGCCGACCGAACGGAAGGACATAAATCTCCTTTTTACGGACGGAACGTTGTTTTTTCACCTTAGAACGCCCCGAGTTAAGTAATGGAGTGGGTAGTCTCTTAGTTTATCATTTTCATGCAAAAACATGTTTGTTTCGTCCACTTATAAGTTCGGAACAAAACTTGAGTACATACCAAGCCCAAAGTCTGGACAAAACCCCCTTCCCATGGTTCAAATGTTCTATATTGGCCTTAAAACGTCCCGGCTAAGCCTTGTCCATCTTGAGGTTTTAGATTCCAAAACAAGTGAGTTTCGTCCATTTCCAAGTTCGGACCGAAAACCGAGTAAATGCCGACCGTACGGACGGACATAAATCTCGTTTTTACGGACGGAACGTTGTTTTTTCACCTTAGAACGCCCCGAGTTAAGTAATGGAGTGGCTAGTCTCTTAGGTGTATCTTTTTCCATGCGAAACCATGTGTATTTCGTCCACTAAAAAGTTCGGACCAAAAATCGAGTACATACCGAGTCGAATGTCAGGACAAAACACTGTTCCCATGGTCCAAATGTTCTACATTGCCCTTAAAACGTCCCGGCTAACCCTTGTCGATCTTGAGCTTTTAGATTTTTAAAGAAGTGAGTTTCGTCCATTTCCAAGTTCGGACTGAAAACCAAGTAAATGCCGACCGAACGGACGGACATAAATCTCGTTTTTACGGACGGAACGTTGTTTTTTCACCTTAGAATGCCCCGAGTTAAGTAATGGAGTGGCTAGTCTCTTAGGTATACCGTTTTCCATGCGAAAACATGTGTGTTTCGTCCATTTATAAGTTCGGAACAAAAATCGAGTACATACCGAGCCGAAAGTCCCGACAAAACCCCCTTCCCATGGTTCAAATGTTCTATATTGGCCTTAAAACGTCCCGGCTAAGCCTTGTCCATCTTGAGGTTTTAGATTCCAAAACAAGTGAGTTTCGTCCATTTCCAAGTTCGGACCGAAAACCGAGTAAATACAGACCGAACGGACGGACATAAATCTCGTTTTTACGGACGAAACGTTGTTTTTTCACCTTAGAACGCCCCGAGTTAAGTAATGGAGTGGCTAGTCTCTTAGGTGTATCTTTTTCCATGCGAAACCATGTGTATTTCGTACACTAAAAAGTTCGGAACAAAAATCGAGTACATACCGAGTCGAATGTCAGGACAAAACACTGTTCCCATGGTCCAAATGTTCTACATTGCCCTTAAAACGTCCCGGCTAACCCTTGTCGATCTTGAGCTTTTAGATTTTTAAACAAGTGAGTTTCGTCCATTTCCAAGTTCGGACTGAAAACCGAGTAAATGCCGACCGAACGGACGGACATAAATCTCGTTTTTACGGACGGAACATTGTTTTTTCACTTTAGAACGCACCGAGTTAAGTAATGGAGTGGCTAGTCTCTTAGGTGTATCTTTTTCCATGCGAAACCATGTGTATTTCGTCCACTTATAAGTTCGGAACAAAAATCGAGTGCATACCAAGCCGAAAGTCCGGACAAAACCCCCTTCCCATGGTTCAAATGTTCTATATTGGCCTTAAACGTCACGGATAAGCCTTGTCCATCTTGAGGTTTTAGATTCCAAAACAAGTGAGTTTCGTCCATTTCCAAGTTTGGACTGAAAACCGAGTAAATGCCGACCGAACGGACGGACATAAATCTCGTTTTTACCGACGGAACGTTGTTTTTTCACCTTCGAATGCCCCAAGTTAAGTAATGGAGTGGCTAGTCTCTTAGGTATATCGTTTTCCATGCGAAAACATGTGTGTTTCGTCCACTAATAAGTTCGGAACAAAAATCGAGTACATACCAAGCCGAAAGTCCCGACAAAACACCGTTCCCATGGTTCAAATGTTCTATATTGGTCTTAAAACGTCCCGGCTAAGCCTTGTCCATCTTGAGGTTTTAGATTCCAAAACAAGTGAGTTTCGTCCATTTCCAAGTTCGGACCGAAAACCGAGTAAATGCCGACCGAACGGACGGACATAAATCTCGTTTTTACGGACGAAACGTTGTTTTTTCACCGTAGAACGCCCCGAGTTAAGTAATGGAGTGGCTAGTCTCTTAGGTGTATCTTTTTCCATGCGAAACCATGTGTATTTCGTCCACTAAAAAGTTCGGAACAAAAATCGAGTACATACCGAGTCGAATGTCAGGACAAAACACTGTTCCCATGGTCCAAATGTTCTACATTGCGCTTAAAACGTCCCGGCTAACCCTTGTCGATCTTGAGCTTTTAGATTTTTAAACAAGTGAGTTTCGTCCATTTCCAAGTTCGGACTGAAAACCGAGTAAATGCCGACCGAACGGACGGACATAAATCTCGTTTTTACGGACGGAACATTGTTTTTTCACTTTAGAACGCACCGAGTTAAGTAATGGAGTGGCTAGTCTCTTAGGTGTATCTTTTTCCATGCGAAACCATGTGTATTTCGTCCACTTATAAGTTCGGAACAAAAATCGAGTGCATACCAAGCCGAAAGTCCGGACAAAACCCCCTTCCCATGGTTCAAATGTTCTATATTGGCCTTAAAACGTCCCGGATAAGCCTTGTCCATCTTGAGGTTTTAGATTCCAAAACAAGTGAGTTTCGTCCATTTCCAAGTTCGGACCAAAAACCGAGTAAATGCCGACCGAATGGACGGACATAAATCTCGTTTTTACGGACGGAACGTTGTTTTTCCACCTTAGAACGCCCCGAGTTAAGTAATGGAGTGGCTAGTCTCTTAGGTGTATCTTTTTCCTTGCGAAACCATGTGTATTTCGTCCACTAAAAAGTTCGGAACAAAAATCGAGTACATACCGAGTCGAATGTCAGGACAAAACACTGTTCCCATGGTCCAAATGTTCTACATTGCCCTTAAAACGTCCCGGCTAACCCTTGTCGATCTTGAGCTTTTAGATTTTTAAACAAGTGAGTTTCGTCCATTTCCAAGTTCGGACTGAAAACCGAGTAAATGCCGACCGAACGGACGGACATAAATCTCGTTTTTACGGACGGAACATTGTTTTTTCACTTTAGAACGCACCGAGTTAAGTAATGGAGTGGCTAGTCTCTTAGGTGTATCTTTTTCCATGCGAAACCATGTGTATTTCGTCCACTTATAAGTTCGGAACAAAAATCGAGTGCATACCAAGCCGAAAGTCCGGACAAAACCCCCTTCCCATGGTTCAAATGTTCTATATTGGCCTTAAAACGTCCCGGATAAACCTTGTCCATCTTGAGGTTTTAGATTCCAAAACAAGTGAGTTTCGTCCATTTACAAGTTCGAACCGAAAACCGAGTAAATGCCGACCGAACGGACGGACATAAATCTCGTTTTTACGGACGGAACGTTGTTTTTTCACCTTAGAATGCCCCGAGTTAAGTAATGGAGTGGCTAGTCTCTTAGGTATACCGTTTTCCATGCGAAAACATGTGTGTTTCGTCCATTTATAAGTTCGGAACAAAAATCGAGTACATACCGAGCCGAAAGTCCCGACAAAACCCCCTTCCCATGGTTCAAATGTTCTATATTGGCCTTAAAACGTCCCGGCTAAGCCTTGTCCATCTTGAGGTTTTAGATTCCAAAACAAGTGAGTTTCGTCCATTTCCAAGTTCGGACCGAAAACCGAGTAAATGCCGACCGAACGGACGGACATAAATCTCGTTTTTACGGACGAAACGTTGTTTTTTCACCTTAGAACGCCCCGAGTTAAGTAATGGAGTGGCTAGTCTCTTAGGTGTATCTTTTTCCATGCGAAACCATGTGTATTTCGTCCACTAAAAAGTTCGGAACAAAAATCGAGTACATACCGAGTCGAATGTCAGGACAAAACACTGTTCCCATGGTCCAAATGTTCTACATTGCCCTTAAAACGTCCCGGCTAACCCTTGTCGATCTTGAGCTTTTAGATTTTTAAACAAGTGAGTTTCGTCCATTTCCAAGTTCGGACTGAAAACCGAGTAAATGCCGACCGAACGGACGGACATAAATCTCGTTTTTACGGACGGAACGTTGTTTTTTCACCTTAGAATGCCCCGAGTTAAGTAATGGAGTGGCTAGTCTCTTAGGTATACCGTTTTCCATGCGAAAACATGTGTGTTTCGTCCATTTATAAGTTCGGAACAAAAATCGAGTACATACCGAGCCGAAAGTCCCGACAAAACCCCCTTCCCATGGTTCAAATGTTCTATATTGGCCTTAAAACGTCCCGGCTAAGCCTTGTCCATCTTGAGGTTTTAGATTCCAAAACAAGTGAGTTTCGTCCATTTCCAAGTTCGGACCGAAAACCGAGTAAATACAGACCGAACGGACGGACATAAATCTCGTTTTTACGGACGAAACGTTGTTTTTTCACCTTAGAACGCCCCGAGTTAAGTAATGGATTGGCTAGTCTCTTAGGTGTATCTTTTTCCATGCGAAACCATGTGTATTTCGTCCACTAAAAAGTTCGGAACAAAAATCGAGTACATACCGAGTCGAATGTCAGGACAAAACACTGTTCCCATGGTCCAAATGTTCTACATTGCCCTTAAAACGTCCCGGCTAACCCTTGTCGATCTTGAGCTTTTAGATTTTTAAACAAGTGAGTTTCGTCCATTTCCAAGTTCGGACTGAAAACCGAGTAAATGCCGACCGAACGGACGGACATAAATCTCGTTTTTACGGACGGAACATTGTTTTTTCACTTTAGAACGCACCGAGTTAAGTAATGGAGTGGCTAGTCTCTTAGGTGTATCTTTTTCCATGCGAAACCATGTGTATTTCGTCCACTTATAAGTTCGGAACAAAAATCGAGTGCATACCAAGCCGAAAGTCCGGACAAAACCCCCTTCCCATGGTTCAAATGTTCTATATTGGCCTTAAAACGTCACGGATAAGCCTTGTCCATCTTGAGGTTTTAGATTCCAAAACAAGTGAGTTTCGTCCATTTCCAAGTTCGGACCGAAAATCGAGTAAATGCCGACCGAACGGACGGACATAAATCTTGTTTTTACGGACGGAACGTTGTTTTTTCACCTTAGAATGCTCCGAGTTAAGTAATGGAGTGGCTAATCTCTTCGGTGTATCTTTTTCCATGCGAAACCATGTGTGTTTCGTCCACTAATAAGTTCAGAACAAAAATCGAGTACATACCGAGTCGAATGTCAGGACAAAACACTGTTCCCATTGTCCAAATATTCTATATTGGCCTTAAAACGTCCCGGCTAACCCTTGTCGATCTTGAGCTTTTAGATTTTTAACAAGTGAGTTTCGTCCATTTCCAAGTTCGGACTGAAAACCGAGTAAATGCCGACCGAACGGAAGGACATAAATCTCCTTTTTACGGACGGAACGTTGTTTTTTCACCTTAGAACGCCCCGAGTTAAGTAATGGAGTGGGTAGTCTCTTAGCTTTATCATTTTCATGCAAAAACATGTTTGTTTCGTCCACTTATAAGTTCGGAAAAAAACTCGAGTACATACCAAGCCCAAAGTCTGGACAAAACCCCCTTCCCATGGTTCAAATGTTCTATATTGGCCTTAAAACGTCCCGGCTAAGCCTTGTCCATCTTGAGGTTTTAGATTCCAAAACAAGTGAGTTTCGTCCATTTCCAAGTTCGGACCAAAAACCGAGTAAATGCCGACCGTACGGACGGACATAAATCTCGTTTTTAAGGACGGAACGTTGTTTTTTCACCTTAGAACGCCACGAGTTAAGTAATGGGGTGGCTAGTCTCTTAGGTGTATCTTTTTCCATGCGAAACCATGTGTATTTCGTCCACTAAAAAGTTCGGAACAAAAATCGAGTACATACCGAGTCGAATGTCAGGACAAAACACTGTTCCCATGGTCCAAATGATCTATATTGCCCTTAAAACGTCCCGGCTAACCCTTGTCGATCTTGAGCTTTTAGATTTTTAAACAAGTGAGTTTCGTCCATTTCCCAGTTCGGACTGAAAACCGAGTAAATGCCGACCGAACGGACGGACATAAATCTCGTTTTTACGGACGGAACATTGTTTTTTCACTTTAGAACGCACCGAGTTAAGTAATGGAGTGGCTAGTCTCTTAGGTGTATCTTTTTCCATGCGAAACCATGTGTATTTCGCCCACTTATAAGTTCGGAACAAAAATCGAGTACATACCAATCCGAAAGTCCGGACAAAACCCACTTCCCATGGTTCAAATGTTCTATATTGGCCTTAAAACGTCCCGGCTAAGCCTTGTCCATCTTCAGGTTTTAGATTCCAAAACAAGTGAGTTCCTTCCATTTCCAAGTTCGGACTGAAAACCGAGTAAATGCCGACCGAACGGACGGACATAAATCTCGTTTTTACGGACGGAACGTTGTTTTTTCACCTTCGAATGCCCCAAGTTAAGTAATGGAGTGGCTAGTCTCTTAGGTATATCGTTTTCCATGCGAAAACAAGTGTGTTTCGTCCACTAATAAGTTCGGAACAAAAATCGAGTACATACCAAGCCGAAAGTCCCGACAAAACACCGTTCCCATGGTTCAAATGTTCTATATTGGTCTTAAAACGTCCCGGCTAAGCCTTGTCCATCTTGAGGTTTTAGATTCCAAAACAAGTGAGTTTCGTCCATTTCCAAGTTCGGACCGAAAACCGAGTAAATGCCGACCGAACGGACGGACATAAATCTCGTTTTTACGGACGAAACGTTGTTTTTTCACCGTAGAACGCCCCGACTTAAGTAATGGAGTGGCTAGTCTCTTAGGTGTATCTTTTTCCATGCGAAACCATGTGTATTTCGTCCTCTAAAAAGTTCGGAACAAAAATCGAGTGCATACCAAGCCGAAAGTCCGGACAAAACCCCCTTCCCATGGTTCAAATGTTCTATATTGGCCTTAAAACGTCCCGGATAAGCCTTGTCCATCTTGAGGTTTTAGATTCCAAAACAAGTGAGTTTCGTCCATTTCCAAGTTCGGACCAAAAACCGAGTAAATGCCGACCGAACGGACGGACATAAATCTCGTTTTTACGGATGGAACATTGTTTTTTCACTTTAGAATGCACCGAGTTAAGTAATGGAGTGGCTAATCTCTTAGGTGTATCTTTTTTCATGCGAAACCATGTGTATTTCGTCCACTTATAAGTTCGGAACAAAAATCGAGTACATACCAAGCCGAAAGTCCGAACAAAACCCCCTTCCCATGGTTCAAATGTTCTATATTGGCCTTAAAACGTCCCGGCTAAGCCTTGTCCATCTTGAGGTTTTAGATTCCCAAACAAGTGAGTTTCGTCCATTTCCAAGTTCGGACCGAAAACAGAGTAAATGCTGACCGAACGGACGGACATAAATATCATTTTTACGGACGGAACGTTGTTTTTTCACCTTAGAACGTCCCGAGTTAAGTAATGGAGTGGCTAGTCTCTTAGGTATATCGTTTTCCATGCGAAAACATGTGTGTTTCGTCCACTAATAAGTTCGGAACAAAAATATCGTACATACCAAGCAGAATGTCTGGACAAAACCCTGTTCCCATTGTCCAAATATTCTATATTGGCCTTAAAACGTCCCGGCTAAGCCTTGTCGATCTTGAGGTTTTAGATTCCAAAACAAGTGAGTTTCGTCCATTGACAAGTTCTAACCGAAAACCGAGTAAATGCCGACCGAACGTACGGACATAAATCTCCTTTTTACGGACGGAACGTTGTTTTTTCAACTTAGAACGCCCCGAGTTAAGTAATGGAGTGGGTAGTCTCTTAGCTGTATCATTTTCATGCAAAAACATGTTTGTTTCGTCCACTTATAAGTTCGGAAAAAAACTCGAGTACATACCAAGCCCAAAGTCTGGACAAAACCCCCTTCCCATTGTTCAAATGTTCTATATTGGCCTTAAAACGTCCCAGCTAAGCCTTGTCCATCTTGAGGTTTTAGATTCCAAAACAAGTGAGTTTCGTCCATTTCCAAGTTCGGACCGAAAACCGAGTAAATGCCGACCGTACGGACGGACATAAATCTCGTTTTTAAGGACGGAACGTTGTTTTTTCACCTTAGAACGCCACGAGTTAAGTAATGGGGTGGCTAGTCTCTTAGGTGTATCTTTTTCCATGCGAAACCATGTGTATTTCGTCCACTAAAAAGTTCGGAACAAAAATCGAGTACATACCGAGTCGAATGTCAGGACAAAACACTGTTCCCATGGTCCAAATGATCTATATTGCCCTTAAAACGTCCCGGCTAACCCTTGTCGATCTTGAGCTTTTATATTTTTAAACAAGTGAGTTTCGTCCATTTCCCAATTCGGACTGAAAACCGAGTAAATGCCGACCGAACGGACGGACATAAATCTCGTTTTTACGGACGGAACATTGTTTTTTCACTTTAGAACGCACCGAGTTAAGTAATGGAGTGGCTAGTCTCTTAGGTATATCTTTTTCCATGCGAAACCATGTGTATTTCGCCCACTTATAAGTTCGGAACAAAAATCGAGTACATACCAAGCCGAAAGTCCGGACAAAACCCACTTCCCATGGTTCAAATGTTCTATATTGGCCTTAAAACGTCCCGGCTAAGCCTTGTCCATCTTGAGGTTTTAGATTCCAAAACAAGTGAGTTCCTTCCATTTCCAAGTTCGGACTGAAAACCGAGTAAATGCCGACCGAACGGACGGACATAAATCTCGTTTTTACCGACGGAACGTTGTTTTTTCACCTTCGAATGCCCCAAGTTAAGTAATGGAGTGGCTAGTCTCTTAGGTATATCGTTTTCCATGCGAAAACATGTGTGTTTCGTCCACTAATAAGTTCGGAACAAAAATTGAGTACATACCAAGCCGAAAGTCCCGACAAAACACCGTTCCCATGGTTCAAATGTTCTATATTGGCCTTAAAACGTCCCGGCTAAGCCTTGTCCATCTTGAGGTTTTAGATTCCAAAACAAGTGAGTTTCGTCCATTTCCAAGTTCGGACCGAAAACCGAGTAAATGCCGACCGAACGGACGGACATAAATCTCGTTTTTACGGACGAAACGTTGTTTTTTCACCTTAGAACGCCCCGAGTTAAGTAATGGAGTGGCTAGTCTCTTAGATGTATCTTTTTCCATGCGAAACCATGTGTATTTCGTCCACTAAAAAGTTCGGAACAAAAATCGAGTACATACCGAGTCGAATGTCAGGACAAAACACTGTTCCCATGGTCCAAATGTTCTACATTGCCCTTAAAACGTCCCGGCTAACCCTTGTCGATCTTGAGCTTTTAGATTTTTAAACAAGTGAGTTTCCTCCATTTCCAAGTTCGGACTGAAAACCGAGTAAATGCCGACCGAACGGACGGACATAAATCTCGTTTTTACGGACGGAACATTGTTTTTTCACTTTAGAACGCACCGAGTTAAGTAATGGAGTGGCTAGTCTCTTAGGTGTATCTTTTTCCATGCGAAACCATGTGTATTTCGTCCACTTATAAGTTCGGAACAAAAATCGAGTGCATACCAAGCCGAAAGTCCGGACAAAACCCCCTTCCCATGGTTCAAATGTTCTATATTGGCCTTAAAACGTCCCGGATAAGCCTTGTCCATCTTGAGGTTTTAGATTCCAAAACAAGTGAGTTTCGTCCATTTCCAAGTTCGGACCAAAAACCGAGTAAATGCCGACCGAATGGACGGACATAAATCTCGTTTTTACGGACGGAACGTTGTTTTTCCACCTTAGAACGCCCCGAGTTAAGTAATGGAGTGGCTAGTCTCTTAGGTGTATCTTTTTCCTTGCGAAACCATGTGTATTTCGTCCACTAAAAAGTTCGGAACAAAAATCGAGTACATACCGAGTCGAATGTCAGGACAAAACACTGTTCCCATGGTCCAAATGTTCTACATTGCCCTTAAAACGTCCCGGCTAACCCTTGTCGATCTTGAGCTTTTAGATTTTTAAACAAGTGAGTTTCGTCCATTTCCAAGTTCGGACTGAAAACCGAGTAAATGCCGACCGAACGGACGGACATAAATCTCGTTTTTACGGACGGAACATTGTTTTTTCACTTTAGAACGCACCGAGTTAAGTAATGGAGTGGCTAGTCTCTTAGGTGTATCTTTTTCCATGCGAAACCATGTGTATTTCGTCCACTTATAAGTTCGGAACAAAAATCGAGTGCATACCAAGCCGAAAGTCCGGACAAAACCCCCTTCCCATGGTTCAAATGTTCTATATTGGCCTTAAAACGTCCCGGATAAACCTTGTCCATCTTGAGGTTTTAGATTCCAAAACAAGTGAGTTTCGTCCATTTACAAGTTCGAACCGAAAACCGAGTAAATGCCGACCGAACGGACGGACATAAATCTCGTTTTTACGGACGGAACGTTGTTTTTTCACCTTAGAATGCCCCGAGTTAAGTAATGGAGTGGCTAGTCTCTTAGGTATACCGTTTTCCATGCGAAAACATGTGTGTTTCGTCCATTTATAAGTTCGGAACAAAAATCGAGTACATACCGAGCCGAAAGTCCCGACAAAACCCCCTTCCCATGGTTCAAATGTTCTATATTGGCCTTAAAACGTCCCGGCTAAGCCTTGTCCATCTTGAGGTTTTAGATTCCAAAACAAGTGAGTTTCGTCCATTTCCAAGTTCGGACCGAAAACCGAGTAAATGCCGACCGAACGGACGGACATAAATCTCGTTTTTACGGACGAAACGTTGTTTTTTCACCTTAGAACGCCCCGAGTTAAGTAATGGAGTGGCTAGTCTCTTAGGTGTATCTTTTTCCATGCGAAACCATGTGTATTTCGTCCACTAAAAAGTTCGGAACAAAAATCGAGTACATACCGAGTCGAATGTCAGGACAAAACACTGTTCCCATGGTCCAAATGTTCTACATTGCCCTTAAAACGTCCCGGCTAACCCTTGTCGATCTTGAGCTTTTAGATTTTTAAACAAGTGAGTTTCGTCCATTTCCAAGTTCGGACTGAAAACCGAGTAAATGCCGACCGAACGGACGGACATAAATCTCGTTTTTACGGACGGAACGTTGTTTTTTCACCTTAGAATGCCCCGAGTTAAGTAATGGAGTGGCTAGTCTCTTAGGTATACCGTTTTCCATGCGAAAACATGTGTGTTTCGTCCATTTATAAGTTCGGAACAAAAATCGAGTACATACCGAGCCGAAAGTCCCGACAAAACCCCCTTCCCATGGTTCAAATGTTCTATATTGGCCTTAAAACGTCCCGGCTAAGCCTTGTCCATCTTGAGGTTTTAGATTCCAAAACAAGTGAGTTTCGTCCATTTCCAAGTTCGGACCGAAAACCGAGTAAATACAGACCGAACGGACGGACATAAATCTCGTTTTTACGGACGAAACGTTGTTTTTTCACCTTAGAACGCCCCGAGTTAAGTAATGGATTGGCTAGTCTCTTAGGTGTATCTTTTTCCATGCGAAACCATGTGTATTTCGTCCACTAAAAAGTTCGGAACAAAAATCGAGTACATACCGAGTCGAATGTCAGGACAAAACACTGTTCCCATGGTCCAAATGTTCTACATTGCCCTTAAAACGTCCCGGCTAACCCTTGTCGATCTTGAGCTTTTAGATTTTTAAACAAGTGAGTTTCGTCCATTTCCAAGTTCGGACTGAAAACCGAGTAAATGCCGACGGAACGGACGGACATAAATCTCGTTTTTACGGACGGAACATTGTTTTTTCACTTTAGAACGCACCGAGTTAAGTAATGGAGTGGCTAGTCTCTTAGGTGTATCTTTTTCCATGCGAAACCATGTGTATTTCGTCCACTTATAAGTTCGGAACAAAAATCGAGTGCATACCAAGCCGAAAGTCCGGACAAAACCCCCTTCCCATGGTTCAAATGTTCTATATTGGCCTTAAAACGTCACGGATAAGCCTTGTCCATCTTGAGGTTTTAGATTCCAAAACAAGTGAGTTTCGTCCATTTCCAAGTTCGGACCGAAAATCGAGTAAATGCCGACCGAACGGACGGACATAAATCTTGTTTTTACGGACGGAACGTTGTTTTTTCACCTTAGAATGCTCCGAGTTAAGTAATGGAGTGGCTAATCTCTTCGGTGTATCTTTTTCCATGCGAAACCATGTGTGTTTCGTCCACTAATAAGTTCAGAACAAAAATCGAGTACATACCGAGTCGAATGTCAGGACAAAACACTGTTCCCATTGTCCAAATATTCTATATTGGCCTTAAAACGTCCCGGCTAACCCTTGTCGATCTTGAGCTTTTAGATTTTTAACAAGTGAGTTTCGTCCATTTCCAAGTTCGGACTGAAAACCGAGTAAATGCCGACCGAACGGAAGGACATAAATCTCCTTTTTACGGACGGAACGTTGTTTTTTCACCTTAGAACGCCCCGAGTTAAGTAATGGAGTGGGTAGTCTCTTAGCTTTATCATTTTCATGCAAAAACATGTTTGTTTCGTCCACTTATAAGTTCGGAAAAAAACTCGAGTACATACCAAGCCCAAAGTCTGGACAAAACCCCCTTCCCATGGTTCAAATGTTCTATATTGGCCTTAAAACGTCCCGGCTAAGCCTTGTCCATCTTGAGGTTTTAGATTCCAAAACAAGTGAGTTTCGTCCATTTCCAAGTTCGGACCGAAAACCGAGTAAATGCCGACCGTACGGACGGACATAAATCTCGTTTTTAAGGACGGAACGTTGTTTTTTCACCTTAGAACGCCACGAGTTAAGTAATGGGGTGGCTAGTCTCTTAGGTGTATCTTTTTCCATGCGAAACCATGTGTATTTCGTCCACTAAAAAGTTCGGAACAAAAATCGAGTACATACCGAGTCGAATGTCAGGACAAAACACTGTTCCCATGGTCCAAATGATCTATATTGCCCTTAAAACGTCCCGGCTAACCCTTGTCGATCTTGAGCTTTTAGATTTTTAAACAAGTGAGTTTCGTCCATTTCCCAGTTCGGACTGAAAACCGAGTAAATGCCGACCGAACGGACGGACATAAATCTCGTTTTTACGGACGGAACATTGTTTTTTCACTTTAGAACGCACCGAGTTAAGTAATGGAGTGGCTAGTCTCTTAGGTGTATCTTTTTCCATGCGAAACCATGTGTATTTCGCCCACTTATAAGTTCGGAACAAAAATCGAGTACATACCAATCCGAAAGTCCGGACAAAACCCACTTCCCATGGTTCAAATGTTCTATATTGGCCTTAAAACGTCCCGGCTAAGCCTTGTCCATCTTCAGGTTTTAGATTCCAAAACAAGTGAGTTCCTTCCATTTCCAAGTTCGGACTGAAAACCGAGTAAATGCCGACCGAACGGACGGACATAAATCTCGTTTTTACGGACGGAACGTTGTTTTTTCACCTTCGAATGCCCCAAGTTAAGTAATGGAGTGGCTAGTCTCTTAGGTATATCGTTTTCCATGCGAAAACAAGTGTGTTTCGTCCACTAATAAGTTCGGAACAAAAATCGAGTACATACCAAGCCGAAAGTCCCGACAAAACACCGTTCCCATGGTTCAAATGTTCTATATTGGTCTTAAAACGTCCCGGCTAAGCCTTGTCCATCTTGAGGTTTTAGATTCCAAAACAAGTGAGTTTCGTCCATTTCCAAGTTCGGACCGAAAACCGAGTAAATGCCGACCGAACGGACGGACATAAATCTCGTTTTTACGGACGAAACGTTGTTTTTTCACCGTAGAACGCCCCGAGTTAAGTAATGGAGTGGCTAGTCTCTTAGGTGTATCTTTTTCCATGCGAAACCATGTGTATTTCGTCCTCTAAAAAGTTCGGAACAAAAATCGAGTGCATACCAAGCCGAAAGTCCGGACAAAACCCCCTTCCCATGGTTCAAATGTTCTATATTGGCCTTAAAACGTCCCGGATAAGCCTTGTCCATCTTGAGGTTTTAGATTCCAAAACAAGTGAGTTTCGTCCATTTCCAAGTTCGGACCAAAAACCGAGTAAATGCCGACCGAACGGACGGACATAAATCTCGTTTTTACGGATGGAACATTGTTTTTTCACTTTAGAATGCACCGAGTTAAGTAATGGAGTGGCTAATCTCTTAGGTGTATCTTTTTTCATGCGAAACCATGTGTATTTCGTCCACTTATAAGTTCGGAACAAAAATCGAGTACATACCAAGCCGAAAGTCCGAACAAAACCCCCTTCCCATGGTTCAAATGTTCTATATTGGCCTTAAAACGTCCCGGCTAAGCCTTGTCCATCTTGAGGTTTTAGATTCCCAAACAAGTGAGTTTCGTCCATTTCCAAGTTCGGACCGAAAACAGAGTAAATGCTGACCGAACGGACGGACATAAATATCATTTTTACGGACGGAACGTTGTTTTTTCACCTTAGAACGTCCCGAGTTAAGTAATGGAGTGGCTAGTCTCTTAGGTATATCGTTTTCCATGCGAAAACATGTGTGTTTCGTCCACTAATAAGTTCGGAACAAAAATATCGTACATACCAAGCAGAATGTCTGGACAAAACCCTGTTCCCATTGTCCAAATATTCTATATTGGCCTTAAAACGTCCCGGCTAAGCCTTGTCGATCTTGAGGTTTTAGATTCCAAAACAAGTGAGTTTCGTCCATTGACAAGTTCTAACCGAAAACCGAGTAAATGCCGACCGAACGTACGGACATAAATCTCCTTTTTACGGACGGAACGTTGTTTTTTCAACTTAGAACGCCCCGAGTTAAGTAATGGAGTGGGTAGTCTCTTAGCTGTATCATTTTCATGCAAAAACATGTTTGTTTCGTCCACTTATAAGTTCGGAAAAAAACTCGAGTACATACCAAGCCCAAAGTCTGGACAAAACCCCCTTCCCATTGTTCAAATGTTCTATATTGGCCTTAAAACGTCCCAGCTAAGCCTTGTCCATCTTGAGGTTTTAGATTCCAAAACAAGTGAGTTTCGTCCATTTCCAAGTTCGGACCGAAAACCGAGTAAATGCCGACCGTACGGACGGACATAAATCTCGTTTTTAAGGACGGAACGTTGTTTTTTCACCTTAGAACGCCACGAGTTAAGTAATGGGGTGGCTAGTCTCTTAGGTGTATCTTTTTCCATGCGAAACCATGTGTATTTCGTCCACTAAAAAGTTCGGAACAAAAATCGAGTACATACCGAGTCGAATGTCAGGACAAAACACTGTTCCCATGGTCCAAATGATCTATATTGCCCTTAAAACGTCCCGGCTAACCCTTGTCGATCTTGAGCTTTTATATTTTTAAACAAGTGAGTTTCGTCCATTTCCCAATTCGGACTGAAAACCGAGTAAATGCCGACCGAACGGACGGACATAAATCTCGTTTTTACGGACGGAACATTGTTTTTTCACTTTAGAACGCACCGAGTTAAGTAATGGAGTGGCTAGTCTCTTAGGTATATCTTTTTCCATGCGAAACCATGTGTATTTCGCCCACTTATAAGTTCGGAACAAAAATCGAGTACATACCAAGCCGAAAGTCCGGACAAAACCCACTTCCCATGGTTCAAATGTTCTATATTGGCCTTAAAACGTCCCGGCTAAGCCTTGTCCATCTTGAGGTTTTAGATTCCAAAACAAGTGAGTTCCTTCCATTTCCAAGTTCGGACTGAAAACCGAGTAAATGCCGACCGAACGGACGGACATAAATCTCGTTTTTACCGACGGAACGTTGTTTTTTCACCTTCGAATGCCCCAAGTTAAGTAATGGAGTGGCTAGTCTCTTAGGTATATCGTTTTCCATGCGAAAACATGTGTGTTTCGTCCACTAATAAGTTCGGAACAAAAATTGAGTACATACCAAGCCGAAAGTCCCGACAAAACACCGTTCCCATGGTTCAAATGTTCTATATTGGCCTTAAAACGTCCCGGCTAAGCCTTGTCCATCTTGAGGTTTTAGATTCCAAAACAAGTGAGTTTCGTCCATTTCCAAGTTCGGACCGAAAACCGAGTAAATGCCGACCGAACGGACGGACATAAATCTCGTTTTTACGGACGAAACGTTGTTTTTTCACCTTAGAACGCCCCGAGTTAAGTAATGGAGTGGCTAGTCTCTTAGATGTATCTTTTTCCATGCGAAACCATGTGTATTTCGTCCACTAAAAAGTTCGGAACAAAAATCGAGTACATACCGAGTCGAATGTCAGGACAAAACACTGTTCCCATGGTCCAAATGTTCTACATTGCCCTTAAAACGTCCCGGCTAACCCTTGTCGATCTTGAGCTTTTAGATTTTTAAACAAGTGAGTTTCCTCCATTTCCAAGTTCGGACTGAAAACCGAGTAAATGCCGACCGAACGGACGGACATAAATCTCGTTTTTACGGACGGAACATTGTTTTTTCACTTTAGAACGCACCGAGTTAAGTAATGGAGTGGCTAGTCTCTTAGGTGTATCTTTTTCCATGCGAAACCATGTGTATTTCGTCCACTTATAAGTTCGGAACAAAAATCGAGTGCATACCAAGCCGAAAGTCCGGACAAAACCCCCTTCCCATGGTTCAAATGTTCTATATTGGCCTTAAAACGTCCCGGATAAGCCTTGTCCATCTTGAGGTTTTACATTCCAAAACAAGTGAGTTTCGTCCATTTCCAAGTTCGGACCAAAAACCGAGTAAATGCCGACCGAATGGACGGACATAAATCTCGTTTTTACGGACGGAACGTTGTTTTTCCACCTTAGAACGCCCCGAGTTAAGTAATGGAGTGGCTAGTCTCTTAGGTGTATCTTTTTCATTGCGAAACCATGTGTATTTCGTCCACTAAAAAGTTCGGAACAAAAATCGAGTACATACCGAGTCGAATGTCAGGACAAAACACTGTTCCCATGGTCCAAATGTTCTACATTGCCCTTAAAACGTCCCGGCTAACCCTTGTCGATCTTGAGCTTTTAGATTTTTAAACAAGTGAGTTTCGTCCATTTCCAAGTTAGGACTGAAAACCGAGTAAATGCCGACCGAACGGACGGACATAAATCTCGTTTTTACGGACGGAACATTGTTTTTTCACTTTAGAATGCACCGAGTTAAGTAATGGAGTGGCTAGTCTCTTAGGTGTATCTTTTTTCATGCGAAACCATGTGTATTTCGTCCACTTATAAGTTCGGAACAAAAATCGAGTACATACCAAGCCGAAAGTCCGAACAAAACCCCCTTCCCATGGTTCAAATGTTCTATATTGGCCTTAAAACGTCCCGGCTAAGCCTTGTCCATCTTGAGGTTTTAGATTCCCAAACAAGTGAGTTTCGTCCATTTCCAAGTTCGGACCGAAAACAGAGTAAATGCTGACCGAACGGACGGACATAAATATCGTTTTTACTGACGGAACGTTGTTTTTTCACCTTAGAACGTCCCGAGTTAAGTAATGGAGTGGCTAGTCTCTTAGGTATATCGTTTTCCATGCGAAAACATGTGTGTTTCGTCCACTAATAAGTTCGGAACAAAAATTTGTACATACCAAGCAGAATGTCTGGACAAAACCCTGTTCCCATTGTCCAAATATTCTATATTGGCCTTAAAACGTCCCGGCTAAGCCTTGTCGATCTTGAGGTTTTAGATTCCAAAACAAGTGAGTTTCGTCCATTGACAAGTTCTAACCGAAAACCGAGTAAATGCCGACCGAACGTACGGACATAAATCTCCTTTTTACGGAGGGAACGTTGTTTTTTCAACTTAGAACGCCCCGAGTTAAGTAATGGAGTGGGTAGTCTCTTAGCTGTATCATTTTCATGCAAAAACATGTTTGTTTCGTCCACTTATAAGTTCGGAAAAAAACTCGAGTACATACCAAGCCCAAAGTCTGGACAAAACCCCCTTCCCATGGTTCAAATGTTCTATATTGGCCTTAAAACGTCCCGGCTAAGCCTTGTCCATCTTGAGGTTTTAGATTCCAAAACAAGTGAGTTTCGTCCATTTCCAAGTTCGGACCGAAAACCGAGTAAATGCCGACCGTACGGACGGACATAAATCTCGTTTTTAAGGACGGAACGTTGTTTTTTCACCTTAGAACGCCACGAGTTAAGTAATGGGGTGGCTAGTCTCTTAGGTGTATCTTTTTCCATGCGAAACCATGTGTGTTTCGTCCACTAAAAAGTTCGGAACAAAAATCGAGTACATACCAAGCCGAAAGTCCCGACAAAACACCGTTCCCATGGTTCAAATGTTCTATATTGGTCTTAAAACGTCCCGGCTAAGCCTTGTCCATCTTGAGGTTTTAGATTCCAAAACAAGTGAGTTTCGTCCATTTCCAAGTTCGGACCGAAAACCGAGTAAATGCCGACCGAACGGACGGACATAAATCTCGTTTTTACGGACGAAACGTTGTTTTTTCACCGTAGAACGCCCCGAGTTAAGTAATGGAGTGGCTAGTCTCTTAGGTGTATCTTTTTCCATGCGAAACCATGTGTATTTCGTCCTCTAAAAAGTTCGGAACAAAAATCGAGTGCATACCAAGCCGAAAGTCCGGACAAAACCCCCTTCCCATGGTTCAAATGTTCTATATTGGCCTTAAAACGTCCCGGATAAGCCTTGTCCATCTTGAGGTTTTAGATTCCAAAACAAGTGAGTTTCGTCCATTTCCAAGTTCGGACCAAAAACCGAGTAAATGCCGACCGAACGGACGGACATAAATCTCGTTTTTACGGACGGAACATTGTTTTTTCACTTTAGAAAGCACCGAGTTAAGTAATGGAGTGGCTAGTCTCTTAGGTGTATCTTTTTTCATGCGAAACCATGTGTATTTCATCCACTTATAAGTTCGGAACAAAAATCGAGTACATACCAAGCCGAAAGTCCGAACAAAACCCCCTTCCCATGGTTCAAATGTTCTATATTGGCCTTAAAACGTCCCGACTAAGCCTTGTCCATCTTGAGGTTTTAGATTCCCAAACAAGTGAGTTTCGTCCATTTCCAAGTTCGGACCGAAAACAGAGTAAATGCTGACCGAACGGACGGACATAAATATCGTTTTTACGGACGGAACGTTGTTTTTTCACCTTAGAACGTCCCGAGTTAAGTAATGGAGTGGCTAGTCTCTTAGGTATATCGTTTTCCATGCGAAAACATGTGTGTTTCGTCCACTAATAAGTTCGGAACAAAAATATCGTACATACCAAGCAGAATGTCTGGACAAAACCCTGTTCCCATTGTCCAAATATTCTATATTGGCCTTAAAACGTCCCGGCTAAGCCTTGTCGATCTTGAGGTTTTAGATTCCAAAACAAGTGAGTTTCGTCCATTGACAAGTTCTAACCGAAAACCGAGTAAATGCCGACCGAACGTACGGACATAAATCTCCTTTTTACGGACGGAACGTTGTTTTTTCAACTTAGAACGCCCCGAGTTAAGTAATGGAGTGGGTAGTCTCTTAGCTGTATCATTTTCATGCAAAAACATGTTTGTTTCGTCCACTTATAAGTTCGGAAAAAAACTCGAGTACATACCAAGCCCAAAGTCTGGACAAAACCCCCTTCCCATGGTTCAAATGTTCTATATTGGCCTTAAAACGTCCCGGCTAAGCCTTGTCCATCTTGAGGTTTTAGATTCCAAAACAAGTGAGTTTCGTCCATTTCCAAGTTCGGACCGAAAACCGAATAAATGCCGACCGTACGGACGGACATAAATCTCGTTTTTAAGGACGGAACGTTGTTTTTTCACCTTAGAACGCCACGAGTTAAGTAATGGGGTGGCTAGTCTCTTAGGTGTATCTTTTTCCATGCGAAACCATGTGTATTTCGTCCACTAAAAAGTTCGGAACAAAAATCGAGTACATACCGAGTCGAATGTCAGGACAAAACACTGTTCCCATGGTCCAAATGTTCTATATTGCCCTTAAAACGTCCCGGCTAACCCTTGTCGATCTTGAGCTTTTAGGTTTTTAAACAAGTGAGTTTCGTCCATTTCCAAGTTCGGACTGAAAACCGAGTAAATGCCGACCGAACGGACGGACATAAATCTCGTTTTTACGGACGGAACATTGTTTTTTCACTTTAGAATGCACCGAGTTAAGTAATGGAGTGGCTAGTCTCTTAGGTGTATCTTTTTTCATGCGAAACCATGTGTATTTCATCCACTTATAAGTTCGGAACAAAAATCGAGTACATACCAAGCCGAAAGTCCGAACAAAACCCCCTTCCCATGGTTCAAATGTTCTATATTGGCCTTAAAACGTCCCGACTAAGCCTTGTCCATCTTGAGGTTTTAGATTCCCAAACACGTGAGTTTCGTCCATTTCCAAGTTCGGACCGAAAACAGAGTAAATGCTGACCGAACGGACGGACATAAATATCGTTTTTACGGACGGAACGTTGTTTTTTCACCTTAGAACGTCCCGAGTTAAGTAATGGAGTGGCCAGTCTCTTAGGTATATCGTTTTCCATGCGAAAACATGTGTGTTTCGTCCACTAATAAGTTCGGAACAAAAATATCGTACATACCAAGCAGAATGTCTGGACAAAACCCTGTTCCCATTGTCCAAATATTCTATATTGGCCTTAAAACGTCCCGGCTAAGCCTTGTCGATCTTGAGGTTTTAGATTCCAAAACAAGTGAGTTTCGTCCATTGACAAGTTCTAACCGAAAACCGAGTAAATGCCGACCGAACGTACGGACATAAATCTCCTTTTTACGGACGGAACGTTGTTTTTTCAACTTAGAACGCCCCGAGTTAAGTAATGGAGTGGGTAGTCTCTTAGCTGTATCATTTTCATGCAAAAACATGTTTGTTTCGTCCACTTATAAGTTCGGAAAAAAACTCGAGTACATACCAAGCCCAAAGTCTGGACAAAACCCCCTTCCCATGGTTCAAATGTTCTATATTGGCCTTAAAACGTCCCGGCTAAGCCTTGTCCATCTTGAGGTTTTAGATTCCAAAACAAGTGAGTTTCGTCCATTTCCAAGTTCGGACCGAAAACCGAGTAAATGCCGACCGTACGGACGGACATAAATCTCGTTTTTAAGGACGGAACGTTGTTTTTTCACCTTAGAACGCCACGAGTTAAGTAATGGGGTGGCTAGTCTCTTAGGTGTATCTTTTTCCATGCGAAACCATGTGTATTTCGTCCACTAAAAAGTTCGGAACAAAAATCGAGTACATACCGAGTCGAATGTCAGGACAAAACACTGTTCCCATGGTCCAAATGATCTATATTGCCCTTAAAACGTCCCGGCTAACCCTTGTCGATCTTGAGCTTTTAGATTTTTAAACAAGTGAGTTTCGTCCATTTCCCAGTTCGGACTGAAAACCGAGTAAATGCCGACCGAACGGACGGACATAAATCTCGTTTTTACGGACGGAACATTGTTTTTTCACTTTAGAACGCACCGAGTTAAGTAATGGAGTGGCTAGTCTCTTAGGTGTATCTTTTTCCATGCGAAACCATGTGTATTTCGCCCACTTATAAGTTCGGAACAAAAATCGAGTACATACCAAGCCGAAAGTCCGGACAAAACCCACTTCCCATGGTTCAAATGTTCTATATTGGCCTTAAAACGTCCCGGCTAAGCCTTGTCCATCTTGAGGTTTTAGATTCCAAAACAAGTGAGTTCCTTCCATTTCCAAGTTCGGACTGAAAACCGAGTAAATGCCGACCGAACGGACGGACATAAATCTCGTTTTTACCGACGGAACGTTGTTTTTTCACCTTCGAATGCCCCAAGTTAAGTAATGGAGTGGCTAGTCTCTTAGGTATATCGTTTTCCATGCGAAAACATGTGTGTTTCGTCCACTAATAAGTTCGGAACAAAAATTGAGTACATACCAAGCCGAAAGTCCCGACAAAACACCGTTCCCATGGTTCAAATGTTCGATATTGGCCTTAAAACGTCCCGGCTAAGCCTTGTCCATCTTGAGGTTTTAGATTCCAAAACAAGTGAGTTTCGTCCATTTCCAAGTTCGGACCGAAAACCGAGTAAATGCCGACCGAACGGACGGACATAAATCTCGTTTTTACGGACGAAACGTTGTTTTTTCACCTTAGAACGCCCCGAGTTAAGTAATGGAGTGGCTAGTCTCTTAGATGTATCTTTTTCCATGCGAAACCATGTGTATTTCGTCCACTAAAAAGTTCGGAACAAAAATCGAGTACATACCGAGTCGAATGTCAGGACAAAACACTGTTCCCATGGTCCAAATGTTCTACATTGCCCTTAAAACGTCCCGGCTAACCCTTGTCGATCTTGAGCTTTTAGATTTTTAAACAAGTGAGTTTCGTCCATTTCCAAGTTCGGACTGAAAACCGAGTAAATGCCGACCGAACGGACGGACATAAATCTCGTTTTTACGGACGGAACATTGTTTTTTCACTTTAGAACGCACCGAGTTAAGTAATGGAGTGGCTAGTCTCTTAGGTGTATCTTTTTCCATGCGAAACCATGTGTATTTCGTCCACTTATAAGTTCGGAACAAAAATCGAGTGCATACCAAGCCGAAAGTCCGGACAAAACCCCCTTCCCATGGTTCAAATGTTCTATATTGGCCTTAAAACGTCCCGGATAAGCCTTGTCCATCTTGAGGTTTTAGATTCCAAAACAAGTGAGTTTCGTCCATTTCCAAGTTCGGACCGAAAACCGAGTAAATGCCGACCGAACGGACGGACATAAATCTCGTTTTTACGGACGGAACGTTGTTTTTTCACCTTAGAACGCCCCGAGTTAAGTAATGGAGTGGCTAGTCTCTTAGGTGTATCTTTTTCCATGCGAAACCATGTGTATTTCGTCCACTAAAAAGTTCGGAACAAAAATCGAGTACATACCGAGTCGAATGTCAGGACAAAACACTGTTCCCATGGTCCAAATGTTCTACATTGCCCTTAGAACGTCCCGGCTAACCCTTGTCGATCTTGAGCTTTTAGATTTTTAAACAAGTGAGTTTCGTCCATTTCCAAGTTCGGACTGAAAACCGAGTAAATGCCGACCGAACGGACGGACATAAATCTCGTTTTTACGGACGGAACATTGTTTTTTCACTTTAGAACGCACCGACTTAAGTAATGGAGTGGCTAGTCTCTTAGGTGTATCTTTTTCCATGCGAAACCATGTGTATTTCGTCCACTTATAAGTTCGGAACAAAAATCGAGTGCATACCAAGCCGAAAGTCCGGACAAAACCCCCTTCCCATGGTTCAAATGTTCTATATTGGCCTTAAAACGTCCCGGATAAGCCTTGTCCATCTTGAGGTTTTAGATTCCAAAACAAGTGAGTTTCGTCCATTTCCAAGTTCGGACCGAAAACCGAGTAAATGCCGACCGAATGGACGGACATAAATCTCGTTTTTACGGACGGAACGTTGTTTTTTCACCTTAGAACGCCCCGAGTTAAGTAATGGAGTGGCTAGTCTCTTAGGTGTATCTTTTTCCAAGCGAAACCATGTGTATTTCGTCCACTAAAAAGTTCGGAACAAAAATCGAGTACATACCGAGTCGAATGTCAGGACAAAACACTGTTCCCACGGTCCAAATGTTCTATATTGCCCTTAAAACGTCCCGGCTAACCCTTGTCGATCTTGAGCTTTTAGGTTTTTAAACAGGTGAGTTTCGTCCATTTCCAAGTTCGGACTGAAAACCGAGTGAATGTCGACCGAACGGACGGACATAAATCTCGTTTTTACGGACGGAACATTGTTTTTTCACTTTAGAATGCACCGAGTTAAGTAATGGAGTGGCTAGTCTCTTAGGTGTATCTTTTTTCATGCGAAACCATGTGTATTTCATCCACTTATAAGTTCGGAACAAAAATCGAGTACATACCAAGCCGAAAGTCCGGACAAAACCCCCTTCCCATGGTTCAAATGTTCTATATTGGCCTTAAAACGTCCCGGCTAAGCCTTATCCATCTTGAGGTTTTAGATTCCAAAACAAGTGAGTTTCGTCCATTTCCAAGTTCGGACCGAAAACCCAGTAAATGCCGACCGAACGGACGGACATAAATCTCGTTTTTACGGACGGAACGTTGTTTTTTCACCTTAGAATGCCCCGAGTTAAGTAATGGAGTGGCTAGTCTCTTAGGTATATCGTTTTCCATGCGAAAACATGTGTGTTTCGTCCACTAATAAGTTCGGAACAAAAATCTCGTACATACCAAGCAGAATGTCTGGACAAAACCCTGTTCCCATGGTCCAAATGTTCTATATTGGCCTTAAAACGTCCCGGCTAAGCCTTGTCGATCTTGAAGTTTTAGATTCCAAAACAAGTGAGTTTCGTCCATTGACAAGTTCTAACCGAAAACCGAGTAAATGCCGACCGAACGTACGGACATAAACCTCTTTTTTATGGACGGAACGTTGTTTTTTCACCTTAGAACGCCCCGAGTTAAGTAATGGAGTAGGTAGTCTCTTAGCTGTATCATTTTCCATGCGAAAACATGTTTGTTTTGTCCACTTATAAGTTCGGAACAAAAATCGAGTACATACCAAGCCCAAAGTCCGGACAAAACCCCCTTCCCATGGTTCAAATGTTCTATATTGGCCTTAAAACGTCCCGGCTAAGCCTTGTCCATCTTGAGGTTTTAGATTCCAAAACAAGTGAGTTTCGTCCATTTCCAAGTTCGGACCGAAAACCGAGTAAATGCCGACCGTACGGACGGACATAAATCTCATTTTTACGGACGGAACGTTGTTTTTTCACCTTAGAACGCCCCGAGTTAAGTAATGGAGTGGCTAGTCTCTTAGGTATATCGTTTTCCATGCGAAAACATGTGTGTTTCGTCCACTAATAAGTTCGGAACAAAAATCTCGTACATACCAAGCAGAATGTCTGGACAAAACCCTGTTCCCATGGTCCAAATATTCTATATTGGCCTTAAAACGTCCCGGCTAAGCCTTGTCGATCTTGAGGTTTTAGATTCCAAAACAAGTGAGTTTCGTCCATTGACAAGTTCTAACCGAAAACTGAGTAAATGCCGTCCGAACGGACGGACATAAATCTCGTTTTTACGGATGGAACATTGTTTTTTCACTTTAGAACGCACCGAGTTAAGTAATGGAGTGGCTAGTCTCTTAGCTGTATCTTTTTCCATGCGAAACCATGTGTATTTCGTCCACTAAAAAGTTCGGAACAAAAATCGAGTACATACCGAGTCGAATGTCAGGACAAAACACTGTTCCCATGGTCCAAATGTTCGATATTGCCCTTAAAACGTCCCGGCTAACCCTTGTCGATCTTGAGCTTTTAGATTTTTAAACAAGTGAGTTTCGTCCATTTCCCAGTTCGGACTGAAAACCGAGTAAATGCCGACCAAACTGAAGGACATAAATCTCGTTTTTACGGACGGAACATTGTTTTTTCACTTTAGAACGCACCGAGTTAAGTAATGGAGTGGCTAGTCTCTTAGGTGTATCTTTTTCCATGCGAAACCATGTGTATTTCGTCAACTTAGAAGTTCGGAACAAAAATCGAGTACATACCAAGCCGAAAGTCCGTACAAAACCCCCTTCCCATGGTTCAAATGTTCTATATTGGCCTTAAAACGTCCCGGCTAAGCCTTGTCCATCTTGAGGTTTTAGATTCCAAAACAAGTGAGTTTCGTCCATTTCCAAGTTCGGACCGAATACCGAGTAAATGCTGACCGAACGGACGGACATAAATCTCGTTTTTACGGACGGAACGTTGTTTTTTCACCTTAGAACGTCCCGAGTTAAGTAATGGAGTGGCTAGTCTCTTAGGTATATCGTTTTCCATGCGAAAACATGTGTGTTTCGTCCACTAATAAGTTCGGAACAAAAATCGAGTACATACCAAGCCGAAAGTCCCGACAAAACCCCCTTCCCATGGTTCAAATGTTCTATATTGGCCTTAAAACGTCCCGGCTAAGCCTTGTCCATCTTGAGGTTTTAGATTCCAAAACAAGTGAGTTTCGTCCATTTCCAAGTTCGGACCGAAAACCGAGTAAATGCCGACCGAACGGACGGACATAAATCTCGTTTTTACGGACGGAACGTTGTTTTTTCACCTTAGAATGCCCCGAGTTAAGTAATGGAGTAGGTAGTCTCTTAGCTGTATCATTTTCCATGCGAAAACATGTTTGTTTTGTCCACTTATAAGTTCAGAACAAAAATCGAGTACATACCAAGCCCAAAGTCCGGACAAAACCCCCTTCCCATGGTTCAAATGTTCTATATTGGCCTTAAAACGTCCCGGCTAAGCCTTGTCCATCTTGAGGTTTTAGATTCCAAAACAAGTGAGTTTCGTCCATTTCCAAGTTCGGACCGAAAACCGAGTAAATGCCGACCGTACGGACGGACATAAATCTCATTTTTACGGACGGAACGTTGTTTTTTCACCTTAGAACGCCCCGAGTTAAGTAATGGAGTGGCTAGTCTCTTAGGTATATCGTTTTCCATGCGAAAACATGTGTGTTTCGTCCACTAATAAGTTCGGAACAAAAATCTCGTACATACCAAGCAGAATGTCTGGACAAAACCCTGTTCCCATGGTCCAAATATTCTATATTGGCCTTAAAACGTCCCGGCTAAGCCTTGTCGATCTTGAGGTTTTAGATTCCAAAACAAGTGAGTTTCGTCCATTGACAAGTTCTAACCGAAAACTGAGTAAATGCCGTCCGAACGGACGGACATAAATCTCGTTTTTACGGATGGAACATTGTTTTTTCACTTTAGAACGCACCGAGTTAAGTAATGGAGTGGCTAGTCTCTTAGCTGTATCTTTTTCCATGCGAAACCATGTGTATTTCGTCCACTAAAAAGTTCGGAACAAAAATCGAGTACATACCGAGTCGAATGTCAGGACAAAACACTGTTCCCATGGTCCAAATGTTCGATATTGCCCTTAAAACGTCCCGGCTAACCCTTGTCGATCTTGAGCTTTTAGATTTTTAAACAAGTGAGTTTCGTCCATTTCCAAGTTCGGACTGAAAACCGAGTAAATGCCGACCAAACGGAAGGACATAAATCTCGTTTTTACGGACGGAACATTGTTTTTTCACTTTAGAACGCACCGAGTTAAGTAATGGAGTGGCTAGTCTCTTAGGTGTATCTTTTTCCATGCGAAACCATGTGTATTTCGTCAACTTATAAGTTCGGAACAAAAATCGAGTACATACCAAGCCGAAAGTCCGTACAAAACCCCCTTCCCATGGTTCAAATGTTCTATATTGGCCTTAAAACGTCCCGGCTAAGCCTTGTCCATCTTGAGGTTTTAGATTCCAAAACAAGTGAGTTTCGTCCATTTCCAAGTTCGGACCGAATACCGAGTAAATGCTGACCGAACGGACGGACATAAATCTCGTTTTTACGGACGGAACGTTGTTTTTTCACCTTAGAACGTCCCGAGTTAAGTAATGGAGTGGCTAGTCTCTTAGGTATATCGTTTTCCATGCGAAAACATGTGTGTTTCGTCCACTAATAAGTTCGGAACAAAAATCGAGTACATACCAAGCCGAAAGTCCGGACAAAACCCCCTTCCCATGGTTCAAATGTTCTATATTGGCCTTAAAACGTCCCGGCTAAGCCTTGTCCATCTTGAGGTTTTAGATTCCAAAACAAGTGAGTTTCGTCCATTTCCAAGTTCGGACCGAAAACCGAGTAAATGCCGACCGAACGGACGGACATAAATCTCGTTTTTACGGACGGAACGTTGTTTTTTCACCTTAGAATGCCCCGAGTTAAGTAATGGAGTAGGTAGTCTCTTAGCTGTATCATTTTCCATGCGAAAACATGTTTGTTTTGTCCACTTATAAGTTCGGAACAAAAATCGAGTACATACCAAGCCCAAAGTCCGGACAAAACCCCCTTCCCATGGTTCAAATGTTCTATATTGGCCTTAAAACGTCCCGGCTAAGCCTTGTCCATCTTGAGGTTTTAGATTCCAAAACAAGTGAGTTTCGTCCATTTCCAAGTTCGGACCGAAAACCCAGTAAATGCCGACCGAACGGACAGACATAAATCTCGTTTTTACGGACGGAACGTTGTTTTTTCACCTTAGAATGCCCCGAGTTAAGTAATGGAGTGGCTAGTCTCTTAGGTATATCATTTTCCATGCGAAAACATGTGTGTTTCGTCCACTAATAAGTTCAGAACAAAAATCTCGTACATACCAAGCAGAATGTCTGGACAAAACCCTGTTCCCATGGTCCAAATGTTCTATATTGGCCTTAAAACGTCCCGGCTAAGCCTTGTCGATCTTGAGGTTTTAGATTCCAAAACAAGTGAGTTTCGTCCATTGACAAGTTCTAACCGAAAACCGAGTAAATGCCGACCGAACGTACGGACATAAACCTCTTTTTTACGGACGGAACGTTGTTTTTTCACCTTAGAACGCCCCGAGTTAAGTAATGGAGTAGGTAGTCTCTTAGCTGTATCATTTTCCATGCGAAAACATGTTTGTTTTGTCCACTTATAAATTCGGAACAAAAATCGAGTACATACCAAGCCCAAAGTCCGGACAAAACCCCCTTCCCATGGTTCAAATGTTCTATATCGGCCTTAAAACGTCCCGGCTAAGCCTTGTCCATCTTGAGGTTTTAGATTGAAAAACAAGTGAGTTTCGTCCATTTCCAAGTTCGGACCGAAAACCGAGTAAATGCCGAAGGTACGGACGGACATAAATCTTGTTTTTACGGACGGAACGTTGTTTTTTCACCTTAGAACTCCCCGAGTTAAGTAATGGAGTGGAGAGTCTCTTAGGTGTATCTTTTTCCATGCGAAACCATGTGTGTTTCGTCCACTAAAAAGTTCGGAACAAAAATCGAGTACATACCGAGTCTAATGTCAGGACAAAACACTGTTCCCATGGTCCAAATGTTCTATATTGCCCTTAAAACGTCCCGGCTAACCCTTGTCGATCTTGAGCTTTTAGATTTTTAAACAAGTGAGTTTCGTCCATTTCCAAGTTCGGACTGAAAACCGAGTAAATGCCGACCGAACGGACGGACATAAATCTCATTTTTACGGACGGAACATTGTTTTTTCACCTTAGAATGCCCCGAGTTAAGTAATGGAGTGGATAGTCTCTTAGGTGTATCGTTTTCCATGCGAAAACATGTGTGTTTCGTCTACTAAAAAGTTCGGAATAAAAATCGAGTACATACCAAGTCGAATGTCTCGACAAAACTCTGTTCCCATGGTCCAAATGTTCTATATTGCCCTTAAAACGTCCCGGCTAACCCTTGTCGATCTTGAGGTTTTAGAATCCAAAACAAGTGAGTTTCGTCCATTTCCAAGTTCGGACCGAAAACCGAGTAAATGCCGACCGAACGGACGGACATAAATCTCGTTTTTACGGACGGAACGTAGTTTTTTCACCTTAGAATGCCCCGAGTTAAGTAATGGAGTAGGTAGTCTCTTAGCTGTATCATTTTCCATGCGAAAACATGTTTGTTTTGTCCACTTATAAGTTCGGAACAAAAATCGAGTACATACCAAGCCCAAAGTCCGGACAAAACCCCCTTCCCATGGTTCAAATGTTCTATATTGGCCTTAAAACGTCCCGGCTAAGCCTTGTCCATCTTGAGGTTTTAGATTCCAAAACAAGTGAGTTTCGTCCATTTCCAAGTTCGGACCGAAAACCCAGTAAATGCCGACCGAACGGACAGACATAAATCTCGTTTTTACGGACAGAACGTTGTTTTTTCACCTTAGAATGCCCCGAGTTAAGTAATGGAGTGGCTAGTCTCTTAGGTATATCGTTTTCCATGCGAAAACATGTTTGTTTCGTCCACTAATAAGTTCGGAACAAAAATCTCGTACATACCAAGCAGAATGTCTGGACAAAACCCTGTTCCCATGGTCCAAATGTTCTATATTGGCCTTAAAATGTCCCGGCTAAGCCTTGTCGATCTTGAGGTTTTAGATTCCAAAACAAGTGAGTTTCGTCCATTGACAAGTTCTAACCGAAAACTGAGTAAATGCCGACCGAACGGACGGACATAAATCTCGTTTTTACGGATGGAACATTGTTTTTTCACTTTAGAACGCACCGAGTTAAGTAATGACTTGGCTAGTCTCTTAGGTGTATCTTTTTCCATGCGAAACCATGTGTATTTCGTCAACTTATAAGTTCGGAACAAAAATCGAGTACATACCAAGCCGAAAGTCCGGTCAAAACCCCCTTCCCATGGTTCAAATGTTCTATATTGGCCTTAAAACGTCCCGGCTAAGCCTTGTCCATCTTGAGGTTTTAGATTCCAAAACAAGTGAGTTTCGTCCATTTCCAAGTTCGGACCGAAAACCGAGTAAATGCCGACCGAACGGACGGACATAAATCTCGTTTTTATGGACGGAACGTTGTTTTTTCACCTTAGAACTCCCCGAGTTAAGTAATGGAGTGGCTAGTCTCTTAGGTGTATCTTTTTCCATGCGAAATTATGTGTATTTCGTCCACTAAAAAGTTCGGAACAAAAATCGAGTACATACCGAGTCGAATGTCAGGACAAAACACTGTTGCCATGGTCCAAATGTTCTATATTGCCCTTAAAACGTCCCGGCTAACCCTTGTCGATCTTGAGCTTTTAGATTTTTAAACAAGTGAGTTTCGTCCATTTCCAAGTTCGGACTGAAAATCGAGTAAATGCCGACCGAACGGAAGGACATAAATCTCGTTTTTACGGACGGAACATTGTTTTTTCACCTTAGAATGCCCCGAGTTAAGTAATGGAGTGGCTAGTCTCTTAGGTGTATCTTTTTCCATGCGAAACCATGTGTATTTCGTCAACTTATAAGTTCGGAACAAAAATCGAGTACATACCAAGCCGAAAGTCCGTACAAAACTCCCTTCCCATGGTTCAAATTTTCTATATTGGCCTTAAAACGTCCCGGCTAAGCCTTGTCCATCTTGAGGTTTTAGATTCCAAAACAAGTGAGTTTCTTCCATTTCCAAGTTCGGACCGAATACCGAGTAAATGCTGACCGAACGGACGGACATAAATCTCGTTTTTACGGACGGAACGTTGATTTTTCACCTTAGAACGTCCCGAGTTAAGTAATGGAGTGGCTAGTCTCTTAGGTATATCGTTTTCCATGCGAAAACATGTGTGTTTCGTCCACTAATAAGTTCGGAACAAAAATCAAGTACATACCATGCCGAAAGTCCCGACAAAACCCCCTTCCCATGGTTCAAATGTTCTATATTGGCCTTAAAACGTCCCGGCTAAGCCATGTCCATCTTGAGGTTTTAGATTCCAAAACAAGTGAGTTTCGTCCATTTCCAAGTTCGGACCGAAAACCGAGTAAATGCCGACCGAACGGACGGACATAAATCTCGTTTTTACGGACGGAACGTTGTTTTTTCACCTTAGAACGTCCCGAGTTAAGTAATGGAGTGGCTAGTCTCTTAGGTATATCGTTTTCCATGCGAAAACATGTGTGTTTCGTCCACTAATAAGTTCGGAACAAAAATCGAGTACATACCAAGCCGAAAGTCCCGACAAAACCCCCTTCCCATGGTTCAAATGTTCTATATTGGCCTTAAAACGTCCCGGCTAAGCCTTGTCCATCTTGAGGTTTTAGATTCCAAAACAAGTGAGTTTCGTCCATTTCCAAGTTCGGACCGAAAACCGAGTAAATGCCGACCGAACGGACGGACATAAATCTCGTTTTTACGGACGGAACGTTGTTTTTTCACCTTAGAATGCCCCGAGTTAAGTAATGGAGTAGGTAGTCTCTTAGCTGTATCATTTTCCATGCGAAAACATGTTTGTTTTGTCCACTTATAAGTTCGGAACAAAAATCGAGTACATACCAAGCCCAAAGTCCGGACAAAACCCCCTTCCCATGGTTCAAATGTTCTATATTGGCCTTAAAACGTCCCGGCTAAGCCTTGTCCATCTTGAGGTTTTAGATTCCAAAACAAGTGAGTTTCGTCCATTTCCAAGTTCGGACCGAAAACCCAGTAAATGCCGACCGAACGGACAGACATAAATCTCGTTTTTACGGACGGAACGTTGTTTTTTCACCTTAGAATGCCCCGAGTTAAGTAATGGAGTGGCTAGTCTCTTAGGTATATCATTTTCCATGCGAAAACATGTGTGTTTCGTCCACTAATAAGTTCAGAACAAAAATCTCGTACATACCAAGCAGAATGTCTGGACAAAACCCTGTTCCCATGGTCCAAATGTTCTATATTGGCCTTAAAACGTCCCGGCTAAGCCTTGTCGATCTTGAGGTTTTAGATTCCAAAACAAGTGAGTTTCGTCCATTGACAAGTTCTAACCGAAAACCGAGTAAATGCCGACCGAACGTACGGACATAAACCTCTTTTTTACGGACGGAACGTTGTTTTTTCACCTTAGAACGCCCCGAGTTAAGTAATGGAGTAGGTAGTCTCTTAGCTGTATCATTTTCCATGCGAAAACATGTTTGTTTTGTCCACTTATAAATTCGGAACAAAAATCGAGTACATACCAAGCCCAAAGTCCGGACAAAACCCCCTTCCCATGGTTCAAATGTTCTATATCGGCCTTAAAACGTCCCGGCTAAGCCTTGTCCATCTTGAGGTTTTAGATTGAAAAACAAGTGAGTTTCGTCCATTTCCAAGTTCGGACCGAAAACCGAGTAAATGCCGAAGGTACGGACGGACATAAATCTTGTTTTTACGGACGGAACGTTGTTTTTTCACCTTAGAACTCCCCGAGTTAAGTAATGGAGTGGAGAGTCTCTTAGGTGTATCTTTTTCCATGCGAAACCATGTGTGTTTCGTCCACTAAAAAGTTCGGAACAAAAATCGAGTACATACCGAGTCGAATGTCAGGACAAAACACTGTTCCCATGGTCCAAATGTTCTATATTGCCCTTAAAACGTCCCGGCTAACCCTTGTCGATCTTGAGCTTTTAGATTTTTAAACAAGTGAGTTTCGTCCATTTCCAAGTTCGGACTGAAAACCGAGTAAATGCCGACCGAACGGACGGACATAAATCTCATTTTTACGGACGGAACATTGTTTTTTCACCTTAGAATGCCCCGAGTTAAGTAATGGAGTGGATAGTCTCTTAGGTGTATCGTTTTCCATGCGAAAACATGTGTGTTTCGTCTACTAAAAAGTTCGGAATAAAAATCGAGTACATACCAAGTCGAATGTCTCGACAAAACTCTGTTCCCATGGTCCAAATGTTCTATATTGCCCTTAAAACGTCCCGGCTAACCCTTGTCGATCTTGAGGTTTTAGAATCCAAAACAAGTGAGTTTCGTCCATTTCCAAGTTCGGACCGAAAACCGAGTAAATGCCGACCGAACGGACGGACATAAATCTCGTTTTTACGGACGGAACGTAGTTTTTTCACCTTAGAATGCCCCGAGTTAAGTAATGGAGTAGGTAGTCTCTTAGCTGTATCATTTTCCATGCGAAAACATGTTTGTTTTGTCCACTTATAAGTTCGGAACAAAAATCGAGTACATACCAAGCCCAAAGTCCGGACAAAACCCCCTTCCCATGGTTCAAATGTTCTATATTGGCCTTAAAACGTCCCGGCTAAGCCTTGTCCATCTTGAGGTTTTAGATTCCAAAACAAGTGAGTTTCGTCCATTTCCAAGTTCGGACCGAAAACCCAGTAAATGCCGACCGAACGGACAGACATAAATCTCGTTTTTACGGACAGAACGTTGTTTTTTCACCTTAGAATGCCCCGAGTTAAGTAATGGAGTGGCTAGTCTCTTAGGTATATCGTTTTCCATGCGAAAACATGTTTGTTTCGTCCACTAATAAGTTCGGAACAAAAATCTCGTACATACCAAGCAGAATGTCTGGACAAAACCCTGTTCCCATGGTCCAAATGTTCTATATTGGCCTTAAAATGTCCCGGCTAAGCCTTGTCGATCTTGAGGTTTTAGATTCCAAAACAAGTGAGTTTCGTCCATTGACAAGTTCTAACCGAAAACTGAGTAAATGCCGACCGAACGGACGGACATAAATCTCGTTTTTACGGATGGAACATTGTTTTTTCACTTTAGAACGCACCGAGTTAAGTAATGACTTGGCTAGTCTCTTAGGTGTATCTTTTTCCATGCGAAACCATGTGTATTTCGTCAACTTATAAGTTCGGAACAAAAATCGAGTACATACCAAGCCGAAAGTCCGGTCAAAACCCCCTTCCCATGGTTCAAATGTTCTATATTGGCCTTAAAACGTCCCGGCTAAGCCTTGTCCATCTTGAGGTTTTAGATTCCAAAACAAGTGAGTTTCGTCCATTTCCAAGTTCGGACCGAAAACCGAGTAAATGCCGACCGAACGGACGGACATAAATCTCGTTTTTACGGACGGAACGTTGTTTTTTCACCTTAGAACTCCCCGAGTTAAGTAATGGAGTGGCTAGTCTCTTAGGTGTATCTTTTTCCATGCGAAATTATGTGTATTTCGTCCACTAAAAAGTTCGGAACAAAAATTGAGTACATACCGAGTCGAATGTCAGGACAAAACACTGTTGCCATGGTCCAAATGTTCTATATTGCCCTTAAAACGTCCCGGCTAACCCTTGTCGATCTTGAGCTTTTAGATTTTTAAACAAGTGAGTTTCGTCCATTTCCAAGTTCGGACTGAAAATCGAGTAAATGCCGACCGAACGGAAGGACATAAATCTCGTTTTTACGGACGGAACATTGTTTTTTCACCTTAGAATGCCCCGAGTTAAGTAATGGAGTGGCTAGTCTCTTAGGTGTATCTTTTTCCATGCGAAACCATGTGTATTTCGTCAACTTATAAGTTCGGAACAAAAATCGAGTACATACCAAGCCGAAAGTCCGTACAAAACTCCCTTCCCATGGTTCAAATTTTCTATATTGGCCTTAAAACGTCCCGGCTAAGCCTTGTCCATCTTGAGGTTTTAGATTCCAAAACAAGTGAGTTTCTTCCATTTCCAAGTTCGGACCGAATACCGAGTAAATGCTGACCGAACGGACGGACATAAATCTCGTTTTTACGGACGGAACGTTGATTTTTCACCTTAGAACGTCCCGAGTTAAGTAATGGAGTGGCTAGTCTCTTAGGTATATCGTTTTCCATGCGAAAACATGTGTGTTTCGTCCACTAATAAGTTCGGAACAAAAATCAAGTACATACCATGCCGAAAGTCCCGACAAAACCCCCTTCCCATGGTTCAAATGTTCTATATTGGCCTTAAAACGTCCCGGCTAAGCCTTGTCCATCTTGAGGTTTTAGATTCCAAAACAAGTGAGTTTCGTCCATTTCCAAGTTCGGACCGAAAACCGAGTAAATGCCGACCGAACGGACGGACATAAATCTCGTTTTTACGGACGGAACGTTGTTTTTTCACCATAGAATGCCCCGAGTTAAGTAATGGAGTGGCTAGTCTCTTAGGTATATCGTTTTCCATGCGAAAACATGTGTGTTTCGTCCACTAATAAGTTCGGAACAAAAATCGAGTACTTACCAAGCAGAATGTCTGGACAAAACCCTGTTCCCATGGTCCAAATGTTCTATATTGGCCTTAAAACGTCCCGGCTAAGCCTTGTCGATCTTGAGGTTTTAGATTACAAAACAAGTGAGTTTCGTCTATTGACAAGTTCTAACCGAAAACCGAGTAAATGCCGACCGAACGTATGGACATAAATCTCGTTTTTACGGACGGAACGTTGTTTTTTCACCTTAGAACGTCCCAAGTTAAGTAATGGAGTGGCTAGTCTCTTAGCTGTATCGTTTTCCATGTGAAAACATGTGTGTTTCGTCCACAAATAAGTTCGGAACAAAAATCTCGTACATACCAAGCAGAATGTCTGGACAAAACCCTGTTCCCATGGTCCAAATGTTCTATATTGGCCTTAAAACGTCCCGGCTAAGCCTTGTCCATCTTGAGGTTTTACATTCCAAAACAAGTGAGTTTCGTCCATTTCCAAGTTCGGACCGAAAACCGAGTAAATGCCGACCGAACGGACGGACATAAATCTCGTTTTTACGGACGGAACATTGTTTTTTCACCTTAGAATGCCCTGATTTAAGTAATGGATTGGCTAGTCTTTTAGGTGTATCGTTTTCCATGCGAAAACATGTGTGTTTCGTCCACTAAAAAGTTCGGAACAAGAATCGAGTACATACCGAGTCGAATGTCAGGACAAAACACTGTTCCCATGGTCCAAATGTTCTATATTGCCCTTAAAACGTCCTGGCCAACCCTTGTCGATCTTGAGCTTTAAGATTTTTAAACAAGTGAGTTTCGTCCATTTGCAAGTTCGGACTGAAAACTGAATAAATGCCGACTGAAAGGGACGGACATAAATCTCGTTTTTACGGACGGAACATTGTTTTTTCGCTTTAGAACGCATCGAGTTAAGTAATGGAGTGGCTAGTCTCTTAGGTGTATCTTTTTCCATGCGAAACCATGTGTATTTCGTCCACTTGTAAGTTCGGAACAAAAATCGAGTACATATCAAGCCGAAAGTCCGGACAAAACCCCCTTCCCATGGTTCAAATGTTCTATATTGGCCTTAAAACGTCCCGGATAAGGCTTGTCCATCTTGAGGTTTTAGATTCCAAAACAAGTGAGTTTCGTCCATTTCCAAGTTCGGACCGAAAACCGAGTAAATGCCGACCGAACGGACGGACATAAATCTCGTTTTTACGGACGGAACGTTGTTTTTTCACCTTAGAATGCCCCGAGTTAAGTAATGGAGTGGCTAGTCTCTTTGGTATATCGTTTTCCATTTGAAAACATGTGTGTTTCGTCCACTAATAAGTTCGGAACAAAAATCGAGTACATACCAGGCAGAATGTCTGGACAAAACCCTGTTCCCATGGTCCAAATGTTCTATATTGGCCTTAAAACGTCCCGGCTAAGCCTGGTCGATCTTGAGGTTTTAGATTCCAAAACAAGTAAGTTTCGTCTATTGACAAGTTCTAACCGAAAACCGAGTAAATGCCGACCGAACGTATGGACATAAATCTCGTTTTTACGGACGGAACGTTGTTTTTTCACCTTAGAACGTCCCAAGTTAAGTAATGGAGTGGCTAGTCTCTTAGCTGTATCGTTTTCCATGTGAAAACATGTGTGTTTCGTCCACAAATAAGTTCGGAACAAAAATCTCGTACATACCAAGCAGAATGTCTGGACAAAACCCTGTTCCCATGGTCCAAATGTTCTATATTGGCCTTAAAACGTCCCGGCTAAGCCTTGTCCATCTTGAGGTTTTACATTCCAAAACAAGTGAGTTTCGTCCATTTCCAAGTTCGGACCGAAAACCGAGTAAATGCCGACCGAACGGACGGACATAAATCTCGTTTTTACGGACGGAACATTGTTTTTTCACCTTAGAATGCCCTGATTTAAGTAATGGATTGGCTAGTCTTTTAGGTGTATCGTTTTCCATGCGAAAACATGTGTGTTTCGTCCACTAAAAAGTTCGGAACAAGAATCGAGTACATACCGAGTCGAATGTCAGGACAAAACACTGTTCCCATGGTCCAAATGTTCTATATTGCCCTTAAAACGTCCTGGCCAACCCTTGTCGATCTTGAGCTTTAAGATTTTTAAACAAGTGAGTTTCGTCCATTTGCAAGTTCGGACTGAAAACTGAATAAATGCCGACTGAAAGGGACGGACATAAATCTCGTTTTTACGGACGGAACATTGTTTTTTCGCTTTAGAACGCATCGAGTTAAGTAATGGAGTGGCTAGTCTCTTAGGTGTATCTTTTTCCATGCGAAACCATGTGTATTTCGTCCACTTGTAAGTTCGGAACAAAAATCGAGTACATATCAAGCCGAAAGTCCGGACAAAACCCCCTTCCCATGGTTCAAATGTTCTATATTGGCCTTAAAACGTCCCGGCTAAGCGTTGTCCATCTTGAGGTTTTAGATTCCAAAACAAATGAGTTTCGTCCATTTCCAAGCTCGGACCGAAAACCGAGTAAATGCCGACCGAACGGACGGACATAAATCTCGTTTTTACGGACGGAACGTTGTTTTTTCACCTTAGAATGCCCCGAGTTAAGTAATGGAGTGGCTAGTCTCTTAGGTATATCGTTTTCCATGCGAAAACATGTGTGTTTCGTCAACTAATAAGTTCGGAACAAAAATCGAGTACATATCAAGCAGAATGTCTGGACAAAACCCTGTTCCCTTGGTCCAAATGTTCTATATTGGCCTTAAAACGTCCCGGCTAAGCCTTGTCGATCTTGAGGTTTTAAATTCCAAAACAAGTGAGTTTCGTCTATTGACAAGTTCTAACCTAAAACCGAGTAAATGCCGACCGAACGTACGGACATAAATCTCGTTTTTACGGACGGAACATTGTTTTTTCACCATAGAACGCCCCGAGTTAAGTAATGGAGTGGCTAGTCTCTTAGCTGTATCGTTTTCCATGCGAAAACATGTGTGTTTCGTCCATTTATAAGTTCGGAACAAAAATCGAGTACATACCAAGCCGAAAGTCCGGACAAAACCCTCTTCCCATGGTTCAAATGTTCTATATTGGCCTTAAAACGTCCCGACTAAGCCTTGTCCATCTTGAGGTTTTAGATTCCAAAACAAGTGAGTTTCGTCCATTTCCAAGTTCGGACTGAAAACCGAGTAAATGCCGACCGAACGGACGGACATAAATCTCGTTTTTACGGACGGACCGTTGTTTTTTCACCTTAGAATGCCCCGAGTTAAGTAATGGAGTGGCTAGTCTCTTAGGTATATCGTTTTCCATGCGAAAACATGTGTGTTTCGTCCACTAATAAGTTCGGAACAAAAATCGAGTACATACCAAGCAGAATGTCTGGACAAAACCCTGTTCTCATGGTCCAAATGTTCTATATTGGCCTTAAAACGTCCTGGCTAAGCCTTGTCGATCTTGAGGTTTTAGATTCCAAAATAAGTGAGTTTCGTCTATTGACAAGTTCTAACCGAAAACCGAGTAAATGCCGACCGAACGTATGGACATAAATCTCGTTTTTACGGACGGAACGTTGTTTTTTCACCTTAGAACGTCCCAAGTTAAGTAATGGAGTGGCTAGTCTCTTAGCTTTATCGTTTTCCATGCGAAAACATGTGTGTTTCGTCCACTTATAAGTTCGGTTCAAAAATCGAGTACATACCAAGCCGAAAGTCCGGACAAACCCCCTTCCCATGGTTCAAATGTTCTATATTGGCCTTAAAACGTCCCGGCTAAGCCTTGTCCATCTTGAGGTTTTAGATTCCAAAACAAATGAGTTTCGTCCATTTCCAAGCTCGGACCGAAAACCGAGTAAATGCCGACCGAACGGACGGACATAAATCTCGTTTTTACGGACGGAACGTTGTTTTTTCACCTTAGAATGCCCCGAGTTAAGTAATGGAGTGGATATTCTCTTAGGTGTATCGTTTTCCATGCGAAAACATGTGTGTTTCGTCCACTAATAAGTTCGGAACAAAAATCGAGTACATACCAAGAAGAATGTCTAGACAAAACCCTGTTCCCTTGGTCCAAATGTTCTATATTGGCCTTAAAACGTCCTGGCTAAGCCTTGTCGATCTTGAGGTTTTAGATTCCAAAACAAGTGAGTTTCGTCTATTGACAAGTTCTAACCGAAAACCGAGTAAATGCTGAATGAACGTACGGACATAAATCTCGTTTTTACGGACGGAACGTTGTTTTTTCACCATAGAACGCCCCAAGTTAAGTAATGGAGTGGCTAGTCTCTTAGCTGTATCGTTTTCCATGCGAAAACATGTGTGTTTCGTCCATTTATAAGTTTGGAACAAAAATCGAGTACATACCAAGCCGAAAGTCCGGACAAAACCCTCTTCCCATGGTTCAAATGTTCTATATTGGCCTTAAAACGTCCCGGCTAAGCCTTGTCCATCTTGAGGTTTTAGATTCCAAAACAAATGAGTTTCGTCCATTTCCAAGCTCGGACCGAAAACCGAGTAAATGCCGACCGAACGGACGGACATAAATCTCGTTTTTACGGACGGAACGTTGTTTTGTCACCTTAGAATGCCCCGAGTTAAGTAATGGAGTGGATAGTCTCTTAGGTGTATCGTTTTCCATGCGAAAACATGTGTGTTTCGTCTACTAAAAAGTTCGGAATAAAAATCGAGTACATACCGAGTCGAATGTCAGGACAAAACACTGTTCCCTTGGTCCAAATGTTCTATATTGCCCTTAAAACGTCCCGGCTAACCCTTGTCGATCTTGAGCTTTTATATTTTTAAACAATTGAGTTTCGCCCATTTCCAAGTTCGGACTGAAAACCGAGTAAATGCCGACCGAACGGACGGACATAAATCTCGTTTTTACTGACGGAACATTGTTTTTTCAGTTTAGATGCACCGAGTTAAGTAATGGAGTGGCTAGTCTCTTAGGTGTATCTTTTTCCACGCTAAACCATCTGTATTCCGTCTACTTATAAGTTCGGAACAAAAATCGAGTACATACCAACCCGAAAATCCGGACAAAACCCCCTTCCCATGGTTCAAATGTTCTATATTGGCCTTAAAACGTCCCGGCTAAGCCTTGTCCATCTTAAGGTTTTAGATTCCAAAACAAGTGAGTTTCATCCACTTCCAAGTTCAGACCGAAAACCGAGTAAATGCCGACCGAACGGACGGACATAAATCTCGTTTTTACGGACGGAACGTTGTTTTTTCACCTTAGAATGCCCCGAGTTAAGTAATGGAGTGGCTAGTCTCTTAGCTGTATCGTTTTCCATGCGAAAACATGTGTGTTTCGTCCATTTATAAGTTCGGAACAAAAATCGAGTACATACCAAGCTGAAAGTCCGGACAAAACCCTGTTCCCATGATCCAAATATTCTATATTGGCCATAAAACGTCCCGGCTAAGCCTTGTCGATCATGAGGTTTTAGATTCCAAAACAAGTGAGTTTCGTCCATTGACAAGTTCTAACCAAAAACTGAGTAAATGCCGACCGAACGTACGGACATAAATCTCGTTTTTACGGACGGAACGTTGTTTTTTCACATTAGAAAACCTCGAGTTAAGTAATGGAGTGGCTAGTCTCTTAGCTGTATCGTTTTCCATGCGAAAACATGTGTGTTTCGTCCATTTATAAGTTCGGAACAAAAATCGAGTACATACCAAGCCGAAAGTCCGGACAAAACCCCCTTCCCATGGTTCAAATGTTCTATATTGGCCTTAAAACGTCCCGACTAGGCCTTGTCCATCTTGAGGTTTTAGATTCCAAAACAAGTGAGTTTCGTCCATTGACAAGTTCTAACCGAAAACTGAGTAAATGCCGACCGAACGGACGGACATAAATCTCGTTTTTACGGATGGAACATTGTTTTTTCACCTTAGAACGCCCCGAGTTAAGTAATGGAGTGGCTAGTCTCTTAGGTATATCGTTTTCCATGCGAAAACATGTGTGTTTCGTACATACCAAGCAGAATGTCTGGACAAAACCCTGTTCCCATGGTCCAAATATTCTATATTGGCCTTAAAACGTCCCGGCTAAGCCTTGTCGATCTTGAGGTTTTAGATTCCAAAACAAGTGAGTTTCGTCCATTGACAAGTTCTAACCGAAAACTGAGTAAATGCCGACCGAACGGACGGACATAAATCTCGTTTTTACGGATGGAACATTGTTTTTTCACTTTAGAACGCACCGAGTTAAGTAATGGAGTGGCTAGTCTCTTAGCTGTATCTTTTTCCATGCGAAACCATGTGTATTTCGTCAACTTATAAGTTCGGAACAAAAATCGAGTACATACCAAGCCGAAAGTCCGGACAAAAACCCCTTCCCATGGTTCAAATGTTTTATATTGGCCTTAAAACGTCCCGGATAAGCCTTGTCCATCTTGAGGTTTTAGATTCCAAAACAAGTGAGTTTCGTCCATTTCCAAGTTCGGACCGAAAACCGAGTAAATGCCGACCGAACGGACGGACATAAATCTCGTTTTTACGGACGGAACGTTGTTTTTTCACCTTAGAATGCCCCGAGTTAAGTAATGGAGTGGCTAGTCTCTTAGCTGTATCGTTTTCCATGCGAAAACATGTGTGTTTCGTCCATTTATAAGTTCCGAACAAAAATTGAGTACATACCAATCTGAAAGTCCGGACAAAACCCTGTTCCCATGATCCAAATATTCTATATTGGCCATAAAACGTCCCGGCTAAGCCTTGTCGATCATGAGGTTTTAGATTCCAAAACAAGTGAGTTTCGTCCATTGACAAGTTCTAACCAAAAACTGAGTAAATGCCGACCGAACGTACGGACATAAATCTCGTTTTTACGGACGGAACGTTGTTTTTTCACATTAGAAAACCCCGAGTTAAGTAATGGAGTGGCTAGTCTCTTAGCTGTATCGTTTTCCATGCGAAAACATGTGTGTTTCGTCCATTTATAAGTTCGGAACAAAAATCGAGTACATACCAAGCCGAAAGTCCGGACAAAACCCCCTTCCCATGGTTCAAATGTTCTATATTGGCCTTAAAACGTCCCGGCTAAGCCTTGTCCATCTTGAGGTTTTAGATTCCAAAACAAGTGAGTTTCGTCCATTTCCAAGTTCGGACCGAAAACCGAGTAAATGCCGACCGAACAGACAGACATAAATCTCGTTTTTACGGACGGAACGTTGTTTTGTCACCTTAGAATGCCCCGAGTTAAGTAATGGAGTGGATAGTCTCTTAGGTGTATCGTTTTCCATGCGAAAACATGTGTGTTTCGTCTACTAAAAAGTTCGGAATAAAAATCGAGTACATACCGAGTCGAATGTCAGGACAAAACACTGTTCCCTTGGTCCAAATGTTCTATATTGCCCTTAAAACGTCCCGGCTAACCCTTGTCGATCTTGAGCTTTTATATTTTTAAACAATTGAGTTTCGCCCATTTCCAAGTTCGGACTGAAAACCGAGTAAATGCCGACCGAACGGACGGACATAAATCTCGTTTTTACTGACGGAACATTGTTTTTTCACTTTAGATGCACCGAGTTAAGTAATGGAGTGGCTAGTCTCTTAGGTGTATCTTTTTCCACGCTAAACCATCTGTATTCCGTCTACTTATAAGTTCGGAACAAAAATCGAGTACATACCAACCCGAAAATCCGGACAAAACCCCCTTCCCATGGTTCAAATGTTCTATATTGGCCTTAAAACGTCCCGGCTAAGCCTTGTCCATCTTGAGGTTTTAGATTCCAAAACAAGTGAGTTTCATCCACTTCCAAGTTCGGACCGAAAACCGAGTAAATGCCGACCGAACGGACGGACATAAATCTCGTTTTTACGGACGGAACGTTGTTTTTTCACCTTAGAATGCCCCGAGTTAAGTAATGGAGTGGCTAGTCTCTTAGCTGTATCGTTTTCCATGCGAAAACATGTGTGTTTCGTCCATTTATAAGTTCGGAACAAAAATCGAGTACATACCAAGCTGAAAGTCCGGACAAAACCCTGTTCCCATGATCCAAATATTCTATATTGGCCATAAAACGTCCCGGCTAAGCCTTGTCGATCATGAGGTTTTAGATTCCAAAACAAGTGAGTTTCGTCCATTGACAAGTTCTAACCAAAAACTGAGTAAATGCCGACCGAACGTACGGACATAAATCTCGTTTTTACGGACGGAACGTTGTTTTTTCACATTAGAAAACCTCGAGTTAAGTAATGGAGTGGCTAGTCTCTTAGCTGTATCGTTTTCCATGCGAAAACATGTGTGTTTCGTCCATTTATAAGTTCGGAACAAAAATCGAGTACATACCAAGCCGAAAGTCCGGACAAAACCCCCTTCCCATGGTTCAAATGTTCTATATTGGCCTTAAAACGTCCCGACTAGGCCTTGTCCATCTTGAGGTTTTAGATTCCAAAACAAGTGAGTTTCGTCCATTGACAAGTTCTAACCGAAAACTGAGTAAATGCCGACCGAACGGACGGACATAAATCTCGTTTTTACGGATGGAACATTGTTTTTTCACCTTAGAACGCCCCGAGTTAAGTAATGGAGTGGCTAGTCTCTTAGGTATATCGTTTTCCATGCGAAAACATGTGTGTTTCGTACATACCAAGCAGAATGTCTGGACAAAACCCTGTTCCCATGGTCCAAATATTCTATATTGGCCTTAAAACGTCCCGGCTAAGCCTTGTCGATCTTGAGGTTTTAGATTCCAAAACAAGTGAGTTTCGTCCATTGACAAGTTCTAACCGAAAACTGAGTAAATGCCGACCGAACGGACGGACATAAATCTCGTTTTTACGGATGGAACATTGTTTTTTCACTTTAGAACGCACCGAGTTAAGTAATGGAGTGGCTAGTCTCTTAGCTGTATCTTTTTCCATGCGAAACCATGTGTATTTCGTCAACTTATAAGTTCGGAACAAAAATCGAGTACATACCAAGCCGAAAGTCCGGACAAAAACCCCTTCCCATGGTTCAAATGTTTTATATTGGCCTTAAAACGTCCCGGATAAGCCTTGTCCATCTTGAGGTTTTAGATTCCAAAACAAGTGAGTTTCGTCCATTTCCAAGTTCGGACCGAAAACCGAGTAAATGCCGACCGAACGGACGGACATAAATCTCGTTTTTACGGACGGAACGTTGTTTTTTCACCTTAGAATGCCCCGAGTTAAGTAATGGAGTGGCTAGTCTCTTAGCTGTATCGTTTTCCATGCGAAAACATGTGTGTTTCGTCCATTTATAAGTTCCGAACAAAAATTGAGTACATACCAATCTGAAAGTCCGGACAAAACCCTGTTCCCATGATCCAAATATTCTATATTGGCCATAAAACGTCCCGGCTAAGCCTTGTCGATCATGAGGTTTTAGATTCCAAAACAAGTGAGTTTCGTCCATTGACAAGTTCTAACCAAAAACTGAGTAAATGCCGACCGAACGTACGGACATAAATCTCGTTTTTACGGACGGAACGTTGTTTTTTCACATTAGAAAACCCCGAGTTAAGTAATGGAGTGGCTAGTCTCTTAGCTGTATCGTTTTCCATGCGAAAACATGTGTGTTTCGTCCATTTATAAGTTCGGAACAAAAATCGAGTACATACCAAGCCGAAAGTCCGGACAAAACCCCCTTCCCATGGTTCAAATGTTCTATATTGGCCTTAAAACGTCCCGGCTAAGCCTTGTCCATCTTGAGGTTTTAGATTCCAAAACAAGTGAGTTTCGTCCATTTCCAAGTTCGGACCGAAAACCGAGTAAATGCCGACCGAACAGACGGACATAAATCTCGTTTTTACGGACGGAACGTTGTTTTTTCACTTTAGAACGCACCGAGTTAAGTAATGGAGTGGCTAGTCTCTTAGGTGTATCTTTTTCCATGCGAAACCATGTTTATTTCGTCCACTTATAAGTTCGGAACAAAAATCGAGTACATACCAAGCCGAAAGTCCGGACAAAACCCCCTTCCCATGGTTCAAATGTTCTATATTGGCCTTAAAACGTCCCGGGTAAGCCTTGTCCATCTTGAGGTTTTAGATTCCAAAACAAGTGAGTTTCGTACATTTCCAAGTTCGGACCGAAAACCGAGTAAATGCTGACCGAACGGACGGACATAAATCTCGTTTTTACGGACGGAATGTTGTTTTTTCACCTTAGAATGCCCCGAGTTAAGTAATGGAGTGGCTAGTCTCTTAGGTATATCGTTTTCCATGCGAAAACATGTTTGTTTCGTCCACTAATAAGTTCGGAACAAAAATCGAGTACATACCAAGCAGAATGTCCGGACAAAACCCCCTTCCCATGGTTCAAAATGTTCTATATTGGCCTTAAAACGTCCCGGCTAAGCCTTGTCCATCTTGAGGTTTTACATTCCAAAACAAGTGAGTTTCGTCCATTTCCAAGTTCGGACCGAAAACCGAGTAAATGCCGACCGAACGGATGGAAATAAATCTCGTTTTTACGGACGGAACGTTGTTTTTTCACATTAGAATGCCCTGATTTAAGTAATGGTTTGGCTAGTCTCTTAGGTGTATCATTTTCCATGCGAAAATATGTGTGTTTCGTCCACTAAAAAGTTCAGAACAAAAATCGAGTACATACCGAGTCGAATGTCAGGATAAAACACTGTTCCCTTGGTCCAAATGTTCTATATTGCCCTTAAAACGTCCCGGCTAACCCTAGTCGATCTTGAGCTTTTAGATTTTTAAACAATTGAGTTTCGTCCATTTCAAAGTTCGGACAGAAAACCGAGTAAATGCCGACCGAACGGACGAACATAAATCTCGTTTTTACGGACGGAACATTGTTTTTTCACTTTAGAACGCACCGAGTTAAGTAATGGAGTGGCTAGTCTCTTAGGTGTATCTTTTTCCATGCGAAACCATGTTTATTTCGTCCACTTATAAGTTCGGAACAAAAATCGAGTACATACCAAGCCGAAAGTCCGGACAAAACCCCCTTCCCATGGTTCAAATGTTCTATATTGGCCTTAAAACGTCCCGGCTAAGCCTTGTCCATCTTGAGGTTTTAGATTCCAAAACAAGTGAGTTTCGTCCATTTCCAAGTTTGGACCGAAAACCGAGTAAATGCCGACCGAACGGACGGACATAAATCTCGTTTTTACGGACGGAACGTTGTTTTTTCACCTTAGAACGCCCCGAGTTAAGTAATGGAGTGGCTAGTCTCTTAGGTGTATCTTTTTCCATGCGAAACCATGTGTATTTCGTCCACTAAAAAGTTCAGAACAAAAATTGAGTACATACCGAGTCGAATGTCAGGACAAAACACTGTTCCCTTGGTCCAAATGTTCTATATTGCCCTTGAAAACGTCCCGGCTAACCCTTTTCGATCTTGAGCTTTTAGATTTTTAAACAATTGAGTTTCGTCCATTTCAAAGTACGGACTGAAAACCGAGTAAATGCCGACCGAACGGACGAACATAAATCTCGTTTTTACGGACGGAACATTGTTTTTTCACTTTAGACGCACCGAGTTAAGTAATGGAGTGGCTAGTCTCTTAGGTGTATCTTTTTCCATGCGAAACCATGTGTATTTCGTCCACTAATAAGTTCGGAACAAAAATCAAGTACAAACCAAGCCGAAAGTCGGGACAAAACCCCTCCCCATGGTTCAAATGTTCTATATTGGCCTTAAACGTCCCGGCTAAGCCTTGTCCATCTTGAGGTTTTAGATTCCAAAACAAGTGAGTTTCGTCCACTTCCAAGTTCGGACCGAAAACCCAGTAAATGCCGACCGAACGGACGGACATAAATCTCGTTTTTACGGACGGAACGTTGTTTTTTCACCTTAGAATGCCCCGAGTTAAGTAATGGAGTGGCTAGTCTCTTAGGTATATCGTTTTCCATGCGAAAACATGTGTCTTTCGTCCACTAATAAGTTCGGAACAAAAATCGAGTACATACCAAGCCTAAAGTCCGGACAAAACCCCCTTCCCATGGTTCAAATGTTCTATATTGGCCTTAAAACGTCCCGGGTAAGCCTTGTCCATCTTGAGGTTTTAGATTCCAAAACAAGTGAGTTTCGTCCATTTCCAAGTTCGGACCGAAAACCGAGTAAATGCTGACCGAACGGACGGACATAAATCTCGTTTTTACGGACGGAATGTTGTTTTTTCACCTTAGAATGCCCCGAGTTAAGTAATGGAGTGGCTAGTCTCTTATGTATATCGTTTTCCATGCGAAAACATGTTTGTTTCGTCCACTAATAAGTTCGGAACAAAAATCGAGTACATACCAAGCAGAATGTCCGGACAAAACCCCCTTCCCATGGTTCAAAATGTTCTATATTGGCCTTAAAACGTCCCGGCTAAGCCTTGTCCATCTTGAGGTTTTACATTCCAAAACAAGTGAGTTTCGTCCATTTCCAAGTTCGGACCGAAAACCGAGTAAATGCCGACCGAACGGATGGAAATAAATCTCGTTTTTACGGACGGAACGTTGTTTTTTCACATTAGAATGCCCTGATTTAAGTAATGGTTTGGCTAGTCTCTTAGGTGTATCATTTTCCATGCGAAAATATGTGTGTTTCGTCCACTAAAAAGTTCAGAACAAAAATCGAGTACATACCGAGTCGAATGTCAGGATAAAACACTGTTCCCTTGGTCCAAATGTTCTATATTGCCCTTAAAACGTCCCGGCTAACCCTAGTCGATCTTGAGCTTTTAGATTTTTAAACAATTGAGTTTCGTCCATTTCAAAGTTCGGACTGAAAACCGAGTAAATGCCGACCGAACGGACGAACATAAATCTCGTTTTTACGGACGGAACATTGTTTTTTCACTTTAGAACGCACCGAGTTAAGTAATGGAGTGGCTAGTCTCTTAGGTGTATCTTTTTCCATGCGAAACCATGTTTATTTCGTCCACTTATAAGTTCGGAACAAAAATCGAGTACATACCAAGCCGAAAGTCCGGACAAAACCCCCTTCCCATGGTTCAAATGTTCTATATTGGCCTTAAAACGTCCCGGCTAAGCCTTGTCCATCTTGAGGTTTTAGATTCCAAAACAAGTGAGTTTCGTCCATTTCCAAGTTCGGACCGAAAACCGAGTAAATGCCGACCGAACGGACGGACATAAATCTCGTTTTTACGGACGGAACGTTGTTTTTTCACCTTAGAACGCCCCGAGTTAAGTAATGGAGTGGCTAGTCTCTTAGGTATATCGTTTTCCATGCGAAAACATGTGTGTTTCGTCCACTAATAAGTTCGGAACAAAAATCGAGTACATACCAAGCAGAATGTCCGGACAAAACCCCCTTCCCATGGTTCAAATGTTCTATATTGGCCTTAAACGTCCCGGCTAAGCCTTGTCCATCTTGAGGTTTTACATTCCAAAACAAGTGAGTTTCGTCCATTTCCAAGTTCGGACCGAAAACCGAGTAAATGCCGACCGAACGGACGGACATAAATCTCGTTTTTACCAACGGAACGTTGTTTTTTCACCTTAGAACGCCCCGAGTTAAGTAATGGAGTGGCTAGTCTCTTAGGTGTACCTTTTTCCATGCGAAACCATGTGTATTTCGTCCACTAAAAAGTTCAGAACAAAAATCGAGTACATACCGAGTCGAATGTCAGGATAAAACACTGTTCCCTTGGTCCAAATGTTCTATATTGCCCTTAAAACGTCCCGGCTAACCCTTGTCGATTTTGAGCTTTTAGATTTTTAAACAATTGAGTTTCGTCCATTTCAAAGTTCGGACTGAAAACCGAGTAAATGCCGACCGAACGGACGAACATAAATCTCGTTTTTACGGACGGAACATTGTTTTTTCACTTTAGAACGCACTGAGTTAAGTAATGGAGTGGCTAGTCTCTTAGGTCTATCTTTTTCCATGCGAAACCATGTTTATTTCGTCCACTTATAAGTTCGGAACAAAAATCGAGTACATACCAAGCCGAAAGTCCGGACAAAACCCCCTTCCCATGGTTCAAATGTTCTATATTGGCCTTAAAACGTCCCGGCTAAGCCTTGTCCATCTTGAGGTTTTAGATTCCAAAACAAGTGAGTTTCGTCCATTTCCAAGTTCGGACCGAAAACCGAGTAAATGCCGACCGAACGGACGGACATAAATCTCGTTTTTACGGACGGAACGTTGTTTTTTCACCTTAAAACGCCCCGAGTTAAGTAATGGAGTGGCTAGTCTCTTAGGTATATCGTTTTCCATGCGAAAACATGTGTGTTTCGTCCACTAATAAGTTCGGAACAAAAATCGAGTACATACCAAGCAGAATGTCCGGACAAAACCCCCTTCCCATGGTTCAAATGTTCTATATTGGCCTTAAACGTCCCGGCTAAGCCTTGTCCATCTTGAGGTTTTAGATTCCAAAACAAGTGAGTTTCGTCCATTTCCAAGTTCGGACCGAAAACCGAGTAAATGCTGACCGAACGGACGGACATAAATCTCGTTTTTACGGACGGAACGTTGTTTTTTCACCTTAGAATGCCCCGAGTTAAGTAATGGAGTGGCTAGTCTCTTAAGTATATCGTTTTCCATGCGAAAACATGTTTGTTTCGTCCACTAATAAGTTCGGAACAAAAATCGAGTACATACCAAGCAGAATGTCCGGACAAAACCCCCTTCCCATGGTTCAAAATGTTCTATATTGGCCTTAAAACGTCCCGGCTAAGCCTTGTCCATCTTGAGGTTTTACATTCCAAAACAAGTGAGTTTCGTCCATTTCCAAGTTCGGACCGAAAACCGAGTAAATGCCGACCGAACGGATGGACATAAATCTCGTTTTTACGGACGGAACGTTGTTTTTTCACCTTAGAATGCCCTGATTTAAGTAATGGTTTGGCTAGTCTCTTAGGTGTATCATTTTCCATGCGAAAATATGTGTGTTTCGTCCACTAAAAAGTTCGGAACAAGAATCGAGTACATACCGAGTTGAATGTCAGGACAAAACACTGTTCCCATGGTCCAAATGTTCTATATTTCCCTTAAAACGTCCCGGCTAACCCTTGTCGATCTTGAGCTTTAAGATTTTTAAACAAGTGAGTTTCGTCCATTTCCAAGTTCGGACTGAAAACCGAGTAAATGCCGACCGAAAGGGACAGACATAAATCTCGTTTTTAGAACATTGTTTTTTCACTTTACAACGCACCGAGTTAAGTAATGGAGTGGCTAGTCTCTTAGGTGTATCTTTTTCCATGCGAAACCATGTTTATTTCGTCCACTTATAAGTTCGGAACAAAAATCGAGTACATACCAAGCCGAAAGTCCGGACAAAACCCCCTTCCCATGGTTCAAATGTTCTATATTGGCCTTAAAACGTCCCGGCTAAGCCTTATCCATCATGAGGTTCTAGATTCCAAAACAAGTGAGTTTCGTCCATTTCCAAGTTCGGACCGAAAACCGAGTAAATGCCGACCGAACGGACGGACATAAATCTCGTTTTTACGGACGGAACGTTGTTTTTTCACCTTAGAACGCCCCGAGTTAAGTAATGGAGTGGCTAGTCTTTTAGGTATATCGTTTTCCATGCGATAACATGTGTGTTTCGTCCACTAATAAGTTCGGAACAAAAATCGAGTACATACCAAGCAGAATGTCCGGACAAAACCCCCTTCCCATGGTTCAAATGTTCTATATTGGCCTTAAACTTCCCGGCTAAGCCTTGTCCATCTTGAGGTTTTACATTCCAAAACAAGTGAGTTTTGTCCATTTCCAAGTTCGGACCGAAAACCGAGTAAATGCCTACCGAACGGACGGACATAAATCTCGTTTTTACGGACGGAACGTTGTTTTTTCACCTTAGAACGCCCCGAGTTAAGTAATGGAGTGGCTAGTCTCTTAGGTGTACCTTTTTCCATGCGAAACCATGTGTATTTCGTCCACTAAAAAGTTCAGAACAAAAATCGAGTACATACAGAGTCAAATGTCAGGATAAAACACTATTCCCTTGGTCCAAATGTTCTATATTGCCCTTAAAACGTCCCGGCTAACCCTTGTCGATCTTGAGCTTTTAGATTTTTAAACAATTGAGTTTCGTCCATTTCAAAGTTCGGACTGAAAACCGAATAAATGCCGACCGAACGGACGAACATAAATATCGTTTTTACGGACGGAACATTGTTTTTTCACTTTAGAACGCACCGAGTTAAGTAATGGAGTGGCTAGTCTCTTAGGTGTATCTTTTTCCATACGAAACCATGTTTATTTCGTCCACTTATAAGTTCGGAACAAAAATCGAGTACATACCAAGCCGAAAGTCCCGGACAAAACCCTCTTCCCATGGTTCAAATGTTCTATATTGGCCTTAAAACGTCCCGGCTAAGCCTTGTCCATCTTGAGGTTTTAGATTCCAAAACAAGTGAGTTTCGTCCATTTCCAAGTTCGGACCGAAAACCGAGTAAATGCCGATCGAACGGACGGACATAAATCTCGTTTTTACGGACGGAACGTTGTTTTTTCACCTTAGAACGCCCCGAGTTAAGTAATGGAGTGGCTAGTCTCTTAGGTATATCGTTTTCCATACGAAAACATGTGTGTTTCGTCCACTAATAAGTTCGGAACAAAAATCGAGTACATACCAAGCAGAATGTCCGGACAAAACCCCCTTCCCATGGTTCAAAATGTTCTATATTGGCCTTAAAACGTCCCGGCTAAGCCTTGTCCATCTTGAGGTTTTACATTCCAAAACAAGTGAGTTTCGTCCATTTCCAAGTTCGGACCGAAAACCGAGTAAATGCCGACCGAACGGATGGAAATAAATCTCGTTTTTACGGACGGAACGTTGTTTTTTCACATTAGAATGCCCTGATTTAAGTAATGGTTTGGCTAGTCTCTTAGGTGTATCATTTTCCATGCGAAAATATGTGTGTTTCGTCCACTAAAAAGTTCAGAACAAAAATCGAGTACATACCGAGTCGAATGTCAGGATAAAACACTGTTCCCTTGGTCCAAATGTTCTATATTGCCCTTAAAACGTCCCGGCTAACCCTAGTCGATCTTGAGCTTTTAGATTTTTAAACAATTGAGTTTCGTCCATTTCAAAGTTCGGACAGAAAACCGAGTAAATGCCGACCGAACGGACGAACATAAATCTCGTTTTTACGGACGGAACATTGTTTTTTCACTTTAGAACGCACCGAGTTAAGTAATGGAGTGGCTAGTCTCTTAGGTGTATCTTTTTCCATGCGAAACCATGTTTATTTCGTCCACTTATAAGTTCGGAACAAAAATCGAGTACATACCAAGCCGAAAGTCCGGACAAAACCCCCTTCCCATGGTTCAAATGTTCTATATTGGCCTTAAAACGTCCCGGCTAAGCCTTGTCCATCTTGAGGTTTTAGATTCCAAAACAAGTGAGTTTCGTCCATTTCCAAGTTTGGACCGAAAACCGAGTAAATGCCGACAGAACGGACGGACATAAATCTCGTTTTTACGGACGGAACGTTGTTTTTTCACCTTAGAACGCCCCGAGTTAAGTAATGGAGTGGCTAGTCTCTTAGGTGTATCTTTTTCCATGCGAAACCATGTGTATTTCGTCCACTAAAAAGTTCAGAACAAAAATTGAGTACATACCGAGTCGAATGTCAGGACAAAACACTGTTCCCTTGGTCCAAATGTTCTATATTGCCCTTGAAAACGTCCCGGCTAACCCTTTTCGATCTTGAGCTTTTAGATTTTTAAACAATTGAGTTTCGTCCATTTCAAAGTACGGACTGAAAACCGAGTAAATGCCGACCGAACGGACGAACATAAATCTCGTTTTTACGGACGGAACATTGTTTTTTCACTTTAGACGCACCGAGTTAAGTAATGGAGTGGCTAGTCTCTTAGGTGTATCTTTTTCCATGCGAAACCATGTGTATTTCGTCCACTAATAAGTTCGGAACAAAAATCAAGTACATACCAAGCCGAAAGTCCGGACAAAACCCCCTTCCCATGGTTCAAATGTTCTATATTGGCCTTAAAACGTCCCGGCTAAGCCTTGTCCATTTTGAGGTTTTAGATTCCAAAACAAGTGAGTTTCGTCCATTTCCAAGTTCGGACCGAAAACCGAGTAAATGCCGACCGAACGGATGGAAATAAATCTCGTTTTTACGGACGGAACGTTGTTTTTTCACATTAGAATGCCCTGATTTAAGTAATGGTTTGGCTAGTCTCTTAGGTGTATCATTTTCCATGCGAAAATATGTGTGTTTCGTCCACTAAAAAGTTCAGAACAAAAATCGAGTACATACCGAGTCGAATGTCAGGATAAAACACTGTTCCCTTGGTCCAAATGTTCTATATTGCCCTTAAAACGTCCCGGCTAACCCTAGTCGATCTTGAGCTTTTAGATTTTTAAACAATTGAGTTTCGTCCATTTCAAAGTTCGGACTGAAAACCGAGTAAATGCCGACCGAACGGACGAACATAAATCTCGTTTTTACGGACGGAACATTGTTTTTTCACTTTAGAACGCACCGAGTTAAGTAATGGAGTGGCTAGTCTCTTAGGTGTATCTTTTTCCATGCGAAACCATGTTTATTTCGTCCACTTATAAGTTCGGAACAAAAATCGAGTACATACCAAGCCGAAAGTCCGGACAAAACCCCCTTCCCATGGTTCAAATGTTCTATATTGGCCTTAAAACGTCCCGGCTAAGCCTTGTCCATCTTGAGGTTTTAGATTCCAAAACAAGTGAGTTTCGTCCATTTCCAAGTTCGGACCGAAAACCGAGTAAATGCCGACCGAACGGACGGACATAAATCTCGTTTTTACGGACGGAACGTTGTTTTTTCACCTTAGAACGCCCCGAGTTAAGTAATGGAGTGGCTAGTCTCTTAGGTATATCGTTTTCCATGCGAAAACATGTGTGTTTCGTCCACTAATAAGTTCGGAACAAAAATCGAGTACATACCAAGCAGAATGTCCGGACAAAACCCCCTTCCCATGGTTCAAATGTTCTATATTGGCCTTAAACGTCCCGGCTAAGCCTTGTCCATCTTGAGGTTTTACATTCCAAAACAAGTGAGTTTCGTCCATTTCCAAGTTCGGACCGAAAACCGAGTAAATGCCGACCGAACGGACGGACATAAATCTCGTTTTTACCAACGGAACGTTGTTTTTTCACCTTAGAACGCCCCGAGTTAAGTAATGGAGTGGCTAGTCTCTTAGGTGTACCTTTTTCCATGCGAAACCATGTGTATTTCGTCCACTAAAAAGTTCAGAACAAAAATCGAGTACATACCGAGTCGAATGTTAGGATAAAACACTGTTCCCTTGGTCCAAATGTTCTATATTGCCCTTAAAACGTCCCGGCTAACCCTTGTCGATTTTGAGCTTTTAGATTTTTAAACAATTGAGTTTCGTCCATTTCAAAGTTCGGACTGAAAACCGAGTAAATGCCGACCGAACGGACGGACATAAATCTCGTTTTTACGGACGGAACATTGTTTTTTCACTTTAGAACGCACCGAGTTAAGTAATGGAGTGGCTAGTCTCTTAGGTCTATCTTTTTCCATGCGAAACCATGTTTATTTCGTCCACTTATAAGTTCGGAACAAAAATCGAGTACATACCAAGCCGAAAGTCCGGACAAAACCCCCTTCCCATGGTTCAAATGTTCTATATTGGCCTTAAAACGTCCCGGCTAAGCCTTGTCCATTTTGAGGTTTTAGATTCCAAAACAAGTGAGTTTCGTCCATTTCCAAGTTCGGACCGAAAACCGAGTAAATGCCGACCGAACGGACGGACATAAATCTCGTTTTTACGGACGGAACGTTGTTTTTTCACCTTAAAACGCCCCGAGTTAAGTAATGGAGTGGCTAGTCTCTTAGGTATATCGTTTTCCATGCGAAAACATGTGTGTTTCGTCCACTAATAAGTTCGGAACAAAAATCGAGTACATACCAAGCAGAATGTCCGGACAAAACCCCCTTCCCATGGTTCAAATGTTCTATATTGGCCTTAAACGTCCCGGCTAAGCCTTGTCCATCTTGAGGTTTTAGATTCCAAAACAAGTGAGTTTCGTCCATTTCCAAGTTCGGACCGAAAACCGAGTAAATGCTGACCGAACGGACGGACATAAATCTCGTTTTTACGGACGGAACGTTGTTTTTTCACCTTAGAATGCCCCGAGTTAAGTAATGGAGTGGCTAGTCTCTTAAGTATATCGTTTTCCATGCGAAAACATGTTTGTTTCGTCCACTAATAAGTTCGGAACAAAAATCGAGTACATACCAAGCAGAATGTCCGGACAAAACCCCCTTCCCATGGTTCAAAATGTTCTATATTGGCCTTAAAACGTCCCGGCTAAGCCTTGTCCATCTTGAGGTTTTACATTCCAAAACAAGTGAGTTTCGTCCATTTCCAAGTTCGGACCGAAAACCGAGTAAATGCCGACCGAACGGATGGACATAAATCTCGTTTTTACGGACGGAACGTTGTTTTTTCACCTTAGAATGCCCTGATTTAAGTAATGGTTTGGCTAGTCTCTTAGGTGTATCATTTTCCATGCGAAAATATGTGTGTTTCGTCCACTAAAAAGTTCGGAACAAGAATCGAGTACATACCGAGTTGAATGTCAGGACAAAACACTGTTCCCATGGTCCAAATGTTCTATATTTCCCTTAAAACGTCCCGGCTAACCCTTGTCGATCTTGAGCTTTAAGATTTTTAAACAAGTGAGTTTCGTCCATTTCCAAGTTCGGACTGAAAACCGAGTAAATGCCGACCGAAAGGGACAGACATAAATCTCGTTTTTAGAACATTGTTTTTTCACTTTACAACGCACCGAGTTAAGTAATGGAGTGGCTAGTCTCTTAGGTGTATCTTTTTCCATGCGAAACCATGTTTATTTCGTCCACTTATAAGTTCGGAACAAAAATCGAGTACATACCAAGCCGAAAGTCCGGACAAAACCCCCTTCCCATGGTTCAAATGTTCTATATTGGCCTTAAAACGTCCCGGCTAAGCCTTATCCATCATGAGGTTCTAGATTCCAAAACAAGTGAGTTTCGTCCATTTCCAAGTTCGGACCGAAAACCGAGTAAATGCCGACCGAACGGACGGACATAAATCTCGTTTTTACGGACGGAACGTTGTTTTTTCACCTTAGAACGCCCCGAGTTAAGTAATGGAGTGGCTAGTCTTTTAGGTATATCGTTTTCCATGCGATAACATGTGTGTTTCGTCCACTAATAAGTTCGGAACAAAAATCGAGTACATACCAAGCAGAATGTCCGGACAAAACCCCCTTCCCATGGTTCAAATGTTCTATATTGGCCTTAAACTTCCCGGCTAAGCCTTGTCCATCTTGAGGTTTTACATTCCAAAACAAGTGAGTTTTGTCCATTTCCAAGTTCGGACCGAAAACCGAGTAAATGCCTACCGAACGGACGGACATAAATCTCGTTTTTACGGACGGAACGTTGTTTTTTCACCTTAGAACGCCCCGAGTTAAGTAATGGAGTGGCTAGTCTCTTAGGTGTACCTTTTTCCATGCGAAACCATGTGTATTTCGTCCACTAAAAAGTTCAGAACAAAAATCGAGTACATACCGAGTCAAATGTCAGGATAAAACACTGTTCCCTTGGTCCAAATGTTCTATATTGCCCTTAAAACGTCCCGGCTAACCCTTGTCGATCTTGAGCTTTTAGATTTTTAAACAATTGAGTTTCGTCCATTTCAAAGTTCGGACTGAAAACCGAATAAATGCCGACCGAACGGACGAACATAAATATCGTTTTTACGGACGGAACATTGTTTTTTCACTTTAGAACGCACCGAGTTAAGTAATGGAGTGGCTAGTCTCTTAGGTGTATCTTTTTCCATACGAAACCATGTTTATTTCGTCCACTTATAAGTTCGGAACAAAAATCGAGTACATACCAAGCCGAAAGTCCGGACAAAACCCTCTTCCCATGGTTCAAATGTTCTATATTGGCCTTAAAACGTCCCGGCTAAGCCTTGTCCATCTTGAGGTTTTAGATTCCAAAACAAGTGAGTTTCGTCCATTTCCAAGTTCGGACCGAAAACCGAGTAAATGCCGATCGAACGGACGGACATAAATCTCGTTTTTACGGACGGAACGTTGTTTTTTCACCTTAGAACGCCCCGAGTTAAGTAATGGAGTGGCTAGTCTCTTAGGTATATCGTTTTCCATACGAAAACATGTGTGTTTCGTCCACTAATAAGTTCGGAACAAAAATCGAGTACATACCAACCAGAATGTCCGGACAAAACCCCCTTCCCATGGTTCAAATGTTCTATATTGGCCTTAAACTTCCCGGCTAAGCCTTGTCCATCTTGAGGTTTTACATTCCAAAACAAGTGAGTTTCGTCCATTTCAAAGTTCGGACCGAAAACCGAGTAAATGCCGACCGAACGGACGGACATAAATCTCGTTTTTACCGACGGAACGTTGTTTTTTCACCTTAGAACGCCCCGAGTTAAGTAATGGAGTGGCTAGTCTCTTAGGTATATCGTTTTCCATACGAAAACATGTGTGTTTCGTCTACTAATAAGTTCGGAACAAAAATCGAGTACATACCAAGCAGAATGTCCGGACAAAACCCCCTTCCCATGGTTCAAATGTTCTATATTGGCCTTAAACTTCCCGGCTAAGCCTTGTCCATCTTGAGGTTTTACATTCCAAAACAAGTGAGTTTCGTCCATTTCCAAGTTCGGACCGAAAACCGAGTAAATGCCGACCGAACGGACGGACATAAATCTCGTTTTTACGGACGGAACGTTGTTTTTTCACCTTAAAACGCCCCGAGTTAAGTAATGGAGTGGCTAGTCTCTTAGGTATATCGTTTTCCATGCGAAAACATGTGTGTTTCGTCCACTAATAAGTTCGGAACAAAAATCGAGTACATACCAAGCAGAATGTCCGGACAAAACCCCCTTCCCATGGTTCAAAATGTTCTATATTGGCCTTAAAACGTCCCGGCTAAGCCTTGTCCATCTTGAGGTTTTACATTCCAAAACAAGTGAGTTTCGTCCATTTCCAAGTTCGGACCGAAAACCGAGTAAATGCCGACCGAACGGATGGACATAAATCTCGTTTTTACGGACGGAACGTTGTTTTTTCACCTTAGAATGCCCTGATTTAAGTAATGGTTTGGCTAGTCTCTTAGGTGTATCATTTTCCATGCGAAAATATGTGTGTTTCGTCCACTAAAAAGTTCGGAACAAGAATCGAGTACATACCGAGTTGAATGTCAGGACAAAACACTGTTCCCATGGTCCAAATGTTCTATATTTCCCTTAAAACGTCCCGGCTAACCCTTGTCGATCTTGAGCTTCAAGATTTTTAAACAAGTGAGTTTCGTCCATTTCCAAGTTCGGACTGAAAACCGAGTAAATGCCGACCGAAAGGGACAGACATAAATCTCGTTTTTAGAACATTGTTTTTTCACTTTACAACGCACCGAGTTAAGTAATGGAGTGGCTAGTCTCTTAGGTGTATCTTTTTCCATGCGAAACCATGTGTATTTCGTCCACTTATAAGTTCGGAACAAAAATCGAGTACATACCAAGCCGAAAGTTCGGACAAAACCCCCTTCCCATGGTTCAAATGTTCTATATTGGCCTTAAAACGTCCCGGATAAGCCTTGTCCATCTTCAGGTTTTAGATTCCAAAACAAGTGAGTTTCGTCCATTTCCAAGTTCGGATCGAAAACCGAGTAAATGCCGACCGAACGGACGAACATAAATCTCGTTTTTACGGACGGAACGTTGTTTTTTCACCTTAGAATGCCCCGAGTTAAGTAATGGAGTGGCTAGTCTCTTAGGTATATCGTTTTCCAATCGAAAACATGTGTGTTTCGTCCATTTATAAGTTCGGAACAAAAATCGAGTACATACCAAGCCGAAAGTCTGGACAAAACCCCCTTCCCATGGTTCAAATGTTCTATATTGGCCTTAAAACGTCCCGGATAAGCCTTGTCCATCTTGAGGTTTTAGATTGAAAAACAAGTGAGTTTCGTCCATTTCCAAGTTCGGACCGAAAACCGAGTAAATGCCGACCGAACGGACGGACATAAATCTCGTTTCTACGGACGGAACGTTGCTTTTTCACCTTAGAATGCCCTGATTTAAGTAATGGTTTGGCTAGTCTCTTAGGTGTATCATTTTCCATGCGAAAATATGTGTCTTTCGTCCACTAAAAAGTTCGGAACAAGAATCGAGTACATACCGAGTTGAATGTCAGGACAAAACACTGTTCCCATGGTCCAAATGTTCTATATTTCCCTTAAAACGTCCCGGCTAACCCTTGTCGATCTTGAGCTTCAAGATTTTTAAACAAGTGAGTTTCGTCCATTTCCAAGTTCGGACTGAAAACCGAGTAAATGCCGACCGAAAGGGACAGACATAAATCTCGTTTTTAGAACATTGTTTTTTCACTTTACAACGCACCGAGTTAAGTAATGGAGTGGCTAGTCTCTTAGGTGTATCTTTTTCCATGCGAAACCATGTGTATTTCGTCAACTTATAAGTTCGGAACAAAAATCGAGTGCATACCAAGCCGAAAGTCCGGACAAAACCCCCTTCCCATGGTTCAAATGTTCTATATTGGCCTTAAAACGTCCCGGCTAAGCCTTATCCATCTTGAGGTTCTAGATTCCAAAACAAGTGAGTTTCGTCCATTTCCAAGTTCGGACCGAAAACCGAGTAAATGCCGACCGAACGGACGGACATAAATCTCGTTTTTACGGACGGAACGTTGTTTTTTCACCTTAGAACGCCCCGAGTTAAGTAATGGAGTGGCTAGTCTCTTAGGTATATCGTTTTCCATGCGAAAACATGTGTGTTTCGTCCACTAATAAGTTCGGAACAAAAATCGAGTACATACCAAGCAGAATGTCTGGACAAAACCCTGTTCCCATGGTCCAAATGTTCTATATTGGCGTTAAAACGTCTCGGCTAAGCCTTGTCGATCTTGAGGTTTTAGATTCCAAAACAAGTGAGTTTCGTCCATTGACAAGTTCTAACCAAAAACGGAGTAAATGCCGACCGAACGTACGGACAAAAATCTCGTTTTTACGGACGGAACGTTGTTTTTTCACCTTAAAACGTCCCAAGTTAAGTAATGGAGTGGCTAGTCTCTTAGCTGTATCGTTTTCCATGCGAAAACATGTGTGTTTCGTCCACTTATAAGTTCGGAACAAAAATCGAGTACATACCAAGCCGAAAGTCCGGACAAAACCCCCTTCCCATGGTTCAAATGATCTATATTGGCCTTAAAACGTCCCGGCTAAGCCTTGTCCATCTTGAGGTTTTACATTCCAAAACAATTGAGTTTCGTCCATTTCCAAGTTCGGACCGAAAACCGAGTAAATGCCGACCGAACGGACGTACATAAATCTCGTTTTTACGGACGGAACGTTGTTTTTTCACCTTAGAACGCCCCGAGTTAAGTAATGGAGTGGCTAGTCTCTTAGGTATATCGTTTTCCATGCGAAAACATGTGTGTTTCGTCCACTAATAAGTTCGGAACAAAAATCGAGTACATACCAAGCAGAATGTCCGGACAAAACCCCCTTCCCATGGTTCAAATGTTCTATATTGGCCTTAAAACGTCCCGGATAAGCCTTGTCCATCTTGAGGTTTTACATTCCAAAACAAGTGAGTTTCGTCCATTTCCAAGTTCGGACCGAAAACCGAGTAAATGCCGACCGAACGGACGGACATAAATCTCGTTTTAACGGACGGAACGTTGTTTTTTCACCTTAGAACGCCCTGAGTTAAGTAATGGAGTGGCTAGTCTCTTAGGTGTACCTTTTTCCATGCGAAACCATGTGTATTTCGTCCACTAAAAAGTTCAGAACAAAAATCGAGTACATACCGAGTCGAATGTCAGGATAAAACACTGTTCCCTTGGTCCAAATTTTCTATATTGCCCTTAAAACGTCCCGGCTAACCCTTGTCGATCTTGAGCTTTTAGATTTTTAAACAATTGAGTTTCGTCCATTTCAAAGTTCGGACAGAAAACCGAGTAAATGCCGACCGAACGGACGAACATAAATCTCGTTCTTACGGACGGAACATTGTTTTTTCACTTTAGAACGCACCGAGTTAAGTAATGGAGTGGCTAGTCTCTTAGGTGTATCTTTTTCCATGCGAAACCATGTTTATTTCGTCCACTTATAAGTTCGGAACAAAAATCGAGTACATACCAAGCCGAAAGTCCGGACAAAACCCCCTTCCCATGGTTCAAATGTTCTATATTCGCCTTAAAACGTCCCGGCTAAGCCTTGTCCATCTTGAGGTTTTAGATTCCAAAACAAGTGAGTTTCGTCCATTTCCAAGTTCGGACCGAAAACCGAGTAAATGCCGACCGAACGGACGGACATTAATCTCGTTTTTACGGACGGAACGTTGTTTTTTCACCTTAGAACGCCCCGAGTTAAGTAATGGAGTGGCTAGTCTCTTAGGTATATCGTTTTCCATGCGAAAACATGTGTGTTTCGTCCACTAATAAGTTCGGAACAAAAATCGAGTACATACCGAGTCGAATGTCAGGACAAAACACTGTTCCGATGGTCCAAATGTTCTATATTGGCGTTAAAACGTCTCGGCTAAGCCTTGTCGATCTTGAGGTTTTAGATTCCAAAACAAGTGAGTTTCGTCCATTGACAAGTTCTAACCAAAAACCGAGTAAATGCCGACCGAACGTACGGACATAAATCTCGTTTTTACGGACGGAACGTTGTTTTTTCACCTTAAAACGTCCCAAGTTAAGTAATGGAGTGGGTAGTCTCTTAGCTGTATCGTTTTCCATGCGAAAACATGTGTGTTTCGTCCACTTATAAGTTCGGAACAAAAATCGAGTACATACCAAGCCGAAAGTCCGGACAAAACCCCCTTCCCATGGTTCAAATGTTCTATATTGGCCTTAAAACGTCCCGGCTAAGCCTTGTCCATCTTGAGGTTTTACATTCCAAAACAATTGAGTTTCGTCCATTTCCAAGTTCGGACCGAAAACCGAGTAAAAGCCGACCGAACGGATGGACATAAATCTCGTTTTTACGGACGGAACGTTGTTTTTTCACCTTAGAATGCCCTGATTTAAGTAATGGATTGGCTAGTCTCTTAGCTGTATCGTTTTCCATGCGAAAACATGTGTGTTTCGTCCACTTATAAGTTCGGAACAAAAATCGAGTACATACCAAGCCGAAAGTCCGGACAAAACCCCCTTCCCATGGTTCAAATGTTCTATATTGGCCTTAAAACGTCCCGGCTAAGCCTTGTCCATCTTGAGGTTTTACATTCCAAAACAATTGAGTTTCGTCCATTTCCAAGTTCGGACCGAAAACCGAGTAAATGCCGACCGAACGGACGTACATAAATCTCGTTTTTACGGACGGAACGTTGTTTTTTCACCTTAGAACGCCCCGAGTTAAGTAATGGAGTGGCTAGTCTCTTAGGTATATCGTTTTCCATGCGAAAACATGTGTGTTTCGTCCACTAATAAGTTCGGAACAAAAATCGAGTACATACCAAGCAGAATGTCCGGACAAAACCCCCTTCCCATGGTTCAAATGTTCTATATTGGCCTTAAAACGTCCCGGATAAGCCTTGTCCATCTTGAGGTTTTACATTCCAAAACAAGTGAGTTTCGTCCATTTCCAAGTTCGGACCGAAAACCGAGTAAATGCCGACCGAACGGACGGACATAAATCTCGTTTTTACGGACGGAACGTTGTTTTTTCACCTTAGAACGCCCTGAGTTAAGTAATGGAGTGGCTAGTCTCTTAGGTGTACCTTTTTCCATGCGAAACCATGTGTATTTCGTCCACTAAAAAGTTCAGAACAAAAATCGAGTACATACCGAGTCGAATGTCAGGATAAAACACTGTTCCCTTGGTCCAAATGTTCTATATTGCCCTTAAAACGTCCCGGCTAACCCTTGTCGATCTTGAGCTTTTAGATTTTTAAACAATTGAGTTTCGTCCATTTCAAAGTTCGGACTGAAAACCGAGTAAATGCCGACCGAACGGACGAACATAAATCTCGTTTTTACGGACGGAACATTGTTTTTTCATTTTAGAACGCACCGAGTTAAGTAATGGAGTGGCTAGTCTCTTAGGTGTATCTTTTTCCATGCGAAACCATGTTTATTTCGTCCACTTATAAGTTCGGAACAAAAATCGAGTACATACCAAGCCGAAAGTCCGGACAAAACCCCCTTCCCATGGTTCAAATGTTCTATATTCGCCTTAAAACGTCCCGGCTAAGCCTTGTCCATCTTGAGGTTTTAGATTCCAAAACAAGTGAGTTTCGTCCATTTCCAAGTTCGGACCGAAAACCGAGTAAATGCCGACCGAACGGACGGACATAAATCTCGTTTTTACGGACGGAACGTTGTTTTTTCACCTTAGAACGCCCCGAGTTAAGTAATGGAGTGGCTAGTCTCTTAGGTATATCGTTTTCCATGCGAAAACATGTGTGTTTCGTCCACTAATAAGTTCGGAACAAAAATCGAGTACATACCGAGTCGAATGTCAGGACAAAACACTGTTCCGATGGTCCAAATGTTCTATATTGGCGTTAAAACGTCTCGGCTAAGCCTTGTCGATCTTGAGGTTTTAGATTCCAAAACAAGTGAGTTTCGTCCATTGACAAGTTCTAACCAAAAACCGAGTAAATGCCGACCGAACGTACGGACATAAATCTCGTTTTTACGGACGGAACGTTGTTTTTTCACCTTAAAACGTCCCAAGTTAAGTAATGGAGTGGGTAGTCTCTTAGCTGTATCGTTTTCCATGCGAAAACATGTGTGTTTCGTCCACTTATAAGTTCGGAACAAAAATCGAGTACATACCAAGCCGAAAGTCCGGACAAAACCCCCTTCCCATGGTTCAAATGTTCTATATTGGCCTTAAAACGTCCCGGCTAAGCCTTGTCCATCTTGAGGTTTTACATTCCAAAACAATTGAGTTTCGTCCATTTCCAAGTTCGGACCGAAAACCGAGTAAATGCCGACCGAACGGATGGACATAAATCTCGTTTTTACGGACGGAACGTTGTTTTTTCACCTTAGAATGCCCTGATTTAAGTAATGGATTGGCTAGTCTCTTAGGTGTATCGTTTTCCATGCGAAAATATGTGTGTTTCGTCCACTAAAAAGTTCGGAACAAGAATCGAGTACATACCGAGTCGAATGTCAGGACAAAACACTGTTCCGATGGTCCAAATGTTCTATATTTCCCTTAAAACGTCCCGGCTAACCCTTGTCGATCTTGAGCTTTAAGATTTTTAAACAAGTGAGTTTCGTCCATTTCCAAGTTCGGACTGAAAACCGAGTAAATGCCGACCGAAAGGGACGGACATAAATCTCGTTTTTACGGACGGAACATTGTTTTTTCACTTTAGAACCCACCGAGTTAAGTAATGGAGTGGCTAGTCTCTTAGGTGTATCTTTTTCCATGCGAAACCATGTGTATTTCGTCCACTTATAAGTTCGGAACAAAAATCGAGTACATACCAAGCCGAAAGTCCGGACAAAACCCCCTTCCCATGGTTCAAATGTTCTATATTGGCCTTAAAACGTCCCGGATAAGCCTTGTCCATCTTGAGGTTTTAGATTCCAAAACAAGTGAGTTTCGTCCATTTCCAAGTTCGGACCGAAAACCGAGTAAATGCCGACCGAACGGATTGACATAAATCTCGTTTTTACGGACGGAACGTTGTTTTTTCACCTTAGAATGCCCTGATTTAAGTAATGGATTGGCTAGTCTCTTAGGTGTATCGTTTTCCATGCGAAAATATGTGTGTTTCGTCCAGTAAAAATTTCGGAACAAGAATCGAGTACATACCGAGTTGAATGTCAGGACAAAACATTGTTCCCATGGTCCAAATGTTCAATAATTCCCTTAAAACGTCCCGGCTAACCCTTGTCGATCCTGAGCTTTAAGATTTTTAAACAAGTGAGTTTCGTCCATTTCCAAGTTCGGACTGAAAACCGAGTAAATGCCGACCGAAAGGGACGGACATAAATCTCGTTTTTACGGACGGAACATTGTTTTTTCACTTTACAACGCACCGAGTTAAGTAATGGAGTGGCTAGTCTCTTAGGTGTATCTTTTTCCATGCAAAACCATGTGTATTTCGTCCACTTATAAGTTCGGAACAAAAATCGAGTACATACCAAGCCGAAAGTCCGGACAAAACCCCCTTCACATGGTTCAAATGTTCTATATTGGCCTTAAAACGTCCCGGATAAGCCTTGTCCATCTTGAGGTTTTAGATTCCAAAAAAAGTGAGTTTCGTCCATTTCCAAGTTCGGATAAAAAACCGAGTAAATGCCGACCGAACGGACGGACATAAATCTCGTTTTTACGGACGGAACGTTGTTTTTTCACCTTAGAATGCCCCGAGTTAAGTAATGGAGTGGCTAGTCTCTTAGGTATATCGTTTTCCATGCGAAAACATGTGTGTTTCGTCCATTTATAAGTTCGGAACAAAAATCGAATACATACCAAGCCGAAAGTCCGGACAAAACCCCCTTCCCATGGTTCAAATGTTGTATATTGGCCTTAAAACGTCCCGGATAAGCCTTGTCCATCTCGAGGTTTTAGATTCCAAAACAATTGAGTTTCGTCCATTTCCAAGTTCGGACCGAAAACCGAGTAAATGCTGACCGAACGGACGGACATAAATCTCGTTTTTACGGACGGAACGTTGTTTTTTCACCTTAGAATGCCCTGATTTAAGTATTGGATTGGCTAGTCTCTTAGGTGTATCGTTTTCCATGCAAAAATATGTGTGTTTCGTCCACTAAAAAGTTCGGAACAAGAATCGAGTACATACCGAGTCGAATGTCAGAACAAAACACTGTTCCCATGGTCCAAATGTTCTATATTTCCCTTAAAACGTCCCGGCTAACCCTTGTCGATCTTGAGCTTTAAGATTTTTAAACAAGTGAGTTTCGTACATTTCCAAGTTCGGACTGAAAACCGAGTAAATGCCGACCGAAAGGGACGGACATAAATCTCGTTTTTACGGACGGAACATTGTTTTCTCACTTTAGAACGCACCGAGTTAAGTAATGGAGTGGCTAGTCTCTTAGGTGTGTCTTTTTCCATGCGAAACGATGTGTATTTCGTCCACTTATAAGTTCGGAACAAAAATCGAGTACATACCAAGCCGAAAGTCCGGACAAAACCCCCTTCCCATGGTTCAAATGTTCTATATTCGCCTTAAAACGTCCCGGATAAGCCTTGTCCATATTGAGGTTTTAGATTCCAAAACAAGTGAGTTTCGTCCATTTCCAAGTTCGGACCGAAAACCGAGTAAATGCCGACCGAACGGACGGACATAAATCTCGTTTTTACGGACGGAACGTTGTTTTTCACCTTAGAATGCCCTGATTTAAGTAATGGATTGGCTAGTCTCTTAGGTGTATCGTTTTCCATGCGAAAATATGTGTGTTTCGTCCACTAAAAAGTTCGGAACAAGAATCGAGTACATACCGAGTCGAATGTCAGGACAAAACACTGTTCCCATGGTCCAAATGTTCTATATTTCCCTTTAAACGTCCCGGCTAACCCTTGTCGATCTTGAGCTTTAAGATTTTTAAACAAGTGAGTTTCGTCCATTTCCAAGTTCGGACTGAAAACCGAGTAAATGCCGACCGAAAGGGACGGACATAAATCTCGTTTTTACGGACGGAACATTGTTTTTTCACTTTACAACGCACTGAGTTAAGTAATGGAGTGGCTAGTCTCTTAGGTGTATCGTTTTCCGTGCGAAATATGTGTGTTTCGTCCACTAAAAATTTCGGAACAAGAATCGTGTACATACCTAGTCGAATGTCAGGATAAAACACTGTTCCCATGGTCCAAATGTTCTATATTGCCCTTAAAACGTCCCGGCTAACCCTTGTCGATCTTGAGCTTTAAGATTTTTAAAAAGTGAGTTTCGTCCATTTCCAAGTTCGGAAAGAAAACCGAGTAAATGCCGACTGAACGGACGGACATAAATCTCGTTTTTACGGACGGAACGTTGTTTTTTCACCTTAGAATGCCCCGAGTTAAGTAATGAAGTGGCTAGTCTCTTAGGTATATCGTTTTCCATGCGAAAACATGTGTGTTTCGTCCATTTATAAGTTCGGAACAAAAATCGAATACATACCAAGCCGAAAGTCCGGACAAAACCCCCTTCCCATGGTTCAAATGTTGTATATTGGCCTTAAAACGTCCCGGATAAGCCTTGTCCATCTCGAGGTTTTAGATTCCAAAACAATTGAGTTTCGTCCATTTCCAAGTTCGGACCGAAAACCGAGTAAATGCTGACCGAACGGACGGACATAAATCTCGTTTTTACGGACGGAACGTTGTTTTTTCACCTTAGAATGCCCTGATTTAAGTATTGGATTGGCTAGTCTCTTAGGTGTATCGTTTTCCATGCGAAAATATGTGTGTTTCGTCCACTAAAAAGTTCGGAACAAGAATCGAGTACATACCGAGTCGAATGTCAGGACAAAACACTGTTCCGATGGTCCAAATGTTCTATATTTCCCTTAAAACGTCCCGGCTAACCCTTGTCGATCTTGAGCTTTAAGATTTTTAAACAAGTGAGTTTCGTCCATTTCCAAGTTCGGACTGAAAACCGAGTAAATGCCGACCGAAAGGGACGGACATAAATCTCGTTTTTACGGACGGAACATTGTTTTTTCACTTTAGAACCCACCGAGTTAAGTAATGGAGTGGCTAGTCTCTTAGGTGTATCTTTTTCCATGCGAAACCATGTGTATTTCGTCCACTTATAAGTTCGGAACAAAAATCGAGTACATACCAAGCCGAAAGTCCGGACAAAACCCCCTTCCCATGGTTCAAATGTTCTATATTGGCCTTAAAACGTCCCGGATAAGCCTTGTCCATCTTGAGGTTTTAGATTCCAAAACAAGTGAGTTTCGTCCATTTCCAAGTTCGGACCGAAAACCGAGTAAATGCCGACCGAACGGATTGACATAAATCTCGTTTTTACGGACGGAACGTTGTTTTTTCACCTTAGAATGCCCTGATTTAAGTAATGGATTGGCTAGTCTCTTAGGTGTATCGTTTTCCATGCGAAAATATGTGTGTTTCGTCCAGTAAAAATTTCGGAACAAGAATCGAGTACATACCGAGTTGAATGTCAGGACAAAACATTGTTCCCATGGTCCAAATGTTCAATAATTCCCTTAAAACGTCCCGGCTAACCCTTGTCGATCCTGAGCTTTAAGATTTTTAAACAAGTGAGTTTCGTCCATTTCCAAGTTCGGACTGAAAACCGAGTAAATGCCGACCGAAAGGGACGGACATAAATCTCGTTTTTACGGACGGAACATTGTTTTTTCACTTTACAACGCACCGAGTTAAGTAATGGAGTGGCTAGTCTCTTAGGTGTATCTTTTTCCATGCAAAACCATGTGTATTTCGTCCACTTATAAGTTCGGAACAAAAATCGAGTACATACCAAGCCGAAAGTCCGGACAAAACCCCCTTCACATGGTTCAAATGTTCTATATTGGCCTTAAAACGTCCCGGATAAGCCTTGTCCATCTTGAGGTTTTAGATTCCAAAAAAAGTGAGTTTCGTCCATTTCCAAGTTCGGATAAAAAACCGAGTAAATGCCGACCGAACGGACGGACATAAATCTCGTTTTTACGGACGGAACGTTGTTTTTTCACCTTAGAATGCCCCGAGTTAAGTAATGGAGTGGCTAGTCTCTTAGGTATATCGTTTTCCATGCGAAAACATGTGTGTTTCGTCCATTTATAAGTTCGGAACAAAAATCGAATACATACCAAGCCGAAAGTCCGGACAAAACCCCCTTCCCATGGTTCAAATGTTGTATATTGGCCTTAAAACGTCCCGGATAAGCCTTGTCCATCTCGAGGTTTTAGATTCCAAAACAATTGAGTTTCGTCCATTTCCAAGTTCGGACCGAAAACCGAGTAAATGCTGACCGAACGGACGGACATAAATCTCGTTTTTACGGACGGAACGTTGTTTTTTCACCTTAGAATGCCCTGATTTAAGTATTGGATTGGCTAGTCTCTTAGGTGTATCGTTTTCCATGCAAAAATATGTGTGTTTCGTCCACTAAAAAGTTCGGAACAAGAATCGAGTACATACCGAGTCGAATGTCAGAACAAAACACTGTTCCCATGGTCCAAATGTTCTATATTTCCCTTAAAACGTCCCGGCTAACCCTTGTCGATCTTGAGCTTTAAGATTTTTAAACAAGTGAGTTTCGTACATTTCCAAGTTCGGACTGAAAACCGAGTAAATGCCGACCGAAAGGGACGGACATAAATCTCGTTTTTACGGACGGAACATTGTTTTCTCACTTTAGAACGCACCGAGTTAAGTAATGGAGTGGCTAGTCTCTTAGGTGTGTCTTTTTCCATGCGAAACGATGTGTATTTCGTCCACTTATAAGTTCGGAACAAAAATCGAGTACATACCAAGCCGAAAGTCCGGACAAAACCCCCTTCCCATGGTTCAAATGTTCTATATTCGCCTTAAAACGTCCCGGATAAGCCTTGTCCATATTGAGGTTTTAGATTCCAAAACAAGTGAGTTTCGTCCATTTCCAAGTTCGGACCGAAAACCGAGTAAATGCCGACCGAACGGACGGACATAAATCTCGTTTTTACGGACGGAACGTTGTTTTTCACCTTAGAATGCCCTGATTTAAGTAATGGATTGGCTAGTCTCTTAGGTGTATCGTTTTCCATGCGAAAATATGTGTGTTTCGTCCACTAAAAAGTTCGGAACAAGAATCGAGTACATACCGAGTCGAATGTCAGGACAAAACACTGTTCCCATGGTCCAAATGTTCTATATTTCCCTTTAAACGTCCCGGCTAACCCTTGTCGATCTTGAGCTTTAAGATTTTTAAACAAGTGAGTTTCGTCCATTTCCAAGTTCGGACTGAAAACCGAGTAAATGCCGACCGAAAGGGACGGACATAAATCTCGTTTTTACGGACGGAACATTGTTTTTTCACTTTACAACGCACTGAGTTAAGTAATGGAGTGGCTAGTCTCTTAGGTGTATCGTTTTCCGTGCGAAATATGTGTGTTTCGTCCACTAAAAATTTCGGAACAAGAATCGTGTACATACCTAGTCGAATGTCAGGATAAAACACTGTTCCCATGGTCCAAATGTTCTATATTGCCCTTAAAACGTCCCGGCTAACCCTTGTCGATCTTGAGCTTTAAGATTTTTAAAAAGTGAGTTTCGTCCATTTCCAAGTTCGGAAAGAAAACCGAGTAAATGCCGACTGAACGGACGGACATAAATCTCGTTTTTACGGACGGAACGTTGTTTTTTCACCTTAGAATGCCCCGAGTTAAGTAATGAAGTGGCTAGTCTCTTAGGTATATCGTTTTCCATGCGAAAACATGTGTGTTTCGTCCATTTATAAGTTCGGAACAAAAATCGAATACATACCAAGCCGAAAGTCCGGACAAAACCCCCTTCCCATGGTTCAAATGTTGTATATTGGCCTTAAAACGTCCCGGATAAGCCTTGTCCATCTCGAGGTTTTAGATTCCAAAACAATTGAGTTTCGTCCATTTCCAAGTTCGGACCGAAAACCGAGTAAATGCTGACCGAACGGACGGACATAAATCTCGTTTTTACGGACGGAACGTTGTTTTTTCACCTTAGAATGCCCTGATTTAAGTATTGGATTGGCTAGTCTCTTAGGTGTATCGTTTTCCATGCGAAAATATGTGTGTTTCGTCCACTAAAAGTTCGGAACAAGAATCGAGTACATACCGAGTCGAATTTCAGGACAAAACACTGTTCCCATGGTCCAAATGTTCTATATTTCCCTTAAAACGTCCCGGCTAACCCTTGTCGATCTTGAGCTTTAAGATTTTTAAACAAGTGAGTTTCGTCCATTTCCAAGTTCGGACTGAAAACCGAGTAAATGCCGACCGAAAGGGACGGACATAAATCTCGTTTTTACGGACGGAACATTGTTTTCTCACTTTAGAACGCACCGAGTTAAGTAATGGAGTGACTAGTCTCTTAGGTGTGTCTTTTTCCATGCGAAACGATGTGTATTTCGTCCACTTATAAGTTCGGAACAAAAATCGAGTACATACCAAGCCGAAAGTCCGGACAAAACCCCCTTCACATGGTTCAAATGTTCTATATTGGCCTTAAAACGTCCCGGATAAGCCTTGTCCATCTTGAGGTTTTAGATTCCAAAAAAAGTGAGTTTCGTCCATTTCCAAGTTCGGATAAAAAACCGAGTAAATGCCGACCGAACGGACGGACATAAATCTCGTTTTTACGGACGGAACGTTGTTTTTTCACCTTAGAATGCCCCGAGTTAAGTAATGGAGTGGCTAGTCTCTTAGGTATATCGTTTTCCATGCGAAAACATGTGTGTTTCGTCCATTTATAAGTTCGGAACAAAAATCGAATACATACCAAGCCGAAAGTCCGGACAAAACCCCCTTCCCATGGTTCAAATGTTGTATATTGGCCTTAAAACGTCCCGGATAAGCCTTGTCCATCTCGAGGTTTTAGATTCCAAAACAATTGAGTTTCGTCCATTTCCAAGTTCGGACCGAAAACCGAGTAAATGCTGACCGAACGGACGGACATAAATCTCGTTTTTACGGACGGAACGTTGTTTTTTCACCTTAGAATGCCCTGATTTAAGTATTGGATTGGCTAGTCTCTTAGGTGTATCGTTTTCCATGCGAAAATATGTGTGTTTCGTCCACTAAAAAGTTCGGAACAAGAATCGAGTACATACCGAGTCGAATGTCAGGACAAAACACTGTTCCCATGGTCCAAATGTTCTATATTTCCCTTAAAACGTCCCGGCTAACCCTTGTCGATCTTGAGCTTTAAGATTTTTAAACAAGTGAGTTTCGTCCATTTCCAAGTTCGGACTGAAAACCGAGTAAATGCCGACCGAAAGGGACGGACATAAATCTCGTTTTTACGGACGGAACATTGTTTTCTCACTTTAGAACGCACCGAGTTAAGTAATGGAGTGGCTAGTCTCTTAGGTGTGTCTTTTTCCATGCGAAACGATGTGTATTTCGTCCACTTATAAGTTCGGAACAAAAATCGAGTACATACCAAGCCGAAAGTCCGGACAAAACCCCCTTCACATGGTTCAAATGTTCTATATTGGCCTTAAAGCGTCCCGGATAAGCCTTGTCCATCTTGAGGTTTTAGATTCCAAAACAAGTGAGTTTCGTCCATTTCCATGTTCGGACCGAAAACCGAGTAAATGCCGACCGAACGGACGGACATAAATCTCGTTTTTACGGACGGAACGTTGTTTTTTCACCTTAGAATGCCCTGATTTAAGTAATGGATTGGCTAGTCTCTTAGGTGTATCGTTTTCCATGCGAAAATATGTGTGTTTCGTCCACTAAAAAGTTCGGAACAAGAATCGAGTACATACCGAGTCGAATGTCAGGACAAAACACTGTTCCCATGGTCCAAATGTTCTATATTTCCCTTTAAACGTCCCGGCTAACCCTTGTCGATCTTGAGCTTTAAGATTTTTAAACAAGTGAGTTTCGTCCATTTCCAAGTTCGGACTGAAAACCGAGTAAATGCCGACCGAAAGGGACGGACATAAATCTCGTTTTTACGGACGGAACATTGTTTTTTCACTTTACAACGCACTGAGTTAAGTAATGGAGTGGCTAGTCTCTTAGGTGTATCGTTTTCCATGCAAAATATGTGTGTTTTGTCCACTACAAATTTCGGAACAAGAATCGTGTACATACCTAGTCGAATGTCAGGATAAAACATTGTTCCCATGGTCCAAATGTTCTATATTGCCCTTAAAACGTCCCGGCTAACCCTTGTCGATCTTGAGCTTTAAGATTTTTAAAAAGTGAGTTTCGTCCATTTCCAAGTTCGGAAAGAAAACCGAGTAAATGCCGACTGAACGGACGGACATAAATCTCGTTTTTACGGACGGAACGTTGTTTTTTCACCTTAGAATGCCCCGAGTTAAGTAATGGAGTGGCTAGTCTCTTAGGTATATCGTTTTCCATGCGAAAACATGTGTGTTTCGTCCATTTATAAGTTCGGAACAAAAATCGAGTACATACCGAGCCGAAAGTCCGGACAAAACCCCCTTCCCATGGTTCAAATGTTCTATATTGGCCTTAAAACGTCCCGGATAAGCCTTGTCCATCTTGAGGTTTTAGATTGAAAAACAAGTGAGTTTCCTCCATTTCCAAGTTCGAACCGAAAACCGAGTAAATACCGACCGAACGGACGTACATAAATCTCGTTTCTACGGACGGAACGTTGTTTTTTCACCTTAGAATGCCCCGAGTTAAGTAATGGAGTGGCTAGTCTCTTAGGTATATCGTTTTCCATGCGAAATCATGTGTGTTTCGTCAACTGATAAGTTCGGAACAAAAATCGAGTACATACCAAGCAGAATGTCTGGACAAAACCCTGTTCCCATGGTCCAAATGTTCTATCTTGGCCTTAAAACGTCCCGGCTAAGCCTTGTCGATCTTGAGGTTTTAGATTCCAAACCAAGTGAGTTTCGCCTATTGACAAGTTCTAACCGAAAACCGAGTAAATGCCGACCGAACATACGGACATAAATCTCGTTTTTACGGACGGAACGTTGTTTTTTCACCTTAAAACGTCCCAAGTTAAGTAATGGAGTGGCTAGTCTCTTAGCTGTATCGTTTTCCATGCGAAAACATGTGTGTTTCGTCCACTTATAAGTTCGGAACAAAAATCGAGTACATACCAAGCCGAAAGTCCGGACAAAACCCCCTTCCCATGGTTCAAATGTTCTATATTGGCCTTAAAACGTCCCGGCTAAGCCTTGTCCATCTTGAGGTTTTACATTCCAAAACAATTGAGTTTCGTCCATTTCCAAGTTCGGACCGAAAACCGAGTAAATGCCGACCGAACGGATGGACATAAATCTCGTTTTTACGGACGGAACGTTGTTGTTTCACCTTAGAATGCCCTGATTTAAGTAATGGATTGGCTAGTCTCTTAGGTGTATCGTTTTCCATGCGAAAATATGTGTGTTTCGTCCACTAAAAAGTTCGGAACAAGAATCGAGTACATACCGAGTCGAATGTCAGGACAAAACACTGTTCCGATGGTCCAAATGTTCTATATTTCCCTTAAAACGTCCCGGCTAACCCTTGTCGATCTTGAGCTTTAAGATTTTTAAACAAGTGAGTTTCGTCCATTTCCAAGTTCGGACTGAAAACCGAGTAAATGCCGACCGAAAGGGACGGACATAAATCTCGTTTTTACGGACGGAACATTGTTTTTTCACTTTAGAACGCACCGAGTTAAGTAATGGAGTGGCTAGTCTCTTAGGTGTATCTTTATCCATGCGAAACCATGTGTATTTCGTCCACTTATAAGTTCGGAACAAAAATCGAGTACATACCAAGCCGAAAGTCCGGACAAAACCCCCTTCCCATGGTTCAAATGTTCTATATTGGCCTTAAAACCTCCCGGATAAGCCTTGTCCATCTTGAGGTTTTAGATTCCAAAACAAGTGAGTTTCGTCCATTTCCAAGTTCGGACCGAAAACCGAGTAAATGCCGACCGAACGGACGGACGTAAATCTCGTTTTTACGGACGGAACGTTGTTTTTTCACCTTAGAATGCCCTGATTTAAGTAATGGATTGGCTAGTCTCTTAGGTGTATCGTTTTCCATGCGAAAATATGTGTGTTTCGTCCACTAAAAATTTCGGAACAAGAATCGAGTACATACCGAGTTGAATGTCAGGACAAAACATTGTTCCCATGGTCCAAATGTTCTATAATTCCCTTAAAACGTCCCGGCTAACCCTTGTCGATCCTGAGCTTTAAGATTTTTAAACAAGTGAGTTTCGTGCATTTCCAAGTTCGGACTGAAAACCGAGTAAATGCCGACCGAAAGGGACGGACATAAATTTCGTTTTTACGGACGGAACATTGTTTTTTCACTTTACAACGCACCGAGTTAAGTAATGGAGTGGCTAGTCTCTTAGGTGTATCTTTTTCCATGCGAAACCATGTGTATTTCGTCCACTTATAAGTTCGGAACAAAAATCGAGTACATACCAAGCCGAAAGTCCGGACAAAACCCCCTTCACATGGTTCAAATGTTCTATATTGGCCTTAAAACGTCCCGGATAAGCCTTGTCCATCTTGAGGTTTTAGATTCCAAAAAAAGTGAGTTTCGTCCATTTCCAAGTTCGGATCAAAAACGAGTAAATGCCGACCGAACGGACGGACATAAATCTCGTTTTTACGGACGGAACGTTGTTTTTTCACCTTAGAATGCCCCGAGTTAAGTAATGGAGTGGCTAGTCTCTTAGGTATATCGTTTTCCATGCGAAAACATGTGTGTTTCGTCCATTTATAAGTTCGGAACAAAAATCGAGTACATACCAAGCCGAAAGTCCGGATAAAACCCCCTTCCCATGGTTCAAATGTTGTATATTGGCCTTAAAACGTCCCGGATAAGCCTTGTCCATCTCGAGGTTTTAGATTCCAAAACAAGTGAGTTTCGTCCATTTCCAAGTTCGGACCGAAAACCGAGTAAATGCCGACCGAACGGACGGACATAAATCTCGTTTTTACGGACGGAACGTTGTTTTTTCACCTTAGAATGCCCTGATTTAAGTATTGGATTGGCTAGTCTCTTAGGTGTATCGTTTTCCATGCGAAAATATGTGTGTTTCGTCCACTAAAAAGTTCGGAACAAGAATCGAGTACATACCGAGTCGAATGTCAGGACAAAACACTGTTCCCATGGTCCAAATGTTCTATATTTCCCTTAAAACGTCCCGGCTAACCCTTGTCGATCTTGAGCTTTAAGATTTTTAAACAAGTGAGTTTCGTCCATTTCCAAGTTCGGACTGAAAACCGAGTAAATGCCGACCGAAAGGGACGGACATAAATCTCGTTTTTACGGACGGAATATTGTTTTTTCACTTTAGAACGCACCGAGTTAAGTAATGGAGTGGCTAGTCTCTTAGGTGTGTCTTTTTCCATGCGAAACGATGTGTATTTCGTCCACTTATAAGTTTGGAACAAAAATCGAGTACATACCAAGCCGAAAGTCCGGACAAAACCCCCTTCCCATGGTTCAAATGTTCTATATTGGCCTTAAAACGTCCCGGATAAGCCTTGTCCATCTTGAGGTTTTAGATTCCAAAACAAGTGAGTTTCGTCCATTTCCAAGTTCGGACCGAAAACCGAGTAAATGCCGACCGAACGGACGGACATAAATTTCGTTTTTACGGACGGAACATTGTTTTTTCACTTTACAACGCACCGAGTTAAGTAATGGAGTGGCTAGTCTCTTAGGTGTATCTTTTTCCATGCGAAACCATGTGTATTTCGTCCACTTATAAGTTCGGAACAAAAATCGAGTACATACCAAGCCGAAAGTCCGGACAAAACCCCCTTCACATGGTTCAAATGTTCTATATTGGCCTTAAAACGTCCCGGATAAGCCTTGTCCATCTTGAGGTTTTAGATTCAAAAAAAAGTGAGTTTCGTCCATTTCCAAGTTCGGATCAAAAACGAGTAAATGCCGACCGAACGGACGGACATAAATCTCGTTTTTACGGACGGAACGTTGTTTTTTCACCTTAGAATGCCCCGAGTTAAGTAATGGAGTGGCTAGTCTCTTAGGTATATCGTTTTCCATGCGAAAACATGTGTGTTTCGTCCATTTATAAGTTCGGAACAAAAATCGAGTACATACCAAGCCGAAAGTCCGGATAAAACCCCCTTCCCATGGTTCAAATGTTGTATATTGGCCTTAAAACGTCCCGGATAAGCCTTGTCCATCTCGAGGTTTTAGATTCCAAAACAAGTGAGTTTCGTCCATTTCCAAGTTCGGACCGAAAACCGAGTAAATGCCGACCGAACGGACGGACATAAATCTCGTTTTTACGGACGGAACGTTGTTTTTTCACCTTAGAATGCCCTGATTTAAGTATTGGATTGGCTAGTCTCTTAGGTGTATCGTTTTCCATGCGAAAATATGTGTGTTTCGTCCACTAAAAAGTTCGGAACAAGAATCGAGTACATACCGAGTCGAATGTCAGGACAAAACACTGTTCCCATGGTCCAAATGTTCTATATTTCCCTTAAAACGTCCCGGCTAACCCTTGTCGATCTTGAGCTTTAAGATTTTTAAACAAGTGAGTTTCGTCCATTTCCAAGTTCGGACTGAAAACCGAGTAAATGCCGACCGAAAGGGACGGACATAAATCTCGTTTTTACGGACGGAATATTGTTTTTTCACTTTAGAACGCACCGAGTTAAGTAATGGAGTGGCTAGTCTCTTAGGTGTGTCTTTTTCCATGCGAAACGATGTGTATTTCGTCCACTTATAAGTTTGGAACAAAAATCGAGTACATACCAAGCCGAAAGTCCGGACAAAACCCCCTTCCCATGGTTCAAATGTTCTATATTGGCCTTAAAACGTCCCGGCTAAGCCTTGTCCATCTTGAGGTTTTAGATTCCAAAACAAGTGAGTTTCGTCCATTTCCAAGTTCGGACCGAAAACCGAGTAAATGCCGACCGAACGGACGGACATAAATCTCGTTTTTACGGACGGAACGTTGTTTTTTCACCTTAGAATGCCCTGATTTAAGTAATGGATTGGCTAGTCTCTTACGTGTATCGTTTTCCATGCGAAAATATGTGTGTTTCGTCCACTAAAAAGTTCGGAACAAGAATCGAGTACATACCGAGTCGAATGTCAGGACAAAACACTGTTCCCATGGTCCAAATGTTCTATATTTCCCTTTAAACGTCCCGGCTAACCCTTGTCGATCTTGAGCTTTAAGATTTTTAAAAAGTGAGTTTCGTCCATTTCCAAGTTCGGACTGAAAACCGAGTAAATGCCGACCGAAAGGGACGGACATAAATCTCGTTTTTACGGACGGAACATTGTTTTTTCACTTTACAACGCACTGAGTTAAGTAATGGAGTGGCTAGTCTCTTTGGTGTATTGTTTTCCATGCGAAATATGTGTGTTTCGTCCACTAAAAATTTCGGAACAAGAATCGTGTACATACCTAGTCGAATGTCAGGATAAAACACTGTTCCCATGGTCCAAATTTTCTATATTGGCCTTAAAACGTCCCGGCTAACCCTTGTCGATCTTGAGCTTTAAGATTTTTAAAAAGTGAGTTTCGTCCATTTCCAAGTTCGGAAAGAAAACCGAGTAAATGCCGACTGAACGGACGGACATAAATCTCGTTTTTACGGACGGAACGTTGTTTTTTCACTTTAGAATGCCCCGAGTTAAGTAATGGAGTGGCTAGTCTCTTAGGTATATCGTTTTCCATGCGAAAACATGTGTGTTTCGTCCATTTATAAGTTCGGAACAAAAATCGAGTACATACCGAGCCGAAAGTCCGGACAAAACCCCCTTCCCATGGTTCAAATGTTCTATATTGGCCTTAAAACGTCCCGGATAAGCCTTGTCCATCTTGAGGTTTTAGATTGAAAAACAAGTGAGTTTCCTCCATTTCCAAGTTCGGACCGAAAACTGAGTAAATACCGACCGAACGGACGTACATAAATCTCGTTTCTACGGACGGAACGTTGTTTTTTCACCTTAGAATGCCCCGAGTTAAGTAATGGAGTGGCTAGTCTCTTAGGTATATCGTTTTCCATGCGAAATCATGTGTGTTTCGTCAACTGATAAGTTCGGAACAAAAATCGAGTACATACCAAGCCGAAAGTCCGGACAAAACCCCCTTCACATGGTTCAAATGTTCTATATTGGCCTTAAAACGTCCCGGATAAGCCTTGTCCATCTTGAGGTTTTAGATTCCAAAAAAAGTGAGTTTCGTCCATTTCCAAGTTCGGATCAAAAACGAGTAAATGCCGACCGAACGGATGGACATAAATCTCGTTTTTACGGACGGAACGTTGTTTTTTCACCTTAGAATGCCCCGAGTTAAGTAATGGAGTGGCTAGTCTCTTAGGTATATCGTTTTCCATGCGAAAACATGTGTGTTTCGTCCATTTATAAGTTCGGAACAAAAATCGAGTACATACCAAGCCGAAAGTCCGGACAAAACCCCCTTCCCATGGTTCAAATGTTGTATATTGGCCTTAAAACGTCCCGGATAAGCCTTGTCCATCTCGAGGTTTTAGATTCCAAAACAAGTGAGTTTCGTCCATTTCCAAGTTTGGACCGAAAACCGAGTAAATGCCGACCGAACGGACGGACATAAATCTCGTTTTTACGGACGGAACGTTGTTTTTTCACCTTAGAATGCCCTGATTTAAGTATTGGATTGGCTAGTCTCTTAGGTGTATCGTTTTCCATGCGAAAATATGTGTGTTTCGTCCACTAAAAAGTTCGGAACAAGAATCGAGTACATACCGAGTCGAATGTCAGGATAAAACACTGTTCCCTTGGTCCAAATGTTCTATATTGCCCTTAAAACGTCCCGGCTAACCCTTGTCGATCTTGAGCTTTTAGATTTTTAAACAATTGAGTTTCGTCCATTTCAAAGTTCGGACTGAAAACCGAGTAAATGCCGACCAAACGGACGAACATAAATCTCGTTTTTACGGACGGAACATTGTTTTTTCACTTTAGAACGCACCGAGTTAAGTAATGGAGTGGCTAGTCTCTTAGGTGTGTCTTTTTCCATGCGAAACCATGTTTATTTCGTCCACTTATAAGTTCGGAACAAAAATCGAGTACATACCAAGCCGAAAGTCCGGACAAAACCCCCTTCCCATGGTTCAAATGTTCTATATTGGCCTTAAAACGTCCCGGCTAAGCCTTGTCCATCTTGAGGTTTTAGATTCCAAAACAAGTGAGTTTCGTCCATTTCCAAGTTCGGACCGAAAACCGAGTAAATGCCGACCGAACGGACGGACATAAATCTCGTTTTTACGGACGGAACATTGTTTTTTCACCTTAGAACGCCCCGAGTTAAGTAATGGAGTTGCTAGTCTCTTAGGTATATCGTTTTCCATGCGAAAACATGTGTGTTTCGTCCACTAATAAGTTCGGAACAAAAATCGAGTACATACCAAGCAGAATGTCCGGACAAAACCCCCTTCCCATGGTTCAAATGTTCTATATTGGCCTTAAACGTCCCGGCTAAGCCTTGTCCATCTTGAGGTTTTACATTCCAAAACAAGTGAGTTTCGTCCATTTCCAAGTTCGGACCGAAAACCGAGTAAATGCCGACCGAACGGACGGACATAAATCTCGTTTTTACGGACGGAACGTTTTTTTTTCACCTTAGAACGCCCCGAGTTAAGTAATGGAGTGGCTAGTCTCTTAGGTGTACCTTTTTCCATGCGAAACCATGTGTATTTCGTCCACTAAAAAGTTCAGAACAAAAATCGAGTACATACCGAGTCGAATGTCAGGATAAAACACTGTTCCCTAGGTCCAAATGTTCTATATTGCCCTTAAAACGTCCCGGCTAACCCTTGTCGATCTTGAGCTTTTAGATTTTTAAACAATTGAGTTTCGTCCATTTCAAAGTTCGGACTGAAAACCGAGTAAATGCCGACCGAACGGACGAACATAAATCTCGTTTTTACGGACGGACCATTGTTTTTTCACTTTAGAACGCACCGAGTTAAGTAATGGAGTGGCTAGTCTCTTAGGTGTATCTTTTTCCATGCGAAACCATGTTTATTTCGTCCACTAATAAGTTCGGAACAAAAATCGAGTACATACCAAGCCGAAAGTCCGGACAAAACCCCCTTCCCATGGTTCAAATGTTCTATATTGGCCTTAAAACGTCCCGGCTAAGCCTTGTCCATCTTGAGGTTTTAGATTCCAAAACAAGTGAGTTTCGTCCATTTCCAAGTTCGGACCGAAAACCGAGTAAATGCCGACCGAACGGACGGACATAAATCTCGTTTTTACGGACGGAACGTTGTTTTTTCACCTTAGAACGCCCCGAGTTAAGTAATGGAGTGGCTAGTCTCTTAGGTATATCGTTTTCCATGCGAAAACATGTGTGTTTCGTCCACTAATAAGTTCGGAACAAAAATCGAGTACATACCAAGCAGAATGTCCGAACAAAACCCTCTTCCCATGGTTCAAATGTTCTATATTGGCCTTAAACGTCCCGGCTAAGCCTTGTCCATCTTGAGGTTTTACATTCCAAAACAAGTGAGTTTCGTCCATTTCCAAGTTCGGACCGAAAACCGAGTAAATGCCGACCGAACGGACAGACATAAATCTCGTTTTTACGGACGGAACGTTGTTTTTTCACCTTAGAACGCCCCGAGTTAAGTAATGGAGTGGCTAGTCTCTTAGGTGTACCTTTTTCCATGCGAAACCATGTGTATTTCGTCCACTAAAAAGTTCAGAACAAAAATCGAGTACATACCGAGTCGAATGTCAGGATAAAACACTGTTCCCTTGGTCCAAATGTTCTATATTGCCCTTAAAACGTCCCGGCTAACCCTTGTCGATCTTGAGCTTTTAGATTTTTAAACAATTGAGTTTCGTCCATTTCAAAGTTCGGACTGAAAACCGAGTAAATGCCGACCGAACGGACGAACATAAATCTCGTTTTTACGGACGGAACATTGTTTTTTCACTTAAGAACGCACCGAGTTAAGTAATGGAGTGGCTAGTCTCTTAGGTATATCGTTTTCCATGCGAAAACATGTGTGTTTCGTCCATTTATAAGTAAGGAACAAAAATCGAGTACATACCAAGCCGAAAGTCTGGACAAAACCCCCTTCCCATGGTTCAAATGTTCTATATTGGCCTTAAAACGTCCCGGATAAGCCTTCTCCATCTTGAGGTTTTAGATTGAAAAACAAGTGAGTTTCGTCCATTTCCAAGTTCGGACCGAAAACCGAGTAAATGCCGACCGAACGGACGGACATAAATCTCGTTTTTACGGACGGAACGTTGTTTTTTCACCTTAGAACGCCCCGAGTTAAGTAATGGAGTGGCTAGTCTCTTAGGTATATCGTTTTCCATGCGAAAACATGTGTGTTTCGTCCACTAATAAGTTCGGAACAAAAATCGAGTACATACCAAGCAGAATGTCCGAACAAAACCCTCTTCCCATGGTTCAAATGTTCTATATTGGCCTTAAACGTCCCGGCTAAGCCTTGTCCATCTTGAGGTTTTACATTCCAAAACAAGTGAGTTTCGTCCATTTCCAAGTTCGGACCGAAAACCGAGTAAATGCCGACCGAACGGATGGACATAAATCTCGTTTTTACGGACGGAACGTTGTTTTTTCACCTTAGAATGCCCTGATTTAAGTAATGGATTGGCTAGTCTCTTAGGTGTATCGTTTTCCATGCGAAAATATGTGTGTTTCGTCCACTAAAAAGTTCGGAACAAGAATCGAGTACATACCGAGTCGAATGTCAGGACAAAACACTGTTCCGATGGTCCAAATGTTCTATATTTCCCTTAAAACGTCCCGGCTAACCCTTGTCGATCTTGAGCTTTAAGATTTTTAAACAAGTGAGTTTCGTCCATTTCCAAGTTCTGATTGAAAACCGAGTAAATGCCGACCGAAAGGGACGGACTTAAATCTCGTTTTTACGGACGGAACATTGTTTTTTCACTTTAGAACGCACCGAGTTAAGTAATGGAGTGGCTAGTCTCTTAGGTGTATCTTTTTCCATGCGAAACCATGTGTATTTCGTCCACTTATAAGTTCGGAACAAAAATCGAGTACATACCAAGCCGAAAGTCCGGACAAAACCCCCTTCACATGGTTCAAATGTTCTATATTGGCCTTAAAACGTCCCGGATAAGCCTTGTCCATCTTGAGGTTTTAGATTCCAAAAAAAGTGAGTTTCGCCCATTTCCAAGTTCGGATCAAAAACGAGTAAATGCCGACCGAACGGACGGACATAAATCTCGTTTTTACGGACGGAACGTTGTTTTTTCACCTTAGAATGCCCCGAGTTAAGTAATGGAGTGGCTAGTCTCTTAGGTATATCGTTTTCCATGCGAAAACATGTGTGTTTCGTCCATTTATAAGTTCGGAACAAAAATCGAGTACATACCAAGCCGAAAGTCCGGACAAAACCCCCTTCCCATGGTTCAAATGTTGTATATTGGCCTTAAAACGTCCCGGATAAGCCTTGTCCATCTCAAGGTTTTAGATTCCAAAACAAGTGAGTTTCGTCCATTTCCAAGTTCGGACCGAAAACCGAGTAAATGCCGACCGAACGGACAGACATAAATCTCGTTTTTACGGACGGAACGTTGTTTTTTCACCTTAGAACGCCCCTAGTTAAGTAATGGAGTGGCTAGTCTCTTAGGTATATCGTTTTCCATGCGAAAACATGTGTATTTCGTCCACTAATAAGTTCGGAACAAAAATCGAGTACATACCAAGCAGAATGTCCGGACAAAACCCCCTTCCCATGGTTCAAATGTTCTATATTGGCCTTAAACGTCCCGGCTAAGCCTTGTCCATCTTGAGGTTTTACATTCCAAAACAAGTGAGTTTCGTCCATTTCCAAGTTCGGACCGAAAACCGAGTAAATGCCGACCGAATGGACGGACATAAATCTCGTTTTTACGGATGGAACGTTCTTTTTTCACCTTAGAACGCCCGAGTTAAGTAATGGAGTGGCTAGTCTCTTAGGTGTATCTTTTTCCATGCGAAACCATGTTTATTTCGTCCACTTATAAGTTCGGAACAAAAATCGAGTACATACCAAGCCGAAAGTCCGGACAAAACCCCCTTCCCATGGTTCAAATGTTCTATATTGGCCTTAAAACGTCCCGGCTAAGCCTTGTCCATCTTGAGGTTTTAGATTCCAAAACAAGTGAGTTTCGTCCATTTCCAAGTTCGGACCGAAAACCGAGTAAATGCCGACCGAACGGACGGACATAAATCTCGTTTTTACGGACGGAACGTTGTTTTTTCACCTTAGAACGCCCCGAGTTAAGTAATGGAGTGGCTAGTCTCTTAGGTATATCGTTTTCCATGCGAAAACATGTGTGTTTCGTCCACTAATAAGTTCGGAACAAAAATCGAGTACATACCAAGCAGAATGTCCGGACAAAACCCCCTTCCCATGGTTCAAATGTTCTATATTGGCCTTAAACGTCCCGGCTAAGCCTTGTCCATCTTGAGGTTTTACATTCCAAAACAAGTGAGTTTCGTCCATTTCCAAGTTCGGACCGAAAACCGAGTAAATGCCGACCGAACGGACGGACATAAATCTCGTTTTTACGGACGGAACGTTGTTTTTTCACCTTAGAACGCCCCGAGTTAAGTAATGGAGTGGCTAGTCTCTTAGGTGTACATTTATCCATGCGAAACCATGTGTATTTCGTCCACTAAAAAGTTCAGAACAAAAATCGAGTACATACCGAGTCGAATGTCAGGATAAAACACTGTTCCCTTGGTCCAAATGTTCTATATTGCCCTTAAAACGTCCCGGCTAACCCTTGTCGATCTTGAGCTTTTAGATTTTTAAACAATTGAGTTTCGTCCATTTCAAAGTTCGGACTGAAAACCGAGTAAATGCCGACCGAACGGACGAACATAAATCTCGTTTTTACGGACGGAACATTGTTTTTTCACTTTAGAACGCACCGAGTTAAGTAATGGAGTGGCTAGTCTCTTAGGTGTATCTTTTTCCATGCGAAACCATGTTTATTTCGTCCACTTATAAGTTCGGAACAAAAATCGAGTACATACCAAGCCGAAAGTCCGGACAAAACCCCCTTCCCATGGTTCAAATGTTCTATATTGGCCTTAAAACGTCCCGGATAAGCCTTGTCCATCTTGAGGCTTTAGATTCCAAAAAAAGTGAGTTTCGTCCATTTCCAAGTTCGGACCGAGAACCGAGTAAATGCCGACCGAACGGACGGAAATAAATCTCGTTTCTACGGACGGAACGTTGTTTTTTCACCTTAGAATGCCCCGAGTTAAGTAATGGAGTGGCTAGTCTCTTAGGTATGTCGTTTTCCATGCGAAAACATGTGTGTTTCGTCCACTAATAAGTTCGGAACAAAAATCGAGTACATACCAAGCAGAATGTCCGGACAAAACCCCCTTCCCATGGTTCAAATGTTCTATATTGGCCTTAAACGTCCCGGCTAAGCCTTGTCCATCTTGAGGTTTTACATTCCAAAACAAGTGAGTTTCGTCTATTTCCAAGTTCGGACCAAAAACCGAGTAAATGCCGACCGAACGGATGGACATAAATCTCGTTTTTATGGACGGAACGTTGTTTTTTCACCTTAGAATGCCCTGATTTAAGTAATGGATTGGCTAGTCTCTTAGGTGTATCGTTTTCCATGCGAAAATATGTGTGTTTCGTCCACTAAAAAGTTCGGAACAAGAATCGAGTACATACCGAGTCGAATGTCAGGACAAAACACTGTTCCGATGGTCCAAATGTTCTATATTTCCCTTAAAACGTCCCGGCTAACCCTTGTCGATCTTGAGCTTTAAGATTTTTAAACAAGTGAGTTTCGTCCATTTCCAAGTTCGGACTGAAAACCGAGTAAATGCCGACCGAAAGGGACGGACATAAATCTCGTTTTTACGGACGGAACATTGTTTTTTCACTTTACAACGCACTGAGTTAAGTAATGGAGTGGCTAGTCTCTTAGGTGTATCGTTTTGCATGCGAAATATGTGTGTTTCGTCCACTAAAAATTTCGGAACAAGAATCGTGTACATAACTAGTCGAATGTCAGGATAAAACACTGTTCCCATGGTCCAAATGTTCTATATTGCCCTTAAAACGTCCCGGCTAACCCTTGTCGATCTTGAGCTTTAAGATTTTTAAAAAGTGAGTTTCGTCCATTTCCAAGTTCGGAAAGAAAACCGAGTAAATGCCGACTGAACGGACGGACATAAATCTCGTTTTTACAGACGGAACGTTGTTTTTTCACCTTAGAATGCCCCGAGTTAAGTAATGGAGTGGCTAGTCTCTTAGGTATATCGTTTTCCATGCGAAAACATGTGTGTTTCGTCCATTAATAAGTTCGGAACAAAAATCGAGTACATACCAAGCCGAAAGTCCGGACAAAACCCCCTTCCCATGGTTCAAATGTTCTATATTGGCCTTAAAACGTCCCGGATAAGCCTTGTCCATCTTGAGGTTTTAGATTGAAAAACAAGTGAGTTTCGTCCATTTCCAAGTTCGGACCGAAAACCGAGTAAATACCGACCGAACGGACGTACATAAATCTCGTTTCTACGGACGGAACGTTGTTTTTTCACCTTAGAATGCCCCGAGTTAAGTAATGGAGTGGCTAGTCTCTTAGGTATATCGTTTTCCATGCGAAATCATGTGTATTTCGTCAACTGATAAGTTCGGAACAAGAATCGAGTACATACCAAGCAGAATGTCTGGACAAAACCCTGTTCCCATGGTCCAAATGTTCTATATTGGCATTAAAACGTCCTGGCAAAGCCATGTCGATCTTGAGGTTTTAGATTCCAAAACAAGTGAGTTTCGCCTATTGACAAGTTCTAACCGAAAACCGAGTAAATGCCGACCGAACGTACGGACATAAATCTCGTTTTTACGGACGGAACGTTGTTTTTTCACCTTAAAACGTCCCAAGTTAAGTAATGGAGTGGCTAGTCTCTTAGCTGTATCGTTTTCCATGCGAAAACATGTGTGTTTCGTCCACTTATAAGTTCGGAACAAAAATCGAGTACATACCAAGCCGAAAGTCCGGACAAAACCCCCTTCCCATGGTTCAAATGTTCTATATTGGCCTTAAAACGTCCCGGCTAAGCCTTGTCCATCTTGAGGTTTTACATTCCAAAACAATTGAGTTTCGTCCATTTCCAAGTTCGGACCGAAAACCGAGTAAATGCCGACCGAACGGATGGACATAAATCTCGTTTTTACGGACGGAACGTTGTTTTTTCACCTTAGAATGCCCTGATTTAAGTAATGGATTGGCTAGTCTCTTAGGTGTATCGTTTTCCATGCGAAAATATGTGTGTTTCGTCCACTAAAAAGTTTGGAACAAGAATCGAGTACATACCGAGACGAATGTCAGGACAAAACACTGTTCCGATGGTCCAAATGTTCTATATTTCCCTTAAAACGTCCCGGCTAACCCTTGTCGATCTTGAGCTTTAAGATTTTTAAACAAGTGAGTTTCGTCCATTTCCAAGTTCGGACTGAAAACCGAGTAAATGCCGACCGAAAGGGACGGACATAAATCTCGTTTTTACGTACGGAACATTGTTTTTTCACTTTAGAACGCACCGAGTTAAGTAATGGAGTGGCTAGTCTCTTAGGTGTATCTTTTTCCATGCGAAACCATGTGTATTTCGTCCACTTATAAGTTCGGAACAAAAATCGAGTACATACCAAGCCGAAAGTCCGGACAAAACCCCCTTCCCATGGTTCAAATGTTCTATATTGGCCTTAAAACGTCCCGGATAAGCCTTGTCCATCTTGAGGTTTTAGATTCCAAAACAAGTGAGTTTCGTCCATTTCCAAGTTCGGACCGAAAACCGAGTAAATGCCGACCGAACGGACGGACATAAATCTCGTTTTTACGGACGGAACGTTGTTTTTTCACCTTAGAATGCCCTGATTTAAGTTATGGATTGGCTAGTCTCTTAGGTGTATCGTTTTCCATGCGAAAATATGTGTGTTTCGTCCACTAAAAAATTCGGAACAAGAATCGAGTACATACCGAGTTGAATGTCAGGACAAAACATTGTTCCCATGGTCCAAATGTAATATAATTCCCTTAAAACGTCCCGGCTAACCCTTGTCGATCTTGAGCTTTAAGATTTTTAAACAAGTGAGTTTCGTCCATTTCCAAGTTCGGACTGAAAACCGAGTAAATGCCGACCGAAAGTGACGGACATAAATCTCGTTTTTATGGACGGAACATTGTTTTTTCACTTTACAACGCACCGAGTTAAGTAATGGAGTGGCTAGTCTCTTAGGTGTATCTTTTTCCATGCGAAACCATGTGTATTTCGTGCACTTATAAGTTCGGAACAAAAATCGAGTACATACCAAGCCGAAAGTCCGGACAAAACCCCCTTCACATGGTTCAAATGTTCTATATTGGCCTTAAAACGTCCCGGATAAGCCTTGTCCATCTTGAGGTTTTAGATTCCAAAAAAAGTGAGTTTCGTCCATTTCCAAGTTCAAATCAAAAACCGAGTAAATGCCGACCGAACGGACGGACATAAATCTCGTTTTTACGGACGGAACGTTGTTTTTTCACCATAGAATGCCCCGAGTTAAGTAATGGAGTGGCTAGTCTCTTAGGTATATCGTTTTCCATGCGAAAACATGTGTGTTTCGTCCATTTATAAGTTCGGAACAAAAATCGAGTACATACCAAGCCGAAAGTCCGGACAAAACCCCCTTCCCATGGTTCAAATGTTGTATATTGGCCTTAAAACGTCCCGGATAAGCCTTGTCCATCTCGAGGTTTTAGATTCCAAAACAAGTGAGTTTCGTCCATTTCCAAGTTCGGACCGAAAACCGAGTAAATGCCGACCGAACGAACGGACATAAATCTCGTTTTTACGGACGGAACGTTGTTTTTTCACCTTAGAATTCCCTGATTTAAGTATTGGATTGGCTAGTCTCTTAGGTGTATCGTTTTCCAAGCGAAAATATGTGTGTTTCGTCCACTAAAAAGTTCGGAACAAGAATCGAGTACATACCGAGTCTAATGTCAGGACAAAACACTGTTCCCATGGTCCAAATGTTCTATATTTCCCTTAAAACGTCCCGGCTAACCCTTGTCGATCTTGAGCTTTAAGATTTTTAAACAAGTGAGTTTCGTCCATTTCCAAGTTCGGACTGAAAACCGAGTAAATGCCGACCGAAAGGGACGGACATAAATCTCGTTTTTACGGACGGAACATTGTTTTTTCACTTTAGAACGCACCGAGTTAAGTAATGGAGTGGCTAGTCTCTTAGGTGTGTCTTTTTCCATGCGAAACGATGTGTATTTCGTCCACTTATAAGTTCGGAACAAAAATCGAGTACATACCAAGCCGAAAGTCCGGACAAAACCCCCTTCCCATGGTTCAAATGTTCTATATTGGCCTTAAAACGTCCCGGATAAGCCTTGTCCATCTTGAGGTTTTAGATTCCAAAACAAGTGAGTTTCGTCCATTTCCAAGTTCGGACCGAAAACCGAGTAAATGCCGACCGAACGGACGGACATAAATCTCGTTTTTACGGACGGAACGTTGTTTTTTCACCTTAGAATGCCCTGATTTAAGTTATGGATTGGCTAGTCTCTTAGGTGTATCGTTTTCCATGCGAAAATATGTGTGTTTCGTCCACTAAAAATTTCGGAACAAGAATCGAGTGCATACCGAGTTGAATGTCAGGACAAAACATTGTTCCCATGGTCCAAATGTAATATAATTCCCTTAAAACGTCCCGGCTAACCCTTGTCGATCCTGAGCTTTAAGATTTTTAAACAAGTGAGTTTCGTCCATTTCCAAGTTCGGACTGAAAACCGAGTAAATGCCGACCGAAAGTGACGGACATAAATCTCGTTTTTATGGACGGAACATTGTTTTTTCATTTTACAACGCACCGAGTTAAGTAATGAAGTGGCTAGTCTCTTAGGTGTATCTTTTTCCATGCGAAACCATGTGTATTTCGTGCACTTATAAGTTCGGAACAAAAATCGAGTACATACCAAGCCGAAAGTCCGGACAAAACCCCCTTCACATGGTTCAAATGTTCTATATTGGCCTTAAAACGTCCCGGATAAGCCTTGTCCATCTTGAGGTTTGAGATTCCAAAAAAAGTGAGTTTCGTCCATTTCCAAGTTCAAATCAAAAACCGAGTAAATGCCGACCGAACGGACGGACATAAATCTCGTTTTTACGGACGGAACGTTGTTTTTTCACCTTAGAATGCCCCGAGTTAAGTAATGGAGTGGCTAGTCTCTTAGGTATATCGTTTTCCATGCGAAAACATGTGTGTTTCGTCCATTTATAAGTTCGGAACAAAAATCGAGTACATACCAAGCCGAAAGTCCGGACAAAACCCCCTTCCCATGGTTCAAATGTTGTATATTGGCCTTAAAACGTCCCGGATAAGCCTTGTCCATCTCGAGGTTTTAGATTCCAAAACAAGTGAGTTTCGTCCATTTCCAAGTTCGGACCGAAAACCGAGTAAATGCCGACCGAACGAACGGACATAAATCTCGTTTTTACGGACGGAACGTTGTTTTTTCACCTTAGAATTCCCTGATTTAAGTATTGGATTGGCTAGTCTCTTAGGTGTATCATTTTCCAAGCGAAAATATGTGTGTTTCGTCCACTAAAAAGTTCGGAACAAGAATCGAGTACATACCGAGTCTAATGTCAGGACAAAACACTGTTCCCATGGTCCAAATGTTCTATATTTCCCTTAAAACGTCCCGGCTAACCCTTGTCGATCTTGAGCTTTAAGATTTTTAAACAAGTGAGTTTCGTCCATTTCCAAGTTCGGACTGAAAACCGAGTAAATGCCGACCGAAAGGGACGGACATAAATCTCGTTTTTACGTACGGAACATTGTTTTTTCACTTTAGAACGCACCGAGTTAAGTAATGGAGTGGCTAGTCTCTTAGGTGTATCTTTTTCCATGCGAAACCATGTGTATTTCGTCCACTTATAAGTTCGGAACAAAAATCGAGTACATACCAAGCCGAAAGTCCGGACAAAACCCCCTTCCCATGGTTCAAATGTTCTATATTGGCCTTAAAACGTCCCGGATAAGCCTTGTCCATCTTGAGGTTTTAGATTCCAAAACAAGTGAGTTTCGTCCATTTCCAAGTTCGGACCGAAAACCGAGTAAATGCCGACCGAACGGACGGACATAAATCTCGTTTTTACGGACGGAACGTTGTTTTTTCACCTTAGAATGCCCTGATTTAAGTTATGGATTGGCTAGTCTCTTAGGTGTATCGTTTTCCATGCGAAAATATGTGTGTTTCGTCCACTAAAAATTTCGGAACAAGAATCGAGTACATACCGAGTTGAATGTCAGGACAAAACATTGTTCCCATGGTCCAAATGTAATATAATTCCCTTAAAACGTCCCGGCTAACCCTTGTCTATCCTGAGCTTTAAGATTTTTAAACAAGTGAGTTTCGTCCATTTCCAAGTTCGGACTGAAAACCGAGTAAATGCCGACCGAAAGTGACGGACATAAATCTCGTTTTTATGGACGGAACATTGTTTTTTCACTTTACAACGCACCGAGTTAAGTAATGGAGTGGCTAGTCTCTTAGGTGTATCTTTTTCCATGCGAAACCATGTGTATTTCGTGCACTTATAAGTTCGGAACAAAAATCGAGTACATACCAAGCCGAAAGTCCGGACAAAACCCCCTTCACATGGTTCAAATGTTCTATATTGGCCTTAAAACGTCCCGGATAAGCCTTGTCCATCTTGAGGTTTTAGATTCCAAAAAAAGTGAGTTTCGTCCATTTCCAAGTTCAAATCAAAAACCGAGTAAATGCCGACCGAACGGACGGACATAAATCTCGTTTTTACGGACGGAACGTTGTTTTTTCACCTTAGAATGCCCCGAGTTAAGTAATGGAGTGGCTAGTCTCTTAGGTATATCGTTTTCCATGCGAAAACATGTGTGTTTCGTCCATTTATAAGTTCGGAACAAAAATCGAGTACATACCAAGCCGAAAGTCCGGACAAAACCCCCTTCCCATGGTTCAAATGTTGTATATTGGCCTTAAAACGTCCCGGATAAGCCTTGTCCATCTCGAGGTTTTAGATTCCAAAACAAGTGAGTTTCGTCCATTTCCAAGTTCGGACCGAAAACCGAGTAAATGCCGACCGAACGAACGGACATAAATCTCGTTTTTACGGACGGAACGTTGTTTTTTCACCTTAGAATTCCCTGATTTAAGTATTGGATTGGCTAGTCTCTTAGGTGTATCGTTTTCCAAGCGAAAATATGTGTGTTTCGTCCACTAAAAAGTTCGGAACAAGAATCGAGTACATACCGAGTCTAATGTCAGGACAAAACACTGTTCCCATGGTCCAAATGTTCTATATTTCCCTTAAAACGTCCCGGCTAACCCTTGTCGATCTTGAGCTTTAAGATTTTTAAACAAGTGAGTTTCGTCCATTTCCAAGTTCGGACTGAAAACCGAGTAAATGCCGACCGAAAGGGACGGACATAAATCTCGTTTTTACGGACGGAACATTGTTTTTTCACTTTAGAACGCACCGAGTTAAGTAATGGAGTGGCTAGTCTCTTAGGTGTGTCTTTTTCCATGCGAAACGATGTGTATTTCGTCCACTTATAAGTTCGGAACAAAAATCGAGTACATACCAAGCCGAAAGTCCGGACAAAACCCCCTTCCCATGGTTCAAATGTTCTATATTGGCCTTAAAACGTCCCGGATAAGCCTTGTCCATCTTGAGGTTTTAGATTCCAAAACAAGTGAGTTTCGTCCATTTCCAAGTTCGGACCGAAAACCGAGTAAATGCCGACTGAACGGACGGACATAAATCTCGTTTTTACGGACGGAACGTTGTTTTTTCACCTTAGAATGCCCTGATTTAAGTAATGGATTGGCTAGTCTCTTAGGTGTATCGTTTTCCATGCGAAAATATCTGTGTTTCGTCCACTAAAAAGTTCGGAACAAGAATCGAGTACATACCGAGTCGAATGTCAGGACAAAACACTGTTCCGATGGTCCAAATGTTCTATATTTCCCTTAAAACGTCCCGGCTAACCCTTGTCGATCTTGAGCTTTAAGATTTTTAAACAAGTGAGTTTCGTCCATTTCCAAGTTCGGACTGAAAACCGAGTAAATGCCGACCGAAAGGGACGGACATAAATCTCGTTTTTACGGACGGAACATTGTTTTTTCACTTTAGAACGCACCGAGTTAAGTAATGGAGTGGCTAGTCTCTTAGGTGTATCTTTTTCCATGCGAAACCATGTGTATTTCGTCCACTTATAAGTTCGGAACAAAAATCGAGTACATACCAAGCCGAAAGTCCGGACAAAACCCCCTTCCCATGGTTCAAATGTTCTATATTGGCCTTAAAACGTCGTGGATAAGCCTTGTCCATCTTGAGGTTTTAGATTCCAAAACATGTGAGTTTCGTCCATTTCCAAGTTCGGACCGAAAACCGAGTAAATGCCGACCGAACGGACGGACATAAATCTCGTTTTTACGGACGGAACGTTGTTTTTTCTCCTTAGAATGCCCTGATTTAAGTAATGGATTGGCTAGTCTCTTAGGTGTATCGTTTTCCATGGGAAAATATGTGTGTTTCGTCGACTAAAAATTTCGGAACAAGAATCGAGTACATACCGAGTTGAATGTCAGGACAAAACATTGTTCCCATGGTCCAAATGTTCTATAATTCCCTTAAAACGTCCCGGCTAACCCTTGTCGATCCTGAGCTTTAAGATTTTTAAACAAGTGAGTTTCGTCCATTTCCAAGTTCGGACTGAAAACCGAGTAAATGCCGACCGAAAGGGACGGACACAAATCTCGTTTTTACGGACGGAACATTGTTTTTTCACTTTACAACGCACCGAGTTAAGTAATGGAGTGGCTAGTCTCTTAGGTGTATCTTTTTCCATGCGAAACCATGTGTATTTCGTCCACTTATAAGTTCGGAACAAAAATCGAGTAAATACCAAGCCGAAAGTCCGGACAAAACCCCCTTCACATGGTTCAAATGTTCTATATTGGCCTTAAAACGTCGCGGATAAGCCTTGTCCATCTTGAGGTTTTAGATTCCAAAACAAGTGAGTTTCGTCCATTTCCAAGTTCGGATAAAAAACCGAGTAAATGTCGACCGAACGGACGGACATAAATCTCGTTTTTACGGACGGAACGTTGTTTTTTCACCTTAGAACGCACCGAGTTAAGTAATGGAGTGGCTAGTTTCTTAGATGTGTCTTTTTCCATGCGAAACGATGTGTATTTCGTCCACTTATAAGTTCGGAACAAAAATGGAGTACATACCAAGCCGAAAGTCCGGACAAAACCCCCTTCCCATGGTTCAAATGTTCTATATTGGCCTTAAAACGTCCCGGATAAGCCTTGTCCATCTTGAGGTTTTAGATTCCAAAACAAGTGAGTTTCGTCCATTTCCAAGTTCGGACCGAAAACCGAGTAAATGCCGACTGAACGGACGGACATAAATCTCGTTTTTACGGACGGAACGTTGTTTTTTCACCTTAGAATGCCCTGATTTAAGTAATGGATTGGCTAGTCTCTTAGGTGTATTGTTTTCCATGCGAAAATATGTGTGTTTCGTCCACTAAAAAGTTCGGAACAAGAATCGAGTACATACCGAGTCGAATGTCAGGACAAAACACTGTTCCCATGGTCCAAATGTTCTATATTTCCCTTTAAACGTCCCGGCTAACCCTTGTCGATCTTGAGCTTTAAGATTTTTAAACAAGTGAGTTTCGTCCATTTCCAAGTTCGGACTGAAAACCGAGTAAATGCCGACCGAAAGGGACGGACATAAATCTCGTTTTTACGGACGGAACATTGTTTTTTCACTTTACAACGCACCGAGTTAACTAATGGAGTGGCTAGTCTCTTAGGTGTATCGTTTTCCATGCGAAATATGTGTGTTTCGTCCACTAAAAATTTCGGAACAAGAATCGTGTACATACCTAGTCGAATGTCAGGATAAAACACTGTTCCCATGGTCCAAATGTTCTATATTGCCCTTAAAACGTCCCGGCTAACCCTTGTCGATCTTGAGCTTTAAGATTTTTAAAAAGTGAGTTTCGTCCATTTCCAAGCTCGGAAAGAAGACCGAGTAAATGCCGACTGAACGGACGGACATAAATCTCGTTTTTACGGACGGAACGTTGTTTTTTCACCTTAGAATGCCCCGAGTTAAGTAATGGAGTGGCTAGTCTCTTAGGTATATCGTTTTCCATGCGAAAACATGTGTGTTTCGTCCATTTATAAGTTCGGAACAAAAATCGAGTACATACCAAGCCGAAAGTCCGGACAAAACCCCCTTCACATGGTTCAAATGTTCTATATTGGCCTTAAAACGTCCCGGATAAGCCTTGTCCATCTTGAGGTTTTAGATTCCAAAACAAGTGAGTTTCGTCCATTTCCAAGTTCGGATCAAAAACCGAGTAAATGCCGACCGAACGGACGGACATAAATCTCGTTTTTACGGACGGAACGTTGTTTTTTCACCTTAGAATGCCCCGAGTTAAGTAATGGAGTGGCTAGTCTCTTAGGTATATCGTTTTCCATGCGAAAACATGTGTGTTTCGTCCATTTATAAGTTCGGAACAAAAATCGAGTACATACCAAGCCGAAAGTCCGGACAAAACCCCCTTCCCATGGTTCAAATGTTGTATATTGGCCTTAAAACGTCCCGGATAAGCCTTGTCCATCTCGAGGTTTTAGATTCCAAAACAAGTGAGTTTCGTCCATTTCCAAGTTCGGACCGAAAACCGAGTAAATGCCGACCGAACGGACGGACATAAATCTCGTTTTTACGGACGGAACGTTGTTTTTTCACCTTAGAATGCCCTGATTTAGGAATTGGATTGGCTAGTCTCTTAGGTGTATCGTTTTCCATGCGAAAATATGTGTGTTTCGTCCACTAAAAATTTCGGAACAAGAATCGAGTACATACCGAGTTGAATGTCAGGACAAAACATTGTTCCAATGGTCCAAATGTTCTATAATTCCCTTAAAACGTCCCGGCTAACCCTTGTCGATCTTGAGCTTTAAGATTTTTAAACAAGTGAGTTTCGTCCATTTCCAAGTTCGGACTGAAAACCGAGTAAATGCCGACCGAAAGGGACGGACATAAATCTCGTTTTTACGGACGGAACATTGTTTTTTCACCTTAGAACGCCCCGAGTTAAGTAATGGAGTGGCTAGTCTCTTAGGTATATCGTTTTCCATGCGAAAACATGTGTGTTTCGTCCACTAATAAGTTCGGAACAAAAATCGAGTACATACCAAGCAGAATGTCCGGACAAAACCCCCTTCCCATGGTTCAAATGTTCTATATTGGCCTTAAACGTCCCGGCTAAGCCTTGTCCATCTTAAGGTTTTAGATTCCAAAACACGTGAGTTATTCCATTTCCAAGTTCGGACCGAAAACCGAGTAAATGCTGACCGAACGGACGGACATAAATCTCGTTTTTACGGACGGAACGTTGTTTTTTCACCTTAGAATGCCCCGAGTTAAGTAATGGAGTGGCTAGTCTCTTAGGTATATCGTTTTCCATGCGAAAACATGTTTGTTTCGTCCACTAATAAGGTCGGAACAAAAATCGAGTACATACCAAGCAGAATGTCCGGACAAAACCCCCTTCCCATGGTTCAAAATGTTCTATATTGGCCTTAAAACGTCCCGGCTAAGCCTTGTCCATCTTGAGGTTTTACATTCCAAAACAAGTGAGTTTCGTCCATTTCCAAGTTCGGACCGAAAACCGAGTAAATGCAGACCGAACGAATGGACATAAATCTCGTTTTTACGGACGGAACGTTGTTGTTTCACCTTAGAATGCCCCGAGTTAAGTAATGCAGTGGCTAGTCTCTCAGGTATATCGTTTTCCATGCGAAAACATGTGTGTTTCGTCCATTTATAAGTTCGGAACAAAAATCGAGTACATACCAAGCCGAAAGTCCGGACAAAACCCCCTTCCCATGGTTCAAATGTTCTATATTGGCCTTAAAACGTCCCGGATAAGCCTTGTCCATCTTGAGGTTTTAGATTCCAAAACAAGTGAGTTTCGTCCATTTCCAAGTTCGGACCGAAAACCGAGTAAATGCCGACCGAACGGACGGACATAAATCTCGTTTTTACGGACGGAACGTTGTTTTTTCACCTTAGAATGCCCCGAGTTAAGTAATGGAGTGGCTAGTCTCTTAGGTATATCGTTTTACATGCGAAAACATGTGTGTTTCGTCAACTGATAAGTTCGGAACAAAAATCAAGTACATACCAAGCAGAATGTCTGGACAAAACCCTGTTCCCATGGTCCAAATGTTCTATATTGGCCTTACAACGTCCCGTCTAAGCCTTGTCGATCTTGAGGTTTTAGATTCCAAAACAAGTGAGTTTGGTCTATTGACAAGTTCTAACCGAAAACCGAGTAAATGTCGACCAAAAGTACGGACATAAATCTCGTTTTTACGGACGGAACGTTGTTTTTTCACCTTAGAACGTCCCAAGTTAAGTAATGGAGTGGCTAGTCTCTTAGATGTATCGTTTTCCATGCGAAAACATGTGTGTTTCGTCCACTTATAAGTTCGGAACAAAAATCGAGTACATACCAAGCCGAAAGTCCGGACAAAACCCCCTTCCCATGGTTCAAATGTTCTATATTGGCCTTAAAACGTCCCGGCTAAGCCTTGTCCATCTTGAGGTTTTACATTCCAAAACAAGTGAGTTTCGTCCATTATCAAGTTCGGACCGAAAACCGAGTAAATGCCGACCGTACGGACGGACATAAATCTCGTTTTTACGGACGGAACGTTGTTTTTTCACCTTAGAACGCCCCGAGTTAAGTAATGGAGTGGCTAGTCTCTTAGGTGTACCTTTTTCCATGCGAAACCATGTGTATTTCGTCCACTAAAAAGTTCAGAACAAAAATCGAGTACATACCGAGTCGAATGTCAGGATAAAACACTGTTCCCTTGGTCCAAATGTTCTATATTGCCCTTAAAACGTCCCGGCTAACCCTTGTCGATCTCGAGCTTTTAGATTTTTAAACAATTGAGTTTCGTCCATTTCAAAGTTCGGACTGAAAACCGAGTAAATGCCGACCGAACGGACGAACATAAATCTCGTTTTTACGGACGGAACATTGTTTTTTCACTTTAGAACGCACCGAGTTAAGTAATGGAGTGGCTAGTCTCTTAGGTGTATCTTTTTCCATGCGAAACCATGTTTATTTCGTCCACTTATAACTTCGGAACAAAAAACGAGTACATACCAAGCCGAAAGTCCGGACAAAACCCCCTTCCCATGGTTCAAATGTTCTATATTGGCCTTAAAACGTCCCGGCTAAGCCTTGTCCATCTTGAGGTTTTAGATTGAAAAACAAGTGAGTTTCGTCCATTTCCAAGTTCGGACCGAAAACCGAGTAAATGCCGACCGAACGGACGGACATAAATCTCGTTTCTACGGACGGAACGTTGCTTTTTCACCTTTCAATGCCCCGAGTTAAGTAATGGAGTGGCTAGTCTCTTAGGTATATCGTTTTCCATGCGAAAACATGTGTGTTTCGTCCACTAATAAGTTCGGAACAAAAATCGAGTACATACCAAGCAGAATGTCCAGACAAAACCCCCTTCCCATGGTTCAAATGTTCTATATTGGCCTTAAACGTCCCGGCTAAGCCTTGTCCATCTTGAGGTTTTACATTCCAAAGCAAGTGAGTTTCGTCCATTTCCAAGTTCGGATCGAAAACCGAGTAAATGCCGACCGAACGGATGGACATAAATCTCGTTTTTACGGACGGAACGTTGTTTTTTCACCTTAGAATGCCCTGATTTAAGTATTGGATTGGCTAGTCTCTTAGGTGTATCGTTTTCCATGCGAAAATATGTGTGTTTCGTCCACTGAAAAGTTCGGAACAAGAATCGAGTACATACCGAGTCGAATGTCAGGACAAAACACTGTTCCCATGGTCCAAATGTTCTATATTTCCCTTAAAACGTCCCGGCTAACCCTTGTCGATCTTGAGCTTTAAGATTTTTAAACAAGTGAGTTTCGTCCATTTCCAAGTTCGGCCTGAAAACCGAGTAAATGCCGACCGAAAGGGACGGACATAAATCTCGTTTTTACGGACGGAACATTGCTTTTTCACTTTACAACGCACCGAGTTAAGTAATGGAGTGGCTAGTCTCTTAGGTGTTTCTTTTTCCATGCGAAACCATGTGTATTTCGTCCACTTATAAGTTCGGAACAAAAATCGAGTACATACCAAGCCGAAAGTCCGGACAAAACCCCCTTCACATGGTTCAAATGTTCTATATTGGCCTTAAAACGTCCCGGATAAGCCTTGTCCATCTTGAGGTTTTGAATTCCAAAACAAGTGAGTTTCGTCCATTTCCAAGTTCGGATCAAAAACCGAGTAAATGCCGACCGAACGGACGGACATAAATCTCGTTTTTACGGACGGAACGTTGTTTTTTCACCTTAGAATGCCCCGAGTTAAGTAATGGAGTGGCTAGTCTCTTAGGTATATCGTTTTCCATGCGAAAACATGTGTGTTTCGTCCATTTATAAGTTCGGAACAAAAATCGAGTACATACCAAACCGAAAGTCTGGACAAAACCCCCTTCCCATGGTTCAAATGTTCTATATTGGCCTTAAAACGTCCCGGATAAGCCTTGTCCATCTTGTGGTTTTAGATTGAAAAACAAGTGAGTTTCGTCCATTTCCAAGTTCGGACCGAAAACCGAGTAAATGCCGACCGAACGGACGGACATAAATCTCGTTTTTACGGACGGAACGTTGTTTTTTCACCTTAGAACGCCCCGAGTTAAGTAATGGAGTGGCTAGTCTCTTAGGTGTACCTTTTTCCATGCGAAACCATGTGTATTTCGTCCACTAAAAAGTTCAGAACAAAAATCGAGTACATACCGAGTCGAATGTCAGGATAAAACACTGTTCCCTTGGTCCAAATGTTCTATATTGCCCTTAAAACGTCCCGGCTAACCCTTGTCGATCTCGAGCTTTTAGATTTTTAAACAATTGAGTTTCGTCCATTTCAAAGTTCGGACTGAAAACCGAGTAAATGCCGACCGAACGGACGAACATAAATCTTGTTTTTACGGACGGAACATTGTTTTTTCACTTTAGAACGCACCGAGTTAAGTAATGGAGTGGCTAGTCTCTTAGGTGTATCTTTTTCCATGCGAAACCATGTTTATTTCGTCCACTTATAAGTTCGGAACAAAAAACGAGTACATACCAAGCCGAAAGTCCGGACAAAACCCCCTTCCCATGGTTCAAATGTTCTATATTGGCCTTAAAACGTCCTAGCTAACCCTTGTCCGTCTTGAGGTTTTAGATTCCAAAACAAGTGAGTTTCGTCCATTTCCAAGTTCGGACCGAAAACCGAGTAAATGCCGACCGAACGGACGGACATAAATCTCGTTTTTACGGACGGAACGTTGTTTTTTCACCTTAAAACGCCCCGAGTTAAGTAATGGAGTGGCTAGTCTCTTAGGTATATCGTTTTCCATGCGAAAACATGTGTGTTTCGTCCACTAATAAGTTCGGAACAAAAATCGAGTACATACCAAGCAGAATGTCCGGACAAAACCCCCTTCCCATGGTTCAAATGTTCTATATTGGCCTTAAACGTCCCGGCTAAGCCTTGTCCATCTTAAGGTTTTAGATTCCAAAACACGTGAGTTATTCCATTTCCAAGTTCGGACCGAAAACCGAGTAAATGCTGACCGAACGGACGGGCATAAATCTCGTTTTTACGGACGGAACGTTGTTTTTTCACCTTAGAATGCCCCGAGTTAAGTAATGGAGTGGCTAGTCTCTTAGGTATATCGTTTTCCATGCGAAAACATGTTTGTTTCGTCCACTAATAAGTTCGGAACAAAAATCGAGTACATACCAAGCAGAATGTCCGGACAAAACCCCCTTCCCATGGTTCAAAATGTTCTATATTGGCCTTAAAACGTCCCGGCTAAGCCTTGTCCATCTTGAGGTTTTACATTCCAAAACAAGTGAGTTTCGTCCATTTCCAAGTTCGGACCGAAAACCGAGTAAATGCAGACCGAACGAATGGACATAAATCTCGTTTTTACGGACGGAACGTTGTTGTTTCACCTTAGAATGCCCCGAGTTAAGTAATGGAGTGGCTAGTCTCTCAGGTATATCGTTTTCCATGCGAAAACATGTGTGTTTCGTCCATTTATAAGTTCGGAACAAAAATCGAGTACATACCAAGCCGAAAGTCCGGACAAAACCCCCTTCCCATGGTTCAAATGTTCTATATTGGCCTTAAAACGTCCCGGATAAGCCTTGTCCATCTTGAGGTTTTAGATTCCAAAACAAGTGAGTTTCGTCCATTTCCAAGTTCGGACCGAAAACCGAGTAAATGCCGATCGAACGGACGGACATAAATCTCGTTTTTACGGACGGAACGTTGTTTTTTCACCTTAGAATGCCCCGAGTTAAGTAATGGAGTGGCTAGTCTCTTAGGTATATCGTTTTACATGCGAAAACATGTGTGTTTCATCAACTGATAAGTTCGGAACAAAAATAAAGTACATACCAAGCAGAATGTCTGGACAAAACCCTGTTCCCATGGTCCAAATGTTCTATATTGGCCTTACAACGTCCCGGCTAAGCCTTGTCGATCTTGAGGTTTTAGATTCCAAAACAAGTGAGTTTGGTCTATTGACAAGTTCTAACCGAAAACCGAGTAAATGCCGACCGAAAGTACGGACATAAATCTCGTTTTTACGGACGGAACGTTGTTTTTTCACCTTAGAACGTCCCAAGTTAAGTAATGGAGTGGCTAGTCTCTTAGATGTATCGTTTTCCATGCGAAAACATGTGTGTTTCGTCCACTTATAAGTTCGGAACAAAAATCGAGTACATACCAAGCCGAAAGTCCGGACAAAACCCCCTTCCCATGGTTCAAATGTTCTATATTGGCCTTAAAACGTCCCGGCTAAGCCTTGTCCATCTTGAGGTTTTACATTCCAAAACAAGTGAGTTTCGTCCATTTCCAAGTTCGGACCGAAAACCGAGTAAATGCCGACCGTACGGACGGACATAAATCTCGTTTTTAAGGACGGAACGTTGTTTTTTCACCTTAGAACGCCCCGAGTTAAGTAATGGAGTGGCTAGTCTCTTAGGTGTACCTTTTTCCATGCGAAACCATGTGTATTTCGTCCACTAAAAAGTTCAGAACAAAAATCGAGTACATACCGAGTCGAATGTCAGGATAAAACACTGTTCCCTTGGTCCAAATGTTCTATATTGCCCTTAAAACGTCCCGGCTAACCCTTGTCGATCTCGAGCTTTTAGATTTTTAAACAATTGAGTTTCGTCCATTTCAAAGTTCGGACTGAAAACCGAGTAAATGCCGACCGAACGGACGAACATAAATCTCGTTTTTACGGACGGAACATTGTTTTTTCACTTTAGAACGCACCGAGTTAAGTAATGGAGTGGCTAGTCTCTTAGGTGTATCTTTTTCCATGCGAAACCATGTTTATTTCGTCCACTTATAAGTTCGGAACAAAAAACGAGTACATACCAAGCCGAAAGTCCGGACAAAACCCCCTTCCCATGGTTCAAATGTTCTATATTGGCCTTAAAACGTCCCGGCTAAGCCTTGTCCATCTTGAGGTTTTAGATTGAAAAACAATTGAGTTTCGTCCATTTCCAAGTTCGGACCGAAAACCGAGTAAATGCCGACCGAACGGACGGACATAAATCTCGTTTCTACGGACGGAACGTTGCTTTTTCACCTTTCAATGTCCCGAGTTAAGTAATGGAGTGGCTAGTCTCTTAGGTATATCGTTTTCCATGCGAAAACATGTGTGTTTCGTCCACTAATAAGTTCGGAACAAAAATCGAGTACATACCAAGCAGAATGTCCAGACAAAACCCCCTTCCCATGGTTCAAATGTTCTATATTGGCCTTAAACGTCCCGGCTAAGCCTTGTCCATCTTGAGGTTTTACATTCCAAAGCAAGTGAGTTTCGTCCATTTCCAAGTTCGGATCGAAAACCGAGTAAATGCCGACCGAACGGATGGACATAAATCTCGTTTTTACGGACGGAACGTTGTTTTTTCACCTTAGAATGAGCTTATTTAAGTATTGGATTGGCTAATCTCTTAGGTGTATCGGTTTCCATGCGAAAATATGTGTGTTTCGTCCACTGAAAAGTTCGGAACAAGAATCGAGTACATACCGAGTCGAATGTCAGGACAAAACACTGTTCCCATGGTCCAAATGTTCTATATTTCCCTTAAAACGTCCCGGCTAACCCTTGTCGATCTTGAGCTTTAAGATTTTTAAACAAGTGAGTTTCGTCCATTTCCAAGTTCGGCCTGAAAACCGAGTAAATGCCGACCGAAAGGGACGGACATAAATCTCGTTTTTACGGACGGAACATTGCTTTTTCACTTTACAACGCACCGAGTTAAGTAATGGAGTGGCTAGTCTCTTAGGTGTTTCTTTTTCCATGCGAAACCATGTGTATTTCGTCCACTTATAAGTTCGGAACAAAATTCGAGTACATACCAAGCCGAAAGTCCGGACAAAACCCCCTTCACATGGTTCAAATGTTCTATATTGGCCTTAAAACGTCCCGGATAAGCCTTGTCCATCTTGAGGTTTTGAATTCCAAAACAAGTGAGTTTCGTCCATTTCCAAGTTCGGATCAAAAACCGAGTAAATGCCGACCGAACGGACGGACATAAATCTCGTTTTTACGGACGGAACGTTGTTTTTTCACCTTAGAATGCCCCGAGTTAAGTAATGGAGTGGCTAGTCTCTTAGGTATATCGTTTTCCATGCGAAAACATGTGTGTTTTGTCCATTTATAAGTTCGGAACAAAAATCGAGTACATACCAAACCGAAAGTCCCGACAAAACCCCCTTCCCATGGTTCAAATGTTCTATATTGGCCTTAAAACGTCCCGGATAAGCCTTGTCCATCTTCAGGTTTTAGATTCCAAAACAAGTGAGTTTCGTCCATTTCCAAGTTCGGATCGAAAACTGAGTAAATGCCGACCGAACGGACGGACATAAATCTCGTTTTTACGGACGGAACGTTGTTTTTTCACCTTAGAATGCCCCGAGTTAAGTAATGGAGTGGCTAGTCTCTTAGGTATATCGTTTTCCATTCGAAAACATGTGTGTTTCGTCCATTTATAAGTTCGGAACAAAAATCGAGTACATACCAAGCCGAAAGTCCGGACAAAACCCCCTTCCCATGGTTCAAATGTTCTATATTGGCCTTAAAACGTCCCGGCTAAGCCTTGTCCATCTTGAGGTTTTAGATTGAAAAACAAGTGAGTTTCGTCCATTTCCAAGTTCGGATCGAAAACCGAGTAAATGCCGACCGAACGGACGGACATAAATCTCGTTTCTACGGACGGAACGTTGCTTTTTCACCTTAGAATGCCCCGAGTTAAGTAATGGAGTGGCTAGTCTCTTAGGTATATCGTTTTCCATGCGAAAACATGTGTGTTTCGTCCACTAATAAGTTCGGAACAAAAATCGAGTACATACCAAGCAGAATGTCCGGACAAAACCCCCTTCCCATGGTTCAAATGTTCTATATTGGCCTTAAACGTCACGGCTAAGCCTTGTCCATCTTGAGGTTTTACATTCCAAAACAAGTGAGTTTCGTCCATTTCCAAGTTCGGACCGAAAATCGAGTAAATGCCGACCGAACGGATGGACATAAATCTCGTTTTTACGGACGGAACGTTGTTTTTTCACCTTAGAATGCCCTGCTTTAAGTAATGGTTTGGCTAGTCTCTTAGGTGTATCATTTTCCATGCTAAAATATGTGTGTTTCGTCCACTAAAAAGTTCGGAACAAGAATCGAGTACATACCGAGTTGAATGTCAGGACAAAACACAGTTCGCATGGTCCAAATGTTCTATATTTCCCTTAAAACGTCCCGGCTAACCCTTGTCGATCTTGAGCTTCAAGATTTTTAAACAAGTGAGTTTCGTCCATTTCCAAGTTCGGACTGAAAACCGAGTAAATGCCGACCGAAAGGGACAGACATAAATCTCGTTTTTAGAACATTGTTTTTTCACTTTACAACGCACCGAGTTAAGTAATGGAGTGGCTAGTCTCTTAGGTGTATCTTTTTCCATGCGAAACCATGTGTATTTCGTCCACTTATAAGTTCGGAACAAAAATCGAGTACATACCAAGCCGAAAGTCCGGACAAAACCCCCTTCCCATGGTTCAAATGTTCTATATTGGCCTTAAAACGTCCCGGATAAGCCTTGTCCATCTTCAGGTTTTAGATTCCAAAACAAGTGAGTTTCGTCCATTTCCAAGTTCGGATCGAAAACCGAGTAAATGCCGACCGAACGGACGGACATAAATCTCGTTTTTACGGACGGAACGTTGTTTTTTCACCTTAAAATGCCCCGAGTTAAGTAATGGAGTGGCTAGTCTCTTAGGTATATCGTTTTCCATTCGAAAACATGTGTGTTTCGTCCATTTATAAGTTCGGAACAAAAATCGAGTACATACCAAGCCGAAAGTCCGGACAAAACCCCCTTCCCATGGTTCAAATGTTCTATATTGGCCTTAAAACGTCCCGGCTAAGCCTTGTCCATCTTGAGGTTTTAGATTGAAAAACAAGTGAGTTTCGTCCATTTCCAAGTTCGGATCGAAAACCGAGTAAATGCCGACCGAACGGACGGACATAAATCTCGTTTCTACGGACGGAACGTTGTTTTTTCACCTTAGAATGCCCAGATTTAAGTAATGGTTTGGCTAGTCTCTTAGGTGTATCATTTTCCATGCGAAAATATGTGTGTTTCGTCCACTAAAAAGTTCGGAACAAGAATCGAGTACATACCGAGTTGAATGTCAGGACAAAACACTGTTCCCATGGTCCAAATGTTCTATATTTCCCTTAAAACGTCCCGGCTAACCCTTGTCGATCTTGAGCTTTAAGATTTTTAAACAAGTGAGTTTCGTCCATTTTCAAGTTCGGACTGAAAACCGAGTAAATGCCGACCGAAAGGGACAGACATAAATCTCGTTTTTAGAACATTGTTTTTTCACTTTACAACGCACCGAGTTAAGTAATGGAGTGGCTAGTCTCTTAGGTGTATCTTTTTCCATGCGAAACCATGTGTATTTCGTCCACTTATAAGTTCGGAACAAAAATCGAGTACATACCAAGCCGAAAGTCCGGACAAAACCCCCTTCCCATGGTTCAAATGTTCTATATTGGCCTTAAAACGTCCCGGATAAGCCTTGTCCATCTTCAGGTTTTAGATTCCAAAACAAGTGAGTTTCGTCCATTTCCAAGTTCGGATCGAAAACCGAGTAAATGCCGACCGAACGGACGGACATAAATCTCGTTTTTACGGACGGAACGTTGTTTTTTCACCTTAGAATGCCCCGAGTTAAGTAATGGAGTGGCTAGTCTCTTAGGTATATCGTTTTCCATTCGAAAACATGTGTGTTTCGTCCATTTATAAGTTCGGAACAAAAATCGAGTACATACCAAGCCGAAAGTCCGGACAAAACCCCCTTCCCATGGTTCAAATGTTCTATATTGGCCTTAAAACGTCCCGGCTAAGCCTTGTCCATCTTGAGGTTTTAGATTGAAAAACAAGTGAGTTTCGTCCATTTCCAAGTTCGGATCGAAAACCGAGTAAATGCCGACCGAACGGACGGACATAAATCTCGTTTCTACGGACGGAACGTTGCTTTTTCACCTTAGAATGCCCCGAGTTAAGTAATGGAGTGGCTAGTCTCTTAGGTATATCGTTTTCCATGCGAAAACATGTGTGTTTCGTCCACTAATAAGTTCGGAACAAAAATCGAGTACATACCAAGCAGAATGTCCTGAAAAAACCCCCTTCCCATGGTTCAAATGTTCTATATTGGCCTTAAACGTCCCGGCTAAGCCTTGTCCATCTTGAGGTTTTACATTCCAAAACAAGTGAGTTTCGTCCATTTCCAAGTTCGGACCGAAAACCGAGGAAATGCCGACCGAACGGATGGACATAAATCTCGTTTTTACGGACGGAACGTTGTTTTTTTCACCTTAGAATGCCCTGATTTAAGTATTGGAGTGGCTAGTCTCTTAGGTGTATCGTTTTCCATTCGAAATATATGTGTTTCGTCCACTAAAAAGTTCGGAACAAGAATCGTGTACATACCGAGTCGAATGTCAGGACAAAACACTGTTCCCATGGTCCAAATGTTCTATATTTCCCTTAAAACGTCCCGGCTAACCCTTGTCGATCTTGAGCTTTAAGATTTTTAAACAAGTGAGTTTCGTCCATTTCCAAGTTCGGACTGAAAACCGAGTAAATGCCGACCGAAAGGGACCGACATAAATCTCGTTTTTAGAACATTGTTTTTTCACCTTAGAATGCCCTGATTTAAGTAATGGAGTGGCTAGTCTCTTAGATGTATCGTTTTCCATTCGAAAACATGTGTGTTTCGTCCATTTATAAGTTCGGAACAAAAATCGAGTACATACCAAGCCGAAAGTCCGGACAAAACCCCCTTCCCATGGTTCAAATGTTCTATATTGGCCTTAAAACGTCCCGGATAAGCCTTGTCCATCTTGAGGTTTTAGATTCCAAAACAAGTGAGTTTCGTCCATTTCCAAGTTCGGACCGAAAACCGAGTAAATGCCGACCGAACGGACGGACATAAATCTCGTTTTTACGGACGGAACGTTGTTTTTTCACCTTAGAATGCCCCGAGTTAAGTAATGGAGTGGCTAGTCTCTTAGGTATATCGTTTTACATGCGAAAACATGTGTGTTTCGTCAACTGATAAGTTCGGAACAAAAATCGAGTACATACCAAGCAGAATGTCTGGACAAAACCCTGTTCCCATGGTCCAAATGTTCTATATTGGCCTTACAACGTCCCGGCTAAGCCTTGTCGATCTTGAGGTTTTAGATTCCAAAACAAGTGAGTTTGGTCTATTGACAAGTTCTAACCGAAAACCGAGTAAATGCCGACCGAAAGTACGGACATAAATCTCGTTTTTACGGACGGAACGTTGTTTTTTCACCTTAGAACGTCCCAAGTTAAGTAATGGAGTGGCTAGTCTCTTAGATGTATCGTTTTCCATGCGAAAACATGTGTGTTTCGTCCACTTATAAGTTCGGAACAAAAATCGAGTACATACCAAGCCGAAAGTCCGGACAAAACCCCCTTCCCATTGTTCAAATGTTCTATATTGGCCTTAAAACGTCCCGGCTAAGCCTTGTCCATCTTGAGGTTTTACATTCCAAAACAAGTGAGTTTCGTCCATTTCCAAGTTCGGACCGAAAACCGAGTAAATGCCGACCGTACGGACGGACATAAATCTCGTTTTTAAGGACGGAACGTTGTTTTTTCACCTTAGAACGCCCCGAGTTAAGTAATGGAGTGGCTAGTCTCTTAGGTGTACCTTTTTCCATGCGAAACCATGTGTATTTCGTCCACTAAAAAGTTCAGAACAAAAATCGAGTACATACCGAGTCGAATGTCAGGATAAAACACTGTTCCCTTGGTCCAAATGTTCTTTATTGCCCTTAAAACGTCCCGGCTAACCCTTGTCGATCTCGAGCTTTTAGATTTTTAAACAATTGAGTTTCGTCCATTTCAAAGTTCGGACTGAAAACCGAGTAAATGCCGACCGAACGGACGAACATAAATCTCGTTTTTACAGACGGAACATTGTTTTTTCACTTTAGAACGCACCGAGTTAAGTAATGGAGTGGCTAGTCTCTTAGGTGTATCTTTTTCCATGCGAAACCATGTTTATTTCGTCCACTTATAAGTTCGGAACAAAAAACGAGTACATACCAAGCCGAAAGTCCGGACAAAACCCCCTTCCCATGGTTCAAATGTTCTATATTGGCCTTAAAACGTCCCGGCTAAGCCTTGTCCATCTTGAGGTTTTAGATTGAAAAACAATTGAGTTTCGTCCATTTCCAAGTTCGGACCAAAAACCGAGTAAATGCCGACCGAACGGACGGACATAAATCTCGTTTCTACGGACGGAACGTTGCTTTTTCACCTTTCAATGTCCCGAGTTAAGTAATGGAGTGGCTAGTCTCTTAGGTATATCGTTTTCCATGCGAAAACATGTGTGTTTCGTCCACTAATAAGTTCGGAACAAAAATCGAGTACATACCAAGCAGAATGTCCAGACAAAACCCCCTTCCCATGGTTCAAATGTTCTATATTGGCCTTAAACGTCCCGGCTAAGCCTTGTCCATCTTGAGGTTTTACATTCCAAAGCAAGTGAGTTTCGTCCATTTCCAAGTTCGGATCGAAAACCGAGTAAATGCCGACCGAACGGATGGACATAAATCTCGTTTTTACGGACGGAACGTTGTTTTTTCACCTTAGAATGAGCTGATTTAAGTATTGGATTGGCTAGTCTCTTAGGTGTATCGGTTTCCATGCGAAAATATGTGTGTTTCGTCCACTGAAAAGTTCGGAACAAGAATCGAGTACATACCGAGTCGAATGTCAGGACAAAACACTGTTCCCATGGTCCAAATGTTCTATATTTCCCTTAAAACGTCCCGGCTAACCCTTGTCGATCTTGAGCTTTAAGATTTTTAAACAAGTGAGTTTCGTCCATTTCCAAGTTCGGCCTGAAAACCGAGTAAATGCCGACCGAAAGGGACGGACATAAATCTCGTTTTTACGGACGGAACATTGCTTTTTCACTTTACAACGCACCGAGTTAAGTAATGGAGTGGCTAGTCTCTTAGGTGTTTCTTTTTCCATGCGAAACCATGTGTATTTCGTCCACTTATAAGTTCGGAACAAAAATCGAGTACATACCAAGCCGAAAGTCCGGACAAAACCCCCTTCACATGGTTCAAATGTTCTATATTGGCCTTAAAACGTCCCGGATAAGCCTTGTCCATCTTGGGGTTTTGAATTCCAAAACAAGTGAGTTTCGTCCATTTCCAAGTTCGGATCAAAAACCGAGTAAATGCCGACCGAACGGACGGACATAAATCTCGTTTTTACGGACGGAACGTTGTTTTTTCACCTTAGAATGCCCCGAGTTAAGTAATGGAGTGGCTAGTCTCTTAGGTATATCGTTTTCCATGCGAAAACATGTGTGTTTTGTCCATTTATAAGTTCGGAACAAAAATCGAGTACATACCAAACCGAAAGTCCCGACAAAACCCCCTTCCCATGGTTCAAATGTTCTATATTGGCCTTAAAACGTCCCGGATAAGCCTTGTCCATCTTCAGGTTTTAGATTCCAAAACAAGTGAGTTTCGTCCATTTCCAAGTTCGGATCGAAAACCGAGTAAATGCCGACCGAACGGACGGACATAAATCTGTATTTTACGGACGGAACGTTGTTTTTTCACCTTAGAATGCCCCGAGTTAAGTAATGGAGTGGCTAGTCTCTTAGGTATATCGTTTTCCATTCGAAAACATGTGTGTTTCGTCCATTTATAAGTTCGGAACAAAAATCGAGTACATACCAAGCCGAAAGTCCGGACAAAACCCCCTTCCCATGGTTCAAATGTTCTATATTGGCCTTAAAACGTCCCGGCTAAGCCTTGTCCATCTTGAGGTTTTAGATTGAAAAACAAGTGAGTTTCGTCCATTTCCAAGTTCGGATCGAAAACCGATTAAATGCCGACCGAACGGACGGACATAAATCTCGTTTCTACGGACGGAACGTTGCTTTTTCACCTTAGAATGCCCCGAGTTAAGTAATGGAGAGGCTAGTCTCTTAGGTATATCGTTTTCCATGCGAAAACATGTGTGTTTCGTCCACTAATAAGTTCGGAACAAAAATCGAGTACATACCAAGCAGAATGTCCGGACAAAACCCCCTTCCCATGGTTCAAATGTTCTATATTGGCCTTAAACGTCCCGGCTAAGCCTTGTCCATCTTGAGGTTTTACATTCCAAAACAAGTGAGTTTCGTCCATTTCCAAGTTCGGACCGAAAACCGAGTAAATGCCGACCGAACGGATGGACATAAATCTCGTTTTTACGGACGGAACGTTGTTTTTTCACCTTAGAATGCCCTGCTTTAAGTAATGGTTTGGCTAGTCTCTTAGGTGTATCGTTTTCCATGCGAAAATATGTGTGTTTCGTCCACTAAAAAGTTCGGAACAAGAATCGAGTACATACCGAGTCGAATGTCCCGACAAAACACTGTTCCCATGGTCCAAATGTTCTATATTTCCCTTAAAACGTCCCGGCTAACCCTTGTCGATCTTGAGCTTTAAGATTTTTAAACAAGTGAGTTTCGTCCATTTTCAAGTTCGGACTGAAAACCGAGTAAATGCCGACCGAAAGGGACAGACATAAATCTCGTTTTTAGAACATTGTTTTTTCACTTTACAACGCACCGAGTTAAGTAATGGAGTGGCTAGTCTCTTAGGTGTATCTTTTTCCATGCGAAACCATGTGTATTTCGTCCACTTATAAGTTCGGAACAAAAATCGAGTACATACCAAGCCGAAAGTCCGGACAAAACCCCCTTCCCATGGTTCAAATGTTCTATATTGGCCTTAAAACGTCCCAGATAAGCCTTGTCCATCTTCAGGTTTTAGATTCCAAAACAAGTGAGTTTCGTCCATTTCCAAGTTCGGATCGAAAACCGAGTAAATGCCGACCGAACGGACGGACATAAATCTCGTTTTTACGGACGGAACGTTGTTTTTTCACCTTAGAATGCCCCGAGTTAAGTAATGGAGTGGCTAGTCTCTTAGGTATATCGTTTTCCATTCGAAAACATGTGTGTTTCGTCCATTTATAAGTTTGGAACAAAAATCGAGTACATACCAAGCCGAAAGTCCGGACAAAACCCCCTTCCATGGTTCAAATGTTCTATATTGGCCTTAAAAAGTCCCGGCTAAGCCTTGTCCATCTTGAGGTTTTAGATTGAAAAACAAGTGAGTTTCGTCCATTTCCAAGTTCGGATCGAAAACCGAGTAAATGCCGACCGAACGGACGGACATAAATCTCGTTTCTACGGACGGAACGTTGCTTTTTCACCTTAGAATGCCCCGAGTTAAGTAATGGAGTGGCTAGTCTCTTAGGTATATCGTTTTCCATGCGAAAACATGTGTGTTTCGTCCACTAATAAGTTCGGAACAAAAATCGAGTACATACCAAGCAGAATGTCCGGAAAAAAACCCCTTCCCATGGTTCAAATGTTCTATATTGGCCTTAAACGTCCCGGCTAAGCCTTGTCCATCTTGAGGTTTTACATTCCAAAACAAGTGAGTTTCGTCCATTTCCAAGTTCGGACCGAAAACCGAGGAAATGCCGACCGAACGGATGGACATAAATCTCGTTTTTACGGACGGAACGTTGTTTTTTCACCTTAGAATGCCCTGATTTAAGTATTGGAGTGGCTAGTCTCTTAGGTGTATCGTTTTCCATTCGAAATATATGTGTTTCGTCCACTAAAAAGTTCGGAACAAGAATCGTGTACATACCGAGTCGAATGTCAGGACAAAACACTGTTCCCATGGTCCAAATGTTCTATATTTCCCTTAAAACGTCCCGGCTAACCCTTGTCGATCTTGAGCTTTAAGATTTTTAAACAAGTGAGTTTCGTCCATTTCCAAGTTCGGACTGAAAACCGAGTAAATGCTGACCGAAAGGGACAGACATAAATCTCGTTTTTAGAACATTGTTTTTTCACTTTACAACGCACCGAGTTAAGTAATGGAGTGGCTAGTCTCTTAGGTGTATCTTTTTCCATGCGAAACCATGTGTATTTCGTCCACTTATAAGTTCGGAACAAAAATCGAGTACATACCAAGCCGAAAGTCTCGACAAAACCCCCTTCCCATGGTTCAAATGTTCTATATTGGGGTTAAAACGTCCCGGATAAGCCTTGTCCATCTTCAGGTTTTAGATTCCAAAACAAGTGAGTTTCGTCCATTTCCAAGTTCGGATCGAAAACCGAGTAAATGCCGACCGAACGGACGGACATAAATCTCGTTTTTACGGACGGAACGTTGTTTTTTCACCTTAGAATGCCCCGAGTTAAGTAATGGAGTGGCTAGTCTCTTAGGTATATCGTTTTCCATGCGAAAACATGTGTGTTTCGTCAACTGATAAGTTCGGAACAAAAATCGAGTACATACCAAGCCGAAAGTCCGAACGAAACCCCCTTCCCATGGTTCAAATGTTCTATATTGGCCTTAAAACGTCCCGGATAAGCCTTGTCCATCTTCAGGTTTTAGATTCCACAACAAGTGAGTTTCGTCCATTTTCAAGTTCGGATCGAAAACCGAGTAAATGCCGACCGAACGGACGGACATAAATCTCGTTTTTACGGACGGAACGTTGTTTTTTCACCTTAGAATGCCCCGAGTTAAGTAATGGAGTGGCTAGTCTCTTAGGTATATCGTTTTCCATTCGAAAACATGTGTGTTTCGTCCATTTATAAGTTCGGAACAAAAATCGAGTACATACCAAGCCGAAAGTCCGGACAAAACCCCCTTCCCATGGTTCAAATGTTCTATATTGGCCTTAAAACGTCCCGGCTAAGCCTTGTCCATCTTGAGGTTTTAGATTGAAAAACAAGTGAGTTTCGTCCATTTCCAAGTTCGGATCGAAAACCGAGTAAATGCCGACCGAACGGACGGACATAAATCTCGTTTCTACGGACGGAACGTTGCTTTTTCACCTTAGAATGCCCCGAGTTAAGTAATGGAGTGGCTAGTCTCTTAGGTATATCGTTTTCCATGCGAAAACATGTGTGTTTCGTCCACTAATAAGTTCGGAATAAAAATCGAGTACATACCAAGCAGAATGTCCGGACAAAACCCCCTTCCCATGGTTCAAATGTTCTATATTGGCCTTAAACGTCCCGGCTAAGCCTTGTCCATCTTGAGGTTTTACATTCCAAAACAATTGAGTTTCGTCCATTTCCAAGTTCGGACCGAAAACCGAGTAAATGCCGACCGAACGGATGGACATAAATCTCGTTTTTACGGACGGAACGTTGTTTTTTCACCTTAGAATGCCCTGATTTAAGTATTGGATTGGCTAGTCTCTTAGGTGTATCGTTTTCCATGCGAAAATATGTGTGTTTCGTCCACTAAAAAGTTCGGAACAAGAATCGAGTACATACCGAGTCGAATGTCCCGACAAAACACTGTTCCCATGGTCCAAATGTTCTATATTTCCCTTAAAACGTCCCGGCTAACCCTTGTCGATCTTGAGCTTTAAGATTTTTAAACAAGTGAGTTTCGTCCATTTCCAAGTTCAGACTGAAAACCGAGTAAATGCCGAACGAAAGGGACGGACATAAATCTCGTTTTTACGGACGGAACATTGCTTTTTCACTTTACAACGCACCGAGTTAAGTAATGGAGTGGCTAGTCTCTTAGGTATATCGTTTTCCATGCGAAAACATGTGTGTTTCGTCCACTAATAAGTTCGGAACAAAAATCGAGTACATACCAAGCAGAATGTCCGGACAAAACCCCCTTCCCATGGTTCAAATGTTCTATATTGGCCTTAAACGTCCCGGCTAAGCCTTGTCCATCTTGAGGTTTTACATTCCAAAACAAGTGAGTTTCGTCCATTTCCAAGTTCGGACCGAAAACCGAGTAAATGCCGACCGAACGGATGGACATAAATCTCGTTTTTACGGACGGAACGTTGTTTTTTCACCTTAGAACACCCCGAGTTAAGTAATGGAGTGGCTAGTCTCTTAGGTGTACCTTTTTCCATGCGAAACCATGTGTATTTCGTCCACAAAAAAGTTCAGAACAAAAATCGAGTACATACCGAGTCGAATGTCAGGATAAAACACTGTTCCCATGGTCCAAATGTTCTATATTGCCCTTAAAACGTCCCGGCTAACCCTTGTCGATCTTGAGCTTTTAGATTTTTAAACAATTGAGTTTCGTCCATTTCAAAGTTCGAACTGAAAACCGAGTAAATGCCGACCAAACGGACAAACATAAATCTCGTTTTTACGGACGGAACATTGTTTTTTCACTTTAGAACGCACCGAGTTAAGTAATGGAGTGGCTAGTCTCTTAGGTGTATCTTTTTCCATGCGAAACCATGTTTATTTCGTCCACTTATAAGTTCGGAATAAAAATCGAGTACATACCAAGCCGAAAGTCCGGACAAAACCCCCTTCCCATGTTTCAAATGTTCTATATTGGCCTTAAAACGTCCCGGCTAAGCCTTGTCCATCTTGAGGTTCTAGATTCCAAAACAAGTAAGTTTCGTCCATTTCCATGTTCGGACCGAAAACCGAGTAAATGCCGACCGAACGGACGGACATAAATCTCGTTTTTACGGACGGAACGTTGTTTTTTCACCTTAGAACGCCCCGAGTTAAGTAATGGAGTGGCTAGTCTCTTAGGTATATCGTTTTCCATGCGAAAACATGTGTGTTTCGTCCACTAATAAGTTCGGAACAAAAATCGAGTACATACCAAGCAGAATGTCCGGACAAAACCCCCTTCCCATGGTTCAAATGTTCTATATTGGCCTTAAACGTCCCGGCTAAGCCTTGTCCATCTTGAGGTTTTACATTCCAAAACAAGTGAGTTTCGTCCATTTCCAAGTTCGGACCGAAAACCGAGTAAATGCCGACCGAACGGACGGACATAAATCTCGTTTTTACGGACGGAACGTTGTTTTTTCACCTTAGAACGCCCCGAGTTAAGTAATGGAGTGGCTAGTCTCTTAGGTGTACATTTTTCCATGCGAAACCATGTGTATTTCGTCCACTAAAAAGTTCAGAACAAAAATCGAGTACATACCGAGTCGAATTTCAGGATAAAACACTGTTCCCTTGGTCCAAATGTTCTATATTGCCCTTAAAACGTCCCGGCTAACCCTTGTCGATCTTGAGCTTTTAGATTTTTAAACAATTGAGTTTCGTCCATTTCAAAGTTCGGACTGAAAACCGAGTAAATGCCGACCGAACGGACGAACATAAATCTCGTTTTTACGGACGGAACATTGTTTTTTCACTTTAGAACGCACCGAGTTAAGTAATGGAGTGGCTAGTCTCTTAGGTGTATCTTTTTCCATGCGAAACCATGTTTATTTCGTCTACTTATAAGTTCGGAACAAAAATCGAGTACATACCAAGCCGAAAGTCCGGACAAAACCCCCTTCCCATGGTTCAAATGTTCTATATTGGCGTTAAAACGTCTCGGCTAAGCCTTGTCGATCTTGAGGTTTTAGATTCCAAAACAAGTGAGTTTCGTCCATTGACAAGTTCTAACCAAAAACCGAGTAAATGCCGACCGAACGGACGAACATAAATCTCGTTTTTACGGACGGAACGTTGTTTTTTCACCTTAGAATGCCCTGATTTAAGTATTGGATTGGCTAGTCTCTTAGGTGTATCGATTTCCATGCGAAAATATGTGTGTTTCGTCCACTAAAAAGTTCGGAACAAGAATCGAGTACATACCGAGTCGAATGTCAGGACAAAACACTGTTCCCATGGTCCAAATGTTCTATATTTCCCTTAAAATGTCCCGGCTAACCCTTGTCGATCTTGAGCTTTAAGATTTTTAAACAAGTGAGTTTCATCCATTTCCAAGTTCGGACTGAAAACCGAGTAAATGCCGACCGAAAGGGACGGACATAAATCTCGTTTTTACGGACGGAACATTGTTTTTTCACTTTACAACGCACCGAGTTAAGTAATGGAGTGGCTAGTCTCTTAGGTGTATCTTTTTCCATGCGAAACCATGTGTATTTCGTCCACTTATAACTTCGGAACAAAAATCGAGTACATACCAAGCCGAAAGTCCGGACAAAACCCCCTTCACATGGTTCAAATGTTCTATATTGGCCTTAAAACGTCCTGGATAAGCCTTGTCCATCTTGAGGTTTTAGATTCCAAAACAAGTGAGTTTCGTCCATTTCCAAGTTCGGATCAAAAACCGAGTAAATGCCGACCGAACGGACGGACATAAATCTCGTTTTTACGGACGGAACGTTGATTTTTCACCTTAGAATGCCCCGAGTTAAGTAATGGAGTGGCTAGTCTCTTAGGTATATCGTTTTCCATGCGAAAACATGTGTGTTTCGTCCATTTATAAGTTCGGAACAAAAATCGAGTACATACCAAGCCGAAAGTCCGGACAAAACCCCCTTCCCATGGTTCAAATGTTGTATATTGGCCTTAAAACGTCCCGGATAAGCCTTGCCCATCTCGAGGTTTTAGATTCCAAAACAAGTGAGTTTCGTCCATTTCCAAGTTCGGACCGAAAACCGAGTAAATGCCGACCGAACGGACGGACATAAATCTCGTTTTTACGGACGGAACGTTGTTTTTTCACCTTAGAATGCCCTGATTTAAGTATTGGATTGGCTAGTCTCTTAGGTGTATCGTTTTCCGTGCGAAAACATGTGTGTTTCGTCCACTTATAAGTTCGGAACAAAAATCGAGTACATACCAAGCCGAAAGTCCGGACAAAACCCCCTTCCCATGGTTCAAATGTTCTATATTGGCCTTAAAACGTCCCGGCTAATCCTTGTCCATCTTGAGGTTTTACATTCCAAAACAATTGAGTTTCGTCCATTTCCAAGTTCGGACCGAAAACCGAGTAAATGCCGACCGAACGGATGGACATAAATCTCGTTTTTACGGACGGAACGTTGTTTTTTCACCTTAGAATGCCCTGATTTAAGTAATGGATTGGCTAGTCTCTTAGGTGTATCGTTTTCCATGCGAAAATATGTGTGTTTCGTCCACTAAAAAGTTCGGAACAAGAATCGAGTACATACCGAGTCGAATGTCAGGACAAAACACTGTTCCGATGGTCCAAATGTTCTATATTTCCCTTAAAACGTCCCGGCTAACCCTTGTCGATCTTGAGCTTTAAGATTTTTAAACAAGTGAGTTTCGTCCATTTCCAAGTTCGGACTGAAAACCGAGTAAATGCCGACCGAAAGGGACGGACATAAATCTCGTTTTTACGGACGGAACATTGTTTTTTCACTTTAGAACGCACCGAGTTAAGTAATGGAGTGGCTAGTCTCTTAGGTGTATCTTTTTCCATGCGAAACCATGTTTATTTCGTCCACTTATAAGTTCGGAACAAAAATCGAGTACATACCAAGCCGAAAGTCCGGACAAAACCCCCTTCCCATGGTTCAAATGTTCTATATTGGCCTTAAAACGTCCCGGATAAGCCTTGTCCATCTTGAGGTTTTAGATTCCAAAACAAGTGAGTTTCGTCCATTTCCAAGTTCGGACCGAAAACCGAGTAAATGCCGACCGAACGGACGGACATAAATCTCGTTTCTACGGACGGAACGTTGTTTTTTCACCTTAGAATGCCCCGAGTTAAGTAATGGAGTGGCTAGTCTCTTAGGTATATCGTTTTCCATGTGAAAACATGTGTGTTTCGTCCACTAATAAGTTAGGAACAAAAATCGAGTACATACCAAGCAGAATGTCCGGACAAAACCCCCTTCCCATCGTTCAAATGTTCTATATTGGCCTTAAACGTCCCGGCTAAGCCTTGTCCATCTTGAGGTTTTACATTCCAAAACAAGTGAGTTTCGTCCATTTCCAAGTTCGGACCGAAAACCGAGTAAATGCCGACCGAACGGACGGACATAAATCTCGTTTTTACGGACGGAACGTTGTTTTTTCACCTTAGAACGCCCCGAGTTAAGTAATGGAGTGGCTAGTCTCTTAGGTGTACATTTTTCCATGCGAAACCATGTGTATTTCGTCCACTAAAAAGTTCAGAACAAAAATCGAGTACATACCGAGTCGAATTTCAGGATAAAACACTGTTCCCTTGGTCCAAATGTTCTATATTGCCCTTAAAACGTCCCGGCTAACCCTTGTCGATCTTGAGCTTTTAGATTTTTAAACAATTGAGTTTCGTCCATTTCAAAGTTCGGACTGAAAACCGAGTAAATGCCGACCGAACGGACGAACATAAATCTCGTTTTTACGGACGGAACATTGTTTTTTCACTTTAGAACGCACCGAGTTAAGTAATGGAGTGGCTAGTCTCTTAGGTGTATCTTTTTCCATGCGAAACCATGTTTATTTCGTCTACTTATAAGTTCGGAACAAAAATCGAGTACATACCAAGCCGAAAGTCCGGACAAAACCCCCTTCCCATGGTTCAAATGTTCTATATTGGCGTTAAAACGTCTCGGCTAAGCCTTGTCGATCTTGAGGTTTTAGATTCCAAAACAAGTGAGTTTCGTCCATTGACAAGTTCTAACCAAAAACCGAGTAAATGCCGACCGAACGGACGAACATAAATCTCGTTTTTACGGACGGAACGTTGTTTTTTCACCTTAGAATGCCCTGATTTAAGTATTGGATTGGCTAGTCTCTTAGGTGTATCGATTTCCATGCGAAAATATGTGTGTTTCGTCCACTAAAAAGTTCGGAACAAGAATCGAGTACATACCGAGTCGAATGTCAGGACAAAACACTGTTCCCATGGTCCAAATGTTCTATATTTCCCTTAAAATGTCCCGGCTAACCCTTGTCGATCTTGAGCTTTAAGATTTTTAAACAAGTGAGTTTCATCCATTTCCAAGTTCGGACTGAAAACCGAGTAAATGCCGACCGAAAGGGACGGACATAAATCTCGTTTTTACGGACGGAACATTGTTTTTTCACTTTACAACGCACCGAGTTAAGTAATGGAGTGGCTAGTCTCTTAGGTGTATCTTTTTCCATGCGAAACCATGTGTATTTCGTCCACTTATAACTTCGGAACAAAAATCGAGTACATACCAAGCCGAAAGTCCGGACAAAACCCCCTTCACATGGTTCAAATGTTCTATATTGGCCTTAAAACGTCCTGGATAAGCCTTGTCCATCTTGAGGTTTTAGATTCCAAAACAAGTGAGTTTCGTCCATTTCCAAGTTCGGATCAAAAACCGAGTAAATGCCGACCGAACGGACGGACATAAATCTCGTTTTTACGGACGGAACGTTGATTTTTCACCTTAGAATGCCCCGAGTTAAGTAATGGAGTGGCTAGTCTCTTAGGTATATCGTTTTCCATGCGAAAACATGTGTGTTTCGTCCATTTATAAGTTCGGAACAAAAATCGAGTACATACCAAGCCGAAAGTCCGGACAAAACCCCCTTCCCATGGTTCAAATGTTGTATATTGGCCTTAAAACGTCCCGGATAAGCCTTGCCCATCTCGAGGTTTTAGATTCCAAAACAAGTGAGTTTCGTCCATTTCCAAGTTCGGACCGAAAACCGAGTAAATGCCGACCGAACGGACGGACATAAATCTCGTTTTTACGGACGGAACGTTGTTTTTTCACCTTAGAATGCCCTGATTTAAGTATTGGATTGGCTAGTCTCTTAGGTGTATCGTTTTCCGTGCGAAAACATGTGTGTTTCGTCCACTTATAAGTTCGGAACAAAAATCGAGTACATACCAAGCCGAAAGTCCGGACAAAACCCCCTTCCCATGGTTCAAATGTTCTATATTGGCCTTAAAACGTCCCGGCTAATCCTTGTCCATCTTGAGGTTTTACATTCCAAAACAATTGAGTTTCGTCCATTTCCAAGTTCGGACCGAAAACCGAGTAAATGCCGACCGAACGGATGGACATAAATCTCGTTTTTACGGACGGAACGTTGTTTTTTCACCTTAGAATGCCCTGATTTAAGTAATGGATTGGCTAGTCTCTTAGGTGTATCGTTTTCCATGCGAAAATATGTGTGTTTCGTCCACTAAAAAGTTCGGAACAAGAATCGAGTACATACCGAGTCGAATGTCAGGACAAAACACTGTTCCGATGGTCCAAATGTTCTATATTTCCCTTAAAACGTCCCGGCTAACCCTTGTCGATCTTGAGCTTTAAGATTTTTAAACAAGTGAGTTTCGTCCATTTCCAAGTTCGGACTGAAAACCGAGTAAATGCCGACCGAAAGGGACGGACATAAATCTCGTTTTTACGGACGGAACATTGTTTTTTCACTTTAGAACGCACCGAGTTAAGTAATGGAGTGGCTAGTCTCTTAGGTGTATCTTTTTCCATGCGAAACCATGTTTATTTCGTCCACTTATAAGTTCGGAACAAAAATCGAGTACATACCAAGCCGAAAGTCCGGACAAAACCCCCTTCCCATGGTTCAAATGTTCTATATTGGCCTTAAAACGTCCCGGATAAGCCTTGTCCATCTTGAGGTTTTAGATTCCAAAACAAGTGAGTTTCGTCCATTTCCAAGTTCGGACCGAAAACCGAGTAAATGCCGACCGAACGGACGGACATAAATCTCGTTTCTACGGACGGAACGTTGTTTTTTCACCTTAGAATGCCCCGAGTTAAGTAATGGAGTGGCTAGTCTCTTAGGTATATCGTTTTCCATGTGAAAACATGTGTGTTTCGTCCACTAATAAGTTAGGAACAAAAATCGAGTACATACCAAGCAGAATGTCCGGACAAAACCCCCTTCCCATCGTTCAAATGTTCTATATTGGCCTTAAACGTCCCGGCTAAGCCTTGTCCATCTTGAGGTTTTACATTCCAAAACAAGTGAGTTTCGTCCATTTCCAAGTTCGGACCGAAAACCGAGTAAATGCCGACCGAACGGACGGACATAAATCTCGTTTTTACGGACGGAACGTTGTTTTTTCACCTTAGAACGCCCCGAGTTAAGTAATGGAGTGGCTAGTCTCTTAGGTGTACCTTTTTCCATGCGAAACCATGTGTATTTCGTCCACTAAAAAGTTCAGAACAAAAATCGAGTACATACCGAGTTGAATGTCAGGACAAAACATTGTTCCCATGGTCCAAATGTTCTATAATTCCCTTAAAACGTCCCGGCTAACCCTTGTCGATCCTGAGCTTTAAGATTTTTGAACAAGTGAGTTTCGTCCATTTCCAAGTTCGGACTGAAAACCGAGTAAATGCCGACCGAAAGGGACGGACATAAATCTCGTTTTTACGGACGGAACATTGTTTTTTCACTTTACAACGCACCGAGTTAAGTAATGGAGTGGCTAGTCTCTTAGGTGTATCTTTTTTCATGCGAAACCATGTGTATTTCGTCCACTTATAAGTTCGGAACAAAAATCGAGTACATACCAAGCCGAAAGTCCGGACAAAACCCCCTTCCCATGGTTCAAATGTTCTATATTGGCCTTAAAACGTCCCGGATAAGCCTTGTCCATCTTGAGGTTTTAGATTCCAAAACAAGTGAGTTTCGTCCATTTCCAAGTTCGGATCAAAATCCGAGTAAATGCCGACCGAACGGACGGACATAAATCTCGTTTTTACGGACGGAACGTTGTTTTTTCACCTTAGAATGCCCCGAGTTAAGTAATGGAGTGGCTAGTCTCTTAGGTATATCGTTTTCCATGCGAAAACATGTGTGTTTCGTCAACTGATAAGTTCGGAACAAAAATCGAGTACATACCAAGCCGAAAGTCCGGACAAAACCCCCTTCCCATGGTTCAAATGTTCTATATTGGCCTTAAAACGTCCGGGCTAAGCCTTGTCCATCTTGAGGTTTTAGATTCCAAAACAAGTGAGTTTCGTCCATTTCCAAGATCGGACCGAAAACCGAGTAAATGCCGACCGAACGGACGGACATAAATCTCGTTTTTACGGACGGAACGTTGTTTTTTCACCTTAGAACGCCCCGAGTTAAGTAATGGAGTGGCTAGTCTCTTAGGTATATCGTTTTCCATGCGAAAACATGTGTGTTTCGTCCACTAATAAGTTCGGAACAAAAATCGAGTACATACCAAGCAGAATGTCTGGACAAAACCCTGTTCCCATGGTCCAAATGTTCTATATTGGCGTTAAAACGTCTCGGCTAAGCCTTGTCGATCTTGAGGTTTTAGATTCCAAAACAAGTGAGTTTCGTCCATTGACAAGTTCTAACCAAAAACCGAGTAAATGCCGACCGAACGGACGGACATAAATCTCGTTTTTACGGACGGAACGTTGTTTTTTCACCTTAGAATGCCCTGATTTAAGTATTGGATTGGCTAGTCTCTTAGGTGTATCGTTTTCCATGCGAAAATATGTGTGTTTCGTCCACTAAAAAGTTCGGAACAAGAATCGAGTACATACCGAGTTGAATGTCAGGACAAAACATTGTTCCCATGGTCCAAATGTTCTATAATTCCCTTAAAACGTCCCGGCTAACCCTTGTCGATCCTGAGCTTTAAGATTTTTGAACAAGTGAGTTTCGTCCATTTCCAAGTTCGGACTGAAAACCGAGTAAATGCCGACCGAAAGGGACGGACATAAATCTCGTTTTTACGGACGGAACATTGTTTTTTCACTTTACAACGCACCGAGTTAAGTAATGGAGTGGCTAGTCTCTTAGGTGTATCTTTTTTCATGCGAAACCATGTGTATTTCGTCCACTTATAAGTTCGGAACAAAAATCGAGTACATACCAAGCCGAAAGTCCGGACAAAACCCCCTTCACATGGTTCAAATGTTCTATATTGGCCTTAAAACGTCCCGGATAAGCCTTGTCCATCTTGAGGTTTTAGATTCCAAAACAAGTGAGTTTCGTCCATTTCCAAGTTCGGATCAAAATCCGAGTAAATGCCGACCGAACGGACGGACATAAATCTCGTTTTTACGGACGGAACGTTGTTTTTTCACCTTAGAATGCCCCGAGTTAAGTAATGGAGTGGCTAGTCTCTTAGGTATATCGTTTTCCATGCGAAAACATGTGTGTTTCGTCAACTGATAAGTTCGGAACAAAAATCGAGTACATACCAAGCCGAAAGTCCGGATAAAACCCCCTTCCCATGGTTCAAATGTTCTATATTGGCCTTAAAACGTCCCGGATAAGCCTTGTCCATCTTGAGGTTTTAGATTCCAAAACAAGTGAGTTTCGTCCATTTCCAAGTTCGGACCGAAAACCGAGTAAATGCCGACCGAACGGACGGACATAAATCTCGTTTTTACGGACGGAACGTTGTTTTTTCACCTTAGAATGCCCTGATTTAAGTATTGGATTGGCTAGTCTCTTAGGTGTATCGTTTTCCGTGCGAAAACATGTGTGTTTCGTCCACTTATAAGTTCGGAACAAAAATCGAGTACATACCAAGCCGAAAGTCCGGACAAAACCCCCTTCCCATGGTTCAAATGTTCTATATTGGCCTTAAAACGTCCCGGATAAGCCTTGTCCATCTTGAGGTTTTAGATTCCAAAACAAGTGAGTTTCGTCCATTTCCAAGTTCGGATCAAAATCCGAGTAAATGCCGACCGAACGGACGGACATAAATCTCGTTTTTACGGACGGAACGTTGTTTTTTCACCGTAGAATGCCCCGAGTTAAGTAATGGAGTGGCTAGTCTCTTAAGTATATCGTTTTCCATGCGAAAACATGTGTGTTTCGTCCATTTATAAGTTCGGAACAAAAATCGAGTACACGCCAACCCGAAAGTCCGGACAAAACTCCTTTCCCATGGTTCAAATGTTCTATATTGGCCTTAAAACGTCCCGGATAAGCCTTGTCCATCTTGAGGTTTTAAATTCCAAAACAAGTGAGTTTCGTCCATTTCCAAGTTCAGACCGAAAACCGAGTAAATGCCGACCGAACGGACGGACATAAATCTCGTTTTTACGGACGGAACGTTGTTTTTTCACCTTAGAATGCCCCGAGTTAAGTAATGGAGTGGCTAGTCTCTTAGGTATATCGTTTTCCATGCGAAAACATGTGTTTTTCGTCAACTGATAAGTTCGGAACAAAAATCGAGTACATACCAAGCAGAATGTCTGGACAAAACCCTGTTCCCATGGTCCAAATATTCTATATTGGCCTTAAAACGTCCCGGCTAAGCGTTGTCCATCTTGAGGTTTTACATTCCAAAACAAGTGAGTTTCGTCCATTTCCAAGTTCGGACCGAAAACCGAGTAAATGCCGACCGAACGGACGGACATAAATCTCGTTTGTACGAACGGAACGTTGTTTTTTCACCTTAGAATGCCCTGATTTAAGTAATGGAGTGGCTAGTCTCTTAGGTGTATCGTTTTCCATGCGAAAATATGTGTGTTTCGTCCACTAAAAATTTCGGAACAAGAATCGAGTACATACCGAGTTGAATGTCAGGACAAAACATTGTTCCCATGGTCCAAATGTTCTATAATTCCCTTAAAACGTCCCGGCTAACCCTTGTCGATCCTGAGCTTTAAGATTTTTAAACAAGTGAGTTTCGTCCATTTCCAAGTTCGGACTGAAAACCGAGTAAATGCCGACCGAAAGGGATGGACATAAATCTCGTTTTTAAGTACGGAACATTGTTTTTTCACTTTAAAACGCACCGAGTTAAGTAATGGAGTGGCTAGTCTCTTAGGTGTATCTTTTTCCATGCGAAACCATGTGTATTTCGTCCACTTATAAGTTCAGAACAAAAATCGAGTACATACCAACCCGAAAGTCCGGACAAAACCCCCTTCCCATGGTTCAAATGTTCTATATTGGCCTTAAAACGTCCCGGATAAGCCTTGTCCATCTTGAGGTTTTAGATTCCAAAACAAGTGAGTTTCGTCCATTTCCAAGTTCGGAACGAAAACCGAGTAAATGCCGACCGAACGGACGGACATAAATCTCGTTTTTACGGACGGAACATTGTTTTTTCACTTTAAAACGCACCGAGTTAAGTAATGGAGTGGCTAGTCTCTTAGGTATATCGTTTTCCATGCTAAAACATGTGTGTTTCGTCCATTTATAAGTTCGGAACAAAAATCTAGTACATACCAAGCCGAAAGTCCGGACAAAACCCCCTTCCCATGGTTCAAATGTTCTATATTGGCCTTACAACGTCCCGGCTAAGCCTTGTCGATCTTGAGGTTTTAGATTCCAAAACAAGTGAGTTTCGTCTATTGACAAGTTCTAACCGAAAACCGAGTAAATGCCGACCGAACGTACGGACATAAATCTCGTTTTTACAGACGGAACGTTGTTTTTTCACCTTAGAACATCCCAAGTTAAGTAATGGAGTGGCTAGTCTCTTAGTTGTATCGTTTTCCATGCGAAAACATGTGTGTTTCGTCCACTTATAAGTTCGGAACAAAAATCGAGTACATACCAAGCCGAAAGTCCGGACAAAACCCCCTTCCCATGGTTCAAATCTTCTATATTGGCCTTAAAATGTCCCGGCTAACCCTTGTCGATCTTGAGCTTTAAGATTTTTAAACAAGTGAGTTTCGTCCATTTCCAAGTTCGGACTGAAAACCGAGTAAATGCCGACCGAAAGGGACGGACATAAATCTCGTTTTTACGGACGGAACATTGTTTTTTCACTTTACAACGCACCGAGTTAAGTAATGGAGTGGCTAGTCTCTTAGGTGTATCTTTTTCCATGCGAAACCATGTGTATTTCGTCCACTTATAACTTCGGAACAAAAATCGAGTACATACCAAGCCGAAAGTCCGGACAAAACCCCCTTCACATGGTTCAAATGTTCTATATTGGCCTTAAAACGTCCTGGATAAGCCTTGTCCATCTTGAGGTTTTAGATTCCAAAACAAGTGAGTTTCGTCCATTTCCAAGTTCGGATCAAAAACCGAGTAAATGCCGACCGAATGGACGGACATAAATCTCGTTTTTACGGACGGAACATTGATTTTTCACCTTAGAATGCCCCGAGTTAAGTAATGGAGTGGCTAGTCTCTTAGGTATATCGTTTTCCATGCGAAAACATGTGTGTTTCTTCCATTTATAAGTTCGGAACAAAAATCGAGTACATACCAAGCCGAAAGTCCGGACAAAACCCCCTTCCCATGGTTCAAATGTTGTATATTGGCCTTAAAACGTCCCGGATAAGCCTTGCCCATCTCGAGGTTTTAGATTCCAAAACAAGTGAGTTTCGTCCATTTCCAAGTTCGGACCGAAAACCGAGTAAATGCCGACCGAACGGACGGACATAAATCTCGTTTTTACGGACGGAACGTTGTTTTTTCACCTTAGAATGCCCTGATTTAAGTATTGGATTGGCTAGTCTCTTAGGTGTATCGTTTTCCGTGCGAAAACATGTGTGTTTCGTCCACTTATAAGTTCGGAACAAAAATCGAGTACATACCAAGCCGAAAGTCCGGACAAAACCCCCTTCCCATGGTTCAAATGTTCTATATTGGCCTTAAAACGTCCCGGATAAGCCTTGTCCATCTTGAGGTTTTAGATTCCAAAACAAGTGAGTTTCGTCCATTTCCAAGTTCGGATCAAAATCCGAGTAAATGCCGACCGAACGGACGGACATAAATCTCGTTTTTACGGACGGAACGTTGTTTTTTCACCGTAGAATGCCCCGAGTTAAGTAATGGAGTGGCTAGTCTCTTAAGTATATCGTTTTCCATGCGAAAACATGTGTGTTTCGTCCATTTATAAGTTCGGAACAAAAATCGAGTACACGCCAACCCGAAAGTCCGGACAAAACTCCTTTCCCATGGTTCAAATGTTCTATATTGGCCTTAAAACGTCCCGGATAAGCCTTGTCCATCTTGAGGTTTTAAATTCCAAAACAAGTGAGTTTCGTCCATTTCCAAGTTCAGACCGAAAACCGAGTAAATGCCGACCGAACGGACGGACATAAATCTCGTTTTTACGGACGGAACGTTGTTTTTTCACCTTAGAATGCCCCGAGTTAAGTAATGGAGTGGCTAGTCTCTTAGGTATATCGTTTTCCATGCGAAAACATGTGTTTTTCGTCAACTGATAAGTTCGGAACAAAAATCGAGTACATACCAAGCAGAATGTCTGGACAAAACCCTGTTCCCATGGTCCAAATATTCTATATTGGCCTTAAAACGTCCCGGCTAAGCGTTGTCCATCTTGAGGTTTTACATTCCAAAACAAGTGAGTTTCGTCCATTTCCAAGTTCGGACCGAAAACCGAGTAAATGCCGACCGAACGGACGGACATAAATCTCGTTTGTACGAACGGAACGTTGTTTTTTCACCTTAGAATGCCCTGATTTAAGTAATGGAGTGGCTAGTCTCTTAGGTGTATCGTTTTCCATGCGAAAATATGTGTGTTTCGTCCACTAAAAATTTCGGAACAAGAATCGAGTACATACCGAGTTGAATGTCAGGACAAAACATTGTTCCCATGGTCCAAATGTTCTATAATTCCCTTAAAACGTCCCGGCTAACCCTTGTCGATCCTGAGCTTTAAGATTTTTAAACAAGTGAGTTTCGTCCATTTCCAAGTTCGGACTGAAAACCGAGTAAATGCCGACCGAAAGGGATGGACATAAATCTCGTTTTTAAGTACGGAACATTGTTTTTTCACTTTAAAACGCACCGAGTTAAGTAATGGAGTGGCTAGTCTCTTAGGTGTATCTTTTTCCATGCGAAACCATGTGTATTTCGTCCACTTATAAGTTCAGAACAAAAATCGAGTACATACCAACCCGAAAGTCCGGACAAAACCCCCTTCCCATGGTTCAAATGTTCTATATTGGCCTTAAAACGTCCCGGATAAGCCTTGTCCATCTTGAGGTTTTAGATTCCAAAACAAGTGAGTTTCGTCCATTTCCAAGTTCGGAACGAAAACCGAGTAAATGCCGACCGAACGGACGGACATAAATCTCGTTTTTACGGACGGAACATTGTTTTTTCACTTTAAAACGCACCGAGTTAAGTAATGGAGTGGCTAGTCTCTTAGGTATATCGTTTTCCATGCTAAAACATGTGTGTTTCGTCCATTTATAAGTTCGGAACAAAAATCTAGTACATACCAAGCCGAAAGTCCGGACAAAACCCCCTTCCCATGGTTCAAATGTTCTATATTGGCCTTACAACGTCCCGGCTAAGCCTTGTCGATCTTGAGGTTTTAGATTCCAAAACAAGTGAGTTTCGTCTATTGACAAGTTCTAACCGAAAACCGAGTAAATGCCGACCGAACGTACGGACATAAATCTCGTTTTTACAGACGGAACGTTGTTTTTTCACCTTAGAACATCCCAAGTTAAGTAATGGAGTGGCTAGTCTCTTAGTTGTATCGTTTTCCATGCGAAAACATGTGTGTTTCGTCCACTTATAAGTTCGGAACAAAAATCGAGTACATACCAAGCCGAAAGTCCGGACAAAACCCCCTTCCCATGGTTCAAATCTTCTATATTGGCCTTAAAATGTCCCGGCTAACCCTTGTCGATCTTGAGCTTTAAGATTTTTAAACAAGTGAGTTTCGTCCATTTCCAAGTTCGGACTGAAAACCGAGTAAATGCCGACCGAAAGGGACGGACATAAATCTCGTTTTTACGGACGGAACATTGTTTTTTCACTTTACAACGCACCGAGTTAAGTAATGGAGTGGCTAGTCTCTTAGGTGTATCTTTTTCCATGCGAAACCATGTGTATTTCGTCCACTTATAACTTCGGAACAAAAATCGAGTACATACCAAGCCGAAAGTCCGGACAAAACCCCCTTCACATGGTTCAAATGTTCTATATTGGCCTTAAAACGTCCTGGATAAGCCTTGTCCATCTTGAGGTTTTAGATTCCAAAACAAGTGAGTTTCGTCCATTTCCAAGTTCGGATCAAAAACCGAGTAAATGCCGACCGAATGGACGGACATAAATCTCGTTTTTACGGACGGAACATTGATTTTTCACCTTAGAATGCCCCGAGTTAAGTAATGGAGTGGCTAGTCTCTTAGGTATATCGTTTTCCATGCGAAAACATGTGTGTTTCTTCCATTTATAAGTTCGGAACAAAAATCGAGTACATACCAAGCCGAAAGTCCGGACAAAACCCCCTTCCCATGGTTCAAATGTTGTATATTGGCCTTAAAACGTCCCGGATAAGCCTTGCCCATCTCGAGGTTTTAGATTCCAAAACAAGTGAGTTTCGTCCATTTCCAAGTTCGGACCGAAAACCGAGTAAATGCCGACCGAACGGACGGACATAAATCTCGTTTTTACGGACGGAACGTTGTTTTTTCACCTTAGAATGCCCTGATTTAAGTATTGGATTGGCTAGTCTCTTAGGTGTATCGTTTTCCGTGCGAAAACATGTGTGTTTCGTCCACTTATAAGTTCGGAACAAAAATCGAGTACATACCAAGCCGAAAGTCCGGACAAAACCCCCTTCCCATGGTTCAAATGTTCTATATTGGCCTTAAAACGTCCCGGCTAATCCTTGTCCATCTTGAGGTTTTACATTCCAAAACAATTGAGTTTCGTCCATTTCCAAGTTCGGACCGAAAACCGAGTAAATGCCGACCGAACGGATGGACATAAATCTCGTTTTTACGGACGGAACGTTGTTTTTTCACCTTAGAATGCCCTGATTTAAGTAATGGATTGGCTAGTCTCTTAGGTGTATCGTTTTCCATGCGAAAATATGTGTGTTTCGTCCACTAAAAAGTTCGGAACAAGAATCGAGTACATACCGAGTCGAATGTCAGGACAAAACACTGTTCCGATGGTCCAAATGTTCTATATTTCCCTTAAAACGTCCCGGCTAACCCTTGTCGATCTTGAGCTTTAAGATTTTTAAACAAGTGAGTTTCGTCCATTTCCAAGTTCGGACTGAAAACCGAGTAAATGCCGACCGAAAGGGACGGACATAAATCTCGTTTTTACGGACGGAACATTGTTTTTTCACTTTAGAACGCACCGAGTTAAGTAATGGAGTGGCTAGTCTCTTAGGTGTATCTTTTTCCATGCGAAACCATGTGTATTTCGTCCACTTATAAGTTCGGAACAAAAATCGAGTACATACCAAGCCGAAAGTCCGGACAAAACCCCCTTCCCATGGTTCAAATGTTCTATATTGGCCTTAAAACGTCCCGGATAAGCCTTGTCCATCTTGAGGTTTTAGATTCCAAAACAAGTGAGTTTCGTCCATTTCCAAGTTCGGACCGAAAACCGAGTAAATGCCGACCGAACGGACGGACATAAATCTCGTTTCTACGGACGGAACGTTGTTTTTTCACCTTAGAATGCCCCGAGTTAAGTAATGGAGTGGCTAGTCTCTTAGGTATATCGTTTTCCATGTGAAAACATGTGTGTTTCGTCCACTAATAAGTTAGGAACAAAAATCGAGTACATACCAAGCAGAATGTCCGGACAAAACCCCCTTCCCATCGTTCAAATGTTCTATATTGGCCTTAAACGTCCTGGCTAAGCCTTGTCCATCTTGAGGTTTTACATTCCAAAACAAGTGAGTTTCGTCCATTTCCAAGTTCGGACCGAAAACCGAGTAAATGCCGACGGAACGGACGGACATAAATCTCGTTTTTACGGACGGAACGTTGTTTTTTCACCTTAGAACGCCCCGAGTTAAGTAATGGAGTGGCTAGTCTCTTAGGTGTACCTTTTTCCATGCGAAACCATGTGTATTTCGTCCACTAAAAAGTTCAGAACAAAAATCGAGTACATACCGAGTCGAATGTCAGGATAAAACACTGTTCCCTTGGTCCAAATGTTCTATATTGCCCTTAAAACGTCCCGGCTAACCCTTGTCGATCTTGAGCTTTTAATTTTTAAACAATTGAGTTTCGTCCATTTCAAAGTTCGGACTGAAAACCGAGTAAATGCCGACCGAACGGACGAACATAAATCTCGTTTTTACGGACGGATCATTGTTTTTTCACTTTAGAACGCACCGAGTTAAGTAATGGAGTGGCTAGTCTCTTAGGTGTATCTTTTTCCATGCGAAACCATGTTTATTTCGTCCACTTATAAGTTCGGAACAAAAATCGAGTACATACCAAGCCGAAAGTCCGGACAAAACCCCCTTCCCATGGTTCAAATGTTCTATATTGGCCTTAAAACGTCCCGGCTAAGCCTTGTCCATCTTGAGGTTTTAGATTCCAAAACAAGTGAGTTTCGTCCATTTCCAAGATCGGACCGAAAACCGAGTAAATGCCGACCGAACGGACGGACATAAATCTCGTTTTTACGGACGGAACGTTGTTTTTTCACCTTAGAACTCCCCGAGTTAAGTAATGGAGTGGCTAGTCTCTTAGGTATATCGTTTTCCATGCGAAAACATGTGTGTTTCGTCCACTAATAAGTTCGGAACAAAAATCGAGTACATACCAAGCAGAATGTCTGGACAAAACCCTGTTCCCATGGTCCAAATGTTCTATATTGGCGTTAAAACGTCTCGGCTAAGCCTTGTCGATCTTGAGGTTTTAGATTCCAAAACAAGTGAGTTTCGTCCATTGACAAGTTCTAACCAAAAACCGAGTAAATGCCGACCGAACGGACGGACATAAATCTCGTTTTTACGGACGGAACGTTGTTTTTTCACCTTAGAATGCCCTGATTTAAGTATTGGATTGGCTAGTCTCTTAGGTGTATCGTTTTCCATGCGAAAATATGTGTGTTTCGTCCACTAAAAAGTTCGGAACAAGAATCGAGTACATACCGAGTTGAATGTCAGGACAAAACATTGTTCCCATGGTCCAAATGTTCTATAATTCCCTTAAAACGTCCCGGCTAACCCTTGTCGATCCTGAGCTTTAAGATTTTTGAACTAGTGAGTTTCGTCCATTTCCAAGTTCGGACTGAAAACCGAGTAAATGCCGACCGAAAGGGACGGACATAAATCTCGTTTTTACGGACGGAACATTGTTTTTTCACTTTACAACGCACCGAGTTAAGTAATGGAGTGGCTAGTCTCTTAGGTGTATCTTTTTTCATGCGAAACCATGTGTATTTCGTCCACTTATAAGTTCGGAACAAAAATCGAGTACATACCAAGCCGAAAGTCCGGACAAAACCCCCTTCACATGGTTCAAATGTTCTATATTGGCCTTAAAACGTCCCGGATAAGCCTTGTCCATCTTGAGGTTTTAGATTCCAAAACAAGTGAGTTTCGTCCATTTCCAAGTTCGGATCAAAATCCGAGTAAATGCCGACCGAACGGACGGACATAAATCTCGTTTTTACGGACGGAACGTTGTTTTTTCACCTTAGAATGCCCCGAGTTAAGTAATGGAGTGGCTAGTCTCTTAGGTATATCGTTTTCCATGCGAAAACATGTGTGTTTCGTCAACTGATAAGTTCGGAACAAAAATCGAGTACATACCAAGCCGAAAGTCCGGACAAAACCCCCTTCCCATGGTTCAAATGTTCTATATTGGCCTTAAAACGTCCCGGCTAAGCCTTGTCCATCTTGAGGTTTTAGATTCCAAAACAAGTGAGTTTCGTCCATTTCCAAGATCGGACCGAAAACCGAGTAAATGCCGACCGAACGGACGGACATAAATCTCGTTTTTACGGACGGAACGTTGTTTTTTCACCTTAGAACGCCCCGAGTTAAGTAATGGAGTGGCTAGTCTCTTAGGTATATCGTTTTCCATGCGAAAACATGTGTGTTTCGTCCACTAATAAGTTCGGAACAAAAATCGAGTACATACCAAGCAGAATGTCTGGACAAAACCCTGTTCCCATGGTCCAAATGTTCTATATTGGCGTTAAAACGTCTCGGCTAAGCCTTGTCGATATTGAGGTTTTAGATTCCAAAACAAGTGAGTTTCGTCCATTGACAAGTTCTAACCAAAAACCGAGTAAATGCCGACCGAACGGACGGACATAAATCTCGTTTTTACGGACGGAACGTTGTTTTTTCACCTTAGAATGCCCTGATTTAAGTATTGGATTGGCTAGTCTCTTAGGTGTATCGTTTTCCATGCGAAAATATGTGTGTTTCGTCCACTAAAAAGTTCGGAACAAGAATCGAGTACATACCGAGTTGAATGTCAGGACAAAACATTGTTCCCATGGTCCAAATGTTCTATAATTCCCTTAAAACGTCCCGGCTAACCCTTGTCGATCCTGAGCTTTAAGATTTTTGAACAAGTGAGTTTCGTCCATTTCCAAGTTCGGACTGAAAACCGAGTAAATGCCGACCGAAAGGGACGGACATAAATCTCGTTTTTACGGACGGAACATTGTTTTTTCACTTTACAACGCACCGAGTTAAGTAATGGAGTGGCTAGTCTCTTAGGTGTATCTTTTTTCATGCGAAACCATGTGTATTTCGTCCACTTATAAGTTCGGAACAAAAATCGAGTACATACCAAGCCGAAAGTCCGGACAAAACCCCCTTCACATGGTTCAAATGTTCTATATTGGCCTTAAAACGTCCCGGATAAGCCTTGTCCATCTTGAGGTTTTAGATTCCAAAACAAGTGAGTTTCGTCCATTTCCAAGTTCGGACCGAAAACCGAGTAAATGCCGACCGAACGGACGGACATAAATCTCGTTTTTACGGACGGAACGTTGTTTTTTCACCGTAGAATGCCCCGAGTTAAGTAATGGAGTGGCTAGTCTCTTAAGTATATCGTTTTCCATGCGAAAACATGTGTGTTTCGTCCATTTATAAGTTCGGAACAAAAATCGAGTACATGCCAAGCCGAAAGTAGGGACAAAACTCCTTTCCCATGGTTCAAATGTTCTATATTGGCCTTAAAACGTCCCGGATAAGCCTTGTCCATCTTGAGGTTTTAAATTCCAAAACAAGTGAGTTTCGTCCATTTCCAAGTTCAGACCGAAAACCGAGTAAATGCCGACCGAACGGACGGACATAAATCTCGTTTTTACGGACGGAACGTTGTTTTTTCACCTTAGAATGCCCCGAGTTAAGTAATGGAGTGGCTAGTCTCTTAGGTATATCGTTTTCCATGCGAAAACATGTGTTTTTCGTCAACTGATAAGTTCGGAACAAAAATCGAGTACATACCAAGCAGAATGTCTGGACAAAACCCTGTTCCCATGGTCCAAATATTCTATATTGGCCTTAAAACGTCCCGGCTAAGCGTTGTCCATCTTGAGGTTTTACATTCCAAAACAAGTGAGTTTCGTCCATTTCCAAGTTCGGACCGAAAACCGAGTAAATGCCGACCGAACGGACGGACATAAATCTCGTTTGTACGAACGGAACGTTGTTTTTTCACCTTAGAATGCCCTGATTTAAGTAATGGAGTGGCTAGTCTCTTAGGTGTATCGTTTTCCATGCGAAAATATGTGTGTTTCGTCCACTAAAAATTTCGGAACAAGAATCGAGTACATACCGAGTTGAATGTCAGGACAAAACATTGTTCCCATGGTCCAAATGTTCTATAATTCCCTTAAAACGTCCCGGCTAACCCTTGTCGATCCTGAGCTTTAAGATTTTTAAACAAGTGAGTTTCGTCCATTTCCAAGTTCGGACTGAAAACCGAGTAAATGCCGACCGAAAGGGACGGACATAAATCTCGTTTTTAAGTACGGAACATTGTTTTTTCACTTTAAAACGCACCGAGTTAAGTAATGGAGTGGCTAGTCTCTTAGGTGTATCTTTTTCCATGCGAAACCATGTGTATTTCGTCCACTTATAAGTTCAGAACAAAAATCGAGTACATACCAACCCGAAAGTCCGGACAAAACCCCCTTCCCATGGTTCAAATGTTCTATATTGGCCTTAAAACGTCCCGGATAAGCCTTGTCCATCTTGAGGTTTTAGATTCCAAAACAAGTGAGTTTCGTCCATTTCCAAGTTCGGAACGAAAACCGAGTAAATGCCGACCGAACGGACGGACATAAATCTCGTTTTTACGGACGGAACATTGTTTTTTCACTTTAAAACGCACCGAGTTAAGTAATGGAGTGGCTAGTCTCTTAGGTATATCGTTTTCCATGCTAAAACATGTGTGTTTCGTCCATTTATAAGTTCGGAACAAAAATCGAGTACATACCAAGCCGAAAGTCCGGACAAAACCCCCTTCCCATGGTTCAAATGTTCTATATTGGCCTTACAACGTCCCGGTTAAGCCTTGTCGATCTTGAGGTTTTAGATTCCAAAACAAGTGAGTTTCGTCTATTGACAAGTTCTAACCGAAAACCGAGTAAATGCCGACCGAACGTACGGACATAAATCTCGTTTTTACAGACGGAACGTTGTTTTTTCACCTTAGAACGTCCCAAGTTAAGTAATGGAGTGGCTAGTCTCTTAGTTGTATCGTTTTCCATGCGAAAACATGTGTGTTTCGTCCACTTATAAGTTCGGAACAAAAATCGAGTACATACCAAGCCGAAAGTCCGGACAAAACCCCCTTCCCATGGTTCAAATCTTCTATATTGGCCTTAAAACGTCCCGGCTAAGCCTTGTCCATCTTGAGGTTTTACATTCCAAAACAAGTGAGTTTCGTCCATTTCCAAGTTCGGACCAAAAACCGAGTTAATGCCGACCGAACGGACGGACATAAATCTCGTTTGTACGAACGGAACGTTGTTTTTTCACCTTAGAATGCCCTGATTTAAGTAATGGAGTGGCTAGTCTCTTAGGTGTATCGTTTTCCATGCGAAATATGTGTGTTTCATCCACTAAAAAGTTCGGAACAAGAATCGTGTACATACCGAGTCGAATGTCAGGATAAAACACTGTTCCCATGGTCCAAATGTTCTATATTGGCCTTAAAACGTCCCGGATAAGCCTTGTCCATCTTGAGGTTTTAGATTCCAAAACAAGTGAGTTTCGTCCATTTCCAATTTCGGACCGAAAACCGAGTAAATGCCGACCGAACGGACGGACATAAATCTCGTTTTTACGGACGGAACGTTGTTTTTTCACCTTAGAATGCCCCGAGTTAAGTAATGGAGTGGCTAGTCTCTTAGGTATATGGTTTTCCTTGCGAAAACATGTGTGTTTCGTCAACTGATAAGTTCGGAACAAAAATCGAATACATACCAAGCCGAAAGTCCGGATAAAACCCCCTTCCCATGGTTCAAATGTTCTATATTGGCCTTAAAACGTCCCGGATAACCCTTGTCCATCTTGAGGTTTTAGATTCCAAAACAAGTGAGTTTCGTCCATTTCCAAGTTCGGACCGAAAACCGAGTAAATGCCCACCGAACGGACGGACATAAATCTCGTTTTTACGGACGGAACGTTGTTTTTTCACCGTAGAATGCCCCGAGTTAAGTAATGGAGTGGCTAGTCTCTTAAGTATATCGTTTTCCATGCGAAAACATGTGTGTTTCGTCCATTTATAAGTTCGGAACAAAAATCGAGTACATGCCAAGCCGAAAGTCCGGACAAAACTCCTTTCCCATGGTTCAAATGTTCTATATTGGCCTTAAAACGTCCCGGATAAGCCTTGTCCATCTTGAGGTTTTAAATTCCAAAACAAGTGAGTTTCGTCCATTTCCAAGTTCAGACCGAAAACCGAGTAAATGCCGACCGAACGGACGGACATAAATCTCGTTTTTACGGACGGAACGTTGTTTTTTCACCTTAGAATGCCCCGAGTTAAGTAATGGAGTGGCTAGTCTCTTAGGTATATCGTTTTCCATGCGAAAACATGTGTTTTTCGTCAACTGATAAGTTCGGAACAAAAATCGAGTACATACCAAGCAGAATGTCTGGACAAAACCCTGTTCCCATGGTCCAAATATTCTATATTGGCCTTAAAACGTCCCGGCTAAGCGTTGTCCATCTTGAGGTTTTACATTCCAAAACAAGTGAGTTTCGTCCATTTCCAAGTTCGGACCGAAAACCGAGTAAATGCCGACCGAACGGACGGACATAAATCTCGTTTGTACGAACGGAACGTTGTTTTTTCACCTTAGAATGCCCTGATTTAAGTAATGGAGTGGCTAGTCTCTTAGGTGTATCGTTTTCCATTCGAAATATGTGTGTTTCGTCCACTAAAAAGTTCGGAACAAGAATCGTGTACATACCGAGTCGAATGTCAGGATAAAACACTGTTTCCATCGTCCAAATGTTCTATATTGCCCTTAAAACGTCCCGGCTAACCCTTGTCGATCTTGAGCTTTAAGATTTTTAAAAAGTGAGTTTCGTCCATTTCCAAGTTCGGACCGAAAACCGAGTAAATGCAAACTGAACGGACGGACATAAATCTCGTTTTTACGGACGGAACTTTGTTGTTTCACCTTAGAATGCCCCGAGTTAAGTAATGGAGTGGCTAGTCTCTTAGGTATATCGTTTTCCATGCGAAAACATGTGTTTTTCGTCAACTGATAAGTTCGGAACAAAAATCGAGTACATACCAAGCAGAATGTCTGGACAAAACCCCCTTCCCATGGTTCAAATGTTCTATATTGGCCTTAAAACGTCCCGGATAAGCCTTGTCCATCTTGAGGTTTTAGATTCCAAAACAAGTGAGTTTCGTCCATTTCCAAGTTCGGACCGAAAACCGAGTAAATGCCGACCGAACGGACGGACATAAATCTCGTTTTTACGGACGGAACGTTGTTTTTTCACCTTAGAATGCCCTGATTTAAGTAATGGATTGGCTAGTCTCTTAGGTGTATCGTTTTCCATGCGAAAATATGTGTGTTTCGTCCACTAAAAATTTCGGAACAAGAATCGAGTACATACCGAGTTGAATGTCAGGACAAAACATTGTTCCCATGGTCCAAATGTTCTATAATTCCCTTAAAACGTCCCGGCTAACCCTTGTCGATCCTGAGCTTTAAGATTTTTGAACAAGTGAGTTTCGTCCATTTCCAAGTTCGGACTGAAAACCGAGTAAATGCCGACCGAAAGGGACGGACATAAATCTCGTTTTTACGGACGGAACATTGTTTTTTCACTTTACAACGCACCGAGTTAAGTAATGGAGTGGCTATTCTCTTAGGTGTATCTTTTTCCATGCGAAACCATGTGTATTTCGTCCACTTATAAGTTCGGAACAAAAATCGAGTACATACCAAGCCGAAAGTCCGGACAAAACCCCCTTCCCATGGTTCAAATGTTCTATATTGGCCTTAAAACGTCCCGGATAAGCCTTGTCCATCTCGAGGTTTTAGATTCCAAAACAAGTGAGTTTCGTCCATTTCCAAGTTCAGACCGAAAACCGAGTAAATGCCGACCGAACGGACGGACATAAATCTCGTTTTTACGGACAGAACGTTGTTTTTTCACCTTAGAATGCCCTGATTTAAGTATTGGATTGGCTAGTCTCTTAGGTGTATCGTTTTCCATGCGAAAACATGTGTGTTTCGTCCACTTATAAGTTCGGAACAAAAATCGAGTACATACCAAGCCGAAAGTCCGGACAAAACCCCCTTCCCATGGTTCAAATGTTGTATATTGGCCTTAAAACGTCCCGGATAAGCCTTGTCCATCTCGAGGTTTTAGATTCCAAAACAAGTGAGTTTCGTCCATTTCCAAGTTCGGACCGAAAACCGAGTAAATGCCGACCGAACGGACGGACATAAATCTCGTTTTTACGGACGGAACGTTGTTTTTTCACCTTAGAATGCCCTGATTTAAGTATTGGATTGGCTAGTCTCTTAGGTGTATCGTTTTCCATGCGAAAACATGTGTGTTTCGTCCACTTATAAGTTCGGAACAAAAATCGAGTACATACCAAGCCGAAAGTCCGGACAAAACCCCCTTCCCATGGTTCAAATCTTCTATATTGGCCTTAAAACGTCCCGGCTAAGCCTTGTCCATCTTGAGGTTTTACATTCCAAAACAAGTGAGTTTCGTCCATTTCCAAGTTCGGACCAAAAACCGAGTAAATGCCGACCGAACGGACGGACATAAATCTCGTTTGTACGAACGGAACGTTGTTTTTTCACCTTAGAATGCCCTGATTTAAGTAATGGAGTGGCTAGTCTCTTAGGTGTATCGTTTTCCATGCGAAATATGTGTGTTTCATCCACTAAAAAGTTCGGAACAAGAATCGTGTACATACCGAGTCGAATGTCAGGATAAAACACTGTTCCCATGGTCCAAATGTTCCATATTGGCCTTAAAACGTCCCGGATAAGCCTTGTCCATCTTGAGGTTTTAGATTCCAAAACAAGTGAGTTTCGTCCATTTCCAATTTCGGACCGAAAACCGAGTAAATGCCGACCGAACGGACGGACATAAATCTCGTTTTTACGGACGGAACGTTGTTTTTTCACCTTAGAATGCCCCGAGTTAAGTAATGGAGTGGCTAGTCTCTTAGGTATATCGTTTTCCATGCGAAAACATGTGTGTTTCGTCAACTGATAAGTTCGGAACAAAAATCGAGTACATACCAAGCCGAAAGTCCGGATAAAACCCCCTTCCCATGGTTCAAATGTTCTATATTGGACTTAAAACGTCCCGGATAAGCCTTGTCCATCTTGAGGTTTTAGATTCCAAAACAAGTGAGTTTCGTCCATTTCCAAGTTCGGACCGAAAACCGAGTAAATGCCGACCGAACGGACGGACATAAATCTCGTTTTTACGGACGGAACGTTGTTTTTTCACCGTAGAATGCCCCGAGTTAAGTAATGGAGTGGCTAGTCTCTTAAGTATATCGTTTTCCATGCGAAAACATGTGTGTTTCGTCCATTTATAAGTTCGGAACAAAAATCGAGTACATGCCAAGCCGAAAGTCCGGACAAAACTCCTTTCCCATGGTTCAAATGTTCTATATTGGCCTTAAAACGTCCCGGATAAGCCTTGTCCATCTTGAGGTTTTAAATTCCAAAACAAGTGAGTTTCGTCCATTTCCAAGTTCAGACCGAAAACCGAGTAAATGCCGACCGAACGGACGGACATAAATCTCGTTTTTACGGACGGAACGTTGTTTTTTCACCTTAGAATGCCCCGAGTTAAGTAATGGAGTGGCTAGTCTCTTAGGTATATCGTTTTCCAAGCGAAAACATGTGTTTTTCGTCAACTGATAAGTTCGGAACAAAAATCGAGTACATACCAAGCAGAATGTCTGGACAAAACCCTGTTCCCATGGTCCAAATATTCTATATTGGCCTTAAAACGTCCCGGCTAAGCGTTGTCCATCTTGAGGTTTTACATTCCAAAACAAGTGAGTTTCGTCCATTTCCAAGTTCGGACCGAAAACCGAGTAAATGCCGACCGAACGGAAGGACATAAATCTCGTTTGTACGAACGGAACGTTGTTTTTTCACCTTAGAATGCCCTGATTTAAGTAATGGAGTGGCTAGTCTCTTAGGTGTATCGTTTTCCATTCGAAATATGTGTGTTTCGTCCACTAAAAAGTTCGGAACAAGAATCGTGTACATACCGAGTCGAATGTCAGGATAAAACACTGTTCCCATCGTCCAAATGTTCTATATTGCCCTTAAAACGTCCCGGCTAACCCTTGTCGATCTTGAGCTTTAAGATTTTTAAAAAGTGAGTTTCGTCCATTTCCAAGTTCGGACCGAAAACCGAGTAAATGCAAACTGAACGGACGGACATAAATCTCGTTTTTACGGACGGAACTTTGTTGTTTCACCTTAGAATGCCCCGAGTTAAGTAATGGAGTGGCTAGTCTCTTAGGTATATCGTTTTCCATGCGAAAACATGTGTTTTTCGTCAACTGATAAGTTCGGAACAAAAATCGAGTACATACCAAGCAGAATGTCTGGACAAAACCCTGTTCCCATGGTCCAAATATTCTATATTGGCCTTAAAACGTCCCGGCTAAGCCTTGTCCATCTTGAGGTTTTACATTCCAAAACAAGTGAGTTTCGTCCATTTCCAAGTTCGGACCGAAAACCGAGTAAATGCCGACCGAACGGACGGACATAAATCTCGTTTGTACGAACGGAACGTTGTTTTTTCACCTTAGAATGCCCTGATTTAAGTAATGGAGTGGCTAGTCTCTTAGGTGTATCGTTTTCCATTCGAAATATGTGTGTTTCGTCCACTAAAAAGTTCGGAACAAGAATCGAGTACATACCAAGTCGAATGTCAGGACAAAACACTGTTCTGATGGTCCAAATGTTCTATATTTCCCTTAAAACGTCCCGGCTAACCCTTGTCGATCTTGAGCTTTAAGATTTTTAAACAAGTGAGTTTCGTCCATTTCCAAGTTCGGACTGAAAACCGAGTAAATGCCGACCGAAAGGGACGGACATAAATCTCGTTTTTACGGACGGAACATTGTTTTTTCACTTTAGAACGCACCGAGTTAAGTAATGGAGTGGCTAGTCTCTTAGGTGTATCTTTTTCCATGCGAAACCATGTGTATTTCGTCCACTTATAAGTTCGAAACAAAAATCGAATACATACCAAGCCGAAAGTCCGGACAAAACCCCCTTCCCATGGTTCAAATGTTCTATATTGGCCTTAAAACGTCCCGGATAAGCCTTGTCCATCTTGAGGTTTTAGATTCCAAAACAAGTGAGTTTCGTCCATTTCCAAGTTCGGACCGAAAACCGAGTAAATGCCGACCGAACGGACGGACATAAATATCGTTTTTACGGACGGAACGTTGTTTTTTCACCTTAGAATGCCCTGATTTAAGTAATGGATTGGCTAGTCTCTTAGGTGTATCGTTTTCCATTCGAAAATATGTGTGTTTCGTCCACTAAAAATTTCGGAACAAGAATCGAGTACATACCGAGTTGAATGTCAGGACAAAACATTGTTCCCATGGTCCAAATGTTCTATAATTCCCTTAAAACGTCCCGGCTAACCCTTGTCGATCCTGAGCTTTAAGATTTTTGAACAAGTGAGTTTCGTCCATTTCCAAGTTCGGACTGAAAACCGAGTAAATGCCGACCGAACGGACGGACATAAATCTCGTTTTTACGGACAGAACGTTGTTTTTTCACCTTAGAATGCCCTGATTTAAGTATTGGATTGGCTAGTCTCTTAGGTGTATCGTTTTCCATGCGAAAACATGTGTGTTTCGTCCACTTATAAGTTCGGAACAAAAATCGAGTACATACCAAGCCGAAAGTCCGGACAAAACCCCCTTCCCATGGTTCAAATGTTGTATATTGGCCTTAAAACGTCCCGGATAAGCCTTGTCCATCTCGAGGTTTTAGATTCCAAAACAAGTGAGTTTCGTCCATTTCCAAGTTCGGACCGAAAACCGAGTAAATGCCGACCGAACGGACGGACATAAATCTCGTTTTTACGGACGGAACGTTGTTTTTTCACCTTAGAATGCCCTGATTTAAGTATTGGATTGGCTAGTCTCTTAGGTGTATCGTTTTCCATGCGAAAACATGTGTGTTTCGTCCACTTATAAGTTCGGAACAAAAATCGAGTACATACCAAGCCGAAAGTCCGGACAAAACCCCCTTCCCATGGTTCAAATGTTCTATATTGGCCTTAAAACGTCCCGGCTAAGCCTTGTCCATCTTGAGGTTTTACATTCCAAAACAATTGAGTTTCGTCCATTTCCAAGTTCGGACCGAAAACCGAGTAAATGCCGACCGAACGGATGGACATAAATCTCGTTTTTACGGACGGAACGTTGTTTTTTCACCTTAGAATGCCCTGATTTAAGTAATGGATTGGCTAGTCTCTTAGGTGTATCGTTTTCCATGCGAAAATATGTGTGTTTCGTCCACTAAAAAGTTCGGAACAAGAATCGAGTACATACCGAGTCGAATGTCAGGACAAAACACTGTTCCGATGGTCCAAAAGTTCTATATTTCCCTTAAAACGTCCCGGCTAACCCTTGTCGATCTTGAGCTTTAAGATTTTTAAACAAGTGAGTTTCGTCCATTTCCAAGTTCGGACTGAAAACCGAGTAAATGCCGACCGAAAGGGACGGACATAAATCTCGTTTTTACGGACGGAACATTGTTTTTTCACTTTAGAACGCACCGAGTTAAGTAATGGAGTGGCTAATCTCTTAGGTGTATCTTTTTCCATGCGAAACCATGTGTATTTCGTCCACTTATAAGTTCGGAACAAAAATCGAGTACATACCAAGCCGAAAGTCCGGACAAAACCCCCTTCCCATGGTTCAAATGTTCTATATTGGCCTTAAAACGTCCCGGATAAGCCTTGTCCATCTTGAGGTTTTAGATTCCAAAACAAGTGAGTTTCGTCCATTTCCAAGTTCGGACCGAAAACCGAGTAAATGCCGACCGAACGGACGGACATAAATCTCGTTTTTACGGACGGAACGTTGTTTTTTCACCTTAGAATGCCCTGATTTAAGTAATGGATTGGCTAGTCTCTTAGGTGTATCGTTTTCCATGCGAAAACATGTGTGTTTCGTCCACTTATAAGTTCGGAACAAAAATCGAGAACATACCAAGCCGAAAGTCCGGACAAAACCCCCTTCCCATGGTTCAAATGTTCTATATTGGCCTTAAAACGTCCCGGCTAAGCCTTGTCCATCTTGAGGTTTTACATTCCAAAACAATTGAGTTTCGTCCATTTCCAAGTTCGGACCGAAAACCGAGTAAATGCCGACCGAACGGATGGACATAAATCTCGTTTTTACGGACGGAACGTTGTTTTTTCACCTTAGAATGCCCTGATTTAAGTAATGGATTGGCTAGTCTCTTAGGTGTATCGTTTTCCATGCGAAAATATGTGTGTTTCGTCCACTAAAAAGTTCGGAACAAGAATCGAGTACATACCGAGTCGAATGTCAGGACAAAACACTGTTCCGATGGTCCAAATGTTCTATATTTCCCTTAAAACGTCCCGGCTAACCCTTGTCGATCTTGAGCTTTAAGATTTTTAAACAAGTGAGTTTCGTCCATTTCCAAGTTCGGACTGAAAACCGAGTAAATGCCGACCGAAAGGGACGGACATAAATCTCGTTTTTACGGACGGAACATTGTTTTTTCACTTTAGAACGCACCGAGTTAAGTAATGGAGTGGCTAATCTCTTAGGTGTATCTTTTTCCATGCGAAACCATGTGTATTTCGTCCACTTATAAGTTCGGAACAAAAATCGAGTACATACCAAGCCGAAAGTCCGGACAAAACCCCCTTCCCATGGTTCAAATGTTCTATATTGGCCTTAAAACGTCCCGGATAAGCCTTGTCCATCTTGAGGTTTTAGATTCCAAAACAAGTGAGTTTCGTCCATTTCCAAGTTCGGACCGAAAACCGAGTAAATGCCGACCGAACGGACGGACATAAATCTCGTTTTTACGGACGGAACGTTGTTTTTTCACCTTAGAATGCCCTGATTTAAGTAATGGATTGGCTAGTCTCTTAGGTGTATCGTTTTCCATGCGAAAATATGTGTGTTTCGTCCACTAAAAATTTCGGAACAAGAATCGAGTACATACCGAGTTGAATGTCAGGACAAAACATTGTTCCCATGGTCCAAATGTTCTATAATTCCCTTAAACCGTCCCGGCTAACCCTTGTCGATCCTGAGCTTTAAGATTTTTAAACAAGTGAGTTTCGTCCATTTCCAAGTTCGGACTGAAAACCGAGTAAATGCCGACCGAAAGGGACGGACATAAATCTCGTTTTTACGGACGGAACATTGTTTTTTCACTTTACAACGCACCGAGTTAAGTAATGGAGTGGCTAGTCTCTTAGGTGTATCTTTTTCCATGCGAAACCATGTGTATTTCGTCCACTTATAAGTTCGGAACAAAAATCGAGTACATACCAAGCCGAAAGTCCGGACAAAACCCCCTTCACATGGTTCAAATGTTCTATATTGGCCTTAAAATGTCCCGGATAAGCCTTGTCCATCTTGAGGTTTTAGATTCCAAAACAAGTGAGTTTCGTACATTTCCAAGTTCGGATAAAAAACCGAGTAAATGCCGACCGAACGGACGGACATAAATCTCGTTTTTACGGACGGAACGTTGTTTTTTCACCTTAGAATGCCCCGAGTTAAGTAATGGAGTGGCTAGTCTCTTAGGTATATCGTTTTCCATGCGAAAACATGTGTGTTTCGTCCATTTATAAGTTCGGAACAAAAGTCGAGTACATACCAAACCGAAAGTCTGGACAAAACCCCCTTCCCATGGTTCAAATGTTCTATATTGGCCTTAAAACGTCCCGGATAAGCCTTGTCCATCTTGAGGTTTTAGATTGAAAAACAAGTGAGTTTCAACCATTTCCAAGTTCGGACCGAAAACCGAGTAAATGCCGACCGAACGGACGGACATAAATCTCGTTTCTACGGACGGAATGTTGTTTTTTCACCTTAGAATGCCCCGAGTTAAGTAATGGAGTGGCTAGTCTCTTAGGTATATCGTTTTCCATGCGAAAACATGTGTGTTTCGTCAACTGATAAGTTCGGAACAAAAATCGAGTACATACCAAGCAGAATGTCTGGACAAAACCCTGTTCCCATGGTCCAAATATTCTATATTGGCCTTAAAACGTCCCGGCTAAGCCTTGTCCATCTTGAGGTTTTACATTCCAAAACAAGTAAGTTTCATCCATTTCCAAGTTCGGACCGAAAACCGAGAAAATGCCGACCGAACGGACGGACATAAATCTCGTTTGTACGAACGGAACGTTGTTTTTTCACCTTAGAATGCCCTGATTTAAGTAATGGAGTGGCTAGTCTCTTAGGTGTATCGTTTTCCATGCGAAAATATGTGTGTTTCGTCCACTAAAAATTTCGGAACAAGAATCGAGTACATACCGAGTTGAATGTCAGGACAAAACATTGTTCCCATGGTCCAAATGTTCTATAATTCCCTTAAAACGTCCCGGCTAACCCTTGTCGATCCTGAGCTTTAAGATTTTTAAACAAGTGAGTTTCGTCCATTTCCAAGTTCGGACTGAAAACCGAGTAAATGCCGACCGAAAGGGACGGACATAAATCTCGTTTTTAAGTACGGAACATTGTTTTTTCATTTTAAAACGCACCGAGTTAAGTAATGGAGTGGCTAGTCTCTTAGGTGTATCTTTTTCCATGCGAAACCATGTGTATTTCGTCCACTTATAAGTTCGGAACAAAAATCGAGTACATACCAACCCGAAAGTCCGGACAAAACCCCCTTCCCATGGTTCAAATGTTCTATATTGGCCTTAAAACGTCCCGGATAAGCCTTGTCCATCTTGAGGTTTTAGATTCCAAAACAAGTGAGTTTCGTCCATTTCCAAGTTCGGACCGAAAACCGAGTAAATGCCGACCGAACGGACGGACATAAATCTCGTTTTTACGGACGGAACGTTGTTTTTTCACCTTAGAATGCCCCGAGTTAAGTAATGGAGTGGCTAGTCTCTTAGGTATATCGTTTTCCATGCGAAAACATGTGTGTTTCGTCCATTTATAAGTTCGGAACAAAAATCGAGTACATACCAAGCCGAAAGTCCGGACAAAACCCCCTTCCCATGGTTCAAATGTTCTATATTGGCCTTACAACGTCCCAGCTAAGCCTTGTCGATCTTGAGGTTTTAGATTCCAAAACAAGTGAGTTTCGTCTATTGACAAGTTCTAACCGAAAACCGAGTAAATGCCGACCGAACGTACGGACATAAATCTCGTTTTTACAGACGGAACGTTGTTTTTTCACCTTAGAACGTCCCAAGTTAAGTAATGGAGTGGCTAGTCTCTTAGATGTATCGTTTTCCATGCGAAAACATGTGTGTTTCGTCCACTTATAAGTTCGGAACAAAAATCGAGTACATACCAAGCCGAAAGTCCGGACAAAACCCCCTTCCCATGGTTCAAATGTTCTATATTGGCCTTAAAACGTCCCGGCTAAGCCTTGTCCACCTTGAGGTTTTACATTCCAAAACAAGTGAGTTTCGTCCATTTCCAAGTTCGGACCGAAAACCGAGTAAATGCCGACCGAACGGACGGACATAAATCTCGTTTGTACGAACGGAACGTTGTTTTTTCACCTTAGAATGCCCTGATTTAAGTAATGGAGTGGCTAGTCTCTTAGGTGTATCGTTTTCCATGCGAAATATGTGTGTTTCATCCACTAAAAAGTTCGGAACAAGAATCGTGTAAATACCGAGTCGAATGTCAGGATAAAACACTGTTCCCATGGTCCAAATGTTCTATATTGGCCTTAAAACGTCCCGGATAAGCCTTGTCCATCTTGAGGTTTTAGATTCCAAAACAAGTGAGTTTCGTCCATTTCCAATTTCGGACCGAAAACCGAGTAAATGCCGACCGAACGGACGGACATAAATCTCGTTTTTACGGATGGAACGTTGTTTTTTCACCTTAGAATGCCCCGAGTTAAGTAATGGAGTGGCTAGTCTCTTAGGTATATCGTTTTCCATGCGAAAACATGTGTGTTTCGTCAACTGATAAGTTCGGAACAAAAATCGAGTACATACCAAGACGAAAGTCCGGACAAAACCCCCTTCCCATGGTTCAAATGTTCTATATTGGCCTTAAAACGTCCCGGATAAGCCTTGTCCATCTTGAGGTTTTAGATTCCAAAACAAGTGAGTTTCGTCCATTTCCAAGTTCGGACCGAAAACCGAGTAAATGCCGACCGACGGACGGACATAAATCTCGTTTTTACGGACGGAACGTTGTTTTTTCACCGTAGAATGCCCCGAGTTAAGTAATGGAGTGGCTAGTCTCTCAGGTATATCGTTTTCCATGCGAAAACATGTGTGTTTCGTCCATTTATAAGTTCGGAACAAAAATCGAGTACATACCAAGCCGAAAGTCCGGACAAAACCCCCTTCCCATGGTTCAAATGTTCTATATTGGCCTTAAAACGTCCCGGATAAGCCTTGTCCATCTTGAGGTTTTAGATTCCAAAACAAGAGAGTTTCGTCCATTTCCAAGTTCGGACCGAAAACCGAGTGAATGCCGACCGAACGGACGGACATAAATCTCGTTTTTACGGACGGAACGTTGTTTTTTCACCTTAGAATGACCCGAGTTAAGTAATGGAGTGGCTAGTCTCTTAGGTATATCGTTTTACATGCGAAAACATGTGTGTTTCGTCAACTGATAAGTTCGGAACAAAAATCAAGTACATACCAAGCAGAATGTCTGGACAAAACCCTGTTCCCATGGTCCAAATGTTCTATATTGGCCTTACAACGTCCCGGCTAAGCCTTGTCGATCTTGAGGTTTTAGATTCCAAAACAAGTGAGTTTGGTCTATTGACAAGTTCTAACCGAAAACCGAGTAAATGCCGACCGAAAGTACGGACATAAATCTCGTTTTTACGGACGGAACGTTGTTTTTTCACCTTAGAACGTCCCAAGTTAAGTAATGGAGTGGCTAGTCTCTTAGATGTATCGTTTTTCATGCGAAAACATGTGTGTTTCGTCAACTGATAAGTTCGGAACAAAAATCGAGTACATACCAAGCAGAATGTCTGGACAAAACCCTGTTCCCATGGTCCAAATATTCTATATTGGCCTTAAAACGTCCCGGCTAAGCCTTGTCCATCTTGAGGTTTTACATTCCAAAACAAGTGAGTTTCGTCCATTTCCAAGTTCGTACCGAAAACCGAGTAAATGCCGACCGAACGGACGGACATAAATCTCGTTTTTACGGACGGAACGTTGTTTTTTCACCTTAGAACGCCCCGAGTTAAGTAATGGAGTGGCTAGTCTCTTAGGTATATCGTTTTCCATGCGAAAACATGTGTGTTTCGTCCACTAATAAGTTCAGAACAAAAATCGAGTACATACCAAGCAGAATGTCTGGACAAAACCCTGTTCCCATGATCCAAATGTTCTATATTGGCGTTAAAACGTCTCGGCTAAGCCTTGTCGATCTTGAGGTTTTAGATTCCAAAACAAGTGAGTTTCGTCCATTGACAAGTTCTAACCAAAAACCGAGTAAATGCCGACCGAACGTACGGACATAAATCTCGTTTTTACGGACGGAACGTTGTTTTTTCACCTTAGAATGCCCTGATTTAAGTAATGGTTTGGCTAGTCTCTTAGGTGTATCATTTTCCATGCGAAAATATGTGTGTTTCGTCCACTAAAAAGTTCGGAACAAGAATCGAGTACATACCGAGTTGAATGTCAAGACAAAACACTGTTCCCATGGTCCAAATGTTCTATATTTCCCTTAAAACGTCCCGGATAAGCCTTGTCCATCTTGAGGTTTTAGATTCCAAAACAAGTGAGTTTCGTCCATTTCCAAGTTCGGACCGAAACCGAGTAAATGCCGACCGAACGGACGGACATAAATCTCGTTTTTACGGACGGAACGTTGTTTTTTCACCTTAGAATGCCTCGAGATAAGTAATGGAGTGGCTAGTCTCTTAGGTATATCGTTTTCCATGCGAAAACATGTGTGTTTCGTCAACTGATAAGTTCGGAACAAAAATCGAGTACATACCAAGCAGAATGTCTAGACAAAACCCTGTTCCCATGGTGCAAATATTCTATATTGGCCTTAAAACGTCCCGGCTAAGCCTTGTCGATCTTGAGGTTTTAGATTCCAAAACAAGTGAGTTTCGTCTATTGACAAGTTCTAACCGAAAACCGAGTAAATGCCGACCGAACGTACGGACATAAATCTTGTTTTTACGGACGGAACGTTGTTTTTTCACCTTAAAACGTCCCAAGTTAAGTAATGGAGTGGCTAGTCTCTTAGCTGTATCGTTTTCCATGCGAAAACATGTGTGTTTTCGCAACAAAAATCGAGTACATACCAAGCCGAAAGTCCGGACAAAACCCCCTTCTCATGGTTCAAATGTTCTATATTGGCCTTAAAACGTCCCGGCTAAGCCTTGTCCATCTTGAGGTTTTACATTCCAAAGCAATTGAGTTTCGTCCATTTCCAAGTTCGGACCGAAAACCGAGTAAATGCCGACCGAACGGATGGACATAAATCTCGTTTTTACGGACGGAACGTTGTATTTTCACCTTAGAATGCCCTGATTTAAGTAATGGATTGGCTAGTCTCTTAGGTGTATCGTTTTCCATGCGAAAATATGTGTGTTTCGTCCACTAAGAAGTTCGGAACAAGAATCGAGTACATACCGAGTCGAATGTCAGGACAAAACACTGTTCCGATGGTCCAAATGTTCTATATTTCCCTTAATACGTCCCGGCTAACCCTTGTCGATCTTGAGCTTTAAGATTTTTAAACAAGTGAGTTTCGTCCATTTCCAAGTTCGGACTGAAAACCGAGTAAATGCCGACCGAAAGGGACGGACATAAATCTCGTTTTTACGGACGGAACATTGTTTTTTCACTTTAGAACGCACCGAGTTAAGTAATGGAGTGGCTAGTCTCTTAGGTGTATCTTTTTCCATGCGAAACCATGTGTATTTCGTCCACTTATAAGTTCGGAACAAAAATCGAGTACATACCAAGCCGAAAGTCCGGACAAAACCCCCTTCCCATGGTTCAAATGTTCTATATTGGCCTTAAAACGTCCCGGATAAGCCTTGTCCATCTTGAGGTTTTAGATTGAAAAACAAGTGAGTTTCAACCATTTCCAAGTTCGGACCGAAAACCGAGTAAATGCCGACCGAACGGACGGACATAAATCTCGTTTCTACGGACGGAATGTTGTTTTTTCACCTTAGAATGCCCCGAGTTAAGTAATGGAGTGGCTAGTCTCTTAGGTATATCGTTTTCCATGCGAAAACATGTGTGTTTCGTCAACTGATAAGTTCGGAACAAAAATCGAGTACATACCAAGCAGAATGTCTGGACAAAACCCTGTTCCCATGGTCCAAATATTCTATATTGGCCTTAAAACGTCCCGGCTAAGCCTTGTCCATCTTGAGGTTTTACATTCCAAAACAAGTAAGTTTCATCCATTTCCAAGTTCGGACCGAAAACCGAGAAAATGCCGACCGAACGGACGGACATAAATCTCGTTTGTACGAACGGAACGTTGTTTTTTCACCTTAGAATGCCCTGATTTAAGTAATGGAGTGGCTAGTCTCTTAGGTGTATCGTTTTCCATGCGAAAATATGTGTGTTTCGTCCACTAAAAATTTCGGAACAAGAATCGAGTACATACCGAGTTGAATGTCAGGACAAAACATTGTTCCCATGGTCCAAATGTTCTATAATTCCCTTAAAACGTCCCGGCTAACCCTTGTCGATCCTGAGCTTTAAGATTTTTAAACAAGTGAGTTTCGTCCATTTCCAAGTTCGGACTGAAAACCGAGTAAATGCCGACCGAAAGGGACGGACATAAATCTCGTTTTTAAGTACGGAACATTGTTTTTTCATTTTAAAACGCACCGAGTTAAGTAATGGAGTGGCTAGTCTCTTAGGTGTATCTTTTTCCATGCGAAACCATGTGTATTTCGTCCACTTATAAGTTCGGAACAAAAATCGAGTACATACCAACCCGAAAGTCCGGACAAAACCCCCTTCCCATGGTTCAAATGTTCTATATTGGCCTTAAAACGTCCCGGATAAGCCTTGTCCATCTTGAGGTTTTAGATTCCAAAACAAGTGAGTTTCGTCCATTTCCAAGTTCGGACCGAAAACCGAGTAAATGCCGACCGAACGGACGGACATAAATCTCGTTTTTACGGACGGAACGTTGTTTTTTCACCTTAGAATGCCCCGAGTTAAGTAATGGAGTGGCTAGTCTCTTAGGTATATCGTTTTCCATGCGAAAACATGTGTGTTTCGTCCATTTATAAGTTCGGAACAAAAATCGAGTACATACCAAGCCGAAAGTCCGGACAAAACCCCCTTCCCATGGTTCAAATGTTCTATATTGGCCTTACAACGTCCCAGCTAAGCCTTGTCGATCTTGAGGTTTTAGATTCCAAAACAAGTGAGTTTCGTCTATTGACAAGTTCTAACCGAAAACCGAGTAAATGCCGACCGAACGTACGGACATAAATCTCGTTTTTACAGACGGAACGTTGTTTTTTCACCTTAGAACGTCCCAAGTTAAGTAATGGAGTGGCTAGTCTCTTAGATGTATCGTTTTCCATGCGAAAACATGTGTGTTTCGTCCACTTATAAGTTCGGAACAAAAATCGAGTACATACCAAGCCGAAAGTCCGGACAAAACCCCCTTCCCATGGTTCAAATGTTCTATATTGGCCTTAAAACGTCCCGGCTAAGCCTTGTCCACCTTGAGGTTTTACATTCCAAAACAAGTGAGTTTCGTCCATTTCCAAGTTCGGACCGAAAACCGAGTAAATGCCGACCGAACGGACGGACATAAATCTCGTTTGTACGAACGGAACGTTGTTTTTTCACCTTAGAATGCCCTGATTTAAGTAATGGAGTGGCTAGTCTCTTAGGTGTATCGTTTTCCATGCGAAATATGTGTGTTTCATCCACTAAAAAGTTCGGAACAAGAATCGTGTAAATACCGAGTCGAATGTCAGGATAAAACACTGTTCCCATGGTCCAAATGTTCTATATTGGCCTTAAAACGTCCCGGATAAGCCTTGTCCATCTTGAGGTTTTAGATTCCAAAACAAGTGAGTTTCGTCCATTTCCAATTTCGGACCGAAAACCGAGTAAATGCCGACCGAACGGACGGACATAAATCTCGTTTTTACGGATGGAACGTTGTTTTTTCACCTTAGAATGCCCCGAGTTAAGTAATGGAGTGGCTAGTCTCTTAGGTATATCGTTTTCCATGCGAAAACATGTGTGTTTCGTCAACTGATAAGTTCGGAACAAAAATCGAGTACATACCAAGACGAAAGTCCGGACAAAACCCCCTTCCCATGGTTCAAATGTTCTATATTGGCCTTAAAACGTCCCGGATAAGCCTTGTCCATCTTGAGGTTTTAGATTCCAAAACAAGTGAGTTTCGTCCATTTCCAAGTTCGGACCGAAAACCGAGTAAATGCCGACCGACGGACGGACATAAATCTCGTTTTTACGGACGGAACGTTGTTTTTTCACCGTAGAATGCCCCGAGTTAAGTAATGGAGTGGCTAGTCTCTCAGGTATATCGTTTTCCATGCGAAAACATGTGTGTTTCGTCCATTTATAAGTTCGGAACAAAAATCGAGTACATACCAAGCCGAAAGTCCGGACAAAACCCCCTTCCCATGGTTCAAATGTTCTATATTGGCCTTAAAACGTCCCGGATAAGCCTTGTCCATCTTGAGGTTTTAGATTCCAAAACAAGAGAGTTTCGTCCATTTCCAAGTTCGGACCGAAAACCGAGTAAATGCCGACCGAACGGACGGACATAAATCTCGTTTTTACGGACGGAACGTTGTTTTTTCACCTTAGAATGACCCGAGTTAAGTAATGGAGTGGCTAGTCTCTTAGGTATATCGTTTTACATGCGAAAACATGTGTGTTTCGTCAACTGATAAGTTCGGAACAAAAATCAAGTACATACCAAGCAGAATGTCTGGACAAAACCCTGTTCCCATGGTCCAAATGTTCTATATTGGCCTTACAACGTCCCGGCTAAGCCTTGTCGATCTTGAGGTTTTAGATTCCAAAACAAGTGAGTTTGGTCTATTGACAAGTTCTAACCGAAAACCGAGTAAATGCCGACCGAAAGTACGGACATAAATCTCGTTTTTACGGACGGAACGTTGTTTTTTCACCTTAGAACGTCCCAAGTTAAGTAATGGAGTGGCTAGTCTCTTAGATGTATCGTTTTTCATGCGAAAACATGTGTGTTTCGTCAACTGATAAGTTCGGAACAAAAATCGAGTACATACCAAGCAGAATGTCTGGACAAAACCCTGTTCCCATGGTCCAAATATTCTATATTGGCCTTAAAACGTCCCGGCTAAGCCTTGTCCATCTTGAGGTTTTACATTCCAAAACAAGTGAGTTTCGTCCATTTCCAAGTTCGTACCGAAAACCGAGTAAATGCCGACCGAACGGACGGACATAAATCTCGTTTTTACGGACGGAACGTTGTTTTTTCACCTTAGAACGCCCCGAGTTAAGTAATGGAGTGGCTAGTCTCTTAGGTATATCGTTTTCCATGCGAAAACATGTGTGTTTCGTCCACTAATAAGTTCAGAACAAAAATCGAGTACATACCAAGCAGAATGTCTGGACAAAACCCTGTTCCCATGATCCAAATGTTCTATATTGGCGTTAAAACGTCTCGGCTAAGCCTTGTCGATCTTGAGGTTTTAGATTCCAAAACAAGTGAGTTTCGTCCATTGACAAGTTCTAACCAAAAACCGAGTAAATGCCGACCGAACGTACGGACATAAATCTCGTTTTTACGGACGGAACGTTGTTTTTTCACCTTAGAATGCCCTGATTTAAGTAATGGTTTGGCTAGTCTCTTAGGTGTATCATTTTCCATGCGAAAATATGTGTGTTTCGTCCACTAAAAAGTTCGGAACAAGAATCGAGTACATACCGAGTTGAATGTCAAGACAAAACACTGTTCCCATGGTCCAAATGTTCTATATTTCCCTTAAAACGTCCCGGATAAGCCTTGTCCATCTTGAGGTTTTAGATTCCAAAACAAGTGAGTTTCGTCCATTTCCAAGTTCGGACCGAAACCGAGTAAATGCCGACCGAACGGACGGACATAAATCTCGTTTTTACGGACGGAACGTTGTTTTTTCACCTTAGAATGCCTCGAGATAAGTAATGGAGTGGCTAGTCTCTTAGGTATATCGTTTTCCATGCGAAAACATGTGTGTTTCGTCAACTGATAAGTTCGGAACAAAAATCGAGTACATACCAAGCAGAATGTCTAGACAAAACCCTGTTCCCATGGTCCAAATATTCTATATTGGCCTTAAAACGTCCCGGCTAAGCCTTGTCGATCTTGAGGTTTTAGATTCCAAAACAAGTGAGTTTCGTCTATTGACAAGTTCTAACCGAAAACCGAGTAAATGCCGACCGAACGTACGGACATAAATCTTGTTTTTACGGACGGAACGTTGTTTTTTCACCTTAAAACGTCCCAAGTTAAGTAATGGAGTGGCTAGTCCCTTAGCTGTATCGTTTTCCATGCGAAAACATGTGTGTTTCGTCCACTTATAAGTTCGCAACAAAAATCGAGTACATACCAAGCCGAAAGTCCGGACAAAACCCCCTTCTCATGGTTCAAATGTTCTATATTGGCCTTAAAACGTCCCGGCTAAGCCTTGTCCATCTTGAGGTTTTACATTCCAAAGCAATTGAGTTTCGTCCATTTCCAAGTTCGGACCGAAAACCGAGTAAATGCCGACCGAACGGATGGACATAAATCTCGTTTTTACGGACGGAACGTTGTATTTTCACCTTAGAATGCCCTGATTTAAGTAATGGATTGGCTAGTCTCTTAGGTGTATCGTTTTCCATGCGAAAATATGTGTGTTTCGTCCACTAAGAAGTTCGGAACAAGAATCGAGTACATACCGAGTCGAATGTCAGGACAAAACACTGTTCCGATGGTCCAAATGTTCTATATTTCCCTTAATACGTCCCGGCTAACCCTTGTCGATCTTGAGCTTTAAGATTTTTAAACAAGTGAGTTTCGTCCATTTCCAAGTTCGGACTGAAAACCGAGTAAATGCCGACCGAAAGGGACGGACATAAATCTCGTTTTTACGGACGGAACATTGTTTTTTCACTTTAGAACGCACCGAGTTAAGTAATGGAGTGGCTAGTCTCTTAGGTGTATCTTTTTCCATGCGAAACCATGTGTATTTCGTCCACTTATAAGTTCGGAACAAAAATCGAGTACATACCAAGCCGAAAGTCCGGACAAAACCCCCTTCCCATGGTTCAAATGTTCTATATTGGCCTTAAAACGTCCCGGATAAGCCTTGTCCATCTTGAGGTTTTAGATTCCAAAACAAGTGAGTTTCGTCCATTTCCAAGTTCGGACCGAAAATCGAGTAAATGCCGACCGAACGGACGGACATAAATCTCGTTTCTACGGACGGAACGTTGTTTTTTCACCTTAGAATGCCCCGAGTTAAGTAATGGAGTGGCTAGTCTCTTAGGTTTATCGTTTTCCATGCGAAAACATGTGTGTTTCGTCCATTTATAAGTTCGGAACAAAAATCGAGTACATACCAAACCGAAAGTCTGGACAAAACCCCCTTCCCATGGTTCAAAGGTTCTATATTGGCCTTAAAACGTCCCGGATAAGCCTTGTCCATCTTGAGGTTTTAGATTGAAAAACAAGTGAGTTTCATCCATTTCCAAGTTCGGACCGAAAACCGAGTAAATGCCGACCGAACGGACGGACATAAATCTCGTTTCTACGGACGGAATGTTGTTTTTTCACCTTAGAATGCCCCGAGTTAAGTAATGGAGGGGCTAGTCTCTTAGGTATATCGTTTTCCATGCGAAAACATGTGTGTTTCGTCAACTGATAAGTTCGGAACAAAAATCGAGTACATACCAAGCAGAATGTCTGGACAAAACCCTGTTCCCATGGTCCAAATATTCTATATTGGCCTTAAAACGTCCCGGCTAAGCCTTGTCCATCTTGAGGTTTTACATTCCAAAGCAATTGAGTTTCATCCATTTCCAAGTTCGGACCGAAAACCGAGTAAATGCCGACCGAACGGATGGACATAAATCTCGTTTTTACGGACGGAATGTTGTATTTTCACCTTAGAATGCCCTGATTTAAGTAATGGATTGGCTAGTCTCTTAGGTGTATCGTTTTCCATGCGAAAATATGTGTGTTTCGTCCACTAAAAAGTTCGGAACAAGAATCGAGTACATACCGAGTCGAATGTCAGGACAAAACACTGTTCCGATGGTCCAAATGTTCTATATTTCCCTTAAAACGTCCCGGCTAACCCTTGTCGATCTTGAGCTTTAAGATTTTTAAACAAGTGAGTTTCGTCCATTTCCAAGTTCGGACTGAAAACCGAGTAAATGCCGACCGAAAGGGACGGACATAAATCTCGTTTTTACGGACGGAACATTGTTTTTTCACTTTAGAACGCACCGAGTTAAGTAATGGAGTGGCTAGTCTCTTAGGTGTATCTTTTTCCATGCGAAACCATGTGTATTTCGTCCACTTATAAGTTCGGAACAAAAATCGAGTACATACCAAGCCGAAAGTCCGGACAAAACCCCCTTCCCATGGTTCAAATGTTCTATATTGGCCTTAAAACGTCCCGGATAAGCCTTGTCCATCTTGAGGTTTTAGATTCCAAAACAAGTGAGTTTCGTCCATTTCCAAGTTCGGACCGAAAACCGAGTAAATGCCGACCGAACGGACGGACATAAATCTCGTTTCTACGGACGGAACGTTGTTTTTTCACCTTAGAATGCCCCGAGTTAAGTAATGGAGTGGCTAGTCTCTTAGGTTTATCGTTTTCCATGCGAAAACATGTGTGTTTCGTCCACTAATAAGTTCGGAACAAAAATCGAGTACATACCAAGCAGAATGTCCGGACAAAACCCCCTTCCCATGGTTCAAATGTTCTATATTGGCCTTAAACGTCCCGGCTAAGCCTTGTCCATCTTGAGGTTTTACATTCCAAAACAAGTGAGTTTCGTCCATTTCCAAGTTCGGACCGAAAACCGAGTAAATGCCGACGGAACGGACGGACATAAATCTCGTTTTTACGGACGGAACGTTGTTTTTTCACCTTAGAATGCCCCGAGTTAAGTAATGGAGTGGCTAGTCTCTTAGGTGTACCTTTTTCCATGCGAAACCATGTGTATTTCGTCCACTAAAAAGTTCAGAACAAAAATCGAGTACATACCGAGTCGAATGTCAGGATAAAACACTGTTCCCTTGGTCCAAATGTTCTATATTGCCCTTAAAACGTCCCGGCTAACCCTTGTCGATCTTGAGCTTTTAAATTTTTAAACAATTGAGTTTCGTCCATTTCAAAGTTCGGACTGAAAACCGAGTAAATGCCGACCGAACGGACGAACATAAATCTCGTTTTTACGGACGGATCATTGTTTTTTAACTTTAGAACGCACCGAGTTAAGTAATGGAGTGGCTAGTCTCTTAGGTGTATCTTTTTCCATGCGAAACCATGTTTATTTCGTCCACTTATAAGTTCGGAACAAAAATCGAGTACATACCAAGCCGAAAGTCCGGACAAAACCCCCTTCCCATGGTTCAAATGTTCTATATTGGCCTTAAAACGTCCCGGCTAAGCCTTGTCCATCTTGAGGTTTTAGATTCCAAAACAAGTGAGTTTCGTCCATTTCCAAGTTCGGACCGAAAACCGAGTAAATGCCGACCGAACGGACGGACATAAATCTCGTTTTTACGGACGGAACGTTGTTTTTTCACCTTAGAACGCCCCGAGTTAAGTAATGGAGTGGCTAGTCTCTTAGGTATATCGTTTTCCATGCGAAAACATGTGTGTTTCGTCCACTAATAAGTTCGGAACAAAAATCGAGTACATACCAAGCAGAATGTCTGGACAAAACCCTGTTCCCATGGTCCAAATGTTCTATATTGGCGTTAAAACGTCTCGGCTAAGCCTTGTCCATCTTGAGGTTTTAGATTCCAAAACAAGTGAGTTTCGTCCATTTCCAAGTTTGGACCGAAAACCGAGTAAATGCCGACCGAACGGACGGACATAAATCTCGTTTTTACGGACGGAACGTTGTTTTTTCACCTTAGAATGCCCTGATTTAAGTAATGGATTGGCTAGTCTCTTAGGTGTATCGTTTTCCATGCGAAAATATGTGTGTTTCGTCCACTAAAAATTTCGGAACAAGAATCGAGTACATACCGAGTTGAATGTCAGGACAAAACATTGTTCCCATGGTCCAAATGTTCTATAATTCCCTTAAAACGTCCCGGCTAACCCTTGTCGATCCTGAGCTTTAAGATTTTTGAACAAGTGAGTTTCGTCCATTTCCAAGTTCGGACTGAAAACCGAGTAAATGCCGACCGAAAGGGACGGACATAAATCTCGTTTTTACGGACGGAACATTGTTTTTTCACTTTACAACGCACCGAGTTAAGTAATGGAGTGGCTAGTCTCTTAGGTGTATCTTTTTCCATGCGAAACCATGTGTATTTCGTCCACTTATAAGTTCGGAACAAAAATCGAGTACATACCAAGCCGAAAGTCCGGACAAAACCCCCTTCACATGGTTCAAATGTTCTATATTGGCCTTAAAATGTCCCGGATAAGCCTTGTCCATCTTGAGGTTTTAGATTCCAAAACAAGTGAGTTTCGTCCATTTCCAAGTTCGGATAAAAAACCGAGTAAATGCCGACCGAACGGACGGACATAAATCTCGTTTTTACGGACGGAACGTTGTTTTTTCACCTTAGAATGCCCCGAGTTAAGTAATGGAGTGGCTAGTCTCTTAGGTATATCGTTTTCCATGCGAAAACATGTGTGTTTCGTCAACTGATAAGTTCGGAACAAAAATCGAGTACATACCAAGCCGAAAGTCCGGACAAAACCCCCTTCCCATGGTTCAAATGTTCTATATTGGCCTTAAAACGTCCCGGATAAGCCTTGTCCATCTTGAGGTTTTAGATTCCAAAACAAGTGAGTTTCGTCCATTTCCAAGTTCGGACCGAAAACCGAGTAAATGCCGACCGAACGGACGGACATAAATCTCGTTTGTACGAACGGAACGTTGTTTTTTCACCTTAGAATGCCCTGATTTAAGTAATGGAGTGGCTAGTCTCTTAGGTGTATCGTTTTCCATTCGAAATATGTGTGTTTCGTCCACTAAAAAGTTCGGAACAAGAATCGTGTACATACCGAGTCGAATGTCTGGATAAAACACTGTTCCCATGGTCCAAATGTTCTATATTGCCCTTAAAACGTCCCGGCTAACCCTTGCCGATCTTGAGCTTTAAGATTATTAAAAAGTGAGTTTCGTCCATTTCCAAGTTCGGACCGAAAACCGAGTAAATGCCGACTGAACGGACGGACATAAATCTCGTTTTTACGGACGGAACGTTGTTGTTTCACCTTAGAATGCCCCGAGTTAAGTAATGGAGTGGCTAGTCTCTCAGGTATATCGTTTTCCATGCGAAAACATGTGTGTTTCGTCCATTTATAAGTTCGGAACAAAAATCGAGTACATACCAAGCCGAAAGTCCGGACAAAACCCCCTTCCCATGGTTCAAATGTTCTATATTGGCCTTAAAACGTCCCGGATAAGCCTTGTCCATCTTGAGGTTTTAGATTCCAAAACAAGTGAGTTTCGTCCATTTCCAAGTTTGGACCGAAAACCGAGTAAATGCCGACCGAACGGACGGACATAAATCTCGTTTTTACGGACGGAACGTTGTTTTTTCACCTTAGAATGCCCTGATTTAAGTAATGGATTGGCTAGTCTCTTAGGTGTATCGTTTTCCATGCGAAAATATGTGTGTTTCGTCCACTAAAAATTTCGGAACAAGAATCGAGTACATACCGAGTTGAATGTCAGGACAAAACATTGTTCCCATGGTCCAAATGTTCTATAATTCCCTTAAAACGTCCCGGCTAACCCTTGTCGATCCTGAGCTTTAAGATTTTTGAACAAGTGAGTTTCGTCCATTTCCAAGTTCGGACTGAAAACCGAGTAAATGCCGACCGAAAGGGACGGACATAAATCTCGTTTTTACGGACGGAACATTGTTTTTTCACTTTACAACGCACCGAGTTAAGTAATGGAGTGGCTAGTCTCTTAGGTGTATCTTTTTCCATGCGAAACCATGTGTATTTCGTCCACTTATAAGTTCGGAACAAAAATCGAGTACATACCAAGCCGAAAGTCCGGACAAAACCCCCTTCACATGGTTCAAATGTTCTATATTGGCCTTAAAATGTCCCGGATAAGCCTTGTCCATCTTGAGGTTTTAGATTCCAAAACAAGTGAGTTTCGTCCATTTCCAAGTTCGGATAAAAAACCGAGTAAATGCCGACCGAACGGACGGACATAAATCTCGTTTTTACGGACGGAACGTTGTTTTTTCACCTTAGAATGCCCCGAGTTAAGTAATGGAGTGGCTAGTCTCTTAGGTATATCGTTTTCCATGCGAAAACATGTGTGTTTCGTCAACTGATAAGTTCGGAACAAAAATCGAGTACATACCAAGCCGAAAGTCCGGACAAAACCCCCTTCCCATGGTTCAAATGTTCTATATTGGCCTTAAAACGTTCCGGATAAGCCTTGTTCATCTTGAGGTTTTAGATTCCAAAACAAGTGAGTTTCGTCCATTTCCAAGTTCGGACCGAAAACCGAGTAAATGCCGACCGAACGGACGGACATAAATCTCGTTTGTACGAACGGAACGTTGTTTTTTCACCTTAGAATGCCCTGATTTAAGTAATGGAGTGGCTAGTCTCTTAGGTGTATCGTTTTCCATTCGAAATATGTGTGTTTCGTCCACTAAAAAGTTCGGAACAAGAATCGTGTACATACCGAGTCGAATGTCTGGATAAAACACTGTTCCCATGGTCCAAATGTTCTATATTGCCCTTAAAACGTCCCGGCTAACCCTTGCCGATCTTGAGCTTTAAGATTATTAAAAAGTGAGTTTCGTCCATTTCCAAGTTCGGACCGAAAACCGAGTAAATGCCGACTGAACGGACGGACATAAATCTCGTTTTTACGGACGGAACGTTGTTGTTTCACCTTAGAATGCCCCGAGTTAAGTAATGGAGTGGCTAGTCTCTCAGGTATATCGTTTTCCATGCGAAAACATGTGTGTTTCGTCCATTTATAAGTTCGGAACAAAAATCGAGTACATACCAAGCCGAAAGTCCGGACAAAACCCCCTTCCCATGGTTCAAATGTTCTATATTGGCCTTAAAACGTCCCGGATAAGCCTTGTCCATCTTGAGGTTTTAGATTCCAAAACAAGTGAGTTTCGTCCATTTCCAAGTTCGGACCGAAAACCGAGTAAATGCCGACCGAACGGACGGACATAAATCTCGTTTTTACGGACGGAACGTTGTTTTTTCACCTTAGAATGCCCTGATTTAAGTAATGGATTGGCTAGTCTCTTAGGTGTATCGTTTTCCATGCGAAAATATGTGTGTTTCGTCCACTAAAAATTTCGGAACAAGAATCGAGTACATACCGAGTTGAATGTCAGGACAAAACATTGTTCCCATGGTCCAAATGTTCTATAATTCCCTTAAAACGTCCCGGCTAACCCTTGTCGATCCTGAGCTTTAAGATTTTTGAACAAGTGAGTTTCGTCCATTTCCAAGTTTGGACTGAAAACCGAGTAAATGCCGACCGAAAGGGACGGACATAAATCTCGTTTTTACGGACGGAACATTGTTTTTTCACTTTACAACGCACCGAGTTAAGTAATGGAGTGGCTAGTCTCTTAGGTGTATCTTTTTCCATGCGAAACCATGTGTATTTCGTCCACTTATAAGTTCGGAACAAAAATCGAGTACATACCAAGCCGAAAGTCCGGACAAAACCCCCTTCACATGGATCAAATGTTCTATATTGGCCTTAAAATGTCCCGGATAAGCCTTGTCCATCTTGAGGTTTTAGATTCCAAAACAAGTGAGTTTCGTCCATTTCCAAGTTCGGATAAAAAACCGAATAAATGCCGACCGAACGGACGGACATAAATCTCGTTTTTACGGACGGAACGTTGTTTTTTCACCTTAGAATGCCCCGAGTTAAGTAATGGAGTGGCTAGTCTCTTAGGTATATCGTTTTCCATGCGAAAACATGTGTGTTTCGTCAACTGATAAGTTCGGAACAAAAATCGAGTACATACCAAGCCGAAAGTCCGGACAAAACCCCCTTCCCATGGTTCAAATGTTCTATATTGGCCTTAAAACGTCCCGGATAAGCCTTGTCCATCTTGAGGTTTTAGATTCCAAAACAAGTGAGTTTCGTCCATTTCCAAGTTCGGACCGAAAACCGAGTAAATGCCGACCGAACGGACGGACATAAATCTCGTTTGTACGAACGGAACGTTGTTTTTTCACCTTAGAATGCCCTGATTTAAGTAATGGAGTGGCTAGTCTCTTAGGTGTATCGTTTTCCATTCGAAATATGTGTGTTTCGTCCACTAAAAAGTTCGGAACAAGAATCGTGTACATACCGAGTCGAATGTCTGGATAAAACACTGTTCCCATGGTCCAAATGTTCTATATTGCCCTTAAAACGTCCCGGCTAACCCTTGCCGATCTTGAGCTTTAAGATTATTAAAAAGTGAGTTTCGTCCATTTCCAAGTTCGGACCGAAAACCGAGTAAATGCCGACTGAACGGACGGACATAAATCTCGTTTTTACGGACGGAACGTTGTTGTTTCACCTTAGAATGCCCCGAGTTAAGTAATGGAGTGGCTAGTCTCTCAGGTATATCGTTTTCCATGCGAAAACATGTGTGTTTCGTCCATTTATAAGTTCGGAACAAAAATCGAGTACATACCAAGCCGAAAGTCCGGACAAAACCCCCTTACCATGGTTCAAATGTTCTATATTGGCCTTAAAACGTCCCGGATAAGCCTTGTCCATCTTGAGGTTTTAGATTCCAAAACAAGTGAGTTTCGTCCATTTCCAAGTTCGGACCGAAAACCGAGTAAATGCCGACCGAACGGACGGACATAAATCTCGTTTTTACGGACGGAACGTTGTTTTTTCACCTTAGAATGCCCTGATTTAAGTAATGGATTGGCTAGTCTCTTAGGTGTATCGTTTTCCATGCGAAAATATGTGTGTTTCGTCCACTAAAAATTTCGGAACAAGAATCGAGTACATACCGAGTTGAATGTCAGGACAAAACATTGTTCCCATGGTCCAAATGTTCTATAATTCCCTTAAAACGTCCCGGCTAACCCTTGTCGATCCTGAGCTTTAAGATTTTTGAACAAGTGAGTTTCGTCCATTTCCAAGTTCGGACTGAAAACCGAGTAAATGCCGACCGAAAGGGACGGACATAAATCTCGTTTTTACGGACGGAACATTGTTTTTTCACTTTACAACGCACCGAGTTAAGTAATGGAGTGGCTAGTCTCTTAGGTGTATCTTTTTCCATGCGAAACCATGTGTATTTCGTCCACTTATAAGTTCGGAACAAAAATCGAGTACATACCAAGTCGAAAGTCCGGACAAAACCCCCTTCACATGGTTCAAATGTTCTATATTGGCCTTAAAATGTCCCGGATAAGCCTTGTCCATCTTGAGGTTTTAGATTCCAAAACAAGTGAGTTTCGTCCATTTCCAAGTTCGGATAAAAAACCGAGTAAATGCCGACCGAACGGACGGACATAAATCTCGTTTTTACGGACGGAACGTTGTTTTTTCACCTTAGAATGCCCCGAGTTAAGTAATGGAGTGGCTAGTCTCTTAGGTATATCGTTTTCCATGCGAAAACATGTGTGTTTCGTCAACTGATAAGTTCGGAACAAAAATCGAGTACATACCAAGCCGAAAGTCCGGACAAAACCCCCTTCCCATGGTTCAAATGTTCTATATTGGCCTTAAAACGTCCCGGATAAGCCTTGTCCATCTTGAGGTTTTAGATTCCAAAACAAGTGAGTTTCGTCCATTTCCAAGTTCGGACCGAAAACCGAGTAAATGCCGACCGAACGGACGGACATAAATCTCGTTTGTACGAACGGAACGTTGTTTTTTCACCTTAGAATGCCCTGATTTAAGTAATGGAGTGGCTAGTCTCTTAGGTGTATCGTTTTCCATTCGAAATATGTGTGTTTCGTCCACTAAAAAGTTCGGAACAAGAATCGTGTACATACCGAGTCGAATGTCTGGATAAAACACTGTTCCCATGGTCCAAATGTTCTATATTGCCCTTAAAACGTCCCGGCTAACCCTTGCCGATCTTGAGCTTTAAGATTATTAAAAAGTGAGTTTCGTCCATTTCCAAGTTCGGACCGAAAACCGAGTAAATGCCGACTGAACGGACGGACATAAATCTCGTTTTTACGGACGGAACGTTGTTGTTTCACCTTAGAATGCCCCGAGTTAAGTAATGGAGTGGCTAGTCTCTCAGGTATATCGTTTTCCATGCGAAAACATGTGTGTTTCGTCCATTTATAAGTTCGGAACAAAAATCGAGTACATACCAAGCCGAAAGTCCGGACAAAACCCCCTTCCCATGGTTCAAATGTTCTATATTGGCCTTAAAACGTCCCGGATAAGCCTTGTCCATCTTGAGGTTTTAGATTCCAAAACAAGTGAGTTTCGTCCATTTCCAAGTTCGGACCGAAAACCGAGTAAATGCCGACCGAACGGACGGACATAAATCTCGTTTTTACGGACGGAACGTTGTTTTTTCACCTTAGAATGCCCTGATTTAAGTAATGGATTGGCTAGTCTCTTAGGTGTATCGTTTTCCATGCGAAAATATGTGTGTTTCGTCCACTAAAAATTTCGGAACAAGAATCGAGTACATACCGAGTTGAATGTCAGGACAAAACATTGTTCCCATGGTCCAAATGTTCTATAATTCCCTTAAAACGTCCCGGCTAACCCTTGTCGATCCTGAGCTTTAAGATTTTTGAACAAGTGAGTTTCGTCCATTTCCAAGTTCGGACTGAAAACCGAGTAAATGCCGACCGAAAGGGACGGACATAAATCTCGTTTTTACGGACGGAACATTGTTTTTTCACTTTACAACGCACCGAGTTAAGTAATGGAGTGGCTAGTCTCTTAGGTGTATCTTTTTCCATGCGAAACCATGTGTATTTCGTCCACTTATAAGTTCGGAACAAAAATCGAGTACATACCAAGTCGAAAGTCCGGACAAAACCCCCTTCACATGGTTCAAATGTTCTATATTGGCCTTAAAATGTCCCGGATAAGCCTTGTCCATCTTGAGGTTTTAGATTCCAAAACAAGTGAGTTTCGTCCATTTCCAAGTTCGGATAAAAAACCGAGTAAATGCCGACCGAACGGACGGACATAAATCTCGTTTTTACGGACGGAACGTTGTTTTTTCACCTTAGAATGCCCCGAGTTAAGTAATGGAGTGGCTAGTCTCTTAGGTATATCGTTTTCCATGCGAAAACATGTGTGTTTCGTCAACTGATAAGTTCGGAACAAAAATCGAGTACATACCAAGCCGAAAGTCCGGACAAAACCCCCTTCCCATGGTTCAAATGTTCTATATTGGCCTTAAAACGTCCCGGATAAGCCTTGTCCATCTTGAGGTTTTAGATTCCAAAACAAGTGAGTTTCGTCCATTTCCAAGTTCGGACCGAAAACCGAGTAAATGCCGACCGAACGGACGGACATAAATCTCGTTTGTACGAACGGAACGTTGTTTTTTCACCTTAGAATGCCCTGATTTAAGTAATGGAGTGGCTAGTCTCTTAGGTGTATCGTTTTCCATTCGAAATATGTGTGTTTCGTCCACTAAAAAGTTCGGAACAAGAATCGTGTACATACCGAGTCGAATGTCTGGATAAAACACTGTTCCCATGGTCCAAATGTTCTATATTGCCCTTAAAACGTCCCGGCTAACCCTTGCCGATCTTGAGCTTTAAGATTATTAAAAAGTGAGTTTCGTCCATTTCCAAGTTCGGACCGAAAACCGAGTAAATGCCGACTGAACGGACGGACATAAATCTCGTTTTTACGGACGGAACGTTGTTGTTTCACCTTAGAATGCCCCGAGTTAAGTAATGGAGTGGCTAGTCTCTCAGGTATATCGTTTTCCATGCGAAAACATGTGTGTTTCGTCCATTTATAAGTTCGGAACAAAAATCGAGTACATACCAAGCCGAAAGTCCGGACAAAACCCCCTTCCCATGGTTCAAATGTTCTATATTGGCCTTAAAACGTCCCGGATAAGCCTTGTCCATCTTGAGGTTTTAGATTCCAAAACAAGTGAGTTTCGTCCATTTCCAAGTTCGGACCGAAAACCGAGTAAATGCCGACCGAACGGACGGACATAAATCTCGTTTTTACGGACGGAACGTTGTGTTTTCACCTTAGAATGCCCTGATTTAAGTAATGGAGTGGCTAGTCTCTTAGGTATATCGTTTTCCATGCGAAAACATGTGTGTTTCGTCCATTTATAAGTTCGGAACAAAAATCGAATACATGCCAAGCCGAAAGTCCGGACAAAACTCCTTTCCCATGGTTCAAATGTTCTATATTGGCCTTAAAACGTCCCGGATAAGCCTTGTCCATCTTGAGGTTTTAAATTCCAAAACAAGTGAGTTTCGTCCATTTCCAAGTTCGGACCGAAAACCGAGTAAATGCCGACCGAACGGACGGACATAAATCTCGTTTTTATGGACGGAACGTTGTTTTTTCACCTTAGAATGCCCCGAGTTAAGTAATGGAGTGGCTAGTCTCTTAGGTATATCGTTTTCCATGCGAAAACATGTGTGTTTCGTCAACTGATAAGTTCGGAACAAAAATCGAGTACATACCAAGCCGAAAGTCCGGACAAAACCCCCTTCCCATGGTTCAAATGTTCTATATTGGCCTTAAAACGTCCCGGATAAGCCTTGTCCATCTTGAGGTTTTAGATTCCAAAACAAGTGAGTTTCGTCCATTTCCAAGTTCGGACCGAAAACCGAGTAAATGCCGACCGAACGGACGGACATAAATCTCGTTTGTACGAACGGAACGTTGTTTTTTCACCTTAGAATGCCCTGATTTAAGTAATGGAGTGGCTAGTCTCTTAGGTGTATCGTTTTCCATTCGAAATATGTGTGTTTCGTCCACTAAAAAGTTCGGAACAAGAATCGTGTACATACCGAGTCGAATGTCTGGATAAAACACTGTTCCCATGGTCCAAATGTTCTATATTGCCCTTAAAACGTCCCGGCTAACCCTTGCCGATCTTGAGCTTTAAGATTATTAAAAAGTGAGTTTCGTCCATTTCCAAGTTCGGACCGAAAACCGAGTAAATGCCGACTGAACGGACGGACATAAATCTCGTTTTTACGGACGGAACGTTGTTGTTTCACCTTAGAATGCCCCGAGTTAAGTAATGGAGTGGCTAGTCTCTCAGGTATATCGTTTTCCATGCGAAAACATGTGTGTTTCGTCCATTTATAAGTTCGGAACAAAAATCGAGTACATACCAAGCCGAAAGTCCGGACAAAACCCCCTTCCCGTGGTTCAAATGTTCTATATTGGCCTTAAAACGTCCCGGATAAGCCTTGTCCATCTTGAGGTTTTAGATTCCAAAACAAGTGAGTTTCGTCCATTTCCAAGTTCGGACCGAAAACCGAGTAAATGCCGACCGAACGGACGGACATAAATCTTGTTTTTACGGACGGAACGTTGTTTTTTCACCTTAGAATGCCCTGATTTAAGTAATGGATTGGCTAGTCTCTTAGGTGTATCGTTTTCCATGCGAAAATATGTGTGTTTCGTCCACTAAAAATTTCGGAACAAGAATCGAGTACATACCGAGTTGAATGTCAGGACAAAACATTGTTCCCATGGTCCAAATGTTCTATAATTCCCTTAAAACGTCCCGGCTAACCCTTGTCGATCCTGAGCTTTAAGATTTTTGAACAAGTGAGTTTCGTCCATTTCCAAGTTCGGACTGAAAACCGAGTAAATGCCGACCGAAAGGGACGGACATAAATCTCGTTTTTACGGACGGAACATTGTTTTTTCACTTTACAACGCACCGAGTTAAGTAATGGAGTGGCTAGTCTCTTAGGTGTATCTTTTTCTATGCGAAACCATGTGTATTTCGTCCACTTATAAGTTCGGAACAAAAATCGAGTACATACCAAGCCGAAAGTCCGGACAAAACCCCCTTCACATGGTTCAAATGTTCTATATTGGCCTTAAAATGTCCCGGATAAGCCTTGTCCATCTTGAGGTTTTAGATTCCAAAACAAGTGAGTTTCGTCCATTTCCAAGTTCGGATAAAAAACCGAGTAAATGCCGACCGAACGGACGGACATAAATCTCGTTTTTACGGACGGAACGTTGTTTTTTCACCTTAGAATGCCCCGAGTTAAGTAATGGAGTGGCTAGTCTCTTAGGTATATCGTTTTCCATGCGAAAACATGTGTGTTTAGTCAACTGATAAGTTCGGAACAAAAATCGAGTACATACCAAGCCGAAAGTCCGGACAAAACCCCCTTCCCATGGTTCAAATGTTCTATATTGGCCTTAAAACGTCCCGGATAAGCCTTGTCCATCTTGAGGTTTTAGATTCCAAAACAAGTGAGTTTCGTCCATTTCCAAGTTCGGACCGAAAACCGAGTAAATGCCGACCGAACGGACGGACATAAATCTCGTTTTTACGGACGGAACGTTGTGTTTTCACCTTAGAATGCCCTGATTTAAGTAATGGAGTGGCTAGTCTCTTAGGTATATCGTTTTCCATGCGAAAACATGTGTGTTTCGTCCATTTATAAGTTCGGAACAAAAATCGAATACATGCCAAGCCGAAAGTCCGGACAAAACTCCTTTCCCATGGTTCAAATGTTCTATATTGGCCTTAAAACGTCCCGGATAAGCCTTGTCCATCTTGAGGTTTTAAATTCCAAAACAAGTGAGTTTCGTCCATTTCCAAGTTCGGACCGAAAACCGAGTAAATGCCGACCGAACGGACGGACATAAATCTCGTTTTTATGGACGGAACGTTGTTTTTTCACCTTAGAATGCCCCGAGTTAAGTAATGGAGTGGCTAGTCTCTTAGGTATATCGTTTTCCATGCGAAAACATGTGTGTTTCGTCAACTGATAAGTTCGGAACAAAAATCGAGTACATACCAAGCCGAAAGTCCGGACAAAACCCCCTTCCCATGGTTCAAATGTTCTATATTGGCCTTAAAACGTCCCGGATAAGCCTTGTCCATCTTGAGGTTTTAGATTCCAAAACAAGTGAGTTTCGTCCATTTCCAAGTTCGGACCGAAAACCGAGTAAATGCCGACCGAACGGACGGACATAAATCTCGTTTGTACGAACGGAACGTTGTTTTTTCACCTTAGAATGCCCTGATTTAAGTAATGGAGTGGCTAGTCTCTTAGGTGTATCGTTTTCCATTCGAAATATGTGTGTTTCGTCCACTAAAAAGTTCGGAACAAGAATCGTGTACATACCGAGTCGAATGTCTGGATAAAACACTGTTCCCATGGTCCAAATGTTCTATATTGCCCTTAAAACGTCCCGGCTAACCCTTGCCGATCTTGAGCTTTAAGATTATTAAAAAGTGAGTTTCGTCCATTTCCAAGTTCGGACCGAAAACCGAGTAAATGCCGACTGAACGGACGGACATAAATCTCGTTTTTACGGACGGAACGTTGTTGTTTCACCTTAGAATGCCCCGAGTTAAGTAATGGAGTGGCTAGTCTCTCAGGTATATCGTTTTCCATGCGAAAACATGTGTGTTTCGTCCATTTATAAGTTCGGAACAAAAATCGAGTACATACCAAGCCGAAAGTCCGGACAAAACCCCCTTCCCATGGTTCAAATGTTCTATATTGGCCTTAAAACGTCCCGGATAAGCCTTGTCCATCTTGAGGTTTTAGATTCCAAAACAAGTGAGTTTCGTCCATTTCCAAGTTCGGACCGAAAACCGAGTAAATGCCGACCGAACGGACGGACATAAATCTTGTTTTTACGGACGGAACGTTGTTTTTTCACCTTAGAATGCCCTGATTTAAGTAATGGATTGGCTAGTCTCTTAGGTGTATCGTTTTCCATGCGAAAATATGTGTGTTTCGTCCACTAAAAATTTCGGAACAAGAATCGAGTACATACCGAGTTGAATGTCAGGACAAAACATTGTTCCCATGGTCCAAATGTTCTATAATTCCCTTAAAACGTCCCGGCTAACCCTTGTCGATCCTGAGCTTTAAGATTTTTGAACAAGTGAGTTTCGTCCATTTCCAAGTTCGGACTGAAAACCGAGTAAATGCCGACCGAAAGGGACGGACATAAATCTCGTTTTTACGGACGGAACATTGTTTTTTCACTTTACAACGCACCGAGTTAAGTAATGGAGTGGCTAGTCTCTTAGGTGTATCTTTTTCCATGCGAAACCATGTGTATTTCGTCCACTTATAAGTTCGGAACAAAAATCGAGTACATACCAAGCCGAAAGTCCGGACAAAACCCCCTTCACATGGTTCAAATGTTCTATATTGGCCTTAAAATGTCCCGGATAAGCCTTGTCCATCTTGAGGTTTTAGATTCCAAAACAAGTGAGTTTCGTCCATTTCCAAGTTCGGATAAAAAACCGAGTAAATGCCGACCGAACGGACGGACATAAATCTCGTTTTTACGGACGGAACGTTGTTTTTTCACCTTAGAATGCCCCGAGTTAAGTAATGGAGTGGCTAGTCTCTTAGGTATATCGTTTTCCATGCGAAAACATGTGTGTTTAGTCAACTGATAAGTTCGGAACAAAAATCGAGTACATACCAAGCCGAAAGTCCGGACAAAACCCCCTTCCCATGGTTCAAATGTTCTATATTGGCCTTAAAACGTCCTGGATAAGCCTTGTCCATCTTGAGGTTTTAGATTCCAAAACAAGTGAGTTTCGTCCATTTCCAAGTTCGGACCGAAAACCGAGTAAATGCCGACCGAACGGACGGACATAAATCTCGTTTGTACGAACGGAACGTTGTTTTTTCACCTTAGAATGCCCTGATTTAAGTAATGGAGTGGCTAGTCTCTTAGGTGTATCGTTTTCCATTCGAAATATGTGTGTTTCGTCCACTAAAAAGTTCGGAACAAGAATCGTGTACATACCGAGTCGAATGTCTGGATAAAACACTGTTCCCATGGTCCAAATGTTCTATATTGCCCTTAAAACGTCCCGGCTAACCCTTGCCGATCTTGAGCTTTAAGATTATTAAAAAGTGAGTTTCGTCCATTTCCAAGTTCGGACCGAAAACCGAGTAAATGCCGACTGAACGGACGGACATAAATCTCGTTTTTACGGACGGAACGTTGTTGTTTCACCTTAAAATGCCCCGAGTTAAGTAATGGAGTGGCTAGTCTCTCAGGTATATCGTTTTCCATGCGAAAACATGTGTGTTTCGTCCATTTATAAGTTCGGAACAAAAATCGAGTACATACCAAGCCGAAAGTCCGGACAAAACCCCCTTCCCATGGCTCAAATGTTCTATATTGGCCTTAAAACGTCCCGGATAAGCCTTGTCCATCTTGAGGTTTTAGATTCCAAAACAAGTGAGTTTCGTCCATTTCCAAGTTCGGACCGAAAACCGAGTAAATGCCGACCGAACGGACGGACATAAATCTCGTTTTTACGGACGGAACGTTGTGTTTTTCACCTTAGAATGACCCGAGTTAAGTAATGGAGTGGCTAGTCTCTTAGGTATATCGTTTTCCATGCGAAAACATGTGTGTTTCGTCCATTTATAAGTTCGGAACAAAAATCGAGTACATGCCAAGCCGAAAGTCCGGACAAAACTCCTTTCCCATGGTTCAAATGTTCTATATTGGCCTTAAAACGTCCCGGATAAGCCTTGTCCATCTTGAGGTTTTAAATTCCAAAACAAGTGAGTTTCGTCCATTTCCAAGTTCGGACCGAAAACCGAGTAAATGCCGACCGAACGGACGGACATAAATCTCGTTTTTACGGACGGAACGTTGTTTTTTCACCTTAGAATGCCCCGAGTTAAGTAATGGAGTGGCTAGTCTCTTAGGTATATCGTTTTCCATGTGAAAACATGTGTTTTTCGTCAACTGATAAGTTCGGAACAAAAATCGAGTACATACCAAGCAGAATGTCTGGACAAAACCCTGTTCCCATGGTCCAAATATTCTATATTGGCCTTAAAACGTCCCGGCTAAGCCTTGTCCATCTTGAGGTTTTACATTCCAAAACAAGTGAGTTTCGTCCATTTCCAAGTTCGGACCGAAAACCGAGTAAATGCCGACCGAACGGACGGACATAAATCTCGTTTGTACGAACGGAACGTTGTTTTTTCACCTTAGAATGCCCTGATTTAAGTAATGGAGTGGCTAGTCTCTTAGGTGTATCGTTTTCCATTCGAAATATGTGTGTTTCGTCCACTAAAAAGTTCGGAACAAGAATCGTGTACATACCGAGTCGAATGTCTGGATAAAACACTGTTCCCATGGTCCAAATGTTCTATATTGCCCTTAAAACGTCCCGGCTAACCCTTGCCGATCTTGAGCTTTAAGATTATTAAAAAGTGAGTTTCGTCCATTTCCAAGTTCGGACCGAAAACCGAGTAAATGCCGACTGAACGGACGGACATAAATCTCGTTTTTACGGACGGAACGTTGTTGTTTCACCTTAGAATGCCCCGAGTTAAGTAATGGAGTGGCTAGTCTCTCAGGTATATCGTTTTCCATGCGAAAACATGTGTGTTTCGTCCATTTATAAGTTCGGAACAAAAATCGAGTACATACCAAGCCGAAAGTCCGGACAAAACCCCCTTCCCATGGTTCAAATGTTCTATATTGGCCTTAAAACGTCCCGGATAAGCCTTGTCCATCTTGAGGTTTTAGATTCCAAAACAAGTGAGTTTCGTCCATTTCCAAGTTCGGACCGAAAACCGAGTAAATGCCGACCGAACGGACGGACATAAATCTCGTTTTTACGGACGGAACGTTGTGTTTTTCACCTTAGAATGACCCGAGTTAAGTAATGGAGTGGCTAGTCTCTTAGGTATATCGTTTTCCATGCGAAAACATGTGTGTTTCGTCCATTTATAAGTTCGGAACAAAAATCGAGTACATGCCAAGCCGAAAGTCCGGACAAAACTCCTTTCCCATGGTTCAAATGTTCTATATTGGCCTTAAAACGTCCCGGATAAGCCTTTTCCATCTTGAGGTTTTAAATTCCAAAACAAGTGAGTTTCGTCCATTTCCAAGTTCGGACCGAAAACCGAGTAAATGCCGACCGAACGGACGGACATAAATCTCGTTTTTACGGACGGAACGTTGTTTTTTCACCTTAGAATGCCCCGAGTTAAGTAATGGAGTGGCTAGTCTCTTAGGTATATCGTTTTCCATGCGAAAACATGTGTTTTTCGTCAACTGATAAGTTCGGAACAAAAATCGAGTACATACCAAGCAGAATGTCTGGACAAAACCCTGTTCCCATGGTCCAAATATTCTATATTGGCCTTAAAACGTCCCGGCTAAGCCTTATCCATCTTGAGGTTTTACATTCCAAAACAAGTGAGTTTCGTCCATTTCCAAGTTCGGACCGAAAACCGAGTAAATGCCGACCGAACGGACGGACATAAATCTCGTTTGTACGAACGGAACGTTGTTTTTTCACCTTAGAATGCCCTGATTTAAGTAATGGAGTGGCTAGTCTCTTAGGTGTATCGTTTTCCATTCGAAATATGTGTGTTTCGTCCACTAAAAAGTTCGGAACAAGAATCGTGTACATACCGAGTCGAATGTCTGGATAAAACACTGTTCCCATGGTCCAAATGTTCTATATTGCCCTTAAAACGTCCCGGCTAACCCTTGCCGATCTTGAGCTTTAAGATTATTAAAAAGTGAGTTTCGTCCATTTCCAAATTCGGACCGAAAACCGAGTAAATGCCGACTGAACGGACGGACATAAATCTCGTTTTTACGGACGGAACGTTGTTGTTTCACCTTAGAATGCCCCGAGTTAAGTAATGGAGTGGCTAGTCTCTCAGGTATATCGTTTTCCATGCGAAAACATGTGTGTTTCGTCCATTTATAAGTTCGAAACAAAAATCGAGTACATACCAAGCCGAAAGTCCGGACAAAACCCCCTTCCCATGGTTCAAATGTTCTATATTGGCCTTAAAACGTCCCGGATAAGCCTTGTCCATCTTGAGGTTTTAGATTCCAAAACAAGTGAGTTTCGTCCATTTCCAAGTTCGGACCGAAAACCGAGTAAATGCCGACCGAACGGACGGACATAAATCTCGTTTTTACGGACGGAACGTTGTGTTTTTCACCTTAGAATGACCCGAGTTAAGTAATGGAGTGGCTAGTCTCTTAGGTATATCGTTTTCCATGCGAAAACATGTGTGTTTCGTCAACTGATAAGTTCGGAACAAAAATCGAGTACATGCCAAGCCGAAAGTCCGGACAAAACTCCTTTCCCATGGTTCAAATGTTCTATATTGGCCTTAAAACGTCCCGGATAAGCCTTGTCCATCTTGAGGTTTTAAATTCCAAAACAAGTGAGTTTCGTCCATTTCCAAGTTCGGACCGAAAACCGAGTAAATGCCGACCGAACGGACGGACATAAATCTCGTTTTTTACGGACGGAACGTTGTTTTTTCACCTTAGAATGCCCCGAGTTAAGTAATGGAGTGGCTAGTCTCTTAGGTATATCGTTTTCCATGCGAAAACATGTGTTTTTCGTCAACTGATAAGTTCGGAACAAAAATCGAGTACATACCAAGCAGAATGTCTGGACAAAACCCTGTTCCCATGGTCCAAATATTCTATATTGGCCTTAAAACGTCCCGGCTAAGCCTTGTCCATCTTGAGGTTTTACATTCCAAAACAAGTGAGTTTCGTCCATTTCCAAGTTCGGACCGAAAACCGAGTAAATGCCGACCGAACGGACGGACATAAATCTCGTTTGTACGAACGGAACGTTGTTTTTTCACCTTAGAATGCCCTGATTTAAGTAATGGAGTGGCTAGTCTCTTAGGTGTATCGTTTTCCATTCGAAATATGTGTGTTTCGTCCACTAAAAAGTTCGGAACAAGAATCGTGTACATACCGAGTCGAATGTCTGGATAAAATACTGTTCCCATGGTCCAAATGTTCTATATTGCCCTTAAAACGTCCCGGCTAACCCTTGCCGATCTTGAGCTTTAAGATTATTAAAAAGTGAGTTTCGTCCATTTCCAAGTTCGGACCGAAAACCGAGTAAATGCCGACTGAACGGACGGACATAAATCTCGTTTTTACGGACGGAACGTTGTTGTTTCACCTTAGAATGCCCCGAGTTAAGTAATGGAGTGGCTAGTCTCTCAGGTATATCGTTTTCCATGCGAAAACATGTGTGTTTCGTCCATTTATAAGTTCGGAACAAAAATCGAGTACATACCAAGCCGAAAGTCCGGACAAAACCCCCTTCCCATGGTTCAAATGTTTTATATTGGCCTTAAAACGTCCCGGATAAGCCTTGTCCATCTTGAGGTTTTAGATTCCAAAACAAGTGAGTTTCGTCCATTTCCAAGTTCGGACCGAAAACCGAGTAAATGCCGACCGAACGGACGGACATAAATCTCGTTTTTACGGACGGAACGTTGTGTTTTTCACCTTAGAATGACCCGAGTTAAGTAATGGAGTGGCTAGTCTCTTAGGTATATCGTTTTCCATGCGAAAACATGTGTGTTTCGTCAACTGATAAGTTCGGAACAAAAATCGAGTACATGCCAAGCCGAAAGTCCGGACAAAACTCCTTTCCCATGGTTCAAATGTTCTATATTGGCCTTAAAACGTCCCGGATAAGCCTTGTCCATCTTGAGGTTTTAAATTCCAAAACAAGTGAGTTTCGTCCATTTCCAAGTTCGGACCGAAAACCGAGTAAATGCCGACCGAACGGACGGACATAAATCTCGTTAATACGAACGGAACGTTGTTTTTTCACCTTAGAATGCCCCGAGTTAAGTAATGGAGTGGCTAGTCTCTCAGGTATATCGTTTTCCATGCGAAAACATGTGTGTTTCGTCCATTTATAAGTTCGGAACAAAAATCGAGTACATACCAAGCCGAAAGTCCGGACAAAACCCCCTTCCCATGGTTCAAATGTTCTATATTGGCCTTAAAACGTCCCGGATAAGCCTTGTCCATCTTGAGGTTTTAGATTCCAAAACAAGTGAGTTTCGTCCATTTCCAAGTTCGGACCGAAAACCGAGTAAATGCCGACCGAACGGACGGACATAAATCTCGTTTTTACGGACGGAACGTTGTGTTTTTCACCTTAGAATGACCCGAGTTAAGTAATGGAGTGGCTAGTCTCTTAGGTATATCGTTTTCCATGCGAAAACATGTGTGTTTCGTCAACTGATAAGTTCGGAACAAAAATCGAGTACATGCCAAGCCGAAAGTCCGGACAAAACTCCTTTCCCATGGTTCAAATGTTCTATATTGGCCTTAAAACGTCCCGGATAAGCCTTGTCCATCTTGAGGTTTTAAATTCCAAAACAAGTGAGTTTCGTCCATTTCCAAGTTCGGACCGAAAACCGAGTAAATGCCGACCGAACGGACGGACATAAATCTCGTTTTTACGGACGGAACGTTGTTTTTTCACCTTAGAATGCCCCGAGTTAAGTAATGGAGTGGCTAGTCTCTTAGGTATATCGTTTTCCATGCGAAAACATGTGTTTTTCGTCAACTGATAAGTTCGGAACAAAAATCGAGTACATACCAAGCAGAATGTCTGGACAAAACCCTGTTCCCATGGTCCAAATATTCTATATTGGCCTTAAAACGTCCCGGCTAAGCCTTGTCCATCTTGAGGTTTTACATTCCAAAACAAGTGAGTTTCGTCCATTTCCAAGTTCGGACCGAAAACCGAGTAAATGTCGACCGAACGGACGGACATAAATCTCGTTTGTACGAACGGAACGTTGTTTTTTCACCTTAGAATGCCCTGATTTAAGTAATGGAGTGGCTAGTCTCTTAGGTGTATCGTTTTCCATTCGAAATATGTGTGTTTCGTCCACTAAAAAGTTCGGAACAAGAATCGTGTACATACCGAGTCGAATGTCTGGATAAAACACTGTTCCCATGGTCCAAATGTTCTATATTGCCCTTAAAACGTCCCGGCTAACCCTTGCCGATCTTGAGCTTTAAGATTATTAAAAAGTGAGTTTCGTCCATTTCCAAGTTCGGACCGAAAACCGAGTAAATGCCGACTGAACGGACGGACATAAATCTCGTTTTTACGGACGGAACGTTGTTGTTTCACCTTAGAATGCCCCGAGTTAAGTAATGGAGTGGCTAGTCTCTCAGGTATATCGTTTTCCATGCGAAAACATGTGTGTTTCGTCCATTTATAAGTTCGGAACAAAAATCGAGTACATACCAAGCCGAAAGTCCGGACAAAACCCCCTTCCCATGGTTCAAATGTTCTATATTGGCCTTAAAACGTCCCGGATAAGCCTTATCCATCTTGAGGTTTTAGATTCCAAAACAAGTGAGTTTCGTCCATTTCCAAGTTCGGACCGAAAACCGAGTAAATGCCGACCGAACGGACGGACATAAATCTCGTTTTTACGGACGGAACGTTGTGTTTTTCACCTTAGAATGACCCGAGTTAAGTAATGGAGTGGCTAGTCTCTTAGGTATATCGTTTTCCATGCGAAAACATGTGTGTTTCGTCAACTGATAAGTTCGGAACAAAAATCGAGTACATGCCAAGCCGAAAGTCCGGACAAAACTCCTTTCCCATGGTTCAAATGTTCTATATTGGCCTTAAAACGTCCCGGATAAGCCTTGTCCATCTTGAGGTTTTAAATTACAAAACAAGTGAGTTTCGTCCATTTCCAAGTTCGGACCGAAAACCGAGTAAATGCCGACCGAACGGACGGACATAAATCTCGTTTTTACGGACGGAACGTTGTTTTTTCACCTTAGAATGCCCCGAGTTAAGTAATGGAGTGGCTAGTCTCTTAGGTATATCGTTTTCCATGCTAAAACATGTGTTTTTCGTCAACTGATAAGTTCGGAACAAAAATCGAGTACATACCAAGCAGAATGTCTGGACAAAACCCTGTTCCCATGGTCCAAATATTCTATATTGGCCTTAAAACGTCCCGGCTAAGCCTTGTCCATCTTGAGGTTTTACATTCCAAAACAAGTGAGTTTCGTCCATTTCCAAGTTCGGACCGAAAACCGAGTAAATGCCGACCGAACGGACGGACATAAATCTCGTTTGTACGAACGGAACGTTGTTTTTTCACCTTAGAATGCCCTGATTTAAGTAATGGAGTGGCTAGTCTCTTAGGTGTATCGTTTTCCATTCGAAATATGTGTGTTTCGTCCACTAAAAAGTTCGGAACAAGAATCGTGTACATACCGAGTCGAATTTCTGGATAAAACACTGTTCCCATGGTCCAAATGTTCTATATTGCCCTTAAAACGTCCCGGCTAACCCTTGCCGATCTTGAGCTTTAAGATTATTAAAAAGTGAGTTTCGTCCATTTCCAAGTTCGGACCGAAAACCGAGTAAATGCCGACTGAACGGACGGACATAAATCTCGTTTTTACGGACGGAACGTTGTTGTTTCACCTTAGAATGCCCCGAGTTAAGTAATGGAGTGGCTAGTCTCTCAGGTATATCGTTTTCCATGCGAAAACATGTGTGTTTCGTCCATTTATAAGTTCGGAACAAAAATCGAGTACATACCAAGCCGAAAGTCCGGACAAAACCCCCTTCCCATGGTTCAAATGTTCTATATTGGCCTTAAAACGTCCCGGATAAGCCTTGTCCATCTTGAGGTTTTAGATTCCAAAACAAGTGAGTTTCGTCCATTTCCAAGTTCGGACCGAAAACCGAGTAAATGCCGACCGAACGGACGGACATAAATCTCGTTTTTACGGACGGAACGTTGTGTTTTTCACCTTAGAATGACCCGAGTTAAGTAATGGAGTGGCTAGTCTCTTAGGTATATCGTTTTCCATGCGAAAACATGTGTTTTTCGTCAACTGATAAGTTCGGAACAAAAATCGAGTACATGCCAAGCCGAAAGTCCGGACAAAACTCCTTTCCCATGGTTCAAATGTTCTATATTGGCCTTAAAACGTCCCGGATAAGCCTTGTCCATCTTGAGGTTTTAAATTCCAAAACAAGTGAGTTTCGTCCATTTCCAAGTTCGGACCGAAAACCGAGTAAATGCCGACCGAACGGACGGACATAAATCTCGTTTGTACGAACGGAACGTTGTTTTTTCACCTTAGAATGCCCTGATTTAAGTAATGGAGTGGCTAGTCTCTTAGGTGTATCGTTTTCCATGCGAAAACATGTGTGTTTCGTCCACTAATAAGTTCGGAACAAAAATCGAGTACATACCAAGCAGAATGTCTGGACAAAACCCTGTTCCCATGGTCCAAATGTTCTATATTGGCGTTAAAACGTCTCGGCTAAGCCTTGTCGATCTTGAGGTTTTAGATTCCAAAACAAGTGAGTTTCGTCCATTGACAAGTTCTAACCAAAAACCGAGTAAATGCCGACCGAACGTACGGACATAAATCTCGTTTTTACGGACGGAACGTTGTTTTTTCACCTTAGAATGCCCTGATTTAAGTAATGGTTTGGCTAGTCTCTTAGGTGTATCATTTTCCATGCGAAAATATGTGTGTTTCGTCCACTAAAAAGTTCGGAACAAGAATCGAGTACATACCGAGTTGAATGTCAAGACAAAACACTGTTCCCATGGTCCAAATGTTCTATATTTCCCTTAAAACGTCCCAGATAAGCCTTGTCCATCTTGAGGTTTTAGATTCCAAAACAAGTGAGTTTCGTCCATTTCCAAGTTCGGACCGAAACCGAGTAAATGCCGACCGAACGGACGGACATAAATCTCGTTTTTACGGACAGAACATTGTTTTTTCACCTTAGAATGCCTCGAGTTAAGTAATGGAGTGGCTAGTCTCTTAGGTATATCGTTTTCCATGCGAAAACATGTGTGTTTCGTCAACTGATAAGTTCGGAACAAAAATCGAGTACATACCAAGCAGAATGTCTGGACAAAACCCTGTTCCCATGGTCCAAATATTCTATATTGGCCTTAAAACGTCCCGGCTAAGCCTTGTCGATCTTGAGGTTTTAGATTCCAAAACAAGTGAGTTTCGTCTATTGACAAGTTCTAACCGAAAACCGAGTAAATGCCGACCGAACATACGGACATAAATCTCGTTTTTACGGACGGAACGTTGTTTTTTCACCTTAAAACGTCCCAAGTTAAGTAATGGAGTGGCTAGTCTCTTAGCTGTATCGTTTTCCATGCGAAAACATGTGTGTTTTCGCAACAAAAATCGAGTACATACCAAGCCGAAAGTCCGGACAAAACCCCCTTCTCATGGTTCAAATGTTCTATATTGGCCTTAAAACGTCCCGGCTAAGCCTTGTCCATCTTGAGGTTTTACATTCCAAAGCAATTGAGTTTCGTCCATTTCCAAGTTCGGACCGAAAACCGAGTAAATGCCGACCGAACGGATGGACATAAATCTCGTTTTTACGGACGGAACGTTGTTTTTTCACCTTAGAATGCCCTGATTTAAGTAATGGATTGGCTAGTCTCTTAGGTGTATCGTTTTCCATGCGAAAATATGTTTGTTTCGTCCACTAAAAAGTTCAGAACAAGAATCGAGTACATACCAAGTCGAATGTCAGGACAAAACACTGTTCCCATGGTCCAAATGTTCTATATTTCCCTTAAAACGTCCCGGCTAACCCTTGTCGATCTTGAGCTTTAAGATTTTTAAACAAGTGAGTTTCGTCCATTTCCAAGTTCGGACTGAAAACCGAGTACATACCAAGCCGAAAGTCCGGACAAAACCCCCTTCCCATGGTTCAAATGTTCTATATTGGCCTTAAAACGTCCCGGATAAGCCTTGTCCATCTTGAGGTTTTAGATTCCAAAACAAGTGAGTTTCGTCCATTTCCAAGTTCGGACCGAAAACCGAGTAAATGCCGACCGAACGGACGGACATAAATCTCGTTTTTACGGACGGAACGTTGTTTTTTCACCTTAGAATGCCCCGAGTTAAGTAATGGTGTGGCTAGTCTCTTAGGTATATCGTTTTCCATGCGAAAACATGTGTGTTTCGTCAACTGATAAGTTCGGAACAAAAATCAAGTACATACCAAGCAGAATGTCTGGACAAAACACTGTTCCCATGGTCCAAATGTTCTATATTGGCCTTACAATGTCCCGGCTAAGCCTTGTCGATCTTGAGGTTTTAGATTCCAAAACAAGTGAGTTTCGTCTATTGACAAGTTCTAACCGAAAACCGAGTAAATGCCGACCGAACGTACGGACATAAATCTCGTTTTTACAGACGGAACGTTGTTTTTTCACCTTAGAACGTCCCAAGTTAAGTAATGGAGTGGCTAGTCTCTTAGATGTATCGTTTTCCATGCGAAAACATGTGTGTTTCGTCCACTTATAAGTTCGGAACAAAAATCGAGTACATACCAAGCCGAAAGTCCGGACCAAACCACCTTCCCATGGTTCAAATGTTCTATATTGGCCTTAAAACGTCCCGGCTAAGCCTTGTCCATCTTGAGGTTTTACATTCCAAAACAAGTGAGTTTCGTGCATTTCCAAGTTCGGACCGAAAACCTAGTAAATGCCGACCGAACGGACGGACATAAATCTCGTTTGTACGAACGGAACGTTGTTTTTTCACCTTAGAATGCCCTGATTTAAGTAATGGAGTGGCTAGTCTCTTAGGTGTATCGTTTTCCATGCGAAATATGTGTGTTTCGTCCACTAAAAAGTTCGGAACAAGAATCGTGTACATACCGAAACGAATGTCAGGATAAAACACTGTTCCCATGGTCCAAATTTTCTATATTGGCCTTAAAACGTCCCGGATAAGCCTTGTCCATCTTGAGGTTTTAGATTCCAAAACAAGTGAGTTTCGTCCATTTCCAAGTTCGGACCGAAAACCGAGTAAATGCCGGCCGAACGGACGGACATAAATCTCGTTTTTACGGACGGAACGTTGTTTTTTCACCTTAGAATGCCCCGAGTTAAGTAATGGAGTGGCTAGTCTCTTAAGTATATCGTTTTCCATGCGAAAACATGTGTGTTTCGTCAACTGATAAGTTCGGAACAAAAATCGAGTACATACCAAGCCGAAAGTCCGGACAAAACCCCCTTCCCATGGTTCAAATGTTCTATATTGGCCTTAAAACGTCCCGGATAAGCCTTGTCCATCTTGAGGTTTTAGATTCCAAAACAAGTGAGTTTCGTCCATTTCCAAGTTCGGACCGAAAACCAAGTAAATGCCGACCGAACGGACGGACATAAATCTCGTTTTTACGGACGAAACGTTGTTTTTTCACCGTAGAATGCCCCGAGTTAAGTAATGGAGTGGCTAGTCTCTTAGGTATATCGTTTTCCATGCGAAAACATGTGTGTTTCGTTCATTTATAAGTTCGGAACAAAAATCGAGTACATGCCAAGCCGAAAGTCCGGACAAAACCCCTTTCCCATGGTTCAAATGTTCTATATTGGCCTTAAAACGTCCCGGATAAGCCTTGTCCATCTTGAGGTTTTACATTCCAAAACAAGTGAGTTTTGTCCATTTCCAAGTTCGGACCGAAAACCGAGTAAATGCCGACCGAACGGACGGACATAAATCTCGTTTTTACGGACGGAACGTTGTTTTTTCACCTTAGAATGCCCCGAGTTAAGTAATGGAGTGGCTAGTCTCTTAGGTATATCGTTTTCCATGCGAAAAAATGTGTGTTTCGTCAACTGATAAGTTCGGAACAAAAATCGAGTACATACCAAGCAGAATGTCTGGACAAAACCCTGTTCCCATGGTCCAAATATTCTATATTGGCCTTAAAACGTCCCGGCTAAGCCTTGTCCATCTTGAGGTTTTACATTCCAAAACAAGTGAGTTTCGTCCATTTCCAAGTTCGGACCGAAAACCGAGTAAATGCCGACCGAACGGACGGACATAAATCTCGTTTGTACGAACGGAACGTTGTTTTTTCACCTTAGAATGCCCTGATTTAAGTAATGGAGTGGCTAGTCTCTTAGGTGTATCGTTTTCCATTCGAAATATGTGTGTTTCGTCCACTAAAAAGTTCGGAACAAGAATCGTGTACATACCGAGTCGAATGTCTGGATAGAACACTGTTCCCATGGTCCAAATGTTCTATATTGCCCTTAAAACGTCCCGGCTAACCCTTGTCGATCTTGAGCTTTAAGATTTTTAAAAAGTGAGTTTCGTCCATTTCCAAGTTCGGACCGAAAACCGAGCAAATGCCGACTGAACGGACGGACATAAATCTCGTTTTTATGGACGGAACGTTGTTGTTTCACCTTAGAATGCCCCGAGTTAAGTAATGGAGTGCCAAGTCTCTTAGGTATATCGTTTTCCATGCGAAAACATGTGTGTTTCGTCCATTTATAAGTTCGGAACAAAAATCGAGTACATACCAAGCCGAAAGTCCGGACAAAACCCCGTTCCCATGGTTCAAATGTTCTATATTGGCCTTAAAACGTCCCGGATAAGCCTTGTCCATCTTGAGGTTTTAGATTCCAAAACAAGTGAGTTTTGTCCATTTCCAAGTTCGGACCGAAAACCGAGTAAATGCCGACCGAACGGACGGACATAAATCTCGTTTTTACGGACGGAACGTTGTTTTTTCACCTTAGAATGCCCCGAGTTAAGTAATGGTGTGGCTAGACTCTTAGGTATATCGTTTTCCATGCGAAAACATGTGTGTTTCGTCAACTGATAAGTTCGGAACAAAAATCAAGTACATACCAAGCAGAATGTCTGGACAAAACCCTGTTCCCATGGTCCAAATGTTCTATATTGGCCTTACAACGTCCTGGCTAAGCCTTGTCGATCTTGAGGTTTTAGATTCCAAAACAAGTGAGTTTCGTCTATTGACAAGTTCTAACCGAAAACCGAGTAAATGCCGACCGAAAGTACGGACATAAATCTCGTTTTTACGGACGGAACGTTGTTTTTTCACCTTAGAACGTCCCAAGTTAAGTAATGGAGTGGCTAGTCTCTTAGATGTATCGTTTTCCATGCGAAAACATGTGTGTTTCGTCCACTTATAAGTTCGGAACAAAAATCGAGTACATACCAAGCCGAAAGTCCGGACAAAACTCCCTTCCCATGGTTCAAATGTTCTATATTGGCCTTAAAACGTCCCGGCTAAGCCTTGTCCATCTTGAGGTTTTACATTCCAAAACAAGTGAGTTTCGTCCATTTCCAAGTTCGGACCGAAAACCGAGTAAATGCCGACCGAACGGACGGAAAGAAATCTCGTTTTTACGGACGGAACGTTGTTTTTTCACCGTAGAATGCCCCGAGTTAAGTAATGGAGTGGCTAGTCTCTTAGGTATATCGTTTTCCATGCGAAAACATGTGTGTTTCGTCAACTGATAAGTTCGGAACAAAAATCGAGTACATACCATGCAGAATGTCTGGACAAAACCCTGTGCCCATGGTCCAAATATTCTATATTGGCCTTAAAACGTCCCGGCTAAGCCTTGTCGATCTTGAGGTTTTAGATTCCAAAACAAGTGAGTTTCGTCTATTGACAAGTTCTAACCGAAAACCGAGTAAATGCCGACCGAACGTACGGACATAAATCTCGTTTTTACGGACGGAACGTTGTTTTTTCACCTTAGAACGTCCCAAGTTAAGCAATGGAGTGGCTAGTCTCTTAGCTGTATCGTTTTCCATGCGAAAACATGTGTGTTTTGTCCACTTATAAGTTCGGAACAAAAATCGAGTATATACCAAGTCGAATGTCCGGACAAAACACTGTTCCCATGGTCCAAATGTTCTATATTGCCCTTAAAACGTCCCGGCTAACCCTTGTCGATCTTGAGCTTTTAGATTTTTAAACAAGTGAGTTTCGTCCATTTCCAAGTTCGGACTGAAAACCGAGTAAATGCCGACCGAACGGACGGACATAAATCTCGTTTTTACCGACAGAACATTGTTTTTTCACTTTAGAACGCACCGAGTTAAGTAATGGAGTGGCTAGTCTCTTAGGTGTATCTTTTTCCATGCGAAACCATGTGTATTTCGTCCACTTATAAGTTCGGAATAAAAATTAAGTACATACCAAGCAGAATGTCTGGACAAAACCCTGTTCCCATGATCCAAATGTTCTATAATGGCCTTAAAATGTCCCGGCTAAGCCTTGTCGATCTTGAGGTTTTAGATTCCAAAACAAGTGAGTTTCGTCCATTTCCAAGTTCGGACTGAAAACCAAGTAAATGCCGACCGAACGGACGGACATAAATCTCGTTTTTACCGACAGAACATTGTTTTTTCACTTTAGAATGCACCGAGTTAAGTAATGGAGTGGCTAGTCTCTTAGGTGTATCTTTTTCCATGCGAAACCATGTGTATTTCGTCCACTTATAAGTTCGGAACAAAAATCAAGTACATACCAAGCAGAATGTCTGGACAAAACCCTGTTCCCATGGTCCAAATGTTCTATATTTGCCTTAGAACGTCCCGGCTAAGCCTTGTCGATCTTGAGGTTTTAGATTCCAAAACAAGTGAGTTTCGTCTATTGACAAGTTTTAACCTAAAACCGAGTAAATGCCGACCGAAAGTACGGACATAAATCTCGTTTTTACGGACGGAACGTTGTTTTTTCACCTTAGAACGTCCCAAGTTAAGTAATGGAGTGGCTAGTCTCTTAGATGTATCGTTTTCCATGCGAAAACATGTGTGTTTCGTCCACTTATAAGTTCGGAACAAAAATCGAGTACATACTAAGCCGAAAGTCCGGACAAAACCCCCTTCCCATGGTTCAAATGTTGTATATTGGCCTTAAAACGTCCCGGATAAGCCTTGTCCATCTTGAGGTTTTAGATTCCAAAACAAGTGAGTTTCATCAATTTCCAAGTTCGGACTGAAAACCGAGTAAATGCCGACCGAACGGACGGAAAGAAATCTCGTTTTTACGGACGGAACGTTGTTTTTTCACCGTAGAATGCCCCGAGTTAAGTAATGGAGTGGCTAGTCTCTTAGGTATATCGTTTTCCATGCGAAAACATGTGTGTTTCGTCCATTTATAAGTTCGGAACAAAAATCGAGTACATGCCAAGCCGAAAGTCCGGACAAAACCCCTTTCCCAAGGTTCAAATGTTCTATATTGGCCTTAAAACGTCCCGGATAAGCCTTGTCCATCTTGAGGTTTTAGATTCCAAAACAAGTGAGTTTCGTCCATTTCCAAGTTCGGACCGAAAACCGAGTAAATGCCGACCGAACGGACGGACATAAATCTCGTTTTTACGGACGGAACGTTGTTTTTTCACCTTAGAATGCCCCGAGTTAAGTAATGGAGTGGCTAGTCTCTTAAGTATATCGTTTTCCATGCGAAAACATGTGTGTTTCGTCAACTGATAAGTTCGGAACAAAAATCGAGTACATACCAAGCCGAAAGTCCGGACAAAACCCCCTTCCCATGGTTCAAATGTTCTATATTGGCCTTAAAACGTCCCGGATAAGCCTTGTCCATCTTGAGGTTTTAGATTCCAAAACAAGTGAGTTTCGTCCATTTCCAAGTTCGGACCGAAAACCGAGTAAATGCCGACCGAACGGACGGACATAAATCTCGTTTTTACGGACGGAACGTTGTTTTTTCACCGTAGAATGCCCCGAGTTAAGTAATGGAGTGGCTAGTCTCTTAGGTATATAATTTTCCATGCGAAAACATGTGTGTTTCGTTCATTTATAAGTTCGGAACAAAAATCGAGTACATGCCAAGCCGAAAGTCCGGACAAAACCCCTTTCCCATGGTTCAAATGTTCTATATTGGCCTTAAAACGTCCCGGATAAGCCTTGTCCATCTTGAGGTTTTAAATTCCAAAACAAAGGAGTTTCGTCCATTTCCAAGTTCGGACCGAAAACCGAGTAAATGCCTACCGAACGGACGGACATAAATCTCGTTTTTACGGACGGAACGTTGTTTTTTCACCTTAGAATGCCCCGAGTTAAGTAATGGAGTGGCTAGTCTGTTAGGTATATCGTTTTCCATGCGAAAACATGTGTGTTTCGTCAACTGATAAGTTCGGAACAAAAATCGAGTACATACCAAGCAGAATGTCTGGACAAAACCCTGTTCCCATGGTCCAAATATTCTATATTGGCCTTAAAACGTCCCGGCTAAGCCTTGTCCATCTTGAGGTTTTACATTCCAAAACAAGTGAGTTTCGTCCATTTCCAAGTTCGGACCGAAAACCGAGTAAATGCCGACCGAACGGACGGACATAAATCTCGTTTGTACGAACGGAACGTTGTTTTTTCACCTTAGAATGCCCTGATTTAAGTAATGGAGTGGCTAGTCTCTTAGGTGTATCGTTTTCCATGCGAAATATGTGTGTTTCGTCCACTAAAAAGTTCGGAACAAGAATCGTGTACATACCGAGTCGAATGTCAGGATAAAACACTGTTCCCATGGTCCAAATGTTCTATATTGGCCTTAAAACGTCCCGGATAACCCTTGTCGATCTTGAGCTTTAAGATTTTTAAAAAGTGAGTTTCGTCCATTTCCAAGTTCGGACCGAAAACCGAGTAAATGCCGACTGAACGGACGGACATAAATCTCGTTTTTACCGACAGAACATTGTTTTTTCACTTTAGAACGCACCGAGTTAAGTAATGGAGTGGCTAGTCTCTTAGGTGTATCTTTTTCCATGCGAAACCATGTGTATTTCGTCCACTTATAAGTTCGGAACAAAAATCAAGTACATACCAAGCAGAATGTCTGGACAAAACCCTGTTCCCATGGTCCAAATGTTCTATATTTGCCTTACAACGTCCCGGCTAAGTCTTGTCGATCTTGAGGTTTTAGATTCCAAAACAAGTGAGTTTCGTCTATTGACAAGTTCTAACCGAAAACCGAGTAAATGCCGACCGAAAGTACGGACATAAAACTCGTTTTTACGGACGGAACGTTGTTTTTTCACCTTAGAACGTCCCAAGTTAAGTAATGGAGTGGCTAGTCTCTTAGATGTATCGTTTTCCATGCGAAAACATGTGTGTTTCGTCCACTTATAAGTTCGGAACAAAAATCGAGTACATACTAAGCCGAAAGTCCGGACAAAACCCCCTTCCCATGGTTCAAATGTTCTATATTGGCCTTAAAACGTCCCGGATAAGCCTTGTCCATCTTGAGGTTTTAGATTCCAAAACAAGTGAGTTTCGTCCATTTCCAAGTTCGGACCGAAAACCGAGTAAATGCCGACCGAACGGACGGAAATAAATCTCGTTTTTACGGACGGAACGTTGTTTTTTCACCGTAGAATGCCCCGAGTTAAGTAATGGAGTGGCTAGTCTCTTAGGTATATCGTTTTCCATGCGAAAACATGTGTGTTTCGTCAACTGATAAGTTCGGAACAAAAATCGAGTACATACCAAGCAGAATGTCTGGACAAAACCCTGTTCCCATGGTCCAAATATTCTATATTGGCCTTAAAACGTCCCGGCTAAGCCTTGTCCATCTTGAGGTTTTACATTCCAAAACAAGTGAGTTTCGTCCATTTCCAAGTTCGGACCGAAAACCGAGTAAATGCCGACCGAACGGACGGACATAAATCTCGTTTGTACGAACGGAACGTTGTTTTTTCACCTTAGAATGCCCTGATTTAAGTAATGGAGTGGCTAGTCTCTTAGGTGTATCGTTTTCCATGCGAAATATGTGTGTTTCGTCCACTAAAAAGTTCGGAACAAGAATCGTGTACATACCGAGTCGAATGTCAGGATAAAACACTGTTCCCATGGTCCAAATGTTCTATATTGCCCTTAAAACGTCCCGGCTAACCCTTGTCGATCTTGAGCTTTAAGATTTTTAAAAAGTGAGTTTCGTCCATTTCCAAGTTCGGACCGAAAACCGAGTAAATGCCGACTGAACGGACGGACATAAATCTCGTTTTTACGGACGGAACGTTGTTGTTTCACCTTAGAATACCCCGAGTTAAGTAATGGAGTGCCTAGTCTCTTAGGTATATCGTTTTCCATGCGAAAACATGTGTGTTTCGTCCATTTATAAGTTCGGAACAAAAATCGAGTACATACCAAACCGAAAGTCCGGACAAAACCCCCTTCCCATGGTTCAAATGTTCTATATTGGCCTTAAAATGTCCCGGATAAGCCTTGTCCATCTTGAGGTTTTAGATTCCAAAACAAGTGAGTTTCGTCCATTTCCAAGTTCGGACCGAAAACCGAGTAAATGCCGACCGAACGGACGGACATAAATCTCGTTTTTACGGACGGAACGTTTTTTTTTCACCTTAGAATGCCCCGAGTTAAGTAATGGAGTGGCTAGTCTCTTAGGTATATCGTTTTCCATGCGAAAACATGTGTGTTTCGTCAACTGATAAGTTCGGAACAAAAATCAAGTACATACCAAGCAGAACGTCTGGACAAAACCCTGTTCCCATGGTCCAAATGTTCTATATTGGCCTTACAACGTCCCGGCTAAGCCTTGTCGATCTTGAGGTTTTAGATTCCAAAACAAGTGAGTTTCGTCTATTGACAAGTTCTAACCGAAAACCGAGTAAATGCCGACCGAAAGTACGGACATAAATCTCGTTTTTACGGACGGAACTATGTTTTTTCACCTTAGAACGTCCCAAGTTAAGTAATGGAGTGGCTAGTCTCTTAGATGTATCGTTTTCCATGCGAAAACATGTGTGTTTCGTCCACTTATAAGTTCGGAACAAAAATGGAGTACATACCAAGCCGAAAGTCCGGACAAAACCCCCTTCCCATGGTTCAAATGTTCTATATTGGCCTTAAAACGTCCCGGCTAAGCCTTGTCCATCTTGAGGTTTTAGATTCCAAAACAAGTAAGTTTCGTCCATTTCCAAGTTCGGACCGAAAACCGAGTAAATGCCGACTGAACGGACGGACATAAATCTCGTTTTTACGGACGGAACGTTGTTGTTTCACCTTAGAATACCCCGAGTTAAGTAATGGAGTGCCTAGTCTCTTAGGTATATCGTTTTCCATGCGAAAACATGTGTGTTTCGTCCATTTATAAGTTCGGAACAAAAATCGAGTACATACCAAACCGAAAGTCCGGACAAAACCCCCTTCCCATGGTTCAAATGTTCTATATTGGCCTTAAAACGTCCCGGATAAGCCTTGTCCATCTTGAGGTTTTAGATTCCAAAACAAGTGAGTTTCGTCCATTTCCAAGTTCGGACCGAAAACCGAGTAAATGCCGACCGAACGGACGGACATAAATCTCGTTTTTACGGACGGAACGTTTTTTTTTCACCTTAGAATGCCCCGAGTTAAGTAATGGAGTGGCTAGTCTCTTAGGTATATCGTTTTCCATGCGAAAACATGTGTGTTTCGTCAACTGATAAGTTCGGAACAAAAATCAAGTACATACCAAGCAGAACGTCTGGACAAAACCCTGTTCCAATGGTCCAAATGTTCTATATTGGCCTTACAACGTCCCGGCTAAGCCTTGTCGATCTTGAGGTTTTAGATTCCAAAACAAGTGAGTTTCGTCTATTGACAAGTTCTAACCGAAAACCGAGTAAATGCCGACCGAAAGTACGGACATAAATCTCGTTTTTACGGACGGAACTATGTTTTTTCACCTTAGAACGTCCCAAGTTAAGTAATGGAGTGGCTAGTCTCTTAGATGTATCGTTTTCCATGCGAAAACATGTGTGTTTCGTCCACTTATAAGTTCGGAACAAAAATGGAGTACATACCAAGCCGAAAGTCCGGACAAAACCCCCTTCCCATGGTTCAAATGTTCTATATTGGCCTTAAAACGTCCCGGCTAAGCCTTGTCCATCTTGAGGTTTTAGATTCCAAAACAAGTAAGTTTCGTCCATTTCCAAGTTCGGACCGAAAACCGAGTAAATGCCGACCGAACAGACGGACATAAATCTCGTTTGTACGAACGGAACGTTGTTTTTTCACCTTAGAATGCCCTGATTTAAGTAATGGAGTGGCTAGTCTCTTAGGTGTATCGTTTTCCATGCGAAATATGTGTGTTTCGTCCACTAAAAAGTTCGGAACAAGAATCGTGTACATACCGAGTCGAATGTCAGGATAAAACACTGTTCCCATGGTCCAAATGTTCTATATTGGCCTTAAAACGTCCCGGATAAGCCTTGTCCATCTTGAGGTTTTAGATTCCAAAACAAGTGAGTTTCGTCCATTTCCAAGTTCGGACCGAAAACCGAAGTAAATGCCGACCGAACGGACGGACATGAATCTCGTTTTTACGGACGGAACGTTGTTTTTTCACCTTAGAATGCCTCGAGTTAAGTAATGGAGTGGCTAGTCTCTTAGGTATATCGTTTTCCATGCGAAAGCATGTGTGTTTCGTCAACTGATAAGTTCGGAACAAAAATCGAGTACATACCAAGCAGAATGTCTGGACAAAACCCTGTTCCCTTGGTCCAAATATTCTATATTGGCCTTAAAACGTCCCGGCTAAGCCTTGTCGATCTTGAGGTTTTAGATTTCAAAACAAGTGAGTTTCGTCTATTGACAAGTTTTAACCGAAAACCGAGTAAATGCCGACCGAACGTACGGACATAAATCTCGTTTTTACGGACGGAATGTTGTTTTTTCACCTTAGAACGTCCCAAGTTAAGCAATGGAGTGGCTAGTCTCTTAGCTGTATCGTTTTCCATGCGAAAACATGTGTGTTTTGTCCACTTATAAGTTCGGAACAAAAATCGAGTACATACCAAGTCGAATGTCCGGACAAAACACTGTTCCCATGGTCCAAATGTTCTATATTGCCCTTAAAACGTCCCGGCTAACCCTTGTCGATCTTGAGCTTTTAGATTTTTAAACAAGTGAGTTTCGTCCATTTCCAAGTTCGGACTTAAAACCGAGTAAATGCCGACCGAACGGACAGACATAAATCTCGTTTTTACCGACAGAACATTGTTTTTTCACTTTAGAACGCACCGAGTTAAGTAATGGAGTGGCTAGTCTCTTAGGTGTATCTTTTTCCATGCGAAACCATGTGTATTTCGTCCACTTATAAGTTCGGAACAAAAATTAAGTACATACCAAGCAGAATGTCTAGACAAAACCCTGTTCCCATGATCCAAATGTTCTATAATGGCCTTAAAATGTCCCGGCTAAGCCTTGTCGATCTTGAGGTTTTAGATTCCAAAACAAGTGAGTTTCGTCCATTTCCAAGTTCGGACTGAAAACCGAGTAAATGCCGACCGAACGGAAGGACATAAATCTCGTTTTTACCGACAGAACATTGTTTTTTCACTTTAGAATGCACCGAGTTAAGTAATGGAGTGGCTAGTCTCTTAGGTGTATCTTTTTCCATGCGAAACCATCTGTATTTCGTCCACTTATAAGTTCGGAACAAAAATCAAGTACATACCAAGCAGAATGTCTGGACAAAACCCTGTTCCCATGATCCAAATGTTCTATAATGGCCTTAAAATGTCCCGGCTAAGCCTTGTCGATCTTGAGGTTTTAGATTCCAAAACAAGTGAGTTTCGTCCATTGACAAGTTCTAACCGAAAACCGAGTAAATGCCGACCGAACGTACGGACATAAATATCGTTTTTACGGACGGAACGTTGTTTTTTCACCTTAGAACTCCCCGAGTTAAGTAATGGAGTGGCTAGTCTCTTAGCTGTATCGTTTTCTATGCGAAAAAATGTGTGTTTCGTCCATTTATAAGTTCGGAACAAAAATCGAGTACATACAAAGCCGAAAGTCCGGACAAAACACCCTTCCCATGGTTCAAATGTTCTATATTGGCCTTAAAACGTCCCGGATAAGCCTTGTCCATCTTGAGGTTTAAGATTCCAAAACTAGTGAGTTTCGTCCATTTCCAAGTTCGGACCGAAAACCGAGTAAATGCCGACCGAACGGACGGACATAAATCTCGTTTTTACGGACGGAACGTTGTTTTTTCACCCTAGAATGCCCCCAGTTAAGTAATGGAGTGGATAGTCTCTTAGGTGTATCTTTTTCCATGCGAAACCATGTGTGTTTCGTCCACTTATAAGTTCGGAACAAAAATCGAGTACATACCAAGCCGAAAGTCCGGACAAAAACCCATTCCCATGGTTCAAATGTTCTATAATGGCCTTAAAACGTCCCGGCTAAGCCTTGTCCATCTTGAGGTTTTAGATTCCAAAACTAGTGAGTTTCGTCCATTTCCAAGTTCGGACCGAAAACCGAGTAAATGCCGACCGAACGGACGGACATAAATCTCGTTGTTACGGACAGAACGTTGTTTTTTCACCTTAGAATCCCCCCAGTTAAGTAATGGAGTGGCTAGTCTCTTAGGTATATCGTTTTCCATGCGAAAACATGTGTGTTTCGTCCACTAATAAGTTCGGAACAAAAATCGAGTACATACCAAGCAGAATGTCTGGGCAAAACCCTGTTCCCATTGTCCAAATGTTCTATATTGGCGTTAAAACGTCTTGGCTAAGCCTTGTCGATCTTGAGGTTTTAGATTCCAAAACAAGTGAGTTTCGTCCATTGACAAGTTCTAACCAAAAACCGAGTAAATGTCGACCGAACGTACGGACATAAATCTCGTTTTTACGGACGGAACGTTGTTTTTTCACCTTAGAACTCCCCGAGTTAAGTAATGGAGTGGCTAGTCTCTTAGTTGTATCGTTTTCCATGCGAAAACATGTGTGTTTCGTCCACTAAAAAGTTCAGAACAAAAATCGAGTACATACCAAGTCAAATGTCCGGAAAAACACTGTTCCCATGGTCCAAATGTTCTATATTGCCCTTAAAACGTCCCGGCTAACCCTTGTCGATCTTGAGCATTTAGATTTTTAAACAAGTGAGTTTCGTCCATTTCCAAGTTTGGACTGAAATCCGAGTAAATGCCGACCGAACGGACGGACATAAATCTCATTTTTACGGACGGAACATTGTTTTTTCACTTTAGAACGCATCGAGTTAAGTAATGGAGTGGCTAGTCTCTTAGGTGTATCTTTTTCCATGCGAAACCATGTGTATTTCGTCCACTTAAAAGTTCAGAACAAAAATCGAGTACATACCAAGCCGAAAGTCCGGACAAAACCCCCTTCCCATGGTTCAAATGTTCTATATAGGCCTTAAAACGTCCCGGCTAAGGCTTGTCCATCTTGAGGTTTTAGATTCCAAAACAAGTAAGTTTCGTCCATTTCCAAGTTCGGACCGAAAACCGAGTAAATGCCGACCGAACGGACGGACATAAATCTCGTTTTTACGGACGAAACATTGTTTTTTCACCTTAGAATGCCCCGAGTTAAGTAATGGAGTGGCTAGTCTCTTAGGTATATCGTTTTCCATGCGAAAACATGTGTGTTTCGTCCACTAATAAGTTCGGAACAAAAATCGAGTACATACCAAGCAGAATGTCTGGACAACACCCTGTTCCCATGGTCCAAATGTTCTATATTGGCGTTAAAACGTCCTGGCTAAGCCTTGTCGATCTTGAGGTTTTAGATTCCAAAACAAGTGAGTTTCGTCCATTGACAAGTTCTAACCAAAAACCGAGTAAATGCCGACCGAACGTACGGACATAAATCTCGTTTTTACGGACGGAACGTTGTTTTTACACCTTAGAACGCCCCGAGTTAAGTAATGGAGTGGCTAGTCTCTTAGCTGTATCGTTTTCTATGCGAAAAAATGTGTGTTTCGTCCATTTATAAGTTGGGAACAAAAATCGAGTACATACAAATCCGAAAGTCCGGACAAAACCCCCTTCCCATGGTTCAAATGTTCTATATTGGCCTTAAAACGTCCCGGATAAGCCTTGTCCATCTTGAGGTTTAAGATTCCAAAACTAGTGAGTTTCGTCCATTTCCAAGTTCGGACCGAAAACCGAGTAAATGCCGACCGAACGGACGGACATAAATCTCGTTTTTACGGACGGAACGTTGTTTTTTCACCCTAGAATGCCCCGAGTTAAGTAATGGAGTGGATAGTCTCTTAGGTGTATCTTTTTCCATGCGAAACCATGTGTGTTTCGTCCACTTATAAGTTCGGAACAAAAATCGAGTACATACCAAGCCGAAAGTCCGGACAAAAACCCCTTCCCATGGTTCAAATGTTCTATAATGGCCTTAAAACGTCCCGGCTAAGCCTTGTCCATCTTGAGGTTTTAGATTCCAAAACAAGTGAGTTTCGTCCATTTCCAAGTTCGGACCGAAAACCGAGTAAATGCCGACCGAACGGACGGACATAAATCTCGTTGTTACGGACAGAACGTTGTTTTTTCACCTTAGAATCCCCCCCGTTAAGTAATGGAGTAGCTAGTCTCTTAGGTATATCGTTTTCCATGCGAAAACATGTGTGTTTCGTCCACTAATAAGTTCGGAACAAAAATCGAGTACATACCAAGCAGAATGTCTGGGCAAAACCCTGTTCCCATTGTCCAAATGTTCTATATTGGCGTTAAAACGTCTTGGCTAAGCCTTGTCGATCTTGAGGTTTTAGATTCCAAAACAAGTGAGTTTCGTCCATTGACAAGTTCTAACAAAAAACCGAGTAAATGTCGACCGAACGTACGGACATAAATCTCGTTTTTACGGACGGAACGTTGTTTTTTCACCTTAGAACTCCCCGAGTTAAGTAATGGAGTGGCTAGTCTCTTAGTTGTATCGTTTTCCATGCGAAAACATGTGTGTTTCGTCCACTAAAAAGTTCAGAACAAAAATCGAGTACATACCAAGTCAAATGTCCGGAAAAACCCTGTTCCCATGGTCCAAATGTTCTATATTGCCCTTAAAACGTCCCGGCTAACCCTTGTCGATCTTGAGCTTTTAGATTTTTAAACAAGTGAGTTTCGTCCATTTCCAAGTTCGGACCGAAAACCGAGTAAATACCGACCGAACGGACGGACATAAATCTCGTTTTTACGGACGGAACGTTGTTTTTTCACCCTAGAATGCCCCGAGTTAAGTAATGGAGTGGATAGTCTCTTAGGTGTATCTTTTTCCATGCGAAACCATGTGTGTTTCGTCCACTTATAAGTTCGGAACAAAAATCGAGTACATACCAAGCCGAAAGTCCGGACAAAACCCCCTTCCCATGGTTCAAATGTTCTATATTGGCCTTAAAACGTCCCGGCTAAGCCTTGTCCATCTTGAGGTTTTAGATTCCAAAACAAGTGAGTTTCGTCCATTTACAAGTTCGGACCGAAAACCGAGTAAATGTCGACCGAACGGACGGACATAAATCTCGTTTTTACGGACAGAACGTTGTTTTTTCACCTTAGAATCCCCCGAGTTAAGTAATGGAGTGGCTAGTCTCTTAGGTATATCGTTTTCCATGCGAAAACATGTGTGTTTCGTCGACTAATAAGTTCGGAACAAAAATCGAGTACATACCAAGCAGAATGTCTGGGCAAAACCCTGTTCCCATGGTCTAAATGTTCTATATTGCCCTTAAAACGTCCCGGCTAACCCTGGTCGATCTTGAGGTTTTAGATTCCAAAACAAGTGAGTTTCGTCCATTGACAAGTTCTAACCAAAAACCGAGTAAATGCCGACCGAACGTACGGACATAAATCTCGTTTTCACTGACGGAACGTTGTTTTTTCACCTTAGAACTCCCCGAGTTAAGTAATGGAGTGGGTAGTCTTCTAGTTGTATCGTTTTCCATGCGAAAACATGTGTGTTTCGTCCACTAAAAAGTTCGGAACAAGAATCGTGTACATACCGAGTCGAATGTCAGGACAAAACACTGTTGCCGTGGTCCAAATGTTCTATATTGCCCTTAAAACGTCCAGGCTATCCCTTGTCGATCTTGAGCTTTAAGATTTTTAAAAAGTGAGTTTCGTCCATTTCCAAGTTCGGACTGAAAACCGAGTAAATGCCGACCGAAAGGGACGGACATAAATCTCGTTTTTACGGACGGAACATTGTTTTTTCACTTTAGAACGCACCGAGTTAAGTAATGGAGTGGCTAGTCTCTTAGGTGTATCTTTTTCCATGCGAAACAATGTGTATTTCGTCCACTTATAAGTTCGGAACAAAAATTAAGTACATACCAAGCAGAATGTCTGGACAAAACCCTGTTCCCATGATCCAAATGTTCTATAATGGCCTTAAAATATCCCGGCTAAGCCTTGTCGATCTTGAGGTTTTAGATTCCAAAACAAGTGAGTTTCGTCCATTTCCAAGTTCGGACTGAAAACCGAGTAAATGCCGACCGAACGGACGGACATAAATCTCGTTTTTACCGACAGAACATTGTTTTTTCCCTTTAGAATGCACCGAGTTAAGTAATGGAGTGGCTAGTCTCTTAGGTGTATCTTTTTCCATGCGAAACCATGTGTATTTCGTCCACTTATAAGTTCGGAACAAAAATCAAGTACATACCAAGCAGAATGTCTGGACAAAACCCTGTTCCCATGATCCAAATGTTCTATAATGGCCTTAAAATGTCCCGGCTAAGCCTTGTCGATCTTGAGGTTTTAGATTCCAAAACAAGTGAGTTTCGTCCATTGACATGTTCTAACCGAAAACCGAGTAAATGCCGACCGAACGTACGGACATAAATCTCGTTTTTACGGACGGAACGTTGTTTTTTCACCTTAGAACTCCCCGAGTTAAGTAATGGAGTGGCTAGTCTCTTAGGTGTATCGTTTTCCATGCGAAATATGTGTATTTCGTCCACTAAAAAGTTCGGAACAAGAATCGTGTACATACCGAGTCGAATGTCAGGACAAAACACTGTTGCCATGGTCCAAATGTTCTATATTGCCCTTAAAACGTCCCTGCTAACCCTTGTCGATCTTGAGCTTTAAGATTTTTAAAAAGTGAGTTTCGTCCATTTCCAAGTTCGGACTGAAAACCGAGTAAATGCCGACCGAAAGGGACGGACATAAATCTCGTTTTTACGGACGGAACATTGTTTTTTCACTTTAGAACGCACCGAGTTAAGTAATGGAGTGGATAGTCTCTTAGGTGTATCTTTTTCCATGCGAAACAATGTGTATTTCGTCCACTTATAAGTTCGGAACAAAAATTAAGTACATACCAAGCAGAATGTCTGGACAAAACCCTGTTCCCATGATCCAAATGTTCTATAATGGCCTTAAAATATCCCGGCTAAGCCTTGTCGATCTTGAGGTTTTAGATTCCAAAACAAGTGAGTTTCGTCCATTTCCAAGTTCGGACTGAAAACCGAGTAAATGCCGACCGAACGGACGGACATAAATCTCGTTTTTACCGACAGAACATTGTTTTTTCCCTTTAGAATGCACCGAGTTAAGTAATGGAGTGGCTAGTCTCTTAGGTATATCGTTTTCCATGCGAAAACATGTGTGTTTCGTCGACTAATAAGTTCGGAACAAAAATCGAGTACATACCAAGCAGAATGTCTGGGCAAAACCCTGTTCCCATGGTCTAAATGTTCTATATTGCCCTTAAAACGTCCCGGCTAACCCTGGTCGATCTTGAGGTTTTAGATTCCAAAACAAGTGAGTTTCGTCCATTGACAAGTTCTAACCAAAAACCGAGTAAATGCCGACCGAACGTACGGACATAAATCTCGTTTTCACTGACGGAACGTTGTTTTTTCACCTTAGAACTCCCCGAGTTAAGTAATGGAGTGGGTAGTCTTCTAGTTGTATCGTTTTCCATGCGAAAACATGTGTGTTTCGTCCACTAAAAAGTTCGGAACAAGAATCGTGTACATACCGAGTCGAATGTCAGGACAAAACACTGTTGCCGTGGTCCAAATGTTCTATATTGCCCTTAAAACGTCCAGGCTATCCCTTGTCGATCTTGAGCTTTAAGATTTTTAAAAAGTGAGTTTCGTCCATTTCCAAGTTCGGACTGAAAACCGAGTAAATGCCGACCGAAAGGGACGGACATAAATCTCGTTTTTACGGACGGAACATTGTTTTTTCACTTTAGAACGCACCGAGTTAAGTAATGGAGTGGCTAGTCTCTTAGGTGTATCTTTTTCCATGCGAAACAATGTGTATTTCGTCCACTTATAAGTTCGGAACAAAAATTAAGTACATACCAAGCAGAATGTCTGGACAAAACCCTGTTCCCATGATCCAAATGTTCTATAATGGCCTTAAAATATCCCGGCTAAGCCTTGTCGATCTTGAGGTTTTAGATTCCAAAACAAGTGAGTTTCGTCCATTTCCAAGTTCGGACTGAAAACCGAGTAAATGCCGACCGAACGGACGGACATAAATCTCGTTTTTACCGACAGAACATTGTTTTTTCCCTTTAGAATGCACCGAGTTAAGTAATGGAGTGGCTAGTCTCTTAGGTGTATCTTTTTCCATGCGAAACCATGTGTATTTCGTCCACTTATAAGTTCGGAACAAAAATCAAGTACATACCAAGCAGAATGTCTGGACAAAACCCTGTTCCCATGATCCAAATGTTCTATAATGGCCTTAAAATGTCCCGGCTAAGCCTTGTCGATCTTGAGGTTTTAGATTCCAAAACAAGTGAGTTTCGTCCATTGACATGTTCTAACCGAAAACCGAGTAAATGCCGACCGAACGTACGGACATAAATCTCGTTTTTACGGACGGAACGTTGTTTTTTCACCTTAGAACTCCCCGAGTTAAGTAATGGAGTGGCTAGTCTCTTAGGTGTATCGTTTTCCATGCGAAATATGTGTATTTCGTCCACTAAAAAGTTCGGAACAAGAATCGTGTACATACCGAGTCGAATGTCAGGACAAAACACTGTTGCCATGGTCCAAATGTTCTATATTGCCCTTAAAACGTCCCTGCTAACCCTTGTCGATCTTGAGCTTTAAGATTTTTAAAAAGTGAGTTTCGTCCATTTCCAAGTTCGGACTGAAAACCGAGTAAATGCCGACCGAAAGGGACGGACATAAATCTCGTTTTTACGGACGGAACATTGTTTTTTCACTTTAGAACGCACCGAGTTAAGTAATGGAGTGGCTAGTCTCTTAGGTGTATCTTTTTCCATGCGAAACAATGTGTATTTCGTCCACTTATAAGTTCGGAACAAAAATTAAGTACATACCAAGCAGAATGTCTGGACAAAACCCTGTTCCCATGATCCAAATGTTCTATAATGGCCTTAAAATATCCCGGCTAAGCCTTGTCGATCTTGAGGTTTTAGATTCCAAAACAAGTGAGTTTCGTCCATTTCCAAGTTCGGACTGAAAACCGAGTAAATGCCGACCGAACGGACGGACATAAATCTCGTTTTTACCGACAGAACATTGTTTTTTCCCTTTAGAATGCACCGAGTTAAGTAATGGAGTGGCTAGTCTCTTAGGTGTATCTTTTTCCATGCGAAACCATGTGTATTTCGTCCACTTATAAGTTCGGAACAAAAATCAAGTACATACCAAGCAGAATGTCTGGACAAAACCCTGTTCCCATGATCCAAATGTTCTATAATGGCCTTAAAATGTCCCGGCTAAGCCTTGTCGATCTTGAGGTTTTAGATTCCAAAACAAGTGAGTTTCGTCCATTGACATGTTCTAACCGAAAACCGAGTAAATGCCGACCGAACGTACGGACATAAATCTCGTTTTTACGGACGGAACGTTGTTTTTTCACCTTAGAACTCCCCGAGTTAAGTAATGGAGTGGCTAGTCTCTTAGGTGTATCGTTTTCCATGCGAAATATGTGTATTTCGTCCACTAAAAAGTTCGGAACAAGAATCGTGTACATACCGAGTCGAATGTCAGGACAAAACACTGTTGCCATGGTCCAAATGTTCTATATTGCCCTTAAAACGTCCCTGCTAACCCTTGTCGATCTTGAGCTTTAAGATTTTTAAAAAGTGAGTTTCGTCCATTTCCAAGTTCGGACTGAAAACCGAGTAAATGCCGACCGAAAGGGACGGACATAAATCTCGTTTTTACTGACGGAACATTGTTTTTTCACTTTAGAACGCACCGAGTTAAGTAATGGAGTGGCTAGTCTCTTAGGTGTATCTTTTTCCATGCGAAACCATGTGTATTTCGTCCACTTATAAGTTCGGAACAAAAATCAAGTACATACCAAGCCGAAAGTCCGGACAAAACCCCCTTCCCATGGTTCAAATGTTCTATATTGGCCTTAAAACGTCCCGGATAAGCCTTGTCCATCTTGAGGTTTTAGATTCCAAAACAAGTGAGTTTCGTCCATTTCCAAGTTCGGATAAAAAACCGAGTAAATGCCGACCGAACGGACGGACATAAATCTAGTTTTTACGGACGGAACGTTGTTTTTTCACCTTAGAATGCCCCGAGTTAAGTAATGGAGTGGCTAGTCTCTTAGGTATATCGTTTTCCATGCGAAAACATGTGTGTTTCGTCCATTTATAAGTTCGGAACAAAAATCGAGTACATGCCAAGCCGAAAGTCCGGACAAAACCCCTTTCCCATGGTTCAAATGTTCTATATTGGCCTTAAAACGTCCCGGATAAGCCTTGTCCATCTTGAGGTTTTAAATTCCAAAACAAGTGAGTTTCGTCCATTTCCAAGTTCGGACCGAAAACCGAGTAAATGCCGACCGAACAGACGGACATAAATCTCGTTTTTACGGACGGAACGTTGTTTTTTCACCTTAGAACGCCCCGAGTTAAGTAATTGAGTGGCTAGTCTCTTAGGTGTATCTTTTTCCATGCGAAACCATGTGTATTTCGTCCACTTATAAGTTCGGAACAAAAATCAAGTACATACCAAGCAGAATGTCTGGACAAAACCCTGTTCCCATGATCCAAATGTTCTATATTGGCCTTAAAACGTCCCGGCTAAGCCTTGTCGATCTTGAGGTTTTAGATTCCAAAACAAGTGAGTTTCGTCGATTGACAAGTTCTAACCGAAAACCGAGTAAATGCCGACCGAACGTGCGGACATAAATCTCGTTTTTACGGACGGAACGTTGTTTTTTCACCTTAGAACTCCCCGAGTTAAGTAATGGAGTGGCTAGTCTCTTAGCTGTATCGTTTTCCATGCGAAAACATGTGTGTTTCGTCCATTTATAAGTTCGGAACAAAAATCGAGTACATACCAAGCCGAAAGTCCGGACAAAACCCCCTTCCCGTGGTTCAAATGTTCTATATTGGCCTTAAAACGTCCCGGCTAAGCCTTGTCCATCTTGAGGTTTTAGATTCCAAAACAAGTGAGTTTCGTCCATTTCCAAGTTCGGACCGAAAACCGAGTAAATGCCGACCGAACGGACGGACATAAATCTTGTTTTTACGGACGGAACGTTGTTTTTTCACCTCAGAATGCCCAGAGTTAAGTAATGGAGTGGCTAGTCTCTTAGGTATATCGTTTTCCATGCGAAAACATGTGTGTTTCGTCCATATATAAGTTCGGAACAAAAATCGAGTTCATGCCAAGCCGAAAGTCCGGACAAAACCCCCTTCCCATGGTTCAAATGTTCTATATTGGCCTTAAAACGTCCCGGCTAAGCCTTGTCCATCTTGAGGTTTTAGATTCCAAAACAAGTGAGTTTCGTCCATTTCCAAGTTCGGACCGAAAACCGAGTAAATGCCGACCGAACGGACGGACATAAATCTCGTTTTTACGGACGGAACGTTGTTTTTTCACCCTAGAATGCCCCGAGTTAAGTAATGGAGTGGATAGTCTCTTAGGTGTATCTTTTTCCATGCGAAACCATGTGTGTTTCGTCCACTTATAAGTTCGGAACAAAAATCGAGTACATACCAAGCCGAAAGTCCGGACAAAAACCCCTTCCCATGGTTCAAATGTTCTATATTGGCCTTAAAACGTCCCGGCTAACCCTTGTCGATCTTGAGCTTTTAGATTTTTAAACAAGTGAGTTTCGTCCATTTCCAAGTTCGGACTGAAAACCGAGTAAATGCCGACCGAACGGACAGACATAAATCTCGTTTTTACGGACGGAACATTGTTTTTTCACTTTAGAACGCACCGAGTTAAGTAATGGAGTGGCTAGTCTCTTAGGTGTATCTTTTTACATGCGAAACCATGTGTATTTCGTCCACTTATAAGTTCAGAACAAAAATCGAGTACATACCAAGCCGAAAGTCCGGACAAAACCCCCTTCCCATGGTTCAAATGTTCTATATTGGCCTTAAAACGTCCCGGCTAAGCCTTGTCCATCTTGAGGTTTTAGATTCCAAAACAAGTGAGTTTCGTCCATTTCCAAGTTCGGACCGAAAACCGAGTAAATGCCGACCGAACGGACGGAGATTTCTAAACACAAACCCTAAATTATAACCCTAAAAGCCTAAACCGTAACCCTAGAACTCTAAATTTTAAACCCTAAAACCCTAAAATGTAAACTTTAAACATTAATCGTAACCCTACACTTTAAACCCTAAACCCTAAATTCAAACTCTCAAACCCCAAACTTTAAATCCTAAACCCTAAACCCTAAAATACTAAAAATATTTATATAAATACCTCAAACCCCAAATTATATCCCTAAAACCCAAAACCCTAAATTTTAAAATCCTAAACCTTGAGCGTAAAACCAAAATCTTGGGTTTTTTTGGAGCTTTGGGCTATTTTATATATCAAAAATGCATGTTTTGCTACCTTTTTCTCAATTTTAAAACTTAAGCCCACCTAGGGAAGTATGCCCAACCCTAGCTTCCATAGTTTGGACAAAAACATTTCAAATAATACGTTTCTTGATAAGCAAAGATCAAGAAAATGTATCCTTAAAGCGTAATGATAAGTACTTTGGGGTATTGTATTAGAGAAAAGGAAATAGTTTCGGTTTAAAATATTATAACCCTAAACCCTAAAATCTAAAACCCTAAATTGTAACCTTAAAAACCTAAACTTTAAACTTTAAACCCTAGCCGTAACTCTAAACTTTGAACCCTAATTTTAAATCTAAAACCCTAAAACCCTAAACTTTATATCCTAAACCCTAAAATGCTAAAATAAATTATATAGAAACCCTAAACCCTAAACTTTAAACCCTAACCCTAACCATTAATTATAACCCTAAACCCTAATGATAAAACCTAATTAAACCCTAAACCTAAACCCTAAACCATAACCGTTAACTTTTAACCCTAAACCCTAAACTTTAAATACTAAACGCAAAGCCTAAATTATAACCTTAAACCCAAAAATTTAAAACACTTAATCGTCACCTTAAAAAACTAAACCTTAAACTTAAAACCCTAACCGTAACGCTAAACTTTTAACCCTAAACTTTAAACCCTAATTCTAAACCCAAAACCCCAAAACCCTAAATTTTATACCTTAAAATCCTAAACTTTAAATCCTTAACCCTAAACCCTAAAATACTAAAATAAATTATATAGAAACCCTAAACCCTAAAATTTAAAACCCTAACCATAAATTATAACCCTAAAACCTTAAACTCTAATTATAAAACGTAATTAAACCCTAAACCTAAACCATAAAATCATAAACCATAACCCTAAACCCTAAACTTTTAACCCTAAAACCCTAAACCCCAAACTTTAAATACTAAACCCAAAGCCTAAATTATAACCCTAAACCCAAAAATCTAAAACCTTAAAAGCCTAAACTTTAAACTTAAAACGATAACCGTAACACTAAAATTTTTATTCAAAGGTTCAATCACTGGAGCCTTTTTTTTTATGTGGGTAGTTTCTTAAAGATAGAATTTCAATCTTTTAATCTCCGATACTCAATCTCAGGTAAATGTTTTTTTTTTTTTCTATTGATCTCTGAATTGGATTATTGAACTTGTGATCAATCTATATTTTTTCTAGTGATCTCTGATTTTCTCATAATTTTCTTGGTAGAAAATCTTCTAATTGAAGTTATGTAGTCGAGTTAGTTAGCAATGCTTGTAATGGTGGTTCTCTTCTTTGATTTTGTTTATGCATTTTGCTTTTATTTGATTTATCAAGTATAAAAATAATTGAATATTTTCATTCCTCTGTATTCACTAAAGTGTATTCAAGAAAGAATTTTGCTGGGTTTTCACTCCTCTGTATTCACTAACCAACCATAATTCACCTGATCAAGGATTGGAAATGGCCTACTATTAAACTCCGGCCAATTTTCTAGTAACTCAGTGTCGGAGTCCCAGATGTTAATACCATCATGTACCTCTCCTTTGACTGCCACAAGCTCCTCCCAAATGCTTTTAGTAAACCTGCAAAATGTTTTGAGTCTGAACCATACTGTACAGTCAGATTCGTCTCACTAGTTAAGAAATTTCTCATGGTCCGATAGAGTTGAAATTTTTACTGTACGTTTCTGAATATATTTTATTAATTGTATCAAAATTTCAGAATTTTTTGATGAGCCATCTAAACGTTATACTGTTTTTATCGACCTTGCGTGTTCAAGCGGAAAACAGGCATGTGTACAGATTCGTCTCACTAGTTAAGGAATTTCTACTAATTCCTTAAGCCTTAAGCCTAAAACCCTAAACATTAAATGTTAAACCCTAACCCTAACCTTGAAACCCTAAAACCATAAATATATTTTAAGTACCCCAGCCAAAATCTTGGGTTTTTTTAGAGCTTTGGGTTATTTTATAATCAAAAATACATGTTTTGGGCCCTTTTCTCAATTTTACAAGTTAAGCCCACCTAGGGAAGTATACCCAACCCTAGCCTCCGTACTTTGGACAAACATTCTTCTAAAAATACATTTTTCATCAGCAAGGATCAAGAACATTTAATCCTCAAGCCTAAAGATAAGTACTTTGGGGTGTTGTATTAGAGAAAGGAAAATAGTTTGGGGTCATAATACGTGGTTTGGGAAAAAAAGGTTGAAAAGAAACCCTAAAATAACCCTAACTATAAAACACTAATTAAACCCTAAACTTAAACCCTAAACTATAGACCTAAACCCAAAACTTTAAACACTAAAACCCTAATCCTTAAACTTTAAACATTAAACCCTAACCTTTAATTATAACCCTAAACCCTAAAATCTAAAACCCCAAACTATAACCTTAAAACCCTAACCCTTAAACATTAAACCCTAACCCAAAACTTTAAACCCTAATTTTAAACCCAAAACCCTAAAACCCTTAATTTAAACTCTAAAACCCCATACTTTAAATCCTAAACCCTAAAATACTAAAACCCTAAACCCTAACTATAAAATATAATTAAACCTTAAACCTAAACCCTAAAATCCTAAACCATAACCCTAAACCCTAAACTTTTAACCCTAAAAGCTTAAACCCTAAACCCAAAAATCTAAAACCTTAAATCGTTACTATAAAAGCCTAAACTGTAAACTTAAAACGATAACCGTATCCCTAAAATTTAAATCCAAAAACTCAAAACTTTAAACCCTAATTCTAAACCCAAAACTCTAAAACCCTAAATTTTAACACTAAAATCCTTAACTTTAAATCCTAAACCTTAAAATAAATTATATAGAAACCCCAAACCCTAAATTTTAAACCTTAAACCTAATTCTAAATTCTAAACTCCAAACACTAAACAAAAACCCTAAATTATAATCCTAAAACCCTAAACCGTAACCCTAGAACTCTAAACTTTAAACCCTAAAACCATAAAATATAAACTTTAAACATTAATCGTAACCCTACACTTTAAACCCTAAACCCTAAATTCAAAAACCCTAAACCTTAAGCCTAAAACCAAAATCTTGGGTTTTGTGGAGCTTTGGGCTCTTTTATATATCAAAAATGCATGTTTTGCTCCCTTTTCTCAATTTTAAAACTTAAGCCCACCTAGGGAAGTATGCCCAACCCTAGCTTCCATAGTTTGGACAAATATTCTTCAAATAATACGTTTCTTGATCAGCAAAGATCAAGAAAATGTATCCTTAAAGCCTAATGATAAGTACTTTAGGGTATTGTATTAGAGATAAGGAAATAGTTTGGGTTTATAATATTATAACCCTAAACCCTAAAATCTAAAACCCTAAATTGTAACCTTAAAAACCTAAACCTTAAACCTTAGCCGTAACTCCAAACTTTAAACCCTAATTTTAAATCTAAAACCCTAAAACCCTAAATTTAAACCCTAAAAATCTTAAACTTTATATCCTAAACCCTAAAATGATAAAATAAATTATATAGAAACCCTAAACCCCAACCCTAACCCTTAATTATAACCCTAAACCCTAAAATCTAAAACCCCAAACTGTAACCTTAAAACCCTAACCCTTAGACATTAAACCCTAACCCAAAACTTTAAACCCTAATTTTAAACCCAAAACCCTAAAACCCTAAATTTAAACTCTAAAACCCCATACTTTAAATCCTAAACCCTAAAATACTAAAACCCTAAACCCTAATTGTAACACCCATGAGTTGGTGTTAGTCCCACAATGCCATGGAAGTGGTTGTATTGGTAGTATATAGAGCTTAACCATACTCTAACTAATGTTCAAGGCCTTTTGGGGTAAGCCACATGGGTGGGCCCTGATCCAAAACCCTCTACTGCTGGATATCCGCAGTGACTAAAGGGGGACAATATTGACATTAGCGAGCGGTATGGTGTTCGACGCACCGGGATGAGCGAGGACGAAATCCCGAGGCATTACAGTTGGTATCAGAGCCGATGACGGGTCACCTGTTGCAGGTGGGAAAGTACGCTGGAAAGGCCCAGGGAGCGCCAGGTACTTGTCTCACTTGGCAAGGAACGTCGGAGATTTTGGGACTGTACTGAGCGTACTGCAGAGCCGAGGACGGCTCTATTTCTAAGGTGGTGAGATTGTAACAACCATGAGTTGGTGTTAGTCCCACATTGCCAAGGAAGTGGTTGTATTGGTAGTATATAGAGCTTAACCATACTCTAACTAATGTCAAGGCCTTTTGGGGTAAGCCACATGGGTGGGCCCTGATACAAAACCCTCTACTGCTGGATATCCGCAATGACTAAAGGGGGACAATATTGACATTAGCGAGCGGTATGGTGCTCGACGCACTGGGATGAGCAAGGACGAAATCCCGGGGCGTTACACTAACTATAAAAAGTAATTAAACCTTAAACCTAAACCCTAAAATCCTAAACCATAACCCTAAACTTTTAACCCTAAAACCTTAAACCCTAAACTTTAAATACTAAATCCAAAGCCTAAATTATAACCCTAAACCCAAAAATCTAAAACCCTAAATCGTTACTTTAAAAGCCTAAACTTTAAACTTAAAACGATAACCGTAACCCTAAAATTTAAACCCTAAAACCCAAAACTTTAAGCCCTAATTCTAAACCCTAAACTTTAAAACCCAAAATTTTAACCCTAAAATCCTAAACTTTAAATCCTAAACCTTAAAATAAATTATATAGAAACCTTAAACCCTAAATTTTAAACTTTAAACACTAAACAAAATCCCTAAATTATAATCCTAAAACCCTAAACCGTAACCCTAGAACTCTAAACTTTAAACCCTAAAACCATAAAATATAAACTTTAAACATTAATTGTAACCTTACACTTCAAACCCTAAACCCTAAATTCAAACTCTCAAACCCAAAATTTTAAATCCTAAACCTTAAACCCTAAAATACTAAAAACATTTATATAAATACCCCAAACCCCAAATTATACCCCTAAAACCCTAAACCCTAAATTCTAAAACCCTAAACCTTAAGCCTAAAACCGAAATCTTGGGTTTTTTGGAGCTTTGGGCTCTTTAAATTTCAAAAATGCATGTTTTGCTCCCTTTTCTCAATTTTAAAACTTAAGCCCACCTAGGGAAGTATGCCCAACCCTAGCTTCCATAGTTTGGACAAAAATTCTTCAAATAATACGTTTCTTGATCAGCAAAGATCAAGAAAATGTATCCTTAAAGCTTAAATATAAGTACTTAGGGGTAATTTATTAGAGAAAAAGAAATAGTTTGGGTTTATAATATTATAACCCTAAACCCTAAAATCTAAAACCCTAAATTGTAACCTTAAAAATCTAAACCTTAAACCTTAGTCGTAACTCCAAACTTTAAACCCTAGTTTTAAATCTAAAACCCTAAAACCCTAAATTTAAACCCTAAAAATCTTAAACTTTATATCCTAAACGCTAAAATGTTAAAATAGATTATATAGAAACCCTAAACCCTAAACTTTAAACTCTAACCTTAACCCTTAATTATAACCCTAAACCCTAAAATCTAAAACCACAAACTGTAACCTTAAAACCCTAACCCTTAAACATTAAAACCTAACCCAAAACTTTAAACCCTAATTTTAAACCCAAAACCCTAAAACCCTAAATTTAAACTCTAAAACCCCATACTTTAAATCCTAAACTCTAAAATACTAAAACCCTAAACCCTAACTATAAAACGTAATTAAACCTTAAACCTAAACCCTAAAATCCTAAACCATAACCTAAACTTTTAACCCTAAAACCTTAAACCCTAAACTTTAAGTACTAGATCCAAAGCCTAAATTATAACCCTAAACCCAAAAATCTAAAACCCTAAATCGTTACTTTAAAAGCCTAAACTTTAAACTTAAAACAATAACCGTAACCCTAAAATTTAAACCCTAAAACCCAAAACTTTAAACCCTAATTCTAAACCCAAAACTCTAAAACCCTAAATTTTAACACTAAAATCCTTAATTTTAAATCCTAAACCTTAAAATAAATTATATAGAAACCCTAAACCCTAAATTTTAAACCATAACCCTAATTCTAAATTCTAAACTTTAAAAACTAAACAAAAACCCTAAATTATAACACTAAAACCCTAAACCCAAAACTTTAAACCCTAAACCCTGAAACCCTAAAATTATATAGAAACCCTAAAACCCTATATTTTAAACACTAAACAAAACCCTAAATTTTAAACCATAACCCTAATTCTAAATTCTAAACTTTAAACACTAAACAAAAACCCTAAATTATAACACTAAAACCCTAACCCAAAACTTTAAACCCTAAACCCTAAAACCCTAAAATTATATAGAAACCCTAAAACCCTATACTTTAAACACTAGATACAAACCCTAAATTATAACCCTAAAACCCAAAACCATAACACTAAAACTCTAAAATCTAAACTTTAAACCCCAAAACCCTAGACATTAAACTTTAAACACTAATCGAAACGCTACACTATAAACCTTAAAACCTAAATTTAAACTGTAAAACACTTTAAACCCTAATCTTTTAATCCTAAACCCTGAAATACTAAAAAAAGTTATATAAATACCCTAAACCCTAAACTTTAAACCTTAACCCTAAATTATACTCCTAAAACCTTAAACCCTAAAATTTAAAACCCAAAAACATTAACCTTTACACCCTAATCGTAACCCTAAACATTAAACCCTAAAACCATAAACATATTTTAAGTACCCTATCAAAAATCTTGGTTTTTTTGGAGCTAATTTGGGCTATTGTATATATAAAAAATACAAATTTTGCGCCCTTTTCTAAATTTTACAACTTACCCACACATAGGGAAGTATGCGCAACACTATCCTCCATAGTTTGGACAAAAATTCTTCTAAACATACGTTTCTTGATCAGCAAGGATCAAGAAAATGTAACCTTAAAGCGTAGGGATAAGTATTTTGGGGTATTATATTAGAGAAAAGAAGATAATTTGGGGTTATAATACGTTGTTTGGGAAAAAAAAGTTGTATAGAACCTTAAAACCTAAAATAACTTTAACTAAAAAACCCTAATTAAACCCTGAACTTTTAACCGTAAACCCTAAACTTTAAACACCAAAATCCTAAACCCTAAACTTTAACCACTAAACCCAAACTCTTAATTATAAACCTAAATTTTAAAATCTAAAACCCGAAACAATAAACTTTAAACACTAATTGTAACACTACACTTTAAACCCTAAAACCCTAAATTTAAACTCTAAAAACCCAAACTTTAAATTCTAAACCCTAAACACTAAAATACTAAAAAAAGATATATACAAACCCTAAACCCTAAACTTTAAATCCTAACCATAAATTATAGCCCTAAAACCCTAAACCTTAACTATAAAACCTAATTATACCCTAAACCCTTAAACCTTACACCATAACCCTAAACCCTAAACTTAAAACTTTAAATATTAAACCCTAAATCCTAAACTTTAAACCTAACCCAAAATTATACCTCTAAACCTTAAACCCTAAAATCTAAAACTCTAAACCTTAAGCCTAAAACCCTAAACATTAAATGTTAAACCCTAACCCTAACCTTGAAACCCTAAAACCATAAATATATTTTAAGTACCCCAGCCAAAATCTTGGGTTTTTTAGAGCTTTGGGTTATTTTATAATCAAAAATACATGTTTTGGGCCCTTTTCTCAATTTTACAAGTTAAGCCCACCTAGGGAAGTATACCCAACCCTAGCCTCCGTACTTTGGACAAACATTCTTCTAAAAATACATTTTTCATCAGCAAGGATCAAGAACATTTAATCCTCAAGCCTAAAGATAAGTACTTTGGGGTGTTATATTAGAGAAAGGAAAATAGTTTGGGGTCATAATACGTGGTTTGGGAAAAAAAGGTTGAAAAGAAACCCTAAAATAACCCTAACTATAAAACACTAATTAAACCCTAAACTTAAACCCTAAACTATAGACCTAAACCCAAAACTTTAAACACTAAAACCCTAATCCTTAAACTTTAAACATTAAACCCTAACCTTTAATTATAACCCTAAACCCTAAAATCTAAAACCCCAAACTGTAACCTTAAAACCCTAACCCTTAAACATTAAACCCTAACCCAAAACTTTAAACCCTAATTTTAAACCCAAAACCCTAAAACCCTTAATTTAAACTCTAAAACCCCATACTTTAAATCCTAAACCCTAAAATACTAAAACCCTAAACCCTAACTATAAAATATAATTAAACCTTAAACCTAAACCCTAAAATCCTAAACCATAACCCTAAACCCTAAACTTTTAACCCTAAAAGCTTAAACCCTAAACCCAAAAATCTAAAACCTTAAATCGTTACTATAAAAGCCTAAACTGTAAACTTAAAACGATAACCGTAACCCTAAAATTTAAACCCTAAAACTCAAAACTTTAAACCCTAATTCTAAACCCAAAACTCTAAAACCCTAAATTTTAGCACTAAAATCCTTAACTTTAAATCCTAAACCTTAAAATAAATTATACAGAAACCCCAAACCCTAAATTTTAAACCTTAAACCTAATTCTAAATTCTAAACTCCAAACACTAAACAAAAAACCCTAAATTATAATCCTAAAACCCTAAACCGTAACCCTAGAACTCTAAACTTTAAACCCTAAAACCATAAAATATAAACTTTAAACATTAATCGTAACCCTACACTTTAAACCCTAAACCCTAAATTCTAAAACCTTAAACCTTAAGCCTAAAACCAAAATCTTGGGTTTTGTGGAGCTTTGGGCTCTTTTATATATCAAAAATGCATGTTTTGCTCCTTTTTCTCAATTTTAAAACTTAAGCCCACCTAGTGAAGTATGCCCAACCCTAGCTTCCATAGTTTGGACAAAAATTCTTCAAATAATACGTTTCTTGATCAGCAAAGATTTAAACCCTAAACATATTGCCAAAATCCTTGGTTTTTTTGGAGCTTTGGGCTATTTTATATATCAAAAATACATGCTTTACGCCCTTTTCTCAATTTTAGAACATAATACCACCTTGGGAAGTATTCCCAACCTTAACCACAACCCGAATATTTAAACCCTAAATCCCTAAGCATATTTTAAGTACCATAGTAAAACTCTTGGGTTTTTTGGAGCTTTGGGCTATTTTTTATATCAAAAATACATGTTTTGCGCCCTTTTCTCAATTTTACAACATAAGGCCACCTTGGGAAGTATGCCCCACATTAACCACAACCCTAATATTTAAACCCTAAAACCCTAAAACCCTAAACATATTTAAAGTACCCAACTAAAAATCTTTGGTTTTTTTGAGCTTTGGGCTATTTTATATATCAAGAATATATGTTTTACGCCCTTTTCAAAATTTTACAACATAAGGCCACCTTGGGAAGTATGCCCAAACTTAACCACAACCCTAATATTTAAACCCTAAAACCCTAAACATATATTAAGTACCCTGGTAAAAAACTTGGGTTTTTAGGAGCTTTGGGCTATTTTATATATCAAAAATACATGTTTTGCGCCCTTTTTCTCAATTTTACAACATAAGCCCACCTTGGGAAGTATGCCCAACCTTAACCACAACCCTAATATTTAAACCCTAAAACCAAACATATTTTAAAGACCCTAGTAAAAATCTTGGGTTTTTTGGTGCTTTGGGCTATTTTATATATCAAAAATACATGTTTTGCGCCATTTTCTCGATTTTATAACATAAGCCCACCTAGGGAGTATGCCAACCTTAACCGCAACCCTAAATTTCTAACCATAAAACCCTAAACAAATTTTAAGTACTCTAGTAAAAATCTTGGGTTTTTTGGAGATTTGGGCAATTTTATATGTCAAAAATACATGTTTTGCGCCCTTTTTCTCAATTTTACAATATAAGACCACCTTGGGAAGTATGCCCAACCTTAACCACAACCCTAATATTTAAACCCTAAAACCCTAAACATATTTTAAGTACCGTAGTAAAACTCTAAGGTTTTTTGGAGATTTGGTCTATTTTATATATCAAAAATACATGTTTTGCGCCATTTTCTCGATTTTATAACATAAGCCCAACTAGGGAAGTATGCCCAACCTGAACCGCAACCCTAAATTTCTAACCATAAAACCCTAAACAAATTTTATGTACCCTAGTAAAAATCTTGGGTTTTTTGGAGCTTTGGGCTATTTTATATATCAAAAATACATGTTTTGCGCCCTTTTTCTCAATTTTACAACATAAGCCCACCTTGGGAAGTATGCCCAACCTTAACCACAACCCTAATATTTAAACCCTAAAACCATAAACATATTTTAAAGACCCTTGTAAACTTCTTGGGTTTCTTGGAGCTTTGAGCTATTTTATATATCAAAAATACATGTTTTGAGCCATTTTCTCAATTTTACAACATAAGCCCACCTTGGGAAGTATTCCCAACCTTAACCGCAACCCTAAATTTTAAACCCTAAAACTCTAAACATATTTTAAGTACCCTAGTAAAAATATTGGGTTATTTTGGAGATTGGGGCTATTTTATATATCAAAAATACATGTTTTGAGCCCTTTTCTCAATTTTACAACATAAGGCCACGTTGAGAAGTATGCCCAACCTAAACCACAACCCTAATATTTAAACCCTAAAACCCTAAACATATTTTAAGTAACCTAGTCAAAATCCTGGGGTTTTTGGAGCTTTGGGCTATTTTATATATCAAAATACATGTTTTGCGCTATTTTCTCAATTTTACAACATATGCCCACCTAGGGAAGTATGCCCAACATTAACGGCAATCCTAAATTTTAAACCCTAAAACCCTATACTTATTTCAAGTACCCTAGTAAAAAACTTGGCTTTTTGGAGATTTCGTCTATTTTATATACCAAAAATACATGTTTTGCGCCCTTTTCTCAATTTTACAACATAAGCCCAAATAGGGAAGTATGCCCAACCTTAACCGCAACCCTAAGTTTTAAACCCTAAAAACCCTAAACATATTTTAAGAACCCTAGTAAAAATCTTTGGTTTTTTGGATCTTTGGGCTATTTTATATATCAAAAATACATGTTTTGCGCCCTTTTTCTCAATTTTACAACATAAGCCCAACTAGGGAAGTATGCCCAACCTTAACCGCAACCCTAAATTTCTAACCATAAAACTCTAAACAAATTTTAAGTACCCTAGTAAAAATCTTGGGTTTTTTGGAGCTTTGGGCTATTTTATATATCAAAAATATATGTTTTGCGCCCTTTTTCTCAATTTTACAACATAAGCCCACCCTGGGAAGTATGCCCAACCTTAACCACAACACTAATATTTAAACCCTAAAACCCTAAACATATTTTAAGTATCCTGGCTAAAATATTGTGTTTTTTTGGAGCTTTGGGCTATTTTATATATAAAACATACATGTTTTGCTCCCTTTTTCTCAAATTTACAACCTAAGCCCACCTTGCGAAGTATGCCCAACCTTAACCACAACCCTAATATTTAAACCCTAAAACCCTAAATATATTTTAAAGACCCTAGTAAAACTCTTGGGTTTTTTGGAGCTTTGGGCTATTTTATATATTAAATATACATGTTTTAACACCATTTTCTCAATTTTACAACATAAGCCCACCTAGGGAAGTATGCCCAACCTTAACCGCAACCCTAAGTTTTATACCCTCAAAACCCTATACATATTTTAAGAACACTGCTAAAAATCTAGGGTTTTTTGGAGCTTTGGGCTATTTTATATATCAAAAATAAATGTTTTGCGCCCTTTTTCACAATTTTACAACATAAGCCCACCTTGGGAAGTATGCCCAACCTTAACCACAACCCTAATATTTAAACCCTAAAACCATAAACATATTTTAAAGACCATAGTAAAAATCTTGGGTTTTTTGGAGCATTGGGCTATTTTATATAACAAAAATACATGTTTTGCGCCCTTTTCTCAATTTTACAACATAAGCCCACCTTAGCAAGTATGCCCAACCTTAACCGTAACCCTAAGTTTTAAACACTAAAACCCTAAACATATTTTAAGTACCCTGGCCTAAATCTTTTGTTTTTTTGGAGCTTTGGGCTATTTTATATATCAAAAATACATGTTTTGGTCCCTTTTCTCAATTTTACAACATAAGGCCACCTTGGGAAGTATGCCCAACCTTAACCAAAACCCTAATATTTAAACCCTAAAACCCTAAACATATTTTAAGTAACCTAGTCAAAATCCTGGGTTTTTTGGAGCTTTGGGCTATTTTATACATCTAAATACATGTTTTGCGTTATTTTCTCAATTTTACAACATATGCCCACCTAGGGAAGTATGCCCAACCTTAACCGCAACCCTAAATTCTAAACCCTAAAACCCTAAACATATTACAACAACCATAGTAAAAATCTTGGCTTTTTTCGAGCTTTGGGCTATTTTATATATCAAAAATACAAGTTTTGCGCCCTTTTCTCAATTTTACAACGTAAGCCCACCTAAGGAAGTATGCCCAACCTTAACCACAACCCTAATATGTAAACCCTAAAACCCTAAACATATTTTAAAGACCCTAGTAAAACTCTTGGGTTTCTTGGAGGTTTGAGCTATTTTATATATCAAAAATACATGTTTTGCTATTTTATATATAAAAAATAAATGTTTTGCGCCATTTTCTCGATTTTATAACAAAATCCCACCTAGGGAAGTATGCCCAACCTTAACCGAAACCCTAAATTTCTAACCATAAAACCCTAACCAAATTTTAAGTACCCTAGTAAAAATCTTGGGTTTTCTGGAGCTTTGGGCTATTTTATATATCAAAAATACATGTTTTGCGCCCTTTTTCTCAATTTTACAACATAAGCCCACCTAGGGAAGTATGCCCAACCTTAACGACAACCCTAATATTTAAAACCTAAAACCATAAACATATTTTAAAGACCATAGTAAAAATCCTTGGTTTTTTGGAGCTTTGGGCTATTTTATATATCAAAAATACATGTTTTGCGCCTTTTTCTCAATTTTACGACATAAGGCCACCTTGGGAAGTATGCCCAACCATAACCGCAACCCTAAGTTTTAAACTCTAAAACCCTAAACATATTTTAAGTACCCTGGCCAAAATCTTGTGTTTTTTTTGGAGCTTTGGGCTATTTTATATATCAAAAATACATGTTTTGCTCCCTTTTCTCAATTTTACAACATAAGCCCACCTTGCGAAGTATGCCCAACCTTAACCATGTAACACCCATGAGTTGGTGTTAGTCCCACATTGTCAAGTAAGTGGTTGTATTGGTAGTATATAGAGCTTAACCATACTCTAACTAATGTCAAGGCCTTTTGGGGTAAATCATATGGGTGGGCCCGGATCCAAAACCCTCTACTGTTGGATATCCGCAATGACTAAAGGGGGAGAATATTGACATTAGCGAGTAGTATGGTGCTCGACGCACCGGGATGAGCGAGGACGAAATTCCGAGGCATTACAGATGGTATCAGAGCCAACGACGAGGTCTGTTGCAGGTGGGAAGTACGTTGGAAAGGCCCTGGGAGCGCCAGGTACTTGTCTCACTTGGCAGGGAACGTCGGAGATTTTGGGACTGTACTGAGTGTACTGCAGAGCCGAGGACGGCTCTATTTCTAAGATGGTGAGATTGTAACACCCATGAGTTGGTGTTAGTCCTACATTACCAAGGAAGTGGTTGTATTGGTAGTATATAGAGCTTAACCATACTCTAACTAATATCAAGGCCTTTTAGGGTAAATCACATGGGTGGGCCCGGATCCAAAACCCTCTACTGCGGGATATCCGCAGTAACTAAAGGGGGACAATATTGACATTAGCGAGTAGTATGGTGCTCGACGCACCGGAATGAGCGAGGACGAAATCCCAGGGCTTTACAAACAACAAATCTAATATTTAAACCCTAAAACCCTAAACATATTTTAAGTACCCTGGTAAAAATCTTGGGTTTTTTGGAGCTTTGGACTATTTTATATATCAAAAATACATGTGTTTGGGCCCTTTTTCTCAATTTTACAACATAAGCCCACCTTGGGAAGTATGCCCAACCTTAACCACAACCCTAATATTTAAACACTAAAACCATAAACATATTTTAAAGACCCTAGTAAAACTCTTGGGTTTCTTGGTGCTTTGAGGTATTTTATATATCAAAAATACATGTTTTGCTATTTTATATACCAAAAATACATGTTTTGCGCCATTTTCTCGATTTTATAACATAAGCCCACCAAGGGAAGTATGCCCAACCTTAACCGCAACCCTAAATTTCTAACCATAAAACCCTAAACAAATTTGAAGTACACTAGTAAAAAGCTTTGGGTTTTTTGGAGCTTTGGGCTATTTTATATATCAAAAATACATGTTTTGCGCAATATTTCTCAATTTTACAACATAAGACCACCTTGGGAAGTATGCCCAACCTTAACCACAACCCTAATATTTAAACCCTAAAACCCTAAACATATTTTAAGTACCATAGTACAACTTTTAGGTTTTTTGGAGCTTTGGGCTATTTTATATATCAAAAATACATGTTTTGCGCCATTTTCTCGATTTTATAACATAAGCCCAACTAAGGAAGTATGCCCAACTTTAACCGCAACCCTAAATTTCTAACCATAAAATCCTAAACAAATTTTAAGTTCCCTAGTAAAAATCTTGGGTTTTTTGGAGCTTTGGGCTATTTTATTTATCAAAAATACATGTTTTGCGCCCTTTTTCTCAATTTTATAACATAAGCCCACCTTGGGAAGTATGCCCAACCTTAACCACAACCCTAATATTTAAAACCTAAAACCAAACATATTTTAAAGACCCTAGTAAAAATCTTGGGTTTTTTGGAGCTTTGGGCTATTTTATATATAAAAAATACATGTTTTGCGCCCTTTTCTCAATTTTATAACATAAGCCCACCTTGGGAAGTTTGCCCAACCTTAACTGCAACCCTAAGTTTTAAACACTAAAACCCTAAACATATTTTAAGTACCCTGGCCAAAATCTTGTGTTTTTTTGGAGCTTTGGGATATTTCATATATCAAAAATACATGTTTTGCGCCCTTTTCTCAATTTTACAACATAAGGCCACCTTTGGAAGTATGCCCAACCTTAACCGCAACCCTAAGTTTTAAACTCTAAAACCCTAAACATATTTTAAGTACCCTGGCCAAAATCATGTGTTTTTTTGGAGCTTTTGATTGATAAGAAAGTATTTCCACCATTAGATCTGAATTAGATAAACGTCTCAGATTGGCGGTTAAGATGGATGTTATCCTAAGGATGGCAGCCTAGACAACCCGAATAAATTATATAGAAACCCTAAACCTTAAACTTTAAACCTTAACCCTAATTCTAAATCCTAAACTTTAAACACTAAACACAAACTCTAAATTATAACCCTAAAACCCTAAACTGTAACCCTAAAAGTCAAAACTTTGAACTTTAAACCCTAAAACCATAAACATTAAACTTTAAACAATAATCGTAATCATACACTTTAAACCCTAAACCCTAAATTAAAACTCTCAAACCCTAAACTTTAAATCTTAAACCCTAAACACTAAAATATTAAAACAAATTATATAAATACCCCAAACCCTAAATTATACACCTAAAACCCTAAACCCTAAATTCGAAAACCCTACACCTTAAACCTAAAACAAAAATCTTGCATTTTTTGGAGCTTTGGGTTCTTTTATATATCAAAAATGCATGTTTTGCTCCCTTTTCTCAATTTTACAACTTTAGCCCACCTAGGGAAGTATGCCCAACCCTAGCTTCCATAGTTTGGACAAAAAGTTCTTTTAATATTACGTTTCTTGATCAGCAAGGATCAAGAAAATGTAACCTTAAAGCATAATGATAAATACTTTGGGGTATTGTATTAGAGAAAAGAAAATAGTTTGCGGTTATAATACGTGGTTTGGGAAAAAAAAGTTGTATAGAAACCCTAAACTGTAAAATAACCCTAACTATAAAATCCTAATTAAACCCTAAACCATAGACCTAAATATTAAACTTTTTACCTTAAACCCTAAACATTAAATACTAAAACCCTAAACCCTAAACTTTAATCACTAAACCCAAACTCTTAATTATAACCCTAAACCATAAAATCTAAAACCCTAAACTGTAACCTTAAAAACCTAAACCTTAAACTTTAAATCTTAGTCGTAACTCTAAACTTTAAACCCTAATTTTAAACCTAAAACCCTAAAATCCTAAATTTAAACCCTAAAATCTTAAAATTTATATCCTAAACGCTAAAATGCTAAAATATATTATACAAAAACCTTAAACCATAAACTTTAAACCCTAACCATAAATTATAGCCCTAAAACCCGAAGCCCTAACAATAAAACCTAATTAAACCCTAAAACCCTAAACCCTAATCCTAAACTTTAAACCCTAAAACCTTAAATCCTAAACTTTAAATACTAAACCTAAAGCCTAAATTATAACCCTAAACCCAAAAATTTAAAGCACTTAATCGTAACCTTAAAAAACAAAACCTTAAACTTAAAACCCTAACCGTAACCCTAAACTTTAAACCCTAATTCTAAACCCAAAACCCTAAAACCCTAAATTTTATACCTTAAAATCCTAAATTTTAAATCATAAATCCTAAACCCTAAAATACTAAAATACATTATATAGAAACCATCAACCTTAAACCTAACTCTAAACCCTAAACTTTAAACAGTAAACACAAATCCTAAATTATATCCCTAAAACCCTAAACCGTAATCCCAACACTCAAAACTTTAAACCCTAAAACCCTAAATATTAAACTTTAAACACTAATAGTAACGCTACACTTTAAACCCTAAAACCTTAAATATAAACTCTAAAACCCCAAACTTTAAATCCTAAACCCAAAACCCTAAAATTCTAAAAAAAAGTTAGGGTAGTATGCCCAACCCTAGCTTTCATAGTTTGGACAAAAATTCTTCTAAAAATACGTTAATTGATCAGCAAGGATACAAAAAAATATAAAACCTAAAATCCTAAACTTTATATCCTAAACCCTAAAATGCTAAAATAAATTTTATAGAAACCCTAACTCTAAATCCTAAACTTAAAACCCTAAACCCTAAACTTTAAACACTAAACACAAACCCAAAATTATAACCCTAAAACCCTAAAACTCTAAATTTTAAACCCTAAAACCATAAACATTAAACTTTTTACATTAATCGTAACGCTATACTTTAAACCCTAAAGCCCTTAATTTAAACTCTAAAACCCCAAACTATAAATCGTAAAACCTTAACCATAACTCTAAATTTCTAACCATAAAAAACTAAACATATTTTAAGTACCCTAGTAAAAATCTTGGGTTTTTTGGAGCTTTGGGCTATTTCTTATATCAAAAATACATGTTTTGCTCCATTTTTCTCAATTTTACAACAAAAACCCACCTTGCGAAGTATGCCCAAACCTAACCTTCGTCTGGACCAAGAAGTAGCGTCAGGAGGCGGAAATCGTGAGATCAGATAACGGAACAGAATAAACTGACGCTTCCTTCAAGGAGTTCTGTGCCTCATTACTTCCCACTGGGCGAGAGGTGCACCTAACCCACCTACCCACTCATCAATCACGGTGTTCAGCTGAGCTTTTTTTTCATGCTTTTCCCGGAGGTCTGGAGAAAGCTGCAATCAACACTAATATTTAAACCCTAAAACCCTAAACAAATTTGAAGTACCCTGGTAAAAATCTTGGGTTTTTTGGAGCTTTGGGCTATTTTATATATCGAAACTACATGTGTTGCACCATTTTCTCAATTTCACAACATAAGCCCACCTAGGGAAGTATGCCCAACCTTAACCACAACCCTAATAATTAAACCCTACAACCCTAAACATATTTTAAGTACCCTAGTAAAAACATTTAGTTTTTTAGAGCTTTGGGCTCTTTTATATATCAAAAATACATGTTTGCGCCATTTTATCAATTTCACTACACAAGCCCACCTAGTGGAGTATGCCCAACTTTAACCGCAACCCTAAATTTTAAACCCTAAAACCCTAAACATATTTTAAGTACCTTAGCAAAAATCCTGGGTTTTTTTGGAGGTTTGGGCTATTTTATATATCAAAAATATATGTTTTGCGCCCTTTTCTCAATTTTACAACATAGCACCACCTTGGGAAGTATGCCCAACCTTAACCACAACCCTAATATCTAAACCCTAAAACCCTAAACATATTTTAAGTACCCTAGTAAAAATCTTGTGTTTTTTTGGAGCTTTGGGATATTTTATATATCAAAAATACATGTTTTGCGCCCTTTTCTCAATTTTACAACATAAGCCCACCTTGGGAAGTATCCCCAACCTTAACCGCAACCCTAAGTGTTAAACTCTAAAACCCTAAACATATTTTAAGTACCCTAGCCAAAATCTTGTGTGTTTTTGGAGCTTTGGGATATATTTTATAGCAAAATCCATATTTTTGCGCCATTTTACTCAATTTTACAACATAAGGCCACCTTGGGAAGTATGCCCAACCTTTACCACAACCCTAATACTTAAACCCTAAAACCCGAAACATGTTTTAAGTACCCTAGTAAAAATCTTTGGTTTTTTGGAGCTTTGGACTATTTTATATATCAAAAACATGTTTTGCGCCATTTTCTCAATTTTATTACACAAGCCCACCTTGGGAAGTATGCCCAACCTTAACCGCAACCCTAAGTTTTAAACTCTAAAACCCTAAACATATTTTAAGTACCCTGGCCAAAATCTTGTGTGTTTTTGGAGCTTTGGGATATATTTTATAGCAAAATACATGTTTTGCGCCATTTTACTCAATTTTACAACATAAGGCCACCTTGGGAAGTATGCCCAACCTTTACCACAACCCTAATACTTAAGCCCTAAAACCCGAAACATGTTTTAAAGTACCCAAGTAAAAATCTTTGGTTTTTTTGAGCTTTGGGCTATTTTATATATCAAGAATATATGTTTTGCGCCCTTTTCAAAATTTTACAACATAAGGCCACCTTGGGAAGTATGCCCAACCTTAACCACAACCGTAATATTTAAACCCTAAAACCCTAAACATATATTAAGTACCCTATTAAAAATTATTTGTTTTTTGCTGTTTTCGGCTTTTTTATATATCAAAAATACATGTTTTACACCCTTTTCTCAATTTTACATCATAAGCCCACTTAGGGAAGTACGCCCAACCTTAATTAACCACAACCCTAATATTTAAACCCTAAAACCCTAAATATATTTTAAGTACCCTAGTAAAAATCTTGTGTTTTTTTGGAGCTTTGGGCTATTTTATATATCAAAAATACATGTTTTGCGCCCTTTTCTCAATTTTACAACATAAGCCCACCTTGGGAAGTATGCCCTAGGCCTATCAATTATCCAAACCGATCCGAGATCCCGACCGATCCAAAACCGATCCAATCCATTATTTTAGACTTTTGGATATCCATTTCGACTAATGGATCTCCTAGAATGGTTTTGGATATCCAATATCATTTTGGTTTGGTTTGGATTATAAAAAAGAAAAAACCGATCCAATCCGAACACCAAAAAAAGAAATATTTATAAATTTTTTATCGATCTGATAATTAAAAAAACTCAATTCTCTTCATCTTCTACTTCTTTTAACCTTTGTTCTCTCTCTCTCCAAGTTTTACATGGGAAAGAAGTTGATAACCTTATACTTTGCAGTTTGATAATGTGGGTTTCTTAAATCACAAAGAAATTTGATCTTTTTTAGAAAAATGATATTTTGGATTTTGTTAAATTAGAAGTAAGATGAAGTTGTAGATATGATTGATGAAAAAAAAGTAAATTACGAGTGATGGAAGTTTCAAATCGTCGTAATAGTGTTTAGAAAATTTGAAGGGTTTTGAAGAGAATGAGTAAAGAGGAATTTGTTAATGGAGTTGAAGAAGATTTTTGTATATTTGGATAGCAAAAAAAAAAAAAAAGATTTTCTACATGAATTTGTTGATGGAGTTGTGATATGATTCAAAAATTTTATCGAGATAAAATGGAGAAGAAGATAACAATCAGATTTTTGGATCGGTTCGGTTCGGATCGGATATCCACTATTAAAATTGGATCGGTTCAGTATCCAATTAATATGATCCATTATTGAATTGGATCAGATCGGTTTGGATCATTGTAAATTTGGATCGGTTTGGATCATAATAAAAACCAAACCGATCCGATCCATGGACAGCCCTAGTATGCCCAACCTTAACCGCAACCCTAAGTTTTAAACTCTAAAACCCTAAACATATTTTAAGTACCCTGGCCAAAATCTTGTGTTTTTTTGGAGCTTTGGGCTATTTTATATATCAAAAATACATGTTTTGTTCCTTTATTCTCAATTTTACAACATAAGCCCACCTTGCGAAGTATGCCCAACCTTAACCACAACCCTAAGATTTAAACCCTAAAACCCTAAACATATTTTAAGTACCCTGGTAAAATCTTGGGTTTTTTGGAGCTTTGGGCTATTTTATATATCAAAAATACATGTTTTGCTCCCTTTTTCCCAATTTTACAACATAAGCCCACCTTGGGAAGTATGCCCAACCTTAACAACAACCCTAATATTTAAACCCTAAAACCCTAAACATATTTGAAGTACCCAAGTAAAAATCTTTAGTTTTTTTTGAGCTTTGGGCTATTTTATATATCAAGAATATATGTTTTGCGCCCTTTTCTCAATTTTACAACATAAGGCCACCTTAGGTAGTATGCCCAACCTTAACAACAATCCTAATATTTAAACCCTAAAACCCTAAACATATTTTAAGTACCATAGTAAAACTCTTGGGTTTTTTGGAGCTTTGGGCTATTTTATATATCAAAAATACATGTTTTGCGCCCTTTTCTCAATTTTACAACATAAGGCCACCTTGGGAAGTATGCCCAACCGTAACCACAACCCTAATATTTAAACCCTAAAACCCTAAACATATATTAAGTACCCTAGTAAAAAATCATTTATTTCTTTGGAGCTTTGGGCCTTTTTATATATCAAAAATACATGTTTTGTGCCCTTTTCTCAAATTTACATCATAAGCCCACTTAGGGAAGTACGCCCAACCTTAATTAACCACAACCCAAATATTTAAACTCTAAAACCCTAAACATATTGTAAGTACCCTAGTAAAAATCTTGTGTTTTTTTGGAGATTTGGGATATTTTATATATCAAAAATACATGTTTTGCGCCCTTTTCTCAATTTTACAACATAAGCCCACCTTGGGAAGTATGCCCTAGCCCTGTTAATTATCCAAACCGATCCAAAACCGATCCAATCCATTATTTTAGACTTTTGGATATCCATTTGGACTAATGGATCTCCTAGAATGGTTTTTGGATATCCAATATCATTTTGGTTTGGTTTGGATTATACTAAAGATAAAACCGATCCAATCCGAACACCAAAAAACGAAATATTTATAAATTTTTTGTCGATCTGATAATTAAAAAAACTCAATTCTCTTCTACTTCTTTTAACCTTTGTTCTCTCTCTCTCTCCAAGTTTTACATGGGAAAGAAGTTGATAACAATATACTTTGCATGTACTCCCTAGCATGTGATCCCACCGAGTCCATAGTTGGTGCTCTTTCCCCTTGTCTATACCGTCTTGGTGGCGGAGGCGACTGTACCCTCATCTCCTTTGGTTCTTCTCCGTTCTCACTTACTTCCGCCACCTCTTCTAGGTGACTGTCTTCTTCTCTTTGAGCATGTCGCTCTCTTAATACTCTTAATTCTTCCCTCAAATTATCTCTCTCTTCCACAACAGTTTGGAGTTCTGATGCTCTAGTTTCCACCATCTTTTTCAACCATAATGACTCAAACCTAATTTGTGAAATTTAGATCTGAGACCTTCAATGCCATCCTTCTAGCGCCAAATGTAAGCCCACTTTGAACTCACACTGTCGGGTCGGAGAAAACAGTAGTGTCAGTTATCAAACTTCGTCAGGTCACCAGAGTCAGTGGTATCAGTTATCAAACTCCGTCAGGTCAGCGGAGTCATTGGTGTCTATCAAACTCCCTGTGCTTGACGGTTCTGATATTCCAGTCTTCAGCTCCGTGTACCTGCAGAAACTCACCGGAGTTGTTCCGGTGAATAACACTCCAACGATCAAGTCAGTATACGAAGGTTTGAATGTGTAACAATGGGGTAGGTAAGGGAAGTATAAAATCTCTTGTTTTATGTGGTTAATGGACCTGTATTTATAACAGAAAGTCATCATTTGTAGCCGTAGGATTGTCACGACCCGAATTTAAAAAACATAAAATAAACCCAGGCCGCAACAATTTCTAACTCAAAAACCAGATCCAACAAAAATCTTAAATAAAATACAGTGAAGAAAAATCCAAACAATAAAAGTACACCTGATTACATTCTATTATAATACATAACTTACGCCAACAAAATACATGAATGAAACATCTAAAGATCTCTTCTGGTCCTAACAAGCGGTCTGTCATAGCTCCATAGCTTTAACCTCTCCTGCCTGCATTCCAAATGGAATTCCATATGGAACACACCCACGTTCAAAAGAAAGCAACATGGGTCAGCATAAAAGCTGGTATGAGTAAACAAGGGGGAAATCTATTCCCACAAAATAACATAATAAATATAAAGTTCCAACATATGATTAACAACATAATTAACCTTCAAGAACAATTCTTCCATGCTAAAACAATAAGCATGTGCCAAAACCATACCAATTCCACTATATTTAAACTCTTTATCCATTATATAATCAGATGTTTAATTCTATTATTCAATTTTAATTTATCTATTTACGATGTTAATTGATCGATAATACAAATACATTACGTAAGAAACAACTGTCTTTAAGGATAGGTCTATCCACCTGCACAAAATAAATTAGTTGACCTATCCACCTGCAAAATGAAGTTAATACATAATACACAAATATAATAAAGATAAAGCAAATCACATACACGTTACGTGTTATTCAATACTTTGTATCAACCCGAAAATACATTCCGTTCATTCAACCCATTAATAATGATTCATTCCAACTCTTCGTAGTTTGTAATCTACCAAAATGACAAGTCTAATTATGACCATTAATACCCGTAATAAATAAAACATCGTAGTTCTTCCACATAATCATAGTTACCTCCGGTTCATAATCAAAATATATAAAATTTACCCATATCATTAAGTAACACCAAACACTACAATATCATAAGCCTTAGCACACTACCAAACAACGAATCTAAAGTCACAAAACCACGTCCTGGCCTCTAGCCGGTGCTCGCGTTTAACAATCATAAAAATCACAACATATGCCCAATCACTAGTACACCTCCCACAGGATGCACTCCACACATTTGCCATACCCACACTGCACCAGTGTGACTTGACCATGGTTAAGAACCTCTACGCGGAAACCAAAACCTAAGTGGGTGCTCCCCTGCAAGCTTTGGCTAGCCTCGACGTATGCCTAACTCATGATCTCTAATAGCTCCCTTGAGCTTTCTAATGTGGCGCCCAAACCAACCCCGAAGGCTATGAAGGTCTGAAGGGTCAGTTCCGCAGGCTAAGCCGTCTAGGAAATACCCAAATATAATCCAAGAGTCCATCCGCAGGCTAAGCCATCTAGGGTGATAATTAATTTCTTTAACCTAATTCCAGAGGTGCGGCAAATGTACTAATGCTTGGGCGACAAACAAAACAACTAAACTAATCAAGCAATCACACAACCCTTGTCAAACAATTAAATTCCAAGTCCATTTCGTATTCCGTTCTTATTTCCCAAATTGAATATATACCGTCCATGGTATCAAACCATTCCAAATCATTCCATAATTAAATCCAAAGTTCAGTATTCATTTCGTTTCTATTCATATACCATCCATTGGTATGGAGCCATTTCTAGGTGTTCATCAATATAACTTTCCAGGTTACTTTAAACATAATTAATCAAGTCACATGCCATTATATACTAATCCACTTCAATATTAAGAATACTTTTAGTACATGACTATTTCAACTTGACAATCAAACAAAATGACAAACCCAAAAGAAAACATATATGCTAAAAACAAACTCTTTACATAAATCTGCCAAACAATAACATTCAGCTTTCAAAATTCACACATCTAAAAATAATTACTCAAATCTAATAAATTTTTAATACAACCTTTTACTATGAAAATTTTACTTGGAATAAAAATATGGAATCGTTTCGATATATAGGAAATAATTAAACAATTGTTTTACTCAATCCTACCAGATTTCAGAAAGAAATCCCAAAACAATCTACGTCAGACTTCCTGAGCATTTTTCACCATATTAGCCTCATAATTTAAAGTATTTATAAACATAGAAATTTTAGTTCAGAATTTCTATTTTCTAAAACAAGTAAATTTATCAAGATATGTTGAGTAACGAGTCTTCTATGATTTTTCTATGACAGCCACGCAAACAGAAAGGTAGTAGTAAAATTATACTGGATATCTGAAAATAACTACTACCCAACAGTAAATTCTGAAATTTATATATGTTGTTATACATTGAGTATTCTAACTACCATAAACTTTTAAATAAATATTATTAAGTCTAGAGGGATCAAAACCTTGCGATACTAAAACGGTACAGAAACCAAAAACTGCAACAGTTATCGTACTTGCAAGTCGTTTTTCACCAGATTAAAGTAACTTTCGTAAATTGGTCTTAACTAATCGAATGAAAAAATTTGAATCTAGTGTTCAGGTTTTTTGGAATCAATTAAAAAGCTTTTCAAACGAATTTTCTATGATTTTTCAAAGATGAGTAAAAAATCTGAAATCACAGAAAACAGAAATAGAAACAACAACGTCTACTCACTTGTATAAGCATAAAAATCCAAATCTTCTTCTAGCTTTCTTCCAATTCTTCTTCTTCTTCTCCCAAATATGGTGTTATAAAAAAAATGAATGAAAACCCTAAGATTTTAATATAAATAATATGGAGAAGTTAATGGGCTTTATTTTAGGACCATAAATGAATCTGTTACCCAACCCAATTCCATCTATTTCTTTTTTTAATAATTAATATATCATCCTTCAACTTAATAGAAAATTAACTCTAAACCCTTAAAGATATCTATGCAATATTTCATAATCCAATAAAATTTAACGAACAAAAATTTATAATATAAACCGAGTTTTACATTTATGCACATCTCAAAGGAAGCTCGGCCTCGAGATTCAAGAAAATACTATAATCAAGGACAAGTTATAAACAATTAGATATACAATATACCATTATGATAAACATACTACTCAATAGAAAAATCCCTTAAGCTCACACTGAACCAACGAATACAATCACTATAGGATTATAACCAAGACTCAATCATCACCCATAACCTCCCATAAACTTGTATTGGGTTGATCAGTCCCAAAACAATTCACAGAAGCATATAGATGTGATCCTAACCACATCACAAAACAAAGAGAAATGAGAACGAATAAAATCATAACAATAAGATCTATATGTGTATACGCAGTATACACACCTCAAAAGGCCAACCTAGTAACTCACAAGCATAGAGTATTCGGTGTGTGTATACAAACCTCAAAGAACAAACGTATCCATAAAAGCAAAAACTAATTTCACAACGATATGTTCAATATTGACATGGTTTCATATTTCTATAACAAATATAACCTCTACTGCACAACCATAAATAAATGAAAATCAGTATCCCAAGACAAATCCGTGAGTGTGTGTTTTAACTTCCAAAATTTTAGAAATAAACATTTTTAAAAATAATTTTCTTAAGAACAAGAATGTCTGGGTACTACACATGCATAACGACATAAACGAAGTCGAACCGACGATTGCAACAAATAGTGTGTACAGTACTGTAACGGATGTAACTTCTAAACACTTTAAAATATAAAGTTCTTATCAAACCAATTGAATATATACTCCTAACAAGTAGGCCATGTAAACAACTTTATATACCAAAGAATAGAAAAATCCATATTTTTAATAAATCCAAGCTTACATTATATGCATGTGCATATGTCCTCAAGATGTTATACATATATCTCTTTTGATCAATTAATGAAATTTTGACATTGAAATAACAGATGATCCATAAGTTAGAAAGAAACAAAGAAAGCAAAACAAATATATACATTTTATTTCATATACCTCATGATGTCATACATGAATTTACTAAGGTCACAATGGCTACTCATTCAAAACTTAATTATCAAGCAATCAAAACTCGATACACGATCATTACTTATTCTCGTACACAACCAGTAAGAAGAAAAATAAAATCATACAATATGTGTTTTAACCGATACTCCCATATTAATATAGTTTTTATTATCTTATTCTTTCTAACCACAATAATACAAATGACAACCTAATCACACATCAAATCTAGTAATTTATTCGGAATCTAACCATCATTATCAACATGTATGGTCATTAAATTTTATGTAATTCAAGTAAACAAGTCTCCCACAATATTAAACAATGCTAGAGCCATTAATACATATTTGCTAATGTAATCATAGATTCTTTATCTTGTAATAAAACTGTTACGCAAGTAGAAAATTCTAAATTTAAAAATAGCAGCAAGAAATACATGACATTTTAACACAACTAAAACAAAACATATAAAGAAGTTACTATAAAAAAATTTATTCAATAATAATATATACCAGACGTCCGTTTGATCGCTCAAAGCATTGTATACCACATCAATCGTTACTCATGGTGCATTACCTTAAACTATTTATTATCTTAGAACTATTAATCTATTTAAGCTGAAATTCTGTCACAAGTAAGAGAACATATAGAGAGAACTATCATAACAGTTGCAAAATAGAACAACAAAGGAAAACATATTTTACAATGGGTTGAGCTTATATGTAGCAGTTTAGAGAAAACCGTAACATAGGTGTACAAAATAAATTTTTTTTTAAGAATTTATGATAATGGTAAAATTTACTTTTAACTCAATTGCTATATTAATTCAAAAGTCTCATAAACACTTATATATACAAAACAATTTCACCTTAAAAGTAGCATGCAAACGACTAGTGATTTTTCATCAGGTAAGTATTATATCATATTAATTAGGAACATTCCAACGACTCACTTTACCTACTACAACAATATATCTATAATAATTGCATATGATCTCAAAAGACAAGTTATATCTGCATCACAACAACAAACTCTACTACATATCAAGAATAACTCTATAGAAAAGAAATAGAAACGAAATATCAACTAACAATATATAACATAACTTTATTGTACATGTCATGAAAGGATCAAATATCTGTCATATCATCAATTGGTTATATTAAGACGTGTAAATCATATCTACCCACTGCCGAAAATTAATATTATCCAAAGAATTCAAGGACAAAAAGAATGGCTTCTTAGAGGATTTAATATCCAAATGTTTTCATCTAGATTTCTAAAATCACTTGAACTCTAGTACCAAAAGTCTGTTATCTGTTGCATACAATTAAAATTTACATTGGGGAAACATATATCAGATGAATCAAAAGAAAATTAACCCTTCTCCGTGGCATCTAAGAGTTACACATAGTACGAGTACGATTCTTCTAAATAATAAACAAAATGATGATCTATATATGAACTCAAACAAAATTTAATCTGTAAACTAAGATTATCCATGAGACACTTCAAGGTTACACTTCAACAAACTCATTAACCATACTTCAAAATACACAAAACAAGTCAATAGTGTATACAAAGTATACACACCTCAAAAGAATCAACCTAATTATATAACAAAATCGAATCACATCATTGTAACACCCATGAGTTGGTGTTAGACCCACATTGCCAAGGAAGTGGTTATATTAGTAGTATAGAGAGCTTAACCATACTCTAACTACTGTCAAGGCCTTTTGGGGTAAACCACATGGGTGGGCCGTGATCCAAAACCCTCTACTGCTGGATATCCGCAGTGACTAAAGGGGGACAATATTGACATTAGCGAGCGGTATGGTGCTCGACGCACCGGGATGAGCGAGGACAAAATCCCGGGGCATTACAGATGGTATCAGAGCCGACGACGGGTCGCCTGTTGCAGGTGGGAAAGTACGCTGGAAAGGCCCAGGGAGCGCCAGGTACTTGTCTCACTTGGCAGGCAACGTCAGAGATTTTGGGACTATACTGAGTGTACTGCAGAGCCGAGGACGGCTCTATTTCTAAGGTGGTGAGATTGCAACACCCATGAGTTGGTGTTAGTCCCACATTGCCAAGGAAGTGGTTATATTAGTAGTATAGAGAGTTTAACCATACTCTAACTAATGTCAAAACCTTTTGGGGTAAACCACATGGGTGGGCCCTGATCCAAAACCCTCTACTACTGGATATCCACAGTGGCTAAAGAGGGACAATATTGACATTAGTGAGCGGTATGGTGCTCGACGCACCGGGATGAGCGAGGACGAAATCCCAGGGCGTTAGAAGGATCATGGTTTGAATCTAGGGCCCTGGCAGTCCCACGTGGAGCTGTCTTATCCAAACCATACTTTATAGCTGTAATGAAGTAACTTCTTCCATAAGCTCCCCGGTAACTATTCCCTGCACCGCGTTCTAGTCTACCTTTGTTACCCTTTTATCCTGATGGTCAGATGTAGTGATTCTGGATTGGGTATTTAACACACACTATCCTTGAGCACCTGAAGAAATATTACTTCAGTAAGAAATATCACTTCTTCAGTCTAGAGTCTACATAAAAACACGCTGAAAATTAAAAAGTATATTTTTGCCAAGTAGCCAAAACCTGTTTTTCAACATAGAAAGTTTGAACCATAAATTTGAATATGTACCCAAAAACTATAGGTATCAGAAACCATTAAACATGGGGGTATTTAGGGTTTAGTCATTAAACATGAGGGTTTAGTCACATGGGGGAAAAGACATTTAAGTTCTGTTAATTAGGTTTTGATCACGAATCGGTACGGTAGCTGAACCGGACAACATTTTAAAATGGCTAGAGTACCCCCAATTAAGTTACACGTGAGAAGCACGAGCAAAAATATGTGGCCCCATTCCTATGTTTGATTTCCTTAGTTAAAATCTGAACTTTCAACGAAATGGTATTACAAATCTCGAGGATTTCATCCTGTTCATCATCATGTTCCTCAATCAAACCCCTTTTTGTTTGATCAGTAGACTAGAATTTAAACCTTCTATAATCCTTGGATTCTTGACCGTGGGTATCTTATTGAGGAAATTAATCGAACATAAATTATTCAACAGATGCAGATGATTGATCAATTTGAGAATTTTATTTTTTTATTTTTTTAATTTTTTTATGAGCAAGATCCAAAAGGCAGAGGGATTTTGGGATAGGTTAGAATCAACCATCATCAGAGGTTAACAAGGCAATGATTTTCTCTGAAATCATCACCACTGAACTCAAAGCGGAAGAGAGCGGAGATACTGATCAAGAAGAGATAACATGACAATGACAACAACAACAATCCCTCTTCATCTTCTCCAACCACTCTTCTTTTCTTCATTATCTTCTTCTTCTTCAAATCAATCTATTCTTTCCAATCAATTTGGGTATGATTAATAATTCAACATGGGTATGTGCTTTTATATATATGTTTTTTTCTTTTTTCTTTGCAATTATTGCTAGTACAACAATCTTTCTTCAGTTTATTTCAATTTGGGTTTTTTGGATTAGTAGGCAAGATATTAATGTTGCTGCTACGCGAGCATGTAAAGAAGAAGAGAGAAGGCGGTGGTGTTGTGATAGAGATATGAAGAAGAAATGAAAGTTGAAGACCATGGATTGAGGTCATCTAGGTGGCTCCAATAATGACATGTGTTTTGATTTTAATTTTTGGTTTTATCTTTAAAATACTTTTACAAGCTTTTTACAGGGGCAATATGAGGTATTTTGAAAATAATTCCAGTTAAACCCGGTTTTTATACAATTCGGGTAAAATCAAGTGATCAAAACCTAATTAACAGAACTTAAGTGCCTTTTCCCTAAATAGTATATACCTATGGTGACTAAACCCTAAACCCTAAACTTTAAACCCTAACCCTAACCATTAATTATAGCCCTAAAATCCTAAACCCTAACGATAAAACCTAATTAAACCTTAAACCTAAACCCTAAACCATAAATTATACCCCTAAAACCCTAAATTCTAAAACCCTAAACCTTAAGCCAAAAACCAAAATCTTGGGGTTTTTTGGAGCTTTGGGCTCTTTTATATATCAAAAATGCATGTTTTGCTCCCTTTTCTCAATTTTACAACTTAAGCCCACCTAAGGAAGTATGCCCAACCCTAGCTTCCATAGTTTGGACAAAAATTCTTCTAATAATACGTTTCTTGATTAGCAAGAATCAAGAAAATATAACCTTAAAGCCTAATGATAAGTACTTTGGGGTATTCTATTAGAGAAAAGAAAATAGTTTGGGGTTATAATACGTGGTTTGGGGAAAAAAAGTTGTATAGAAACCCTAAACTGTAAAACAACTTTAACTATAAAACCCTAATTAGCCTAAACCATAGACCTAAACATTAACTTTTAACCCTAAACCCAAAACTTTAAATACTAAAACCCTAAACCCTAACTTTTAACCACTAAACCCAAACTCTTAATTATAACCCTAAACCCTAAAATCTACAACCCTAAACTGCAACCTTAAAAACCTAAACCTTAACTTTAAACCTTAGCCGTAACACTAAAATTTAAACCCTATTTTTAAACCTAAAACCCTAAAACCCTAAATTTAAACCCTAAAATCTTAAACTTTATATCCTAAACCCTAAAATGCTAAAATATATTATATAGAAACCCTAAACCCTAAACTTTAAACCCTAACCCTAACCATAAATTATAGCCCTAAAACCCTAAACCCAAACGATAAAACCTAATTAAACCCTAAACCCTAAAACCCTACACCATAACCTTAAACTTTTAACCCTAAACCCTAAACTTTTAACCCTAAACCCTAAACTTTTAACCCTAAAACTCTAAACCCGAAACTTTAAATACTAAACCTAAAGCCTAAATTATAACCTTAAACCCAAAAATTTAAAACACTTAATCGTAACCTTAAACTTAAAACCCTAATTGTAACCCTAAACTTTAAACCCTAATTCTAAACCCAAAACCCTAAAACCCTAAATTTTATACCTTAAAATCCTAAATTTTAAATCATAAACCCTAAACCCTAAAATACTAAAATACATTATATAGAAACCATCAACCTTAACCCTAACTCTAAACCCTAAACTTTAAATAGTAAACACAAACCCTAAATTATATCCCTAAAACCCTAAACCGTAATCCTAAAACTCTAAACTTTAAACCCTAAAAATCTAAAGATTAAACTTTAAACACTAATAGTAACGCTATACTTTAAACACTAAAACCCTAAATTTAAACTCTAAAACACGAAACTTTAAATACTAAACCCAAAACCCTAAAATACTAAAAAAAGTTATATACAAACCCAAAACTTTAAACCATAACCATGAATTATAGCCCTAAACCCTAACTATAAACCTAATTAAACCCTAAAGCTAAACCCTAAAACCCTAAATCCTAAACTTTAAATACTAAACCCAAACCCTAAATTAAAACTTTAAAGCCAAAAATCTAACCCTAAACCATAACCTTAAAACCCTAACATTAAATTTTAAACCCCAACCGTACCCTAAACTTTGAACCTTAAAACCCTAAACTTTATACCCTAATTCTAAACCCAAAACCCTAAAACCCTAAATTTAAACCAAAAAATCCTAAACTTTAAATCCTAAACCGTAAAATACAAAAATAAATTATATAGAAACCCTAAACCCTAAACTTTAAACCTTAACCCTAACTCTAAACCCTTAAACCCTAAACTTTAAACACTAAGCACAAACCCTAAAACCCTAAACTGTAACCCTAAAACTCTAAACTTTAAACCCTAAAACCATAAACATTAATTGTAACTCTACACTTTAAACCTTAAAACCCTAAATTTAAACTCTCAAACCCTAAACTTTAAATCCTAAATCGTAAACCCTACATACTAAAAATATTTATATAAATACCCTAAACCCTAAATTATACCCATAAAACCCTAAACCCTAAAATCTAAAACACTAAACCTTTAGCCTAAAACAAAAATCTTTGGTTTTTTGGAGCTTTGGGGTCTTTTTTATATAAAAAATGCATGTTCTGCACGTTAATTGGTCAGCAAGGATACAAAAAAATATAACCTTAAAGCCTAAAGATAAGTACTTTGGGGTATTGTATTAGAGACATGAAAAACGTTTTGGGTTATTATACGTGGTTTGGGAAAAGAATGTTGTATAGAAACCCTAAAATAACCCAAACTATAAAACCCTAATTAAACTTGAAACTTAAACACTAAACCATAGACCTAAACCCTAAACTCCCAATTCCTAAACTTTAAACACTAAAACCCTAAATCTTGAACTTTAACCACTAAAACCAAACTATTAATTATAACCCTAAAATGTAGAACCCTAAACCACAACCGTAAAACCCTAAATCTTAATCTTTAAACCTTAACCGTAACCCAAAACTTTAAACCCTAATTTTAAAACCAAAACCGTAAAACCTTAAATTTAAAACCTAAAATCCTAAACCTTATAACCTAAACCCTAAAATGCTAAAATAAATTATATAGAAACCCTAACTCTAAATCCTAAACTTAAAACCCTAAACCCTAAACTTTAAACATTAAACACAAACCCTAAATTATAACCCTAAAACCCTAAACAGTAATCCTAAAACTCTAAACTTTAAATCCTAAAACCCTAAACATTAAACTTAATTTTTACATTAATCGTAACGTACACTTTAAATCCTAAAACCCTAAATTTAAACTCTAAAACCCCAAACTTTAAATCGTAAACCCTAAACCTTATAAAATTTAATTATACCCTAAACCTAAACCCTAAAACCCAAAACCACAACCCTAAAATTTAAACCCTAAATCTTAAACTTTAAATACTAAACTGAAACCCTAAATTATAACATTAAACCCAAAAATCTAAAACCCTAAATCGTAACAATAAAATCTTAAACCTTAAACTTTAAACCCTAACCGTAACTTTAAACCTAAAACCCTAAAACCCTGAATTGAAACGTTAAAATCCTAAACTTTAAATCCTAAACCCAAAAATACTAAAATAAATTAAATAGAAACCCTAGACGTAAACTTTAAACCTTAACCCTAACTCTAAACCCTAAAACCCTAAACTTTAAACACTAAACATAAACCATATATTATAACCCTAAAACCCTAAACTGTAACCCTAAAAACTATAAACTTTAAACCCAAATCCAAAATCCTAAACATAAAACTTTAAACATTAATCGTAACCCTAAAACCCTAAATTTTAAATCTCAAACACTAAATTTTAATTCCTACACCCTAAACCATAAAATACTAAAAAAAGTTATATAGATACCCTAAACCCTAAATTTTAAACAGTAACCCTAAATTATACCGCTAAAACCATAAACCTATAATCTAAAACCCTAAACCTTAAGCCTAAAACCCTAAACATTAAACTTTGAACCCTAACCGTAACCTAACTTAAAATTGAAAACCCTAAAACCCTAAATTTAAAACCTAAAATGCTAAACATTAAATCTTAAACCCTAAAATGTTAAAATAAATTATATAGAAACCCTTTACCCTAACTCCCTAAACCCTAAATTTAAACCATAACCCAAACTCCCTAAACCCTAAAACCCTAAATTTTAAACCCTAATTCTAAACAAAAAACCCTAAATTTAAACCTTAAAATCCTAAACTTTAAATTCTAAACACTAAACCCAAAAATAATAAAATAAATTGTGTAGAAACCCTAAAAATAAACTTCAAACCTTAAACCTAACTCTAAACCCTAAAGTTTAAACATTAAACACAAAGCCTAAAACCCTAAACCGTAGTCCTAAAACTCAAAACTTTAAACCCTAAAACCCTAAACATTAAACACTAATAGTAACGCCACACTTTAAACCCTAAAACCGTAAATTTAAACTCTAAAACCCCAAACTTTAAATCCTAAACATTAAACCCTAAAATACTAAAAAATATTATATTGAAACCCTATACCTTAACCCTAACCATAAATTATAGTCCTAAAACCCAAAACCCTAACTGTAAACCTAATTAAACCCTAAACTATAACCCTAAACTTTTAACCCTAAATCCTAAACTAAACACAAACCCTAAATTATAACTTTAAACCCAAAAATCTAAAACCCCAAACTGTAACCTTAAAACACTATACCGTAAACTTTAAACCCTTAAAACCCTAATACTATACCCAAAACCCTAAAACCTTAAATTCAAACCCAAAAATCCTAAACTTTAAATCCTAAATCTTAAACCCTGAAATACTAAAATAAATTATATAGAAACCCTAAATCTAAAACTTTAAACCTTAACCCTAATTCTAAACCTTAAAACCCTAAACTTTAAACACTAGACACAAACCCTAAATTATAACCCTAAAACCCTAACCCTAACACTAAAACTCTAAAATCTAAACTTTAAACCCCAAAACCGTAGATATTAAACTTTAAACACTAATCAAAACGCTACACTATAAACCTTAAAACCTAAATTTAAACTGTAAAACACTTTAAACCCTAAACTTTTAATCCTAAACCTTGAAATACTAAAAAAAGTTATATAAATACCCCAAACCTTAAACTTTAAACCCTAACCCTAAATTATACTCCTAAAACCCTAAACCCTAAAATTTAAAACCAAAAAACATTAACCTTTACATGCTAACCGTAACCCTAAACTTTAAACCCTAAAACCATAAACATATTTTAAGTACCCTATAAAAAATGTTGGTTTTTTTGGAGCTAATTTGGGCTATTTTATATATAAAAAATATAAGTTTTGCGCCCTTTTCTAAATTTTACAACTTAACCACACATAGGGAAGTATGCGCAACCCTATCCTCCATAGTCTGGACAAATATTCTTCTAAAAATAAATTTCTTGATCAGCAAGGATCAAGAAAATGTAACCTTAAAGCGTAGGGATAAGTATTTTTGGGTATTGTATTAGAGAAAAGAAAATAGTTTGGGGTTATAATACGTTGTTTGGGAAAAAAAGTTGTATAGAACCTTAAACCCTAAAATAACTTTAACTAAAAAACCCAAAGTAAACCCTGAACTTTTAACCGTAAACTCTAAACTTTAAACACCAAAACCCTAAACTTTAACCACTAAACCCAAACTCTTAATTATAAACCTAAATTTTAAAATCTAAAACCCTAAACATTAAACTTTAAACACTAATCGTAATGCTACACTTCAAACCCTAAAACCGTAAATTTAAACACTAAAAACCCAAACTTTAAATCCTAAACCCTAAACCCTAAACATTAAACTTTAAATCCTAACCATAAATTATAGCCCTAAAACCCTAAACCCTAACTATAAAACCTAATTATACCCTAAACCCTTAAACCCTATATCATAACCCTAAACCCTAAACTTTATTAAACCCAAACCATAAATTATAACCATAAACCCAAAAATCTAAAACCCTATATCGTAACCTTAAAACCCTAAACCTTAAACTTTAAACCCTAACCGTAACCCTAAACTTTAAACCATAACCATAACCCTAAAACTCTAAACTTTAAATCCTAAAACCCTTAACATTAAAGTTTAGACATTAATTGTAACCATAAATTTTGAACCCTAAAACCCTATATCGTAACCTTAAAACCCTAAACATTAAACTTTAAACCCTAACCGTAACCCTAAACTTTAAACCATAACCATAACCCTAAAACTCTAAACTTTAAATCCTAAAACCCTAAACATTAAAGTTTAGACATTAATTGTAACCATAAATTTTGAACCCTAAAACCCTAAATTTAAACTCTCAAACCCTAAATTTTAAATCCTAAACACTAAACACTAAAATACTAATATAAGTTATATAGATACCCTAAACCCTAAACTTTAAACACTAACCCAAAATTATACCCCTAAAAGCTTAAACCTTAAAATCTAAAATTCTAATTCTTAAGCCTAAAACCCTAAACATTAAATGTTAAACCCTAACCCTAAACTTGAAACCCTAAAACCCTAAATATATTTTAAGTACCCCAGCCAAAATCGTGGGTTTTTTAGAGCTTTGGGTTATTTTATATATCAAAAATACATGTTTTGGGCCCTTTTCTCAATTTTACAAATTAAGCCCACCAAGGGAAGTATGCCCAACACTAGCCTCCATACTTTGGACAAACATTCTTCTAAAAATACATTTTTCATCTGCAAGTATCAAGAAAATTTAATCCTCAAGCCTAAAGATAAGTACTTCGGGGTATTGTATTAGAGAAATGAAAATAGTTTGGGGTCATAATACGGGGTTTGGGAAAAAAAGGTTGAAAAGAAACCCTAAAATAACCCTAACTATAAAACACTAATTAAACCCTAAACTTAAACCCTAAAATATAGACTTAAACCCTAAACTTTAAACACAAAAACCCTAATCCTTAAACATTAAACACTAAACCTTAACCCTTAATTATAACCCTAAATCCTAAAATCTAAAACCCCAAACTGTAACCTTAAAACCCTAAACCTAAAACTTTAAGCCCTAACAAAAAACTTTAAACCCTAATTTTAAACCTAAAACCCTAAAACCCTAAATTTAAACTCTAAAACTCCATACTTTAAATCCTAAACCCTAAAATATTAAAACCCTAAACCCTAACTATAAAATATAATTAAACCTTAAACCTAAACCCTAAAATCCTAAACCATAACCCTAAACCCTAAACTTTTAACCCTAAAACATTAAACCTTAAACTTTAAATACTAAATCCAAAGCCTAAATTATAACCCTAAACCCAAAAATCTAAAACCTTAAATCGTTACTTTAAAAGCCTAAACTTTAAACTTAAAACGATAACCGTAACACTAAAATTTAAACCCTAAAACCCAAAACTTTAAACCCTAATTCTAAACCCAAAACTCTAAAACCCTAAATTTTAACCCTAAAATCCTAAACTTTAAATCCTAAACCCTAAAATAAATTATATAGAAACCCTAAACCCTAAATTTTAAACCTTAACCCTAATTCTAAATTCTAAACTTTAAACACTAAACACAAACCCTAAATTATAACCCTAAAACCCTAAACCGTAACCCTAGAACTCTAAACTTTAAACCTTAAAACCATAAAATATAAACTTTAAACATTAATCGAAACCCTACACTTTAAACCCTAAACCTTAAATTCAATCTCTCAAACCCCAAATTTTAAATCCTAAACACTAAACCCTAAAATATTAAAAATATTTATATAAATACCCCAAACCCCAAATTATACCCCTAAAATCCTAAACCCTAAATTCTAAAACCCTAAATCTTAAGCCTAAAACCAAAATCTTGGGGTTTTTGGAGCTTTGGGCTCCTTTATATATCAAAAATGCATGTTTTGCTCCATTTTCTCAATTTTAAAACTTAAGCCCACCTAGGGATGTATGCCCAACCCTAGCTTCCATAGTTTGGACTAAAATTCTTCAAATAATACGTTTCTTGATCAACAAAGGTCAAGAAAATATATCTTTAAAGCCTAATGATTAGTACTTTGGGGTATTGTATTTGAGAAAAGGAAATAGTTTAGATTTATAATATTATAACCCTAAACCCTAAAATTTAAAACCCTAAATTGTAACCTTAAAAACCTAAACCTTAAACTTTGAACCTTAGCTGTAACTCTAAACTTTAAACCCTAATTTTAAATCTAAAACCTTAAAACCCTAAATTTAAACCCGAAAAATCTTAAACTTTATATCCTAAACCCTAAAACGCAAAAATAAATTAAATAGAAACCCTAAACCCTAAACTTTAAACCCTAACCCTAACCATTAATTATAGCCCTAAAACCCTAAACCCTAACGATAAAACCTAATTAAACGCTAAACCTAAATCCTAAAACCCTAAACCATAATCGTTAACTTTTAACCCTAAACCCTAAACTTTTAATCTTAAAACCCTAAACCCTAAACTTTAAATACTAAATGCAAAGCCTAAATTATCACCCTAAACCCAAAAATTTAAAACACTTAATTGTAACCTTAAAAAACTAAACCTTAAACTTAAAACCCTAACTTTAACCCTAAACTTTAAACCCTGAAACCCTAAACTTTAAACCCTAATTCTAAACCTAAAACCCCTAAACCCTAAATTTTATACCTTAAAATCCTAAACTTTAAATCCTAAACCCTAAACCCTAAAATACTAAAATAAATTATATAGAAACCCTAAACTCTAAACTTTAAAACCCTAACCATAAATTATAACCCTAAAACCTTAAACCCTAATTATAAAATATAATTAAACCCTAAACCTAAACCCTAAAATCCTAAACCATAACCCTAAAACCCTAAACCCCAAACTTTAAATACTAAACCCAAAGCCTAAATTATAACCCTAAATCCAAAAATCTAAAACCTTAAAAGCCTAAACTTTAACCTTAAAATGATAACCGTAACACTAAAATTTAAACTCTAAAACCCAAAACTTTAAACCCTAATTCTAAACCCAAAACTCTAAAGCCCTAAATTTTAACCCTAAATTCCTAAACCCTAAAATACTAAAATAAATTACGGGCTGTCTAGGCTGCCACCCTTACGATGACATCCATCTTAATAACCAATCTGGGACGTTTATCTAGATTATATCTAATGGTTTTAATATATTCTTTAATGTTCCAAATAAATGAACTATAACAAGAGGGCAAATCTAAAATTTAGCCTTTTTTGTTTTCATCTTCGTCGTAAATAGTCCAGTACTCCGGTCTCACCACTGCGAAGAACTCCAAAGGTGAGTAATGTATAACTTTGAAGGTTTTTGATTCTATAGAAGATTCGATCAGTTCAATGAGGAAGGAATATTATGTTTGTTTTTACTAACCTTATTGTTTGTATGAAGGAATTGAGTACAGAAAACAGAAAAAAAATCCAAGTTAAAATTGATGATTTATATGAGAGATAAGTACCTCTGAATGAAACCCCCATTTGTTTTTGTTGGTACTTTTTTAAAGAATTTTTATTCAAAGGTTCAATCACTGGAGCCTTTTGTTTTATGTGGGTAGTTTCTTAAAGATAGAATTTCAATCTTTTAGTCTCCGATACTCAATCTCATGATAATAAGAAGTTGTTCCCATAATCTAATTAATTTTCTTCTCATCAAGATTTGCATCCTATAATATTCAGATGAACAACTCTCTTCTCACAACTCTACAATCCAATGATGTCAACTCCAAATCAAAGCAAGGGTTCTACAAATGTTGATAAATCTAAAAGCAAGTTAATTTTGAAAGTAAATAATAAAAATTAAAAAGTGGGTATATCGAATTCATTCTTGTAATCTTCAAGATGTTGAGGGAATTATGTTTCTTTCTTTGTGAGAGAGTTAGACAGGAAGAAAAGAACTCAAACGACAATATTGCCCTTAGTGTAACTTTTGATAGATAAGAAAGTATTTCCACCATTAGATCTGAATTAGATAAACGTCTCAGATTGGCGGTCAAGATGGATGTTATCCTAAGGATGGCAGCCTAGACAACCCGAATAAATTATATAGAAACCCTAAACCTTAAACTTTAAACCTTAACCCTAATTCTAAATCCTAAACTTTAAACACTAAACACAAACCCTAAATTATAACCCTAAAACCCTAAACTGTAACCCTAAAAGTCAAAACTTTGAACTTTAAACCCTAAAACCATAAACATTAAACTTTAAACAATAATCGTAATCATACACTTTAAACCCTAAACCCTAAATTAAAACTCTCAAACCCTAAACTTTAAATCTTAAACCCTAAACACTAAAATATTAAAACAAATTACATAAATACCCCAAACCCTAAATTATACACCTAAAACCCTAAACCCTAAATTCGAAAACCCTACACCTTAAACCTAAAACAAAAATCTTGCATTTTTTGGAGCTTTGGGTTCTTTTATATATCAAAAATGCATGTTTTGCTCCCTTTTCTCAATTTTACAACTTTAGCCCACCTAGGGAAGTATGCCCAACCCTAGCTTCCATAGTTTGGACAAAAAGTTCTTTTAATATTACGTTTCTTGATCAGCAAGGATCAAGAAAATGTAACCTTAAAGCATAATGATAAATACTTTGGGGTATTGTATTAGAGAAAAGAAAATAGTTTGGGGTTATAATACGTGGTTTGGGAAAAAAAAGTTGTATAGAAACCCTAAACTGTAAAATAACCCTAACTATAAAATCCTAATTAAACCCTAAACCATAGACCTAAATATTAAACTTTTTACCTTAAACCCTAAACATTAAATAGTAAAACCCTAAACCCTAAACTTTAATCACTAAACCCAAACTCTTAATTATAACCCTAAACCATAAAATCTAAAACCCTAAACTGTAACCTTAAAAACCTAAACCTTAAACTTTAAATCTTAGTCGTAACTCTAAACTTTAAACCCTAATTTTAAACCTAAAACCCTAAAATCCTAAATTTAAACCCTAAAATCTTAAAATTTATATCCTAAACGCTAAAATGCTAAAATATATTATACAAAAACCTTAAACCATAAACTTTAAACCCTAACCATAAATTATAGCCCTAACAATAAAACCTAATTAAACCCTAAAACCCTAAACCATAATCCTAAACTTTAAACCCTAAAACCTTAAATCCTAAACTTTAAATACTAAACCTAAAGCCTAAATTATAACCCTAAACCCAAAAATTTAAAGCACTTAATCGTAACCTTAAAAAACTAAACCTTAAACTTAAAACCCTAACCGTAACCCTAAACTTTAAACCCTAAAACCCTAAACTTTAAACCCTAATTCTAAACCCAAAACCCTAAAACCCTAAATTTTATACCTTAAAATCCTAAATTTTAAATCATAAATCCTAAACCCTAAAATACTAAAATACATTATATAGAAACCATCAACCTTAAACCTAACTCTAAACCATAAACTTTAAACAGTAAACACAAATCCTAAATTATATCCCTAAAACCCTAAACCGTAATCCCAACACTCAAAACTTTAAACCCTAAAACCCTAAATATTAAACTTTAAACACTAATAGTAACGCTACACTTTAAACCATAAAACCTTAAATATAAACTCTAAAACCCCAAACTTTAAATCCTAAACCCAAAACCCTAAAATTCTAAAAAAAAGTTAGGGTAGTATGCCCAACCCTAGCTTTCATAGTTTGGACAAAAATTCTTCTAAAAATACGTTAATTGATCAGCAAGGATACAAAAAAAATATAAAACCTAAAATCCTAAACTTTATATCCTAAACCCTAAAATGCTAAAATAAATTTTATAGAAACCCTAACTCTAAATCCTAAACTTAAAACCCTAAACCCTAAACTTTAAACACTAAACACAAACCCAAAATTATAACCCTAAAACCCTAAAACTCTAATTTTAAACCCTAAAACCATAAACATTAAACTTTTTACATTAATCGTAACGCTATACTTTAAACCCTAAAACCCTTAATTTAAACTCTAAAACCCCAAACTTTAAATCGTAAACCCTAAACCATAAAATATAGCCCTAAAACCATAACCATAAATTATAAAGAAAGAAACCCTAAACTTTAAACCATAACCATAAATTATAGCCCTAAAACCCTAAACCTAAAATCTAAAACCCTAAACCTTAAGCCTAAAACCCTAAACATTAAACTTTAACCCTAACCGTAACCCTAAACTTTAAACCCTAACTTAAAACCCAAAACCCTAAAACCTTAAATTTAAACCCTAAAATGCTAAACATTAAATCTTAAACCCTAAAATACAAAAATAAATTATATAGAAACCCTTTACCCTAACTCCCTAAACACTAAATTTAAACCATAACCCTAACTCCCTAAACCCTAAAACCCTAAATTTTAAACCCTAATTCTACCAAAAACCCTAAATTTAAACCTTAAAATCCTAAACTTTAAATTCTAAACACTAAACCCAAAAATACTAAATTAAATTGTATAGAAACCCTAAACTTAAACTTCAAACTTTAAACCTAACTCTAAACCCTAAAGTTTAAACATTAAACACAAACCCTAAAACCCCAAACTGTAGTCCTAAAACTTTAAACTTTAAACCCTAAAACCCTAAACATTAAACACTAATAGTAACGCTACACTTTAAACCCTAAAACTATAAATTTAAACTCTAAAACCCCAAACTTTAAATCCTAAACACTAAGCCCTAAAATACTAAAAAATATTATATAGAAACCCTATACTTTAAACCCTAACCATAAATTATAGCCCAAAAACCCAAAACCCTAACTATAAACCTAATTAAACCCTAAACCTAAACACTAAAACCCTAAACTATAACCCTAAACTTTTAACCCTAAATCCTAAACTAAACACAAACCTTAAATTATAACTTTAAACCCCAAAAAAAAAACCTTAAACCGTAACCTTAAAACACTATACCGTAAACTTTAAACCCCAAAACCCTAATACTATACCCAAAACCCTAAAACCTTAAATTTAAACCCAAAAATACTAAACTTTAAATCCTAAACCCTAAAATACTAAAATAAAGTATATAGAAACCCTAAATCTAAAACTATAAACCTTAACCCTAACTCTAAACCCTAAAACCCTAAACTTTAAACACTAGACACAAACCCTAAATTATAACCTTAAAACCCTAAACCATAACACAAACTCTAAAATCTAAACTTTAAACCCCAAAACCCTAGACATTAAACTTTAAACACTAATCGAAACGCTACACTATAAACCTTAAAACCTAAATTTAAACTGTAAAACACTTTAAACCCTAAACTTTTAATCTTAAACCCTGAAATACTAAAAAAGTTATATAAATACCCTAAACACTAAGCTTTAAACCCTAACCCTAAATTATACTCCTAAAACCCTAAACCCTAAAATTTAAAACCCCAAAACATTAACCTTTACACCCTAACCGTAACCCTAAACTTTAAACCCTAAAACCATAAACATCTTGTTTTTTTTTTATCTAATTTGGGCTATTTTATATGTAAAAAATACAAGTTTTGCGCCCTTTTCTAAATTTTACAACTTAACCACACATAGGGAAGTATGCGCAACCCTATCCTCCATAGTTTGGACAAAAATTCTTCTAAAAATATGTTTCTTGATCAGCAAGGATCAAGAAAATGTAACCTTAAAGCGTAGGGATAAGTATTTTGGGGTATTGTATTAGAGAAAAGAAGATAGTTTGGGGTTATAATACGTTGTTTGGGAAAAAAAAGTTGTATAGAACCTTAAACCCTAAAATAACTTTAAATAAAAAAACCCTAATTAAACCCTGAACTTTTAAATGTAAACCCTAAACTTTAAACACCAAAACCCTAAACCCTAAACTTTAACCACTAAACCCAAACTCTTAATTATAAACCTAAATTTTAAAATCTAAAACCCTAAACATTAAAATTTAAACACTAATCATAACGCTACACTTTAAACCCTAAAACCCTTAATTTAAACTCTAAAAACCCAAACTTTAAATCCTAAACCCTAAACCCTAAAATACTAAAAAAAGATATATACAAACCCTAAACCCTAAACTTTAAATCCTAACCATAAATTATAGCCCTAAAACCCTAAAACCCTAAACCTTAACTATAAAACCTAATTATACCCTAAACCCTTAAACCCTAAACTTTAAACCCTACACCATAACCCTAAACCTTAAACCCTAAACTTTAAATATTAAATCCAAACCATAAATTATAACCATAAACCCAAAAATCTAGAACCCTATACCGTAACCTTAAAACCCTAAACCTTAAACTTTAAACCCTAACCGTAACCCTAAACTTTAAACCATAACCATAACCCTAAAACTCTAAACTTTAAATCTTAAAACCCTAAACATTAAAGTTTAGACATTAATTGTAACCATAAATTTTGAACCCTAAAACCCTAAATTTAAACTCTCAAACCCTAAACTTTAAATCCTAAACACTAAACACTAAAATACTAAAATAAGTTATATAGATACCCTAAACCCTAAACTTTAAACCCTAACCCAAAATTATACCCCTAAAAGCTTAAACCCTAACTTTTAAACCCTAACCCTAACTATAAATTCTAAACCCTAAAACCCTAAACTTAAACTTTAAACACTAAACACAAACCCTAAATTATAACCCTAAAACCCTAAACTGTAATCCTAAAATTCTAAACTTTAAATCCTAAAACCCTAAACCTTAAACTTTTTACATTAATCGTAATGCTACACTTTAAACCCTAAAACCCTAAATTTAAACTCTAAAACCCCAAACTTTAAATCGTAAACCCTAAACCATAAAATACAAAAAACAATAATAATATAAAAACCCTAAACTTTAAACCATAACCATAAATTATAGCCCTAAAACCCTAAACCCTAATTATAAAATTTAATTATACCCTAAACCTAAACCCTAAAACCCAAAACCATAATCCTAAACTTTAAACCCTAAAACCCTAAACCCTAAACTTTAAATACGAAACTGAAACCCTAAATTATAACTTTAAACCCAAAAATCTAAAACCCTAAATCGTAACCATAAAATCCTAAACCTTAAACTTTAAACCCTAACCGTAACCTTAACCCACACCGACTTCACTTCCACTTTCTTTCAAACTATTGTCTCTCTAATTTGACTATTTCTCTCTCTAATTCACTCGCCTCTTTCTGCTAATTTAATCGTCGTTTCTACGTCCTCGTTTTAGGTAAAGTAAATTTGTTTTTTTTTTTTTTTTTATATATATCAGAAAGCGGGGTTGTTACTGGGCGTGTAACCCTTCTTCTTCTTCTTCTTCTCTCTTACTAATTTCACTGTACAATTGCTTGGACAGGTTACTTCAATTAAATTGGACTGCAGATATCACACCAATTTAACTTGGTTTCTTCAATTGAACAGGTAACTTAGATTCTTCTAATACTATATTTGATTTGTTTCACACTTTGATTAATGCTCAATTAGAGTGTTTATTGATATAGTTGTTCTCTTATACAATTGTTTACTACTCTGTTCCTTCCATACAAAAATTATTATGGTTTTCATGATCAATTGGTTTATGCGAATGCGAGTGTTTGTTTTTTATTAAGTAGAACGATCAAAGAGTTTTTGAAATAACAATAACAATATGGACTAGCTGCTATCAAATTTAATGTTGTGCTCAACAATATAGCATATAGCAGCCTCCAAATCAAAGGTAATGCTGTGTGAGCAGGAGAACTGCAAGTTTGAGTATTTTTTCACCTAAAGGTATTTGCCAGAGGCCAAAGGTGGCCTATAGGCAAGCACACCATCATGTGTCTTTAGTTATTCTTCTGCCATTTTGGCTGAAGTAGCAACGACAACTGTGCAAGAATCGTATTTTATTGCATGATATCTCCATACTTTCAGCTAATAAGTAAAGAGATATGTGTGGGAGGGAACCAGCTGTGTAAATTGCCAAGAATAGGCCATGGTTTCAGACCAGGTGGACTTTTTTTTTGGGGGGAGGGGGGGGGTTTCGGATTATTTTTAAGATAAAAGCTACGAGACCAGTTTCCACTGGTTTTCCTAGGTGGGGGAAAACCGTAGGAGATTTTGATGTTTTGAGTGTGAGATACTGAAGATGCTTTTATAACTTCAGGGGTGGAAATTTATTACAGTTGAAATGTATGTATTGGATGGTAGTTAGATATAGAAAATGAGAAATGAAATTCAAATGCAAGTGAATGGAGAAATAATTACCTGAAATAAAATGGACTTACTGCTCAGTAGATCAACTAGGCAGAAATTATCACAGTTTTCTATGATGTTTAAATATTATAGAATATACAGAATCTGCCACAGATCAGCACATTTAATTGTACCATTAGGATTTTCACTACGCATTTTATAAACATAGGAGTTTTGCTACACATTTTACTTGAACATTTAAATAAGTTTTTCTTTCTCTTCTTCTCTTTTCAAGTGATTTTAAGGGGGGGGGGGTATAATATTAATTTTGATTTCTATTGTGTTGCAGATCATAAACTTATAATCAGATTTTGAAGGCGCTAAGGTAATACTTACTGTTAGAATTATTCGAAGCAAATGATTTTCATTTGCGGTATTGAATTTTTGGATATAGTTGTTGATTAATTTGTTTTAGATACTTATAGCATTAGAATTGCTTTGATTAATATTTTTTATTTATCAACTATGAATCTAGAATTGATGGCTGCGATTTAGGATAAATATGAGTCCAATTTTTTAGATATCTTCTTAGTTTGTATTCATTCATACTTGAGTGATTGTTCTTACTAGAATATTATTGTAATTAATTATATACTTTAACTGATTACAATATGACCTTGTTTGATTTTTAAACATTAGGGTATTACTAGATCATTACTCTGTCTTAATTCAGTTTTTCGTGATTGACTGATTATTTTCTCGATCGTATTCTTGTGCAAAATTAATAATTGTCTAGTTAGTTCTTCATGATACCTATATTACATGTTTTTTCAATCTACTTTTTTTTTGGTGTACTAGATAACAAGAGATGGATAAAAATTGGTTGAATCCAACTGTATCAAGATGTAGTCGTGAGTATATATTAGGTTGCAAGAATTTCTTGCAATTCGCATGGGAGAATCGACCCAAAGAATTCGGTGATGAGATTTATTGTCCATGTGTTAGATGCATTAATAACGTACTAAAGCCTATAAACATACTGGAGAATCACATATTGGGACGGGGTTTTTTACGAACTTATGTTAATTGGTTCTTGCATGGGGAGGCTGAAGAGGTGAATCCTCAACATGAGTCCAATACTATTGATGATATGCATACAATGTTGCAAGATGCATTTGGCTTCCCACACATGAGTGGTTCAGATTTTGATATGCCAAATCAGGTTAATCAAAGAGAGTCTGGTTCGAATGACCCGTGTTTTGATGAACCTAATAAGGAAGCGCAAAAATTTTACAAATTGTTGAAAGAAGTTGAGACACCACTATATCCGGGTTGCACTAAAACGTCAAAATTGTCATTTCTTGTGCGGTTGCTTCACATAAATTGTCTTAACAAATGGAGTAACAAGTCATTTGACATGATGCTACAGTTGTTGAAGGATTCATTTCCAGATGACATCAATATGCCAAAGAATCATTATGAAGCAAAAAAACAACTTCGTGATCTTGGTTTAGATTACATTAAAATAGATGCTTGTCCTAATGATTGTATGTTATATTGGAAGGATAGGAAACGAGATGAGGACAAGAATGTGTGTGATATATGTGGTATGTCAAGGTGGATTACATCCTCAACTGATTGTACTGATGAAGGAATTAGTTCAGCTGCGAAACCAAAGAAAAAAACTGCAATAGTTCTGCGATATTTTCCTATAACACCGAGACTTCAGAGGTTATATATGTGTTCGAAAACAGCAAAAGACATGAGATGGCATGTTGTTGATCGTAGTAAGGATGGAGCTTTGAGGTATCCAGCTGACTCTGAGACATGGAAATACTTAGACAGAAAGTATCCCTCATTCGGTTCGGAATGTCGAAATATTAGGCTTGGTTTGGCTAGCGATGGTTTTAATCCATTCAGTAGTTTAAGTACTACTCATAGCGCATGGCCTATTGTTCTTGCTCCATACAACTTGCCGCCATGGATGTGCATGAAGCAGCCTTACTTTATCATGTCATTGCTTATTCCTGGTCCTAGTAGTCCTGGGAACAACATTGACGTCTACTTACGACCATTAATAGAGGAGTTGCAAGAGCTGTGGACTGAGGGAGTTGAGACTTATGATGCCCACTCCAAACAAAACTTCAAGATGCATGCTGCTGTTTTATGGACTATTGATGACTTTCCAGCATATGCTAGTTTGTCTGGATGGAGCACTAAAGGGTCACTTGCATGTCCCTCTTGCCATAAGGACACATGTTCAAAAAGATTAGTAAATGGGTGGAAGTCTTGTTATATGGGAATTCGTCGTTTCTTACCCTTTAATCATGCATTTCGTAAGAATAAGAGGTCATTTGATAATAGTACTGAAATGAGGGAAGCTCCAAAACCTCTAACTGGAAATGATGTACTCGTACAATTAAATGGCTATGACCAAATTACATTTGGTAAGGCAGAGTTTGACAAGCAAGGAAGGAAGAGAAAACAACCTGAATTACCACATAATTGGAAGAAGAATAGTAATTTTTTGAGCTCCCATATTGGAAAGATATTCTTTTGCGACACAATTTAGACGTAATGCACATTGAAAAGAACAATGGTAAGAGTTGGCTTGGCACGTTGTTGAATATAGAGGGAAAAACAAAAGACAATTTGAAGGCTCGCCAAGACTTGGTGTTGATGGGCATTCGAAAATCACTTCATCCGATAGCTAAGGGAGGAAACAAATATGAATTGCCTGCTGTAAGCTACACTTTGACTTTGGATGGGAAGAGGAAACTTTGCAAATTTTTCAAGAGCATGAAAGTTCCTTATAATTATTCATCAAACATATCATGATATGTTCTTGTTCAACAATGCAAAATACCTGGCCTCAAAAGTCATGATTGGCATGTTCTAATGCAAGAGCTACTTCCAGTTGCAACACGTGGAATCTTACCTAAGGAACTAACAATGGTTCTAGTTGAGTTCTCGAGTTTCTATAAGAAGCTATGTTCTAAAGTATTGTGGGCAGAAGAGTTAGAACGTCTTGAATATCAAATTGTTGTGACACTCTGCAAAATGGAAATGATATTTCCTCCATCATTTTTTGATGTTATGGTCCATTTACCTATTCATTTAGCTGGTGAAGCTAAGCTCAGTGGACCATTGTTTTATAGGTGGATGTATCCCATAGAGAGGTTAGTATGGAAAGATAATTTTTGAACATTAATCTGCTGTTATATATCTAATATGTATATGTAATACGGGATTTTTTTTTTTTTTTACGTGTGTATATTTAGGTACTTGTTCACTCTAAAAAAATATGTACGTAATAAAAGTCGACCGAAGGGTTCAATTGCTGAAGGATATTTTGCTGATGAATGTTTGACATTCTGCTCAAGATACTTGGATGATGAGGTTAAAACAAAGTTCAACCGACCGGGGAGAAATGATGATTGTGAAAATACTAAAACTTGTGGGAAACTTCCTATATTTGTAGGAAGTGGTCGTGTTTTGGGGAAGGCAACCTTTCGAACTCTATCGGATGAAGAGTGGGAATAAGCTCGTTTCTATGTGTTATGTAATTGTGATGAAGTCGCACCGTTTATTGAGTATGACCACTATCTCATAGTTTTCAATTTTCTATCATAACATAAAAAAAACTAGTAATATGTTATAATCAAAATGACGAAATATACAGGATACACAAACAACAAGATACACAAACAACAAATCAAAGATGATCATGGGGGTCATATAAGTGCTAGGAATGTCGATCACATTCGCAATGAAAGGTTTGGTCAGTGGTTTGAAAGCCATGTAAGTTCTAGTTTTTATTTCGCATAGTTATATTTATAGCCATATATAAATATACATCTTCTAAATATACCTTGAATATTTATTTGTCAAAACAGGTCCATAAATTAGAAAAAGATGGTAAGGAGGTCAGTCAGCAACTTAAGAAATTATCATTAGGTCCCAGCAGATTTGTATAAGGGTTGTATTATGAATGGATTTCGATTTCACACAAAAGATCGCGAGATACGAAGGAAAACTCAAAACAGTGGAGTATTTATATCCGCAGATACTCCAAGCTTTTCTAGTGCAAGAGATACGAACCCAATGACCGGCAACGTCAGTTATTATGGTGTGCTCAATGATATAGTTGAGTTACGTTACAGTGATGAGAATCGAGTTATCTTTTTCAAATGTGACTGGTGGGATGTTTTGAGTCGTTCGGGATTGAAAAAAGATGAATTTGGATTCACCATCGTGAATTTCACACGAACCATAGCTTCTAGTGAACCTTTTATTCTTGCAACTCAAGCACAACAAGTTTTCTATCTACAATATAATTTGGATAAAGATTGGCGAGTTGTTTTGAAGACACAGCCAAGGGATTTATATGATATGGGGTTAGAAGATGAGACGGTTGAAGAAAACACACCTTCCTCGCAACAAGATGTGGTTAACACTGCAGATATCACACAAACTATAGAGAACTGGAATAGGACTGAGATAGCAGGAACAAAAGTCATTGCACCAGCTGAAAAAGATAGAAATGTTATGAATGATGGTGACGAGGATGCTAAATTCATTGATGACAGTGATTGCATTGTTGATAGTGATTACAATGATGATAGTGACTGTAATGAAGACTTTATGGATGATGGTGGTGGAGATGATTTAGAATAAGTTTTTATTCCACATTTGGTGGTGTTTTGTTTAAATCAATATTTATTTTTTAAACTTTGAAAGATGGTATTGTTTTGGGCTTTAGTTAATGTATTAATGGTGAAAGACTATCATATTAATGATTGGGTTTTTATCTTACATAGTTACATTCCCTCAATTGTATGCAGTTGAATGTTCATTGTTGTTACGTGTGCTATTTTCCCACTTGTAGTACTTAAAATGCCAAAAAAGTATGGTTTTATTTTGTAATATGTGCAGTGAATAAATGTTGTTACCACTTCAGTAATCACTTGCTTGCATTTTCAAGCTTTATAGCTTTATTGTGTTTTGGCACAGGCAATGGTAAAGCAAAGAAGGGTACGATCAAGTTCCAATGAGGATGGTAAGATGACCTTAGACTTCAGGAATATTTCATTGATACACTGAAGACATTATATTTCTTACATATTTTTTATTTTTTGTGTGTGCATGTGCTATGAAACAGGTTCGTCTACTAAACAAGAATGGGTTCGAGGTACATCAACTCTGGCAAAAGTATTTCAACAGCCTGCAGGTTCAAAGCTACAGTTGTTTTGGAATGATAACGACCAACCTTGTGGACCAGACAAACATCCTAGTCTCTATTCAGAATCAATTGGAGTTTTGATGGCAGTAAGTCGACGGTTTGATTGGACAAAAGCTTGGGACAAACAAGTTGTGGTTCAACCAACTATGGGTGAACCTCCTGAGGATCCTAAGGAGTGGTTATGGGGGAAGATTAAGGTAAATCCGTTATGCAATTTGTTTTTGTGGATATAATTGATATTTTCATATACTATTTTTCTTCATTATTACTTGATTGGTTTCAGGATTATTGGGAGGTTGATGACAGCAGAAAAAAATCTACTTTTACTACAATTTGCTCGGAGCTATTTAGGAACAAGAAAGGCAATTGTAAAAAGAATCGTTATTCTTGCTATACCACTTATGAAGAGCGTATGGACAACAAACCCGAGCAGCTGTCACGTCAAGAATGAGTTAATCTCATGGAGTTTTCGGACACTGAAGAACATAAAGTATAAATTAGTTGCATTTAATTTTGAATGTACCATTTTTTAAAATATATATTAACTATTTTATCATGGAATGTATTATATATGCAGGTTGTGTCTCTACGAAACAAGAATAACCGTGGTGAACAGGTTGTAAAGCATACTTCTGGGAGAATTAGCTTTCCGCAGCTAAGAGAGAATTGTAAGTACTTTCTTTTAGTAAGATATCCCAGTTGTGCCATAGTATTTCTACCTCTCTTGGAAATGTTACAGAATAGCATACATGGTTCTAAATATTTTAAAATCTCTTAATACTTTATTTGTGTCTGGACTTTTTTTCATAAGTATAGTAATCTCTCTGTGCAGTTGGTTTGGAATTTATGACTTCCATATATCTTGTATTTTTTGTTATCCGTGCAACGATATGACTTTCCAAAAGGGTTGTTTACCTGTTATGTTATGGATTTGTGAATATAGTAGAGCAATGGATTTGTGTTTATTACTTGTTATGCCATCACCTCGATAGATGTGTCTTGTGAGTTTGAAATTGAAATGCACCATTTCATTATTTACACTTTCAATTAATATTTGTCTGAAACTCTTCAAAACAACACTTCTTGCAGCTTAATTTTTTTTTTTTTTTTTTGAAAAATTTAAATCCAAATTTTATTGATAAGCTCAACGAATTACACAAAAGTAGAGGACAAACGCGCTACAAACTGCGCGGCAAGTCCTTTCTGGATAACAAACCCTATTCTCCTAAATACATATTCATTCGAACCTGCGGTCATCACGTTGCTATCCATTATCTTCTGCACTCTCCTGAGGAGCTCAACTGCTTCTGAGCCTAGCAATCCAAATGTGTCAAATGCAAAGGGGATGAAACTATGTTGGTTAGCCCTACAAGCTCTGTCATGTTTCTCCACTTTTGCCGCTGCTGCATTGCTAGCTGCTAGCCCCACCTCAACAATCCTAGCACTCAGCCCAACCATCGGAGATGCCCCTGTAACATCAACAAACGCATGTTTACCTTCAGACCAGTTGTAGACCAGAATATCAGCAGGACGTAATGTCGATCTTCCTTCCTTAGGATCAGTAAGAAAGTTAACAGGAGCCTCCTTCTTAACCTGTACACCAGCCCGCCAGAACACATCACACAAGATATCTCTAACATGGTCATGCCTGTACTTGAAGCCGGGGTAATACTTACAATGGGCCGCATGGTCCCCGAAAGCATCAAGTCTACTCTTCTTGCACACTGGACAAAGCTCACCATCTGAATATAAAGGGATCATCAATCGATAACGAAGAATGGCACGATATTCTACAGGCGTCATGCGTTGTCCAAACCCTTCCATCGCGATAGCAAGGAGAAAATCTTTGGCATGTTCTGACTGCACACATCCAATCACGGCTTTTTGTCTAGCTGACAACTCAAATTCCCTCTCAAGACCAGAACTAATCTTGTTGTAGTATGCTTCCGCCAAGACATGTTGGGGTCTGAAGGGGACGGTAGCAGTTGGAGCAAGATTACTGAGATCAAAATCAGGTATAGAAAGATGTAAACTAGCAATGGCAGTATCGAAAACATTACCCATAGGTGGAGCAATTTTTTTTTTTTTTTTTTTAATCAAAATATTCAAATTTTATTGATAAGCTCAACGAATTACACAAAAGTAGAGGACAAACGCGCTACAAACTGCGCGGCAAGTCCTTTCTGGATAGCAAACCCGATTCTCCTAAATACATATTCGTTCGAACCTGCAGTCATCACGTTGCTATCCATTATCTTCTGCACTCTCCTGAGGAGCTCAACTGCTTCTGAGCCTAGCAATCCAAATGTGTCAAATGCAAAGGGGATGAAACTATGTTGGTTAGCCCTACAAGCTCCGTCATGTTTCTCCACTTTTGCCGCTGCTGCATTGCTAGCTGCTAGCCCCACCTCAAAAATCCCAGCACTCAGCCCAACCATCGGAGATGCCCCTGTAACATCAACACACGCATGTTTACCTTCAGACCAGTTGTAGACCAGAATATCAGCAAGACGTAATGTCGATCTTCCTTCCTTAGGATCAGTAAGAAAGTTAACAGGAGCCTCCTTCTTAACTTGTACGCCAGCCCGCCAGAACACATCACACAAGATATCTCTAACGTGGTCATGCCTGTACTTGAAGCCGGGGTAATGCTTACAATGGGCCGCATGGTCCCCGAAAGCATCAAGTCTACTCTTCTTGCACACTGGACAAAGCTCACCATCTGAATATAGAAGGATCATCAATCGATAACGAAGAATGGCACGATATTCTACAGGCGTCATGCGTTGTCCAAGCCCTTCCATCGGGATAGCAAGGAGAAAATCTTTGGCATGTTCTGACTGCACACATCCAATCACGGCTTTTTGTCTAGCTGACAACTCAAATTCCCTCTCAAAACCAGAACTAATCTTGTTGTAGTATGCTTCCGCCAAGACATGTTGGGGTCTGAAGGGGACGGTAGCAGTTGGAGCAAGATTACTGAGATCAAAATAAGGTATAGAAAGATGTAAACTAGTAATGGCAGTATCGAAAGCATTACCCATAGGTGGAGTGTCACAACCTCGAAGAATGTGGTCCTGGAGAACCTTGGTTTGCGTACGTGAAGCTACGAAAGCAAACTTCATAACATCAGTAGCACAATAGATACCAAGTCCACCCATACGTAATGGGAGGGTTGCCATACGCCACTGTAGATCGCCAAAACCAGGTCCATCAGAAACCACAATATTTTGAAGGGCTGCACGAAGCTTGTGGTCAAACCATTCGGCTGTTTCCTGAACAGAGTCAGGGGGGCAAGTACGGAGAGCAAATGTGAGTTTAGATAATCCCATACAAGAACGTAAAAGTGCCAACTCACACTGCGGATCCTTTAGCTGTGGTAATAGGTCCATAAGTTGAAGTGTCTTATCCACTCGTTGACGAACATTACCCACAATAAATGATGCATCAATACTGACAGCCCCTCCAAGCAACTTAACCCCTCGCTGAGGACATGATATACCAACCGGAAAGATATCTGGATAGGAGCAGTCAGGATCAACAGAAGGCCAGAACAACTCTGTCTTAGACACATTAAGCACGAGCCCAAGAGATGGTCCTCTTTCCTGAATGATACGAATAGCTCTAGCCACATGTTCTGTACTACCAATCAGAGTACCATCATCTAAGTACCATGCCTGCAACTCCAAGTGGCATTCTGACTGAATGCGGTGTATCAATGGATGCAAGACCAAAGCAAAGAGAAGAGGCCCCAAAGGGTCCCCCTGCTGTATCCCAGCTGCTGACCAAATATGAGTAGACCCTAGATACAATCGAACAGGTTGACAATAGAGGTATTCGACCCATAGAGCAATGATGGACAATGATTGCGTACCTCCCGTAGCATAGCAGACCGATCAACAAGGTTGAAAGCATTCTGAAAGTCCACAAGAAGCATAGAAAGCGATCTGTCATCCTTGTTGGCATAAACCAACCGATTAACAGCATGCAAAATTGCCTCTGCTTGATTATTTTTTTTTTTTTTTTTTTTTTATTTATGGTTTGAATAGAATCGGGAGCTAGGTGCACCTCCAACTCTTGGAGATATGTTTGTGTAGTTTAGAATTTCAATTTTAACATTAAGTTGAATATTGTGCTTGATTATTATTTAGTCAAGATTTTGCTTTTAATATAGGAAGAAATGAGGGAGCTAGCGGGTACAGATGAGGAAGGAGCTCAACAGTCCATTAATGATGATATATACAGGCAAGTGATGCCTCCGGAGCGGCATGGACGTATGTGAACAATTGGAAGAGGTGTGACTCTGACGCGTTTTTTTGGCTCCCAAACATCTTCTTCGAATCCTGATGGTGCTCATCGTATTCAACAATTGGAGAGTGAATTGGCTGAGATGAAAAAGACTGGACAAGAGAGAGAAGAGGAAATGCAGCGGGAGATTGATGAAATTAAAATGCAAGCACAGAAAAAGGAAGAGCAAATGCAAGAAGAGTTTGGCCAAATGAAGAAAAGTTTTGAAACACAAACTGAGGATATGCAAAGAAGTTTTGATGCTCAATCTAAGGCCATGGAAGAAAGAATCCTTCAAACTTTGATGCAGAGGGCTGCTAGTTTTCAGAATGTTTCCAAGAGACAAGTAAGTACACACTTTACAAAATCATTTATCTCAAATGCTTGACCCCATGCATGTTTTTCTTCTGGTTGCTTCTAAGTCTCAATAACCTAATAAAACAGATTAGCTACACACATAAACTCTTCACATCTCTCTCTTTTTTAATCAGACACAAGTATTAATAATGTAATACACACTTGAAAAGACTATTCAGCTTGAAGATGCCTTCCATATAGTTTGTTGTTTGAGAAATATAAGATGTTATTACTGCTGAAACTGGTGACACAAGACTTAGAAAAAGTTGCTGCCATAACATCTGAATGGTTCAATCTGAATGAATGATTCATATTGTTGCTCATGTGTGACTGTTATGTATAATGCATTATAATGTGAACCTATTTGAATAGGTCTTGAAAAACTACAAATAGTGCTAATGTAACAGTTGAATATTCAAACAAACAATCAAACAATATGCAGAAAGTAAATAACACACAGAAATTTTTAACGTGGTAAAACCCAATAAGGGAAACGTCCACGGTTGTCCTCTCGACAACAAATAATCCACTAGATGAAAAGAGATGTACAAACCTATCAACTACCTGCAATCACTGCGAGTTGACACTCCTGGTTATCTCTAACACCTTGACTTCACCAGAGCACCTTGATGTACACACAAGACACTCGACTTCTTGATGAACACACAAGAAGACTCGAAGTCGAACTATGAAACAAGCTTACACCAGAGTTCCTTGATGAACACACAAGGATACTCGACTTCTTGATGAACACACAAGAAGACTCGAAGCTAAATCACTATTCAACAATGAAGAAGAAGATGAATAGGGAAGAAGGAAGAAGAAGATGAATGGGGAAGAAGAAGATGAGTTCAATCACCAAAACAACCTAAACCAAAACCTAAACAAACTCCAAGACTAGAGATGAATTGGACGGCCAAAGAACTCTCTTGTTCATTGGAGAAGTAAACCTATTTATACCTAGGGTTGGAATACACAGGAAATGGGCCTGATTGGACGAAATCCATATTGGACGTACGTACGTCGAAATAACGTTCGTACGTCTTCACACGATAAACGCTTGCTGCCTGCTTGGACGTACGAACGCCCTAACTAGGTACGTACGTCCTGACCAAAACATGTTTGCTGCCTAACATGACGTACGTACGCCCTAACTAGGTACGTACGTCCTAAACCCAAAACTTACTTTTGACACAAGGACGCGAGGACACAGACTCGGGACGATGTGCGTACAACTTGGTTTTCCTAACAATGAACTCAAGGCGAGATAACCATGGACACTTTGTCACAAAATTGATGTCAAACCACTTCGTGCCGGTTTCAGGTCTGAATACAACAAGATATAGGTAAGTAATTTTTTTGTATATAAAAAATTCATGGTATGTGGGAGTTTACTTATAATAGTTACTATTATGTGGTTGAACATTTATTTAACTGTCAAGATTCTTATAATGGTTTAAAAGTTTATACGTTACGGATGAGGAAAGCCTCAGTTTGGAATTTCAGAGGAAAGGGAGTTACTTATGCTCTTGTTCATTTCAAAATTTGCGAGTGCCTAATGTAGTGCATGATACATTTGATTTAAATTTGACTAAATTATTAGATTGTGGAGAAGCTTCAATTGAGATTCTTACAATATATTTTTTTTTTCTTTTTCAGAGGACTACTAATGAGTCGTTGGAAGCTTGGCACCGTTGATATACAAGAGACAGAGAATCAGTACGTATGGTATCAAGTAAATCATAATTTTTGGATTCTGAGATTGGTGCAAATGCACTTTGAAATTTGTTTAATATCTTTTGTTTTTGCTAGACAAGTGCAAATGCACTTTAGAATTTGTTTAGTGTCTTTTGTTTTTGCTAGAATCATCTAAGTTCATTAGTGATGAAACTTATTTATGAACGGTGCAATCAATTGTTATTTTGTTTCAATGAAAGTGAATTGTGTTGGACGATTTTGATGTATATTATTTAATTAAGGTTGTTCTTTTTATAATTGATGTTCGGTTGGAATTTCATGTACATTTACAGGGTAGATCAGTAATTTAAACCAAAAAAAAAAAAGGTTTTTGGCCATGGTCAAAGCTGTAGCCAAAATTATATAATTTTAATTTTAAATTTCCTTTATGTCGCGGCCATATCTGCAGCGAGAAGTGAAAATTTGAATTTTTATTTACTTGTAGCCACGGCTGGAGCCGTAGCCAAAAGTAGAATTTCAAATTTTAATTTTGCTTGTAGTCACGGCTGGAGCCTTAGCCAAAACTTGAATTTCAAAATTTACCACGGTCAAGACTGTTGCGAAAACTAAATAATAATTTTGAAAAATTATAATCTTATTCTTTTAAAATAAGTTATAGCCACGGATGTGGCCGTGGCTAGTTCTTGTACTTGTTGCCACGTCCACTCGTCGTTCGTGGCCACATCGTTCTTGTCACATAAAGTGGTGCCACGGGTGTGGCTACAAGATTTGCTGTGGCAACATCCTTTTGGCCACGGTCATTGTAAACTTTGGTCACACGTGTCGGCCGTGGCGAAAATCCCTTGTTTTAGTAGTGACCCTAACTCTAAACCCTAAAACCCTAAACTTTAAACCCTAAACTGTAACCCTAAAACTCTAAAATTTAAACCCAAATCCAAAATCCTAAACATAAAACTTTAAACATTAATCGTAACCCTAAAACCCTAAATTTTAAATCTCAAACACTAAATTTTAAATCCTAAACCCTAAACCATAAAATACTAAAAAAAGTTATATAGATACCCTAAACCCTAAATTTTAAACCGTAACCCTAAATTATACCCCTAAAACCTTAAACCTATAATCTAAAACCCTAAACCTTAAGCTTAAAACCCTAAACATTGAACTTTGAACCCTAACCGTAACCTAACTTAAAACCCAAAACCCTAAAACTCTAAATTTAAAACCTAAAATGCTAAACATTAAATCTTAAACACTAAAATGCTAAAATAAATTATATAGAAACCCTTTACCCTAACTCCCTAAACCCTAAATTTAAACCATAACCCAAACTCCCTAAACCCTAAAACCCTAAATTTTAAACCCTAATTCTAGACAAAAAAACCCTAAATTTAAACCTTAAAATCCTAAACTTTAAATTCTAAACACTAAACCCAAAAATACTAAAATAAATTGTATAGAAACCCTAAACTTAAACTTCAAACCTTAAACCTAACTCTAAACCCTAAAGTATAAACATTAAACACAAATCCTAAAACCCTAAACTGTAGTCCTAAAACTCAAAACTTTAAACCCTAAAACCCTAAACATTAAACACTAATAGTAACGCTACACCTTAAACCCTAAAACCGTCAATTTAAACTCTAAAACCCCAAACTTTAAATCCTAAACACTAAGCCCTAAAATACTAAAACATATTATATAGAAACCCTATACTTTAAACCCTAACCATAAATTATAGCCCTAAAACCCAAAACCCGAATTATAAATCTAATTAAACCCTAAACCTAAACCCTAAAACCCTAAACTATAACCCTAAACTTTTAACCCTAAATCCTAAACTAAACACAAACCCAAAATTATAACTTTAAACCCAAAAATCTAAAACCTTAAACTATAACCTTAAAACACTATACCGTAAACTTTAAACCCCAAAACCATAATACTATACCCAAAACCCTAAAACCTTAAATTTAAACCCAAAAATCCTAAACTTTAAATCCTAAACCCTAAAATACTAAAATAAATTATATAGAAACCTTAAATCTAAAACTTTAAACCTCAACCCTAACTCTAAACCCTAAAACCCTAACCTTTAAACACTAGACACAAACCCTAAATTATAACCCTAAAACCCTAAACCATAACACTAAAACTCTAAAATCTAAACTTTAAACCCCAAAACCCTAGACATTAAACTTTAAACACTAACCGAAATGCTACACTATAAACCTTAAAACCTAAATTTAAACTGTAAAACACTTTAAACCCTAAACTTTTAATCTTAAACCTTGAAATACTAAAAAAAGTTATATAAATACCCTAAACCCTAAACTTTAAACCTTAACCCTAAATTATACTCCTAAAACCCTAAACCCTAAAATTTAAAACCCAAAAACATTAACCTTTATACCCTAACTGTAACCCTAAAACCATAAACATATTTTAAGTACCCTATCAAAAATCTTGGTTTTTTTGGAGCTAATTTGGGCTATTTTATATATAAAAAAGACAAGTTATGCGCCCTTTTCTAAATTTTACAACTTAACCGCACATAGGGAAGTATGCGCAACCCTATCCTCCATAGCTTGGACAAAAATTCTTCTAAAAATACGTTTCTTGGTCAGCAAGGATCAAGAAAATGTAACTTAAAACATAGGGATAAGTAGTTTGGGGTATTGTATTAGAGAAAAGAAAATAGTTTGGGGTTATAATACGTTGTTTGGGAAAAAAAGTTGTGTAACGCCCCAACTCCGTATATCCCAGTCGGCCGCTCTGGAACATAAGGAATTGTAGCGCCCATGCTACTTGACCAACCAGGCAATAGCCCACCTGTCCAAGCAGCACGTCAACAAGAAATAATACCATTGCAAAACTCTAGTGAGAGAGAACAATTGGTTAAAACCCAAAACCTGGCATTTGTATTAAATATCAAACTGTATGTACAAAGAAAAGTTTTCTTACATAACCATATCACACATATATACATCTAGTTTTCAAAATATACAAACTCCATTATAACAACTATAACAAAAACTACGTACATCTATATATAACTCTGAAGTCTCAAAACTCCTACGACGCTCTCGAAGCTACTGAGAATGATCTCCTGAAAAAGATGGTAAACAACAAGGATGAGCTACAGCTCAGCAAATGAAATCCAACTCACTAAACTTATCACAAAGAATAGAAATACATTAGTTTAAACCAAATTCACCCCATACCATCAAATCATATCAGTCATTCCAATTTATTGGTGCCTTAATTTATCTTTATTTAGTTTGGGGAGTACGCCTGCATGTACTCATTACACTACAAGTACACACATGCAAATTCCCTCCATATGCGGATAGCTGGAGGTACAGTCTATACGGCCCCACGCATGGTCACACTCCCATCACCCGCAAGTGACTGGTACTGCCATTGTATAGACCCATGTGCTTAACACTTCCTCCCAAGCTTGTATTAAATGTGTGTGAACGCATCCACTACACGGCCCAAGCCCCCATTCATAAATATGTGTGACCTCAATCAACACACGACCGAAGTCCCAAATCGCATAAGAGCGCATAACCACACTTTTACAATTCAAAACATATCCACTTTCAAGCTCACTCTAGCCTAGAAAGTAGAAGAACAGTGTGTATAGATACGCAATATCGACCAACTCAGATATTGAATAAGATATTCAAACAAGTTAAAAGTGAAGATTCAGATGACATATATTCCCAAAATTCACAAATATGCCAAATCGATAAAATGGAGCGAGACTCACAGAACAGGTCACAAAATTTGTGCAGGTCAGTAGCTCATTCCAAGTATCAATATACTTATTTAAAACAGAACAAAAATGATCTCCTCATAGACCACGCTAACGACATCAGACTTTTACTAACTATATGCGCATTTCAACATAATAATTCGTCAAGATAACATGCTTATCATATCTTTTCATTTCAGCAGTAACTAGTTTTCGAATTCTATTTAAAACAACATAAGCAAATCAACACAATTCAATAGAATATGCTTCTCATAACCTAGGTTCAGGGCAGCAATGAAATAAACCAAAATTTGGATTTAAAAGCACCTAATATGGTAGCCAAAATCAAATACAATCAATACTCAACAGAAGCAAGCAATTTAACCAAAAGGAATTCGATTCAAATTAATATAAATCTACACCAAGAGGTAAGAAGAGGGAGTGAGACTTCACTTGCCTCAAGTGCTCACAAAACCCCTATTCACAAACAAGAATTCCAAGCTTTAACTTCTGATTTTCTGCCCACCCAAATCTCTATTTCCTTATCTCCCTTTCACCAGGTTTCTCTAGTTCAGCTAGCAAAGCAAAAAAAGGAACTGGTTCTTGTGATAATATGAACAAAACTATCTAAACCGACTTAGCAAAAAGATCTAGTTGAAGTTGCTATTGTCTGATTGTAAAAGTTCTTAGTGGGCTTCAAACAATGGAAGCTTAAACCCCCAGCCCAACTATAACCCATATAACAAAGATTGATACATATATATATATATATAACAAGCCCAACTAATGCAAGCCCAACTAATGCAAGGTTATATACCAAAAATAAATAAATAAATAAATACAGCAAAACATACACTAAACAGGGCAGAAAAATTAAAATGCGAGGCATTACAAGTTGTATAGAACCTTAAACCCTAAAATAACTTTAACTAAAAACCCTAATTAAACCCTGAACTTTTAACCATAAACCCTAAACTTTAAACACCAAAACCCTAAACCCTAAACTTTAACCACTAAACCCAAACTCTTAATTATAAACCTAAATTTTAAAATCTAAAACCCTAAACATTAAACTTTAAACACTAATCGTAACGCTACACTTTAAACCCTAAAACCCTAAATTTAAACTCTAAAAACCCAAACTTTAAATCCTAAACCCTAAACACTAAAATACTAAAAAAAGATATATACAAACCCTAAACCCTAAACTTTAAATCCTAACCATAAATTATAACCCTAAACCCCTAAACCCTAACTACAAAACCTAATTATACTCTAAACACTTAAACCCTACACTATACCCTAAACCCCAAACATTAAATATTAAACCCAAACAATAAATTATAACCATAAACCCAAAAATCTAAAACCCTATACCGTAACCTTAAAACCCTAAACCTTAAACTTTAAACCCTAACCGTAACCCTAAGCGTTAAACCATAACCATAACCCTAAACGTCTAAACTTTAAATCCTAAAACCCTAAACATTAAAGTTTAAACATTAAAGTTTAAACATTAATTGTAACCATAAATTTTGATCCCTAAAACCCTAAATTTAAACTCTCAAACCCTAAACTTTAAATCCTAAACACTAAACACTAAAATACAAAAATAAGTTATATAGATACCCTAAACCCTAAACTTTAAACCCTAACCCAAAATTATACCCCTAAAACCTTAAACCCTAAAATCTAAAACTCTAAACCTTAAGTTTAAAACCCTAAACATTAAATGTTAAACCCTAACCCTAAACTTGAAACCCTAAAACCCTAAATATATTTTAAGTACCCTAGCCAAAATATATATCAAAAATACATGTTTTGGGCCATTTTCTCAATTTTACAACTTAAGCCCACCTAGGGAAGTATGCCCAACCCTAGCCTCCATACTTTGGACAAACATTCTTCTAAAAATACATTTTTCATCAGCAAGGATCAAGAAAATTTAATCCTCAAGCCTAAAGATAAGTACTTTGGGGTATTGTATTAGAGAAAGGAAAATAGTTTGGGGTCATAATACGTGGTTTGGGAAAAAGAGGTTGAAAAAAACCCCTAAAATAATCCTAACTATAAAACACTAATTAAACCCTAAACTTAAACCCTAAAATATAGACTTAAACCCTAAACTTTAAACACTAAAATCCTAATCCTTAAATTTTAAACACTAAACCCTAACCCTTAATTATAACCCTAAACCCTAAAATAAAAAACCCCAAACTGTAACCTTAAAATCCTAAACCTTAAACTTTAAACCCTAACCCAAAACTTTAAACCCTAATTTTAAACCCAAAACCCTAAAACCCTAAATTTAAACTCTAAAACCCCATACTTTAAATCCTAAACCCTAAAATACTAAAACCCTAAACCCTAACTATAAAACGTAATTAAACCTTAAACCTAAACCCTAAAACCCTAAACCATAACCCTAAACCCTAAACTTTTAACCCTAAAACCTTAAATACTAAATCCAAAGTCAAATTATAACCCTAAACCCAAAAATCTAAAACATTAAATCATTACTTTAAAAGCCTAAACTTTAAACTTAAAACGATAACCGTAACCCTAAAATTTAAACCCTAAAACCCAAAACTTTAAACCCTAATTCTAAACCCAAAACTCTAAAACCCTAAATTTTAACCCTAAAATCCTAAACTTTAAATCCTATACCCTAAAATAAATTATATAAAAACCCTAAATTTTAAAACTTAACCCTAATTCTAAATTCTAAATTATAAACACTAAACACAAACCCTAAATTATAACCCTAAAACCCTAAACCGTAACCCTAGAACTCTAAATTTTAAACCCTAAAACTATAAAATGTAAACTTTAAACATTAATCGTAACCCTACACTTTAAACCCTAAACCCTAAATTCAAACTCTCAAACCCCAAACTTTAAATCCTAAACCCTAAACCCTAAAATACTACAAATATTTATATAAATACCTCAAACCCCAAATTATATCCCTACAACCCAAAACCCTAAATTTTAAAATCCTAAACCTTAAGCGTAAAACCAAAATCTTGGGGTTTTTTGGAGCTTTGGGCTCTTTTATATATAAAAAATGCATGTTTTGCTCCCTTTTTCTCAATTTTAAAACTTAAGCCCACCTAGGGAAGTATGCCCAACCCTAGCTTCCATAGTTTGGACAAAAACATTTCAAATAATACGTTTCTTGATAAGCAAAGATCAAGAAAATGTATCCTTAAAGCCTAATGATAAGTACTTGGGTGATTTAGGTTTTGGTCACCACTTTTTAGTATAAATTAGGTTTTGGAGCCGGTTTTTATCTTTATTAGGGTTTAGAGCTCATTTTCGAACCAACAAATAAAAAAACCCCGTTGAACCGAAAATATTTTCAAAATACCTAAGTTTACCCCTGAAACTCACGTGATCTGCACGTGATCACTAACCCTAATATAGTTTTGATCAGGGGTATTTTGGCCATTATAAACAATTACTTGGGTCAATTGTCGGTTCAGCTCTAAACCCTAATAAAGATAAAAACCGGCTCCAAAACCTAATTTATACTAAAAAGTGGTGGCCAAAACCTAAATCACCCTAAGTACTTTGGGGTATTGTATTAGAGAAAAGAAAATAGTTTCGGTTTAAAATATTATAACCCTAAACCCTAAAATCTAAAACCCTAAATTGTAACCTTAAAAACCTAAACTTTAAACTTTAAACCCTAGCCGTAACTCTAAACTTTGAACCCTAATTTTAAATCTAAAACCCTAAAACCCTAAACTTTATATCCTAAACCCTTAAATGCTAAAATAAATTATATAGAAACCCTAAACCCTAAACTTTAAACCCTAACCCTAACCATTAATTATAGCCCTAAAACCCTAAACCCTAATGATAAAACCTAATTAAACCCTAAACCTAAACCCTAAAACCCTAAACCATAACCGTTAACTTTTAACCCTAAACCCTAAACTTTAAATACTAAACGCAAAGCCTAAATTATAACCTTAAACCCAAAAATTTAAAACACTTAATCGTAACCTTAAAAAACTAAACCTTAAACTTAAAACCCTAACCGTAACGCTAAACTTTAAATCCTTAACCCTAAACCCTAAAATACTAAAATAAATTATATAGAAACCCTAAACCCTAAACTTTAAAACCCTAACTATAAATTATAACCCTAAAACGTTAAACTCTAATTATAAAACGTAATTAAACCCTAAACCTAAACCCTAAAATCATAAACCATAACTCTAAACCCTAAACTTTTAATCCTAAAACCCTAAACCCCAAACTTTAAATACTAAACCCAAAGCCTAAATTATAACCCTAAACCCAAAAATCTAAAACCTTAAAAGCCTAAACTTTAAACTTAAAACGATAACCGTAACACTAAAATTTAAACCCTAAAACCCAAAACTTTAAACCCTAATTCTAAACCCAAAACTCTAAAACCCTAAATTTTAACCCTAAAATCCTAAGCACTAAAATACTAAAATAAATTACGGGCACTAAAATAAATCCTAAGGAATTGAGTACAGAAAACAGAAAAAAAAATCCAAGTTAAAATTGATGATTTATATGAGAGATAAATACCTCTGAATGAAACCCCCATTTGTTTTTGTTGGTAGTTTTTGAAAGAATTTTTATTCAAAGGTTCAATCACTGGAGCCTCTTTTTTTTTATGTCGGTAGTTTCTTAAAGATAGAATTTCAATCTTTTAATCTCCGATACTCAATCTCATGATAATAAGAAGTTGTTCCCAAAATCTAATTAATTTTCTTCTCATCAAGATTTGCATCCTATAATATTCAGATGAACAACTCTCTACTCACAACTCTACAATCCAATGATGTCAACTCCAAATCAAAGCAAGGGTTCTACAAATATTGATAAATCTAAAAGCAAGTTAATTTTGAAAGTAAATAATAAAAATTAAAAAGTGGGTATATCGAATTCATTCTTGTAATCTTCAAGATGTTGAGGGAATTATGTTTCTTTCTTTGTGAGAGAGTTAGACAGGAAGAAAAGAACTCAAACGACAATATTGCCCTTAGTGTAACTTTTGATAGATAAGAAAGTATTTCCACCATTAGATCTGAATTAGATAAACGTCTCAGATTGGCTATCAAGATGGATGTCATCCTAAGGATGGCAGCCTAGACAGCCCGAATAAATTATATAGAAACCCTAAACTTTAAACCTTAGCCCTAATTCTAAATCCTAAACTTTAAACACTAAATTATAACCCTAAAACCATAAACATTAAACTTTAAACAATAATCGTAACCCTACACTTTAAACCCTAAACCCTAAAATATTAAAAACAATTATATAAATACCCCAAACCCTAAACTATACCCCTAAAACCCTAAACCCTAAATTCTAAAACCCTAAACCTTAAGCCTAAAACCAAAATCTTGGGATTTTTTGGAGCTTTGGGCTCTTTTATATATCAAAAATGCATGTTTTGCTCCCTTTTCTCAATTTTACAACTTAAGCCCACCTAGGGAAGTATGCCCAACCCTAGCTTCCATAGTTTGAACAAACATTCTTTTAATAATACGTTTCTTGATCAGCAAGGATCAAGAAAATGTAACCTTAAAGCCTAATGATAAGTACTTTGGGCTACTGTATTAGAGAAAAGAAAATAGTTTGGGGTTATAATACGTGGTTTGGGAAAAAAAAGTTGTATAGAAACCCTAAACGAAAATAACCCTAACTATAAAACCCTAATTAAACCGTAAACCATAGACCTAAATATTAAACTTTTAACCTTAAACCCTAAACCTTAAATACTAAAACCCTAATGTAAAACCCGTTTATAGTATAAATTTTTGTTTGTTAAATTTTATTGGATTATGAAATATTGCATAGATGTCTTTAAGGGTTTAGAGTTAATTTTCTATTAAGTTGAAGGATGATATATTAAATATAAAAAAAAAATAGATAGAATTGGGTTGGGTAACAGATTCATTTATGGTCCTAAAATAAAGCCCATTAACTTCTCTATAGTATTTATATTAAAATATTAGGGTTTCATTCATTTTTTTTATAACACCATATATGGGAGAAGAAGAAGAAGAAGAACTGGAAGAAAGCTAAAAGGAGATTTGGATTTTTATGCTTATACAAGTGAGTATACGTTTCTTTGTTATTGTTTCTATTTCTGTTTTCTGAAATTTCAGATTGTTGACTCCTCTTTGAAAAATCATAGAAAATTCGTTTGAAAATATTTTTAATTGATTCCAAAAACCCTGAACACTATATTGAAATGTCTTCGTTCGATTAGTTAATACCAATTAACGAAAGTTATGTTAATAGGGTGAAACATGACTTGCAAGTATGACAACCGTTGCAGTTTTTAGTTTCTGTACCATTTTAGTATCGTAAGGTTTTGATCCCTCTAGACTTAATAATATTTATTGAAAATTTTAAGGTAGTTAGAATGCTCAATGTTTAACAACATATATAAATTTCAAAATTTACTGTGGGGTAATTAATTCTAAATAATTTATTCAACGTAGTTATTTTCAGATATCCAGTATAATTTTACTGCTACCTTTCTGTTTGCGTGGCTGTCATAGAAAAATCATAGAAGACTCGTTACTCAACATAGCTTGATGAATTTACTTGTTTTAGAAAATAGACCTTATGAACTATAATTTCTATGTTTAGAAATACTTTAAATTATGAGGGTAATATGGTGAAAAATGGTCAGGAAGTCTGACGTAGATTGTTTTGGGATTTCTTTCTGAAATCTGGTAGGATTGAGTAAAACAATTGTTTAATTATTTTATATATATCGAAACTATTCCATATTTTTATGCCAAGTAATATTTTCATATTAAAAGGTTGTATTAAAATTTTATGAGATTTCAGTAATTATTTTTAGATGTGTGAATTTGAAAGATGAATGTTATTGTTTGGTAGATTTATGTAAAGAGTTTCTTTTTAGCATATATGTTTTCCTTTGGGTTTGTCCTTTTGTTTGATTGTCAAGTTGAAATAGACACAACTAAAAGTAGTCTAAATATGGAAGTGGATTAGTATATAATGGCATGTTAATTGATTAATTATGTTTAAAGTAACCTAGAAAGTTATATTGATGAACGCCTAGATATGGCTCCATACCAATGGATGGTATATGAATAGAGAAAGGAAATGAGTACTGGACTTGAGATTTAATTATAAATTATTTGGAATGTTTTGATACCATGGACGGTATATATTCGATTTGAAAAATAAGAACGGAATACGAAATGGACTTGAAATTTAATTGTTGGACAAGGGTTGTGTGATTGCTTGATTAGTTTAGTTGTTTTGGTAGTCGCCCAAGCATTAGTACATTTGTCGCACCTCTGGACTTAGGTTAAAAAAATTAATTATCACCCTAGACGGCTTAGCCTGCGGGTTGACTCTTTGATTATATTTGGGTATTTCCTAGACGGCTTAGCCTGCGGAACTGACCCTTCAGACCTTCATAGCCTTCGGGGTTGGTCTGGGCGCCACATTAGAAAGCTCAAGGGAGCTATTAGAGATCATGAGTTAGGCATAAGTCGAGGTTAGCCAAAACTTGCAGGTGAGCACCCACTTGGGTTTTGGTTTCCGCGTAGAGGTTCTTAACCATGGTCAAGGCACACTAGTGTAGTGTGGGTATGGCAAATGTGTGGAGTGCATCCTGTGGGAGGTGTACTAGTGATTGGGCATAGGTTGTAAGTTTTATGATTGTTAAACCCGAGCACCGGCTAGAGGCCAGGACGTGGTTTTGTGACTTTAGATTCGTTGTTTGGTAGTGTGCTAAGGCTTATGATATTGTAATGCTTGGTGCTATTTAATGTTATGGGTAAATTTTATATACTTTGATTATGAATCGAAGGTAACTATGATTATGTGGAAGAACTGCGTTGTTTTATTTATTATGGGTATTAATAGTCATAATTGAACTTGTCATTTTGGTAGATTATAACTTATGGAGAGTTAGAATGAATCATTATTAATGGTTTGAATGAACGGAATGTACTTTCGAATTGATACAAAGTATTAGAAAACATGTAACGTGTAGGTGATTTGCTTTATTTTTATTATATTTGTGTATTATGTATTAACTTCATTTTGCAGGTGGATAGGTCAACTAATTTATTTTGTGCAGGTGGATAGACCTATCCTTAAAGACAATTGCTGCTTAGGTAATGTATTTGTATTATCGATCAATTAACATCGTAAATAGATAAATTAGAAGTGAATAATAGAATTAAACATGTGATTAAATAATGGATAAATGGTTTAAATATAATGGAATTGATATGGTTTTTGGCGTATGCTTATTGTCCCAGCATGGAAAAATTGTTCTTGAAGGTTAATTATGTTGTCAATCATATGTTGGAGCTGTATATTTATTACGTTATTTTATGGGAATAGATTTCCCCCTTGTTTACTCATACCAGCTTTCATGCTGACCCATGTTGCTTTGTTTTGCACGTGGGTGTGTTCCATTTGGAATTCCATTTGGAATGCAGGCAGGAGAGGTTAGAGCTATGGAGCTGTGACAGACCGCTTGTTGGGACCAGTAGAGATCTTTAGATATTTCAATCATGTATTTTATTTGAAAGTGGTATTCATGTATTTTGTTGGAGTAAGTTATGTTGTATAATAGGATGGAATCAGGAGTACTTTTATCGTTTGGATTTTTCTTCACTATATTTTAGTTAAGATTTTTATTGTACCTGGTTTATGAGTTAGAAATTGTTGCGACCTGGGTTTATTTTATTTTTTTTAAATTCGGGTCGTGATACCTAAACCCTAAACTTTAACCACTAAACCCAAACTCTTAATTATAACCCTAAACCCTAAAATCTAAAACCCTAAACTGTAACCTTAAAAACCTAAACCTTAAACTTTAAATCTTAGCCGTAACTCTAAATTTAAACCCTAATTTTAAACCTAAAACCCTAAAACCCTAAATTTAAACCCTAAAATCTTAAACTTTATATCTTAAATGTTAAAATACATTATATAGAAACCCTAAACCCTAAACTTTAAACCCTAACCATAAATTATAGCCCTAAAACCCACTACAACAGAATTGCTCTGTTGCAACGAAATATTTTGCAACGTTCCCTATTCGTTGCACATACTTAGTATTTGCAACGTTTACATTCGTTGTAATTAATAAAATGGTGTTTAAGGTTATTTGTCTTTACCAATCATTTTTGCAACGTTTTGTGCGTTGCAAATACAAATATTTAATTTTAATGTAAAATTTCAAACAATTAAAATAAATAATTAAGCATTTGCAACGAATTATATCGTTGCGAGTATGAAATATTATTTGCAACGTTTAGTTAATAGTTGCAAAAGAATGTTTGATGAAATATTTTTAATTAAAATACAAAAACATAGTTGCAACCATTAGTTTCGTTGCAATTGTCTGGCATTGGCAACGAGTTATTCTGTTGCTATTAGTGTTATATTGTTGCAACGATTGTAACGTTGCGACAAGTACATATACATTACCAACGTTTGTTGGCGTTGTAATAGTACAAACGATAGCAACGTTTTCGATAAAAGTTGCTAGAGATTGCACCTTAACAAAAAATTCTATTTTCTTTTGTTGGTAATCGAACCTAAAACACCTTAAATAGAAAAGTAACACTTGACGATGGGAACAATTGGTATTTCATATATTTTTTCATCTACAATTATTTTATTATCCATCTCCTATCTCATCTGATCAAACCAAGAACAAGAAGAGGGAACGATGAGTACAGTCTAAACTCAAGAAAAAGGAGAAGGCAATCAGCCATTTCTCTCTCTCTCTCTCTCTCTCTCTCTCTCTCTCTCTCTCTCTCTCTCTCTCAGTCTCACCTCTTTGATTTTCACAATTCATGGTGATTGAAAGGAATTTCTAGAATAAAATCAGGTAAATGTTTTTTTTTTTCTATTGATCTCTGAATTGGATTATTGAACTTGTGATGAATCTATATTTTTTCTACTGATCTCTGATTTTCTCATAATTTTCTTGGTAGAAAATCTTCTAATTGAAGTTATGTAGTCGAATTAGTTAGCAATGCTTGTAATGGTGGTTCTCTTCTTTGATTTTGTTTATGCATTTTGCTTTTATTTGATTTATCAAGTATAAAAATAATTGAATATTTTCATTCCTCTGTATTCACTAAAGTGTATTCAAGAAAGAATTTTGCTGGGTTTTCATTCCTCAGTATTCACTAACCAACCATAATTCACCTGATCAAGGATTGAAAATGGCCTACTATTAAACTCCGGCCAATTTTCTAGTAACTCAGTGTCGGAGTCCCAGATGTTAAGACCATCATGTACCTCTCCTTTGACTGCCACAAGCTCCTCCAAAATGCTTTTAGTAAACCTGCAAAATGTTTTGAGTCTGAACCATACTGTACAGTCAGATTCGTCTCACTAGTTAAGGAATTTCTCATGGTCCGATAGAGTTGAAATTTTTACTGTACGTTTCTGAATATATTTTATTAATTGTATCAAAATTTCAGAATTTTTTGATGAGCCATCTAAACGTTATACTGTTTTTATCGACCTTGCGTGTTCAAGAGGAAAACTGGCATGTGTACAGATTCGTCTCACTAGTTAAGGAATTTCTCATGGTCCGATAGAGTTGAAATTTTTACTGTACTTTCCTGAATATATTGTATTCAAAATTTCAGAATTTTTTGATGAGCCATCTAAACGTTATACTGTTTTTATCGACCTTGCGTGTTCTAGAGGAAAACTGGCATGTGTACAGATTCGTCTCACTAGTTAAGGAATTTCTCATGGTCCGTTATACTCTTGCTGCAGTTTGTTTAATATTTGAGAAGCACATTTTTGTGAATGGCTCGATTTGCTAATGATGAATTTATATCGATTTGAACTTGAATTCGAAATTGTGTTTTCTGCCGCACCAAAAATATTAATTTATATACTCGTTGGTATGTGTATCACATGGCGAAATGCTTCAAATTACTCGTGAAGTCTTAATACAGTAGTAGTGGGCTGATATGTGAAGTAACATATTAGGTTCTCCAATGAAATACATTTTGAATTCTAATACTCTGTTATTGATTGTGTACTGACCATGGTGTCGCGAGGTCAGCATATGAATATATTGATTCAATTGGATTATATCTGATATGATCTTTTAGTTTGTTTTTGCTGGTATTATTGTATACACTTGCACTTGGTGGCTTCGACCGTGTGTTGGATGTTATCCGCACACACTTACACTTTGTGCCTTTGCGAAGGTTGAATTATTCTTTAAATGAGAATTGATATATGCCTTTCAATGTTAATTTTCCCCGCATGCTTCTACTATCTAAAATTTATCGGTGTTGTGAGTTTGGTTTTAACTAATGTACTTCTATTCTTAGTGTTAAGACGGGTGAGTTAGATTTTACTTGCGAGCTGTGGCTCACCCTTTTTGTTTTCATCTTTTTCAGGAGATGGCTCTACAGTAGCTTCGCGAGTGCCGTAGGTGGACTAGGCTTTCAGAATTTCTTTTTGACTTGTAATTAGTTTAGATGGTGTTAGTGTTATCAGACCAGTTGGTGCCCTGCATATGGTTTTGAGATAGTTGTAATTTATAGTTCTTATATATTGTAAGGAACCTTTTTGTACATCCAACTGATGTTTAATATAGATATACCAGGTTTTGTTTTTTTCATCTAGCTGTTCCTTGTTGTTTAGAGTTTTGCAATGGTATTTATTGCTGTAGACAGGTTACTTGAACAATTTGGTTGCTCCTTTGGTTCTTTTATTTTGCTTTCATAAAAAAACTGCCATCTTCTTACATAATGACTAAGAATTATATAACTTCCAAATTTTTTAGGATTTGTTGGTTCAAGCAAATGATTATTTTTTGGTTATTTTCTATAATATTTTGTATCTCTATATGTTGTTGCAATGGCCTGTTTGAATAAAACTTCAAAAAAAAAAAAAAAAAATACTAATAACAACTTTTACCATTGGACTAACATATTAGTTGTGATGTATATGTTCTTGTTAATATTTTATGATACCAAATAGGAGAACCTAATGACTAATTCAATCCCATCTCGAGCCGAGCTTAAATTTAAGCCGATTTTTTTTTTGTGCTCGGCATATTTGAAAAAAAAAAAAAAAAACCGACTGAGCTTGAGCCCAGAAAAAACAATGTTTGGCCCAAGTTCATAATTAAGTTGATTAGACATGTCTAATAAATGAAATTATATTGATATTGTCTACACTACTTTAGAATAAGGTAGATACAATGAATAGTGAAAAATAGCAATTAGGATATTGTGATTCGAGAAAGTGGTTTCATTCGACTGCGGTTCAACTAATCTATTATGTCCATGTTATAGTTAAATTTCCGTTTTCTCAATTGGAGAAAACCTTTTCATTCGACTGCGGCATTCATGACACGTGTGCATATTCACATAGTATGATTTGGAGTTGCGCTAAATAGAGTGCAAACTTATTACCTTTTATATCGCCCCAGGATTACAGGCGAGAAAAAAAATATTGAACCATGGAACCGAACCAGACAGTTCTTATAAAAGTCAAAACATGACAGTTTTACATGAATAATAATAGTACAGACCGGGTCAAAAGCCCAATAAATAAGCCCAAACCGTTAGAACCAAACCGAACTGTAACTACGGTTCAGATTGAAATCGTCTCTAAAACTTTACAGTGCGGTTTGCAGTTTCAATATCTTTAGAACTATGCTATACAGTTCGGTTTATGATTTCACCAAGAACCGCTCAGAATAAGACCATGCTCACACCTACCTAGGATTGTCCACAATACGGAAATAGATCAATATTTATGTTTAAGAATGAACTTATTGAAATTTTTTATTACTATTTTCAACTAGCAAATTATAGGATAATTCAAATAAAATATTTTTTAAGAAGGTTTAAATAATTTAAAAAACCAATTGAGTGTGATTCGATCGATTAATCTTAAAAGAATTAAATCATAATTTAGTGTGATGGAGATTAAATTTAGCTAATTATAAAAATTTAAAATAATAAAAAATTTGTGACAATAATATCATAATATAATTATATATCTATATAGTTGACCCAACAAAATAAATTTTGACTCTGTGTTGACCTTGTTAAGAAATAAGAAGGAAAATAAAACTTTATTTTGGCTAGGCGCCAAACACTAAATTTTTAAAATGAAAGCTCCAAAATTTTGCACTGGGCCAGCACCAACACTAAATCTTCCCGGTCATTTTGCTAACCATTGGCCTTCCATCTTTCCTAGGGTTTTCTTTAATATAAAAAACAAAATATAAGTGAAAGAAAGAGCAGCCGTGCAGTGTGACGAAGGAAGAGCAACCGTCTACAGGTCTCTCTCTCTCTCCCTATATTTCTAAAGGGAAAACCTTTCTTTTTATACCTATAACTCTAAACCTTTGTTCTCAGATCATCTTAATTTGTCTCGCTAAGGTGAATTAAGGGTTAGAACCAGAGAAGAACAAGGTAAAATTTTATAATTATTCTAAATTTCTTATATTGTTAAGTTGTTATGTATGTTAAATTCATGAATCCAATATGTTGGATTCCACAATTGAGTTGATTGGTTTTACTTCATGAATCCAATATGTTGGATTGTTCATTGAATCCAATTTGGGTATGTTTATTCATGAATCCAACATGTTGGATTGTTCATTGAATCTATTTCTACTTCTTTGTATGAAAATTTTAATTTTTTTTAAGGTAGCTTATTTGGGTTTAAGAAACCATGTCTGGAGCATATAGTTTTAGATCTTCTGAGATGAAACTGTGATATAAAATTGAGTAGTGATAAAGACAGGGTTGCGCATATGTGCTTCAGATTGCATATTACAACAAGTACAGGGTCTAGTAGTATAGTTTACATGTAGTCCATATCTACAGCTGCCAGCAGCTCAGTCAATTGAAGAAAAAGGGCAGTAAATGCGAAACTTGTTAAGGCTCTTGGGGATGGTATGGCAAAACCAAGGATAGTATTTTTTCCTGGTAAGGCAAGGCCGGTAGGGCCATGGAGTACAAAATTCATTAGAGAGGTTGGAATTGTGTGTCGTAAACATGCCCCTCTTTCTTGCCATCATTGGAAAGACATTAAGAAAATATATGGCAGTATATTCTATGGGGCCATTTTGGTAATTAAATCTTTCATTTAATTACTATGTCATTCATAGTTTCATATATAATTTAAATTTGTTTTGATTTTGATTGATTTGTTTGTGTTTCATAGGAAAAGTTTGAAGTTGATTTTGGTGATCCAAGTGTGGTAAAGAGTGTCGACAAGTATATGGGGCAAAGGTTGAAAGAATATCGCAGTAGGCTTCATGCATATTATAAGAACCTAGGGGATAATGTAGACAAGAAACATAAACCTCCATCATGGATCACACAAAATGCTTGGGCTGAGATTTGTGTATGGTTCGAGTCCGAGAAATTTCAGGTAAAATAACATCATCATTTCTGGTAGTGTAGCTCTTCTTGAAGTAGAATAAGGTGTAATATAATGACTAAGATAAATTAGTTTTATGGCATTATCTTTTTGTGTGAATCTTTTGATTAAGTATATATTATTTGAAATGACAGAAGCCGAGCAAAACAAATATTGTCAGTAGGCAACAACTCCCAGTGAACCATCGTGGGGGTTCGAAAGGTTTTGTCATTTACCAAGAAGAGCAGTTAGTTTTGTTTAGTGTTTATTTCAGTTTTCACTTCTTTTTCACTAACATCTACTCACTTCTAATTTCTGAAAATTGTTAAAGCGTGATGCGGAGAGTTAACAAGACCTTGGGAGGATCGAATTGTATCATATAACTCATTGGAGTACTAGTAAAGGCTGGATCAATGCTCTTGCGCAAGAAAACTATGTAAGAAAAGTTTCTTTCGAATTAATGCTAGTGGTTGTGGATGTTTATTTATTTTTTATAAATGGGGGTTTCATTAAAAAAAAAGAGGGAAATACAATTCTGATCAGTGTACTCTGTAAGAGTGTCGTCAGATAGGAAAAACAGAAAAAATACAACCAGATTAAGTACTTCAACCTTGTAGAAAATCTGCAACTGCTTTGATCTGTGATTGCTTTGAGTATTCATTATACCCTCCAAAACTGTGCGTTGATCTGTGATTGCTTGACTTTTACACTGTTATCTTAGTATGGTTATTTTGCTATTTGTAAAAGAACCAATCTTGCTGATGGTCTATATGTATTTTCAACTAAGTTTACAAGGTTTATTAGTTTAATGTAACTTAATATTTGGTTTGGCTCAATACTCATGTGAAGATTGATAACTTGTAGGACAAAATGTTGACACTAAGGGCTCAACCTCCTGAAGAGGGTTCTAGTGCAATGACCGAGGATGAGATATGTGACAAGGTGTTGGGGAAGATATCCAACTACATCCGTGGTCTTGGGAATGGCCACATTCCTTCATCATCTTCTACTTCATATGCCTACAATCAACATGATGTGGAAGAGTATAGAAGGAGAGCAGAGACAGCTGAAAGACGTAATGAAGAGCTCACTGTCCAAGTGCAAGAACAGGGTAATCGACTTCAAGTGCAAGGTAATCAACTTCAAAATTTGTTTGTTTGGAAAGATCAAATGATGGCTATGTTAATTTGCTGGTCGTTCAATGATGTCACAAGTCAGCAGTGCATCTCCATGGTATGTGTTTATATTTCAATATTTTTGGTATATGTTTCCATTTTAATAGTATGAAATTGATCACTTGTCAGTCTACCTAGCTAAAAGGTGAAAACATCATCTGCATTGGAAATTTCGAATGCGCATATATCGTTTTGGTACACCACACTTTTATACATGGGGACAAGTAATATGACCTGCTTACATGTGGACAACCATTTTAATAGTACTCACCTGCTTGCTGACCATCCTTTGACAAGGTGGTAGCCTTTTTTTCCAAATAGTTAAACTTAGTTCTAAGTCTTTGGAGTTGTATGGAAGTTTGATGCTAGAGATTGTTTTAGGCTATATATATATATATATTTGTTAGAATTGTACTAAACGATTTGTGTTGTTACTATTGTAGAATTGCTGATGGTGGGAGCAAGAGGCTTGGGAGTAGAAATTATATAAAAGCGATGCATTTTGGTCCAAGAGGAGTGAATTTTAGGACTTATAGTTTATGACTCTTTCATGATGAAATAGTAAACATGGCTTTGCACATTTTGGTATTTTTGTATGAACCAAATGGATGGTTTATTTTTGTCGAAAACTTGTAGTACTTTTGTATGAATCAGAGATGGTTTAATTTTAATTTGAATAAATAACTCTTTTGTTATTTTTTGCAATATATTTTTTAGAGCTATGGTGATGTGTTGTGAATTTGTGAAATAACTATTCAAGGTTTGATTTGCAAAAAACAATTAATAGCTCAACATTTAAATTAGTTATAAATATCATTTTCAATTTTTTACTTACCATGTTTTGCAACTAAAAATAACGTTGCTATTGAATAAAGAAAAATAAAGTAACAATGTTCAACAAAATTATTTAGCAACGTTTATTCAGTTGCAAGTAGTGGACCAAAATATTGTTGACACTGCGTTTACAACACTAGTTAAACCTTACTAATATTGTTGACACTGCAACGTTTTAATAACAGTTGCTAATAAAAATTTATTTCCAACGATTCGCAGAAGTTGCAAATAAATTTTGAATTGCAACGAATTTACTAACATTGCAAATGTATTTGTAATTGCAACGTTTTCATTATAGTTGCCAATGAATTTTAAATTGTAACGTTTTCATTATAGTTGCAAATGGCTTTGTAATTGCAACATTTTTCCGTTGCCATTGTTATTTTTAATAAAAAGAAATTAATTAATACAAAAAGTAGGTAAAATAGGTTTTGCAACGCAAATTAATTAAGAGCAACGATATCTTCTGTTGCCAATAATTAAACATGTTGCAACGTGATACTCGTTGCGAATAGGTATTAGTCACGCAATATTTTGCAACGCTTTTCTTCGTATTTGCAACGTATAGAAACATGGCAAAAACCCTTTTCTGTAATAAGGGTCCTAAACCCTAACGATAAAACCTAATTAAACCCTAAAACCCTAAACTATAACCCTAAACTTTTAACCCTAAACCCTAAACTTTTAACCCTAAAACCCTACACCCTAAACTTTAAATACTAAACCTAAAGCCTAAATTATAACCCTAAACCCAAAAATTTAAAACACTTAATCGTAACCTTAAAAAACTAAACCTTAAACTTAAAACCCTAACCGTAACCCTAAACTTTAAACCCTAAAACCCTAAACTTTAAACCCTAATTCTAAACCCAAAACCCTAAACCCTAAATTTTATACCATAAATTCCTAAATTTTAAATCCTAAACCCTAAACCCTAAAATACTAAAATACATTATATAGAAACCATCAACCTTAAACCTAACTCTAAACCCTAAACTTTAAACAGTAAACACAAATCCTAAATTATATCCCTAAAACCCTAAACCGAAATCCTAACACTCTAAACTTTAAACCCTAAAACCCTAAATATTAAACTTTAAACACTAATAGTAACCCTACACTTTAAACCCTAAAACTTTAAATGTAAACTCTAAAACCCAAAACCCTAAAATTCTAAAAAAAAGTTATATACAAAACCAAAACTTTAAACCATAATCATAAATTATAGTCCTAAAACCCTAAATCCTAATTAAACCCTAAAGCTAAACCCTAAAACTATAAATCCAAAACTTTAAAAACTAAACCCAAACCCTAAATTAAAACTTTAAACCCAATAATCTAACCCTAAACCGTAACCTTAAAACACTAAACCTTAAATTTTAAACCCCAACCATAACCTAAACTTTAAACCCCAAAACCCTAAACTTTATACCCTAATTCTAAACCCAAAACCCTAAAACCCTAAATTTAAACCAAAAAATCCGAAACCTTAAAATACAAAAATAAATTATATAGAAACCGTAAACCCAAAAGTTTAAACCTTAACTCTAACTCTAAACCCTTAAACCCTAAACTTTAAACACAAACCCTAAATTATAACCCTAAAACCCTAAACTGTAACCCAAAAACTCTAAACTTTAAACCCTAAAACTATAAACATTAATTGTAACCCTACACTTTAAAACTTAAAACCCTAAATTTAAACTCTCAAACCCTAAACTTTAAATCCTAATCCGTAAACCGTAAAATACTAAAAATATTTATATAAATACCCTAAACCCAAAATTATACCTATAAAACCCTAAACCTTAAAATCTAAAACCCTAAACCTTAAGCCTAAAACAAAAACCTTTGGTTTTTTGGAGCTTTGAGGTCTTTAATATACTCCCTCTGTCCCAAATTATAAGTACCTTATTCCATTTTAGATTGTCCCAAAATATATGTCGTTTTTTACTTTTCAACACATATTAATTAAGTTAAATGGTTCATTTGTCCATACTACCCTTGCTTTGAGATTAGAGTAATTATTCTAATGAAAAGTTAGACATTGTAATTAGTATTAAATAGGGGTAAATTAGAAAATAGAGTTCGTAGACAAACAATAAATGATGTTTCTTTAATAAGTAGAATATTCCAAAAGGTACATATAATTTGAGACAGAGGGAGTATCAAAAATGCATGTTTTGCTCCTTTTTTCAATTTTACAACTTAATCCGACCTAGGGTAGTATGCCCAACCCTAGCTTTCATAGTTTGGACAAAAATTCTTCTAAAAATACGTTAATTGATTAGCAAGGATACAAAAAAATATAAAATCTAAAATCCTAAACCCTAAAATGCTAAAATAAATTATATAGAAACCCTAACTCTAAATCCTAAACTTAAAACCCTAAACCCTAAACTTTAAACACTAAACACAAACCCAAAATTATAACCCTAAAACCCTAAAACTCTAAATTTTAAACCCTAAAACCATAAACATTAAACTTTTTACATTAATCGTAACGCTATACTTTAAACCCTAAAACCCTTAATTTAAACTCTAAAACCCCAAACTTTAAATCGTAAACCCTAAACCATAAAATACTAAAAAAAATAAAGAAACCCTAAACTTTAAACCATAACCATAAATTATAGCCCTAAAACCCTAAACCTAAAATCTAAAACCCTAAACCTTAAGCCTAAAACCCTAAACATTAAACTTTGAACCCTAACCGTAACCCTAAACTTTAAACCCTAACTTAAAACCCAAAACCCTAAAACCTTAAATTTAAACCCTAAAATGCTAAACATTAAATCTTAAACCCTAAAATACAAAAATAAATTATATAGAAACCCTTTACCCTAACTCCCTAAACCCTAAATTTAAATCATAACCCTAACTCCCTAAACCCTAAATTTAAATCATAACCCTAACTCCCTAAACCCTAAAACCCTAAATTTTAAACCCTAATTCTACCAAAAACCCTAAATTTAAACCTTAAAATCCTAAACTTTAAATTCTAAACACTAAACCCAAAAATACTAAATTAAATTGTATAGAAACCCTAAACTTAAACTTCAAACTTTAAACCTAACTCTAAACCCTAAAGTTTAAACATTAAACACAAACCCTAAAACCCCAAACTGTAGTCCTAAAACTTAAAACTTTAAACCCTAAAACCCTAAACATTAAACACTAATAGTAACGCTACACTTTAAACCCTAAAACTATAAATTTAAACTCTAAAACCCCAAACTTTAAATCCTAAACACTAAGCCCTAAAATACTAAAAAATATTATATAGAAACCCTATACTTTAAACCCTAACCATAAATTATAGCCCAAAAACCCAAAACCCTAACTATAAACCTAATTAAACCCTAAACCTAAACACTAAAACCCTAAACTATAACCCTAAACTTTTAACCCTAAATCCTAAACTAAACACAAACCTTAAATTATAACTTTAAACCCAAAAATAAAAAACCTTAAACCGTAACCTTAAAACACTATACCGTAAACTTTAAACCCCAAAACCCTAATACTATACCCAAAACCCTAAAACCTTAAATTTAAACCCAAAAATACTAAACTTTAAATCCTAAACCCTAAAATACTAAAATAAAGTATATAGAAACCCTAAATCTAAAACTATAAACCTTAACCCTAACTCTAAACCCTAAAACCCTAAACTTTAAACACTAGACACAAACCCTAAATTATAACCTTAAAACCCTAAACCATAACACAAACTCTAAAATCTAAACTTTAAACCCCAAAACCCTAGACATTAAACTTTAAACACTAATCGAAACGCTACACTATAAACCTTAAAACCTAAATTTAAACTGTAAAACACTTTAAACCTTAAACTTTTAATCTTAAACCCTGAAATACTAAAAAAGTTATATAAATACCCTAAACACTAAACTTTAAACCCTAACCCTAAATTATACTCCTAAAACCCTAAACCCTAAAATTTAAAACCCCAAAACATTAACCTTTACACCCTAACCGTAACCCTAAACTTTAAACCCTAAAACCATAAACATATTTTAAATACCCTATCAAAATCTTGTTTTTTTGAGCTAATTTGGGCTATTTTATATATAAAAAATACAAGTTTTGCGCCCTTTTCTAAATTTTACAACTTAAACACACATAGAGAAGTATGCGCAACCCTATCCTCCATAGTTTGGACAAAAATTCTTCTAAAAATACGTTTCTTGATCAGCAAGGATCAAGAAAATGTAACCTTAAAGCGTAGGGATAAGTATTTTGGGGTATTGTATTAGAGAAAAGAAGATAGTTTGGGGGTTATAATACGTTGTTTGGGAAAAAAAAGTTGTATAGAACCTTAAACCCTAAAATAACTTTAACTAAAAAACCTTAATTAAACCCTGAACTTTTAAACGTAAACCCTAAACTTTAAACACCAAAACCCTAAACCCTAAACTTTAACCACTAAACCCAAACTCTTAATTATAAACCTAAATTTTAAAATCTAAAACCCTAAACATTAAACTTTAAACACTAATCATAACGCTACACTTTAAACCCTAAAACCCTAAATTTAAACTCTAAAAACCCAAACTTTAAATCCTAAACCCTAAACCCTAAAATACTAAAAAAAGATATATACAAACCCTAAACCCTAAACTTTAAATCCTAACCATAAATTATAGCCGTAAACCTTAAACCCTAACTATAAAGCCTAATTATACCCTAAACCCTTAAACCCTACACCATAACCCTAAACCTTAAACCCTAAACTTTAAATATTAAATCCAAACCATAAATTCTAACCATAAACCCAAAAATCTAGAACCCTATACCGTAACCTTAAAACCCTAAACCTTAAACTTTAAACCCTAACCGTAACCCTAAACTTTAAACCATAACAATAACCCTAAAACTCTAAACTTTAAATCTTAAAACCCTAAACATTAAAGTTTAGACATTAATTGTAACCAAAAATTTTGAACCCTAAAACCCTAAATTTAAACTCTCAAACCCTAAACTTTAAATCCTAAACACTAAACACTAAAATACTAAAATAAGTTATATAGATACCCTAAACCCTAAACTTTAAACCCTAACCCAAAATTATACCCCTAAAAGCTTAAACCCTAAAATCTAAAAGTCTAAACCTTAAGCCTAAAACACTTAACATTAAATGTTAAACCCTAACTCTAAGCTTGAAACCCTAAAACCCTAAATATATTTTAAGTACCCTAGCCAAAATCTTGGGTTTTTTAGAGCTTTGGGTTATTTTATATATCAAAAATACATGTTTTGCGCCCTTTTCTCAATTTTACAACATAAGCCCACCTTGGGAAGTATGCCCAACCCTAGCCTCCATACTTTGGACAAACATTCTTCTAAAAATACATTTTTCATCAGCAAGGATCAAGAAAATTTAATCCTCAAGCCTAAAGATAAGTACTTTGGGGTATTGTATTAGAGAAAGGAAAATATTTTGGGGTCATAATACGTGGTTTGGGAAAAAGAGGTTGAAAAAAACCCCTAAAATAACCCTAACTATAAAACACTAATTAAACCCTAAACTTAAACTGTAACGCCCCGGGATTTCGTCCTCGCTCATCCCGGTGCGTCGAGCACCATACCGCTCGCTAATGTCAATATTGTCCCCCTTTAGTCACTGCGGATATCCAACAGTAGAGAGTTTTGGATCAGGGCCCACCCATGTGGTTTACCCCAAAAGGCCTTGACATTAGTTAGAGTATGGTTAAGCTCTATATACTACCAATAGAACCGCTTCCTTGGCAATGTGGGACTAACACCAACTCATGGGTGTTACAATCTCACCACCTTGGGTGTTACAATCTAACCACCTTAGAAATAGAGCCGTCCTCGGCTCTGCAGTACATTCAGTACAGTCCCAAAATCTCCGACGTTCCCTGGCAAGTGAGACAAGTACTTGGCGCTCCCTGGGCCTTTCCACCGTACTTTTCCACCTGCAACTGGCGACCCGTCATCGGCTCTGATACTAAGAAATGTCACGACCCAAATTTAAAAAAATAAAATAAACCCAAGCCTCAACAATTTCTAACTCAAAAACCAGATCCAACAAAAATCTTAAATAAAATACAGTGAAGAAAAATCCAAACGATAAAAGTACACCTGATTAGATTCTATTATAATACATAACTTACGCCAACAAAATACATGAATGAAACATCTAAAGATCTCTACTGGTCCCAACAAGCGGTCTGTCATAGCTCCATAGCTTTAATTTCTCCTGCCTGCATTCCAAATGGAACACACCCACGTGCAAAACAAAGCAACATGGGTCAGCATAAAAACTAGTATGAGTAAACAAGCGGGAAATCTATTCCCACAAAATAATATACTAAATATAAATTTCCAACATATGATTAACAATATAATTAACCTTAAAGAACAATTCTTCCATGCTAAGACAATAAGCATACGCCAACAACCATATCAATTCCATTATATTAAAACTCTTTATCCCTTATATATCACATGCTTACTTTCATTATTCAATTCTAATTTATCTATTTACGATGTTAATTGATCAATAATATAAATACATTACCTAAGCAACAACTGTCTTTAAGGATAGGTTTATCCACCCACACAAAATAAATTAGTAGACCTATCCACCTGCAAAATGGAGTTAATACATAATAGACAAATATAATAAAGCTCAGCCAAATCACATACACGGTACGTGTTATCTAATACTTTGTATCAACCTGAAATATACATTCTGTTTACTCAAACCATTAATAATGACTCATTCCAACTCTGCATAGTTTGCAATCTACCAAAATGACAGGTCCAATTATGACTATTAATTCCCATAATAAATAAAACATCGCAGTTTCTTCCATATAATCATAATTACCTCCAGTTCATAATCAAAATATATAAAATTTACCCATATCATTAATTAACACCAAACACTACAATACGATAAGCCTTAGCACACTACCAAACAACGAATCAAGCCACAAAACCACGTCCTGGCCTTTAGCCGGTGCTCGGGTTTAACAATCACAAAAAAATCACAACATATACGCAATCACTAGTACACCTCCCACAGGATGTACTCCACACATTTGCCATACCCAGACTGCACCAGTGTGCCTTGACCATGGTTAAAAAGCTCTACGCGGAAACAAAAACCCAAGTGGGTGCTCACCTGCAAGCTTTGGCTAGCCTCGACGTATGCCTAACTCATGATCTCTAATAGCTCCGTTGAGCTTTCTAATGTGGCGCCCAGACCAACCCCGAAGGCTATGAAGGTCTGAAGGGATAGTTCCGCAGGCTAAGCCGTCTAGGAAATACCCAAATATAATCCAAGAGTCAACCCGCAGGCTAAGCCGTCTAGGGTGATAATTAATTTCTTTAACATAATTCCAGAGGTGCGGCAAATGTACTAATGCTTGGGCGACTACCAAAACAACTAAACTAATCAACCAATCATACAACTATTTTCAAACAATTAAATTCCCAGTCCATTTCGTATTCCTTTCTTATTTTTCCATATTGTATATATACCGTCCATGGTATCAAGCCATTCCAAGGCATTTACTAATAAATTCTTCCATTTCAAAAATACCCCTCTAATAAATATAGTTCTAATAGCCATTACAATCATTAATATGCATAACCAACTGAAATTAATATCCACGTTCACAACAAGCCCATTAAACATGTTCCGTATACTGTCAATACTGTCAAGTTCATATCAAAATTAGAACACGAAATCAATAATTTCCTATGTGTCCTGATGTATATATATATATATATATATACCATACAGTAAGAAAAGAAAGGTCGGCAAGTCGGCAAAGTTAACTATACTGTTATAGGAACATATCAAATTTTCGAAACCCATATCATGGCAAAATGGTGTATACTGTACTAAAAATTCATCACAACATAGAAGTTTAATCCTTACTATAGTATTTATATAACAGTGTATGGATATCAACAAAAACAAAAAAATAAAAATATACATATATACTATTCCATTAATGACTCGGCAACACCTCGCAATCAGTAATCAAATATAATCCATGTTTCAGGAATTTCAACTTATAAAGCTCAGCTACATTAATCTGATTAACATGATAGATATAGGGAATGAATTTGACCACCAATATAGATAGAAAAACAAAATTATTTTATATACAATTCACCATCATCATGTAAAGATGTAATATGTATGGAAGTCCAAACCAACAGCAAACATACTCTCATATACCCCACCACTAAGATCATAATCATATAGTTAAATCAACTTAAAGTAATTTAACAAAATAAATCCACCCACAGTGACTAAAGGGAGACAATATTGACATTAACGAGCGGTATGGTGATCGACGCACCGGGATGAGCGAGGAAGAAATCCCAGGGCGTTACAGTTGGTATCAGAGCAGACGAGGGGTCGCCTGTTGCAGGTGGGAAGTACGCTGGAAACGTCGGAGATTTTGGGACTGTACTGAGTGTACTACAGAGCCAAGGACGGCTCTATTTCTAAGGTGGTGAGATTGTAACACCCATGAGTTGGTGTTAGTCCCACATTGTCAAGGAATTCTAAGGTGGTGAGATTGTAACACCCATGAGTTGGTGTTAGTCCCACATTGCCAAAGAAGTGGTTGTATTGGTAGTATAAAGAGCTTAACCATACTTTAACTACTGTCAAGGCCTTTTGGGGTGAACCACATGGGTGGGCCCTGATCCAAAACCCTCTACTGCTGGATATCCGCAGTGACTAAAGGGGGACAATATTGACATTAGCGAGCGGTATGGTGCTCGACGCACCGGGATGAGCGAGGACGAAATCCCAGGGCGTTACATAAACCCTAAAATATAGACCTAAACCCTAAACTTTAAGCACTCACTACTACACAAATGGTCATATATCACGGTTTCTAAGTTTAATATATCACTGTTGTGTATATAACCGTGATAAAAGAAAAGTGCAATTTATATATCACGGATTTAGAACAAATCTCACTGTTTTTTGAGGTAAGTGATAAATAAAAATATCATATATCACAGTTTTAAACTATTGTCACTGTTGTACTAGACATGTGATAAATAAAAATATCATGTATCACGGTTCTAAATTAATACAAATATCATATATCACGGTTATGATTGGTATCACGGTTTAATTAGGTATGTGACATTTAAAAAATCATATATCACGGTTTTTAATCTATTATCACTATCACTGTTTAACTAGGTATGTGACATATAAGACTTATATATACTTTTTTTTTCGCTGAAAAAAATCAATTTATTAAATCATAAAAATATGTCTTACAGACTCAAGACACTCTTTAGGTGGCAGACTCTCCAAACTATTTCGAACAGCCCATGAAGCAAGCTCATGTGCAACTGAATTAGCTAACCTATTACACCACCTAAAGTTACAAAAAGAAAAATTATTACATAGACTCAAAACATCCTCTAGAATTAACTGACATTCCCAATTTCCATTTGATGGCTGAGTTTTGAGTGTTTTGATCACCTCTTGACAGTCTTCTTCAACTATAAAATTATCCATATCAAGTGCAAGCGCCATCAACACACTAACTTCAGCTGCAACTGCCTCTGCCTCTTCTGATGACTTAGCTTTAAATCTTCTAAAGGAACAAGCCTGCATCCTTCCATCTGCATCTCTACAAACTGCCCCAGCAGCAGCTTCCCCATTCACTCTATTATATGCAGCATCAAAATTAATTTTTAGAAAACCTGGCGGTGGGGCAAACCAAACTGCATCACTGTCAACATCCAAACAGCCCACATCATTATTAATAGAAGTCAGGTCATTAGAACCATTACACCTATCAAGCAGCAAAGATTCCAGCCACATATTCCAAGCAAAGTTACAGTTAATTAGAATATCTTCATGTTTAACCAGTATATATATATTGGTGTACGAATTTCCAGTATCTATATATATATATTCTTTTATACCAAAAGAAATCAATTTTCAAGTCCAAAACTTGCAAAAAATTAATTTGAATAATTCCAATTTCTATTTTTATATTTTTTTTGTTAAAACTATAAAATTTATATTAAAGCATGAAAAACAAGTTCAAATGAGCTACTTTGCAAAAAAAAAAAAAAAAAAAAAAATTTCAATGTTGAACCCACGTACAGATCAAGTAAACTTTGTTTCAAACTCCAAGAGTAAGATGAGAAAGTGGGAAAGGAGAAAAAAACGGCTCGCGCCCACTTTGAATCAAAGCGAAATTCTAGCTTTTCGTTGAGAGGAGTTCTAATCTGATGAAGTCTTCTTCCTACTCACGGCAATTGAAAGTTATTTGACTATAAAAGAAGGTTTGTAGAATCTATCTTTTCAAGCTTCGGCTAAATCATAATTTTTTTCGGTTCCTCTTTGATTTCACTTCGAAATTCATCTGAGTTCATCTTGTTTTTTTAGTAAAATTACAAGGTAGAGAAGTTTGGTGTTCAATTTTGTCTTGTTGATTCTTGGCTTCAAACACTCCAACAGGTAATTTTTTAACCTTATATCTAATCTATCTCTAATCAGTTTTTCTTGATGTTTTCTTCATTGTAGATTACATAGGTTTAATTGATTTATTATTATGTTAAATCATAGTTAAACGTATCTATTCTTGTTTAAGGTAAATTGTGTCTGCTTGTATTGTGTTTGATGAGTGTCCGCTTGTGTTGTGTTTGATGAAATGTCCCTTTTATTTGTACTTGCTATCCATTGTAGTTTTTGCTGCCATGTTTTCTTTTTAATAACAGTTAAATTATGCTAACATGAGAGATATATAGCTATAAACATGTCGAAAAGAAATTTAGGAGCAAGACATGCACTTCCTCGCAAACACATCAACAGACAACTGTTGCAAAACAATAAACAATTTGAAAGGATTAGTGGTTTTGTACCAACAGATGAAATTAGTGGATTATAGAAATAGACTACCTAGTACAGTTCAATGGAATTAAGATAGAGAGTTCAAACACAGTCTTTACTGCAACAAGAAAATGACCAGATTAAGATCACGAGTACAAAAAGTCCTATTTTTTTTTCGATGAATGACTGACTGACTGACTGAAAAAGTCCTGCACAATATGTTGTTTGAATTGAATTTTATTACTTGTGCTGAATGGAATTATATCTCTTAGCTCGTACATTATATTTAATTTCTTTTGAACAGATTGGGTTTTAAAAGTCAAGAAATGAATGTTTAACTTGGTTGCAAAATATTTGAGATAGCCAAGAATTAGACACGCAATTAATTGGAGTAACATTTATTTTGGAAAATATCTTAGCAGCCATGAACAGTCAACATGGTAGAAGAAAATAATGGGTAGCGTGTCCCTAAGTGCTATTAGCCAAGTTATAATTTTCTCCTAACAATTACATCACTGATCAACCTGCAACATATAGTTGCATTGTAGTTTTCAAGTTTCTCCTTACGAACTTGGGCTCTCCCTGGTCCTTTCCTTATTGAACTAAAAGATTACCATACTTGTTTTCCCCTGAGAGACCCCTCTTGCTGTCTCTAGACTTTGCCCCATCTGAATAGTTACAGCTGCAAGCCTGGATCCTGAGAAAGAGAAAATGACCTCTTCAGTCCTGGATATATCAGTCTGCAGCAGTCCTTCTATCCCCAAACTACTTAGTCCTTGCTTTGCGTACTAACATTTGCCAGCTCATACAGAAAACCAAAATCGACTACCAACCAGAGTTTCAAACCCCAAATAGTTACTATGGACGAGTGACAAAGAGTCAGTGGCATAGATTTATCCAGAGGCATCTTTAGTCAAGCCCCATCAGTTACTTTTATCTCTAACAGTAACTGATCATAAACAATACTCCAGCCGTGAATAAAACATCCATTCTGCATTGCCATAAGACCCATATGACTAACAGATGACAAAATCTCAAATAGCCATAGAAAACCTGGTCATAACTCTGCAGACCCCAGAATTCAGTAACTTCACTATTATTGCTGCCATGTTGTTGCTATCTGCTTTGAATAGGAGTATGATTAGGAGTCCGACCACATATTTTGTAAGTTCATCAAGATGTCCAGTGACTTGGAACCTGTCCATCTCCATGAGGCTTATTGTAAATATAAACAAAACAAAACCCAATAAAAACCGCACAAATAATAACTGAGTGAGATGGAGAGACTTGCCCCCTTGAGGGATAGAGGCCCCAAAGCCATGAAGAAAATACAGAAAAAAAAAACCTCGAACAAATAGCCATTGAGTTGGATCATGTCCTTCATCAATAATCTCTTCTGCTTATTACACACTCGAATCACCTATTAGTGATCTGTGAAGCTCCAAGAGTGTTTGGTATACGAGGTTCAAATCCTCGCATTCCTATTTTCTTGGTACTTTTTATACTATGCAAGTTTTTTATAATATATTTTACCTTATAATGCCATTGTTTCATAGAAACTAATTCAAGTGTGGTTCTGGCAGAGGAACTCCATATGAATAAGTCCATATGCAAATGCATGGACTGACATTAGAAATCATTAACAATTTGAGTGAAGTTGTGATAATTCCAATATTTTCCTATATAAATGCAAATGGCCATACAATAGTATTTTGTTAACATTACTGTAAAATATCCCATTATAAAAATGCAAGGAATTTTATAGCGCTCATGTTGAACCTTAAAATTCATATGCTTATTTTTCTTTTTTTTTTTCTTTTTGCAATGGTATGAACTTAAGGCCCTTTTTCTATTCTTGTTAATCAAGATGATATTTTTGGAGTTAATGGTATCCATATCATGCGTCTTCCAATAAAGAGTTGGGTTTCCTTCGAGTTTGCAGGTCTAGCGGTCTGTTTATCAACATTTCAATTCTGAAGCCTTAGCAAAGTCATACTCGTTTATTTGTATAAGTTAAACCTGGTTATAAAACAACATGGTCTCATTTAAGCGTCCATAGTGCTCTTATTTCTTAAATGAAAATAGATCTTCGTGACGAATCATTGTTTAATAATTTTCATCCTTTAAATTTATTATTATTATTATTATTTTATTTTATATTTTTTTTTACAGTTGATTGGTCGCGCAACTTATTTGCCATAATTGATTTTTTAATTTCCCACAACTTTCTGTAATTATATTATACTAGGAATGGACAAGTCTTGGATGTCCAAAAGTAGAACATCACAAGAATATGACAATGGAGTTGAAGAGTTTCTCAAATTTGCAGAAGGTAGTCTAGAAAATCCTAGTTTCATACCATGTCCATGCACTCATTGTGGCAACAACTAGAGTCACAATATTTCAGAGATAAGAAATCATCTATTTCAGTTCGGAATTGAGCAAACTTATCGTGAGTGGATTTGGCATGGAGAAGATGTGGTCGTGGAAGAAGACTCGTGTTCTGAGAAAAATAACCCCATTAGCGACAATTATGAGATGGATGACATAGAAAACATTGATGATGTGATAGAACTGGCTCGTGCAGCACAACAAAATTTCACTGGAAACCCTGAAAAGCTCAAACAGTTGGTTGAGGACGCTGAAAAACCTTTATATAAAGGTTGTAAAAGATACACAAAGTTATCAGCTCTGATCAATCTTTATAATTTGAAAGCAAAAGGTGGTTGGTCTGATAAATCTTTTACAATGTTGTTGAAGTTGTTGAAGAAAATGATCCCTTGTCATAATGAATTACCATCATCCATGCACGAAGTTAAAGAGACATTGTCTACATTTGGGATGGATTATCAAAAAATTCATGCATGCCCCAGAGACTGTATACTCTACAGAAATGAGTATAAAGATGATGAAGAATGTCCTACTTGTGGAACATCCAGATATAAAGAAAGCAAAAGTACAATAACCAAAAAGGTTAAAGTTCATGCAAAGGTATTTTGGTTCTTTCCTCCAATTCCAAGATTTAAGAAGATGTTTCAATCAATTCCTACTGCTAAGAATTTGGCATGGCATGCAAATGATAGAGAAGTAGTTGATGGTCAGATGCGCCACCCAACAGATTCTCCAGCATGGAAACATGTAGATAGCAAGTGGCCCAATTTTGCATCTGAGTCAAGAAATCTCCGGCTTGCACTTTCAGCAGATGGAATTAATCCACATAGGTCCCTTAGCAGCAAAACTAGTTGTTGGCCTGTCATGTTGATTATTTACAACCTTCCACCATGGCTATACATGAAGAGAAAATTTTTGATGTTAACAATGTTAATATCAGGTCCACGACAACCTGGTAATGATATAGATGTTTACCTTGCTCCATTGATTGAAGATCTAAAAACTCTTTGGAACATCGGAGTTGAAGTGTATGATGCCTTCAAGGAAGAACGTTTCACATTAAGAGCTATACTAATGTGGACGATTAATGATTTTCCTGCTTTTGGTAATTTAGCTGGTTGTCCCGTAAAAGGGTATTTAGCTTGTCCAGTATGCGCTGAAGAAACTGACTCTATTAGATTGACACATTCTGGGAAGAATTCGTACATGGCTCACAGAAGATTCCTAGCTTCCAACAAACCACCGGTATCGGAAATTAAGGAAGGCTTTTAATGGTGAAAACGAATTACGTCAGAGTCCGAAACCATTAAGTGGGGAGCAAGTTTATGACAAGGTCAAAGGGATTAAAACTGTGTGGGGCAAAAAGGTGGTTGTTATTGTTGATAAATTAAGAAAAAGGAAGCGGACAAAAAAGATTAAATCTACCAATGAAAACAAAGGCTATTGGAAGAAGAAATCAATATTTTTTGAGCTTGAATACTGGAAAGATCTGCTTGTGCGACACAACTTAGACGTGATGCACATTGAGAAAAATGTTTGTGACAGTATCATTGGGACACTATTAAACATTCCAGGAAAAACTAAAGATGGACTAAAATGTCGCAAAGATTTAGAAAACATGCATCTTAGAAGTGATTTGGCACCAGAAACCAGAGGAAATCGAACTTACTTGCCGCCAGCATGTTATACATTGACCAAAGAAGAAAAAAAACAAGTATGCAGAACCTTATATGAACTCAAGGTCCCAGATGGTTATTCTTCAAATATCAGATCTCTTGTGTCAATGGAAGACTTAAAATTACAAGGTTTAAAATCCCATGACTGTCACATATTAATGCAAAACATTCTTCCAGTAGTAATACGATCAGTATTACCAAAACAAGTTCGATATTCAATTATTAGATTTTGTTTTTTCTTCAATGCTCTTTGCACCAAGGTAGTGTACGTGTCGAAATTGGAAGACATTCAGAAAGAGTTGGTGGTCACTTTATGTTTGTTTGAAATGTACTTCCCACCATCGTTCTTTGACATCATGGTTCATTTAACTGTTCATCTTGTAAGGGAGGTCGAGCTTTGTGGTCCAGTTTGCTTTCGGTGGATGTATGGATTTGAAAGGTATGTATAAATGAAGTTTCACTTCTTTGATAATATGATTAAGGCAAATCAGTTTGTTAAAACTCATTTTCTCTTCTAAATTTTTAGGTTTATGATGGTATTGAAAAGTTATGTTCGTAACTGAAGTCGTCCTGAAGGATGTATTGCAGAGAATTATGTTGCCGAAGAAGCGATAGAGTTCTGTACTGAGTTTTTGGTTGAATTAGATTCTATTGGACCTCATCCAACTAGAAATATGCCAGCTAATGATGAAGAAGTTGGAAAAATAATTACTGATGGAAAACCTCTTGGGGGATGTGTTCTTATTGAAGTTGGTAAAGAGTCATGGGAGCAAGCACATCGTTGTGTGTTAGAAAACACGCACGATGTTCAACCTTATATAGAGTAATTATTATCCTTTACCTTTTACATTAAACAATTTTACTTTATCTCAATTTCGTGGAGTGTTATAATTCTTACTATTCTTATTGTTAATTTATAGGATACACAAGGCGTACATTAAACATAATAATTCAGGAAAAACACCAAAATGGCTACTAGATGAACATAATCGCACCTTCATTGAATGGCTTCGTCAAACGGTATATTTGGTTATTTATTATTTTTCTATATAATAGTAATTTTAATGATTATGACTATTTTTTAACAAAATTTAGGTGGAAGACGAGGATAAACCTGGTAATAATATCTCAGAAGTTGTAAAAGTGTTGGCTGAAGGACCTCGTCGAGATGTACTAAAATACCCTGGTTATGTTATTAATGGTTTTCGTTTTCATACGAAGAATCGGGATGCTTCGTTGGTAACCCAAAATAGCGGAGTTAGCATAGTGGCAGATGTGATGCAGCTATCTAGTTCTAAGGACAAGAACCCCATTACATCACCAATGAATTTTTATGGTATTATCATCGAGATATGGTTGCTTGACTATTATACGCTCAAGATTCCGGTATTCAAATGTGATTGGGTTAACAATAATAAAGGCATCAAAGTTGATGAACTAGGTTTCACATCAGTTGAACTTGGTAGGATTGGCCATATATCTGACCCATTTATTTTAGCTTCTCAAGCTAGACAAGTCTTTTATGTAACTGACCAAGTTGATCCTAAGTGGTCTATAGTCTTGTCAGCTCCTCAAAGGGACTATCGTGGTGAAGACGGTGATGAGCCCATTGATGGTTCTATTGAAGACTGTACAGGTACCAAGGGATTGCCAAATGTCGACATTGATGAAGATGTATTATCCTACGCTCGTGTAGGAGGTGAAGGAATTTGGGTTGATTATAGGCCAATCACAACAAAGAGTCGACCATGAGTTTGTATTTCTTTTTTGAAAATTTTTTGTCAGCAAAGGGATTTTTTAGGTTTATTCTATGTGTGTTTTTGGTGGTTTATTATATGGTTATCAATGGATTCACATTTTGTTTTTTAGTATATTCATTAGTGTTTGTTTACTGGATTCTACACTTAAAAAAATAAATGTACTTCTGTCAAGTTTCATGTAGTTAAACTTGCATTTATTGTGTTGGCTACTATTTTACTAATTTTTTATTTTTTTTATGAAAATAACCTTGTTCAATGTTATATGTGTGTTGCACATGTCTTCTTTCTTGTATGATTGTTACTGAATGTTTATGCTATATATTTAGATACAGTTGTGTCATGGATCCACAAGAGAACTCAACTTCAGACGATAGTGATGACAACCAGCCTTCAGATCCTTGTAGGAAAAAGAAAGGTTGAGATCTGTTCTAAATTCATTTATTCATTTAGTTTCATAAAATTAAACTTGATGTTGATGTTTGAATGCTTATGGAATACATACAGGAATATCTGAGCCCATGGATCACCAAGAAGACTCAACATCAGATGATAGTGATGACAACGAGCCTTCAAATCCGTGCGAGGAAAAGAAAGGCAGATCTGCAAGTCAATGCAATAGAGTAACAAAGATGCGTGATGGTGAACGGAAAATGGTCTACTATAATTCTAAGGGACAACCTATAGGTGATAGTAAATCTGATCTTGCCAGTTATGAAGGCTTGATTGCAAAGAAGGTTCGAATCACCTATGAAAATTGGAAAGCAGTTCCAAAAAGTGTGAAAAAAAATTGTTGGAAAGCTTTAAAGGTGAAACATTCATCATTATATATAAGTTCTTATTCTTTTATTGTTGTTTATTTAATTTTTTGTTATTAACTTATAAAGACCCATTGTGAATATCAGGCCAAATTTGTCTTAAGTGAGGACGAAAGGAGTACTCGTGTATCCGCGATTGGTGCTTCATGGAAAAAGTTCAAAAGCACCCTTACAACGAAATACATCCGTCCATTTGAAGATGATCTTGAGCAGCTTAGATATCCACCAGAAAAATATGAAAAGATAATTCCACAAAATGATTGGAAAGTTTTTCTAAAGCAGCGTATTTCAGATGAATTAAAGGTAAAGCACAAGAATTTTTTGACTTAAATATATTTGTAATACAACTCTTTTGTGAAGAAGGTTGACTATAGTGACACTTGATCATTGTGCTTATTTGTAGCGTCTTAGTGAGAAACAATCTGCCTGGCGAAAAAAAAAGTTGTACAATCACCGAACGAGCAAGAGGGGTTACGCTGGATTGGCAGAAGAATTGGTTAGTAATTACAACTTTTCCATTCTGAATTTGTATATGATTGATTTTAATTATCTATGATGCATTGGTCTAAGTGCATGATTGATTTTAATTAACAGAAAATGAAGTTGGGCCCAAAATTTGATGAAAATAATAGGTCTTTGTTATGGAAAGAGGCACACAAGGACAAGAAAGGCTTATATCCAGACGATGCTATTAAAGAAGTTGCTGAAAAAATTGTAAGTTGCCTCACTTATTTGTGAACTGATCCTTGTTTATCTTGCCAATGAGAGTAAAAGGTTTTCCTGTCTATACAAATTGAGGTTCCACTCACTACTAAGCATGCGTATAATATGAGGTCAAGCATTATTATTATTGTCTTCACACAATTAAAAATACCAAGTGAAATGATGATCAAGGTAATAAAATAAACGTTTTACCACATGACATTTAGATTAAATATACAAAACATGCTTATATTATATTGTTTTTTCATTTCTCTCTCCTTCTTTAAACAACTTGTGGTTTGGTTAGACCTGTAAATTGCATCTAAAACTCTTACACTGTTTGATCTCTTGTTGGTTCCCACTTGCACTTTTTGACTTGTCTGATTGTCAAGTCAACATTCATCTGCCATGTCTCTATAAAATATCTTTTTTCTGGTCCCTTTTCCATGTATGTTTAGCAGTCACGTACATGTTAGGTATAATCTATGAAAGAGTGTACAGTCTATTAAAATTCTATGTAGACTGTGCCAATCGTGAGTTAGTGATTTAGTGTACAATCTATTAAAATTCTTTTATTGTCCTTAGACCATTAAGAACTATTAAAATTCAGTATTCTAAAGAATGTTTGTCTGCTAGTTCAATGCACCAAAGGTTGTCAGAACAATTCCAAGGTGAGTTAGTGATATTCTTTAGAATTTTAATGCACCAAAGGTTATCAGAACATACTTGTAGCTTCTTGATACCTATAGCTGATCGGCTAGTTTAATTTCATTCCTTCGAGCACTTTTGGACTAAAATTTTTCTGTTAGTAGAGCTCCCTACGAATGCTACCACCATGCTGCCCAATGAGTCCCCAAGCAACCCTCCATACCTTGTCTTGTTCTCCTGTACTGCACCATCAACATTCCTCTTGATGCTAGGTGACCTTAGTACGAGATTTCTTATCTATGCAGTACAGTCCATAAATGAATATTATTTTTGAATGGATGGAACTAGGTCATACCAATCTGTTGGGAACTATATTTAGCTCAAGTTGAGCATAGAAACTCTTGACAGTATAATGCCCTTCCCTTTCTCAGAAATGTCTTTTATATATTTCACGTTTATTTTTAAAGGTAAGGTTTAATAAAGACGATACATATAAAGTTTGTTTTAACAAAGTCAGTTTTAACGTATGATTGTATGTGCAGGACCTACTGAATGATGGAGTTATGGAAGGAAATGTAATCACTGAAGGCAAAAATGATGTACTAACAATGGCATTAGGTACTCCTGAACACAATGGCCGTGTTCGTGCAGTTGGATCAGGGGTCACACCTACTGTCTATTTTCATTTAGTTAAACGTGGATCAAAGACACATGTTAATCAGTTGGAATCTAGTCTTCGAGAGGAAAAGGAAAAAAGAAAAGAAGAATAAAATAAGAGAAAAGAAGAAGAAATGAAGAGAAAAGAAGAAGAAGAGAAAAGAAAAGCTCTTGAGAAGAAGGTCAGGGATATGGAGGAGAAATACAAAATATTGGAAAATAGAGTAGCTACTCCAACTGTAGGAGAGAAAATTGCTTCCAATTCCAATAAAAGTGATAACCGACAACATATTTCTCCATCAAAGGTCAATAAGCGAGAATGTGAGAGAACCGACAAGCGTACTAGTGTAAGTCATTTTAAGTTTTTTAGCTTATTTCCTTATGTCGAATAATAATACTTTTCAGTAACCTAGCTAGTTATTTTGAAAAATAGATCAAACCCAATGAAAAAAAGAAGGATTTTCTACAACATTTGAAGGCTCAGAAAGTGGTACACAAGAAAGCAACTAGTAATGTTGTAGCTTCAAAGATTACACCTACACTAGGGAAGGTATTTATTAACTCTATCTCTGGCTCAATTTCCTAGTTTACTAAACCTAACTAAGAATATATGTTTGGCAGGGCAAAAAATGTTCTTTGGCAGTTGATATGATTTCAAATGTAGTTGCGAAAGGTATGGTATATAAGGACCTTGGACCAGAGACAAAAGTACACACTGTTCCCTTGGGGGAAAATAATGTAAGGGTATCAGTTGATGAGGTTGTTATTGGTGAGGCCCTTCTTCCAATTCCAGTTCATGATGAGATGGTAAGAGTCAAGGATGCGAAAGGGTTACAGGTTGCATGGCCTAAAAAATATGTATTGACAAACGAGGAGGTAAAAAAATATCAAAGGTATTAATCAAAGCGTAGTGTACATATTAAAGTTACGTTGATCTAACATGTTCGAACTTGTTTACCATTGAAGGTGTCTTCTCGAAAGCCAATGGGAAAAGATAAAATTTACAACAAAGAAAGGATACAACAGGTTAGATTCCAAACATAACATATATACTAAAAGATTTGTGCATATTGAAATACATTGATCTAACATGCTTCTACTTTTCTTCCTGGAAGGCATCTTCTCGAAAGCTAGTGGATGAAAACACCATTCACAACAAAGAGAAGATAAACCAGGTCAACACATAAACTTAAAATACTAGTAACAATGTTTTTTTACGCTTTTGTTTTCTAGTTTGGTTTGATTTCAGATTTTTACATATATAGTTACCTTGATCTGTTTTGATCAAATCCAATAAACATTGGGTGAATTCTATGTGATCTTGTGATCAAATCTCTTTGAATAGTGATTTTTTTTTTTTGTTGTTATTACGAATGGAATCATTCAGTTGCTGCCTTCACCTACATTCTTTTTTACTAGGAACCAAAATGCTTGGTCTCATGAAGTACATAGGTTGAACTAGTAGTCTGTGTCTTTCAGAATTCAAAAAAAAAAAAAAAAAAAAACTATGCTTAGCAACCCTTTGATGTCCACATAGAATTTGGCCATTAGAGATAGGTAATTCTTTTTGCATCAAACTGTCAGATGTTCACAAACTACCAAAGAACATTTCCCAGCAAGTAAAAGAATGCTTAAGATAAAATAAAATAAATACATATATACAAGTTTGTTCCATGTACGTTTGCTTCCCCTTGGGTTCAAGCCTCTATATGCAAATGTACTGATTTGTATATATATATATATATACAAGTAATTTACTGATTTGTCTTATAATATCTTCTTTCAATTTTTTGTTTAACAGGGTCTTCTTGTAAATGTTGTCATTTGTGCTATTATGTTATAGATGAAGTAGTGTTCTGGTTATATATGATGCAGGATAACATATGTAAACGTGATAGCGACGCACAAAGCTCAATTGATTCTTTCCAGGATACGCTTCATTTGATATATCCTAAAGAAACTGATGTGATACAATTTCTAGTTGGAAAAGATGTTTTTGGTGAAGATATTGAGTTTGGATATCTTCCAAAGCGTAATCTTTTGGATGTATGTCAGATGAACGATTTAGATTGCGATGTATTGATCGTTTACATGAGGTAAGTGTTACAATTGGGAATATTCCTTTTATATTTGTTATAGTTTCGATGTGGATTTTCTTGTTTCGTCTTTTGACCTTTCTTCAATGAAGTTAGTAGTTTCGAGGGACATCCTAAATTGCTTTTAATAGCTAAGTCAGACTAGTGTAAGATTTCCATATCTGTAGCAACTTCAATTTAAATATCACGATATTTCTAGGCACAACCAACAACAACATAGTGTTTGATATGATATATATTGAAAAAGGATATATATTGCATTAATTTTTTTTTTCCCAGGTGCTTATATGACAAATTCATAAGTTCTCGAGATCGTTTTGTGTTTATAAATCCTCTCACATTCAGTCGTGCTCAAGGGATTGAAAAAGCTAAAATTATTCGAGAAAGATTAAAGAATGTTAAAGGGAAGCAATTTGCTCTTATTCCATATAATCCAGGGTGAGAATTATGTATTGTTCATTTTATTGGAAAGTTGGTCTGGATGAAACTTGTTGCATATATTAATGATTTTTGGCGCTATCTTTTGTAGGTTTCATTTCGTATTGATTGTGGTTGACTTGGTACATATGGATGTCTATTGGTTAGATTCTTTACACGGTGAACCTGAAGAAAGCTTTAAGTTACTTATTAATAATTGTCTTATCGCATACAAAATGATTAATGGAAGCAAAATTCTCACACCGATTTGGCAATGCATTAAGCTATAAAACTTTATACTCATATAGTAGCTTTTAAACACTTTGTACTTGTGAGCCAAATGTTTATTTTCATATCCACTCATGTGCAATGAGGTTTATGAAAGACCTGGTGGAGGATTCGTCGCAAACTATTGGAGACAAGGTATATTATTTGAAATTAGTATCTTTTTATTTTTGACAAAACTAGAAATATGTCATTCATTATTCATCGTTAACAATAAGTTAGCTATACAAAACGACAAATGATATGGAAGTTTCTTTCCAACCTTATGCCAAACCTCAAGAAGAGCTACAACTCCTTAAAAAAAAAATACAACTCACACTGTTGTACTCAGACCCACCATGTTAAAAAGAAACATAGTATGTATTCTTTAATTTGGTGTTAAGGAGAAAAACTCTTTATCTAATTCTGATTGTGTTATGATATCTAATGCAAATTTTAACCTTGGTGAACATTTTACTGTTATGGTCATGATATGGTACAGGTTTACATATATTATATTGTGTTATGGCACACAATGTTTGCTTTGTACAAACTAACTAAATGTTTGTTTTTTATCTTATTAAAGTACAAACTAACTTACTTTCTCGAGAGTATAGTGATTACCTTTAATTTGATATTTATTTACTTAGGTTTTTATTATTCTCTATGAAAATTTGTTTTTCCAGGTTAAGAAATTAGTTGGAAAAAAGAAGTACACAAGGAAAGAAATTGATGAAGTTCGACTTGAGATCACTGAATTTATTCAACAATGTATGGTGGAGAATGCAAACGAACGAAATTGAATTGTATTCTTATTAGCTGGGTTTGAGATTTATTGGGAGGACAAAAGTGAATCTTATTTTATTTTCTTTTGATTGCAAAGTAATATTTGAAAGTAGTTATGTACAGTAGTTTACTAGATTATTGTACTTGTGAAATGAAGGTTGTAGATACTAAAATATCAATTAGTATCAATAAATTCAATTAATTTTTGTATTGGTCAATTACTTTCAGCATTTATTATAAATTGTCAATTTTGTTTATTTTTGTTTTAATAAATTAGAAAATAAATTATTATATCACACATTTGCAAATAAATATCACAGTTTTTGGACTTTCTATCACAGTTTTAGGACTTTTTATCACAGTTTTAGGACTTTTTATCACAGTTTTATGACCTTTTATCACAGCTTTCAGTGCATTTATCACGTTTATTAGTTGACTGTGCTATATGTTTATTATATATCACAGTTTTAATAGAGTAAAGAACAAAAATAGATGAATTTATATCACTGTTCTATTATAAAAACGTGACATAATTTTTGTTTTTTTATCACGGTTTTGAGGAACATATATCACCCCAGTATATATCACAGTTTTTGAAAAAAAAAACCGTGATATATATCTTTATATCACAGTTTTTAACTGTGATATATCTACTTTTGTGTAGTAGTGCCTAAACTTTAAACCTTAACCCTAAATTATACTCCTAAAACCCTAAACTCTAAAATTGAAAACCCAAAAACATTAACCTTTACACCCTAATCGTAACCCTAAACATTAAACCCTAAAACCATAAACATATTTTAAGTACCCTATCAAAAATCTAGGTTTTTTTGGAGCTAATTTGGGCTATTGTATATATAAAAAATACAAATTTTGCGCCCTTTTCTAAATTTTACAACTTAACCACACATAGGGAAGTATGCGCAACACTATCCTCCATAGTTTGGACAAAAATTCTTCTAAAAATACGTTTCTTGATCAGCAAGGATCAAGAAAATGTAACCTTAAAGCGTAGGGATAAGTATTTTGGGGTATTATATTAGAGAAAAGAAGATAATTTGGGGTTATAATACGTTGTTTGGGGAAAAAAAAGTTGTATAGAACCTTAAAACCTAAAATAACTTTAACTAAAAAACCCTAATTAAACCCTGAACTTTTAACCGTAAACCCTAAACTTTAAACACCAAAACCCTAAACCCTAAACTTTAACCACTAAGCCCAAACTCTTAATTATAAACCAAAATTTTAAAATCTAAAACCCTAAACATTAAACTTTAAACACTAATTGTAACGCTACACTTTAAACCCTAAAACCCTAAATTTAAACTCTAAAAGCCCAAACTTTAAATCCTAAACCCTAAACACTAAAATACTAAAAAAAGATATATACAAACCCTAAACCGTAAACTTTAAATCCTAACCATAAATTATAGCCCTAAAACCCTAAACCTTAACTATAAAACCTAATTATACCCTAAACCCTTAAACCTTACACCATAACCCTAAACCCTAAACCTAAAACTTTAAATTTTAAACCCTAAACCCTAAACTTTAAACCCTAACCCAAAATTATACCTCTAAACCTTAAACCCTAAAATCTAAAACTCTAAACCTTAAGCCTAAAACCCTAAACATTAAATGTTAAACCCTAATCCTAACCTTGAAACCCTAAAACCATAAATATATTTTAAGTACCCCAGCCAAAATCTTGGGTTTTTTAGAGCTTTGGGTTATTTTATAATCAAAAATACATGTTTTGGGCCCTTTTCTCAATTTTACAAGTTAAGCCCACCTAGGGAAGTATACCCAACCCTAGCCTCCATACTTTGGACAAACATTCTTCTAAAAATACATTTTTCATCAGCAAGGATCAAGAACATTTAATCCTCAAGCCTAAAGATAAGTACTTTGGGGTGTTGTATTAGAGAAAGGAAAATAGTTTGGGGTCATAATACGTGGTTTGGGAAAAAAAGGTTGAAAAGAAACCCTAAAATAACCCTAACTATAAAACACTAATTAAACCCTAAACTTAAACCCTAAACTATAGACCTAAACCCAAAACTTTAAACACTAAAACCCTAATTCTTAAACTTTAAACACTAAACCCTAACCTTTAATTATAACCCTAAACCCTAAAATCTAAAACCCCAAACTGTAACCTTAAAACCCTAACCCTTAAACATTAAACCCTAACCCAAAACTTTAAACCCTAATTTTAAACCCAAAACCCTAAAACCCTTAATTTAAACTCTAAAACCCCATACTTTAAATCCTAAACCCTAAAATACTAAAACCCTAAACCCTAACTATAAAATATAATTAAACCTTAAACCTAAACCCTAAAATTCTAAACCATAACCCTAAACCCTAAACTTTTAACCCTAAAACCTTAAACCCTAAACGCAAAAATCTAAAACCTTAAATCGTTACTTTAAAAGCCTAAACTTTAAACTTAAAACGATAACCGTAACCCTAAAATTTAAACCCTAAAACCCAAAACTTTAAACTCTAATTCTAAACCCAAAACTCTAAAACCCTAAATTTTAAAACTAAAATCCTTAACTTTAAATCCTAAACCTTAAAATAAATTATATAGAAACCCCAAACCCTAAATTTTAAACCTTAAACCTAATTCTAAATTCTAAACTCCAAACACTAAACAAAAACCCTAAATTATAATCCTAAAACCCTAAACCGTAACCCTAGAACTCTAAACTTTAAACCCTAAAACCATAAAATATAAACTTTAAACATTAATCGTAACCCTACAGTTTAAACCCTAAACCCTAAATTCTAAAACCCTAAACCTTAAGCCTAAAACCAAAATCTTGGGTTTTGTGGAGCTTTGGGCTCTTTTATATATCAAAAATGCATGTTTTGCTCCCTTTTCTTAATTTTCAAACTTAAGCCCACCTAGGGAAGTATGCCCAACCCTAGCTTCCATAGTTTGGACAAATATTCTTCAAATAATACGTTTCTTGATCAGCAAAGATCAAGAAAATGTATCCTTAAAGCCTAATGATAAGTACTTTAGGGTATTGTATTAGAGATAAGGAAATAGTTTGGGTTTATAATATTATAACCCTAAACCCTAAAATCTAAAACCCTAAATTGTAACCTTAAAAACCTAAACCTTAAACCTTAGCCGTAACTCCAAACTTTAAACCCTAATTTTAAATCTAAAACCCTAAATTTAAACCCTAAAAATTTTAAACTTTATATCCTAAACCCTAAAATAATAAAATAAATTATATAGAAACCCTAAACCCTAACCCTAACCCTTAATTATAACCCTAAACCCTAAAATCTAAAACCCCAAACTGTAACCTTAAAACCCTAACCCTTAGACATTAAACCCTAACCCAAAACTTTAAACCCTAATTTTAAACCCAAAACCCTAAAACCCTAAATTTAAACTCTAAAACCCCATACTTTAAATCCTAAACCCTAAAATACTAAAACCCTAAACCCTAACTGTAACACCCATGAGTTGGTGTTAGTCCCACATTGCCAAGGAAGTGGTTGTATTGGTAGTATATAGAGCTTAACCATACTCTAACTAATGTCAAGGCCTTTTGGGGTAAGCCACATGGGTGGGCCCTGATCCAAAACCCTCTACTGCTGGATATCCGCAGTGACTAAAGGGGGACAATATTGACATTAGCGAGCGGTATGGTGCTCGACGCACCGGGATGAGCGAGGACAAAATCCCGGGGCATTACAGTTGGTATCAGAGCCGACGACGGGTCGCCTGTTGCAGGTGGGAAAGTACGCTGGAAAGGCCCAGGGAGCGCCAGGTACTTGTCTCACTTGGCAAGGAACGTCGGAGATTTTGGGACTGTACTGAGCGTACTGCAGAGCCGAGGACGACTCTATTTCTAAGGTGGTGAGATTGTAACACCCATGAGTTGGTGTTAGTCCCACATTGCCAAGGAAGTGGTTGTATTGGTAGTATATAGAGCTTAACCATACTCTAACTAATGTCAAGGCCTTTTGGGGTAAGCCACATGGGTGGGCCCTGATACAAAACCCTCTACTGCTAGATATCCGCAATGACTAAAGGGGGACAATATTGACATTAGCGAGCGGTATGGTGCTCGACGCACTGGGATGAGTGAGGACGAAATCCCGGGGCGTTACACTAACTATAAAACGTAATTAAACCTTAAACCTAAACCCTAAAATCCTAAACCATAACCCTAAACTTTTTACCCTAAAACCTTAAACCCTAAACTTTAAATACTAAATCCAAAGCCTAAATTATAACCCTAAACCCAAAAATCTAAAACCCTAAATCGTTACTTTAAAAGCCTAAACTTTAAACTTAAAACGATAACCGTAACCCTAAAATTTAAACCCTAAAACCCAAAACTTTAAACCCTAATTCTAAACCCAAAATTTTAACCCTAAAATCCTAAACTTTAAATCCTAAACCTTAAAATAAATTATATAGAAACCCTAAACCCTAAATTTTAAACCTTAACCCTAATTCTAAATTTTAAACTTTAAACACTAAACAAAATCCCTAAATTATAATCCTAAAACCCTAAACTGTAACCCTAGAACTCTAAACTTTAAACCCTAAAACCATAAAATATAAACTTTAAACATTAATTGTAACCCTACACTTCAAACCCTAAATTCAAACTCTCAAACCCAAAACTTTAAATCCTAAAATACTAAAAACATTTATATAAATACCCCAAACCCCAAATTATACCCCTAAAACCCTAAACCCTAAATTCTAAAACCCTAAACCTTAAGCCTAAAACCGAAATCTTGGGTTTTTTTGAGCTTTGGGCTCTTTTATATTTCAAAAATGCATGTTTTGCTCCTTTTTCTCAATTTTAAAACTTAAGCCCACACCTAGGGAAGTATGCCCAACCCTAGCTTCCATAGTTTGGACAAAAATTCTTCAAATAATACGTTTCTTGATCAGCAAAGATCAAGAAAATGTATCCTTAAAGCTTAAATATAAGTACTTAGGGGTAGTTTATTAGAGAAAAAGAAATAGTTTGGGTTTATAATATTATAACCCTAAACCCTAAAATCTAAAACCCTAAATTGTAATCTTAAAAACCTAAACCTTAAACCTTAGTCGTAACTCCAAACTTTAAACCCTAGTTTTAAATCTAAAACCCTAAAACCCTAAATTTAAACCCTAAAAATCTTAAACTTTATATCCTAAACCCTAGAATGATAAAATAAATTATATAGAAACCCTAAACCCTAACCCTAACCCTAACCCTTAATTATAACCCTAAATCCTAAAATCTAAAACCCCAAACTGTAACCTTAAAACCCTAACCCTTAGACATTAAACCCTAACCCAAAACTTTAAACCCTAATTTTAAACCCAAAACCCTAAAACCCTAAATTTAAACTCTAAAACCCCATACTTTAAATCCTAAACCCTAAAATACTAAAACCCTAAACCCTAACTGTAACACCCATGAGTTGGTGTTAGTCCCACATTGCCAAGGAAGTGGTTGTATTGGTAGTATATAGAGCTTAACCATACTCTAACTAATGTCAAGGCCTTTTGGGGTAAGCCACATGGGTGGGCCCTGATCCAAAACCCTCTACTGCTGGATATCCGCAGTGACTAAAGGGGGACAATATTGACATTAGCGAGCGGTATGGTGCTCGACGCACCGGGATGAGCGAGGACGAAATCCCGGGGCGTTACAGTTGGTATCAGAGCCGACGACGGGTCGCCTGTTGCAGGTGGAAAAGTACGCTGGAAAGGCCCAGGGAGCGCCAGGTACTTGTCTCACTTGGCAAGGAACGTCGGAGATTTTGGGACTGTACTGAGCATACTGCAGAGCCGAGGACGGCTCTATTTCTAAGGTGGTGAGATTGTAACACCCATGAGTTGGTGTTAGTCCCACATTGCCAAGGAAGTGGTTGTATTGGTAGTATATAGAGCTTAACCATACCCTAACTAATGTCAAGGCCTATTGGGGTAAGCCACAAGGGTGGGCCCTGATACAAAACCCTATACTGCTGGATATCCGCAATGACTAAAGGGGGACAATATTGACATTAGCGAGCGGTATGGTGCTCGACGCACTGGGATGGGCGAGGACGAAATCCCGGGGCTTTACACTAACTATAAAACGTAATTAAACCTTAAACCTAAACCCTAAAATCATAAACCATAACCCCAAACTTTTAACCCTAAAACCTTAAACCCTAAACTTTAAATACTAAATCCAAAGCCTAAATTATAACCCTAAACCCAAAAATCTAAAACCCTAAATCGTTACTTTAAAAGCCTAAACTTTAAACTTAAAACGATAACCGTAACCCTAAAACCCAAAACTTTAAACCCTAATTCTAAACCCAAAATTCTAAAACCCAAAATTTTAACCCTAAAATCCTAAACTTTAAATCCTAAACCTTAAAATAAATTATATAGAAACCCTAAACCCTAACTTTTAAACCTTAACCCTAATTCTAAATTTTAAACACTAAACAAAATCCCTAAATTATAATCCTAAAATCCTAAACCGTAACCCTAGAACTCTAAACTTTAAACCCTAAAACCATAAAATATAAACTTTAAACATTAATTGTAACCCTACACTTCAAACCCTAAACCCTAAATTCAAACTCTCAAACCCAAAACTTTAAATCCTAAACCTTAAACCCTAAAATACTAAAAACATTTATATAAATACCCCAAACCCCAAATTATACCCCTAAAACCCTAAACCCTAAATTCTAAAACCCTAAACCTTAAGCCTAAAACCGAAATCTTGGGTTTTTGGGAGCTTTGGGCTCTTTTATATTTCAAAAATTCATGTTTTGCTCCTTTTTCTCAATTTTAAAACTTAAGCCCACCTAGGGAAGTATGCCCAACCCTAGCTTCCATAGTTTGGACAAAAATTCTTCAAATAATACGTTTCTTGATCAGCAAAGATCAAGAAAATGTATCCTTAAAGCTTAAATATAAGTACTTAGGGGTAATTTATTAGAGAAAAAGAAATAGTTTGGGTTTATAATATTATAACCCTAAACCCTAAAATCTAAAACCCTAAATTGTAACCTTAAAAACCTAAACCTTAAACCTTAGTCGTAACTCCAAACTTTAAACCCTAGTTTTAAATCTAAAACCCTAAAACCCTAAATTTAAACCCTAAAAATCTTAAACTTTAAATCCTAAACCCTAAAATGATAAAATAGATTATATAGAAACCCTAAACCCTAAACTTTAAACTCTAACCTTAACCCTTAATTATAACCCTAAACCCTAAAATCTAAAACCACAAACTGTAACCTTAAAACCCTAACCCTTAAACATTAAACCCTAACCCAAAACTTTAAACCCTAATTTTAAACCCAAAACCCTAAAACCCTAAATTTAAACTCTAAAACCCCATACTTTAAATCCTAAACTCTAAAATACTAAAACCCTAAACCCTAACTATAAAACGTAATTAAACCTTAAACCTAAACCCTAAAATCCTAAACAATAACCTAAACTTTTAACCCTAAAACCTTAAACCCTAAACTTTAAGTACTAAATCCAAAGCCTAAATTATAACCCTAAACCCAAAAATCTAAAATCCTAAATCGTTACTTTAAAAGCCTAAACTTTAAACTTAAAACGATAACCGTAACCCTAAAATTTAAACCCTAAAACCCTAATTCTAAACCCAAAACTCTAAAACCCTAAATTTTAACACTAAAATCCTTAACTTTAAATCCTAAACCTTAAAATAAATTATATAGAAACCCTAAACCCTAAATTTTAAACCATAACTTTAATTCTAAATTCTAAACTTTAAACACTAAACAAAAACCCTAAATTATAACACTAAAACCCTAAACCCAAAACTTTAAACCCTAAACCCTGAAACCCTAAAATTATATAGAAACCCTAAAACCTTATACTTTAAACACTAAACAAAACCCTAAATTTTAAACCATAACCCTAATTCTAAATTCTAAACTTTAAACACTAAACAAAAACCCTAAATTATAACACTAAAACCCTAACCCAAAACTTTAAACCCTAAACCCTAAAACCCTAAAATTATATAGAAACCCTAAAACCCTATACTTTAAACACTAGATACAAACCCTAAATTATAACCCTAAAACCCAAAAGCATAACACTAAAACTCTAAAATCTAAACTTTAAACCCCAAAACCCTAGACATTAAACTTTAAACACTAATCGAAACGTTACACTATAAACTTTAAAACCTAAATTTAAACTGTAAAACACTTTAAACCCTAATCTTTTAATCCTAAACCCTGAAATACTAAAAAAAGTTATATAAATACCCTAAACCCTAAACTTTAAACCTTAACCCTAAATTATACTCCTAAAACCCTAAACCCTAAAATTTAAAACCCAAAAACATTAACCTTTACACCCTAATCGTAACCCTAAATATTAAACCCTAAAACCATAAACATATTTTAAGTACCCTATCAAAAATCTTGGTTTTTTTGGAGCTAATTTGGGCTATTGTATATATAAAAAATACAAATTTTGCGCCCTTTTCTAAATTTTACAACTTACCCACACATAGGGAAGTATGCGCAACACTATCCTCATAGTTTGGACAAAAATTCTTCTAAATATACGTTTCTTGATCAGCAAGGATCAAGAAAATGTAACCTTAAAGCGTAGGGATAAGTATTTTGGGGTATTATATTAGAGAAAAGAAGATAATTTGGGGTTATAATACGTTGTTTGGGAAAAAAAAGTTGTATAGAACCTTAAAACCTAAAATAACTTTAACTAAAAAACCCAAATTAAACCCTGAACTTTTAACCGTAAACCCTAAACTTTAAACACCAAAATCCTAAACCCTAAACTTTAACCACTAAACCCAAACTCTTAATTATAAACCTAAATTTTAAAATCTAAAACCCTAAACATTAAACTTTAAACACTAATTGTAACGCTACACTTTAAACCCTAAAACCCTAAATTTAAACTCTAAAAATCCAAACTTTAAATCTTAAACCCTAAACACTAAAATACTAAAAAAAGATATATACAAACCCTAAACTCTAAACTTTAAATCCTAACCATAAATTATAGCCCTAAAACCCTAAACCTTAACTATAAAACCTAATTATACCCAAAACCCTTAAACCTTACACCATAACCCTAAACCTTAAACTTAAAACTTTAAATATTAAACCCTAAACCCTAAACTTTAAACCCTAACCCAAAATTATACCTCTAAACCTTAAACCCTAAAATCTAAAACTCTAAACTTTAAGCCTAAAACCCTAAACATTAAATGTTAAACCCTAACCCTAACCTTGAAACCCTAAAACCTTAAATATATTTTAAGTACCCCAGCCAAAATCTTGGGTTTTTTAGAGCTTTGGGTTATTTTATAATCAAAAATACATGTTTTGGGCCCTTTTCTCAATTTTACAAGTTAAGCCCACCTAGGGAAGTATACCCAACCCTAGCCTCCGTACTTTGGACAAACATTCTTCTAAAAATACATTTTTCATCAGCAAGGATCAAGAACATTTAATCCTCAAGCCTAAAGATAAGTACTTTGGGGTGTTGTATTAGAGAAAGGAAAATAGTTTGGGGTCATAATACGTGGTTTGGGAAAAAAAGGTTGAAAAGAAACCCTAAAATAACCCTAACTATAAAACACTAATTAAACCCTAAATTTAAACCCTAAACTATAGACCTAAACCCAAAACTTTAAACACTAAAACCCTAATCCTTAAACTTTAAACACTAAACCCTAACCTTTAATTATAACCCTAAACCCTAAAATCTAAAACCCCAAACTGTAACCTTAAAACCCTAACCCTTAAACATTAAACCCTAACCCAAAACTTTAAACCCTAATTTTAAACCCAAAACCCTAAAACCCTATACTTTAAATCCTAAACCCTAAAATACTAAAACCCTAAACCCTAACTATAAAATATAATTAAACCTTAAACCTAAACCCTAAAATCCTAAACCATAAGCTTAAACCCTAAACCAAAAAATCTAAAACCTTAAATCGTTACTTTAAAAGCCTAAACTGTAAACTTAAAACGATAACCGTAACCCTAAAATTTAAACCCTAAAACTCAAAACTTTAAACCCTAACTCTATAACCCAAAACTCTAAAACCCTAAATTTTAACACTAAAATCCTTAACTTTAAATCCTAAACCTTAAAATAAATTATATAGAAACCCCAAACCCTAAATTTTAAACCTTAAACCTAATTCTAAATTCTAAACTCCAAACACTAAACAAAAACCCTAAATTATAATCCTAAAACCCTAAACCGTAACCCTAGAACTCTAAATTTTAAACCCTAAAACCATAAAATATAAACTTTAAACATTAATCGTAACCCTACACTTTAAACCCTAAACCCTAAATTCTAAAACCCTAAACCTTAAGCCTAAAACCAAAATCTTGGGTTTTGTGGAGCTTTGGGCTCTTCTATATATCAAAAATGCATGTTTTGCTCCCTTTTCTCAATTTTAAAACTTAAGCCCACCTAGGGAAGTATTCCCAACCCTAGCTTCCATAGTTTGGACAAATATTCTTCTAATAATACGTTTTTTGATCAACAAAGATCAAGAAAATGTATCCTTAACAACAACCCTAAGTTTTAAACCCTCATAACCTGGGTTTAAAAATGTATCCTTAACAGCAACCCTAAACATATTTTAAGTACCTTAGCAAAAATCCTGGGTTTATTTGGAGGTTTGGGCTATTTTATATATCAAAAATATATGTTTTACGCCCTTTTCTCAATTTTACAACATAGGACCTCCTTGGGAAGTATGCCCAACCTTAACCACAACCCTAATATCTAAACCCTAAAACCCTAAACATATTTTAAGTACCCTAGTAAAAATCTTGTGTTTTTTTGGAGCTTTGGGATATTTTATATATCAAAAATACATGTTTTGCGCCCTTTTCTCAATTTTACAACATAAGCCCACCTTGGGAAGTATGCCCAACCTTAACCGCAACCCTAAGTTTTAAACCCTAAAACCCTAAACATATTTTAAGTACCCTGGCCAAAATCTTGTGTTTTTTTGGAGGTTTGGGATATATTATATAGCAAAATACATGTTTTGCGCCATTTTACTCAATTTTACAACATAAGGCCACCTTGGGAAGTATGCCCAACCTTTACCACAACCCTAATACTTAAACCCTAAAACCCGAAACATGTTTTAAGTACCCTAGTAAAAATCTTTGGTTTTTTGGAGCTTTGGACTATTTTATATATCAAAAATACATGTTTTGCGCCATTTTCTCAATTTTATTACACAAGCCCACCTTGGGAAGTATTCCCAACTTTAACCGCAACCCTAAATTTTAAACCCTAAACATATTGCCAAAATCCTTGGTTTTTTTGGAGCTTTGGGCTATTTTATATATCAAAAATACATGCTTTACGCTCTTTTCTCAATTTTACAACATAAGACCACCTTGGGAAGTATTCCCAACCTTAACCACAACCCGAATATTTAAACCCTAAATCCCTAAGCATATTTTAAGTACCATAGTAAAACTCTTGGGTTTTTTGGAGCTTTGGGCTATTTTATATATCAAAAATACATGTTTTGCGCCCTTTTATCAATTTTACAACATAAGGCCACCTTGGGAAGTATGCCCAACATTAACCACAACCCTAATATTTAAACCCTAAAACCCTAAACATATTTAAAGTACCCAAGTAAAAATCTTTGGTTTTTTTGAGCTTTGGGCTATTTTATATATCAAGAATATATGTTTTGCGCCCTTTTCAAAATTTAACAACATAAGGCCACCTTGGGAAGTATGCCCAACCTTAACCACAACCCTAATATTTAAACCCTAAAACCCTAAACATATATTAAGTACCCTGGTAAAAATCTTGGGTTTTTAGGAGCTTTGGGCTATTTTATATATCAAAGATACATGTTTTGCGCCCTTTTTTCTCAATTTTACAACATAAGCCCACCTTGGGAAGTATGCCCAACCTTAACCACAACCCTAATATTTAAACCCTAAAACCAAACATATTTTAAAGACCCTAGTAAAAATCTTGGGTTTTTTGGAGCTTTGGGCTATTTTATATATCAAAAATACATGTTTTGCGCTATTTTCGCGATTTTAAAACATAAGCCCACCTAGGGAAGTATGCCCAACCTTAACCATAACCCTAAATTTCTAACCATAAAAAACTAAACATATTTTAAGTACCCTAGTAAAAATCTTGGGTTTTTTGGAGCTTTGGGCTATTTCTCATATCAAAAATACATGTTTTGCTCCCTTTTTCTCAATTTTACAACAAAAACCCACCTTGCGAAGTATGCCCAAACCTAACCACAACACTAATATTTAAACCCTAAAACCCTAAACAAATTTGAAGTACCCTGGTAAAAATCTTGGGTTTTTTGGAGCTTTGGGCTATTTTATATATCGAAACTACATGTTTTGCGCCCTTTTTCTCAATTTTACAACATAAGCCCACCTTGGCAAGTATGCCCAACCTTAACCACAACCCTAATATTTAAACCCTAAAACCAAACATATTTTAAAGACCCTAGTAAAAATCTTGGGTTTTTTGGAGCTTTGGGCTATTTTATATATCAAAAATACATGTTTTCCGCCATTTTCTCGATTTTATAACATAAGCCCACCTAGGGAGTATGCCCAACCATAACCGCAACCCTAAATTTCTAACCATAAAACCCTAAACAAATTTTAAGTACCCTAGTAAAAATCTTGGGTTTTTTGGAGATTTGGGCAATTTTATATGTCAAAAATACATGTTTTGCGCCCTTTTTCTCAATTTTACAATATAAGACCACCTTGGGAAGTATGCCCAACCTTAACCACAACCCTAATATTTAAACCCTAAAACCCTAAACATATTTTAAGTACCGTAGTAAAACTCTAAGGTTTTTTGGAGATTTGGGCTATTTTATATATCAAAAATACATGTTTTGCGCCATTTTCTCGATTTTATAACATAAGCCCAACTAGGGAAGTATGCCCAACCTGAACCGCAACCCTAAATTTCTAACCATAAAACCCTAAACAAATTTTAAGTACCCTAGTAAAAATCTTGGGTTTTCTGGAGCTTTGGGCTATTTTATATATCAAAAATACATGTTTTGCGCCTTTTTTCTCAATTTTACAACATAAGCCCACCTTTGGAAGTATGCCCAACCTTAACCACAACCCTAATATTTAAACCCTAAAACCATAAACATATTTTAAAGACCCTTGTAAACTTCTTGGGTTTCTTGGAGCTTTGTGCTATTTTATATATCAAAAATACATGTTTTGAGCCATTTTCTCAATTTTACAACATAAGGCCACCTTGGGAAGTATGCCCAACCTTAACCGCAACCTAAATTTTAAACCCTAAAACTCTAAACATATTTAAAGTACCCTAGTATAAATATTGGGTTATTTTGGAGATTGGGGCTATTTTATATATCAAAAATACATGTTTTGAGCCCTTTTCTCAATTTTACAACATAAGGCCACGTTGAGAAGTATGCCCAACCTAAACCACAACCCTAATATTTAAACCCTAAAACCCTAAACATATTTTAAGTAACCTAGTCAAAATCCTGGGGTTTTTGGAGCTTTGCGCTATTTTATATATCAAAATACATGTTTTGCGCTATTTTCTCAATTTTACAACATATGCCCACCTAGGGAAGTATGCCCAACATTAACGGCAACCCTAAATTTTAAACCCTAAAACCCTATACATATTTCAAGTACCCTATTAAAAAACTTGGCTTTTTGGAGATTTCGTCTATTTTATATACCAAAAATACATGTTTTGCGCCCTTTTCTCAATTTTACAACATAAGCCCACATAGGGAAGTATGCCCAACCTTAACCGCAACCCTAAATTTTAAACCCTAAAAACCCTAAACATATTTTAAGAACACTAGTAAAAATCTGTGGTTTTTTGGATCTTTGGGCTATTTTATATATCAAAAATACATGTTTTGCGCCCTTTTTCTCAATTTTACAACATAAGCCCAACTAGGGAAGTATGCCCAACCTTAACCGCAACCCTAAATTTCTAACCATAAAACCCTAAACAAATTTTAAGTACCCTAGTAAAAATCTTGGGTTTTTTGGAGCTTTGGGCTATTTTATATATCAAAAATATATGTTTTGCGCCCTTTTTCTCAATTTTACAACATAAGCTCACCCTGGGAAGTATGCCCAACTTTAACCACAACACTAATATTTAAACCCTAAAACCCTAAACATATTTTAAGTATCCTGGCTTTGGAGCTTTGGGCTATTTTATATATAAAACATACATGTTTTGCTCCCTTTTTCTCAATTTTACAACCTAAGCCCACCTTGCGAAGTATGCCCAACCTTCACCACAACCCTAATATTTAAACCCTAAAACCCTAAATATATTTTAAAGACCCTAGTAAAACTCTTGGGTTTCTTGGAGCTTTGAGCTATTTTATATATAAAAAATACATGTTGAGCTATTTTATATATTAAAAATACATGTTTTGAGCCATTTTTCCGAATTTATAACATAAGCCCACCTAGGGAAGTATACCCAACCTTAACCGCAACCCTAAATTTCTATCCATAAAACCCTAAACAAATTTTAAGTACCCTGGTAAAAATCTTGGGTTTTTTGGAGCTTTGGGCTATTTTATATATCAAAAATACATGTTCTGCTCCCTTTTTTAAATTTTACAACATAAGCCCACCTTGGGAAGTATGCCCAACCTTAACCACAACACTAATATTTAAACCTTAAAACCCTAAACATATTTTAAGTACCCTGGCTAAAATATTGTGTTTTTTTGGAGCTTTGGGCTATTTTATATATAAAAAATACATGTTTTGCTCCCTTTTTCTCAATTTTACAACCTAAGCCCACATTGCGAAGTATGCTCAACCTTAAAAACAACCCTAATATTTAAACCCCAAAACCCTAAACATATTTGAAGTACCCTGGTAAAAATCTTGGGTTTTTTGGAGCTTTGGGCTATTTTATATATCAAAAATACATGTTTTAACATCATTTTCTCAATTTTACAACATAAGCCCACCTAGGGAAGTATGCCCAACCTTAACCGCAACCCTAAGTTTTATACCCTCAAAACCCTATACATATTTTAAGAACACTGCTAAAAATCTAGGGTTTTTTGGAGCTTTGGGCTATTTTATATATCAAAAATAAATGTTTTGCGCCCTTTTTCACAATTTTACAACATAAGCCCACCTTGGGAAGTATGCCCAACCTTAACCACAACCATAATATTTAAACCCTAAAACCATAAACATATTTTAAAGACCATAGTAAAAATCTTGGGTTTTTTGGTGCATTGGGCTATTTTATATAACAAAAATACAAGTTTTGCGCCCTTTTCTCAATTTTACAACATAAGCCCACCTTAGCAAGTATGCCCAACCTTAACCGTAACCCTAAGTTTTAAACACTAAAACCCTAAACATATTTTAAGTACCCTGGCCTAAATCTTTTGTTTTTTTGGAGCTTTGCGATATTTTATATATCAAAAATACATGTTTTGGTCCCTTTTCTCAATTTTACAACATAAGGCCACCTTGGGAAGTATGCCCAACCTTAACCAAAACCCTAATATTTAAGCCCTAAAACCCTAAACATATTTTAAGTAACCTAGTCAAAATCCTGGGTTTTTTGGAGCTTTGGGCAATTTTATACATCTAAATACATGTTTTGCGTTATTTTCTCAATTTTACAACATATGCCCACCTAGGGAAGTATGCCCAACCTTAACCGCAACCCTAAATTCTAAACCCTAAAACCCTAAACATATTACAACTACCATAGTAAAAATCTTGGCTTTTTTTCGAGCTTTGGGGTATTTTATATATCAAAAATAAAAGTTTTGCGCCCTTTTCTCAATTTTACAACGTAAGCCCACCAAAGGAAGTATGCCCAACCTTAACCACAACCCTAATATGTAAACCCTAAAACCCTAAACATATTTTAAAGACCCTAGTAAAACTCTTGGGTTTCTTGGAGCTTTGAGCTATTTTATATATCAAAAATACATGTTTTGCTATTTTATTTATCAAAATACATGTTTTGCGCCATTTTCTCAATTTTATAACAAAATCCCACCTAGGGAAGTATGCCCAACCTTAACCGCAACCCTAAATTTCTAACCATAAAACCCTAAACAAAATTTAAGTACCCTAGTAAAAATCTTGGGTTTTCTGGAGCTTTGGGCTATTTTATATATCAAAAATACATGTTTTGCGCCATTTTCTCAATTTTACAACATAACCCCACCTTGGGAAGTATGCCCAACCTTAACCGCAACCCTAAGTTCTAAACTCTAAAACCCTAAACATATTTTAAGTACTTTGGCAAAAATCTTGTGTTTTTTTGGAGCTTTGGGCTATTTTATATATCAAAAATACATGTTTTGCTCCCTTTTTCTCAATTTTACAACATAAGCCCACCTTGGGAAGTATGCCCAACCATAACCACAACCCTAATTTTTAAACCCTAAAATCCTAAACATATTTTAAGTACCCTGGTAAAAATCTTGGGTTTTTTGGAGCTTTGGGCTATTTTGTATATCAAAAATACATGTTTTGCGCCCTTTTTCTCAATTTTACAACATAAGCCCACCTAGGGAAGTATGCCCAACCTTAACGAAAACCCTAATAGTTAAAACCTAAAACCATAAACATATATTAAAGACCATAGTAAAAATCCTTGGTTTCTTGGAGCTTTGGGCTATTTTATATATCAAAAATACATGTTTTGCGCCTTTTTCTCAATTTTACGACATAAGGCCACCTTGGGAAGTATGCCCAACCATAACCGCAACCCTAAGTTTTAAACTCTAAAACCCTAAACATATTTTAAGTACCCTGGCCAAAATCTTGTGTTTTTTTTGGAGCTTTGGGCTATTTTATATATCAAAAATACATGTTTTGCTCCCTTTTCTCAATTTTACAACATAAGCCCACCTTGCGAAGTATGCCCAACCTTAACCATGTAACACCCATGAGTTGGTGTTAGTCCCACATTGTCAAGTAAGTGGTTGTATTGGTAGTATATAGAGCTTAACCATACTCTAACTAATGTCAAGGCCTTTTGGGGTAAATCACATGGGTGGGCCCGGATACAAAACCCTCTACTGTTGGATATCCGCAATGACTAAAGGGGGAGAATATTGACATTAGCGAGTAGTATGGTGCTCGACGCACCGGGATGAGCGAGGACGAAATCCTGAGGCATTACAGATGGTATCAGAGCCGACGACGAGGCCTGTTGCAGGTGGGAAGTACGCTGGAAAGGCCCTGGGAGCGCCAGGTACTTGTCTCACTTGGCAGGGAACGTCGGAGATTTTGGGACCGTACTGAGTGTACTGCAGAGCCGAGGACGGCTCTATTTCTAAAATGGTGAGATTGTAACACCCATGAGTTGGTGTTAGTCCTACATTACCAAGGAAGTGGTTGTATTGGTAGTATATAGAGCTTAACCATACTCTAACTAATGTCAAGGCCTTTTGGGGTAAATCACATGGGTGGGCCCGGATCCAAAACCCTCTACTGCTGGATATCCGCAGTAACTAAAGGGGGACAATATTGACATTAGCGAGTAGTATGGTGCTCGACGCACCGGGATGAGCGAGGACGAAATCCCGGGGCGTTACAAACCACAAATCTAATATTTAAACCCTTAAACCCTAAACATATTTTAAGTACCCTGGTAAAAATCTTGGGTTTTTTGGAGCTTTGGACTATTTTATATATCAAAAATACATGTTTTGGGCCCTTTTTCTCAATTTTACAACATAAGCCCACCTTGGGAAGTATGCCCAACCTTAACCACAACCCTAATATTTAAACACTAAAACCATAAACATATTTTAAAGACCCTACTAAAACTCTTGGGTTTCTTGGTGCTTTGAGGTATTTTATATATCAAAAATACATGTTTTGCTATTTTATATACCAAATATACATGTTTTGCGCCATTTTCTCGATTTTATAACATAAGCCCACCAAGGGAAGTATGCCCAACCTTAACCGCAACCCTAAATTTCTAACCATAAAACCCTAAACAAATTTGAAGTACCCTAGTAAAAAGCTTTGGGTTTTTTGGAGCTTTGGGCTATTTTATATATCAAAAATACATGTTTTGCGCAATATTTCTCAATTTTACAACATAAGACCACCTTGGGAAGTATGCCCAACCTTAACCACAACCCTAATATTTAAACCCTAAAACCCTAAACATATTTTAAGTACCATAGTAAAACTCTTGGGTTCATTAGAGCTTTGGGCTATTTTATATATCAAAAATACAAGTTTTGCGCCCTTTTCTCAATTTTACAACATAAGGCCACCTTGGGAAGTATGCTCAACATTAACGACAATCCTAATATTGAAACCCTAAAACCCTAAACATATTTTAAGTACCATAGTAAAACTCTTTTGTTTTTTGGAGTTTTGGGCTATTTTATATATCAAAAATACATGTTTTGCGCCTTTTTCTCAATTTTACAACATAAGCCCACTTAGGGAAGTACGCCCAACCTTAATTAACCACAACCCTAATATTTAAACACTAAAACACTAAACATATTTTAAGTACCCTAGTAAAAATCTTGTGTTTTTTTTGGAGCTTTGGGATATTTTATGTATCAAAAATACATGTTGTGCGCCCTTTTCTCAATTTTACAACATAAGCCCACCTTGGGAAGTATGCCCAACCTTATCCGCAACCCTAAGTGTTAAACTCTAAAACCCAAAACATATTCTAAGTATCCTGGCCAAAATCTTGTGTTTTTTTGGAGCTTTGGGCTATTTTATATATAAAAAATACATGTTTTGCTCCCCTTTTCTCAATTTTACAACATAAGCCCACCTTGGGAAGTATGCCCAACCTTAACCACAACCCTAATATTTAAACCCTAAAACCCTAAACATATTTTAAGTACCCTAGTAAAAATCTTGTGTTTTTTTTGGAACTTTGGGATATTTTATATATCAAAAACATGTTTTGCGGCCTTTTCTCAATTTTACAACATAAGCCCACCTTGCGAAGTATGCCCAACCTTAACCGTAACTCCAAGTTTTAAACTCTAAAACCCTAAACATATTTTAAGTACCCTGGCCAAAATCTTGTGTTTTTTTGGAGCTTTGGGATATTTTATTTATAAAACAAACATGTTTTGCGCCCTTTTCTCAATTTTACAACAGAAGGCCACCTTGGGAAGTATGCCCAACCTTAACCACAAACCTAATATTTAAACACTAAATCTTTAAACATATTTTAAATATCCTAGTTAAAAATTTTGGTTTTTTTGGTGCTTTAGGCTATTTTATATATCAAAAATACATGTTTTGGGCCATTTTCTCAATTTTACTACACAAGCCCACCTAGGGAAGTATGCCTAACTTTAACCGCAACCCTAAATTTGAAACCCTAAAACCCTAAACATATTTTAAGTACCCTAGCCAAAGTCCTGGGTTTTTTTTTGGAGCTTTGGGCTATTTTATATATCAAAAATATATGTTTTGCGCCCTTTTCTCAATTTTACAACATAAGACCACCTTGGGAAATATGCCCAACCTTAACCACAACCCTAATATTTAAACCCTAAAACCCTAAACATATTTTAAGTACCATAGTAAAACTCTTGGGTTCTTTGGAGCTTTGGGCTATTTTATATATCAAAAATACATGTTTTGCGCCCTTTTCTCAATTTTACAACATAAGGCCACCTTGGGAAGTATGCTCAACCTTAACAACAATCCTAATATTGAAACCCTAAAACCCTAAACATATTTTAAGTACCATAGTAAAACTCTTTTGTTTTTTGGAGTTTTGGGCTATTTTATATATCAAAAATACATGTTTTGCGCCCTTTTCTCAATTTTACAACATAAGCCCACTTAGGGAAGTACGCCCAACCTTAATTAACCACAACCCTAATATCTAAACACTAAAACACTAAACATATTTTAAGTACCCTAGTAAAAATCTTGTGTTTTTTTTGGAGCTTTGGGCTATTTTATATATAAAAAATACATGTTTTGTTCCCCTTTTCTCAATTTTACAACATATGCCCACCTTGGGAAGTATGCCCAACCTTAACCACAACCCTAATATTTAAACCCTAAAACCCTAAACATATTTTAAGTACCCTAGTAAAAATCTTGTGTTTTTTTGGAGCTTTGGGATATTTTATATATCAAAAATACAAGTTTTGCGCCCTTTTCTCAATTTTACAACATAAGCCCACCTTGGGAAGTATGCCCAACCTTAACCACAACCCTAATACTTAAACCCTAAAACCCTAAACATGTTTTAAGTACCCTAGTAAAAATCTTGGGTTTTTTGGAGCTTTGGACTGTTTTATATATCAAAAATACATGTTTTGCACCATTTTCTCAATTTTACAACATAAGTCCACCTAGGGAAGTATTCCCAACCTTAACAACAATCCTAATATTTAAACCCTAAAACCCTAAACATATTTTAAGTACCATAGTAAAACTCTTTGGTTTCTTTGGAGCTTTGGGCTATTTTATATATCAAAAGTACATGTTTTGCGCCCTTTTCTCAATTTTACAACATAAGCCCACCTTGGGAAGTACGCCCAACCCTTACCACAACCCTAATATTTAAACCCTAAAACCATAAACATATTTTAAAGATCCTAGTAAAAATCTTGGGTTTTTTGGAGCTTTGGGCTATTTTATATATCGAAAATACATGTTTTGCGCCCTTTTCTCAATTTTACAACATAAGCCCACCTTGGGAAGTACGCCCAACCTTAATTAACCACAACCCTAATATTTAAACACTAAAACCCTAAACATATTTTAAGGTACCCTGGCCAAAATCTTCTGCTTTTTTTGGTATATCAAAAATACATGTTTTGCCCTCTTTTCTCAATTTTACAACATAAGGCCACGTTGAGAAGTTTGCCCAACCTTAACCGCAACCCTAAGTTCTTAACTCTAAAACCCTAAACATATAGTAAGTACCCTGGCCAAAATATTGTGTTTTTTTTCGAGCTTTGGGCTATTTTATATATCAAAAATACATGTTTTACACCATTTTTCTCAATTTTACAACATAAACCCACCTTGCGAAGTACGCCCAACCTTAACCACAACCCTAATATTTAAACCCTAAAACCCTAAACATATTTTAAGTGCCCTGGTAAAAATCTTGGATATTTTGGAGCATTGGGCTATTTTATATATCAAAAATACATGTTTTGCGCCATTTTTCTCAATTTAACAACATAAGCCCATCTTGGGAAGTATGCTCAAACTTAACCACAACCCTAACATTTAAACCTTAAAACCATAAACATATTTTGAAGGCCCTAGTAAAATTCTTAGGTTTCTTGGAGCTTTGAGCTATTTTATATATCAAAAATACATGTTTTGCACCATTGTCTCGATTTTATAACATAAGCCCACCTAGGGAAGTATGCCCAACCTTAACCACAACCCTAAATTTCTAACCATAAAACTCTAAACAAATTTTAAGTACCCTAGTAAAAATCTTGGGTTTTTTGGAGCTTTGGGCTATTTTATATATCAAAAATACATGTTTTGAGCTTTTTTTTCTCAATTTTACAACATAAGCCCACCTTGGGAAGTACGCCCAACCTTATCTGCAACCCTAAGTTTTAAACACTAAAACCCTAAACATATTTTAAGTACCCTGGCCAAAATCTTGTGTTTTTTTTTTTAGCTTTGTGATATTTTATATATCAAAAATACATGTTTTGCCCCCTTTTCTAAATTTTACAACATAAGACCACCTAGGGAAGTATGCCCAACCTTAACCGCAACCCTAATATTTAAACCCTAAAACCCTAAACATATTTTAAGTACCCTGGTAAAAATCTTTGGTTTTTTGGAGCTTTGGGTTATTTTATATATCAAAAATACATGTTTTGTGCCCTTTCTCTCAATTTTACAACATAAGCCCACCTTGGGAAGTATGCCCAAACTTAACCACAACCCTAATATTTAAACCCTAATACCCTAAACATATTTTAAGTACCCTAGCCAAAATCTTGTGTTTTTTTGGAACTTTGGGATATTTTATATATCAAAAATACATGTTTTGCACCCTTTTCTCAATTTTACAACATAAGCCCACCTTTGGAAGTATGCCCAACCTTAACCACAACCCTATTATTTAAACCCAAAAACCATAAACATATTTTCAAGACCCTAGTAAAAATCTTGGGTTTTTTGGAGCTTTGGGCTATTTCATATATCAAAAATACATGTTTTGCGCCCTTTTTCTCAATTTTACAACATAAGCCCACCTTGGGAAGTATTCCCAACCTTTACCACAACCATATTATTTAAATCCAAAAACCATAAACATATTTTCAAGACCCTAGTAAAAATCTTGGGTTTTTTGGAGCTTTGGGCTATTTTATATATCAAAAATACATGTTTTGCGCCCTTTTCTAAATTTTACAACATAAGCCCACCTTGGGAAGTATGCCCAACCTTAACCACAACCCAAATATTTAAACCCTAAAACCCTAAACATATTTTGAGTACCCTAACAAAACTCTTGGGTTTCTTGGAGCATTGAGCTATTTTATATATCAAAAATATATGTTTTGCGCCATTTTATCGATTTTACAACATAAGCCCACCTATAGAAGTATGCCCAACCTTAACCGCAACCCTAAATTTCTAACCATAAAACCATAAACATATTGTAAGTACCCTAGTAAAAATCTTTGGTTTTTTCGAGCTTTGGGCTATTTTATATATCAAAAATACATGTTTGCTGCCCTTTTTCTCAATTTTATAACATAAGCCCACCTTGGGAAGTATGCCCAACCTTATCCACAACCCTAATATTTAAACCCTAAACCCCTAAACATATTTTAAGTACCCTAGTAAAAATTTTGTGTTTTTTTGAAGCTTTTGGATATTTTATATATTTAATACATGTTTTGCGCCCCTTTCTCAATTTTACAACATAAGGCCACCTTGGGAAGTATGCCCAACCATAACCACAACTCAAATATTTAAACAATAAAACCCTAAACATATTTTAAGTAACCTAGTAAAAATCTTTTGTTTTTTTGGAGCTTTGGGATATTTCATATATCAAAAATACATGTTTTGCGCCCTTTTCTCAATTTTACAACATAAGCCTACCTTGGGAAGTATGCCCAACCTTAACCGCAACCCTAAGTTTTAACCACTAAAATCATGTGTTTTTTTGGAGCTTTGGGATATTTTATATATCAAAAATACATGTTTTGCACCATTTTCTCAATTTTACAACATAAGGCCACCTTGGGAAGTATGCCCAACCTTAACCACAACCCTAATATTTAAACCCTAAAATCATAAACATATTTTAAGTACCCTAGTAAAAATCTTTTGTTTTTTTGGAGCTTTGGGATATTTTATATATCAAAAATACATGTTTTGCGCCCTTTTCTCAATTTTACAACATAAGCCTACCTTGGGAAGTCTGCCCAACCTTAACCGCAACCCTAAGTTTTAACCTCTAAAACCCTAAACATATTTTAACTACCCTGGCCAAAATCTTGTGTTTTTTTGGAGCTTTGGGATATTTTATATATCAAAAATACATGTTTTGCACCCTTTTCCCAATTTTACAACATAAGGCCACCTTGGCAAGTATGCCCAACCTTAACCACAACCGTAATATTTAAACCCTAAAACAATAAACATATTTTAAGTACCCTAGTAAAAATCTTGGTTTTTTTGGAGCTTTAGGCTATTTTATATATCAAAAATACATGGTTTGCTCCCTTTTTCTCAATTTTACAACATAAGCCCACCTTGGGAAGTATGCCCAACCTTAACCACAACCCTAATATTTAAACCCTAAAACTCTAAACATATTTTAAGTACCCTAATAAAAATCTTGGGTTTTTGGAGTTTTGGGCTATTTTATATATCAAAAATACCTGTTTTGCGCCCTTTTTCTCAATTTTACAACATAAGCCCACCTTGGGAAGTACGCCCAACCTTAACCACAACCCAAATATTTAAACCCTAAAACCCTAAACATATTTTGAGTACTCTAATAAAACTCTTGGGGTTTCTTGGAGCATTGAGCTATTTTATATATCAAAAATATATGTTTTGCGCCATTTTATCGATTTTACAACATAAGCCCACGTATGGAAGTATGCCCAACCTTAACCGCAACCCTAAATTTCTAACCATAAAACCATAAACATATTGTAAGTACCCTAGTAAAAATCTTCGGTTTTTTCGAGCTTTGGGCTATTTTATATATCAAAAATACATGTTTTGTGCCCTTTTTTCTCAATTTTATAACATAAGCCCACCTTGGGAAGTATGCCCAACCTTATCCACAACCCTAATATTTAAACCCTAAAACCCTAAATATATTTTAAGTACCCTAGTAAAAATTTTGTGTTTTTTTGAACCTTTTGGATATTTTATATATTTAATACATGTTTTGCCCCCCTTTCTCAATTTTACAACATAAGGCCACCTTGGGAAGTATGCCCAACCTTAACCACAACCCAAATATTTAAACCCTAAAACCCTAAACATATTTTAAGTACCTTAGTAAAAATCTTTTGTTTTTTTGGAGCTTTGGGATAATTTATATATCAAAAATACAAGTTTTGCGCCCTTTTCTCAATTTTACAACATAAGCCTACCTTGGGAAGTATGCCCAACCTTAACCGCAACCTTAAGTTTTAACCTCTAAAACCCTAAACATATTTTAAGTACACTGGCCAAAATCTTGTGTTTTTTTGGAGCTTTGGGATATTTTATATATCAAAAATACATGTTTTGCACCCTTTTCTCAATTTTACAACAAAACCCCACCTTGGGAATATACCCAACCTTAACCACAACCCTAATATTTAAACCCTAAAACCCTAAACATATTTTAAGTACCCTAATAAAAATCTTGCGTTTTTTTGAGCTTTGGGCTATTTTATATATCAAAAATACATGTTTTGCGCCTTTTCTCAATTTTACAACATAAGCCCACCTTGGGAAGTATGCCCAACCTTAACCACAACCCCAATATTTAAACCCTAAAACCGTAAACATATTTTGAGTACCCTAATAAAACTCTTGGGTTTCTTGGAGCATTGAGCTCTTTTATATATCAAAAATATATGTTTTGCGCCATTTTATCGATTTTACAACATAAGCCCACCTATGGAAGTATTCCCAACCTTAACCGCAACCCTAAATTTCTAACCATAAAACCATAAACATATTGTAAGTACCCTAGTAAAAATCTTTGGTTTTTTCGTGCTTTGGGCTATTTTATATATCAAAAATACATGTTTTGTGCCCTTTTTCTCAATTTTATAACATAAGCCCACCTTGGGAGGTATGCCCAACCTTATCCACAACCCTAATATTTAAACCCTAAAACTCTAAACATATTTTAAGTACCCTAATAAAAATCTTGGGTTTTTTGAAGCTTTGGGCTATTTTATATATCAAAATACATGTTTTGCGCCCTTTTTCTCAATTTTACAACATAAGCCCACCTTGGGAAGTACGCCCAACCTTAACCACAACCCAAATATTTAAACCCTAAAACCATAAACATATTTTGAGTACCCTAATAAAACTCTTGGGGTTTCTTGGAGCATTGAGCTATTTTATATATCAAAAATATATGTTTTGCGCCATTTTATCGATTTTACAACATAAGCCCACCTATGGAAGTATTCCCAACCTTAACCGCAACCCTAAATTTCTAACCATAAAACCATAAACATATTGTAAGTACCCTAGTAAAAATCTTTGGTTTTTTCGTGCTTTGGGCTATTTTATATATCAAAAATACATGTTTTGCGCCCTTTTCTCAATTTTACAACATAAGCCTACCTTGGGAAGTATGCCCAACCTTAACCCCAACCCTAAGTTTTAACCTCTAAAACCCTAAACATATTTTAAGTACCCTGGCCAAAATCTTTTGTTTTTTTGGAGCTTTGGGATATTTTATATATCAAAAATAAATGTTTTGCACCCATTTCTCAATTTTACAACATAAGGCCACCTTGGGAAGTATGCCCAACCTTAACCACGACCCTAATATTTAAACCCTAAAACAATAAACATGTTTTAAGTACCTTAGTAAAAATCTTGGTTTTTTTGGAGCTTTAGGCTATTTTATTTATCAAAAATACATGTTTTGCTCCCTTTTTCTCAATTTTACAACATAAGCCCACCTTGGGAAGTATGCCCAACCTTAACCACAACCCTAATATTTAAACCCTAAAACTCTAAACATATTTTAAGTACCCTAATAAAAATCTTGGGTTTTTTGGAGCTTTGGGCTATTTTATATATCAAAATACATGTTTTGCGCCCTTTTTCTCAATTTTACAACATAAGCCCACCTTGGGAAGTACGCCCAACCTTAACCACAACCCAAATATTTAAACCCTAAAACCATAAACATATTTTGTGTACCCTAATAAAACTCTTGGGGTTTCTTGGAGCATTGAGCTATTTTATATATCAAAAATATGTTTTGCGCCATTTTATCGATTTTACAACATAAGCCCACGTATGGAAGTATGCCCAACCTTAACCGCAACCCTAAATTTCTAACCCTAAAACCATAAATATATTTTAGGTACCCTAGCCAAAATTTTGTGTTTTTTGGAGCTTTAGGATATTTTATATATCAAAAATACATGTTTTGCTCCCTTTTTCTCAATTTTACAACATAAGCCCACCTTGGGAAGTATGACCAACCTTAACCACAACCCAAATATTTAAACCCTAAAACCCTAAACATATTTTAAGTACCCTAGTAAAAATATTTTGTTTTTTTGGAGCTTTGGGATATTTTATATATCAAAAATACATGTTTTGCGCGCTTTTCTCAATTTTACAACATAAGCCTACCTTGGGAAGTATGCCCAACCTTAACCACAACCCAAATATTTAAACCCTAAAACCCTAAACATATTTTAAGTACCTTAGTAAAAATATTTTGTTTTTTTGGAGCTTTGGGCTATTTTATATCTCAAAAATACATGTTTTGCGCCATTTTTCTCAATTTTACAACATAAGCCCACCTTGGGAAGTATGACCAACCTTAACCACAACCCAAATATTTAAACCCTAAAACCCTAAACATATTTTAAGTACCCTAGTAAAAATATTTTGTTTTTTTAGGGCTTTGGGATATTTTATATATCAAAAATACATGTTTTGCGCGCTTTTCTCAATTTTACAACATAAGCCTACCTTGGGAAGTATGCCCAACCTTAACCACAACCCAAATATTTAAACCCTAAAACCCTAAACATATTTTAAGTACCTTAGTAAAAATATTTTGTTTTTTTGGAGCTTTGGGATATTTTATATATCAAAAATACATGTTTTGCGCGCTTTTCTCAATTTTACAACATAAGCCTACCTTGGGAAGTATGCCCAACCTTAACCGCAACCCTAAGTTTTAACCTCTAAAACCCTAAACATATTTTAGGTACCCTGGCCAAAATCTTGTGTTTTTTTGGAGCTTTGGGATATTTTATATTTCAAAAATACATGTTTTCGACCCTTTTCTCAATTTTACAACATAAGGCCACCTTGGGAAGTATGCCCAACCTTAACCACAACCCTAATATTTAAACCCTAAAACCATAAACTTATTTTAAGTACCCTAGTAAAAATCTTGGGTTTTTTCGAGCTTTGGGCTATTTTATATATCAAAAATACATGTTTTGCACCCTTTTCTCAATTTTACAACAAAAGCCCACCTTGGGAAGTATGCCCAACCTTAACCACAACCCTAATATTTAAACCCTAAAACCATAAATATATTTTAAGTACCCTAGCCAAAATTTTGTGTTTTTTGGAGCTTTAGGATATTTTATATATCAAAAATACATGTTTTGCTCCCTTTTTCTCAATTTTACAACATAAGCCCACCTTGGAAAGTATGCCCAAACTTAACCACAACCATATATTTAAACCCTAATACCCTAAACATATTTTAAATACCATAATAAAACTCTTGGGTTTTTTGGAGCTTTGGGCTATTTTATATATCAAAATACATGTTTTGCGCCCTTTTTCTCAATTTTAGAACATAAGCCCACCTTGGGAAGTACGCCCAACCTTAACCACAACCCAAATATTTAAACCCTAAAACCATAAACATATTTTGAGTACCCTAATAAAACTCTTGGGGTTTCTTGGAGCATTGAGCTATTTTATATATCAAAAATATATGTTTTGCGCCATTTTATCGATTTTACAACATAAGCCCACCTATGGAAGTATGCCCAACCTTAACCGCAACCCTAAATTTCTAACCATAAACATATTGTAAGTACCCTAGTAAAAATCTTTGGTTTTTTCGAGCTTTGGGCTATTTTATATATCAAAAATACATGTTTTGTGCCCTTTTTTATAACATAAGCCCACCTTGGGAAGTATGCCCAACCTTATCCACAACCCTAATATTTAAACCCTAAAACCCTAAATATATTTTAAGAACCCTAGTAAAAATTTTGTGTTTTTTTGAACCTTTTGGATATTTTATATATTTAATACATGTTTTGCGCCCCTTTCTCAATTTTACAACATAAGGCCACCTTGGGAAGTATGCCCAACCTTAACCACAACCCAAATATTTAAACCCAAAAACCCTAAACATATTTTAAGTACATTAGTAAAAATCTTTTGTTTTTTTGGAGCTTTGGGATATTTTATATATCAAAAATACATGTTTTGCGCGCTTTTCTCAATTTTACAACATAAGCCTACCTTGGGAAGTATGCCCAACCTTAACCACAACCCAAATATTTAAACCCTAAAACCCTAAACATATTTTAAGTACCTTAGTAAAAATCTTTTCTTTTTTTGGAGCTTTGGGATATTTTATATATCAAAAATACATGTTTTGCGCGCTTTTCTCAATTTTACAACATAAGCCTACCTTGGGAAGTATGCCCAACCTTAACCGCAACCCTAAGTTTTAACCTCTAAAACCCTAAACATATTTTAGGTACCCTGGCCAAAATCTTGTGTTTTTTTGGAGCTTTGGGATATTTTATATTTCAAAAATACATGTTTTGGACCCTTTTCTCAATTTTACAACATAAGACCACCTTGGGAAGTATGCCCAACCTTAACCACAACCCTAATATTTAAACCCTAAAACCATAAACATATTTTAAGTACCCTAGTAAAAATCTTGGGTTTTTTCGAGCTTTGGGATATTTTATATATCAAAAATACATGTTTTGCGCGCTTTTCTCAATTTTACAACATAAGCCTACCTTGGGAAGTATGCCCAACCTTAACCGCAACCCTAAGTTTTAACCTCTAAAACCCTAAACATATTTTAGGTACCCTGGCCAAAATCTTGTGTTTTTTTGGAGCTTTGGGATATTTTATATTTCAAAAATACATGTTTTGGACCCTTTTCTCAATTTTACAACATAAGCCCACCTTGGTAAGTATGCCCAACCTTAACCACAACCCTAATATTTAAACCCTAAAACCCTAAACATATTTTAAGTACCCTAATAAAAATCTTGGTTTTTTTGGATGTTTGGGCTATTTTATATATCAAAAATACATGTTTTGCGCCCTTTTCTCAATTTTACAACAAAAGCCCACCTTGGGAAGTATGCCCAACCTTAACCACAACCCAAATATTTAAACCCTAAAACCCTAAAGATATTTTAAGTACCCTAATAAAAATCTTGGCTTTTTTGGAGCTTTGGGCTATTTTATATATCAAAAATACATGTTTTGCGCCCTTTTCTCAATTTTAAAACAAAAGCCCACCTTGGGAAGTATGCCCAACCTTAACGACAACCCAAATATTTAAACCCTAAAACCCTAAACATATTTTGAGTACCCTAATAAAACTCTTGGGGTTTTTTGGAGCATTGAGCTATTTTATATATCAAAAATATATGTTTTGCGCCATTTTATCGATTTTACAACATAAGCCCACCTATGGAAGTATGCCCAACCTTAACCGCAACCCTAAATTTCTAACCATAAAACCATAATCATATTGTAAGTACCCTAGTAAAAATCTTTGGTTTTTTCGAGCTTTGGGCTATTTTATATATCAAAAATACATGTTTTGTGCCCTTTTTCTCAATTTTATATCATAAGCCCACGTTGGGAAGTATGCCCAACCTTATCCACAACCCTAATATTTAAACCCTAAAACCCTAAACATATTTTAAGTACTCTAGTAAAAATTTTGTGTTTTTTTGAAGATTTTGGATATTTTATATATTTAATACATGTTTTGCGCCCCTTTCTCAATTTTACAATATAAGGCCACCTTGGGAAGTATGCCCAACCTTAACCACAACCCAAATATTTAAACCCTAAAACCCTAAACATATTTTAAGTACCTTAGTAAAAATCTTTTCTTTTTTTGGAGCGTTGGGATATTTTATATATCAAAAATACATGTTTTGCGCGTTTTTCTCAATTTTACAACATAAGCCTATCTTGAAAAGTATGCCCAACCTTAACCGCAACCCTAAGTTTTAACCTCTAAAACCCTAAACATATTTTAAGTACCCTGGCCAAAATCTTGTGTTTTTTTTGAGCTTTGGGATATTTTATATATCAAAAATACAAGTTTTGCACCCTTTTCTCAATTTTACAACAAAAGCCCACGTTGGGAAGTATGCCCAACCTTAACCACAACCCTAATATTTAAACCCTAAAACCATAAACATATTTTAAGTACCCTAGTAAAAATCTTGGATTTTTTGGAGTTTTGGGCTATGTTATATATCAAAAATACATGTTTTGCTCCCTTTTTCTCAATTTTACAACATAAGCCCACCTTGGTAAGTATGCCCAACCTTAACCACAACCCTAATATTTAAACCCTAAAACCCTAAACATATTTTAAGTACCCTAATAAAAATCTTGGCTTTTTTGGATGTTTGGGCTATTTTATATATCAAAAATACATGTTTTGCGCCTTTTTCTCAATTTTACAACAAAAGCCCACCTTGGGAAGTATGCCCAACCTTAACCACAACCCAAATATTTAAACCCTAAAACCCTAAACATATTTTGAGTACCCTAATAAAACTCTTGGGGTTTTTTGGAGCATTGAGCTATTTTATATATCAAAAATATATGTTTTGCTCCATTTTATCGATTTTACAACATAAGCCCACCTTGGGAAGTATGCCCAACCTTAACCACAACCCAAATATTTAAACCCTAAAACCCTAAACATATTTTGAGTACCCTAATAAAACTCTTGGGGTTTTTTGGAGCATTGAGCTATTTTATATATCAAAAATATATGTTTTGCTCCATTTTATCGATTTTACAACATAAGCCCACCTATGGAAGTATGCCCAACCTTAACCGCAACCCTAAATTTCTAACCATAAAAACATAAACATATTGTAAGTACCCTAGTAAAAATCTTTGGTTTTTTCGAGCTTTGGGCTATTTTATATATCAAAAATACATGTTTTGTGCCCTTTTTCTCAATTTTATAACATAAGCACACCTTGGGAAGTATGCTCAACCTTGTCCACAACCCTAATATTTAAACCCTAAAACCCTAAACATATTTTAAGTACCCTGGTAAAAATTTTGTGTTTTTTTGAAGATTTTGGATATTTTATATATTTAATACATGTTTTGCGCCCCTTTCTCAAATTTACAATATAAGGCCACCTTGGGAAGTATGCCCAACCTTAACCACAACCCAAATATTTAAACCCTAAAACCCTAAACATATTTTAAGTACCTTAGTACAAATCTTTTCTTTTTTTGGAGCGTTGGGATATTTTATATATCAAAAATACATGTTTTGCGCGTTTTTCTCAATTTTACAACATAAGCCTACCTTGAAAAGTATGCCCAACCTTAACCGCAACCCTAAGTTTTAACCTCTAAAACCATAAACATATTTTAAGTACCCTGGCCAAAATCTTGTGTTTTTTTTGAGCTTTGGAATATTTTATATATCAAAAATACAAGTTTTCCACCCTTTTCTCAATTTTACAACAAAAGCCCACGTTGGGAAGTATGCCCAACCTTAACCACAACCCTAATATTTAAACCCTAAAACCATAAACATATTTTAAGTACCCTAGTAAAAATCTTGGGTTTTTTGGAGCTTTGGGCTATTTTATATATCAAAAATAGATGTTTTGCTCACTTTTTCTCAATTTTACAACATAAGCCCACCTTGGTAAGTATGCCCAACCTTAACCACAACCCTAATATTTAAACCCTAAAACCCTAAACATATTTGAAGTACCCTAATAAAAATCTTGGCTTTTTTGGATGTTTGGGCTATTTTATATATCAAAAATACATGTTTTGCGCCCTTTTCTCAATTTTACAACAAAAGCCCACCTTGGGAAGTATGCCCAACCTTAACGACAACCCAAATATTTAAACCCTAAAACCCTAAATATATTTTGAGTACCCTAATAAAACTCTTGGGGTTTTTTGGAGCATTGAGCTATTTTATATATCAAAAATATATGTTTTGCGCCATTTTATCGATTTTACAACATAAGCCCACCTATGGAAGTATGCCCAACCTTAACCGCAACCCTGAATTTCTAACCATAAAACCATAAACATATTGTAAGTACCCTAGTAAAAATCTTTGGTTTTTTCGAGCTTTGGGCTATTTTATATATCAAAAATACATGTTTTGTGCCCTTTTTCTCAATTTTATAACATAAGCCCACCTTGGGAAGTATGCCCAACCTTATCCACAACCCTAATATTTAAACCCTAAAACCCTAAACATAATTTAAGTACCCTAGTAAAAATTTTGTGTTTTTTTGAAGATTTTGGATATTTTATATATTTAATACATGTTTTGCGCCCCTTTCTCAATTTTACAATATAAGGCCACCTTGGGAAGTATGCCCAACCTTAACCACAACCCAAATATTTAAACCCTAAAACCCTAAACATATTTTAAGTACCTTAGTAAAAATCTTTTCTTTTTTTGGAGCGTTGGGATATTTTATATATCAAAAATACATGTTTTGCGCGTTTTTCTCAATTTTACAACATAAGCCTACCTTGAAAAGTATGCCCAACCTTAACCGCAACCCTAAGTTTTAACCTCTATAACCCTAAACATATTTTAAGTACCCTGGCCAAAATCTTGTGTTTTTTTTTTGAGCTTTGGGATATTTTATATATCAAAAATACAAGTTTTGCACCCTTTTCTCAATTTTACAACAAAAGCCCACGTTGGGAAGTATGCCCAACCTTAACCACAACCCTAATATTTAAACCCTAAAACCATAAACATATTTTAAGTACCCTAGTAAAAATCTTGGATTTTTTGGAGCTTTGGGCTATGTTATATATCAAAAATACATGTTTTGCTCCCTTTTTCTCAATTTTACAACATAAGGCCACCTTGGTAAGTATGCCCAACCTTAACCACAACCCTAATATTTAAACCCTAAAACCCTAAATATATTTTAAGTACCCTAATAAAAATCTTGGGTTTTTTGGAGTTTTGGGCTATTTTATATATCAAAAATACATGTTTTGCGCCCTTTTCTCAATTTTACAACATAAGCCCACCTTGCGAAGTATGTCTAACCTTAACCACAACCCAAATATTTAAACCCTAAAACCCTAAACATATTTTGAGTACCCTAATAAAAGTCTTGGGTTTCTTGGAGAATTGAGGTATTTTATATATCAAAAATATATGTTTTGTGCCATTTTATCGATTTTACAAAATAAGCCCACCTATGGAAGTATGCCCAACCTTAACCACAACCCTAAATTTCTAACCATAAAACCATAAACATATTGTAAGTACCCTAGTAAAAATCTTAGGTTTTTTCGAGCTTTGGGGTATTTTATATACCAAAAATACATATTTTCTGCCCTTTTTCTCAATTTTACAACATAAGCCCACCTTGGGAAGTATGCCCAACCTTAGCCACAACCCTAATATTTAAACCCAAAAACCATAAACATATTTTCAAGACCCTAATAAAAATCTTGGGTTTTTTGGAGTTTTGGGCTATTTTATATATCAAAAATACATGTTTTACTCCCTTTTTCTCAATTTTACAACATAAGCCCACCTTGCGAAGTATGCCCAACCTTAACCACAACCCTAATATTTAAACCCTAAAATCCTAAACATATTTTAAGTACCATAATAAAAATCTTGGGTTTTTTGGAGCTTTGGCCTATTTTATATATCAAAAATACATGTTTTGCGCCCTTTTTCTCAATTTTACAACATAAGCCCACCTTGGGAACTATGCCCAACCTTAACCACAACCCTAATATTTAAACCCTAAAACCATAAACATATTTTAAAGACCCTAGTAAAAATATTTTGTTTTTTTGGAGCTTTGGGATATTTTATATATCAAAAATACATGTTTTGCGCCCTTTTCTCAATTTTACAACATAAGCCCACCTTGGGAAGTATGCCCAACCTTAACCACAACCCTAATATTTAAACCCTAAAACCCTAAACATATTTTAAGTACCATAGTAAAAATCTTGGGTTTTTTGGGGCTTTGGCCTATTTTATATATCAAAAATACATGTTTTGCGCCCTTTTTCTCAATTTTTCAACATAAGCCCACCTTGGAAAGTATGCCAAACCTTAACCACAACCCTAATATTTAAACCCTAAAACCCTAAACATATTTTAAGTACCATAGTAAAAATCTTGTGTTTTTTTGGAGCTTTGGGCTATTTTATATATCAGAAATACATGTTTTGCTCACTTTTTCTCAATTTTACAACATAAGCCCACCTTGGGAAGTATGCCCAACCTTAACCACAACCCTAATATTTAAACCTAAAAACCATAAACATATTTTCAAGACCCTAGTAAAAATCTTGGGTTTTTTGGAGCTTTGGGCTATTTTATATATCAAAAATACATGTTTTGCTCCCTTTACACAATTTTACAACATAAGCCCACCTATGGAAGTACGCCCAACCTTAACCGCAACCCTAAGTTTTAAACACTAAAACCCTAAACATATTTTAAGTACCCTCGCCAAAATCTTGTGTTTTTTTTTGAGCTTTGGGATATTTTATATATCAAAAATACATGTTTTGCCCATTTTTCTCAATTTTACAACATAAGGCCACCTTGGGAAGTATGCCCAACCTTAACCGCAACCCTAATATTTAAACCCTAAAACCCTAAACATATTTTAAGTACCCTGGTAAAAATCTTTGGTTTTTTGGAGCTTTGGGCTATTTTATATATCAAATATACATGTTTTGCGTCATTTTTCTCAATTTTACAACATAAGCCCACCTTGGGAAGTATGCCCAAACTTAACCACAACCCTAATATTTAAACCCTAATACCCTAAACTTATTTTAAATACCATAGTAAAACGCTTGGGTTTTTTGGAGCGTTGGGCTATTTTATATCTCAAAAATACATGTTTTGCGCCATTTTTCTCAATTTTACAACATAAGCCCACCTTGGGAAGTATGACCAACCTTAACCACAACCCAAATATTTAAACCCTAAAACCTTAAACATATTTTAAGTACCCTAGTAAAAATATTTTGTTTTCTTGGAGCTTTGGGATATTTTATATATCAAAAATACATGTTTTGCGCCCTTTTCTCAATTTTACAACATAATCCCACCTTGGGAAGTATGCCCAACCTTAACCACAACCCTAATATTTAAACCCTAAAACCCTAAACATATTTTAAGTACCATAGTAAAAATCTTGGGTTTTTTGGGGCTTTGGCCTATTTTATATATCAAAAATACATGTTTTGCGCCCTTTTTCTCAATTTTTCAACATAAGCCCACCTTGGAAAGTATGCCCAACCTTAACCACAACCCTAATATTTAAACCCTAAAACCCTAAACATATTTTAAGTACCATAGTAAAAATCTTGTGTTTTTTTGGAGCTTTGGGCTATTTTATATATCAAAAATACATGTTTTGCTCACTTTTTCTCAATTTTACAACATAAGCCCACCTTGGGAAGTATGCCCAACCTTAACCACAACCCTAATATTTAAACCCAAAAACCATAAACATATTTTCAAGACCCTAGTAAAAATCTTGGGTTTTTTGGAGCTTTGGGCTATTTTATATATCAAAAATACATGTTTTGCTCCCTTTTCACAATTTTACAACATAAGCCCACCTATGGAAGTACGCCCAACCTTAACCGCAACCCTAAGTTTTAAACACTAAAACCCTAAACATATTTTAAATACCCTCGCCAAAATCTTGTGTTTTTTTTTGAGCTTTGGGATATTTTATATATCAAAAATACATGTTTTGCCCATTTTTCTCAATTTTACAACATAAGGCCACCTTGGGAAGTATGCCCAACCTTAACCGCAACCCTAATATTTAAACCCTAAAACCCTAAACATATTTTAAGTACCCTGGTAAAAATCCTTGGTTTTTTGGAGCTTTGGGCTATTTTATATATCAAATATACATGTTTTGGGTCATTTTTCTCAATTTTACAACATAAGCCCACCTTGGGAAGTATGCCCAAACTTAACCACAACCCTAATATTTAAACCCTAATACCCTAAACTTATTTTAAATACCATAGTAAAACTCTTGGGTTTTTTGGAGCTTTGGGCTATTTTATATCTCAAAAATACATGTTTTGCGCCATTTTTCTCAATTTTACAACATAAGCCCACCTTGGGAAGTATGACAAACCTTAACCACAACCCAAATATTTAAACCCTAAAACCTTAAACATATTTTAAGTACCCTAGTAAAAATATTTTGTTTTTTTGGAGCTTTGGGATATTTTATATATCAAAAATACATGTTTTGCGCCCTTTTCTCAATTTTACAACATAAGCCCACCTTGGGAAGTATGCCCAACCTTAACCACAACCCTAATATTTAAACCCTAAAACCCTAAACATATTTTAAGTACCATAGTAAAAATCTTGGGTTTTTTGGGGCTTTGGCCTATTTTATATATCAAAAATACATGTTTTGCGCCCTTTTTCTCAATTTTTCAACATAAGCCCACCTTGGAAAGTATGCCCAACCTTAACCACAACCCTAATATTTAAACCCTAAAACCCTAAACATATTTTAAGTACCATAGTAACAATCTTGTGTTTTTTTGGAGCTTTGGGCTATTTTATATATCAAAAATACATGTTTTGCTCACTTTTTCTCAATTTTACAACATAAGCCCACCTTGGGAAGTATGCCCAACCTTAACCACAACCCTAATATTTAAACCCAAAAACCATAAACATATTTTCAAGACCCTAGTAAAAATCTTGGGTTTTTTGGAGCTTTGGGCTATTTTATATATCAAAAATACATGCTTTGCTCCCTTTACACAATTTTACAACATAAGCCCACCTATGGAAGTACGCCCAACCTTAACCGCAACCCTAAGTTTTAAACACTAAAACCCTAAACATATTTTAAGTACCCTCGCCAAAATCTTGTGTTTTTTTTTGAGCTTTGGGATATTTTATATATCAAAAATACATGTTTTGCCCATTTTTCTCAATTTTACAACATAAGGCCACCTTGGGAAGTATGCCCAACCTTAACCGCAACCCTAATATTTAAACCCTAAAACCCTAAACATATTTTAAGTACCCTGGTAAAAATCTTTGGTTTTTTGGAGCTTTGGGCTATTTTATATATCAAATATACATGTTTTGCGTCATTTTTCTCAATTTTACAACATAAGCCCACCTTGGGAAGTATGCCCAAACTTAACCACAACCCTAATATTTAAACCCTAATACCCTAAACTTATTTTAAATACCATAGTAAAACTCTTGGGTTTTTTGGAGCTTTGGGCTATTTTATATCTCAAAAATACATGTTTTGCGCCATTTTTCTCAATTTTACAACATAAGCCCACCTTGGGAAGTATGACCAACCTTAACCACAACCCAAATATTTAAACCCTAAAACCTTAAACATATTTTAAGTACCCTAGTAAAAATATTTTGTTTTTTTGGAGCTTTGGGATATTTTATATATCAAAAATACATGTTTTGCGCCCTTTTCTCAATTTTACAACATAAGCCCACCTTGGGAAGTATGCCCAACCTTAACCACAACCCTAATATTTAAACCCTAAAACCCTAAACATATTTTAAGTACCATAGTAAAAATCTTGGGTTTTTTGGGGCTTTGGCCTATTTTATATATCAAAAATACATGTTTTGCGCCCTTTTTCTCAATTTTTCAACATAAGCCCACCTTGGAAAGTATGCCCAACCTTAACCACAACCCTAATATTTAAACCCTAAAACCCTAAACATATTTTAAGTACCATAGTAAAAATCTTGTGTTTTTTTGGAGCTTTGGGCTATTTTATATATCAAAAATACATGTTTTGCTCACTTTTTCTCAATTTTACAACATAAGCCCACCTTGGGAAGTATGCCCAACCTTAACCACAACCCTAATATTTAAACCCAAAAACCATAAACATATTTTCAAGACCCTAGTAAAAATCTTGGGTTTTTTGGAGCTTTGGGCTATTTTATATATCAAAAATACATGTTTTGCGCCCTTTTCTCAATTTTACAACATAGGCCCACCTTGGGAAGTATGCCCAACCTTATCCGCAACCCTAAGTTTTAAACACTAAAACCCTAAACATATTTTAAGTACCCTGGCCAAAATCCTGTGTTTTTTTTTTGAGCTTTGGGATATTTTATATTTCAAAAATACATGTTTTGCCCCTTTTTCTTAATTTTACAACATAAGGCCACCTTGGGAAGTATGCTCAACCTTAACCGCAACCCTAATATTTAAACCCTAAAACCCTAAACATATTTTAAGTACCCTGTTAAAAATCTTTGGTTTTTTGGAGCTTTGGGCTATTTTATATATCAAAAATAAATGTTTTGCGCCCTTTTCTCAATTTAACAACATAAGCCTACCTTGGGAAGTATGCCCAACCTTAACCACAACCCTAAGTTTTAACCTCTAAAACCCTAAACATATTGTAAGTACCCTGGCCAAAATCTTGTGTGTTTTTTGGAGCTTTGGGATATTTTATATATCAAAAATACATGTTTTGCACCCTTTTCTCAATTTTACAACATAAGGCCACCTTGGGAAGTATGCCGAACCTTAACCACAACCCTAATATTTAAACCCTAAAACCATAAAATTATTTTAAGTACCCTAGTAAAAATCTTTTGTTTTTTTCGAGCTTTGGGATATTTTATATCAAAAATACATGTTTTGCGCGCTTTTCTCAATTTCACAACATAAGCCTACCTTGGGAAGTATGCCCAACCTTAACCGCAACCCTAAGTTTTAACCTCTAAAACCCTAAACATATTTTAAGTACCCTGGCCAATATCTTGTGTTTTTTTGGAGCTTTGGGATATTTTATATATCAAAAATACATGTTTTGCACCCTTTTCTCAATTTTACAACATAAGGCCACCTTGGGAAGTATGCCCAACCTTAACCACAACCCTAATATTTAAACCCAAAAACCATAAACATATTTTCAAGACCCTAGTAAAAATCTTGGATTTTTTGGAGCTTTGGGCTATTTTATATATCAAAAATACATGTTTTGCTCCCTTTTCACAATTTTAAAACATAAGCCCACCTATGGAAGTACGCCCAACCTTAACCGCCACCCTAAGTTTAAACACTAAAACCCTAAACATATTTTAAGTACCCTCGCCAAAATCTTGTGTTTTTTTTTTGAGCTTTGGGATATTTTATATATCAAAAATACATGTTTTGCCCCTTTTTCTCAATTTTACAACATAAGGCCACCTTGGGAAGTATGCCCAACCTTAACCGCAACCCTAATATTTAAACCCTAAAACCCTAAACATATTTTAAGTACCCTGGTAAAAATCTTGTGTTTTTTGGAGCTTTGGGCTATTTTATATATAAAAAATACATGTTTTGCGCCATTTTTCTTAATTTTACAACATAAGCCCACCTTGGAAAGTATGCCCAAACTTAACCACAACCCTAATATTTAAACCCTAATACCCTAAACTTATTTTAAATACCATAGTAAAACTCTTGGGTTTTTTGGAGCTTTGGGCTATTTTATATCTCAAAAATACATGTTTTGCGCCATTTTTCTCAATTTGACAACATAAGCCCACCTTGGGAAGTATGACCAACCTAAACCACAACCCAAATATTTAAACCCTAAAACCTTAAACATATTTTAAGTACCGTAGTAAAAATATTTTGTTTTTTTGGAGCTTTGGGATATTTTATATATCAAAAATACATGTTTTGCGCCCTTTTCTCAATTTTACAACATAAGCCTACCTTGGGAAGTATGCCCAACCTTAACCGCAACCCAAAGTGTTAACCTCTAAAACCCTAAACATATTTTAAGTACCCTGGCCAAAATCTTGTGTTTTTTTGGAGCTTTCGGATATTTTATATATCAAAAATACATGTTTTGCACCATTTTCTCAATTTTACAACATAAGGCCACCTTGGGAAGTATGCCCAACCTTAACCACAACCCTAATATTTAAACCCTAAAACCATAAACATATTTTAAGTACCCTAGTAAAAATCTTGGGTTTTTTAGAGCTTTAGGTTATTTTATATATCAAAAATACATGTTTTGCTCCCTTTTTCTTAATTTTACAACATAAACCCACCTTGGGATGTATGCCCAACCTTAACCATAACCCTAATATTTAAACCCTAAAACCCTAAACATATTTTAAGTACCCTAATAAAAATCTTTTGATTTTTTCGAGCATTGGGATATTTTATATCAAAAATACATGTTTTGCGCGCTTTTCTCAATTTCACAACATAAGCCTACCTTGGGAAGTATGCCCAACCTTAACCACAACCCTAATATTTAAACCCTAAAACCATAAAATTATTTTAAGTACCCTAGTAAAAATCTTTTGTTTTTTTCGAGCATTGGGATATTTTATATCAAAAATACATGTTTTGCGCGCTTTTCTCAATTTCACAACATAAGCCTACCTTGGGTAGTATGCCCAACCTTAACCGCAACCCTAAGTTTTAACCTCTAAAACCCTAAACATATTTTAAGTACCCTGGCCAATATCTTGTGTTTTTTTGGAGCTTTGGGATATTTTATATATCAAAAATACATGTTTTGCACCCTTTTCTCAATTTTACAACATAAGGCCACCTTGGGAAGTATGCCCAACCTTAACCACAACCCTAATATTTAAACCCTAAAACCATAAACATATTTTTAGTACCCTAGTAAAAATCTTGGGTTTTTTGGAGCTTTAGGCTATTTTATATATCAAAAATACAAGTTTTGCTCCATTTTTCTCAATTTTACAACATAATCCCACCTTGGGAAGTATGCCCAACCTTAACCACAACCCTAATATTTAAACCCAAAAACCATAAACATATTTTTAAGACCCTAGTAAAAATCTTGGATTTTTTGGAGCTTTGGGCTATTTTATATATCAAAAATACATGTTTTGCTCCCTTTTCACAATTTTACAACATAAGCCCACCTATGGAAGTACGCCCAACCTTAACCGCAACCCTAAGTTTTAAACACTAAAACCCTAAACATATTTTAAGTACCCTCGCCAAAATCTTGTGTTTTTTTTTGAGCTTTGGGATATTTTATATATCAAAAATACATGTTTTGCCCCTTTTTCTCAATTTTACAACATAAGGCCACCTTGGGAAGTATGCCCAACCTTAACCGCAACCCTAATATTTAAACCCTAAAACCCTAAACATATTTTAAGTACCCTGGTAAAAATCTTTAGTTTTTTGGAGCTTTGGGCTATTTTATATATCAAAAATACATGTTTTGCGCCATTTTTCTTAATTTTACAACATAAGCCCACCTAGGAAAGTATGCCCAAACTTAACCACAACCCTAATATTTAAACCCTAATACCCTAAACTTATTTTAAATACCATAGTAAAACTCTTGGGTTTTTTGGAGCTTTGGGCTCTTTTATATCTCAAAAATACATGTTTTGCGCCATTTTTCTCAATTTTACAACATAAGCCCACCTTGGGAAGTATGACCAACCTTAACCACAACCCAAATATTTAAACCCTAAAACCTTAAACATATTTTAAGTACCCTAGTAAAAATATTTTGTTTTTTTGGAGCTTTGGGATATTTTATATATCAAAAATACATGCTTTGCGCCCTTTTCTCAATTTTACAACATAAGCCTACCTTGGGAAATATGCCCAACCTTAACCGCAACCCAAAGTTTTAACCTCTAAAACCCTCAACATATTTTAAGTACCCTGTCCAAAATCTTGTGTTTTTTTGGAGCTTTGGGATATTTTATATATCAAAAATACATGTTTTGCACCCTTTTCTAAATTTTACAACATAAGGCCACCTTGGTAAGTATGCCCAACCTTAACCACAACCCTAATATTTAAACCCTAAAACCCTAAATATATTTTAAGTACCCTAATAAAAATCTTGGGTTTTTTGGAGTTTTGGGCTATTTTATATATCAAAAATACATGTTTTGCGCCCTTTTCTCAATTTTACAACATAAGCCCACCTTGCGAAGTATGCCTAACCTTAACCACAACCCAAATATTTAAACCCTAAAACCCTAAACATATTTTGAGTACCCTAATAAAAGTCTTGGGTTTCTTGGAGAATTGAGGTATTTTATATATCAAAAATATATGTTTTGTGCCATTTTATCGATTTTACAAAATAAGCCCACCTATGGAAGTATGCCCAACCTTAACCGCAACCCTAAATTTCTAACCATAAAACCATAAACATATTGTAAGTACCCTAGTAAAAATCTTAGGTTTTTTCGAGCTTTGGGGTATTTTATATATCAAAAATACATATTTTCTGCCCTTTTTCTCAATTTTACAACATAAGCCCACCTTGGGAAGTATGCCCAACCTTAGCCACAACCCTAATATTTAAACCCAAAAACCATAAACATATTTTCAAGACCCTAATAAAAATCTTGGGTTTTTTGGAGTTTTGGGCTATTTTATATATCAAAAATACATGTTTTGCGCCCTTTTCTCAATTTTACAACATAAGCCCACCTTGCGAAGTATGCCCAACCTTAACCACAACCCAAATATTTAAACCCTAAAACCCTAAACATATTTTGAGTACCCTAATAAAAGTTTTGGGTTTCTTGGAGAATTGAGGTATTTTATATATCAAAGATATATGTTTTGTGCCATTTTATCGATTTTACAAAATAAGCCCACCTATGGAAGTATGCCCAACCTTAACCGTAACCCCAAATTTCTAACCATAAAACCATAAACATATTGTAAGTACCCTAGTAAAAATCTTAGGTTTTTTCGAGCTTTGGGCTATTTTATATATCAAAAATACATATTTTGTGCCCTTTTTCTCAATTTTACAACATAAGCCCACCTTGGGAAGTATGCCCAACCTTAACCACAACCCTAATATTTAAACCCAAAAACCATAAACATATTTTCAAGACCCTAGTAAAAATCTTGGGTTTTTTTGGAGCTTTGGGCTATTTTATATATCAAAAATACATGTTTTGCGCCCTTTTCTCCATTTTACAACATAAGCCCACCTTGGGAAGTACGCCCAACCTTATCCGCAACCCTAAGTTTTAAACACTAAAACCCTAAACATATTTTAAGTACCCTGGCCAAAATCTTGTGTTTTTTTTTTGAGCTTTGGGATATTTTATAAATAAAAAATACATGTTTTGCCCCCCTTTCTCAATTTTACAACATAATGCCACCTTGGGAAGTATGCCCAACCTTAACCGCAACCCTAATATTTAAACCCTAAAACCCTAAACATATTTTAAGTACCCTAGTAAAAATCTTTGGTTTTTTGGAGCTTTGGGCTATTTTATATATCAAAAATACATGTTTTGCGCCCTTTTTCTCAATTGTACAACATAAGCCCACCTTGGAAAGTATGCCCAAACTTAACCACAACCCTAATATTTAAACCTTAAAACCATAAACATATATTAAAGGCCCTAGTAAAATTCTTGTGTTTCTCGGAGCTTTGAGCTATTTTATATATCAAAAATACATGTTTTGCGCCCTTTTCTCGATTTTATAACATAAGCCCACCTAGGGAAGTGGCTTTGCTTCTGACATTCGTTGGGCTTCCCTCTTCGCTTCAGGCAAGCTGGCCGGTGATGGAGACAAAGCACCTAAAGCCCAACCTTAACCGCAACCCTAAATTTCTAACCATAAAAAACTAAACAAATTTTAAGTACCCTAGTAAAAATCTTGGGTTTTTTGGAGCTTTGGGCTGTTTTATATATAAAAAATATATTTTATGAGCTCTTTTTCTCAATTTTACAACATAAGCCCACCTTGGGAAGTATGCCCCACCTTAACCACAACACTAATATTTAAACCCTAAAAACCTAAACCTATTTTAAGTACCCTGGCCAAAATCTTGTGTTCTTTTGGAGTTTTGGGCTATTTTATATATCAAAAACACATGTTTTGCTCCCTTTTTCTCAATTTTACAACATAAGCCCACCTTGGGAAGTATGCCCAACCTTAACCACAACTCTAATATTTATACCTTAAATCCCTAACCATATTTGAAGTACCCCGGTAAAAATCTTGGGTTTTTTGGAGCTTTGGTGCTATTTTATATATCAAAAATACATGTTTTGCACCATTTTCTCAATTTGACAACATAAGCCCACCTAGGGAAGTATTCCCAACCTTAACAACAATCCTAATATTTAAACCATAAAACCCTAAACATATTTTAAGTACCATAGTAAAACTCTTGGGTTTTTTTGAACTTTGGGCTATTTTATATATCAAAAATACATGTTTTGCCATCTTTTCTCAATTTTACAACATAAGCCGACCTTGGGAAGTATGCCCAACCTTTACCACAACCCTAATATTTAAACCCTAAAACCATAAACATAGTTTAAAGACCCTAGTAAATATCTTGGGTTTTTTGGAGCTTTGGGCTATTTTATATATCAAAAATACATGTTTTGCGCCCTTTTTCTCAATTTTACAACATAAGCCCACCTTGGGAAGTATGCCCAACCTTAAACACAACCCTAATATTTAAACCCTAAAACCAAACATATTTTAAAGGCCCTAGTAAAAATCTCGGGTTTTTTGGAGCTTTGGGCTATTTTATATATCAAAAATACATGTTTTGCCCCCTTTTCTCAATTTTACAACATACGGCCACCTTGGGAAGTATCCCCAACCTTAACCGCAACCCTAATATTTAAACCCTAAAACCCTAAACATATTTTAAGTACCCTGGTAAAAATCTTTGGTTTTTTGGAGCTTTGGGCTATTTTATATATCAAAAATACATGTTTTGCGTCATTTTTCTCAATTTTACAACATAAGCCCACCTTGGGAAGTATGCCCAAACTTAACCACAACCTTAATATTTAAACCCTAATACCCAAAACATATTTTAAATACCATAGTAAAACTCTTGGGTTTTTTGGAGCTTTGGGCTATTTTATATCTTAAAAATACATGTTTTGCGCCCCTTTCTCAATTTTACAACATAAGACCACCTTAGGAAGTATGCCCAACCTTAACCACAACCCAAATATTTAAACCCTAAAACCCTAAACATATTTTAAGTACCCTAGTAAAAATCTTTTGTTGTTTTCGAGCTTTGGGATATTTTATATATAAAAAATACATGTTTTGCGCCCTTTTCTCAATTTTACAACATAAGCCTACCTTAGGAAGTATGCCCAACCTTAACCGCAACCCTAGGTTTTAACCTCTAAAACCCTAAACATATTTTAAGTACCCTGGCCAAAATCTTGTGTTTTTTTGGAGCTATGGGATATTTTATATATCAAAAATACATGTTTTGCACCCTTTTCTAAATTTTACAACATAAGGCCACCTTGGGAAGTATGCCCAACCTTAACCACAACCCTAATATTTAAACCATAAAACCATAAACATATTTTAAGTACCCTAGTAAAAATCTTGAGTTTTTTGGAGCTTTGGGCTATTTTATATATCAAAAATACATGTTTTGCTCCCTTTTTCTCAATTTTACAACATAAGCCCACCTTGGGAAGTATGTCCAACCTTAACCACAACCCAAATATTTAAACCCTAAAACCCTAAACATATTTTGAGTACCCTAATAAAAGTCTTGGGTTTCTTGGAGAATTGAGGTATTTTATATATCAAAAATATATGTTTTGTGCCATTTTATCGATTTTACAACATAAGCCCACCTATGGAAGTATGCCCAACCTTAACCGCAACCCTAAATTTCTAACCATAAAACCATAAACATATTGTAAGTACCCTAGTAAAAATCTTGTGTTTTTTGGAGCTTTGGGCTATTTTATATATCAAAAATACATGTTTTGCTCCCTTTTTCTCAATTTTACAACATAAGCCCACCTTGGGAAGTATGCCCAACCTTAACCACAACCCAAATATTTAAACCCTAAAACCCTAAACATATTTTGAGTACCCTAATAAAACTCTTGGGTTTCTTGGAGCATTGAGCTATTTTATATATCAAAAATATATGTTTTGCGCCATTTTATCGCTTTTACAACATAAGCCCACATATGGACGTATACGAAACCTTAACCGCAACCCTAAATTTCTAACCATAAAACCATAAACATATTGTAAGTACCCTAGTAAAAACCTTTGGTTTTTTCGAGCTTTGAGCTATTTTATATATCAAAAATAGATGTTTTGTGCCCTTTTTCTCAATTTTATAACATAAGCCCACCTTGGGAAGTATGCCCAACCTTATCCACAACCCTAATATTTAAACCCTAAAACCCTAAACATATTTTAAGTACCCTAGTAAAAACATTGTTTTGTTTTGAAGCTTTTGGATATTTTATATATTTAATACATGTTTTGCGCCCCTTTCTCAATTTTACAACATATGGCCACCTTGGGAAGTATGCCCAACCTTAACCACACCCAAATATTTAAACCCTAAAACCCTAAACATATTTTAAGTACCCTAGTAAAAATCTTTTTTTTTTTTGGAGTTTTGGGATATTTTATATATCAAAAATACATGTTTTGCGCCCTTTTCTCAATTTTACAACATAAGCCTACCTTGGGAAGTATGCCCAACCTTAACCGCAACCCTAAGTTTTAACCTCTAAAACCCTAAACATATTTTAAGTACCTGGCCAAAATCTTGTGTTTTTTTGGAGCTTTGGGATATTTTATATATCAAAAATACATGTTTTGCACCCTTTTCTCAATTTTACAACATAAGGCCACCTTGGGAAGTATGCCCAACCTTAACCACAACCCTATTATTTAAACCCTAAAACAATAAACATATTTTAAGTACCCTAGTAAAAATCTTGTGTTTTTTGGAGCTTTGGGCTATTTTATATATCAAAAATACATGTTTTGCTCCATTTTTCTCAATTTTACAACATAAGCCCACCTTGGGAAGTATTCCCAACCTCAACGACAACCCTAATATTTAAACCCTAAAACCCTAAACATATTTTAAGTACCATAGTAAAAATCTTGGGTTTTTTGGGGCTTTGGCCTATTTTATATATCAAAAATACATGTTTTGCGCCCTTTTTCTCAATTTTTCAACATAAGCCCACCTTGGAAAGTATGCCCAACCTTAACCACAACCCTAATATTTAAACCCTAAAACCCTAAACATATTTTAAGTACCATAGTAAAAATCTTGTGTTTTTTTGGAGCTTTGGGCTATTTTATATATCAAAAATACATGTTTTGCTCACTTTTTCCCAATTTTACAACATAAGCCCACCTTGGGAAGTATGCCCAACCTTAACCACAACCCTAATATTTAAACCCAAAAACCATAAACATATTTTCAAGACCCTAGTAAAAATCTTGGGTTTTTTGGAGCTTTGGGCTATTTTATATATCAAAAATACATGTTTTGCGCCATTTTCTCAATTTTACAGCATAAGCCCACCTTGGGAAGTATGCCCAACCTTATCCGCAACCCTAAGTTTTAAACACTAAAACCATAAACATATTTTAAGTACCCTGGCCAAAATCTTGTGTTTTTATTTTGAGCTTTGGGATATTTTATATATCAAAAATACATGTTTTGCCCCCTTTTCTCAATAGTACAACATATAGCCACCTTTGGAAGTATGCCCTACCTTAACCGCAACCTTAAGTTTTGAACTATAAAACCCTAAACATATTTTAAGTACCCTGTCCAAAATCTTGTGTTTTTTTTGGAGCTTTGGGCTATTTTATATATCAAAAATACATGATTTGCACCTTTTTACTCAATTTTACAACATAAGCCCACCTTGCGAAGTATGCCCAACCTTAACCACAACCCTAATATTTAAACCCTAAAACCCTAAACATATTTTAAGTACCCTAGTAAAAATCTTGGGTTTTTTTGGAGCTTTGGGCTATTTTATATATCAAAAATACATGTTTTGCGCCCTTTTTCTCAATTTAACAACATAAGCCCACCTTGGGAAGTATGCCCAACCTTATCCGCAACCCTAAGTTTTAAACACTAAAACCCTATACATATTTTAAGTACCCTAGCCAAAATCTTATGTTTGTTTTGGAGCTTTGGGCTATTTTATATATCAAAAATACATGTTTTGCGCCCTTTTCTCAATTTTACAACATGAGCCCACCTTAGAAAGTACGCCCAACCTTATCCGCAACCCTAAGTTTTAAACACTAAAACCCTAAACATATTTTAAGTACCCTGGCTAAAATCTTGTGTTTTTTTGGAGCTTTGGGCTATTTTATATATCAAAAATACATGTTTTGCACCCTTTTCCTCAATTTTACAACATAAGCCCACCTTGCGAAGTCTGCCCAACCTTAACCACAATCCTAATATTTAAACCCTAAAACCCTAAACATATTTTAAGTGCTCTGGTAAGAATCCTTGGTTTTTTGGAGCTTTGGGCTATTTTATATATCAAAAATACATGTTTTGCCCCCTTTTTCTCAATTTTACAACATAAGCCCACCTTGGGAAGTATGCCCAACCTTATCCGCAACCCTAAGTTTTAAACACTAAAACCCTAAACATATTTTAAGTACCCTGTCTAAAATCTTGTGTTTTTTTGGAGCTTTGGGCTATTTTATATATCAAAAATACATGTTTTGCACCCTTTTTCCCAATTTTACAACATAAGCCCACCTTGCGAAGTATGCCCAACCTTAAACACAACCCTAATATTTAAACCCTAAAACCCTAAACATATTTTAAGTACCCTAGTAAAAATCTTGGGTTTTTTGGAGCTCTGGGTTATTTTATATATCAAAAATACATGCTTTGCGCCTTTTTTCTCAATTTAACAACATAAGCCCACCTTGGGAAGTATGCCCAACCTTATCCGCAACCCTAAGTTTTAAACACTAAAACCCTAAATATATTTTAAGTACCCTGGCCAATATCTTGTATTTTTTTTTGGAGCTTTGGGCTATTTTATATATAAAAAATACATCTTTTGCGCCCTTTTCTCAATTTCACAACATGAGCCCACCTTGGAAACTACGCCTAACCTTATCCGCAACCCTAAGTTTTAAACACTAAAACCTTAAACATATTTTAAGTAACCTGACTAAAATCTTGTATTTTTTTGGAGCTTTGGGATATTTTATATATCAAAAAGACATGTTTTGCCACCTTTTCTCAATTTTACAACATAAGGCCACCTTGGGAAGTATGCCCAACCTTAACCACATCACTAATATTTAAACCCTAAAACCCTAAACATATTATAAGTACCCTGGCTAAAATCTTGTGTTTTTTTAGAGCTTTGGGCTATTTTATATATCAAAAATACATGTTTTGCTCCATTTTTCTCAATTTTACAACATAAGCCCACCTTGCGAAGTATGCCCAACCTTAACCACAACCCTTATATTTAAACGCTAAAACCCGAAACATATTTTAAGTACCCTGGTAAAAATCTTGGGTTTTTTGGAGCTTTGGGATATTTTATATATCAAAAATACATGTTTTGCCCCCTTTTCTCAATTTTACAACATATAGCCACCTTTGGAAGTATGCCCTACCTTAACCGCAACCTTAAATTTTGAACTATAAAACCCTAAACATATTTTAAGTACCCTGGCCAAAATCTTGTGTTTTGTTTGGAGCTTTGGGCTATTTTATATATCAAAAATACATGTTTTGCACCTTTTTACTCAATTTTACAACATAAGCCCACCTTGCGAAGTATGCCCAACCTTAACCACAACCCTAATATTTAAACCCTAAAACCCTAAAGATATTTTAACTACCCTAGTAAAAATCTTGGGTTTTTTAGGAGCTTTGGGCTATTTTATATATCAAAAATACATGTTTTGCGCCATTTTTCTCAATTTAACAACATAAGCCCACCTTGGGAAGTATGCCCACCTTGGGAAGTATGCCCAACCTTTTCCGGAACCCTAAGTTTTAAACACTTAAACCCTAAACATATTTTAAGTACCCTGGCCAAAATCTTGTGTTTTTTTTGGAGTTTTGGGCTATTTTATATGTCAAAAATACATGTTTTGCGGTCTTTTCTCAATTTTACAACATGAGCCCACCTTGGAAAGTACGCCCAACCTTATTCGCAACCCTAAGTTTTAAACACTAAAACCCTAAACATATTTTAAGTACCCTGACTAAAATCTTGTATTTTTTTTGGAGCTTTGGGATATTTTATATATCAAAAAGACATGTTTTGCCACCTTTTCTCAATTTTACAACATAAGGCCACCTTGGGAAGTATGCCCAACCTTAACCACATCACTAATATTTAAACCCTAAAACCCTAAACATATTATAAGTACCCTGGCCAAAATCTTGTGCTTTTTTGGAGCTTTGGGCTATTTTATATATCAAAAATACATGTTTTGCTCCCTTTTTCTCAATTTTACAACATAAGCCCACCTTGTGAAGTATGCCCAACCTTAACCACAACCCTTATATTTAAACCCTAAAACCCTAAACATATTTTAAGTACCCTGGTAAAAATCTTGGGTTTTTTGGAGCTTTGGGCTATTTTATATATAAAAAATACATGTTTTGCCCCCTTTTCTCAATTTTACAACATATAGCCACCTTTGGAAGTATGCCCTACCTTAACCGCAACCTTAAGTTTTGAACTATAAAACCCTAAACATATTTTAAGTACCCTGACCAAAATCTTGTGTTTTGTTTGGACCTTTGGGCTATTTTATATATCAAAAATACATGTTTTGCACCTTTTTACTCAATTTTACAACATAAGCCCACCTTGCGAAGTATGCCCAACCTTAACCACACACTAATATTTAAACCCTAAAACCCTAAACATATTTTAAGTACCCTAGTAAAAATCTTGGGTTTTTTCGGAGCTTTGGGCTATTTTATATATCAAAAATACATGTTTTGCGCCCTTTTTCTCAATTTAAAAACATAAGCCCACCTTGGGAAGTATGCCCAACCTTATCCGCAACCCTAAGTTTTAAACACTTAAACCCTAAACATATTTTAAGTACCCTGGCCAAAATCTTTTGTTTTTTTTTGGAGCTTTGGGCTATTTTATATATCAAAAATACATGTTTTTCGCCCTTTTCTCAATTTTACAACATGAGCCCACCTTGGAAAGTACGCCCAACCTTATCCGCAACCCTAAGTTTTAAACACTAAAACCCTAAACATATTTTAAGTACCCTGGCTAAAATCTTGTGTTTTTTTGGAGCTTTGGGTTGTTTTATATATCAAAAATACATGTTTTGCACCGCTTTTCTCAATTTTACAACATAAGCCCACCTTGCGAAGTATGCCCAACCTTAACCACAACCCTAATATTTAAACCCTAAAACCCTAAACATATTTTAAGTACCCTAGTAAAAATCTTGGGTTTTTTGGAGCTTTGGGCTATTTTATATATCAAAAATACATGCTTTGCGCCCTTTTTCTCAATTTAACAACATAAGCCCACCTTGGGAATATGCCCAACCTTATCCGCAGCCCTAAGTTTTGAACACTAAGACCCTAAACATATTTTAAGTACCCTGGACAAAATCTTGTGTTTTTTTTTGGAGCTTTGGGCTATTTTATATATCAAAAATACATGTTTTGCGCCCTTTTCGCAATTTTACAACATTAGCCCACCTTGGAAAGTACGCCCAATCTTATCCGCAACCCTAAGTTTTAAACACTAAAACCTTAAACATATTTTAAGTAACCTGACTAAAATCTTGTATTTTTTTTGGAGCTTTGGGATATTTTATATATCAAAGAGACATGTTTTGCCACCTTTTCTCAATTTTACAACATAAGGCCACCTTGGGAAGTATGCCCAACCTTAACCACAACCCTAATATTTAAACCCTAAAACCCTAAACATATTTGAAGTACCAAAGTAAAAATCTATGGTTTTTTAAAACTTTGGGCTACTTTATATACCAAGAATATATGTTTTGCGCCCTTTTCTCAATTTTACAACATAAGACCACCTTTGGAAGTATGCCCAACCTTAACCACAACCCCAATATTTAAACCCTAAAACCCTAAACATATTTTAAGTACCATAGTAAAAATATTGGGTTTTTTGGAGCTTTGGCCTATTTTATATATCAAAAATACATGTTTTGCGCCATTTTTCTCAATTTTACAACATAAACCCGCCTTGGGAAGTATGCCCAACCTTAACCACAGCCCTAATATTTTAACCCTAAAACCATAAACATATTTTAAAGACCCTAGTAAAAATCTTGGGTTTTTTGGAGCTTTGGGCTATTTTATATATCATCAATACATGTTTTGCGCCCTTTTCTCAAATTAACAACATATAGCCACTTTTGGAAGTATGTCCAACCTTAACCGCAACCCTAAGTTTTTAACTATAAAACCCTAAACATATTTTAAGTACCCTGGCCAAAATCTTGTGTTTTTTTTTTGGAGCTTTGGGCTATTTTATATATCAAAAATACATGTTTTGCACCATTTTTCTCAATTTTACAACATAAGCCCACCTTGCGAAGTATGCCCAACCTTAACCACAACCCTAATATTTAAACCCTAAAACCCTTAACATATTTTAAGTGCCCTAGTAAAAATCTTGTGTTTTTTGGAGCTTTGGGCTATTTTATATATCAAAAATACATGTTTTGCCCCCTTTTTCTCAATTTTACAACATAAGCCCACCTTGGGAAGTATGCCCAACCTTAACCGCCACCCTAAGTTTAAACACTAAAACCCTAAACATATTTTAAGTACCCTCGCCAAAATCTTGTGTTTTTTTTTTGAGCTTTGGGATATTTTATATATCAAAAATACATGTTTTGCCCCTTTTTCTCAATTTTACAACATAAGGCCACCTTGGGAAGTATGCCCAACCTTAACCGCAACCCTAATATTTAAACCCTAAAACCCTAAACATATTTTAAGTACCCTGGTAAAAATCTTGTGTTTTTTGGAGCTTTGGGCTATTTTATATATAAAAAATACATGTTTTGCCCCCTTTTCTCAATTTTACAACATATAGCCACCTTTGGAAGTATGCCCTACCTTAACCGCAACCTTAAGTTTTGAACTATAAAACCCTAAACATATTTTAAGTACCCTGACCAAAATCTTGTGTTTTGTTTGGACCTTTGGGCTATTTTATATATCAAAAATACATGTTTTGCACCTTTTTACTCAATTTTACAACATAAGCCCACCTTGCGAAGTATGCCCAACCTTAACCACACACTAATATTTAAACCCTAAAACCCTAAACATATTTTAAGTACCCTAGTAAAAATCTTGGGTTTTTTCGGAGCTTTGGGCTATTTTATATATCAAAAATACATGTTTTGCGCCCTTTTTCTCAATTTAAAAACATAAGCCCACCTTGGGAAGTATGCCCAACCTTATCCGCAACCCTAAGTTTTAAACACTTAAACCCTAAACATATTTTAAGTACCCTGGCCAAAATCTTTTGTTTTTTTTTGGAGCTTTGGGCTATTTTATATATCAAAAATACATGTTTTTCGCCCTTTTCTCAATTTTACAACATGAGCCCACCTTGGAAAGTACGCCCAACCTTATCCGCAACCCTAAGTTTTAAACACTAAAACCCTAAACATATTTTAAGTACCCTGGCTAAAATCTTGTGTTTTTTTGGAGCTTTGGGTTGTTTTATATATCAAAAATACATGTTTTGCACCGCTTTTCTCAATTTTACAACATAAGCCCACCTTGCGAAGTATGCCCAACCTTAACCACAACCCTAATATTTAAACCCTAAAACCCTAAACATATTTTAAGTACCCTAGTAAAAATCTTGGGTTTTTTGGAGCTTTGGGCTATTTTATATATCAAAAATACATGCTTTGCGCCCTTTTTCTCAATTTAACAACATAAGCCCACCTTGGGAATATGCCCAACCTTATCCGCAGCCCTAAGTTTTGAACACTAAGACCCTAAACATATTTTAAGTACCCTGGACAAAATCTTGTGTTTTTTTTTGGAGCTTTGGGCTATTTTATATATCAAAAATACATGTTTTGCGCCCTTTTCGCAATTTTACAACATTAGCCCACCTTGGAAAGTACGCCCAATCTTATCCGCAACCCTAAGTTTTAAACACTAAAACCTTAAACATATTTTAAGTAACCTGACTAAAATCTTGTATTTTTTTTGGAGCTTTGGGATATTTTATATATCAAAGAGACATGTTTTGCCACCTTTTCTCAATTTTACAACATAAGGCCACCTTGGGAAGTATGCCCAACCTTAACCACAACCCTAATATTTAAACCCTAAAACCCTAAACATATTTGAAGTACCAAAGTAAAAATCTATGGTTTTTTAAAACTTTGGGCTACTTTATATACCAAGAATATATGTTTTGCGCCCTTTTCTCAATTTTACAACATAAGACCACCTTTGGAAGTATGCCCAACCTTAACCACAACCCCAATATTTAAACCCTAAAACCCTAAACATATTTTAAGTACCATAGTAAAAATATTGGGTTTTTTGGAGCTTTGGCCTATTTTATATATCAAAAATACATGTTTTGCGCCATTTTTCTCAATTTTACAACATAAACCCGCCTTGGGAAGTATGCCCAACCTTAACCACAGCCCTAATATTTTAACCCTAAAACCATAAACATATTTTAAAGACCCTAGTAAAAATCTTGGGTTTTTTGGAGCTTTGGGCTATTTTATATATCATCAATACATGTTTTGCGCCCTTTTCTCAAATTAACAACATATAGCCACTTTTGGAAGTATGTCCAACCTTAACCGCAACCCTAAGTTTTTAACTATAAAACCCTAAACATATTTTAAGTACCCTGGCCAAAATCTTGTGTTTTTTTTTTGGAGCTTTGGGCTATTTTATATATCAAAAATACATGTTTTGCACCATTTTTCTCAATTTTACAACATAAGCCCACCTTGCGAAGTATGCCCAACCTTAACCACAACCCTAATATTTAAACCCTAAAACCCTTAACATATTTTAAGTGCCCTAGTAAAAATCTTGTGTTTTTTGGAGCTTTGGGCTATTTTATATATCAAAAATACATGTTTTGCCCCCTTTTTCTCAATTTTACAACATAAGCCCACCTTGGGAAGTATGCCCAACCTTAACCGCCACCCTAAGTTTAAACACTAAAACCCTAAACATATTTTAAGTACCCTCGCCAAAATCTTGTGTTTTTTTTTTGAGCTTTGGGATATTTTATATATCAAAAATACATGTTTTGCCCCTTTTTCTCAATTTTACAACATAAGGCCACCTTGGGAAGTATGCCCAACCTTAACCGCAACCCTAATATTTAAACCCTAAAACCCTAAACATATTTTAAGTACCCTGGTAAAAATCTTGTGTTTTTTGGAGCTTTGGGCTATTTTATATATAAAAAATACATGTTTTGCGCCATTTTTCTTAATTTTACAACATAAGCCCACCTTGGAAAGTATGCCCAAACTTAACCACAACCCTAATATTTAAACCCTAATACCCTAAACTTATTTTAAATACCATAGTAAAACTCTTGGGTTTTTTGGAGCTTTGGGCTATTTTATATCTCAAAAATACATGTTTTGCGCCATTTTTCTCAATTTGACAACATAAGCCCACCTTGGGAAGTAGGACCAACCTAAACCACAACCCAAATATTTAAACCCTAAAACCTTAAACATATTTTAAGTACCGTAGTAAAAATATTTTGTTTTTTTGGAGCTTTGGGATATTTTATATATCAAAAATACATGTTTTGCGCCCTTTTCTCAATTTTACAACATAAGCCTACCTTGGGAAGTATGCCCAACCTTAACCGCAACCCAAAGTGTTAACCTCTAAAACCCTAAACATATTTTAAGTACCCTGGCCAAAATCTTGTGTTTTTTTGGAGCTTTCGGATATTTTATATATAAAAAATACATGTTTTGCACCATTTTCTCAATTTTACAACATAAGGCCACCTTGGGAAGTATGCCCAACCTTAACCACAACCCTAATATTTAAACCCTAAAACCATAAACATATTTTAAGTACCCTAGTAAAAATCTTGGGTTTTTTAGAGCTTTAGGTTATTTTATATATCAAAAATACATGTTTTGCTCCCTTTTTCTTAATTTTACAACATAAGCCCACCTTGGGATGTATGCCCAACCTTAACCACAACCCTAATATTTAAACCCTAAAACCCTAAACATATTTTAAGTACCCTAATAAAAATCTTTTGATTTTTTCGAGCATTGGGATATTTTATATCAAAAATACATGTTTTGCGCGCTTTTCTCAATTTCACAACATAAGCCTACCTTGGGAAGTATGCCCAACCTTAACCACAACCCTAATATTTAAACCCTAAAACCATAAAATTATTTTAAGTACCCTAGTAAAAATCTTTTGTTTTTTTCGAGCATTGGGATATTTTATATCAAAAATACATGTTTTGCGCGCTTTTCTCAATTTCACAACATAAGCCTACCTTGGGTAGTATGCCCAACCTTAACCGCAACCCTAAGTTTTAACCTCTAAAACCCTAAACATATTTTAAGTACCCTGGCCAATATCTTGTGTTTTTTTGGAGCTTTGGGATATTTTATATATCAAAAATACATGTTTTGCACCCTTTTCTCAATTTTACAACATAAGGCCACCTTGGGAAGTATGCCCAACCATAACCACAACCCTAATATTTAAACCCTAAAACCATAAACATATTTTTAGTACCCTAGTAAAAATCTTGGGTTTTTTGGAGCTTTAGGCTATTTTATATATCAAAAATACATGTTTTGCTCCATTTTTCTCAATTTTACAACATAATCCCACCTTGGGAAGTATGCCCAACCTTAACCACAACCCTAATATTTAAACCCAAAAACCATAAACATATTTTCAAGACCCTAGTAAAAATCTTGGATTTTTTGGAGCTTTGGGCTATTTTATATATCAAAAATACATGTTTTGCTCCCTTTTCACAATTTTACAACATAAGCCCACCTATGGAAGTACACCCAACCTTAACCGCAACCCTAAGTTTTAAACACTAAAACCCTAAACATATTTTAAGTACCCTCGCCAAAATCTTGTGTTTTTTTTTGAGCTTTGGGATATTTTATATATCAAAAATACATGTTTTGCCCCTTTTTTCTCAATTTTACAACATAAGGCCACCTTGGGAAGTTTGCCCAACCTTAACCGCAACCCTAATATTTAAACCCTAAAACCCTAAACATATTTTAAGTACCCTGGTAAAAATCTTTAGTTTTTTGGAGCTTTGGGCTATTTTATATATCAAAAATACATGTTTTGCGCCATTTTTCTTAATTTTACAACATAAGCCCACCTAGGAAAGTATGCCCAAACTTAACCACAACCCTAATATTTAAACCCTAATACCCTAAACTTATTTTAAATACCATAGTAAAACTCTTGGGTTTTTTGGAGCTTTGGGCTATTTTATATCTCAAAAATACATGTTTTGCGCCATTTTTCTCAATTTTACAACATAAGCCCACCTTGGGAAGTATGACCAACCTTAACCACAACCCAAATATTTAAACCCTAAAACCTTAAACATATTTAAAGTACCCTAGTAAAAATATTTTGTTTTTTTGGAGCTTTGGGATATTTTATATATCAAAAATACATGTTTTGCGCCCTTTTCTCAATTTTACAACATAAGCCTACCTTGGGAAATATGCCCAACCTTAACCGCAACCCAAAGTTTTAACCTCTAAAACCCTCAACATATTTTAAGTACCCTGTCCAAAATCTTGTGTTTTTTTGGAGCTTTGGGATATTTTATATATCAAAAATACATGTTTTGCACCCTTTTCTAAATTTTACAACATAAGGCCACCTTGGTAAGTATGCCCAACCTTAAAACACAACCCAAATATTTAAACCCTAAAACCCTAAACATATTTTGAGTACCCTAATAAAAGTCTTGGGTTTCTTGGAGAATTGAGGTATTTTATATATCAAAAATATATGTTTTGTGCCATTTTATCGATTTTACAAAATAAGCCCACCTATGGAAGTATGCCCAACCTTATCCGCAACCCCAAATTTCTAACCATAAAACCATAAACATATTGTAAGTACCCTAGTAAAAATCTTAGGTTTTTTCGAGCTTTGGGCTATTTTATATATCAAAAATACATATTTTGTGCCCTTTTTCTCAATTTTACAACATAAGCCCACCTTGGGAAGTATGCCCAACCTTAACCACAACCCTAATATTTAAACCCAAAAACCATAAACATATTTTCAAGACCCTAGTAAAAATCTTGGGTTTTTTTGGAGCTTTGGGCTATTTTATATATCAAAAATACATGTTTTGCGCCCTTTTCTCAATTTTACAACATAAGCCCACCTTGGGAAGTACGCCCAACCTTATCCGCAACCCTAAGTTTTAAACACTAAAACCCTAAACATATTTTAAGTACCCTGGCCAAAATCTTGTGTTTTTTTTTTGAGCTTTGGGATATTTTATAAATAAAAAATACATGTTTTGCCCCCCTTTCTCAATTTTACAACATAATGCCACCTTGGGAAGTATGCCCAACCTGAACCGCAACCCTAATATTTAAACCCTAAAACCCTAAACATATTTTAAGTACTCTAGTAAAAATCTTTGGTTTTTTGGAGCTTTGGGCTATTTTATATATCAAAAATACATGTTTTGCGCCCTTTTTCTCAATTGCACAACATAAGCCCACCTTGGAAAGTATGCCCAAACTTAACCACAACCCTAATATTTAAACCTTAAAACCATAAACATATATTAAAGGCCCTAGTAAAATTCTTGTGTTTCTCGGAGCTTTGAGCTATTTTATATATCAAAAATACATGTTTTGCGCCCTTTTCTCGATTTTATAACATAAGCCCACCTAGGGAAGTATGCCCAACCTTAACCGCAACCCTAAATTTCTAACCATAAAAAACTAAACAAATTTTAAGTACCCTAGTAAAAATCTTGGGTTTTTTGGAGCTTTGGGCTGTTTTATATATCAAAAATACATTTTATGAGCTCTTTTTCTCAATTTTACAACATAAGCCCACCTTGGGAAGTATGCCCCACCTTAACCACAACACTAATATTTAAACCCTAAAAACCTAAACCTATTTTAAGTACCCTGGCCAAAATCTTGTGTTTTTTTGGAGTTTTGGGCTATTTTATATATCAAAAACACATGTTTTGCTCCCTTTTTCTCAATTTTACAACATAAGCCCACCTTGGGAAGTATGCCCAACCTTAACCACAACTCTAATATTTATACCTTAAATCCCTAACCATATTTGAAGTACCCCGGTAAAAATCTTGGGTTTTTTGGAGCTTTGGTGCTATTTTATATATCAAAAATACATGTTTTGCACCATTTTCTCAATTTGACAACATAAGCCCACCTAGGGAAGTATTCCCAACCTTAACAACAATCCTAATATTTAAACCATAAAACCCTAAACATATTTTAAGTACCATAGTAAAACTCTTGGGTTTTTTTGAACTTTGGGCTATTTTATATATCAAAAATACATGTTTTGCCATCTTTTCTCAATTTTACAACATAAGCCGACCTTGGGAAGTATGCCCAACCTTTACCACAACCCTAATATTTAAACCCTAAAACCATAAACATAGTTTAAAGACCCTAGTAAATATCTTGGGTTTTTTGGAGCTTTGGGCTATTTTATATATCAAAAATACATGTTTTGAGCCCTTTTTCTCAATTTTACAACATAAGCCCACCTTGGGAAGTATGCCCAACCTTAAACACAACCCTATTATTTAAACCCTAAAACCAAACATATTTTAAAGACCCTAGTAAAAATCTCGGGTTTTTTGGAGCTTTGGGCTATTTTATATATCAAAAATACATGTTTTGCCCCCTTTTCTCAATTTTACAACATACGGCCACCTTGGGAAGTATCCCCAACCTTAACCGCAACCCTAATATTTAAACCCTAAAACCCTAAACATATTTTAAGTACCCTGGTAAAAATCTTTGGTTTTTTGGAGCTTTGGGCTATTTTATATATCAAAAATACATGTTTTGCGTCATTTTTCTCAATTTTACAACATAAGCCCACCTTGGGAAGTATGCCCAAACTTAACCACAACCCTAATATTTAAACCCTAATACCCAAAACATATTTTAAATACCATAGTAAAACTCTTGGGTGTTTTGGAGCTTTGGGCTATTTTATATCTTAAAAATACATGTTTTGCGCCCCTTTCTCAATTTTACAACATAAGACCACCTTAGGAAGTATGCCCAACCTTAACCACAACCCAAATATTTAAACCCTAAAACCCTAAACATATTTTAAGTACCCTAGTAAAAATCTTTTGTTGTTTTCGAGCTTTGGGATATTTTATATATCAAAAATACATGTTTTGCGCCCTTTTCTCAATTTTACAACATAAGCCTACCTTAGGAAGTATGCCCAACCTTAACGGCAACCCTAGGTTTTAACCTCTAAAACCCTAAACATATTTTAAGTACCCTGGCCAAAATCTTGTGTTTTTTTGGAGCTTTGGATATTTTATATATCAAAAATACATGTTTTGCACCCTTTTCTTAATTTTACAACATAAGGCCACCTTGGGAAGTATGCCCAACCTTAACCACAACCCTAATATTTAAACCATAAAACCATAAACATATTTTAAGTACCCTAGTAAAAATCTTGAGTTTTTTGGAGCTTTGGGCTATTTTATATATCAAAAATACATGTTTTGCTCCCTTTTTCTCAATTTTACAACATAAGCCCACCTTGGGAAGTATGTCCAACCTTAACCACAACCCAAATATTTAAACCCTAAAACCCTAAACATATTTTGAGTACCCTAATAAAAGTCTTGGGTTTCTTGGAGAATTGAGGTATTTTATATATCAAAAATATATGTTTTGTGCCATTTTATCGATTTTACAACATAAGCCCACCTATGGAAGTATGCCCAACCTTAACCGCAACCCTAAATTTCTAACCATAAAACCATAAACATATTGTAAGTACCCTAGTAAAAATCTTGTGTTTTTTGGAGCTTTGGGCTATTTTATATATCAAAAATACATGTTTTGCTCCATTTTTCTCAATTTTACAACATAAGCCCACCTTGGGAAGTATGCCCAACCTTAACAACAACCCAAATATTTAAACCCTAAAACCCTAAACATATTTTGAGTACCCGAATAAAACTCTTGGGTTTCTTGGAGCATTGAGCTATTTTATATATCAAAAATATATGTTTTGCGCCATTTTATCGCTTTTACAACATAAGCCCACATATGGACGTATACGAAACCTTAACCGCAACCCTAAATTTCTAACCATAAAACCATAAACATATTGTAAGTACCCTAGTAAAAACCTTTGGTTTTTTCGAGCTTTGAGCTATTTTATATATCAAAAATACATGTTTTGTGCCCTTTTTCTCAATTTTATAACATAAGCCCACCTTGGGAAGTATGCCCAACCTTATCCACAACCCTAATATTTAAACCCTAAAACCCTAAACATATTTTAAGTACCCTAGTAAAAACTTTATTTTGTTTTGAAGCTTTTGGATATTCTATATATTTAATACATGTTTTGCGCCCCTTTCTCAATTTTACAACATATGGCCACCTTGGGAAGTATGCCCAACCTTAACCACACCCCAAATATTTAAACCCTAAAACCCTAAACATATTTTAAGTACCCTAGTAAAAATATTTTTTTTTTTTGGAGTTTTGGGATATTTTATATATCAAAAATACATGTTCTGCGCCCTTTTCTCAATTTTACAACATAAGCCTACCTTGGGAAGTATGCCCAACCTTAACCACAACCCTAATATTTAAACCCAAAAACCATAAACATATTTTCAAGACCCTAGTAAAAATCTTGGGTTTTTTTGGAGCTTTGGGCTATTTTATATATCAAAAATACATGTTTTGCGCCCTTTTCTCAATTTTACAACATAAGCCCACCTTGGAAAGTACGCCCAACCTTATCCGCAACCCTAAGTTTTAAACACTAAAACCCTAAACATATTTTAAGTACCCTGGCCAAAATCTTGTGTTTTTTTTTGAGCTTTGGGATATTTTATAAATCAAAAATACATGTTTTGCCCCCCTTTCTCAATTTTACAACATAATGCCACCTTGGGAAGTATGCCCAACCTTAACCGCAACCCTAATATTTAAACCCTAAAACCCTAAACATATTTTAAGTACCCTAGTAAAAATCTTTGGTTTTTTGGAGCTTTGGGATATTTTATATATCAAAAATACATGTTTTGCGCCCTTTTTCTCAATTGTACAACATAAGCCCACCTTGGAAAGTATGCCCAAACTTAACCACAACCCTAATATTTAAACCTTAAAACCATAAACATATATTAAAGGCCCTAGTAAAATTCTTGTGTTTCTCGGAGCTTTGAGCTATTTTATATATCAAAAATACATGTTTTGCGCCCTTTTCTCGATTTTATAACATAAGCCCACCTAGGGAAGTATGCCCAACCTTAACCGCAACCCTAAATTTCTAACCATAAAAAACTAAACAAATTTTAAGTACCCTAGTAAAAATCTTGGGTTTTTTGGAGCTTTGGGCTATTTTATATATCAAAAATACATTTTATGAGCTCTTTTTCTCAATTTTACAACATAAGCCCACCTTGGGAAGTATGCCTTACCTTAACCACAACACTAATATTTAAACCCTAAAAACCTAAACTTATTTTAAGTACCCTGGCCAAAATCTTGTGTTTTTTTGGAGTTTTGGGCTATTTTATATATCAAAAACACATGTTTTGCTCCCTTTTTCTCAATTTTACAACATAAGCCCACCTTGGGAAGTATGCCCAACCTTAACCACAACTCTAATATTTATACCTTAAATCCCTAACCATATTTGAAGTACCCCGGTAAAAATCATGGGTTTTTTGGAGCTTTGGTGCTATTTTATTTATCAAAAATACATGTTTTGCACCATTTTCTCAATTTGACAACATAAGCCCACCTAGGGAAGTATTCCCAACCTTAACAACAATCCTAATATTTAAACCATAAAACCCTAAACATATTTTAAGTACCATAGTAAAACTCTTGGGTTTTTTTGAACTTTGGGCTATTTTATATATCAAAAATACATGTTTTGCCCCCTTTTCTCAATTTTACAACATAAGCCGACCTTGGGAAGTATGCCCAACCTTTACCACAACCCTAATATTTAAACCCTAAAACCATAAACATAGTTTAAAGACCCTAGTAAATATCTTGGGGTTTTTTGGAGCTTTGGGCAATTTTATATATCAAAAATACATGTTTTGCGCCCTTTTTCTCAATTTTACAACATAAGCCCACCTTGGGAAGTATGCCCAACCTTAAACACAACCCTAATATTTAAACCCTAAAACCAAACATATTTTAAAGACCCTAGTAAAAATCTTGGGTTTTTTGGAGCTTTGGGCTATTTTATATATCAAAAATACATGTTTTGCCTCCTTTTTCTCAATTTTACAACATAAGCACACCTTAGGAAGTACGCCCAACCTTATCCGCAACCCTAAGTTTTAATCACTAAACCCTAAACATATTTTAAGTACCCTGGCCAAAATCTTGTGTTTTGTTATGAGCTTTGGGATATTTTATATATCAAAAATACATGTTTTACCCCCTTTTCTCAATTTTACAACATAAGGCCACCTTGGGAAGTATGCCCAACCTTAACCGCAACCCTAATATTTAAACCCTAAAACCCTAAACATATTTTAAGTACCCTGGTAAAAATCTTTGGTTTTTTGGAGCTTTGGGCTATTTTATATATCAAAAATACATGTTTTGCGTCATTTTTCTCAATTTTACAACATAAGCCCACCTTGGGAAGTATGCCCAAACTTAACCACAACCCTAATATTTAAACCCTAATACCCTAAACATATTTTAAATACCATAGTAAAACTCTTTGGTTTTTTGGAGCTTTGGGCTATTTTATATCTTAAAAATACATGTTTTGCTCCCCTTTCTCAATTTTACAACATAAGACCACCTTAGGAAGTATGCCCAACCTTAACCACAACCCAAATATTTAAACCCTAAAACCCTAAACATATTTTAAGTACCCTAGTAAAAATCTTTTGTTGTTTTCGAGCTTTGGGATATTTTATATATCAAAAATACATGTTTTGCGCCCTTTTCTCAATTTTACAACATAAGCCTACCTTAGGAAGTATGCCCAACCTTAACCGCAACCCTAGGTTTTAACCTCTAAAACCCTAAACATATTTTAAGTACCCTGGCCAAAATCTTGTGTTTTTTTGGAGCTTTGGATATTTTATATATCAAAAATACATGTTTTGCACCCTTTTCTAAATTTTACAACATAAGGCCACCTTGGGAAGTATGCACAACCTTAACCACAACCCTAATATTTAAACCATAAAACCATAAACATATTTTAAGTACCCTAGTAAAAATCTTGAGTTTTTTGGAGCTTTGGGCTATTTTATATATCAAAAATACATGTTTTGCTCAAGGAAATGGTTCTAGGCCCTCATTAAGCACCTATAAAACACAATTGGCCCAACTAAGACCCGGTTTGTAAAATTGGCCCTCATTAAGCATTTGTAAAATAAGAAAAGACCCATTTAACGTTGATATTGTAAAAACGGCCCTTTCACTACCGATAATACCCTTCTGGTTTATGCAAACAAATGTTTGCATTTTATGGTATGTCATTGTTTCGAGTATGCAAACAAGTTTTTGCATTTAATCTTTATGTGTTGTCACTGATGCAAACAAGTCTTTACATTTTCTAGTTTATCTTGTCGTTGTTTCGAGTATGCAAACAATTCTTTGCATTTACATTTTATGGTTTATGTTGTTGTTTGCAAGTATGCAAACAAGTCTTTGCATTTTATATTTGTATTGTGACTGGTATAAATAAGTATGTTTATATGTTTATGATATGCAAACAAGTCTTTGCATCAGTCGAAGGGTAAACTAGTCCATAAGACACGGAAATCAGCGGTTGGGCCTATTTTACCATTAGTTCCCTAACTGGTCCAATCTTATATTTCCACACCTTAATTGGGTCCGTTTTTTTTTTCCCTGTGTTTTGCTCCCTTTTTCTCAATTTTACAACATAAGCCCACCTTGGGAAGTATGTCCAACCTTAACCACAACCCAAATATTTAAACCCTAAAACCCTAAACATATTTTGAGTACCCTAATAAAAGTCTTGGGTTTCTTGGAGAATTGACGTATTTTATATATCAAAAATATATGTTTTGTGCCATTTTATCGATTTTACAACATAAGCCCACCTATGGAAGTATGCCCAACCTTAACCGCAACCCTAAATTTCTAACCATAAAACCATAAACATATTGTAAGTACCCTAGTAAAAATCTTGTGTTTTTTGGAGCTTTGGGCTATTTTATATATCAAAAATACATGTTTTGCTCCCTTTTTCTCAATTTTACAACATAAGCCCACCTTGGGAAGTATGTTCAACCTTAACCACAACCCAAATATTTAAACCCTAAAACCCTAAACATATTTTGAGTACCCTAATAAAACTCTTGGGTTTCTTGGAGCATTGAGCTATTTTATATATCAAAAATATATGTTTTGCGCCATTTTATCGCTTTTACAACATAAGCCCACATATGGACGTATACGAAACCTTAACCGCAACCCTAAATTTCTAACCATAAAACCATAAACATATTGTAAGTACCCTAGTAAAAACCTTGGTTTTTTCGAGCTTTGAGCTATTTTATATATCAAAAATACATGTTTTGTGCCCTTTTTCTCAATTTTATAACATAAGCCCACCTTGGGAAGTATGCCCAACCTTATCCACAACCCTAATATTTAAACCCTAAAACCCTAAACATATTTTAAGTACCCTAGTAAAAACTTTGTTTTGTTTTGAAGCTTTTGGATATTTTATATATTTAATACATGTTTTGCGCCCCTTTCTCAATTTTACAACATATGGCCACCTTGGGAAGTATGCCCAACCTTAACCACACCCAAAAATTTAAACCCTAAAACCCTAAACATATTTTAAGTACCCTAGTAAAAATCTTTTTTTTTTTTGGAGTTTTGGGATATTTTATATATCAAAAATACATGTTTTGCGCCCTTTTCTCAATTTTACAACATAAGCCTACCTTGGGAAGTATGCCCAACCTTAACCGCAACCCTAAGTTTTAACCTCTAAAACCCTAAACATATTTTAAGTACCTGGCCAAAATCTTGTGTTTTTTTGGAGCTTTGGGATATTTTATATATCAAAAATACATGTTTTGCACCCTTTTCTCAATTTTACAACATAAGGCCACCTTGGGAAGTATGCCCAACCTTAACCACAACCCTAATATTTAAACCCTAAAACAATAAACATATTTTAAGTACCCTAGTAAAAATCTTGTGTTTTTTGGAGCTTTGGGCTATTTTATATATCAAAAATACATGTTTTGCTCCATTTTTCTCAATTTTACAACATAAGCCCACCTTGGGAAGTATTCCCAACCTCAACGACAACCCTAATATTTAAACCCTAAAACCCTAAACATATTTTAAGTACCATAGTAAAAATCTTGGGTTTTTTGGTGCTTTGGCCTATTTTATATATCAAAAATACATGTTTTGCGCCCTTTTTCTCAATTTTTCAACATAAGCCCACCTTGGAAAGTATGCCCAACCTTAACCACAACCCTAATATTTAAACCCTAAAACCCTAAACATATTTTAAGTACCATAGTAAAAATCTTGTGTTTTTTTGGAGCTTTGGGCTATTTTATATATCAAAAATACATGTTTTGCTCACTTTTTCCCAATTTTACAACATAAGCCCACCTTGGGAAGTATGCCCAACCTTAACCACAACCCTAATATTTAAACCCAAAAACCATAAACATATTTTCAAGACCCTAGTAAAAATCTTGGGTTTTTTGGAGCTTTGGGCTATTTTATATATCAAAAATACATGTTTTGCGCCCTTTTCTCAATTTTACAACATAAGCCCACCTTGGGAAGTATGCCCAACCTTATCCGCAACCCTAAGTTTTAAACACTAAAACCATAAACATATTTTAAGTACCCTGGCCAAAATCTTGTGTTTTTATTTTGAGCTTTGGGATATTTTATATATCAAAAATACATGTTTTGCCCCCTTTTCTCAATAGTACAACATATAGCCACCTTTGGAAGTATGCCCTACCTTAACCGCAACCTTAAGTTTTGAACTATAAAACCCTAAACATATTTTAAGTACCCTGTCCAAAATCTTGTGTTTTTTTTGGAGCTTTGGGCAATTTTATATATCAAATATACATGATTTGCACCTTTTTACTCAATTTTACAACATAAGCCCACCTTGCGAAGTATGCCCAACCTTAACCACAACCCTAATATTTAAACCCTAAAACCCTAAACATATTTTAAGTACCCTAGTAAAAATCTTGGGTTTTTTTGGAGCTTTGGGCTATTTTATATATCAAAAATACATGTTTTGCGCCCGTTTTCTCAATTTAACAACATAAGCCCACCTTGGGAAGTATGCCCAACCTTATCCGCAACCCTAAGTTTTAAACACTAAAACCCTATACATATTTTAAGTACCCTAGCCAAAATCTTATGTTTGTTTTGGAGCTTTGGGCTATTTTATATATCAAAAATACATGTTTTGCGCCCTTTTCTCAATTTTACAACATGAGCCCACCTTAGAAAGTACGCCCAACCTTATCCGCAACCCTAAGTTTTAAACACTAAAACCATAAACATATTTTAAGTACCCTGGCTAAAATCTTGTGTTTTTTTGGAGCTTTGGGCTATTTTATATATCAAAAATACATGTTTTGCACCCTTTTCCTCAATTTTACAACATAAGCCCACCTTGCGAAGTCTGCCCAACCTTAACCACAATCCTAATATTTAAACCCTAAAACCCTAAACATATTTTAAGTGCCCTGGTAAGAATCCTTGGTTTTTTGGAACTTTGGGCTATTTTATATATCAAAAATACATGTTTTGCCCCCATTTCTCAATTTTACAACATATAGCCACCTTTGGAAGTATGCCCTACCTTAACCGCAACCTTAAGTTTTGAACTATAAAACCCTAAACATATTTTAAGTACCCTGGCCAAAATCTTGTGTTTTGTTTGGAGCTTTGGGCTATTTTATATATCAAAAATACATGTTTTGCACCTTTTTACTCAATTTTACAACATAAGCCCACCTTGGGAAGTATGCCCAACCTTATCCGCAACCCTAAGTTTTAAACACTAAAACCCTAAACATATTTTAAGTACCCTGGCTAAAATCTTGTGTTTTTTTGGAGCTTTGGGCTATTTTATATATCAAAAATACATGTTTTGCACCCTTTTTCCCAATTTTACAACATAAGCCCACCTTGCGAAGTATGCCCAACCTTAAACACAACCCTAATATTTAAACCCTAAAACCCTAAACATATTTTAAGTACCCTAGTAAAAATCTTGGGTTTTTTGGAGCTTTGGGCTATTTTATATATCAAAAATACATGCTTTGCGAATTTTTTCTCAATTTAACAACATAAGCCCACCTTGGGAAGTATGCCCAACCTTATCCGCAACCCTAAGTTTTAAACACTAAAACCCTAAATATATTTTAAGTACCCTGGCCAATATCTTGTATTTTTTTTTGGAGCTTTGGGCTATTTTATATATAAAAAATACATGTTTTGCGCCCTTTTCTCAATTTCACAACATGAGCCCACCTTGGAAACTACGCCTAACCATATCCGCAACCCTAAGTTTTAAACACTAAAACCTTAAACATATTTTAAGTAACCTGACAAAAATCTAGTATTTTTTTTGGAGCTTTGGGATATTTTATATATCAAAAAGACATGTTTTGCCACCTTTTCTCAATTTTACAACATAAGGCCACCTTGGGAAGTATGCCAAACCTTAACCACATCACTAATATTTAAACCCTAAAACCCTAAACATATTATAAGTACCCTGGCTAAAATCTTGTGTTTTTTTAGAGCTTTGGGCTATTTTATATATCAAAAATACATGTTTTGCTCCATTTTTCTCAATTTTACAACATAAGCCCACCTTGCGAAGTATGCCCAACCTTAACCACAACCCTTATATTTAAACGCTAAAACCCGAAACATATTTTAAGTACCCTGGTAAAAATCTTGGGTTTTTTGGAGCTTTGGGATATTTTATATATCAAAAATACATGTTTTGCCCCCTTTTCTCAATTTTACAACATATAGCCACCTTTGGAAGTATGCCCTACCTTAACCGCAACCTTAAGTTTTGAACTATAAAACCCTAAACATATTTTAAGTACCCTGGCCAAAATCTTGTGTTTTGTTTGGAGCTTTGGGCTATTTTATATATCAAAAATACATGTTTTGCACCTTTTTACTCAATTTTACAACATAAGCCCACCTTGCGAAGTATGCCCAACCTTAACCACAACCCTAAGTTTTAAACACTAAAACCCTAAACATATTTTAAGTACCCTGGCTAAAATCTTGTGTTTTTTTGGAGCTTTGGGCTATTTTATATATCAAAAATATATGTTTTGCGCCCTTTTTCTCAATTTAACAACATAAGCCCACCTTGGGAAGTATGCCCAACCTTATCCGCAACCCTAAGTTTTAAACACTAAAACCCTATACATATTTTAAGTACCCTAGCCAAAATCTTATGTTTGTTTTGGAGCTTTGGTCTATTTTATATATCAAAAATACATGTTTTGCGCCCTTTTCTCAATTTTACAACATGAGCCCACCTTGGAAAGTACGCCCAACCTTATCCGCAACCCTAAGTTTTAAACACTAAAACCCTAAACATATTTTAAGTACCCTGGCTAAAATCTTGTGTTTTTTTGGAGCTTTGGGCTATTTTATATATAAAAAATACATGTTTTGCACCCTTTTTCTCAATTTTACAACATAAGCCCACCTTGCGAAGTATGCCCAACCTTAACCACAATCCTAATATTTAAACCCTAAAACCCTAAACATATTTTAAGTACCCTGGTAAGAATCCTTGGTTTTTTGGAGCTTTGGGCTATTTTATATATCAAAAATACATGTTTTGCCCCCTTTTTCTCAATTTTACAACATAAGCCCACCTTGGGAAGTATGCCCAACCTTATCCGCAACCCTAAGTTTTAAACACTAAAACCCTAAACATATTTTAAGTACCCTGGCTAAAATCTTGTGTTTTTTTGGAGCTTTGGGCTATTTTATATATCAAAAATACATGTTTTGCACCCTTTTTCCCAATTTTACAACATAAGCCCACCTTGCGAAGTATGCCCAACCTTAAACACAACCCTAATATTTAAACCCTAAAACCCTAAACATATTTTAAGTACCCTAGTAAAAATCTTGGGTTTTTTGGAGGTTTGGGCTATTTTATATATCAAAAATACATGCTTTGCGCCTTTTTTCTCAATTTAACAACATAAGCCCACCTTGGGAAGTATGCCCAACCTTATCCGCAACCCTAAGTTTTAAACACTAAAACCCTAAATATATTTTAAGTACCCTGGCCAAAATCTTGTATTTTTTTTTGGAGCTTTGGGCTATTTTATATATAAAAAATACATGTTTTGCGCCCTTTTCTCAATTTCACAACATGAGCCCACCTTGGAAACTACGCCTAACCTTATCCGCAACCCTAAGTTTTAAACACTAAAACCTTAAACATATTTTAAGTAACCTGACTAAAATCTAGTATTTTTTTTGGAGCTTTGGGATATTTTATATATCAAAAAGACATGTTTTGCCACCTTTTCTCAATTTTACAACATAAGCCCACCTTGGGAAATATGCCCAACCTTAACCACATCACTAATATTTAAACCCTAAAACCCTAAACATATTATAAGTACCCTGGCTAAAATCTTGTGTTTTTTTAGAGGTTTGGGCTATTTTATATATCAAAAATACATGTTTTGCTCCATTTTTCTCAATTTTACAACATAAGCCCACCTTGCGAAGTATGCCCAACCGTAACCACAACCCTTATATTTAAACGCTAAAACCCGAAACATATTTTAAGTACCCTGGTAAAAATCTTGGGTTTTTTGGAGCTTTGGGATATTTTATATATCAAAAATACATGTTTTGCCCCCTTTTCTCAATTTTACAACATATAGCCACCTTTGGAAGTATGCCCTACCTTAACCGCAACCTTAAGTTTTGAACTATAAAACCCTAAACATATTTTAAGTACCCTGGGCAAAATCTTGTGTTTTGTTTGGAGCTTTGGGCTATTTTATATATCAAAAATACATGTTTTGCACCTTTTTACTCAATTTTACAACATAAGCCCACCTTGGGAAGTATGCCCAACCTTATCCGCAACCCTAAGTTTTAAACACTAAAACCCTAAACATATTTTAAGTACCCTGGCTAAAATCTTGTGTTTTTTTGGAGCTTTGGGCTATTTTATATATCAAAAATACATGTTTTGCACCCTTTTTCCCAATTTTACAACATAAGCCCACCTTGCGAAGTATGCCCAACCTTAAACACAACCCTAATATTTAAACCCTAAAACCCTAAACATATTTTAAGTACCCTAGTAAAAATCTTGGGTTTTTTGGAGCTTTGGGCTATTTTATATATCAAAAATACATGCTTTGCGCCTTTTTTCTCAATTTAACAACATAAGCCCACCTTGGGAAGTATGCCCAACCTTATCCGCAACCCTAAGTTTTAAACACTAAAACCCTAAATATATTTTAAGTACCCTGGCCAATATCTTGTATTTTTTTTTGGAGCTTTGGGCTATTTTATATATAAAAAATACATGTTTTGCGCCCTTTTCTCAATTTCACAACATGAGCCCACCTTGGAAACTACGCCTAACCTTATCCGCAACCCTAAGTTTTAAACACTAAAACCTTAAACATATTTTAATTAACCTGACTAAAATCTAGTATTTTTTTTGGAGCTTTGGGATATTTTATATATCAAAAAGACATGTTTTGCCACCTTTTCTCAATTTTACAACATAAGTCCACCTTGGGAAGTATGCCAAACCTTAACCACATCACTAATATTTAAACCCTAAAACCCTAAACATATTATAAGTACCCTGGCTAAAATCTTGTGTTTTTTTAGAGCTTTGGGCTATTTTATATATCAAAAATACATGTTTTGCTCCATTTTTCTCAATTTTACAACATAAGCCCACCTTGCGAAGTATGCCCAACCTTAACCACAACCCTTATATTTAAACGCTAAAACCCGAAACATATTTTAAGTACCCTGGTAAAAATCTTGGGTTTTTTGGAGCTTTGGGATATTTTATATATCAAAAATACATGTTTTGCCCCCTTTTCTCAATTTTACAACATATAGCCACCTTTGGAAGTATGCCCTACCTTAACCGCAACCTTAAGTTTTGAACTATAAAACCCTAAACATATTTTAAGTACCCTGGCCAAAATCTTGTGTTTTGTTTGGAGCTTTGGGCTATTTTATATATCAAAAATACATGTTTTGCACCTTTTTACTCAATTTTACAACATAAGCCCACCTTGCGAAGTATGCCCAACCTTAACCACAACCCTAATATTTAAACCCTAAAACCCTAAACATATTTTAACTACCCTAGTAAAAATCTTGGGTTTTTTCGGAGCTTTGGGCTATTTTATATATCAAAAATACATGTTTTGCGCCATTTTTCTCAATTTAACAACATAAGCCCACCTTGGGAAGTATGCCCACCTTGGGAAGTATGCCCAACCTTTTCCGGAACCCTAAGTTTTAAACACTTAAACCCTAAACATATTATAAGTACCCTGGCCAAAATCTTGTGTTTTTTTTGGAGCTTTGGGCTATTTTATATGTCAAAAATACATGTTTTGCGGTCTTTTCTCAATTTTACAACATGAGCCCACCTTGGAAAGTACGCCCAACCTTATTCGCAACCCTAAGTTTTAAACACTAAAACCCTAAACATATTTTAAGTACCCTGACTAAAATCTTGTATTTTTTTTGGAGCTTTGGGATATTTTATATATCAAAAAGACATGTTTTGCCACCTTTTCTCAATTTTACAACATAAGGCCACCTTGGGAAGTATGCCCAACCTTAACCACATCACTAATATTTAAACCCTAAAACCCTAAACATATTATAAGTACCCTGGCCAAAATCTTGTGCTTTTTTGGAGCTTTGGGCTATTTTATATATCAAAAATACATGTTTTGCTCCCTTTTTCTCAATTTTACAACATAAGCCCACCTTGTGAAGTATGCCCAACCTTAACCACAACCCTTATATTTAAACACTAAAACCCTAAACATATTTTAAGTACCCTGGTAAAAATCTTGGGTTTTTTGGAGCTTTGGGCTATTTTATATATAAAAAATACATGTTTTGCCCCCTTTTCTCAATTTTACAACATATAGCCACCTTTGGAAGTATGCCCTACCTTAACCGCAACCTTAAGTTTTGAACTATAAAACCCTAAACATATTTTAAGTACCCTGACCAAAATCTTGTGTTTTGTTTGGACCTTTGGAATATTTTATATATCAAAAATACATGTTTTGCACCTTTTTACTCAATTTTACAACATAAGCCCACCTTGCGAAGCATGCCCAACCTTAACCACACACTAATATTTAAACCCTAAAACCCTAAACATATTTTAAGTACCCTAGTAAAAATCTTGGGTTTTTTCGGAGCTTTGGGCTATTTTATATATCAAAAATACATGTTTTGCGCCCTTTTTCTCAATTTAAAAACATAAGCCCACCTTGGGAAGTATGCCCAACCTTATCCGCAACCCTAAGTTTTAAACACTTAAACCCTAAACATATTTTAAGTACCCTGGCCAAAATCTTTTGTTTTTTTTTGGAGCTTTGGGCTATTTTATATATCAAAAATACATGTTTTTCGCCCTTTTCTCAATTTTACAACATGAGCCCACCTTGGAAAGTACGCCCAACCTTATCCGCAACCCTAAGTTTTAAACACTAAAACCCTAAACATATTTTAAGTACCCTGGCTAAAATCTTGTGTTTTTTTGGAGCTTTGGGTTATTTTATATATCAAAAATACATGTTTTGCACCCCTTTTCTCAATTTTACAACATAAGCCCACCTTGCGAAGTATGCCCAACCTTAACCACAACCCTAATATTTAAACCCTAAAACCCTAAACATATTTTAAGTACCCTAGTAAAAATCTTGGGTTTTTTGGAGCTTTGGGCTATTTTATATATCAAAAATACATGCTTTGCGCCCTTTTTCTCAATTTAACAACATAAGCCCACCTTGGGAATATGCCCAACCTTATCCGCAACCTTAAGTTTTGAACACTAAGACCCTAAACATATTTTAAGTACCCTGGACAAAATCTTGTGTTTTTTTTTGGAGCTTTGGGCTATTTTATATATCAAAAATACATGTTTTGCGCCCTTTTCGCAATTTTACAACATTAGCCCACCTTGGAAAGTACGCCCAACCTTATCCGCAACCCTAAGTTTTAAACACTAAAACCTTAAACATATTTTAAGTAACCTGACTAAAATCTTGTATTTTTTTGGAGCTTTGTGATATTTTATATATCAAAGAGACATGTTTTGCCACCTTTTCTCAATTTTACAACATAAGGCCACCTTGGGAAGTATGCCCAACCTTAACCACAACCCTAATATTTAAACCCTAAAACCCTAAACATATTTGAAGTACCAAAGTAAAAATCTATGGTTTTTTTAAACTTTGGGCTACTTTATATACCAAGAATATATGTTTTGCGCCCTTTTCTCAATTTTACAACATAAGACCACCTTTGGAAGTATGCCCAACCTTAACCACAACCCCAATATTTAAACCCTAAAACCCTAAACATATTTTAAGTACCATAGTAAAAATCTTGGGTTTTTTGGAGCTTTGGCCTATTTTATATATCAAAAATACATGTTTTGCTCCATTTTTCTCAATTTTACAACATAAACCCGCCTTGGGAAGTATGCCCAACCTTAACCACAGCCCTAATATTTAAACCCTAAAACCATAAACATATTTTAAAGACCCTAGTAAAAATCTTGGGTTTTTTGGAGCTTTGGGTTATTTTATATATCATCAATACATGTTTTGCGCCCTTTTCTCAAATTAACAACATCTAGCCACTTTTGGAAGTATGCCCAACCTTAACCGCAACCCTAAGTTTTTAACTATAAAACCCTAAACATATTTTAAGTACCCTGGCCAAAATCTTGTGTTTTTTTTTTGGAGCTTTGGGCTATTTTATATATCAAAAATACATGTTTTGCACCATTTTTCTCAATTTTACAACATAAGCCCACCTTGCGAAGTATGCCCAACTTTAACCACAACCCTAATATTTAAACCCTAAAACCCTTAACATATTTTAAGTGCCCTAGTAAAAATCTTGTGTTTTTTGGAGCTTTGGGCTATTTTATATATCAAAAATACATGTTTTGCCCCCTTTTTCTCAATTTTACAACATAAGCCCACCTTGGGAAGTATGACCAACCTTATCCGCAACCCTAAGTTTTAAAAATTAAAACCCTAAACATATTTTAAGTACCCTGGCTAAAATCTTGTGTTTTTTTTGGAGCTTTGGGCTATTTTATATATCAAAAATACATGTTTTGCACCCTTTTTCCGAATTTTACAACATAAGCCCACCTTGCGAAGTATGCCCAACCTTAAACACAACCCTAATATTTAAACCCTAAAACCCTAAACATATTTTAAGTACCCTAGTAAAAATCTTGGGTTTTTTGGAGCTTTGGGCTATTTTATATATCAAAAATACATGCTTTGCGCCTTTTTTCTCAATTTAACAACATAAGCCCACCTTGGGAAGTATGCCCAACCTTATCCGCAACCCTAAGTTTTAAACACTAAAACCCTAAATATATTTTAAGTACCCTGGCCAAAATCTTGTGTTTTTTTTTGGAGCTTTGGGCTATTTTATATATAAAAAATACATGTTTTGCGCCCTTTTCTCAATTTCACAACATGAGCCCACCTTGGAAACTACGCCTAACCTTATCCGCAACCCTAAGTTTTAAACACTAAAACCTTAAACATATTTTAAGTAACCTGACTAAAATCTAGTATTTTTTTTGGAGCTTTGGGATATTTTATATATCAAAAAGACATGTTTTGCCACCTTTTCTCAATTTTACAACATAAGGCCACCTTGGGAAGTATGCCCAACCTTAACCACATCACTAATATTTAAACCCTAAAACCCTAAACATATTATAAGTACCCTGACTAAAATCTTGTGTTTTTTTAGAGCTTTGGGCTATTTTATATATTAAAAATACATGTTTTGCTCCATTTTTCTCAATTTTACAACATAAGACCACCTTGCGAAGTATGCCCAACCTTAACCACAACCCTTATATTTAAACGCTAAAACCCGAAACATATTTTAAGTACCCTGGTAAAAATCTTGGGTTTTTTGGAGCTTTGGGCTATTTTATATATCAAAAATACATGTTTTGCCCCCTTTTCTCAATTTTACAACATATAGCCACCTTTGGAAGTATGCCCTACCTTAACCGCAACCTTAAGTTTTGAACTATAAAACCCTAAACATATTTTAAGTACCCTGGCCAAAATCTTGTGTTTTGTTTGGAGCTTTGGGCTATTTTATATATCAAAAATACATGTTTTGCACCTTTTTACTCAATTTTACAACATAAGCCCACCTTGCGAAGTATGCCCAACCGTAACCACAACCCTAATATTTAAACCCTAAAACCCTAAACATATTTTAACTACCCTAGTAAAAATCTTGGGTTTTTTCGGAGCTTTGGGCTATTTTATATATCAAAAATACATGTTTTGCGCCATTTTTCTCAATTTAACAACATAAGCCCACCTTGGGAAGTATGCCCACCTTGGGAAGTATGCCCAACCTTTTCCGGAACCCTAAGTTTTAAACACTTAAACCCTAAACATATTTTAAGTACCCTGGCCAAAATCTTGTGTTTTTTTTGGAGCTTTGGGCTATTTTATATGTCAAAAATACATGTTTTGCGGTCTTTTCTCAATTTTACAACATGAGCCCACCTTGGAAAGTATGCCCAACCTTATTCGCAACCCTAAGTTTTAAACACTAAAACCCTAAACATATTTTAAGTACCCTGACTAAAATCTTGTATTTTTTTTGGAGCTTTGGGATATTTTATATATCAAAAAGACATGTTTTGCCACCTTTTCTCAATTTTACAACATAAGTCCACCTTGGGAAGTATGCCCAACCTTAACCACATCACTAATATTTAAACCCTAAAACCCTAAACATATTATAAGTACCCTGGCCAAAATCTTGTGCTTTTTTGGAGCTTTGGGCTATTTTATATATCAAAAATACATGTTTTGCTCCCTTTTTCTCAATTTTACAACATAAGCCCACCTTGTGAAGTATGCCCAACCTTAACTACAACCCTTATATTTAAACCCTAAAACCCTAAACATATTTTAAGTACCCTGGTAAAAATCTTGGGTTTTTTGGAGCTTTGGGCTATTTTATATTTAAAAAATACATGTTTTGCCCCCTTTTCTCAATTTTACAACATATAGCCACCTTTGGAAGTATGCCCTACCTTAACCGCAACCTTAAGTTTTGAACTATAAAACCCTAAACATATTTTAAGTACCCTGACCAAAATCTTGTGTTTTGTTTGGACCTTTGGGCTATTTTATATATCAAAAATACATGTTTTGCACCTTTTTACTCAATTTTACAACATAAGCCCACCTTGCGAAGTATGCCCAACCTTAACCACACACTAATATTTAAACCCTAAAACCCTAAACATATTTTAAGTACCCTAGTAAAAATCTTGGGTTTTTTCGGAGCTTTGGGCTATTTTATATATCAAAAATACATGTTTTGCGCCCTTTTTCTCAATTTAAAAACATAAGCCCACCTTGGGAAGTATGCCCAACCTTATCCGCAACCCTAAGTTTTAAACACTTAAACCCTAAACATATTTTAAGTACCCTGGCCAAAATCTTTTGTTTTTTTTTGGAGCTTTGGGCTATTTTATATATCAAAAATACATGTTTTTCGCCCTTTTCTCAATTTTACAACATGAGCCCACCTTGGAAAGTACGCCCAACCTTATCTGCAACCCTAAGTTTTAAACACTAAAACCCTAAACATATTTTAAGTACCCTGGCTAAAATCTTGTGTTTTTTTGGAGCTTTGGGTTATTTTATATATCAAAAATACATGTTTTGCACCCCTTTTCTCAATTTTACAACATAAGCCCACCTTGCGAAGTATGCCCAACCTTAACCACTACCCTAATATTTAAACCCTAAAACCCTAAACATATTTTAAGTACCCTAGTAAAAATCTTGGGTTTTTTGGAGCTTTGGGCTATTTTATATATCAAAAATACATGCTTTGCGCCCTTTTTCTCAATTTAACAATATAAGCCCACCTTGGGAATATGCCCAACCTTATCCGCAACCCTAAGTTTTGAACACTAAGACCCTAAACATATTTTAAGTACCCTGGACAAAATCTTGTGTTTTTTTTTGGAGCTTTGGGCTATTTTATATATCAAAAATACATGTTTTGCGCCCTTTTCGCAATTTTACAACATTAGCCCACCTTGGAAAGTACGCCCAACCTTATCCGCAACCCTAAGTTTTAAACACTAAAACCTTAAACATATTTTAAGTAACCTGACTAAAATCTTGTATTTTTTTTTGAGCTTTGGGATATTTTATATATCAAAGAGACATGTTTTGCCACCTTTTCTCAATTTTACAACATAAGGCCACCTTGGGAAGTATGCCCAACCTTAACCACAACCCTAATATTTAAACCCTAAAACCCTAAACATATTTGAAGTACCAAAGTAAAAATCTATGGTTTTTTTAAACTTTGGGCTACTTTATATACCAAGAATATATGTTTTGCGCCCTTTTCTCAATTTTACAACATAAGACCACCTTTGGAAGTATGCCCAACCTTAACCACAACCCCAATATTTAAACCCTAAAACCCTAAACATATTTTAAGTACAATAGTAAAAATCTTGGGTTTTTTGGAGCTTTGGCCTATTTTATATATCAAAAATACATGTTTTGCGCCATTTTTCTCAATTTTACAACATAAACCCGCCTTCGGAAGTATGCCCAACCTTAACCACAGCCCTAATATTTAAACCCTAAAACCATAAACATATTTTAAAGACCCTAGTAAAAATCTTGGGTTTTTTGGAGCTTTGGGCTATTTTATATATCATCAATACATGTTTTGCGCCCTTTTCTCAAATTAACAACATATAGCCACTTTTGGAAGTATGCCCAACCTTAACCGCAACCCTAAGTTTTTAACTATAAAACCCTAAACATATTTTAAGTACCCTGGCCAAAATCTTGTGTTTTTTTTTTGGAGCTTTGGGCTATTTTATATATCAAAAATACATGTTTTGCACCATTTTTCTCCATTTTACAACATAAGCCCACCTTGCGAAGTATGCCCAACCTAAACCACAACCCTAATATTTAAACCCTAAAATCCTAAACATATTTTAAGTACCATTGTAAAAATCTTGGGTTTTTTGGTGCTTTGGCCTATTTTATATATCAAAAATACATGTTTTGCGCCCTTTTTCTCAATTTTACAACATAAGCCCACCTTGGGAAGTATGCCCAACCTTAACCACAACCCTAATATTTAAACCCTAAAACCATAAACATATTTTAAAGACCCTAGTAAAAATCTTGGGTTTTTGGGAGCTTTGGGCTATTTTATATATCATAAATACATGTTTTGCGACCTTTTCTCAAATTAACAACATATAGACACCTTTGGAAGTATGCCCAACCTTAACCGCAACCCTAAGTTTTTAACTATAAAACCCTAAACATATTTTAAGTACCCTTGCCAAAATCTTGGGTTTTTTTTTAGGAGCTTTGTGCTATTTTATATATCAAAAATACATGTTTTGCACCATTTTTCTCAATTTTACAACATAAGCCCACCTTGCGAAGTATGCCCAACCTTAACCACAACCCTAATATTTAAACCCTAAAACCCTTAACATATTTTAAGTGCCCTAGTAAAAATCTTGTGTTTTTTGGAGCTTTGGGCTATTTTATATATCAAAACTACATGTTTTGCGCCCTTTTTCTCCTTTTAACAACATAAGCCCACCTTGGGAAGTGTAACAGGGTTAATTTCTGACAAGTTTTTCTGCCCTGTTATGCCACTAGAACTCCCTCTAGTCTCAGGCAATACACACACAAATTAAACACTGAACTGGTTTACAAGGCCTCAGCCATTTATTTCTCTACACTTAGGGAAATACACTCACTTGAGTCTGTTCTCCCAAATCAAACCAAGTCTGGTTTATATAGACCAGCAACTATTACACATGTCATGGTGTGACAAGCCCACACCTAGCTTATTACAAGTGTTCCACCAAACACTCTCTTCTTGCCATGTGTGTGGCAGTTCTCTAACTGCCATAACCTACCCAGATCTGTTGGCAACTTCCTGCTGATGTGTTGCACACTTGTTTGCCCAGCAAACATCTCCCAACACTTGTCAAGTCTAGCCAACCTATGCTTGCCACGTGTGACCGGTTATATAACTGTCGTAACCGTCATAACCGCTCCCAAGCCACCTGGATTCAAGGCAATGTCCAGCACACTGCCTACATGTATTCCCAACACTTAGCCAATCGAACCATCATCAATGCACCAGCATGATCTGCCTTGCCGCCTGACAAGAATGCAGTGCGGTACTGCCCACCGCGCCTTGGTTCCTTATAATCTGACAATGCCCGCACCGGGGCTGCATTCTGACATGCCCTCAAGCTTGTCAGAAGTGCTCAAGGCCAAAAGGTCTAACAAACCCTCCCGCCTTTAAAGCCTGATGTCCTCATCAGCACTTAGCCAAATAGGCTTGGATCTCCTTCTCAAACTGCCACAATGTCACATCCTTTTCCCATGTAGCATCTGCCTCCGATGTACCCTTCCATTGAATCAAATATGACGTCCGTCTGTTCTGTCTACTCTGGCCCTCCGTCTTGTGATCAAGTATCTTCTCAATCATCTTGTCGAAGTGCTTCTGAACAGTAGGCGGAGCTCTCTTCTTTGACCCATGCCTGCCCTTGTCCACCAAGTCAGGATGATACGGCTTTAGATAGCTTACATGAAAGGTTGGGTGAACTTTCAGTCTGTCCAGCAAGATCAACCTATAGGCAACCTTCCCAACTCGCTTCATGACCTCAAAAGGTCCATCATACCTCGGAATTAAACCTCTGTGAACTGTCTTACTACTGACCTTCTTCCAAATCTGTGGAGTAAGCTTTAACATTACCTTATCTCCAATTTGAAACTCAACATCACGTCGCCCCTGGTCAGCATACTTCTTCATACGCTTCTGGGCCTTTGCAAGACTGTCCATAGCATCCTCAAGCAACTCTTGCTTTGAACGAGCAAATCTGTAAGCCGCAGGACAACTTCCTTGAGACTTTGTCTTTGCCACTTCATGAGGAGTTAGAGGTTGTTGGCCTGTAGCCAACTCAAAGGGACTCAACCCAGTTGAAACACTCTTGTGCAGATTGTAGCAAAACTGCGCTGTTTCTAGCAATTCCACCCAATTCTGCTGGTTCGCTGTCACATAGTGCCTCAAATACTCTTCTAGCAAGCCATTCAATCTCTCCGTCTGACCGTCAGTCTGAGGGTGATTGGCTGTGCTAAACTTCAATTCGGATCCCAGCAATCCGAACAAGGCAGTCCAGAATCTGCCAGTAAACCGTGTGTCACGGTCGCTTACAATATCCTCGGGTATCCCCCAATACTTCACCACGTATTTGAAGAACAACTCCGCTGTTGTATCTGCATCGCAATTGTTAGGGGCAGGGATAAATGTAGCATACTTAGAAAAGCGATCAACAACTACCATTATCGACTTGTATCCTTGGACTTTTGGGAAGCCACTAATGAAATCCATGGATACGCTGCACCAAGGCTTCTCTGGAATGGGTAATGGTTGAAGTAAACCCGCTGCTTTCCTCTTCTCGGTCTTGTCTTGTTGACACACAAGACATGTCTTCACATATAACTCAACGTCGTCCTCCATCTTTGGCCAATAATAACTTCTAGCCAATAGAGCCAACATCCTTTCTCTTCCTGGATGACCAGCCCAGCGAGAATCATGAGTTTCTTTCATCAATTTTCTGCGCAAATCGCTGCTAGGGATATATAGTCTCCCCCCTTTAGCATAGAGGATGCCCTCATCCTCCCAAAACTTACGGACAGTGCCCTCACGCACCTGTTGAAGCAACTTCATTGCTGTCACAACCTTCTCCATCTCTTTCTTGATTTTTGGCAGAAAATCTGTTTCAATTGTCATGAGAGCATTCACCATCTCCACGACCTTCCTGCTTAACGCATCAGCGACCTGGTTGCACCGACCAGGTCTGTGCTCAATAGACACATCGAACTCAGCCAAGAACTCCAGCCAGCGTGCTTGCTTGGGTGACAACTTCTTCTGTGTAGTGAAGAACGTTATCGCCACATTGTCAGTCCGCACCACAAACGTCGTACCAAGTAGGTAATGACGCCATACACGCAAGCAATGAATGACCGCTGTCATTTCCTTCTCATGGACAGTGTATCGCTGCTCCGCACCATTTAATTTTCGGCTTTCATAGGCAATAGGATGCCCCATTTGAACCAGCACTCCTCCAATAGCCTGGTCTGATGCATCAGTATGCACTTCAAATGGAACCGAAAAATCTGGCAAATGCAATACCGGTTCGGATGAAACTGCCTTCTTCAGATCATCGAACGCCCTTTGACAATCTGCTGTCCATGTCCATTTCCTGTCTTTTCTCAACAAATCAGTCAGTACCGCCACCCTTTTAGAGTAGCCCATGATAAATTTGCGATAATAATTGGCTAAGCCCAAAAATGAGCGAAGTTCGGCCACCTTAGATGGCGCAGGCCATTCCACAATAGCCTTGATCTTCCGTTCTTCCATACGGACCTGACCATGTGTGATTACATGCCCCAGAAACGAGATAGTCTCTTGGGCGAATTCACACTTTTCCTTCTTTACATACAATTCATACTCCCTAAGTCTCATCAGAACTTTTCGAAGGTGTTCTTTGTGTTCTTCTAAAGTCTGACTATAGACTACAATATCATCTAAATACACCACAACAAAACGATCAATGTAATCAGAAAGAACATCATTCATTAAATTACAAAAGGTCGCAGGTGCATTAGTTAAGCCAAATGGCATTACTAGATATTCATATGACCCATACCGAGTCACCATAGCAGTCTTTGCCTCATCTCCTGGGGCAATACGCACCTGATAGTAGCCTGAACGAAGGTCCAACTTAGTAAAATACTTCGCCTTGGACAGTCGGTCGAACAAGTCTGCCACCAATGGAATTGGATACTTGTTTTTCACGGTCAGTTTGTTCAGTGCTCTATAATCTACACACATTCGAAGAGACCCATCTTGTTTCTTCTGAAAGAGTACAGGTGCGCCATAGGGAGCCTTTGAGGGCTGTATATACCCAGCCTCGAGTAATTCAGTCAATTGCCTTCGCATTTCTTCAAGTTCTTTGGGGGCCATGCGGTAAGGAGCCTGGGCAGGAGGGCGTGCACCAGGAACCAGTTCGATCTGATGATCGATATTGCGTCTGGGAGGCAACTTCTTCGGCAATTCAGCAGGCATGATGTCCACGAACTCGTCAAGAACACCAACCACAGAATCTGGAACTTCCATCTGCTGGCCTGGTTTGATTTCTACCAAGGCAGCCAGAAAAGTCTCAACCCCTTTTCGCAATCCTCGCTTTACTTGAACAGCAGACAGCATACTAACATCACTCTTTGATTCTGACTTCACTTCATCCTTGATTTGTACCGAAGGAACAGCAGGTATAAATCCTGGTTTTGTTGGATCCATCACCATGAGACCATTCATGTGAGGTACGATCGCCATCATATTATCCAACAAGAAGTCATATCCAAGTATAACCTGGAAATCATCTAAACGAATAGCAAGTAGATCAATAGAACCCGACCAATAACCAAGTTGTATTCCAACAGTAGCCATACCTTTGCTTCCGATTGGGTCATGGTTCACCACTTTCACTTGACTCGGGTCATGACTTAGTTTGATCTTCAAGCTTTCGGCCGCAGATTCTGAGATGAAGGAATGAGTGGCACCAGAGTCCACCATGGCCCTTACTTTACCGCTGTTAGTCAACATATAACCAACGGTAATCCTTGCATCTACAAACATCAACTGCGCACTCTTCTTTGAATGCGTGGCAGCATTCAAATGGACAAGAGACGGAGGCGTCTCTGCCACAATTGCATTCAAACGGACAAGGGGATTGCAACGAGGTAACTCCACCCCAGCATTATCCCCATCAGCAACTAAAGCATTCAGCTTTTCCTTCTTCGGGCAATCTCTAGCACGATGCGGACCATCACATATGAAACAGCCTTTGTTTTGGCCATCTTTAGGCTTTTCACCCTGTTTAGTCTGCGTCTTCCCCTCCTTGTTGTACTTCCTGTACTGCTCTCTTTTGCCGTCAGGTTCCTTGCCTTTGTCCTTCTTGTATTTCCTACTACTCTCACCGGAAGTAGAAGAAATGGTCTTGAAATCCACCAAAGCATCCGCTGCTGCTATGGCCGAGGGTAAGTCTTTCACACCTTGCCTCCTCAACTCTGCTTGAGCCCATGATTGGAGACCAGTTGTGAAGTTGAACAACTTGTCTTCTTCGGACATATTCTTGATGTCGAGCATCAAGGATGTGAACGCCTTCACATACTCCCGAACTGTACCAGATTGTTTCAACTTTCGCAAGGCTTCCCTCGCCAACCACGCTGCATTGCTTGGCAGGAACTGCTCCTTCAGATCCTTCTTCAGTGCGTCCCACATCACGATCTTGGGTCTGCCAGCAGATGCATCATCATCTACCCGAGATCGCCACCACAACTTGGCATCACCAGACAAGTACATGCTGGTCAGAGTGACTTGCTGCTCGATTGGGGTACTAACAGCAGCAAAATATTGCTCCATATCCCACAGAAAGTTCTCAAGTTCCTTCGCATCTCGAGCACCAGAAAATGCCTTGGGTTCAGGCACTTTCTTGAGAACATTCATATGGGTTCCACCATTCAAAGCCCGCTTCAAAACACTCAATTCGTCAGAAGAATTCTGCGCCAATTGCTCCATGTCGTGGGACAAGTTGTCGAACAGCGACGACAACTCAGTTTGTCTCCTCTCAATGGCTTCAAGACGTGCCATTAAAGGGACCAGCGGAGTCTGTCCGTCAGACTGGACATCTCCAGCAACACCAGTCAGTTCTGTCAAAGTTTGTTCGATCCGCGTAACACGTTCTGCCATCAGATTGTTACCGCCCGCCATCTCCGAAACTTATGCTTTGATACCAATTGTAACAGGGTTAATTTCTGACAAGTTTTTCTGCCCTGTTATGCCACTAGAACTCCCTCTAGTCTCAGGCAATACACACACAAATTAAACACTGAACTGGTTTACAAGGCCTCAGCCATTTATTTCTCTACACTTAGGGAAATACACTCACTTGAGTCTGTTCTCCCAAATCAGACCAAGTCTGGTTTATATAGACCAGCAACTATTACACATGTCATGGTGTGACAAGCCCACACCTAGCTTATCACAAGTGTTCCACCAAACACTCTCTTCTTGCCATGTGTGTGGCAGTTCTCTAACTGCCATAACCTACCCAGATCTGTTGGCAACTTCCTGCTGATGTGTTGCACACTTGTTTGCCCAGCAAACATCTCCCAACACTTGTCAAGTCTAGCCAACCTATGCTTGCCACGTGTGAGCAGTTATATAACTGTCGTAACCGTCATAACCGCTCCCAAGCCACCTGGATTCAAGGCAATGTCCAGCACACTGCCTACATGTATTCCCAACACTTAGCCAATCGAACCATCATCAATGCACCAGCATGATCTGCCTTGCCGCCTGACGAGAATGCAGCGCGGTACTGCCCACCGCGCCTTGGTTCCTTATAATCTGACAATGCCCGCACCGGGGCTGCATTCTGACATGCCCTCAAGCTTGTCAGAAGTGCTCAAGGCCAAAAGGTCTAACAGGAAGTATGCCCAACCTTATCCGCAACCCTAAGTTTTAAACACTAAAACCCTAAACATATTTTAAGTACCCTGGCCAAAATCTTGTGTTTTTTTGGAGCTTTGGGCTATTTTATATATCAAAAATACATGTTTTGCACCCTTTTTCTCAATTTTACAACATAAGCCCACCTTGGGAAGTATGCCCAACCTTAACCACAACCCTAATATTTAAACCCTAAAACCATAAACATATTTTAAAGACCCTAGTAAAAATCTTGGGTTTTTTGGAGCTTTGGGCTATTTTATATATCATAAATACATGTTTTGCGCCCTTTTCTCAAATTTACAACATAAGCCCACTTTGGGAAGTACGCCCAACCTTATCCGTAACCCTAAGTTTTAAACACTAAAACCATAAACATATTTTAAGTACCCTGGCCAAAATCTTGTGTTTTTATTTTGAGCTTTGGGATATTTTATATATCAAAAATACATGTTTTGCCCCCTTTTCTCAATAGTACAACATATAGCCACCTTTGGAAGTATGCCCTACCTTAACCGCAACCTTAAGTTTTGAACTATAAAACCCTAAACATATTTTAAGTACCCTGTCCAAAATCTTGTGTTTTTTTTGGAGCTTTGGGCTATTTTATATATCAAAAATACATGATTTGCACCTTTTTACTCAATTTTACAACATAAGCCCACCTTGCGAAGTATGCCCAACCTTAACCACAACCCTAATATTTAAACCCTAAAACCCTAAACATATTTTAAGTACCCTAGTAAAAATCTTGGGTTTTTTTGGAGCTTTGGGCTATTTTATATATCAAAAATACATGTTTTGCACCCTTTTTCTCAATTTAACAACATAAGCCCACCTTGGGAAGTATGCCCAACCTTATCCGCAACCCTAAGTTTTAAACACTAAAACCCTATACATATTTTAAGTACCCTAGCCAAAATCTTATGTTTGTTTTGGAGCTTTGGGCTATTTTATATATCAAAAATACATGTTTTGCGCCCTTTTCTCAATTTTACAACATGAGCCCACCTTGGAAAGTACGCCCAACCTTATCCGCAACCCTAAGTTTTAAACACTAAAACCCTAAACATATTTGAAGTACCCTGGCAAAAATCTTGTGTTTTTTTGGAGCTTTGGGCTATTTTATATATAAAAAATACATGTTTTGCACCCTTTTTCTCAATTTTACAACATAAGCCCACCTTGCGAAGTATGCCCAACCTTAACCACAATCCTAATATTTAAACCCTAAAACCCTAAACATATTTTAAGTACCCTGGTAAGAATCCTTGGTTTTTTGGAGTTTTGGGCTATTTTATATATCAAAAATACATGTTTTGCCCCCTTTTTCTCAATTTTACAACATAAGCCCACCTTGGGAAGTATGCCCAACCTTATCCGCAACCCTAAGTTTTAAACACTAAAACCCTAAACATATTTTAAGTAACCTGGCTAAAATCTTGTGTTTTTTTGGAGCTTTGGGCTATTTTATATATCAAAAATACATGTTTTGCACCCTTTTTCCCAATTTTACAACATAAGCCCACCTTGCGAAGTATGCCCAACCTTAAACACAACCCTAATATTTAAACCCTAAAACCCTAAACATATTTTAAGTACCCTAGTAAAAATCTTGGGTTTTTGGAGCTTTGGGCTATTTTATATATCAAAAATACATGCTTTGCGCCCTTTTTCTCAATTTAACAACATAAGCCCACCTTCGGAAGTATGCCCAACCTTATCCGCAACCCTAAGTTTTAAACACTAAAACCCTAAATATATTTTAAGTACCCTGGCCAAAATCTTGTGTTTTTTTTTGGAGCTTTGGGCTATTTTATATATAAAAAATACATGTTTTGCGCCCTTTTCTCAATTTCACAACATGAGTCCACCTTGGAAACTACGCCTAACCTTATCCGCAACCCTAAGTTTTAAACACTAAAACCTTAAACATATTTTAAGTAACCTGACTAAAATCTAGTATTTTTTTTGGAGCTTTGGGATATTTTATATATCAAAAAGACATGTTTTGCCACCTTTTCTCAATTTTACAACATAAGGCCACCTTGGGAAGTATGCCCAACCTTAACCACATCACTAATATTTAAACCCTAAAACCCTAAACATATTATAAGTACCCTGGCTAAAATCTTGTGTTTTTTTAGAGCTTTGGGCTATTTTATATATCAAAAATACATGTTTTGCTCCCTTTTTCTCAATTTTACAACATAAGCCCACCTTGCGAAGTATGCCCAACCTTAACCACAACCCTTATATTTAAACGCTAAAACCCGAAACATATTTTAAGTACCCTGGTAAAAATCTTGGGTTTTTTGGAGCTTTGGGCTATTTTATATATCAAAAATACATGTTTTGCCCCCTTTTCTCAATTTTACAACATATAGCCACCTTTGGAAGTATGCCCTACCTTAACCGCAACCTTAAGTTTTGAACTATAAAACCCTAAACATATTTTAAGTACCCTGGCCAAAATCTTGTGTTTTGTTTGGAGCTATGGGCTATTTTATATATCAAAAATACATGTTTTGCACCTTTTTACTCAATTTTACAACATAAGCCCACCTTGCGAAGTATGCCCAACCTTAACCACAACCCTAATATTTAAACCCTAAAACCCTAAACATATTTTAACTACCCTAGTAAAAATCTTGGGTTTTTTCGGAGCTTTGGGCTATTTTATATATCAAAAATACATGTTTTGCGCCATTTTTCTCAATTTAACAACATAAGCCCACCTTGGGAAATATGCCCAACCTTTTCCGGAACCCTAAGTTTTAAACACTTAAATCCTAAACATATTTTAAGTACCCTGGCCAAAATCTTGTGTTTTTTTTGGAGCTTTGGGCTATTTTATATGTCAAAAATACATGTTTTGCGGTCTTTTCTCAATTTTACAACATGAGCCCACCTTGGAAAGTACGCCCAACCTTATTCGCAACCCTAAGTTTTAAACACTAAAACCCTAAACATATTTTAAGTACCCTGACTAAAATCTTGTATTTTTTTTGGAGCTTTGGGATATTTTATATATCAAAAAGACATGTTTTGCCACCTTTTCTCAATTTTACAACATAAGGCCACCTTGGGAAGTATGCCCAACCTTAACCACATCACTAATATTTAAACCCTAAAACCCTAAACATATTATAAGTACCCTGGCCAAAATCTTGTGCTTTTTTGGAGCTTTGGGCTATTTTATATATCAAAAATACATGTTTTGCTCCCTTTTTCCCAATTTTACAACATAAGCCCACCTTGTGAAGTATGCCCAACCTTAACCACAACCCTTATATTTAAACCCTAAAACCCTAAACATATTTTAAGTACCCTGGTAAAAATCTTGGGTTTTTTGGAGCTTTGGGATATTTTATATATCAAAAATACATGTTTTGCCCCCTTTTCTCAATTTTACAACATATAGCCACCTTTGGAAGTATGCCCTACCTTAACCGCAACCTTAAGTTTTGAACTATAAAACCCTAAACATATTTTAAGTACCCTGACCAAAATCTTGTGTTTTGTTTGGACCTTTGGGCTATTTTATATATCAAAAATACATGTTTTACACCTTTTTACTCAATTTTACAACATAAGCCCACCTTGCGAAGTATGCCCAACCTTAACCACACACTAATATTTAAACCCTAAAACCCTGAACATATTTTAAGTACCCTAGTAAAAATCTTGGGTTTTTTCGGAGCTTTGGGCTATTTTATATATCAAAAATACATGTTTTGCGCCCTTTTTCTCAATTTAAAAACATAAGCCCACCTTGGGAAGTATGCCCAACCTTATCCGCAACCCTAAGTTTTAAACACTTAAACCCTAAACATATTTTAAGTACCCTGGCCAAAATCTTTTGTTTTTTTTTGGAGCTTTGGGCTATTTTATATATCAAAAATACATGTTTTTCGCCCTTTTCTCAATTTTACAACATGAGCCCACCTTGGAAAGTACGCCCAACCTTATCCGCAACCCTAAGTTTTAAACACTAAAACCCTAAACATATTTTAAGTACCCTGGCTAAAATCTTGTGTTTTTTTGGAGCTTAGGGTTATTTTATATATCAAAAATACATGTTTTGCACCCCTTTTCTCAATTTTACAACATAAGCCCACCTTGCGAAGTATGCCCAACCTTAACCACAACCCTAATATTTAAACCCTAAAACCCTAAACATATTTTAAGTACCCTAGTAAAAATCTTGGGTTTTTTGGAGCTTTGGGCTATTTTATATATCAAAAATACATGCTTTGCGCCCTTTTTCTCAATTTAACAACATAAGCCCACCTTGGGAATATGCCCAACCTTATCCGCAACCCTAAGTTTTGAACATTAAGACCCTAAACATATTTTAAGTACCCTGGACAAAATCTTGTGTTTTTTTTTGGAGCTTTGGGCTATTTTATATATCAAAAATACATGTTTTGCGCCCTTTTCTCAATTTTACAACATTAGCCCACCTTGGAAAGTACGCCCAACCTTATCCGTAACCCTAAGTTTTAAACACTAAAACCTTAAACATATTTTAAGTAACCTGACTAAAATCTTGTATTTTTTTTGGAGCTTTGGGATATTTTATATATCAAAGAGACATGTTTTGCACCTTTTCTCAATTTTACAACATAAGGCCACCTTGGGAAGTATGCCCAACCTTAACCACAACCCTAATATTTAAACCCTAAAACCCTAAACATATTTGAAGTACCAAAGTAAAAATCTATGGTTTTTTTAAACTTTGGGCTACTTTATATACCAAGAATATATGTTTTTCGCCCTTTTCTCAATTTTACAACATAAGACCACCTTTGGAAGTATGCCCAACCTTAACCACAACCCCAATATTTAAACCCTAAAACCCTAAACATATTTTAAGTACCATAGTAAAAAACTTGGGTTTTTTGGAGCTTTGGCCTATTTTATATATCAAAAATACATGTTTTGCGCCATTTTTCTCAATTTTACAACATAAACCCGCCTTGGGAAGTATGCCCAACCTTAACCACAGCCCTAATATTTAAACCCTAAAACCATAAACATATTTTAAAGACCCTAGTAAAAATCTTGGGTTTTTTGGAGCTTTGGGCTATTTTATATATCATCAATACATGTTTTGCGCCCTTTTCTCAAATTAACAACATATAGCCACTTTTGGAAGTATGCCCAACCTTAACCGCAACCCTAATTTTTTAACTATAAAACCCTAAACATATTTTAAGTACCCTGGCCAAAATCTTGTGTTTTTTTTTTTGGAGCTTTGGGCTATTTTATATATCAAAAATACTTGTTTTGCACCATTTTTCTCAATTTTACAACATAAGCCCACCTTGCGAAGTATGCCCAACCTTAACCACAACCCTAATATTTAAACCCTAAAATCCTAAACATATTTTAAGTACCATAGTAAAAATCTTGGGTTTTTTGGAGCTTTGGCCTATTTTATATATCAAAAATACATGTTTTGCGCCCTTTTTCTCAATTTTACAACATAAGCCCACCTTGGGAAGTATGCCCAACCTTAACCACAACCCTAATATTTAAACCCTAAAACCATAAACATATTTTAAAGACCCTAGTAAAAATCTTGGGTTTTTGGGAGCTTTGGGCTATTTTATATATCATAAATACATGTTTTGCGCCCTTTTCTCAAATTAACAACATATAGACACCTTTGGAAGTATGCCCAACCTTAACCGCAACCCTAAGTTTTTAACTATAAAACCCTAAACATATTTTAAGTACCCTTGCCAAAATCTTGGGTTTTTTTTTAGGAGCTTTGGGCTATTTTATATATCAAAAATACATGTTTTGCACCATTTTTCTCAATTTTACAACATAAGCCCACCTTGCGAAGTATGCCCAACCTTAACCACAACCCTAATATTTAAACCCTAAAACCCTTAACATATTTTAAGTGCCCTAGTAAAAATCTTGTGTTTTTTGGAGCTTTGGGCTATTTTATATATCAAAACTACATGTTTTGCGCCCTTTTTCTCCATTTAACAACATAAGCCCACCTTGGGAAGTATGCCCAACCTTATCCGCAACCCTAAGTTTTAAACACTAAAACCCTAAACATATTTTAAGTACCCTGGCCAAAATCTTGTGTTTTTTTGGAGCTTTGGGCTATTTTATATATCAAAAATACATGTTTTGCTCCTTTTTTCTCAATTGTACAACATAAGCCCACCTTGCGAAGTATGCCCAACCTTAAGCACAACCCTTATATTTAAACCCTAAAACCCTAAACATATTATAAGTACCATAGTAAAACTCTTCGGGTTTTTGGAGCTTTGGGCTATTTTATATATCAAAAATACATGTTTTGCGCCCTTTTCTCAATTTTACAACATAAGGCCACCTTGGGAAGTATGCCCAAAATTAACCACAACCCTAATATTTAAACCCTAAAACCCTAAACATATTTGAAGTACCAAAGTAAAAATCTATGGTTTTTTTAAACTTTGGGCTACTTTATATACCAAGAATATATGTTTTTCGCCCTTTTCTCAATTTTACAACATAAGACCACCTTTGGAAGTATGCCCAACCTTAACCACAACCCCAATATTTAAACCCTAAAACCCTAAACATATTTTAAGTACCATAGTAAAAAACTTGGGTTTTTTGGAGCTTTGGCCTATTTTATATATCAAAAATACATGTTTTGCGCCATTTTTCTCAATTTTACAACATAAACCCGCCTTGGGAAGTATGCCCAACCTTAACCACAGCCCTAATATTTAAACCCTAAAACCATAAACATATTTTAAAGACCCTAGTAAAAATCTTGGGTTTTTTGGAGCTTTGGGCTATTTTATATATCATCAATACATGTTTTGCGCCCTTTTCTCAAATTAACAACATATAGCCACTTTTGGAAGTATGCCCAACCTTAACCGCAACCCTAAGTTTTTAACTATAAAACCCTAAACATATTTTAAGTACCCTGGCCAAAATCTTGTGTTTTTTTTTTTGGAGCTTTGGGCTATTTTATATATCAAAAATACATGTTTTGCACCATTTTTCTCAATTTTACAACATAAGCCCACCTTGCGAAGTATGCCCAACCTTAACCACAACCCTAATATTTAAACCCTAAAATCCTAAACATATTTTAAGTACCATAGTAAAAATCTTGGGTTTTTTGGAGCTTTGGCCTATTTTATATATCAAAAATACATGTTTTGCGCCCTTTTCTCAATTTTACAACATAAGGCCACCTTGGGAAGTATGCCCAAAATTAACCACAACCCTAATATTTAAACCCTAAAACCCTAAACATATTTGAAGTACCAAAGTAAAAATCTATGGTTTTTTTAAACTTTGGGCTACTTTATATACCAAGAATATATGTTTTTCGCCCTTTTCTCAATTTTACAACATAAGACCACCTTTGGAAGTATGCCCAACCTTAACCACAACCCCAATATTTAAACCCTAAAACCCTAAACATATTTTAAGTACCATAGTAAAAAACTTGGGTTTTTTGGAGCTTTGGCCTATTTTATATATCAAAAATACATGTTTTGCGCCATTTTTCTCAATTTTACAACATAAACCCGCCTTGGGAAGTATGCCCAACCTTAACCACAGCCCTAATATTTAAACCCTAAAACCATAAACATATTTTAAAGACCCTAGTAAAAATCTTGGGTTTTTTGGAGCTTTGGGCTATTTTATATATCATCAATACATGTTTTGCGCCCTTTTCTCAAATTAACAACATATAGCCACTTTTGGAAGTATGCCCAACCTTAACCGCAACCCTAAGTTTTTAACTATAAAACCCTAAACATATTTTAAGTACCCTGGCCAAAATCTTGTGTTTTTTTTTTTGGAGCTTTGGGCTATTTTATATATCAAAAATACATGTTTTGCACCATTTTTCTCAATTTTACAACATAAGCCCACCTTGCGAAGTATGCCCAACCTTAACCACAACCCTAATATTTAAACCCTAAAATCCTAAACATATTTTAAGTACCATAGTAAAAATCTTGGGTTTTTTGGAGCTTTGGCCTATTTTATATATCAAAAATACATGTTTTGCGCCCTTTTTCTCAATTTTACAACATAAGCCCACCTTGGGAAGTATGCCCAACCTTAACCACAACCCTAATATTTAAACCCTAAAACCATAAACATATTTTAAAGACCCTAGTAAAAATCTTGGGTTTTTGGGAGCTTTGGGCTATTTTATATATCATAAATACATGTTTTGCGCCCTTTTCTCAAATTAACAACATATAGACACCTTTGGAAGTATGCCCAACCTTAACCGCAACCCTAAGTTTTTAACTATAAAACCCTAAACATATTTTAAGTACCCTTGCCAAAATCTTGGGTTTTTTTTTAGGAGCTTTGGGCTATTTTATATATCAAAAATACATGTTTTGCACCATTTTTCTCAATTTTACAACATAAGCCCACCTTGCGAAGTATGCCCAACCTTAACCACAACCCTAATATTTAAACCCTAAAACCCTTAACATATTTTAAGTGCCCTAGTAAAAATCTTGTTTTTTTTGGAGCTTTGGGCTATTTTATATATCAAAACTACATGTTTTGCGCCCTTTTTCTCCATTTAACAACATAAGCCCACCTTGGGAAGTATGCCCAACCTTATCCGCAACACTAAGTTTTAAACACTAAAACCCTAAACATATTTTAAGTACCCTGGCCAAAATCTTGTGTTTTTTTGGAGCTTTGGGCTATTTTATATATCAAAAATACATGTTTTGCTCCTTTTTTCTCAATTGTACAACATAAGCCCACCTTGCGAAGTATGCCCAACCTTAAGCACAACCCTTATATTTAAACCCTAAAACCCTAAACATATTATAAGTACCATAGTAAAACTCTTCGGGTTTTTGGAGCTTTGGGCTATTTTATATATCAAAAATACATGTTTTGCGCCCTTTTCTCAATTTTACAACATAAGGCCACCTTGGGAAGTATGCCCAAAATTAACCACAACCCTAATATTTAAACACTAAAACCCTAAACATATTTGAAGTACCAAAGTAAAAATCTTGTGTTTTTTTTTTGAGCTTTGGGATATTTTATATTTCAATAATACATGTTTTGCCCCCTTTTCTTAATTTTACAACATAAGGCCAACTTGGGAAGTATGCTCAACCTTAACCGCAACCCTAATATTTAAACCCTAAAACCCTAAACATATTTTAAGTACCCTGTTAAAAATCTTTGGTTTTTTGGAGCTTTGGGCTATTTTATATATCAAAAATACATGTTTTGCGCCCTTTTTTAAATTTAACAACATAAGCCTACCTTGGGAAGTATGCCCAACCTTAACCACAACCCTAAGTTTTAACCTCTAAAACCCTAAACATATTGTAAGTACCCTGGCCAAAATCTTGTGTTTTTTTGGAGCTTTGGGATATTTTATATATCAAAAATACATTGTTTGCACCCTTTTCTCAATTTTACAACATAAGGCCACCTTGGGAAGTATGCCGAACCTTAACCACAACCCTAATATTTAAACCCTAAAACCCTAACCATATTTTAAGTACCCTAGTAAAAATCTTGGGTTTTTTGGAGCTTTGGGTTATTTTATATATCAAAAATACATGCTTTGCGCCCTTTTTCTCAATTTAACAACATAAGCCCACCTTGGGAAGTATGCCCAACCTTATCCGCAACCCTAAATTTTAAACACTAAAACCCTAAACATGTTTTAAGTAACCTGGCCAAAATCTTGTGTTTTTCTTGGAGCTTTGGGATATTTTATATATAAAAAAGACATGTTTTGCCCCATTTTCTCAATTTTACAACATAAGGCCACCTTGCGAAGTATGCCCAACCTTAACCACAACCCTTATATTTACACCCTAAAACCCTAAACATATTTCAAGTACCCTGGTAAAAATCTTCGGTTTTTTGGAGCTTTGGGCTATTTTATATATAAAAAATACATGTTTTGCACCATTTTCTGAATTTTACAACATAAGCCCACCTTGGGAAGTATGCCCAACCTTAAACACAACCCTAATATTAAACCCTAAAACCCTAACATATTTTAAGTACCATGGTAAAACTCTTCGGGTTTTTGGAGCTTTGGGCTATTTTATATATCAAAATTATATGTTTTGCGCCCTTTTTTCAATTTTACAACATAAGGCCACCTTGGGAAGTATGCCCAACATTAACCACAACCCTAATATTTAAACACTAAAACCCTAAACATATTTGAAGTACCAAAGTAAAAATCTTGGGTTTTTTGGAGCTTTGGGCTATTTTACATATCATAAATACATGTTTTGCGCCATTTTTCTCAATTTTACAACATAAGCCCACCTTGGGAAGTATGCCCAACCTTAACCACAACCCTAATATTTAAATCCTAAAACCCTAAACATATTTTAAGTACCATAGTAAAAATCTTGGGTTTTTTGGAGCTTTGGGCTATTTTATATATCAAAAATACATGTTTTGCTCCCTTTTTCTCAATTTTACAACTTAAGCCCACCTTGCGAAGTATGCCCAACCTTAACCACAACCCTTATATTTAAACCCTAAAACCCTAAACATATTTTAAGTACCCTGGTAAAAATCTTGGGTTTTTTGGAGCTTTGGGCTATTTTATATATAAAAAATACATGTTTTGCACCATTTTCTGAATTTTACAACATAAGCCCACCTTGGGAAGTATGCCCAACCTTAACCACAACCCTAATATTAAACCCTAAAACCCTAAACATATTTTAAGTACCATAGTAAAACTCTTCGGGTTTTGGAGCTTTGGGCTATTTTATATATCAAAATTATATGTTTTGCGCCCTTTTCTCAATTTTACAACATAAGGCCACCTTGGGAAGTATGCCCAACATTAACCACAACCCTAATATTTAAACACTAAAACCCTAAACATATTTTAAGTACCCTGGCTAAAATCTTGTGTTTTTTTGGAGCTTTGGGCTATTTTATATATCAAAAATACATGTTTTGCACCATTTTTCTCAATTTTACAACATAAGCCCACCTTGCGAAGTATGCCCAACCTTAACCACAACCCTAATATTTAAACCCTAAAACCCTAAACATATTTTAAGTACCATAGTAAAAATCTTGGGTTTTTTGGACCTTTGGGTTATTTTATATATCAAAAATACATGCTTTGCGCCCTTTTTCTCAATTTAACAACATAAGCCCTCCTTGGGAAGTATGCCCAACCTTATCCGCAACCCTAACTTTTAAACCCTAAAACCCTAAACATATTAGAAGTACCCTGGCCAAAATCTTGTGTTTTTTTGGAGCTTTGGGCTATTTTATATATCAAAAATACATGTTTTGCTCCCTTTTTCTCAATTTTACAACATAAGCCCACCTTGCGAAGTATGCCCAACCTTAACCACAACCCTTATATTTAAACCCTAAAACCCTAAACATATTTCAAGTACCCTGGTAAAAATCTTCGGTTTTTTGGAGCTTTGGGCTATTTTATATATAAAAAATACATGTTTTGCACCATTTTCTGAATTTTACAACATAAGCCCACCTTGGGAAGTATGCCCAACCTTAAACACAACCCTAATATTAAACCCTAAAACCCTAAACATATTTTAAGTAACATAGTAAAACTCTTCGGGTTTTTGGAGCTTTGGGCTATTTTATATATCAAAATTATATGTTTTGCGCCCTTTTCTCAATTTTACAACATAAGGCCACCTTGGGAAGTATGCTCAAAATTAACCACAACTCTAATATTTAAACCCTAAAACCCCAAACATATTATAAGTACCAAAGTAAAAATCTATGGTCTTTTTGAACTTTGGGCTATTTTATATACCAAGAATATATGTTTTGCGCCCTTTTCTCAATTTTACAACATAAGGCCACCTTGGGAAGTATGCCCAAAATTAACCACAACTCTAATATTTAAACCCTAAAAGCCCAAACATATTTGAAGTACCAAAGTAAAAATCTATAGTCTTTTTGAACTTTGGGCTATTTTATATACCAAGAATATATGTTTTGCGCCCTTTTCTCAATTTTACAACATAAGACCACCTTTGGAAGTATTCCCAACCTTAACCACAACCCTAAACATATTTTAAGTACCATAGTAAAAATCTTGGGTTTTTTGGAGCTTTGGCCTATTTTATATATCAAAAATACATGTTTTGCGCCCTTTTTCTCAATTTTACAACATAAGGCCACCTTGGGAAGTATGCGCAACCTTAACCACAACCCTAATATTTAAACCCTAAACCCATAAACATATTTTAAAGACCCTAGTAAAAATCTTGGGTTTTTTGGAGCTTTGGGCTATTTTATATATCATAAATACATGTTTTGCGCCTTTTTCTCAAATTAACAACATATAGCCACCTTTGGAAGTATGCCCAACCTTAACCGCAACCCTAAGTGCTTAACTATAAAACCCTAAACATATTTTAAGTACCCTGGCCAAAATCTTGTGTTTTTTTTTTGGAGCTTTGGGCTATTTTATATATCAAAAATACATATTTTGCACCATTTTTTTCAATTTTACAACATAAGCCCACCTTGCGAAGTATGCCCAACCTTAACCACAACCCTAATATTTAAACCCTAAAACCCTAAACATATTTTAAGTACCCTAGTAAAAATCTTGGGTTTTTTGGAGCTTTGGGCTATTTTATATATCAAAAATACAAGTTTTGCGCCCTTTTTCTCCATTTAACAACATAAGCCCACCTTGGGAAGTATGCCCAACCTTATCCGCAACCCTAAGTTTTAAACACTAAAACCCTAAACATATTTTAAGTACCCTGGCCAAAATCTTGTGTTTTTTTTTGGAGCTTTGGGCTATTTTATATATCAAAAATACATGTTTTGCTCCCTTTTCTCAATTTTACAACATGAGCCCACCTTGGAAAGTACGCCCAACCTTATCCGCAACCCTAAGTTTTAAACACTAAAACCCTAAACATATTTTAAGTACCCTGACTAAAATCTTGTATTTTTTTGGAGCTTTGGGATATTTTATATATCAAAAAGACATGTCTTGTCCCCTTTTCTCAATTTTACAACATAAGACCACCTTTGGAAGTATGCCCAACCTTAACCACAACCCTAATATTTAAACCCTAAAACCCTAAACTTATTTTAAGTACCATAGTAAAAATCTTGGGTTTTTTGGAGCTTTGGGCTATTTTATATATCAAAAATACATGTTTTGCTCCCTTTTTCTCAATTTTACAACTTAAGCCCACCTTGCGAAGTATGCCCAACCTTAACCACAACCCTTATATTTAAACCCTAAAACCCTAAACATATTTTAAGTACCCTGGTAAAAATCTTGGGTTTTTTGGAGCTTTGGGCTATTTTATATATAAAAAATACATGTTTTGCACCATTTTCTGAATTTTACAACATAAGCCCACCTTGGGAAGTATGCCCAACCTTAACCACAACCCTAATATTAAATCTTAAAACCCTAAACATATTTTAAGTACCATAGTAAAACTCTTCGGGTTTTGGAGCTTTGGGCTATTTTATATATCAAAATTATATGTTTTGCGCCCTTTTCTCAATTTTACAACATAAGGCCACCTTGGGAAGTATGCCCAACATTAACCACAACTCTAATATTTAAACACTAAAACCCTAAACATATTTTAAGTACCCTGGCTAAAATCTTGTGTTTTATTGGAGCTTTGGGCTATTTTATATATCAAAAATACATGTTTTGCACCATTTTTCTCAATTTTACAACATAAGCCCACCTTGCGAAGTATGCCCAACCTTAACCACAACCCTAATATTTAAACCCTAAAACCCTAAACATATTTTAAGTACCCTAGTAAAAATCTTGGGTTTTTTGGACCTTTGGGTTATTTTATATATCAAAAATACATGCTTTGCGCCCTTTTTCTCAATTTAACAACATAAGCCCACCTTGGGAAGTATGCCCAACCTTATCTGCAACCCTAACTTTTAAACACTAAACCCTAAACATATTTTAAGTACCCTGGCCAAAATCTTGTGTTTTTTTTGGAGCTTTGGGATATTTTGTATATCAAAAAGACATGTTTTGCCCCCTTTTCTCAATTTTACAACATAAGGCCACCTTGGGAAGTATGCCCAACCTTAACCACAACACTAATATTTAAACCCTAAAACCCTAAACATATTTTAAGTACCCTGGCCAAAATCTTGTGTTTTTTTGGAGCTTTGGGCTATTTTATATATCAAAAATACATGTTTTGCTCCCTTTTCTCAATTTTACAACATCAGCCCACCTTGCGAAGTATGCCCAACCTTAACCACAACCCTTATATTTAAACCCTAAAACCCTAAACATATTTCTAGTACCCTGGTAAAAATCTTGGGTTTTTTGGAGCTTTGGGCTATTTTATATATAAAAAATACATGTTTTGCACCATTTTCTGAATTTTACAACATAAGCCCACCTTGGGAAGTATGCCCAACCTTAACCACAACCCTAATATTAAACCCTAAAACCCTAAACATATTTTAAGTACCATAGTAAAACTCTTCGGGTTTTTGGAGCTTTGGGCTATTTTATATATCAAAATTATATGTTTTGCGCTCTTTTTTCAATTTTACAACATAAGGCCACCTTGGGAAGTATGCCCAACATTAACCACAACCCTAATATTTAAACACTAAAACCCTAAACATATTTGAAGTACCAAAGTAAAAATCTATTGTTTTTTTGAACTTTGGGCTATTTTATATACCAAGAATATATGTTTTGCGGCCTTTTCTCAATTTTACAACATAAGACCACCTTTGGAAGTTTTCCCAACCTTAACCACAACCCTAATATTTAATACCTAAAACCCTAAACATATTTTAAGTACCATAGTAAAAATCTTGGGTTTTTTGGAGCTTTGGCCTGGTTTATATATCAAAAATACATGTTTTGCGCCATTTTTCTCAATTTTACAACATAAGCCCGCCTTGGGAAGTATTCCCAACCTTAACCACAACCCTAATATTTAAACCCTAAAACCATAAACATATTTTAAAGACCCTAGTAAAAATCTTGGGTTTTTTGGAGCTTTGGGCTATTTTATATATCATAAATACATGTTTTGCGCCTTTTTCTCAAATTAACAACATATAGCCACCTTTGGAAGTATGCCCAACCTTAACCGCAACCCTAAGTTTTTAACTATAAAACCCTAAACATATTTTAAGTACCCTGGCCAAAATCTTGTGTTTTTTTTTTTGGAGCTTTGGGCTATTTTATATATAAAAAATACATGTTTTGCACCATTTTTTTCAATTTTACAACATAAGCCCACCTTGCGAAGTATGCCCAACCTTAACCACAACCTTAATATTTAAACCCTAAAACCCTAAACATATTTTAAGTACCCTAGTAAAAATCTTGGGTTTTTTGGAGCTTTGGGCTATTTTATATATCAAAAATACAAGTTTTGCGCCCTTTTTCTCCATTTAACAACATAAGCCCACCTTGGGAAGTATGCCCAACCTTATCCGCAACCCTAAGTTTTAAACACTAAAACCCTAAACATTTTTTAAGTACCATGGCCAAAATCTTGTGTTTTTTTTGGAGCTTTGGGATATTTTATATATCAATAATACATGTTTTGCGCCCTTTTCTCAATTTTACAACATGAGCCCACCTTGGAAAGTACGCCCAACCTTATCCGCAACCCTAAGTTTTAAACACTAAAACCCTAAACATATTTTAAGTACCCTGACTAAAATCTTGTATTTTTTTTTGGAGCTTTGGGATATTTTATATATCAAAAAGACATGTCTTGTCCCCTTTTCTCAATTTTACAACATGAGCCAACCTTGGAAAGTACGCCCAACCTTATCCGCAACCCTAGGTTTTAAACACTAAAACCCTAAACATATTTTAAGTACCCTGGCCAAAATCTTGTGTTTTTTTGGAGCTTTGGGCTATTTTATATATCAAAAATACATGTTTTGCTCCTTTTTTTTCTCAATTTTACAACATAAGCCCACCTTGCGAAGTATGCCCAACCTTAACCACAACCCTTATATTTAAACCCTAAAACCCTAAACATATTTTAAGTACCCTGGTAAAAATCTTGGGTTTTTTTGAGCTTTGAGCTATTTTATATATCAAAAATACATGTTTTGCACAATTTTCTGAATTTTACAACATAAGCCCACCTTGGGAAGTATGCCCAACCTTAACCACAACCCTAATATTAAACCCCAAAACCCTAAACATATTTTAAGTACCATAATAAAACTCTTCGGGTTTTTGGAGCTTTGGGCTATTTTATATATCAAAATTATATGTTTTGCGCCCTTTTCTCAATTTTACAACATAAGGCCACCTTGGGAAGTATGCCTAACATTAACCACAACCCTAATATTTAAACACTAAAACCCTAAACATATTTGAAGTACCAAAGTAAAAATCTATGGTTTTTTTGAACTTTGGGCTATTTTATATACCAAGAATATATGTTTTGCGGCCTTTTCTCAATTTTTCAACATAAGACCACCATTGGAAGTATTCCCAACCTTAACCACAACCCTAATATTTAAACCCTAAAACCCTAAACATATTTTAAGTACCATAGTAAAAATCTTGGGTTTTTTGGAGCTTTGGCCTGTTTTATATATCAAAAATACATGTTTTGCGCCATTTTTCTCAATTTTACAACATAAGCTCGCCTTGGGAAGTATGCCCAACCTTAACCACAACCCTAATATTTAAACCCTAAAACCATAAACATATTTTAAAGACCCTAGTAAAAATCTTGGGTTTTTTGGAGCTTTGGACTATTTTATATATCATAAATACATGTTTTGCGCCCTTTTCTCAAATTAACAACATATAGCCACCTTTGGAAGTATGCCCAACCTTAACCGCAACCCTAAGTTTTTAACTATAAAACCCTAAACATATTTTAAGTACCCTGGCCAAAATCTTGTGTTTTTTTTTGGAGCTTTGGGCTATTTTATATATCAAAAATACATGTTTTGCACCATTTTTCTCAATTTTACAACATAAGCCCACCTTGCGAAGTATGCCCAACCTTAACCACAACCCTAATATTTAAACCCTAAAATCCTAAACATATTTTAAGTACCATAGTAAAAATCTTGGGTTTTTTGGAGCTTTGGCCTATTTTATATATCAAAAATACATGTTTTGCGCCCTTTTTTCTCAATTTTACAACATAAGCCCACCTTGCGAAGTATGCCCAACCTTAACCACAACCCTAATATTTAAACCCTAAAACCCTAAACATATTTTAAGTACCCTAGTAAAAATCTTGGGTTTTTTGGAGCTTTGGGCTATTTTATATATCAAAAATACAAGTTTTGCGCCCTTTTTCTCCATTTAACAACATAAGCCCACCTTGGGAAGTATGCCCAACCTTATCCGCAACCCAAAGTTTTAAACACTAAAACCCTAAAAATATTTTAAGCACCCTGGCCAAAATCTTGTGTTTTTTTTGGAGCTTTGGGCTATTTTATATATCAAAAATACATGTTTTGCTCCCTTTTCTCAATTTTACTACATGAGCCCACCTTGGAAAGTACGCCCAACCTTGTCCGCAACCCTAAGTTTTAAACACTAAAACCCTAAACATATTTTAAGTACCCTGACTAAAATCTTGTATTTTTTTTTGAGCTTTGGGATATTTTATATATCAAAAATACATGTTTTGCTCCTTTTTTCTCAATTTTACAACATAAGCCCACCTTGCGAAGTATGCCCAACCTTAACCACAACCCTTATATTTAAACCCTAAAACCCTAAACATATTTTAAATACCCTGGTAAAAATCTTGGGTTTTTTGGAGCTTTGGGCTATTTTATATATCAAAAATACATGTTTTGCACCATTTTCTCAATTTTACAACATAAGCCCACCTTGGGAAGTATGCCAAACCTTAACCACAACCCTAATATTAAACCCTAAAACCCTAAACATATTTTAAGTACCATAGTAAAACTCTTGGGGTTTTTGGAGCTTTGGGCTATTTTATATATCAAAAATACATGTTTTGCCCCCTTTTCTCAATTTTACAACATAAGGCCACCTTGGGAAGTATGCCCAACATTGACCACAACCCTAAACCCTAAAATCCTAAATAAATTTGAAGTACCAAAGTAAAAATCTATGGTTTTTTTGAGCTTTGGGCTATTTTATATACCAAGAATATATGTTTTCCGCCATTTTCTCAATTTTACAACATAAGATCACCTTTGGAAGTATGCCCAACCTTAACCACAACCCTAATATTTAAACACTAAAACCCTAAACATATTTTAAGTACAATAGTAAAAATCTTGGGTTTTTTGGGGCTTTGGCCTATTTTATATATCAAAAATACATGTTTTGCGCCCTTTTTCTCAATTTTACAACATAACCCCACCTTGGGAAGTATGCCCAACCTTAACCACAACCCTAATATTTAAACCCTAAAACCCTAAACATATTTTAAGTACCATAGTAAAAATCTTGTGTTTTTTTGGAGCTTTGGGCTATTTTATATATCAAAAATACATGTTTTGCTCCCTTTTTCTCAATTTTACAACATAAGCCCACCTTGCGAAGTATGCCCAACCTTAACCACAACCCTTATATTTAAACCCTAAAACCCTAAACATATTTTAAGTACACAGGTAAAAATCTTGGATTTTTTGGAGCTTTGGGATATTTTATATATCAAAAATACATGTTTTGCACCATTTTCTCAATTTTACAACATAAGCCCACCTTGGGAAGTATGCCCAACCTTAACCACAACCCTAATATTAAACCCTAAAACCCTAAACATATTATAAGTACCATAGTAAAACTCTTCGGGTTTTTGGAGCTTTGGGCTATTTTATATATCAAAAATACATGTTTTGCGCCCTTTTCTCAATTTTACAACATAAGGCCACCTTGGGAAGTATGCCCAAAATTAACCACAACCCTAATATTTAAACCCTAAAACCCTAAACATATTTGAAGTACCAAAGTAAAAATCTATGGTTTTTTTGAACTTTGGGCTATTTTATATACCAAGAATATATGTTTTGCGCCCTTTTCTCAATTTTACAACATAAGACCACCTTTGGAAGCATGCCCAACCTTAACCACAACCCTAATATTTAAAACCTAAAACCCTAAACATATTTTAAGTACCACAGTAAAAATCTTGGGTTTTTTGGAGCTTTGGCCTATTTTATATATCAAAAATACATGTTTTGCGCCCTTTTTCTCAATTTTACAACATAAGCCCACCTTGGGAAGTATGCCCAACCTTAACCACAACCCTAATATTTAAACCCTAAACCCATAAACATATTTTAAAGACCCTAGTAAAAATCTTGGGTTTTTTGGAGCTTCGGGCTATTTTATATATCATAAATACATGTTTTGCGCCTTTTTCTCAAATTAACAACATATAGCCACCTTTTGAAGTATGCCCAACCTTAATCGCAACCCTAAGTTTTTAACTATAAAACCCTAAACATATTTTAAGTACCCTGGCCAAAATCTTGTGTTTTCTTTGGAGCTTTGGGCTATTTTATATATCAAAAATACATGTTTTGCACCATTTTTCTCAATTTTACAACATAAGCCCACCTTGTGAAGTATGCCCAACCTTAACCACAACCTTAATATTTAAACCCTAAGACCCTTAACATTTTTTAAGTACCCTAGTAAAAATCTTGGGTTTTTTGGAGTTTTGGGCTATTTTATATATCAAAAATACATGTTTTGTTCCCTTTTTCTCCATTTAACAACATAAGCCCACCTTGGGAAGTATGCCCAACCTTATCCGCAACCCTAAGTTTTAAAAACTAAAACCCTAAACATATTTTAAGTACCCTGGCCAAAATCTTGTGTTTTTTTGGAGCTTTGGGCTATTTTATATATCAAAAATACATGTTTTGCTCCTTTTTTCTCAAGTTTACAACATAAGCCCACCTTGCGAAGTATGCCAACCTTAACCACAACCCTTATATTTAAACCCTAAAACCCTAAACATATTTTAAGTACCCTAGTAAAACTCTTCGTGTTTTTGGAGCTTTGGGCTATTATATATATCAAAAATACATGTTTTGCGCCCTTTTTCTCAATTTTACAACATAAGCCCACCTTGGGAAGTATGCCCAACCTTAACCACAACCCTAATATTTAAACCCTAAAACCCTAAACATATTTTAAGTACCATAGTAAAAATCTTGTGTTTTTTTGGAGCTTTGGGCTATTTTATATATCAAAAATACATGTTTTGCTCCCTTTTTTCTCAATTTTACACCATAAGCCCACCTTGCGAAGTATGCCCAACCTTAACCCCAACCCTTATATTTAAACCCTAAAACTCTAAACATATTTTAAGTACCCTGGTAAAAATCTTGGGTTTTTTGGAGCTTTGGGCTATTTTATATATATATCAAAAATACATGTTTTGCATTATTTTCTCAATTTTACAACATAAGCCCACCTTGGGAAGTATGCCCAACCTTAACCACAACCCTAATATTTAAACCCTAAAATCCTAAACATATTTTAAGTACCATAGTAAAAATCTTGGGTTTTTTGGAGCTTTGGCCTAATTTATATATCAAAAATGCATGTTTTGCGCCCTTTTTCTCAATTTTACAACATAAGCCCACCTTGCGAAGTATGCCCAACCTTAACCACAACCCTAATATTTAAACCCTAAAACCCTAAACATATTTTAAGTACCCTAGTACAAATCTTGGGTTTTTTGGAGCTTTGGGCTATTTTATATATCAAAAATACATGTTTTGCTCCATTTTTCTCCATTTAACAACATAAGCCCACCTTGGGAAGTATGCCCAACCTTATCCGCAACCCTAAGTTTTAAACACTAAAACCCTAAACATATTTTAAGTACCCTGGCCAAAATTTTGTGTTTTTTTGGGGCTTTGGGCTATTTTATATATCAAAAATACATGTTTTGCTCCTTTTTTCTCAATTTTACAACATAAGCCCACCTTGCGAAGTATGCCCAACCTTAACCACAACCCTTATATTTAAACCCTAAAACCCTAAACATATTTTAAGTACCCTAGTAAAAATCTTGGGTTTTTTGGAGCTTTGGGCTATTTTATATATCAAAAATACATGTTTTACACCATTTTCTCAATTTTACAACATAAGCCCACCTTGGGAAGTATGCCCAACCTTAACCACAACCCTAATATTAAACCCTAAAACCCTAAACATATTTTAAGTACCATAGTAAAACTCTTCGGGTTTTTGGAGCTTTGGGCTATTTTATATATCAAAAATACATGTTTTGCGCCCTTTTTCTCAATTTTACAACATAAGCCCACCTTGGGAAGTATGCCCAACCTTAACCACAACCCTAATATTTAAACCCTAAAACCCTAAACATATTTTAAGTACCATAGTAAAAATCTTGTGTTTTTTTGGAGCTTTGGGCTATTTTATATATCAAAAATACATGTTTGCTCCCTTTTTCTCAATTTTACAACATAAGCCCACCTTGCGAAGTATGCCCAACCTTAACCCCAACCCTTATATTTAAACCCTAAAACTCTAAACATATTTTAAGTACCCTGGTAAAAATATTGGGTTTTTTGGAGATTTGGGCTATTTTATATATATATCAAAAATACATGTTTTGCACCATTTTCTCAATTTTACAACATAAGCCCACCTTGCGAAGTATGCCCAACCTTAACCCCAACCCTTATATTTAAACCCTAAAACTCTAAACATATTTTAAGTACCCTGGTAAAAATCTTGGGTTTTTTGGAGCTTTGGGCTATTTTATATATATATCAAAAATACATGTTTTGCACTATTTTCTCAATTTTACAACATAAGCCCACCTTGGGAAGTATGCCCAACCTTAACCACAACCCTAATATTTAAACCCTAAAATCCTAAACATATTTTAAGTACCATAGTAAAAATCTTGGGTTTTTTGGAGCTTTGGCCTATTTTATATATCAAAAATACATGTTTTGCGCCCTTTTTCTCAATTTTACAACATAAGCCCAACTTGCGAAGTATCCCCAACCTTAACCACAACCCTAATATTTAAACCCTAAAACCCTAAAAATATTTTAAGTACTCTAGTGCAAATCTTGGGTTTTTTGGAGCTTTGGGCTATTTTATATATCAAAAATACATGTTTTGCTCCATTTTTCTCCATTTAACAACATAAGCCCACCTTGGGAAGTATGCCCAACCTTATCCGCAACCCTAAGTTTTAAACACTAAAACCCTAAACATATTTTAAGTACCCTGGCCAAAATCTTGTGTTTTTTTGGAGCTTTGGGCTATTTTATATATCAAAAATACATGTTTTACTCCTTTTTTCTCAATTTTACAACATAAGCCCACCTTGCGAAGTATGCCCAACCTTAACCACAACCCTTATATTTAAACCCTAAAACCCTAAACATATTTTAAGTACCATAGTAAAAATCTTGTGTTTTTTTGGACCTTTGGGCTATTTTATATATCAAAAATACATGTTTGCTCCCTTTTTCTCAATTTTACAACATAAGCCCACCTTGCGAAGTATGCCCAACCTTAACCCCAACCCTTATATTTAAACCCTAAAACTCTAAACATATTTTAAGTACCCTGGTAAAAATATTGGGTTTTTTGGAGATTTGGGCTATTTTATATATATATCAAAAATACATGTTTTGCACCATTTTCTCAATTTTACAACATAAGCCCACCTTGCGAAGTATGCCCAACCTTAACCCCAACCCTTATATTTAAACCCTAAAACTCTAAACATATTTTAAGTACCCTAGTAAAAATCTTGGGTTTTTTGGAGCTTTGGGCTATTTTATATATCAAAAATACATGTTTTACACCATTTTCTCAATTTTACAACATAAGCCCACCTTGGGAAGTATGCCCAACCTTAACCACAACCCTAATATTAAACCCTAAAACCCTAAACATATTTTAAGTACCATAGTAAAACTCTTCGGGTTTTTGGAGCTTTGGGCTATTTTATATATCAAAAATACATGTTTTGCGCCATTTTTCTCAATTTTACAACATAAGCCCACCTTGGGAAGTATGCCCAACCTTAACCACAACCCTAATATTAACCCTAAAACCCTAAACATATTTTAAGTTCCATAGTAAAACTCTTGGGGTTTTTGGAGCTTTGGGCTATTTTATATATCAAAAATACATGTTTTGCCCCCTTTTCTCAATTTTACAACATAAGGCCACCTTGGGAAGTATGCCCAACATTAACCACAACCCTAATATTTAAACCCTAAAATCCTAAATATATTTGAAGTACCAAAGTAAAAATCTATGGTTTTTTTGAGCTTTGGGCTATTTTATATACCAAGAATATATGTTTTCCGCCATTTTCTCAATTTTACAACATAAGACCACCTTTGGAAGTATGCCCAACCTTAACCACAACCCTAATATTTAAACCCTTAAACCCTAAACATATTTTAAGTACCATAGTAAAAATCTTGGGTTTTTTGGGGCTTTGGCCTATTTTATATATCAAAAATACATGTTTTGCGCCCTTTTTCTCAATTTTACAACATAACCCCACCTTGGGAAGTATGCCCAACCTTAACCACAACCCTAATATTTAAACCCTAAAACCCTAAACATATTTTAAGTACCATAGTAAAAATCTTGTGTTTTTTTGGAGCTTTGGGCTATTTTATATATCAAAAATACATGTTTTGCTCCCTTTTTCTCAATTTTACAACATAAGCCCACCTTGCGAAGTATGCCCAACCTTAACCACAACCCTTATATTTAAACCCTAAAACCCTAAACATATTTTAAGTACCCAGGTAAAAATCTTGGGTTTTTTGGAGCTTTGGGCTATTTTATATATCAAAAATACATGTTTTGCACCATTTTCTCAATTTTACAACATAAGCCCACCTTGGGAAGTATGCCCAACCTTAACCACAACCTTAATATTAAACCCTAAAACCCTAAACATATTATAAGTACCATAGTAAAACCTTTCGGGTTTTTTGAGCTTTGGGCTATTTTATATATCAAAAATACATGTTTTGCGCCCTTTTCTCAATTTTACAACATAAGGCCACCTTGGGAAGTATGCCAAACCTTAACCACAACCCTAATATTAAACCCTAAAACCCTAAACATATTTTAAGTTCCATAGTAAAACTCTTGGGGTTTTTGGAGCTTTGGCCTATTTTATATATCAAAAATACATGTTTTGCCCCCTTTTCTCAATTTTACAACATAAGGCCACCTTGGGAAGTATGCCCAACATTAACCACAACCCTAATATTTAAACCCTAAAATCCTAAATATATTTGAAGTACCAAAGTAAAAATCTATGGTTTTTTTGAGCTTTGGGCTATTTTATATACCAAGAATATATGTTTTCCGCCATTTTCTCAATTTTACAACATAAGACCACCTTTGGAAGTATGCCCAACCTTAACCACAACCCTAATAATTAAACCCTAAAACCCTAAACATATTTTAAGTACCATAGTAAAAATCTTGGGTTTTTTGGGGCTTTGGCCTATTTTATATATAAAAAATACATGTTTTGCGCCCTTTTTCTCAAGTTTACAACATAACCCCACCTTGGGAAGTATGCCCATCCTTAACCACAACCCTAATATTTAAACCCTAAAACCCTAAACATATTTTAAGTACCATAGTAAAAATCTTGTGTTTTTTTGGAGCTTTGGGCTATTTTATATATCAAAAATACATGTTTTGCGCCTTTTTCTCAATTTTACAACATGAGCCCACCTTGGAAAGTACGCCCAACCTTATCCGCAACCCTAAGTTTTAAACACTAAAACCCTAAACATATTTTAAGTACCCTGACTAAAATCTTGTATTTTTTTTGGAGCTTTGGGATAGTTTATATATCAAAAATACATGTTTTGCTCTTTTTTTCTCAATTTTACAACATAAGCCCACCTTGCGAAGTATGCCCAACCTTAACCACAACCCTTATATTTAAACCCTAAAACCCTAAACATATTTTAAATACTCGGGTTAAAATCTTGGGTTTTTTGGAGCTTTGGGCTATTTTATATATATATCAAAAATACATGTTTTGCACCATTTTCTCAATTTTACAACATAAGCCTACCTTGGGAAGTATGCCCAACCTTAACCACAACCCTAATATTTAAACCCTAAAATCCTAAACATATTTTAAGTAGCATTGTAAAAATCTTGGGTTTTTTGGAGCTTTGGCCTATTTTATATATCAAAAATACATGTTTTGCGCCCTTTTTCTCAATTTTACAACATAAGCCCACCTTGCGAAGTATGCCCAACCTTAACCACAACCCTAATATTTAAACCCTAAAACCCTAAACATATTTTAAGTACCCTAGTAAAAATATTGGGTTTTTTTTAGCTTTGGGCTATTTTATATATCAAAAATATAAGTTTTGCGCCCTTTTTCTCCATTTAACAACATAAGCCCACCTTGGGAAGTATGCCCAACCTTATCCGCAACCCAAAGTTTTAAACACTAAAACCCTAAACATATTTTAAGTACCCTGGCCAAAATCTGTTGTTTTTTTTGGAGCTTTGGACTATTTTATATATCAAAAATACATGTTTTGCTCCCTTTTTCTCAATTTTACAACATAAGCCCACCTTGCGAAGTATGCCCAACCTTAACCACAACCCTTATATTTAAACCCTAAAACCCTAAACATATTTTAAGTACCCAGGTAAAAATCTTGGGTTTTTTGGAGCTTTGGGCTATTTTATATATCAAAAATACATGTTTTGCACCATTTTCTCAATTTTACAACATAAGCCCACCTTGGGAAGTATGCCCAACCTTAACCACAACCCTAATATTAAACCCTAAAACCCTAAACATATTATAAGTACCATAGTAAAACTCTTCGGGTTTTTGGAGCTTTGGGCTATTTTATATATCAAAAATACATGTTTTGCGCCCTTTTCTCAATTTTACAACATAAGGCCACCTTGGGAAGTATGCTCAACCTTAACCACAACCCTAATATTAAACCCTAAACATATTTTAAGTTCCATAGTAAAACTCTTGGGGTTTTTGGAGCTTTGGGCTATTTTATATATCAAAAATACATGTTTTGCCCCTTTTCTCAATTTTACAACATAAGGCCACCTTGGGAAGTATGCCCAACATTAACCACAACCCTAATATTTAAACCCTAAAATCCTAAATATATTTGAAGTACCAAAGTAAAAATCTATGGTTTTTTTGAGCTTTGGGCTATTTTATATACCAAGAATATATGTTTTCCGCCATTTTCTCAATTTTACAACATAAGACCACCTTTGGAAGTATGCCCAACCTTAACCACAACCCTAATATTTAAACCCTAAAACCCTAAACATATTTTAAGTACCATAGTAAAAATCTTGGGTTTTTTGGGGCTTTGGCCTATTTTATATATCAAAAATACATGTTTTGCGCCCTTTTTCTCAATTTTACAACATAACCCCACCTTGGGAAGTATGCCCAACCTTAACCACAACCCTAATATTTTAACCCTAAAACCCTAAACATATTTTAAGTACCATAGTAAAAATCTTGTGTTTTTTTGGAGCTTTGGGCTATTTTATATATCAAAAATACATGTTTTGCGCCCTTTTCTCAATTTTACAACATGAGCCCACCTTGGAAAGTACGCCCAACCTTATCCGCAACCCTAAGTTTTAAAAACTAAAACCCTAAACATATTTTAAGTACCCTGACTAAAATCTTGTATTTTTTTTGGAGCTTTGGGATATTTTATATATCAAAAATACATGTTTTGCTCTTTTTTTCTCAATTTTACAACATAAGCCCACCTTGCGAAGTATGCCCAACCTTAACCACAACCCTTATATTTAAACCCTAAAACCCTAAACATATTTTAAATACCCTGGTAAAAATCTTGGGTTTTTTGGAGCTTTGGGCTATTTTATATATCAAAAATACATGTTTTGCACCATTTTCTCAATTTTACAACATAAGCCCACCTTGGGAAGTATGCCCAACATTAACCACAACCCTAATATTAAACCCTAAAACGCTAAACATATTTTAAGTACCATAGTAAAACTCTTCGGGTTTTTGGAGCTTTGGGCTATTTTATATATCAAAAATACATGTTTTGCCCCCTTTTCTCAATTTTACAACATAAGGCCACCTTGGGAAGTATGCCCAACATTAACCACAACCCTAATATTTAAACCCTAAAATCCTAAACATATTTGAAGAACCAAAGTAAAAATCTATGTTTTTTTTGAGCTTTGGGCTATTTTATATACCAAGAATATATGTTTTCCGCCCTTTTCTCAATTTTACAACATAAGACCACCTTTGGAAGTATGCCCAACCTTAACCACAACCCTAATATTTAAACCCTAAAACCCTAAACATATTTTAAGTACAATAGTAAAAATCTTGGGTTTTTTGTGGCTTTGGCATATTTTATATATCAAAAATACATGTTTTGCCCTTTTTCTCAATTTTACAACATAAGCCCACCTTGGAAAGTATGCCCAACCTTAACCACAACCCTAATATTTAAAATCTAAAACCCTAAACATATTTTAAGTACCATAGTAAAAATCTTGTGTTTTTTTGGAGCTTTGGGCTATTTTATATATCAAAAATACATGTTTCGCTCCATTTTTCTCAATTTTACAACATAAGCCCACCTTGCGAAGTATGCCCAACCTTAACCACAACCCTAATATTTAAACCCTAAAACCCTAAACATATTTTAAGTACCCTAGTAAAAATCTTGGGTTTTTTGGAGCTTTGGGCTATTTTATATATCAAAAATACATGCTTTGCGCCCTTTTTCTCAATTTAACAACATAAGCCCACCTTGGGAAGTATGCCCAACCTTATCCGCAACCCTAACTTTTAAACACTAAAACCCTAAACATATTTTAAGTACCTTGGCCAAAATCTTGTGTTTTATTTGAAGCTTTGGGATATTTTATATATCAAAAATACATGTTTTGCTCCTTTTTTCTCAATTTTACAACATAAGGCCACCTTGGAAAGTATGCCCAACCTTAACCACAACACTAATATTTAAACCCTAAAACCCTAAACATATTATAAGTACCCTGGCCAAAATCTTGTGTTTTTTTGGAGCTTTGGGCTATTTTATATATCAAAAATACATGTTTTGCTCCCTTTTTCTCAATTTTACAACATAAGCCCACCTTGCGAAGTATGCCCAACCTTAACCAAAACCTTTATATTTAAACCCTAAAACCCTAAACATATTTTAAGTACCCTGGTAAAAATCTTGGGTTTTTTGGAACTTTGGGCTATTTTATATATAAAAAATACATGTTTTGCACCATTTTCTGAATTTTACAACATAAGCCCACCTTGGGAAGTATGCCCAACCTTAACCACAACCCTAATATTAAACCCTAAAACCCTAAACATATTTTAAGTACCATAGTAAAACTCTTGGGGTTTTTGGAGCCTTGGGCTATTTTATATATCAAAAATACATGTTTTGCCACCTTTTCTCAATTTTACAACATAAGGCCACCTTGGGAAGTATGCCCAACATTGACCACAACCCTAATATTTAAACCCTAAAATCCTAAATATATTTGAAGTACCAAAGTAAAAATCTATGGTTTTTTTGAGCTTTGGGCTATTTTATATACCAAGAATATATGTTTTCCGCCATTTTCTCAATTTTACAACATAAGACCACCTTTGGAAGTATGCCCAACCTTAACCACAACCCTAATATTTAAACCCTAAAACCCTAAACATATTTTAAGTACCATAGTAAAAATCTTGGGTTTTTTGGGGCTTTGGCCTATTTTATATATCAAAAATACATGTTTTGCGCCCTTTTTCTCAATTTTACAACATAACCCCACCTTGGGAAGTATGCGCAACCTTAACCACAACCCTAATATTTAAACCCTAAAACCCTAAACATATTTTAAGTACCATAGTAAAAATCTTGTGTTTTTTCGGAGCTTTGGGCTATTTTATATATCAAAAATACATGTTTTGCTCCCTTTTTCTCAATTTTACAACATAAGCCCACCTTGCGAAGTATGCCCAACCTTAACCACAACCCTTATATTTAAACCCTAAAACCCTAAACATATTTTAAGTACCCAGGTAAAAATCTTGGGTTTTTTGGGGCTTTGGGATATTTTATATATCAAAAATACATGTTTTGCACCATTTTCTCAATTTTACAACATAAGCCCACCTTGGGAAGTATGCCCAACCTTAACCACAACCCTAATATTAAACCCTAAAACCCTAAACATATTATAAGTACCATAGTAAAACTCTTCGGGTTTTTGGAGCTTTGGGCTATTTTATATATCAAAAATACATGTTTTGCGCCCTTTTCTCAATTTTACAACATAAGGCCACCTTGGGAAGTATGCCCAAAATTAACCACAACCCTAATATTTAAACCCTAAAACCCTAAACATATTTGAAGTACCAAAGTAAAAATCTATGGTTTTTTTGAACTTTGGGCTATTTTATATACCAAGAATATATGTTTTGCGCCCTTTTCTCAATTTTACAACATAAGACCACCTTTGGAAGTATGCCCAACCTTAACCACAACCCTAATATTTAAAACCTAAAACCCTAAACATATTTTAAGTACCATAGTAAAAATCATGGGTTTTTTGGAGCTTTGGCCTATTTTATATATCAAAAATACATGTTTTGCGCCCTTTTTCTCAATTTTACAACATAAGCCCACCTTGGGAAGTATGCCCAACCTTAACCACAACCCTATTATTTAAACCCTAAACCCATAAACATATTTTAAAGACCCTAGTAAAAATCTTGGGTTTTTTGGAGCTTCGGGCTATTTTATATATCATAAATACATGTTTTGCGCCTTTTTCTCAAATTAACAACTTATAGCCACCTTTGAAAGTATGCCCAACCTTAATCGCAACCCTAAGTTTTTAACTATAAAACCCTAAACATATTTTAAGTACCCTGGCCAAAATCTTGTGTTTTCTTTGGAGCTTTGGGCTATTTTATATATCAAAAATACATGTTTTGCACCATTTTTCTCAATTTTACAACATAAGCCCACCTTGTGAAGTATGCCCAACCTTAACCACAACCCTAATATTTAAACCCTAAAACCCTTAACATTTTTTAAGTACCCTAGTAAAAATCTTGGGTTTTTTGGAGCTTTGGGCTATTTTATATATCAAAAATACATGTTTTGCTCCCTTTTTCTCCATTTAACAACATAAGCCCACCTTGGGAAGTATGCCCAACCTTATCCGCAACCCTAAATTTTAAACACTAAAACCCTAAACATATTTTAAGTACCCTGGCCAAAATCTTGTGTTTTTTTGGAGCTTTGGACTATTTTATATATCAAAAATACATGTTTTGCTCCTTTTTTCTCAATTTTACAACATAAGCCCACCTTGCGACGTATGCCCAACCTTAACCACAACCCTTATATTTAAACCCTAAAACCCTAAACATATTTTAAGTACCCTGGTAAAAATCTTGGGTTTTTTGGAGCTTTGGGCTATTTTATATATCAAAAATACATGTTTTACACCATTTTCTCAATTTTACAACATAAGCCCACCTTGGGAAGTATGCCCAACCTTAACCACAACCCTAATATTAAACCCTAAAATCCTAAACATATTTTAAGTACCCTAGTAAAACTCTTCGGGTTTTTGGAGCTTTGGGCTATTTTATATATCAAAAATACATGTTTTGCGCCCATTTTCTCAATTTTACAACATAAGCCCACCTTGGGAAGTATGCCCAACCTTAACCACAACCCTAATATTTAAACCCTAAAACCCTATACATATTTTAAGTACCTTAGTAAAAATCTTGTGTTTTTTTGGAGCTTTGGGCTATTTTATATATCAAAAATACATGTTTTGCTCCCTTTTTCTCAATTTTACAACATAAGCCCACCTTGCGAAATATGCCCAACCTTAACCACAACCCTAATATTTAAACCCTAAAATCCTAAACATATTTTAAGTACCCTGGTAAAAATCTTGGGTTTTTTGGAGATTTGGGCTATTTTATATATCAAAAATACATGTTTTACACCATTTTCTCAATTTTACAACATAAGCCCACCTTGGGAAGTATGCCCAACCTTAACCACAACCCTAATATTAAACCCTAAAACCCTAAACATATTTTCAGTACCCTAGTAAAACTCTTCGGGTTTTTGGAGCTTTGGGCTATTTTATATATCAAAAATACAAGTTTTGCGCCCTTTTTCTCCATTTAACAACATAAGCCCACCTTGGGAAGTATGCCCAACCTTATCCGCAACCCAAAGTTTTAAACACTAAAACCCTAAACATATTTTAAGTACCCTTGCCAAAATCTTGTGTTTTTTTTGGAGCTTTGGGCTATTTTATATATCAAAAATACATGTTTTGCGCCCTTTTCTCAATTTTACAACATAAGCCCACCTTGGGAAGTATGCCCAACCTTAACCACAACCCTAATATTAAACCCTAAAACCCTAAACATATTTTAAGTTCCATAGTAAAACTCTTGGGGTTTTTGGAGCTTTGGGCTATTTTATATATCAAAAATACATGTTTTGCCCCCTTTTCTCAATTTTACAACATAAGGCCACCTTGGGAAGTATGCCCAACATTAACCACAACCCTAATATTTAAACCCTAAAATCCTAAATATATTTGAAGTACCAAAGTAAAAATCTATGGTTTTTTTGAGCTTTGGGCTATTTTATATACCAAGAATATATGTTTTCCGCCATTTTCTCAATTTTACAACATAAGACCACCTTTGGAAGTATGCCCAACCTTAACCACAACCCTAAAATTTAAACCCTAAAACCCTAAACATATTATAAGTACCATAGTAAAAATTTTGTGTTTTTTTGGAGCTTTGGGCTATTTTATATATCAAAAATACATGTTTTGCTCCCTTTTTCTCAATTTTACAACATAAGCCCACCTTGCGAAGTATGCCCAACATTAACCACAACCCTTATATTTAAACCCTAAAACCCTAAACATATTTTAAGTGCCCAGGTAAAAATCTTGGGTTTTTTGGAGCTTTGGGCTATTTTATATATCAAAAATACATGTTTTGCACCATTTTCTCAATTTTACAACATAAGCCCACCTTGGGAAGTATGCCCAACCTTAACCACAACCCTAATATTAAACCCTAAAACCCTAAACATATTATAAGTACCATAGTAAAACTCTTCGGGTTTTTGGAGCTTTGGGCTATTTTATATACCAAGAATATATGTTTTGCGCCCTTTTCTCAATTTTACAACATAAGACCACCTTTGGAAGTATGCCCAACCTTAACCACAACCCTAATATTTAAAACCTAAAACCCTAAACATATTTTAAGTACCATAGTAAGAATCTTAGGTTTTTTGGAGCTTTGGCCTATTTTATATATCAAAAATACATGTTTTGCGCCCTTTTTCTCAATTTTACAACATAAGCCCACCTTAGGAAGTATGCCCAACCTTAACCACAACCCTAATATTTAAACCCTAAACCCATAAACATATTTTAAAGACCCTAGTAAAAATCTTGCGTTTTTTGGAGCTTTGGGCTATTTTATATATCATAAATACATGTTTTGCGCCTTTTTCTCAAATTAACAACATATAGCCACCTTTGGAAGTATGCCCAACCTTAATCGCAACCCTAAGTTTTTAACTATAAAACCCTAAACATATTTTAAGTACCCTGGCCAAAATCTTGTGTTTTCTTTGGAGCTTTGGGCTATTTTATATATCAAAAATACATGTTTTGCACCATTTTTCTCAATTTTACAACATAAGCCCACCTTGTGAAGTATGCCCAACCTTAACCACAACCCTAATATTTAAACCCTAAAACCCTTAACATATTTTAAGTACCCTAGTAAAAATCTTGGGTTTTTTGGAGCTTTGGGCTATTTTATATATCAAAAATACATGTTTTGCTCCCTTTTTCTCCATTTAACAACATAAGCCCACCTTGGGAAGTATGCCCAACCTTATCCGCAACACTAAATTTTAAACACTAAAACCCTAAACATATTTTAAGTACCCTGGCCAAAATCTTGTGTTTTTTTGGAGCTTTGGACTATTTTATATATCAAAAATACATGTTTTGCTCCTTTTTTCTCAATTTTACAACATAAGCCCACCTTGCGACGTATGCCCAACCTTAACCACAACCCTTATATTTAAACCCTAAAACCCTAAACATATTTTAAGTACCCTGGTAAAAATCTTGGGTTTTTTGGAGCTTTGGGCTATTTTATATATCAAAAATACATGTTTTGCGCCCTTTTTCTCAATTTTACAACATAAGCCCACCTTGGGAAGTATGCCCAACCTTAACCACAACCCTAATATTTAAACCCTAAAACCCTATACATATTTTAAGTACCTTAGTAAAAATCTTGTGTTTTTTTGGAGGTTTGGGCTATTTTATATATCAAAAATACATGTTTTGCTCCCTTTTTCTCAATTTTACAACATAAGCCCACCTTGCGAAATATGTCCAACCTTAACCACAACCCTTATATTTAAACCCTAAAACCCTAAAAATATTTTAAGTACCCAGGTAAAAATCTTGCGTTTTTTGGAGCTTTGGGCTATTTTATATATCAAAAATACATGTTTTGCACCATTTTCTGAATTTTACAACATAAGCCCACCTTGGGAAGTATGCCCAACCTTAACCACAACCCTAATATTAAACCCTAAAACCCTAAACATATTATAAGTACCATAGTAAAACTCTTCGGGTTTTTGGAGCTTTGGGCTATTTTATATATCAAAAATACATGTTTTGCGCCCTTTTCTCAATTTTACAACATAAGGCCACCTTGGGAAGTATGCCCAAAATTAACCACAACCCTAATATTTAAACCCTAAAACCCTAAACATATTTGAAGTACCAAAGTAAAAATCTATGGTTTTTTTGAACTTTGGGCTATTTTATATACCAAGAATATATGTTTTGCGCCCTTTTCTCAATTTTACAACATAAGACCACCTTTGGAAGTATGCCCAACCTTAACCACAACCCTAATATTTAAAACCTAAAACCCTTAACATATTTTAAGTACCATAGTAAAAATCTTTGGTTTTTTGGAGCTTTGGCCTATTTTATATATCAAAAATACATGTTTTGCGCCATTTTTCTCAATTTTACAACATAAGCCCACCTTAGGAAGTATGCCCAACCTTAACCACAACCCTAATATTTAAACCCTAAACCCATAAACATAATTTAAAGACCCTAGTAAAAATCTTGGGTTTTTTGGAGCTTTGGGCTATTTTATATATCATAAATACATGTTTTACGCCTTTTTCTCAAATTAACAACATATAGCCACCTTTGGAAGTATGCCCAACCTTAATCGAAACCCTAAGTTTTTAACTATAAAACCCTAAACATATTTTAAGTACACTGGCTAAAATCTTGTGTTTTCTTTGGAGCTTTGGGCTATTTTATATATCAAAAATACATGTTTTGCACCATTTTTCTCAATTTTACAACATAAGCCCACCTTGTGAAGTATGCCCAACCTTAACCACTACCCTAATATTTAAACCCTAAAACCCTTAAAATATTTTAAGTACCCTAGTAAAAATCTTGGGTTTTTTGGAGCTTTGGGCTATTTTATATATCAAAAATACATGTTTTGCTCCCTTTTTCTCCATTTAACAACATAAGCACACCTTGGGAAGTATGCCCAACCTTATCCGCAACCCTAAGTTTTAAACACTAAAACCTTAAACATATTTTAAGTACCCTGGCCAAAATCTTGTGTTTTTTTGGAGCTTTGGACTATTTTATATATCAAAAATACATGTTTTGCTCCTTTTTTCTCAATTTTACAACATAAGCCCACCTTGCGACGTATGCCCAACCTTAACCACAACCCTTATATTTAAACCCTAAAACCCTAAACATATTTTAATTACCTTGGTAAAAATCTTGGGTTTTTTGGAGCTTTGGGCTATTTTATATATCAAAAATACATGTTTTACACCAATTTCTCAATTTTACAACATAAGACCACCTTGGGAAGTATGCCCAACCTTAACGACAACCCTAATATTAAACCCTAAAACCCTAAACATATTTTAAGTACCATAGTAAAACTCTTGGGGTTTTTGGAGCTTTGGGCTATTTTATATATCAAAAATACATGTTTTGCCCCCTTTTCTCAATTTTACAACATAAGGCCACCTTGGGAAGTATGCCCAACATTGACCACAACCCTAATATTTAAACCCTAAAATCCTAAATATATTTAAAGTACCAAAGTAAAAATCTATGGTTTTTTTGAGCTTTGGGCTATTTTATATACCAAGAATATATGTTTTCCGCCATTTTCTCAATTTTACAACATAAGACCACCTTTGGAAGTATGCCCAACCTTAACCACAACCCTAATATTTAAACCCTAAAACCCTAAACATATTTTAAGTACCATAGTAAAAATCTTGGGTTTTTTGGGGCTTTGGCCTATTTTATATATCAAAAATACATGTTTTGCGCCCTTTTTCTCAATTTTACAACATAACCCCACCTTGGGAAGTATGCCCAACCTTAACCACAACCCTAATATTTAAACCCTAAAACCCTAAACATATTTTAAGTACCATAGTAAGAATCTTGTGTTTTTTCGGAGCTTTGGGCTATTTTATATATAAAAAATACATGTTTTGCTCCCTTTTTCTCAATTTTACAACATAAGCCCACCTTGCGAAGTATGCCCAACCATAACCACAACCCTTATATTTAAACCCTAAAACCCTAAACATATTTTAAGTACCTAGGTAAAAATCTTGGGTTTTTTGGAGCTTTGGGATATTTTATATATCAAAAATACATGTTTTGCACCATTTTCTCGATTTTACAACATAAGCCCACCTTGGGAAGTATGCCCAACCTTAACCACAACCCTAATATTAAACCCTAAAACCCTAAACATATTATAAGTACCTTAGTAAAACTCTTCGGGTTTTTGGAGGTTTGGGCTATTTTATATATCAAAAATACATGTTTTGCGCCCTTTTCTCAATTTTACAACATAAGGCCACCTTGGGAAGTATGCCCAAAATTAACCACAACCCTAATATTTAAACCCTAAAACCCTAAACATATTTGAAGTACCAAAGTAAAAATCTATGGTTTTTTTGAACTTTGGGCAATTTTATATACCAAGAATATATGTTTTGCGCCCTTTTCTCAATTTTACAACATAAGACCACCTTGGGAAGTATGCCCAACCTTAACCACAACCCTAATATTTAAAACCTAAAACCCTAAACATATTTTAAGTACCATAGTAAAAATCTTGGGTTTTTTGGAGCTTTGGCCAATTTTATATATCAAAAATACATGTTTTGCGCCCTTTTTCTCAATTTTACAACATAAGCCCACCTTGGGAAGTATGCCCAACCTTAACCACAACCCTATTATTTAAAACCTAAACCCATAAACATATTTTAAAGACCCTAGTAAAAATCTTGGGTTTTTTGGAGCTTCGGGCTATTTTATATATCATAAATACATGTTTTGCGCCTTTTTCTCAAATTAACAACTTATAGCCACCTTTGAAAGTATGCCCAACCTTAATCGCAACCCTAAGTTCTTAACTATAAAACCCTAAACATATTTTATGTACCCTGGCCAAAATCTTGTGTTTTCTTTGGAGCTTTGGGCTATTTTATATATCAAAAATACATGTTTTGCACCATTTTTCTCAATTTTACAACATAAGCCCACCTTGTGAAGTATGCCCAACCTTAACCACAACCCTAATATTTAAACCCTAAAACCCTTAACACTTTTTAAGTACCCTTGTAAAAATCTTGGGTTTTTTGGAGCTTTGGGCTATTTTATATATCAAAAATACATGTTTTGCTTCCTTTTTCTCCATTTAACAACATAAGCCCACCTTGGGAAGTATGCCCAACCTTATCCGCAACCCTAAGTTTTAAACACTAAAACCCTAAACATATTTTAAGTACCCTGGCCAAAATCTTGTGTTTTTTTGGAGCTTTGGGCTATTTTATATATCAAAAATACATGTTTTGCTCCTTTTTTCTCAATTTTACAACATAAGCCCACCTTGCGAAGTATGCCCAACCTTAACCACAACCCTTATATTTAAACCCTAAAACCCTAAACATATTTTAAGTACCATAGTAAAAATCTTGTGTTTTTTTGGAGCTTTGGGCTATTTTATATATCAAAATTACATGTTTTGCTCCCTTTCTCTCAATTTTACAACATAAGCCCACCTTGCGAAGTATTCCCAACCTTAACCCCAACCCTTATATTTAAACCCTAAAACTCTAAACATATTTTAAGTACCCTGGTAAAAATCTTGGGTTTTTTGGAGCTTTGGGCTATTTTATATATATATCAAAAATACATGTTTTGCACCATTTTCTCAATTTTACAACATAAGCCCACCTTGGGAAGTATGCCCAACCTTAACCACAACCCTAATATTTAAACCCTAAAATCCTAAACATATTTTAAGTACCCTGGTAAAAATCTTGGGTTTTTTGGAGCTTTGGGCTATTTTATATATCAAAAATACATGTTTTACACCATTTTTTCAATTTTACAACATAAGCCCACCTTGGGAAGTATGCCCAACCTTAACCACAACCCTAATATTAAACCCTAAAACCCTAAACATATTTTAAGTACCCTAGTAAAACTCTTCGGGTTTTTGGAGCTTTGGGCTATTTTATATATCAAAAATACATGTTTTGCGCCCTTTTTCTCAATTTTACAACATAAGCCGACCTTGGGAAGTATGCCCAACCTTAACCACAACCCTAATATTTAAACCCTAAAACCCTAAACATATTTTAAGTACCCTAGTAAAAATCTTGGGTTTTTTGGAGCTTTGGGCTATTTTATATATCAAAAATACAAGTTTTGCGCCCTTTTTCTCCATTTAACAACATAAGCCCACCTTGGGAAGTATGCCCAACCTTATCCGCAACCCAAAGTTTTAAACACTAAAACCCTAAACATATTTTAAGTACCCTGGCCAAAATCTTGTGTTTTTTTTGGAGCTTTGGGCTATTTTATATATCAAAAATACATGTTTTGCGCCCTTTTCTCAATTTTACAACATGAGCCCACCTTGGAAAGTACGCCCAACCTTATCCGCAACCCTAAGTTTTAAACACTAAAACCCTAAACATATTTTAAGTACCCTGACTAAAATCTTGTATTTTTTTTGGAGCTTTCGGATATTTTATATATCAAAAATACATGTTTTGCTCTTTTTTTCTCAATTTTACAACATAAGCCCACCTTGCGAAGTATGCCCAACCTTAACCACAACCCTTATATTTAAACCCTATATGCCTAAACATATTTTAAATACCCTGGTAAATATCTTGGTTTTTTTGGAGCTTTGGGCTATTTTATATATCAAAAATACTTGTTTTGCACCATTTTCTCAATTTTACAACATAAGCCCACCTTGGGAAGTATGCCCAACCTTAACCACAACCCTAATATTAAACCCTAAAATCCTAAACATATTTTAAGTTCCATAGTAAAACTCTTGGGGTTTTTGGAGCTTTGGGCTATTTTATATATCAAAAATACATGTTTTGCCCCCTTTTCTCAATTTTACAACATAAGGCCACCTTGGGAAGTATGCCCAACATTAACCACAACCCTAATATTTAAACCCTAAAATCCTAAATATATTTGAAGTACCAAAGTAAAAATCTATGGTTTTTTTGAGCTTTGGGCTATTTTATATACCAAGAATATATGTTTTCCGCCATTTTCTCAATTTTACAACATAAGACCACCTTTGGAAGTATGCCCAACCTTAACCACAACCCTAAAATTTAAACCCTAAAACCCTAAACATATTATAAGTACCATAGTAAAAATATTGTGTTTTTTTGGAGCTTTGGGCTATTTTATATATCAAAAATACATGTTGTGCTTCCTTTTTCTCAATTTTACAACATAAGCCCACCTTGCGAAGTATGCCCAACCTTAACCACAACCCTATTATTTAAAACCTAAAACCCTAAACATATTTTAAGTACCATAGTAAAAATCTTGGGTTTTTTGGAGCTTTGGCCAATTTTATATATCAAAAATACATGTTTTGCGCCCTTTTTCTCAATTTTACAACATAAGCCCACCTTGGGAAGTATGCCCAACCTTAACCACAACCCTATTATTTAAAACCTAAACCCATAAACATATTTTAAAGACCCTAGTAAAAATCTTGGGTTTTTTGGAGCTTCGGGCTATTTTATATATCATAAATACATGCTTTGCGCCTTTTTCTCAAATTAACAACTTATAGCCACCTTTGAAAGTATGCCAAACCTTAATCGCAACCCTAAGTTCTTAACTATAAAACCCTAAACATATTTTATGTACCCTGGCCAAAATCTTGTGTTTTCTTTGGAGCTTTGGGCTATTTTATATATCAAAAATACATGTTTTGCACCATTTTTCTCAATTTTACAACATAAGCCCACCTTGTGAAGTATGCCCAACCTTAACCACAACCCTAATATTTAAACCCTAAAACCCTTAACATTTTTTAAGTACCCTAGTAAAAATCTTAGGTTTTTTGGAGCTTTGGGCTATTTTATATATCAAAAATACATGTTTTACACCATTTTCTCAATTTTACAACATAAGCCCACCTTGGGAAGTATGCCCAACCTTAACCACAACCCTAATATTTAAACACTAAAACCCTTAACATATTTTAAGTACCCTAGTAAAAATCTTGGGTTTTTTGGAGCTTTGGGCTATTTTATATATCAAAAATACATGTTTTGCTCCCTTTTTCTCCATTTAACAACATAAGCCCACCTTGGGAAGTATGCCCAACCTTATCCGCAACCCTAAATTTTAAACACTAAAACCCTAAACATATTTTAAGTACCCTGGCCAAAATCTTGTGTTTTTTTGGAGCTTTGGACTATTTTATATATCAAAAATACATGTTTTGCTCCTATTTTCTCAATTTTACAACATAAGCCCACCTTGCGACGTATGCCCAACCTTAACCTCAACCCTTATATTTAAACCCTAAAACCCTAAACATATTTTAAGTACCCTGGTAAAAATCTTGGGTTTTTTGGAACTTTGGGCTATTTTATATATCAAAAATACATGTTTTACACCATTTTCTCAATTTTACAACATAAGCCCACCTTGGGAAGTATGCCCAACCTTAACCACAACCCTAATATTAAACCCTAAAATCCTAAACATATTTTAAGTACCCTAGTCAAACTCTTCGGGTTTTTGGAGCTTTGGGCTATTTTATATATCAAAAATACATGTTTTGCGCCCTTTTTCTCAATTTTACAACATAAGCCCACCTTGGGAAGTATGCCCAACCTTAACCACAACCCTAATATTTAGACCCTAAAACCCTATACATATTTTAAGTACCTTAGTAAAAATCTTGTGTTTTTTTGGAGCTTTGGGCTATTTTATATATCAAAAATACATGTTTTGATCCATTTTTCTCAATTTTACAACATAAGCCCACCTTGCGAAATATGCCCAACCTTAACCACAACCCTTATATTTAAACCCTAAAACCCTAAAAATATTTTAAGTACCCAGGTAAAAATCTTGGGTTTTTTGGAGCTTTGGGCTATTTTATATATCAAAAATACATGTTTTGCACCATTTTCTGAATTTTACAACATAAGCCCACCTTGGGAAGTATGCCCAACCTTAACCACAACCCTAATATTAAACCCTAAAACCCTAAACATATTATAAGTACCATAGTAAAACTCTTCGGGTTTTTGGAGCTTTGGGCTATTTTATATATCAAAAATACATGTTTTGCGCCCTTTTCTCAATTTTACAACATAAGGCCACCTTGGGAAGTATGCCCAAAATTAACCACAACCCTAATATTTAAACCCTAAAACCCTAAACATATTTGAAGTACCAAAGTAAAAATCTATGGTTTTTTTGAACTTTGGGCTATTTAATATACCAAGAATATATGTTTTGCGCCCTTTTCTCAATTTTACAACATAAGACCACCTTTGGAAGTATGCCCAACCTTAACCACAACCCTAAAATTTAAACCCTAAAACCCTAAACATATTATAAGTACCATAGTAAAAATCTTGTGTTTTTTTGGAGCTTTGGGCTATTTTATATATCAAAAATACATGTTGTGCTTCCTTTTTCTCAATTTTACAACATAAGCCCACCTTGCGAAGTATGCCCAACCTTAACCACAACCCTTATATTTAAACCCTAAAACCCTAAACATATTTTAAGTACCCAAGTAAAAATCTTGGGTTTTTTGGAGCTTTGGGCTATTTTATATATCAAAAATACATGTTTTGCACCATTTTCTCAATTTTACAACATAAGCCCACCTTGGGAAGTATGCCCAGCCTTAACCACAACCCTAATATTAAACCCTAAAACCCTAAACATATTATAAGTACCATAGTAAAACTTTTCGGGTTTTTGGAGCTTTGGGCTATTTTATATACCAAGAATATATGTTTTGCGCCCTTTTCTCAATTTTACAACATAAGACCACCTTTGGAAGTATGCCCATCCTTAACCACAACCCTAATATTTAAAACCTAAAACCCTAAACATATTTTAAGTACCATAGTAAGAATCTTGGGTTTTTTGGAGCTTTGGCCTATTTTATATATCAAAAATACATGTTTTGCGCCTTTTTTCTCAATTTTACAACATAAGCCCACCTTAGGAAGTATGCCCAACCTTAACCACAACCCTAATATTTAAACCCTAAACCCATAAACATATTTTAAAGACCCTAGTAAAAATCTTGGGTTTTTTGGAGCTTTGTGCTATTTTATATATCATAAATACATGTTTTGCGCCTTTTTCTCAAATTAACAACATATAGCCACCTTTGGAAGTATGCCCAACCTTAATCGCAACCCTAAGTTTTTAACTATAAAACCCTAAACATATTTTAAGTACCCTGGCCAAAATCTTGTGTTTTCTTTGGAGCTTTGGGCTATTTTATATATCAAAAATACATGTTTTGCACCATTTTTCTCAATTTTACAACATAAGCCCACCTTGTGAAGTATGCCCAACCTTAACCACAACCCAAATATTTAAACCCTAAAACCCTTAACATATTTTAAGTACCCTAGTAAAAATCTTAGGTTTTTTGGAGCTTTGGGCTATTTTATATATCAAAAATACATGTTTTACACCATTTTCTCAATTTTACAACATAAGCCCACCTTGGGAAGTATGCCCAACCTTAACCACAACCCTAATATTAAACCCTAAAATCCTAAACATATTTTAAGTACCCTAGTAAAACTCTTCAGGTTTTTGGAGCTTTGGGCTATTTTATATATCAAAAATACATGTTTTGCGCCCTTTTTCTCAATTTTACAACATAAGCCCACCTTGGGAAGTATGCCCAACCTTAACCACAACCCTAATATTTAAACCCTAAAACCCTATACATATTTTAAGTACCTTAGTAAAAATCTTGTGTTTTTTTGGAGCTTTGGGCTATTTTATATATCAAAAATACATGTTTTGCTCCCTTTTTCTCAATTTTACAACATAAGCCCACCTTGCGAAATATGCCCAACCTTAACCACAACCCTTATATTTAAACCCTAAAACCCTAAAAATATTTTAAGTACCCAGGTAAAAATCTTGGGTTTTTTGGAGCTTTGGGCTATTTTATATATCAAAAATACATGTTTTGCACCATTTTCTAAATTTTACAACATAAGCCCACCTTGGGAAGTATGCCCAACCTTAACCACAACCCTAATATTAAACCCTAAAACCCTAAACATATTATAAGTACCATAGTAAAACTCTTCGGGTTTTTGGAGCTTTGGGCTATTTTATATATCAAAAATACATGTTTTGCGCCCTTTTCTCAATTTTACAACATAAGGCCACCTTGGGAAGTATGCCCAAAATTAACCACAACCCTAATATTTAAACCCTAAAACCCTAAACATATTTGAAGTACCAAAGTAAAAATCTATGGTTTTTTTGAACTTTGGGCTATTTTATATACCAAGAATATATGTTTTGCGCCCTTTTCTCAAGTTTACAACATAAGACCACCTTTGGAAGTATGCCCAACCTTAACCACAACCCTAATATTTAAAACCTAAAACCCTAAACATATTTTAAGTACCATAGTAAAAATCTTGGGTTTTTTGGAGCTTTGGCGTATTTTATATATCAAAAATACATGTTTTGCGCCCTTTTTCTCAATTTTACAACATAAGCCCACCTTAGGAAGTATGCCCAACCTTAACCACAACCCTAATATTTAAACCCTAAACCCATAACCATATTTTAAAGACCCTAGTAAAAATCTTGGGTTTTTTGGAGCTTTGGCCTATTTTATATGTCAAAAATACATGTTTTGCGCCCTTTTTCTCCATTTAACAACATAAGCCCACCTTGGGAAGTATGCCCAACCTTATCCGCAACCCTAAGTTTTAAACAATAAAACCCTAAACATATTTTAAGTACCCTGGCCAAAATCTTGTGTTTTTTTGGAGCTTTGGGCTATTTTATATATCAAAAATACATGTTTTGCTCCTTTTTTCTCAATTTTACAACATAAGCCCACCTTGCGAAGTATGCCCAACCTTAACCACAACCCTTATATTTAAACCCTAAAACCCTAAACATATTTTAAGTACCATAGTAAAAATCTTGTGTTTTTTTGGAGCTTTGGGCTATTTTATATATCAAAACTACATGTTTTGCTCCCTTTTTCTCAATTTTACAACATAAGCCCACCTTGCGAAGTATTCCCAACCTTAACCCCAACCCTTATATTTAAACCCTAAAACTCTATACATATTTTAAGTACCCTGGTAAAAATCTTGGGTTTTTTGGAGCTTTGGGCTATTTTATATATATATATCAAAAATACATGTTTTGCACCATTTTCTCAATTTTACAACATAAGCCCACCTTGGGAAGTATGCCCAACCTTAACCACAACCCTAATATTTAAACCCTAAAATCCTAAACATATTTTAAGTACCCTGGTAAAAATCTTGGGTTTTTTGGAGCTTTGGGCTATTTTATATATCAAAAATACATGTTTTACACCATTTTCTCAATTTTACAACATAAGCCCACCTTGGGAAGTATGCCCAACCTTAACCACAACCCTAATATTAAACCCTAAAACCCTAAACATATTTTAAGTACCCTAGTAAAACTCTTCGGGTTTTTGGAGCTTCGGGCTATTTTATATATCAAAAATACATGTTTTGCCCCCTTTTCTAAATTTTACAACATAAGACCACCTTGGGAAGTATGCCCAACCTTAACCACAACCCTAATATTTAAACCCTAAAACCCTAAACATATTTTAAGTACCCTAGTAAAAATCTTGGGTTTTTTGGAGCTTTGGGCTATTTTATATATCAAAAATACAAGTTTTGCGCCATTTTTCTCCATTTAACAACATAAGCCCACCTTGGGAAGTATGCCCAACCTTATCCGCAACCCAAAGTTTTAAACACTAAAACCCTAAACATATTTTAAGTACCCTGGCAAAAATCTTGTGTTTTTTTTGGAGCTTTGGGCTATTTTATATATCAAAAATACATGTTTTTCGCCCTTTTCTCAATTTTACAACATGAGCCCACCTTGGAAAGTACGCCCAACCTTATCCGCAACCCTAAGTTTTAAACACTAAAACCCTAAACATATTTTAAGTACCCTGACTAAAATCTTGTATTTTTTTTGGAGCTTTCGGATATTTTATATATAAAAAATACATGTTTTGCTCTTTTTTTTCTCAATTTTACAACATAAGCCCACCTTGCGAAGTATGCCCAACCTTAACCACAACCCTTATATTTAAACCCCAAATGCCTAAACATATTTTAAATACCCTGGTAAATATCTTGGGTTTTTTGGAGCTTTGGGCTATTTTATATATCAAAAATATATGTTTTGCACCATTTTCTCAATTTTACAACATAAGCCCACCTTGGGAAGTATGCCCAACCTTAACCACAACCCTAATATTAAACCCTAAAACCCTAAACATATTTTAAGTTCCATAGTAAAACTCTTGGGGTTTTTGGAGCTTTGGGCTATTTTATATATCAAAAATACATGTTTTGCCCCCTTTTCTCAATTTTACAACATAAGGCCACCTTGGGAAGTATGCCCAACATTAACCACAACCCTAATATTTAAACCCTAAAATCCTAAATATATTTAAAGTACCAAAGTAAAAATCTATGGTTTTTTTGAGCTTTGGGCTATTTTATATACCAAGAATATATGTTTTCCGCCATTTTCTCAATTTTACAACATAAGACCACCTTTGGAAGTATACCCAACCTTAACCACAACCCTAAAATTTAAACCCTAAAACCCTAAACATATTATAAGTACCATAGTAAAAATCTTGTGTTTTTTTTGGAGCTTTGGGCTATTTTATATATCAAAAATACATGTTTTGCTCCCTTTTTCTCAATTTTACAACATAAGCCCACCTTGCGAAGTATGCCCAACCTTAACCACAACCCTTATATTTAAACCCTAAAACCCTAAACATATTTTAAGTACCTAGGTAAAAATCTTGGGTTTTTTGGAGCTTTGGGCTATTTTATATATCAAAAATACATGTTTTGCACCATTTTCTCAATTTTACAACATAAGCCCACCTTGGGAAGTATGCCCAACCTTAACCACAACCCTAATATTAAACCCTAAAACCCTAAACATATTATAAGTACCATAGTAAAACTCTTCGGGTTTTTGGAGCTTTGTGCTATTTTATATACCAAGAATATATGTTTTGCGTCCTTTTCTCAATTTTACAACATAAGACCACCTTTGGAAGTATGCCCAACCTTAACCACAACCCTAATATTTAAAACCTAAAACCCTAAACATATTTTAAGTACCATAGTAAGAATCTTGGGTTTTTTGGAGCTTTGGCCTATTTTATATATCAAAAATACATGTTTTGCGCCCTTTTTCTCAATTTTACAACATAAGCCCACCTTAGGAAGTATGCCCAACCTTAACCACAACCCTAATATTTAAATCCTAAACCCATAAACATATTTTAAAGACCCTAGTAAAAATCTTGGGTTTTTTGGAGCTTTGGGCTATTTTATATATCATAAATACATGTTTTGCGCCTTTTTCTCAAATTAACAACATATAGCCACCTTTGGAAGTATGCCCAACCATAATCGCAACCCTAAGTTTTTAACTATAAAACCCTAAACATATTTTAAGTACCCTGGCCAAAATCTTGTGTTTTCTTTGGAGCTTTGGGCTATTTTATATATCAAAAATACATGTTTTGCACCATTTTTCTCAATTTTACAACATAAGCCCACCTTGTGAAGTATGCCCAACCTTAACCACAACCCTAATATTTAAACCCTAAAACCCTTAACATATTTTAAGTACCCTAGTAAAAATCTTGGGTTTTTGGGAGCTTTGGGCTATTTTATATATCAAAAATACATGTTTTGCTCCCTTTTTCTCCATTTAACAACATAAGCACACCTTGGGAAGTATGCCCAACCTTGTCCGCAACCCTAAGTTTTAAACACTAAAACCCTAAACATATTTTAAGTACCCTGGCCAAAATCTTGTGTTTTTTTGGAGCGTTGGACTATTTTATATATCAAAAATACATGTTTTGCTCTTTTTTTCTCAATTTTACAACATAAGCCCACCTTGCGACGTATGCCCAACCTTAACCACAACCCTTATATTTAAACCCTAAAACCCTAAACATATTTTAAGTACCCTGGTAACAATCTTGGGTTTTTTGGAGCATTGGGCTATTTTATATATCAAAAATACATGTTTTACACCATTTTCTCAATTTTACAACATAAGCCCACCTTGGGAAGTATGCCCAACCTTAACCACAACCCTAATATTAAACCCTAAAACCCTAAACATATTTTAAGTACCCTAGTAAAACTCTTCGGGTTTTTGGAGCTTTGGGCTATTTTATATATCAAAAATACATGTTTTGCGCCCTTTTTCTCAATTTTACAACATAAGCCCACCTTGGGAAGTATGCCCAACCTTAACCACAACCCTAATATTTAAACCCTAAAACCCTAAACATATTTTAAGTACCTTAGTAAAAATCTTGTGTTTTTTTGGAGCTTTGGGCTATTTTATATATCAAAAATACATGTTTTTCTCCCTTTTTATCAATTTTACAACATAAGCCCACCTTGCGAAGTATGCCCAACCTTAACCCCAACCCTTATATTTAAACCCTAAAACTCTAAACATATTTTAAGTACCCTGGTAAAAATCTTGGGTTTTTTGGAGCTTTGGGCTATTTTATATATCAAAAATACATGTTTTGCACCATTTTCTGAATTTTACAACATAAGCCCACCTTGGGAAGTATGCCCAACCTTAACCACAACCCTAATATTAAACCCTAAAACCCTAAACATATTATAAGTACCATAGTAAAACTCTTCGGGTTTTTGGAGCTTTGGGCTATTTTATATATCAAAAATACATGTTTTGCGCCCTTTTCTCAATTTTACAACATAAGGCCACCTTGGGAAGTATGCCCAAAATTAACCACAACCCTAATATTTAAACCCTAAAACCCTAAACATATTTGAAGTACCAAAGTAAAAATCTATGGTTTTTTTGAACTTTGGGCTATTTTATATTCCAAGAATATATGTTTTGCGCCCTTTTCTCAATTTTACAACATAAGACCACCTTTGGAAGTATTCCCAACCTTAACCACAACCCTAATATTTAAACCCTAAAACCCTAAACATATTTTAAGTACCATAGTAAAAATTTTGGGTTTTTTGGAGCTTTGACCTATTTTATATATCAAAAATACATGTTTTGCGCCATTTTTTCTCAATTTTACAACATAAGCCCACCTTGGGAAGTATGCCCAACCTTAACCACAACCCTAATATTTAAACCCTAAAACCATAAACATATTTTAAAGACCCTAGTAAAAATCTTGGGTTTTTTGGAGCTTTGGGGTATTTTATATATCATAAATACATGTTTTGCGCCCTTTTCTTAAATTAACAAAATATTGCCACCTTTGGAAGTATGCCCAACCTTAATCGCAACCCTAAGTTTTTAACTATAAAACCCTAAACATATTTTAAGTACCCTGGCCAAAATCTTGTGTTGTTTTTTGGAGCTTTGGGCTATTTTATATATCAAAAATACATGTTTTGCACCATTTTTCTCAATTTTACAACATAATCCCACCTTGCGAAGTATGCCCAACCTTAACCACAACACTAATATTTAAACCCTAAAACCCTTAACATATTTTAAGTACCCTAGTAAAAATCTTGGGTTTTTTGGAGCTTTGGGCTATTTTATATATCAAAAATACATGTTTTGCGCCCTTTTTCTCCATTTAACAACATAAGCACACCTTGGGAAGTATGCCCAACCTTATCCGCAACCCTAAGTTTTAAACCCTAAAACCCTAAACATATTTTAAGTACCATAGTAAAACTCTTGGGGTTTTTGGAGCTTTGGGCTATTTTATATATCAAAAATACATGTATTGCGCCCTTTTCTCAATTTTACAACATAAGGCCACCTTGGGAAGTATGCCCAACATTAACCACAACCCTAATATTTAAACCCTAAAATCCTAAACATATTTGAAGTACCAAAGTAAAAATCTATGGTTTTTTTGAACTTTGGGCTATTTTATATACCAAGAATATATGTTTTGCGCCCTTTTCTCAATTTTACAACATAAGACCACCTTTGGAAGTATGCCCAACCTTAACCACAACCCTAATATTTAAAACCTAAAACCCTAAACATATTTTAAGTACCATAGTAAAAATCTTGGGTTTTTTGGAGCTTTGGCGTATTTTATATATCAAAAATACATGTTTTGCGCCCTTTTTCTCAATTTTACAACATAAGCCCACCTTAGGAAGTATGCCCAACCTTAACCACAACCCTAATATTTAAACCCTAAACCCATAACCATATTTTAAAGACCCTAGTAAAAATCTTGGGTTTTTTGGAGCTTTGGCCTATTTTATATGTCAAAAATACATGTTTTGCGCCCTTTTTCTCCATTTAACAACATAAGCCCACCTTGGGAAGTATGCCCAACCTTATCCGCAACCCTAAGTTTTAAACAATAAAACCCTAAACATATTTTAAGTACCCTGGCCAAAATCTTGTGTTTTTTTGGAGCTTTGGGCTATTTTATATATCAAAAATACATGTTTTGCTCCTTTTTTCTCAATTTTACAACATAAGCCCACCTTGCGAAGTATGCCCAACCTTAACCACAACCCTTATATTTAAACCCTAAAACCCTAAACATATTTTAAGTACCATAGTAAAAATCTTGTGTTTTTTTGGAGCTTTGGGCTATTTTATATATCAAAACTACATGTTTTGCTCCCTTTTTCTCAATTTTACAACATAAGCCCACCTTGCGAAGTATTCCCAACCTTAACCCCAACCCTTATATTTAAACCCTAAAACTCTATACATATTTTAAGTACCCTGGTAAAAATCTTGGGTTTTTTGGAGCTTTGGGCTATTTTATATATATATATCAAAAATACATGTTTTGCACCATTTTCTCAATTTTACAACATAAGCCCACCTTGGGAAGTATGCCCAACCTTAACCACAACCCTAATATTTAAACCCTAAAATCCTAAACATATTTTAAGTACCCTGGTAAAAATCTTGGGTTTTTTGGAGCTTTGGGCTATTTTATATATCAAAAATACATGTTTTACACCATTTTCTCAATTTTACAACATAAGCCCACCTTGGGAAGTATGCCCAACCTTAACCACAACCCTAATATTAAACCCTAAAACCCTAAACATATTTTAAGTACCCTAGTAAAACTCTTCGGGTTTTTGGAGCTTCGGGCTATTTTATATATCAAAAATACATGTTTTGCCCCCTTTTCTAAATTTTACAACATAAGACCACCTTGGGAAGTATGCCCAACCTTAACCACAACCCTAATATTTAAACCCTAAAACCCTAAACATATTTTAAGTACCCTAGTAAAAATCTTGGGTTTTTTGGAGCTTTGGGCTATTTTATATATCAAAAATACAAGTTTTGCGCCATTTTTCTCCATTTAACAACATAAGCCCACCTTGGGAAGTATGCCCAACCTTATCCGCAACCCAAAGTTTTAAACACTAAAACCCTAAACATATTTTAAGTACCCTGGCAAAAATCTTGTGTTTTTTTTGGAGCTTTGGGCTATTTTATATATCAAAAATACATGTTTTTCGCCCTTTTCTCAATTTTACAACATGAGCCCACCTTGGAAAGTACGCCCAACCTTATCCGCAACCCTAAGTTTTAAACACTAAAACCCTAAACATATTTTAAGTACCCTGACTAAAATCTTGTATTTTTTTTGGAGCTTTCGGATATTTTATATATAAAAAATACATGTTTTGCTCTTTTTTTTCTCAATTTTACAACATAAGCCCACCTTGCGAAGTATGCCCAACCTTAACCACAACCCTTATATTTAAACCCCAAATGCCTAAACATATTTTAAATACCCTGGTAAATATCTTGGGTTTTTTGGAGCTTTGGGCTATTTTATATATCAAAAATATATGTTTTGCACCATTTTCTCAATTTTACAACATAAGCCCACCTTGGGAAGTATGCCCAACCTTAACCACAACCCTAATATTAAACCCTAAAACCCTAAACATATTTTAAGTTCCATAGTAAAACTCTTGGGGTTTTTGGAGCTTTGGGCTATTTTATATATCAAAAATACATGTTTTGCCCCCTTTTCTCAATTTTACAACATAAGGCCACCTTGGGAAGTATGCCCAACATTAACCACAACCCTAATATTTAAACCCTAAAATCCTAAATATATTTAAAGTACCAAAGTAAAAATCTATGGTTTTTTTGAGCTTTGGGCTATTTTATATACCAAGAATATATGTTTTCCGCCATTTTCTCAATTTTACAACATAAGACCACCTTTGGAAGTATACCCAACCTTAACCACAACCCTAAAATTTAAACCCTAAAACCCTAAACATATTATAAGTACCATAGTAAAAATCTTGTGTTTTTTTGGAGCTTTGGGCTATTTTATATATCAAAAATACATGTTTTGCTCCCTTTTTCTCAATTTTACAACATAAGCCCACCTTGCGAAGTATGCCCAACCTTAACCACAACCCTTATATTTAAACCCTAAAACCCTAAACATATTTTAAGTACCTAGGTAAAAATCTTGGGTTTTTTGGAGCTTTGGGCTATTTTATATATCAAAAATACATGTTTTGCACCATTTTCTCAATTTTACAACATAAGCCCACCTTGGGAAGTATGCCCAACCTTAACCACAACCCTAATATTAAACCCTAAAACCCTAAACATATTATAAGTACCATAGTAAAACTCTTCGGGTTTTTGGAGCTTTGTGCTATTTTATATACCAAGAATATATGTTTTGCGTCCTTTTCTCAATTTTACAACATAAGACCACCTTTGGAAGTATGCCCAACCTTAACCACAACCCTAATATTTAAAACCTAAAACCCTAAACATATTTTAAGTACCATAGTAAGAATCTTGGGTTTTTTGGAGCTTTGGCCTATTTTATATATCAAAAATACATGTTTTGCGCCCTTTTTCTCAATTTTACAACATAAGCCCACCTTAGGAAGTATGCCCAACCTTAACCACAACCCTAATATTTAAATCCTAAACCCATAAACATATTTTAAAGACCCTAGTAAAAATCTTGGGTTTTTTGGAGCTTTGGGCTATTTTATATATCATAAATACATGTTTTGCGCCTTTTTCTCAAATTAACAACATATAGCCACCTTTGGAAGTATGCCCAACCATAATCGCAACCCTAAGTTTTTAACTATAAAACCCTAAACATATTTTAAGTACCCTGGCCAAAATCTTGTGTTTTCTTTGGAGCTTTGGGCTATTTTATATATCAAAAATACATGTTTTGCACCATTTTTCTCAATTTTACAACATAAGCCCACCTTGTGAAGTATGCCCAACCTTAACCACAACCCTAATATTTAAACCCTAAAACCCTTAACATATTTTAAGTACCCTAGTAAAAATCTTGGGTTTTTGGGAGCTTTGGGCTATTTTATATATCAAAAATACATGTTTTGCTCCCTTTTTCTCCATTTAACAACATAAGCACACCTTGGGAAGTATGCCCAACCTTGTCCGCAACCCTAAGTTTTAAACACTAAAACCCTAAACATATTTTAAGTACCCTGGCCAAAATCTTGTGTTTTTTTGGAGCGTTGGACTATTTTATATATCAAAAATACATGTTTTGCTCTTTTTTTCTCAATTTTACAACATAAGCCCACCTTGCGACGTATGCCCAACCTTAACCACAACCCTTATATTTAAACCCTAAAACCCTAAACATATTTTAAGTACCCTGGTAACAATCTTGGGTTTTTTGGAGCATTGGGCTATTTTATATATCAAAAATACATGTTTTACACCATTTTCTCAATTTTACAACATAAGCCCACCTTGGGAAGTATGCCCAACCTTAACCACAACCCTAATATTAAACCCTAAAACCCTAAACATATTTTAAGTACCCTAGTAAAACTCTTCGGGTTTTTGGAGCTTTGGGCTATTTTATATATCAAAAATACATGTTTTGCGCCCTTTTTCTCAATTTTACAACATAAGCCCACCTTGGGAAGTATGCCCAACCTTAACCACAACCCTAATATTTAAACCCTAAAACCCTAAACATATTTTAAGTACCTTAGTAAAAATCTTGTGTTTTTTTGGAGCTTTGGGCTATTTTATATATCAAAAATACATGTTTTTCTCCCTTTTTATCAATTTTACAACATAAGCCCACCTTGCGAAGTATGCCCAACCTTAACCCCAACCCTTATATTTAAACCCTAAAACTCTAAACATATTTTAAGTACCCTGGTAAAAATCTTGGGTTTTTTGGAGCTTTGGGCTATTTTATATATCAAAAATACATGTTTTGCACCATTTTCTGAATTTTACAACATAAGCCCACCTTGGGAAGTATGCCCAACCTTAACCACAACCCTAATATTAAACCCTAAAACCCTAAACATATTATAAGTACCATAGTAAAACTCTTCGGGTTTTTGGAGCTTTGGGCTATTTTATATATCAAAAATACATGTTTTGCGCCCTTTTCTCAATTTTACAACATAAGGCCACCTTGGGAAGTATGCCCAAAATTAACCACAACCCTAATATTTAAACCCTAAAACCCTAAACATATTTGAAGTACCAAAGTAAAAATCTATGGTTTTTTTGAACTTTGGGCTATTTTATATTCCAAGAATATATGTTTTGCGCCCTTTTCTCAATTTTACAACATAAGACCACCTTTGGAAGTATTCCCAACCTTAACCACAACCCTAATATTTAAACCCTAAAACCCTAAACATATTTTAAGTACCATAGTAAAAATTTTGGGTTTTTTGGAGCTTTGACCTATTTTATATATCAAAAATACATGTTTTGCGCCATTTTTTCTCAATTTTACAACATAAGCCCACCTTGGGAAGTATGCCCAACCTTAACCACAACCCTAATATTTAAACCCTAAAACCATAAACATATTTTAAAGACCCTAGTAAAAATCTTGGGTTTTTTGGAGCTTTGGGGTATTTTATATATCATAAATACATGTTTTGCGCCCTTTTCTTAAATTAACAAAATATTGCCACCTTTGGAAGTATGCCCAACCTTAATCGCAACCCTAAGTTTTTAACTATAAAACCCTAAACATATTTTAAGTACCCTGGCCAAAATCTTGTGTTGTTTTTTGGAGCTTTGGGCTATTTTATATATCAAAAATACATGTTTTGCACCATTTTTCTCAATTTTACAACATAATCCCACCTTGCGAAGTATGCCCAACCTTAACCACAACACTAATATTTAAACCCTAAAACCCTTAACATATTTTAAGTACCCTAGTAAAAATCTTGGGTTTTTTGGAGCTTTGGGCTATTTTATATATCAAAAATACATGTTTTGCGCCCTTTTTCTCCATTTAACAACATAAGCACACCTTGGGAAGTATGCCCAACCTTATCCGCAACCCTAAGTTTTAAACCCTAAAACCCTAAACATATTTTAAGTACCATAGTAAAACTCTTGGGGTTTTTGGAGCTTTGGGCTATTTTATATATCAAAAATACATGTATTGCGCCCTTTTCTCAATTTTACAACATAAGGCCACCTTGGGAAGTATGCCCAACATTAACCACAACCCTAATATTTAAACCCTAAAATCCTAAACATATTTGAAGTACCAAAGTAAAAATCTATGGTTTTTTTGAACTTTGGGCTATTTTATATACCAAGAATATATGTTTTGCGCCCTTTTCTCAATTTTACAACATAAGACCACCTTTGGAAGTATGCCCAACCTTAACCACAACCCTAAACATATTTTAAGTACCATAGTAAAAATCTTGGGTTTTTTGGAGCTTTGGCCTATTTTATATATCAAAAATACATGTTTTGCGCCATTTTTCTCAATTTTACAACATAAGCCCACCTTGGGAAGTATGCCCAACCTTAACCACAACCCTAATATTTAAACCCTAAACCCATAAACATATTTTAAAGACCCTAGTAAAAATCTTGGGTTTTTTGGAGCTTTAGGCTATTTTATATATCATAAATACATGTTTTGCGCCCTTTTCTCAAATTAATAAAATGTAGCCACCTTTGGAAGTATGCCCAACCTTAATCGCAACCCTAATTTTTTAACTATAAAACCCTAAACATATTTTAAGTACCCTGGCCAAAATCTTGTGTTGTTTTTTAGAGCTTTGGGCTATTTTATATATCAAAAATACATGTTTTGCACCATTTTTCTGAATTTTACAACATAAACCCACCTTGCGAAGTATGCCCAATCTTAACCACAGCACTAATATTTAAACCCTAAAACCCTTAACATATTTTAAGTACCCTAGTAAAAATCTTGGGTTTTTTGGAGCTTTGGGCTATTTTATATATCAAAAATACATGTTTTGCGCCCTTTTTTCTCCATTTAACAACATAAGCCCACCTTGGGAAGTATGCCCAACCATATCCGCAACCCTAAGTTTTAAACACTAAAACCCTAAACATATTTTAAGTACCCTGGCCAAAATCTTGTGTTTTTTTTGGAGCTTTGGGCTATTTTATATATCAAAAATACATGTTTTGGGCCCTTTTCTCAATTTTACAACATGAGCCCACCTTGGAAAGTACGCCCAACCTATCCGCAACCCTAAGTTTTAAACACTAAAACCCTAAACATATTTTAAATACCCTGGCCAAAATCTTGTGTTTTTTTGGAGCTTTGGGCTATTTTATATATCAAAAATACTTGTTTTGCTCCTTTTTTTCTCAATTTTACAACATAAGCCCACCTTGCGAAGTATGCCCAACCTTAACCACAACCCTTATATTTAAACCCTAAAACCCTAAACATATTTTAAATACCCTGGTAAAAATCATGGGTTTTTTGGAGCTTTGGGCTATTTTATATATCAAAAATACATGTTTTGCACCATTTTCTCAATTTTACAACAAAAGCCCACCTTGGGAAGTATGCCCAACCTTAACCACAACCCTAATATTAAACCCTAAAACCCTAAACATATTTTAAGTACCATAGTAAAACTCTGGGGTTTTTGGAGCTTTGGGCTATTTTATATATCAAAAATACATGTTTTGCGCCCTTTTCTCAATTTTACAACATAAGGCCACCTTGGGAAGTATGCCCAACATTAACCACAACCCTAATATTTAAACCCTAAAATCCTAATCATATTTGAAGTACCAAAATAAAAATCTATGGTTTTTTTGAGCTTTGGGCTATTTTATATAACAAGAATATATGTTTTCCGCTATTTTCTCAATTTTACAACATAAGACCACCTTTGGAAGTATGCCCAACCTTAACCACAACCCTAATATTTAAACCCTAAAACCCTAAACATGTTTTAAGTACTATAGTAAAAATCTGGGGTTTTTTGGAGCTTTGGGCTATTTTATATATCAAAAATACAAGTTTTGCACCATTTTCTCAATTTTACAACATAAGCCCACCTTGGGAAGTATGCCCAACCTTAACCACAACCCTAATATTAAACCCTAAAACCCTAAACATATTATAAGTACCATAGTAAAACTCTTCGGGTTTTTGGAGCTTTGGGCTATTTTATATATCAAAAATACATGTTTTGCGCCCTTTTCTCAATTTTACAACATAAGGCCACCTTGGGAAGTGTGCCCAAAATTAACCACAACCCTAATATTTAAACCTTAAAACCCTAAACATATTTGAAGTACCAAAGTAAAAATCTATTGTTTTTTTGAACTTTGGGCTATTTTATATACCTAGAATATATGTTTTGCGCCCTTTTCTCAATTTTACAACATAAGACCACCTTTGGAAGTATGCCCAACCTTAACCACAACCCTAATATTTAAACCCTAAAACCCTAAACATATTTTAAGTACCATAGTAAAAATCTTGGGTTTTTTGGAGCTTTGGCCTATTTTATATATCAAAAATACATGTTTTGTGCCCTTTTCTCAATTTTACAACATGAGCCCACCTTGGAAAGTACGCCCAACCTTATCCGTAACCCTAAGTTTTAAACACTAAAACCCTAAACATATTTTAAGTACCCTGACTAAAATCTTGTATTTTTTTGGAGCTTTGGGATATTTTATATAACAAAAAGACATGTTTTGTCCCCTTCTCTCAATTTTACAACATATGGCCACCTTGGGAAGTATGCCCAACCTTAACCACAACACTAATATTTAAACCCTAAAACCCTAAACATATTATAAGTACCCTGGCCAAAATCTAGTGTTTTTTTGGAGGTTTGGGCTATTTTATATATCAAAAATACATGTTTTGCACCTTTTTCTCAATTTTACAACATAAGCCCACCTTGCGAAGTATGCCCAACCATAACCACAACCCTAATATTTAAACCCTAAAACCCTAAACATATTTTAAGTACCCTGGTAAAAATCTTGGGTTTTTTGGAGCTTTGGGCTATTTTATATATCAAAAATACATGTTTTGCACCATTTTCTCAATTTTACAACATAAGCCCACTTTGGGAAGTATGCCCAACCTTAACCACAACCCTAATATTAAACCCTAAAACCCTAAACATATTTTAAGTACCATAGTAAAACTCTTGGGGTTTTTGGAGCTTTGGGCTATTTTATATATCAAAAATACATGTTTTGCGCTCTTCTCTCAATTTTAGAACATAAGGCCACCTTGGGAAGTATGCCCAAAATTAACCACAACCCTAATATTTAAACCCTAAAACCCTAAACATATTTGAAGTACCAAAGTAAAAATCTATGGTTTTTTTGAACTTTGGGCTATTTTATTTACCAAGAATATATGTTTTGCGCCCTTTTCTCAATTTTACAACATAAGACCACCTTTGGAAGTATTCCCAACCTTAACCACAACGCTAATATTTAAACCCTAAAACCCTAAACATATTTTAAGTACCATAGTAAAAATCTTGGGTTTTTTGGAGCTTTGGCCTATTTTATATATCAAAAATACATGTTTTGCGCCCTTTTTTCTCAATTTTACAACATAAGCCCACCTTGGGAAGTATGCCTAACCTTAACCACAACCCTAATATTTAAACCCTAAAACCATAAACATATTTTAAAGACCCTAGTAAAAATCTTGGGTTTTTTGGAGCTTTGGGCTATTTTATATATCATAAATACATGTTTTGCGCCCTTTTCTCAAATTAATTAAATATAGCCACCTTTGGAAGTATGCCCAACCTTAATCGCAACCCTAATTTTTTAACTATAAAACCCTAAACATATTTTAAGTACCCTGGCCAAAATCATGTGTTGTTTTTTGGAGCTTTGGGCTATTTTATATATCAAAAATACATGTTTTGCACCATTTTTCTCAATTTTACAACATAAGCCCACCTTGCGAAGTATGCCCAACCTTAACCACAACACTAATATTTAAACCCTAAAACCCTTAACATATTTTAGGTACCCTAGTAAAAATCTTGGGTTTTTTGGAGCTTTGGGCTATTTTATATATCAAAAATACATGTTTTGCGCCCTTTTTTCTCCATTTAACAACATAAGCCCACTTGGGAAGTATGCCCAACCATATCCGCAACCCTAAGTTTTAAACACTAAAACCCTAAACATATTTTAAGTACCCTGGCCAAAATCTTGTGTTTTTTTTGGAGCTTTGGGCTATTTTATATATCAAAAATACATGTTTTGCGCCCTTTTCTCAATTTTACAACATGAGCCCACCTTGGAAAGTACGCCCAACCTTATCCGCAACCCTAAGTTTTAAACACTAAAACCCTAAACATATTTTAAATACCCTGGCCAAAATCTTGTGTTTTTTTGGAGCTTTGGGCTATTTTATATATCAAAAATACTTGTTTTGCTCCTTTTTTTCTCAATTTTACAACATAAGCCCACCTTGCGAAGTATGCCCAACCTTAACCACAACCCTTATATTTAAACCCTAAAACCCTAAACATATTTTAAATACCCTGGTAAAAATCTTGGGTTTTTTGGAGCTTTGGGCTATTTTATATATCAAAAATACATGTTTTGCACCATTTTCTCAATTTTACAACAAAAGCCCACCTTGGGAAGTATGCCCAACCTTAACCACAACCCTAATATTTTAAACCTAAAACCCTAAACATATTTTAAGTACCATAGTAAAAATCTTGGATTTTTTGGGGCTTTGGCCTATTTTATATATCAAAAATACATGTTTTACGCCCTTTTTCTCAATTTTACAACATAAGCCCACCTTGGGAAGTATGCCCAACCTTAACCACAACTCTAATATTTAAACCCTAAAACCCTAAACATATTTTAAGTACCATAGTAAAAATCTTGTGTTTTTTTGGAGCTTTGGGCTATTTTATATATCAAAAATACATGTTTTGCACCATTTTCTCAATTTTACAACATAAGCCCACCTTGGGAAGTATGCCTAACCTTAACCACAACCCTAATATTAAACCCTAAAACCCTAAACATATTATAAGTACCATAGTAAAACTCTTGGGGTTTTTGGAGCTTTGGGCTATTTTATATATCAAAAATACATGTTTTGCGCCCTTTTTCTCAATTTTACAACATAAGGCCACCTTGGGAAGTATGCCCAAAATTAACCACAACCCTAATATTTAAACCCTAATACCCTAAACATATTTGAAGTACCAAAGTAAAAATCTATGGTTTTTTTGAACTTTGGGCTATTTTATATACCAAGAATATATGTTTTGCGCCCTTTTCTCAATTTTACAACATAAGACCACCTTTGGAAGTATGACCAACCTTAACCACAACCCTAATATTTAAAACCTAAAACCCTAAACATATTTTAAGTACCATAGTAAAAATCTTGGGTTTTTTGGAGCTTTGGCCTATTTTATATATAAAAAATACATGTTTTGCGCCCTTTTTCTCAATTTTACAACATAAGCCCAGCTTGGGAAGTATGCCCAACCTTAACCACAACCCTAATATTTAAACCCTAAACCCATAAACATATTTTAAAGACCCTAGTAAAAATCTTGGGTTTTTTGGTGCTTTGGGCTATTTTATATATCATAAATACATGTTTTGCGCCTTTTTCTCAAATTAACAACATATAGCCACCTTTGGAAGTATGCCCAACCTTAATCGCAACCCTAAGTTTTTAACTATAAAACCCTAAACATATTTTAAGTAACCTGGCCAAAATCTTGTGTTTTTTTTTTTGGAGCTTTGGGCTATTTGATATATCAAAAATACATGTTTTGCACCATTTTTTTCAATTTTACAACATAAGCCCACCTTGCGAAGTATGCCCAACCTTATCCGCAACCCTAAGTTTTAAACACTAAAACCCTAAACATATTTTAAGTACCCTGGCCAAAATCTTGTGTTTTTTTTGGAGCTTTGGGCTATTTTATATATCAAAAATACATGTTTTGCGCCCTTTTCTCAATTTTACAACATGAGCCCACCTTGGAAAGTACGCCCAACCTTATCCGCAACCCTAAGTTTTAAACACTAAAACCCTAAACATATTTTAAGTACCCTGACTAAAATCTTGTATTTTTTTGGAGCTTTGGGATATTTTATATATCAAAAAAACATGTTTTGTCCCCTTCTCTCAATTTTACAACATAAGGCCACCTTGGGAAGTATGCCCAACCTTAACCACAACACTAATATTTAAACCCTAAAACCCTAAACATATTATAAGTACCTTGGCCAAAATCTAGTGTTTTTTTGGAGCTTTGTGCTATTTTATATATCAAAAATACATGTTTTGCTCCCTTTTTCTCAATTTTACAACATAAGCCCACCTTGCGAAGTATGCCCAACCATAACCACAACCCTAATATTTAAACCCTAAAACCCTAAACATATTTTAAGAACCATGGTAAAAATCTTGGGTTTTTTGGAGCTTTGGGCTATTTTATATATCAAAAATACATGTTTTGCACCATTTTCTCAATTTTACAACATAAGCCCACTTTGGGAAGTATGCCCAAACTTAACCACAACCCTAATATTAAACCCTAAAACCCTAAACATATTTTAAGTAACATAGTAAAACTCTTGGGGTTTTTGGAGCTTTGGGCTATTTTATATATCAAAAATACATGTTTTGTGCCTTTTTCTAAATTTTACAACATAAGGCTACCTTGGGAAGTATGCCCAACATTAACCACAACCCTAATATTTAAACCCTAAAATCCTAAACATATTTGAAGTACCAAAGTAAAAATCTATGGTTTTTTTGAGCTTTGGGCTATTTTATATACCAAGAATATATGTTTTCCGCCCTTTTCTCAATTTTACAACATAAGACTACCTTTGGAAGTATGCCCAACCTTAACCACAACCCTAATATTTAAACCCTAAAACCCTAAACATATTTTAAGTACCATAGTAAAAATCTTGGGTTTTTTGGAGCTTTGGGCTATTTTATATATCAAAAATACAAGTTTTGCACCATTTTCTCAATTTTACAACATAAGCCCACCTTGGGAAGTATGCACAACCCTAACCACAACCATAATATTAAACCCTAAAACCCTAAACATATTATAAGTACCATAGTAAAACTCTTGGGGTTTTTGGAGCTTTGGGCTATTTTATATTTCAAAAATACATGTTTTGCGCCCTTTTCTCAATTTTACAACATAAGGCCACCTTGGGAAGTATGCCCAACATTAACCACAACCCTAATATTTAAACCCTAAAATCCTAAACATATTTGAAGTACCAAAGTAAAAATCTATTGTTTTTTTGAGCTTTGGGCTATTTTATATACCAAGAATATATGTTTTCCGCCATTTTCTCAATTTTACAACATAAGACCACCTTTGGAAGTATGCCCAACCTTAACCACAACCCTAATATTTAAACCCTAAAACCCTAAACATATTTTAAGTACCATAGTAAAAATCTTGGGTTTTTTGGGGCTTTGGCCTATTTTATATATCAAAAATACATGTTGTGCGCCCTTTTTCTCAATTTTACAACATAAGCCCACCTTGGGAAGTATGCCCAACCTTAACCACAACCCTAATATTTAAACCATAAAACCCTAAACATATTTTAAGTACCATAGTAAAAATCTTGTGTTTTTTTGGGGCTTTGGGCTATTTTATAAATCAAAAATACATGTTTTGCTCCCTTTTTCTCAATTTTACAACATAAGCCCACCTTGCGAAGTATGCCCAACCTTAACCACAACCCTTATATTTAAACCCTAAAACCCTAAAACCCTAAACATATTTTAAGTACCCTGGTAAAAATCTTGGGTTTTTTGGAGCTTTGGGCTATTTTATATATCAAAAATACATGTTTTGCACCATTTTCTCAATTTTACAACATAAGCCCACTTTGGGAAGTATGCCCAACCTTAACCACAACCCTAATATTAAACCCTAAAACCCTAAACATATTTTAAGTACCATAGTAAAACTCTTGGGGTTTTTGGAGCTTTGGGCTATTTTATATATCAAAAATACATGTTTTGCGCCCTTTTCTAAATTTTACAACATAAGGCTACCTTGGGAAGTATGCCCAACATTAACCACAACCCTAATATTTAAACCCTAAAATCCTAAACATATTTGAAGTACCAAAGTAAAAATCTATGGTTTTTTTGAGCTTTGGGCTATTTTATATACCAAGAATATATGTTTTCCGCCCTTTTCTCAATTTTACAACATAAGACCACCTTTGGAAGTATGCCCAACCTTAACCACAACCCTAATATTTAAACCCTAAAACCCTAAACATATTTTAAGTACCATAGTAAAAATCTTGGGTTTATTGGAGCTTTGGGCTATTTTATATATCAAAAATACAAGTTTTGCACCATTTTCTCAATTTTACAACATAAGCCCACCTTGGGAAGTATGCCCAACCTTATCCGCAACCCTAATATTAGACCCTAAAACCCTAAACATATTACAAGTACCATAGTAAAACTCTTGGGGTTTTTGGAGCTTTGGGCTATTTTATATATCAAAAATACATGTTTTGCGCCCTTTTCTCAACTTTACAACATAAGGCCAACTTGGGAAGTATGCCCAACATTAACCACAACCCTAGTATTTAAACCCTAAAATCCTAAACATATTTGAAGTACCAAAGTAAAAATCTATGGTTTTTTTGAGCTTTGGGCTATTTTATATACCAAGAATATATGTTTTCCGCCATTTTCTCAATTTTACAACATAAGACCACCTTTGGAAGTATGCCCAACCATAACCACAACCCTAATATTTAAACCCTAAAACCCTAAACATATTTTAAGTACCATAGTAAAAATCTTGGGTTTTTTGGGGCTTTGGCCTTTTTTATATATCAAAAATACATGTTTTGCGCTCTTTTTCTCAATTTTACAACATAACCCCACCTTGGGAAGTATGCCCAACCTTAACCACAACCCTAATATTTAAACACTAAAACCCTAAACATATTTTAAGTACCATAGTAAAAATCTTGTGTTTTTTTGGAGCTTTGGGCTATTTTATATATCAAAAATACATGTTTTGCACCCTTTTTCTCAATTTTACAACGTAAGCCCACCTTGCGAAGTATGCCCAACCTTAACCACAACCCTTATATTTAAACCCTAAAACCCTAAAACCCTAAACATATTTTAAGTACTCTGGTAAAAATCTTGGGTTTTTTGGAGCTTTGGGCTATTTTATATATCAAAAATACATGTTTTGCACCATTTTCTCAATTTTACAACATAAGCCCACCTTGGGAAGTATGCCCAACCTTAACCACAACCCTAATATTAAACCCTAAAACCCTAAACATATTATAAGTACCATAGTAAAACTCTTCGGGTTTTTGGAGCTTTGGGCTATTTTATATATCAAAATTACATGTTTTGCGCCCTTTTCTCAATTTTACAACATAAGGCCACCTTGGGAAGTATGCCCAAAATTAACCACAACTCTAATATTTAAACCCTAAAACCCCAAACATATTTGAAGTACCAAAGTAAAAATCTATGGTCTTTTTGAACATTGGGCTATTTTATATACCAAGAATATATGTTTTGCGCCCTTTTCTCAATTTTACAACATAAGACCACCTTTGGAAGTATTCCCAACCTTAACCACAACCCTAAACATATTTTAAGTACCATAGTAAAAATCTTGGGTTTTTTTGGAGCTTTGGCCTATTTTATATATCAAAAATACATGTTTTGCGCCCTTTTTCTCAATTTTACAACATAAGGCCACCTTGGGAAGTATGCCCAACCTTAACCACAACCCTAATATTTAAACCCTAAACCCATAAACATATTTTAAAGACCCTAGTAAAAATCTTGGGTTTTTTGGAGCTTTGGGCTATTTTATATATCATAAATACATGTTTTGCGCCTTTTTCTCAAATTAACAACATATAGCCACCTTTGGAAGTATGCCCAACCTTAATCGCAACCCTAAGTTTTTAACTATAAAACCCTAAACATATTTTAAGTACCCTGGCCAAAATCTTGTGTTTTTTTTTTGGAGCTTTGGGCTATTTGATATATCAAAAATACATGTTTTGCACCATTTTTTTCAATTTTACAACATAAGCCCACCTTGCGAAGTATGCCCAACCTTATCCGCAACCCTAAGTTTTAAACCCTAAAACCCCAAACATATTTTAAGTACCCTGGTAAAAATCGTTGGATTTTTGGAGCTTTGGGCAATTTTATATATCAAATATACTTGTTTTGCACCATTTTCTCAATTTTACAACATAAGCCCACCTAGGGAAGTATGCCCAACCTTAACCACAACCCTAATACTTAAACCCTAAAACTCTAAACATATTTTAAGTACCCTAGTTAAAATCTTTGGTTTTTTGCAGCTTTGGGCTATTTTATATATCAGAAATACATGTTTTGAGTCATTTTCTCAATTTTACTACACAAGCCCACCTAGGGAAGTATGCCCAACTTTAACCGCAACCCAAAATTTTAAACCCTAAAATCCTAAACATATTTTAAGTACCCTAGCAAAAATCCTTGGTATTTTTGGAGCTTTGGGTTATTTTATATATCTAAAATATATGTTTTGCGCCGTTTTCTCAATTTTACAACATAAGACCACCTTGGGAAGTATGCCCAACCTTAACCGCAACCCTAATATTAAACCCTAAAACCCTAAACATATTTTAAGTACCATAGTAAGACTCTAGGGGTTTTTGGATATTTGGGCTATTTTATATATCAAAAATACATGTTTTGCGCCCTTTACTCAATTTTACAACATAAGGCCACCTTGGGAAGTATGCCCAACATTAGCCACAACCCTAATATTTAAACCCTAAAACCCTAAATATATTTGAATTACCCAAATAAAATTCTATGGTTTTTTTGAGCTTTGGGCTATTTTATATACCATTAATATATGTTTTGCGCCCTTTTCTCAATTTTACAGCATAAGAACACCTTGGGAAGTATGCCCAACCTTAACCACAACCCTAATATTTAAACCGTAAAATCCTAAACATATTTTAAGTACCATAGTAAAAATCTTGGGTTTTTTGAAGCTTTGGGCTATTTTATATATCAAAAATACGTGTTTTGCGCCATTTTCTCAATTTTACAACATAAGCCCACCTTGGGAAGTATGCCCAACCTTTACCACAACCCTAATATTTAAACCCTAAAACCATAAACATATTTTCAAGACCCTAGTAAAAATCTTTGGTTTTTTGGAGCTTTGGGCTATTTTATAGATCAATAATACATGTTTTGCGCCCTTTTCTCAATTTTACAACATAAGCCCACCTTGGGAAGTACGCCCAACCTTATCCCCAACCCTAAGTTATAACACTAAAAGCCTAAACATATTTTGTGATACCCTGGCCAAAATCTTGTGTTTTTTTGGTATATCAAAAATACATGTTTTGCCCCCTTTTCTCAATTTTACAACATAAGGCCACCTTGGGAAGTATGCCCAACCTTAACCGCAATCCTAAGTTTTTAACTCTAAAACCCTAAACATATTTTAAGAACCCTGGTAAAAATCTTGGATTTTTTGGACCTTCGGGCTATTTTATATATCAAAAATACATGTTTTGCGCCCTTTTTCTCAATTTTACAACATAAGCCCACCTTGGGAAGTATGCTCGAACTTAACCACAACCCTAATATTTAAACCTTAAAACCATAAACATATTTTAAGTACCCTAGTAAAAATCTTGGGTTTTTTGGAGCTTTAGGCTATTTTATATATCAAAAATACATGTTTTGCTCCCTTTTTCTCAATTTTACAACATAAGCCCACCTTGGGAAGTATGCCCAACCTTAACCACAACCCTAATATTTAAACCCAAAAACCCTAAACATATTTTAAGTACCCTGGCCAAAATCCTGTGTTTTTTTGGAGCTTTGGGATATTTTATATGTCAAAAATACATGTTTTGCACCCTTTTCTCAATTTTACAACATAAGGCCACCTTGCGAAGTTTACCCAACCTTAACCACAACCCTAATATTTAAACCCTAAAACCATAAACATATTTTAAGCATAGGTGAAAAAATCGTTTTTGCCGACCGGATATTCACGAAATATTCTGGTTTTTTGGAGATCGGATCGGTACGGCATACGGCATATAAACGGAATTTAAAACACCCCATGCCGGTCGGTATTTATCGAATATTCACGAAATATTCGGCAAAAACCGATATTTATCGAAAATTATGAAATTTTCGATTATAAAATTAACACATTTATTTTTAATCCCCCCGAACTAGAATTTTCGATGAGATTATCAAAAAAAGGTCCAAATTGAAAACTTTCGCGACGAACTTCATGGCCCTCCAAGAGCAATATATCAGAAAGAAATGAAAAAAAAAACACGCCCATGCCAAAGTGAAGTTCTCTCTCACTTTTATAAAGTTTTCATTCACTTGTTGTCTGTTTGTATCCAAGGTTTGTTTTTGTGTAGTGAATAATGGGTATCGAATTGGTTTTTCATACATAATTGGTTTGCTTTTGTGTAGGACCAGTGGGCCTTGCAAGTTACCTTTTTGTCTCCACACGTATGCGACTCGAAGCTCATCGGTTTGACATGGGGCGTCTATCATTCTGGGGTTAGCATGTCTTTTATTTTGATTATTAAAATAAAACTATGGGTTGAGTTGTAATGAGGTTGTTTGTGTTTAGTTCTTGTATTGTAAACATATAAAAGTTCTATGAATATCCGCCCGATATTTACGATTTTTTCACCTATGAGTAAAACTATATTGTGTAATAGTTCCGTCTTAGCTTCCTTGTATGATTTGTCGTGTGTTTAATTTGTAATGTATGTTTTTCTTTTAATTATAAGTTTATATATCGAAATCAGAATAAAAACACGAAAAGTGCAGAAAACCTCCCAATTTTCCGAATTTTTCGCGAATATTCGCGAATATCCGCGAAAAATTACGGTACATTTGAATTTACCAAACCTCAAAAATCCGACATGGGAGGTCGGATATTCGCGGAACAATCCGGTTTTTTGGAGATCGGATATCCGGACTAAAACGATTTTTTCACCTATGATTTGAAGTACCCTAGTAAAAATCTTGGGTTTTTTGGAGCTTTAGGCTATTTTATATATCAAAAATACATGTTTTGCGCCCTTTTCTCTATTTTACAACATAAGCCCACCTTGGGAAGTATTTCCAACCTTAACCACAACCCAAATATTTAAACCCTAAAACCCTAAACATATTTTGAGTACCCTAATAAAACTCTTGGGTTTCTTGGAGCATTGAGCTATTTTATATATCAAAAATTATGTTTTGCGCCATTTTATCGATTTTACAACATAAGCCCACCTATGGAAGTATGCCCAACCTTAACCGCAACCCTAAATTTCTAACCATAAAACCATAAACATATTGTAAGTACCCTAGTAAAAATCTTTGGTTTTTTCGAGCTTTGGGCTATTTTATATATAAATTATACATGTTTTGTGCCCTTTTTCTCAATTTCATAACATAAGCCCACCTTGGCAAGTATGCCCAACCTTATCCACAACCCTAATATTTAAACCCTAAAACCCTAAACATATTTTAAGTACCCTAGTAAAATTTTTGTGTTTTTTTGAAGCTTTTGGATATTTTATATATTTAATACATGTTTTGCGCCCCTTTCTCAATTTTACAACATTAGGCCACCTTGGGAAGTATGCCCAACCTTAACCACAACCCTAATATTTAAACCCTAATACCCTAAACATATTTCAAATACCATAGTAAAACTCTTGGGTTTTTGGACCTTTGGGCTATTTTATATCTTAAAAATACATGTTTTGAGCCCTTTTTCTCAATTTTACAACATAAGCCCACCTTGGGAAGTATGCCCAACCTTTACCACAACCCTATTATTTAAACCCAAAAACCATAAACATATTTTCAAGACCCTAGTAAAAATCTTGGGTTTTTTGGAGCTTTGGGCTATTTTATATATCAAAAATACATGTTTTGCGCCCTTTTTCTCAATTTTACAACATAAGCCCACCTTGGGAAGTATGCCCAACCTTAACCACGACCCTATTATTTAAACCCAAAAACCATAAACATATTTTCAAGACCCTAGAATAAATCTTGGGTTTTTTGGAGCTTTGGGCTATTTTATATATCAAAAATACATGTTTTGCGCCCTTTTCTAAATTTTATAACATAAGCCCACCTTGGGAAGTATGCCCAACCTTAACCACAACCCAAATATTTAAACCCTAAATATTTTGAGTACCCTAATAAATCTCTTGGGTTTCTTGGAGCATTGAGCTATTTTATATATAAAAAATATATGTTTTGCGCCATTTTATCGATTTTACAACATAAGCCCACCTTTAGAAGTATGCCCAACCATAACCGCAACCCTAAATTTCTAACCATAAAACCATAAACATATTGTAAGTACCCTAGAAAAAACTTTGGTTTTTCGAGCTTTGGGCTATTTTATATATCAAAAATACATGTTTTGTGCCCTTTTTCTCAATTTTATAACATAAGCCCACCTTGGGATGTATGCCCAACCTTATCCACAACCCTAATATTTAAACCCTAAACCCCTAAACATATTTTAGGTACCCTAGTAAGAATTTGGTGTTTTTTGAAGCTTTTGGATATTTTATATATTTAATACATGTTTTGCGCCCCTTTCTCAATTTTACAACATAAGGCCACCTTGGGAAGTATGCCCAACGTTAACCACAACTCAAATATTTAAACAATAAAACCCGAAACATATTTTAAGTACCCTAGTAAAAATCTTTTGTTTTTTTGGAGCTTTGGGATATTTCATATATCGAAAATACATGTTTTGCGCCCTTTTCTCAATTTTACAACATAAGCCTACCTTGGGAAGTATGCCCAACCTTAACCGCAACCCTAAGTTTTAACCACTAAAACCCTAAACATATTTTAAGTACCCTGGCCAAAATCTTGTGTTTTTTTGGAGCTTTGGGATATTTTATATATCAAAAATACATGTTTTGCCCCCTTTTCTCAATTTTACAACATAAGGCCACCTTGGGAAGTATGCCCAACCTTAACCACAACCCTAATATTTAAACCCTAAAACAATAAACATATTTTAAGTACCCTAGTAAAAATCTAGGTTTTTTTGGAGCTTTAGGCTATTTTATATATCAAAAATACATGTTTTGCTCCCTTTTTCTCAATTTTACAACATAAGCCCACCTTGGGAAGTATGCCCAACCTTAACCACAACCCAAATATTTAAACCCTAAAACCGTAAACATATTTTGAGTACCCTAATAAAACTCTTGGGTTTCTTGGAGCATTGAGCTATTTTATATATCAAAAATATATGTTTTGCGCCATTTTATCGATTTTACAACATAAGCCCACCTATGGAAGTATGCCCAACCTTAACCGCAACCCTAAATTTCTAACCATAAAACCATAAACATATTGTAAGTACCCTAGTAAAAACTTTGGTTTTTCGAGCTTTGGGCTATTTTATATATCAAAAATACATGTTTTGTGCCCTTTTTCTCAATTTTATAACATAAGCCCACCTTGGGATGTATGCCCAACCTTATCCACAACCCTAATATTTAAACCCTAAACCCCTAAACATATTTTAGGTACCCTAGTAAAAATTTGGTGTTTTTTGAAGCTTTTGGATATTTTATATATTTAATACATGTTTTGCGCCCCTTTCTCAATTTTACAACATAAGGCCACCTTGGGAAGTATGCCCAACGTTAACCACAACTCAAATATTTAAACAATAAAACCCGAAACATATTTTAAGTACCCTAGTAAAAATCTTTTGTTTTTTTTGGAGCTTTGGGATATTTCATATATCGAAAATACATGTTTTGCGCCTTTTCTCAATTTTACAACATAAGCCTACCTTGGGAAGTATGCCCAACCTTAACCGCAACCCTAAGTTTTAACCACTAAAACCCTAAACATACTTTTAAGTACCCTGGCCAAAATCTTGTGTTTTTTTGGAGCTTTGGGATATTTTATATATCAAAAATACATGTTTTGCCCCCTTTTCTCAATTTTACAACATAAGGCCACCTTGGGAAGTATGCCCAACTTTAACCATAACCCTAATATTTAAACCCTAAAACAATAAACATATTTTAAGTACCCTAGTAAAAATCTTGGTTTTTTTGGAGCTTTAAGCTATTTTATATATCAAAAATACATGTTTTGCTCTCTTTTTCTCAATTTTACAATATAAGCCCACCTTGGGAAGTATGCCCAACCTTAACCACAACCCTAATAAAAATCTTGGGTTTTTGGAGTTTTGGGCTATTTTATATATAAAAAATACCTGTTTTGCGCCCTTTTTCTCAATTTTACAACATAAGTCCACATTGGGAAGTATGCCCAACCTTAACCACAAACCTAATATTTAAACCCTAAAACCAAACATATTTTAAAGACCCTAATAAAAATCTTGGGTTTTTTGGAGCTTTGGGCTATTTTATATATCAAAAATACATGTATTGCGCCCTTTTCTAAATTTTACAACATAAGCCCACCTTGGGAAGTATGCCCAACCTTAAACGCAACCCTAAGTTTTAAACCCTAAAACCCTAAACATAATATAAGTACCCTGGCCAAAATCTTGTGTTTTTTGGAGCTTTGGGCTATTTTATATATCAAAAATACATGTTTGGCTCCCTTTTTCTCGATTTTACAACATAAGCCCACCTTGCGAAGTATGCCCAACCTTAACCACAACCCTAATATTTAAACCCTAAAACCCCAAACATATTTTAAGTACCCTGGTAAAAATCTTTGGTTTTTTGGAGCTTTGGGCTATTTTATATATCAAAAATACATGTTTTGCACCATTTTCTCAATTTTACAACATAAGCCCACCTAGGGAAGTATGCTCAACCTTAACCACAACCCTAATACTTAAACCCTAAAACCCTAAACATATTTTAAGTACCCTAGTTAAAATCTTTGGTTTTTTGGAGCTTTGGGCTATTTTATATACCAGAAATACATGTTTTGCGTCATTTTCTCAATTTTACTACACAAGCCCACCTAGGGAAGTATGCCCAACTTTAACCGCAACCCAAAATTTTAAACCCTTAAATCCTAAAGACATTTTAAGTACCCTTGCTAAAATCCTTGGTATTTTTGGAGCTTTAGGTTATTTTATATATCTAAAATATATGTTTTGCGCCGTTTTCTCAATTTTACAACATAAGACCACCTTGGGAAGTATGCCCAACCTTAACCGCAACCCTAATATTAAACCCTAAAACCCTAAATATATTTTAAGTACCATAGTAAAACTCTAGGGGTTTTTGGAGCTTTGGGCTATTTTATATATCAAAAATACATGTTTTGCGACCTTTTCTCAATTTCACAACAAAAGCCCACCTTGGGAAGTATGCCCAACCTTAACCACAACCCTAATATTTAAACCCTAAAACCATAAACATATTTTAAGTACCCTAGTAAAAATCTTGGGTTTTTTGGAGCTTTGGCTATTTTATATATCAAAAATACATGTTTTGCTCCCTTTTTCTCAATTTTACAACATAAGCCCACCTTGGGAAGTATGCCCAACCTTAACCACAACCCTAATATTTAAACCCTAAAACAATAAACATATTTTAAGTACCCTAGTAAAAATCTAGGTTTTTTTGGAGCTTTAGGCTATTTTATATATCAAAAATACATGTTTTGCTCCCTTTTTCTCAATTTTACAACATAAGCCCACCTTGGGAAGTATGCCCAACCTTAACCACAACCCAAATATTTAAACCCTAAAACCGTAAACATATTTTGAGTACCCTAATAAAACTCTTGGGTTTCTTGGAGCATTGAGCTATTTTATATATCAAAAATATATGTTTTGCGCCATTTTATCGATTTTACAACATAAGCCCACCTATGGAAGTATGCCCAACCTTAACCGCAACCCTAAATTTCTAACCATAAAACCATAAACATATTGTAAGTACCCTAGTAAAAACTTTGGTTTTTCGAGCTTTGGGCTATTTTATATATCAAAAATACATGTTTTGTGCCCTTTTTCTCAATTTTATAACATAAGCCCACCTTGGGATGTATGCCCAACCTTATCCACAACCCTAATATTTAAACCCTAAACCCCTAAACATATTTTAGGTACCCTAGTAAAAATTTGGTGTTTTTTGAAGCTTTTGGATATTTTATATATTTAATACATGTTTTGCGCCCCTTTCTCAATTTTACAACATAAGGCCACCTTGGGAAGTATGCCCAACGTTAACCACAACTCAAATATTTAAACAATAAAACCCGAAACATATTTTAAGTACCCTAGTAAAAATCTTTTGTTTTTTTTGGAGCTTTGGGATATTTCATATATCGAAAATACATGTTTTGCGCCTTTTCTCAATTTTACAACATAAGCCTACCTTGGGAAGTATGCCCAACCTTAACCGCAACCCTAAGTTTTAACCACTAAAACCCTAAACATACTTTTAAGTACCCTGGCCAAAATCTTGTGTTTTTTTGGAGCTTTGGGATATTTTATATATCAAAAATACATGTTTTGCCCCCTTTTCTCAATTTTACAACATAAGGCCACCTTGGGAAGTATGCCCAACTTTAACCATAACCCTAATATTTAAACCCTAAAACAATAAACATATTTTAAGTACCCTAGTAAAAATCTTGGTTTTTTTGGAGCTTTAAGCTATTTTATATATCAAAAATACATGTTTTGCTCTCTTTTTCTCAATTTTACAATATAAGCCCACCTTGGGAAGTATGCCCAACCTTAACCACAACCCTAATAAAAATCTTGGGTTTTTGGAGTTTTGGGCTATTTTATATATAAAAAATACCTGTTTTGCGCCCTTTTTCTCAATTTTACAACATAAGTCCACATTGGGAAGTATGCCCAACCTTAACCACAAACCTAATATTTAAACCCTAAAACCAAACATATTTTAAAGACCCTAATAAAAATCTTGGGTTTTTTGGAGCTTTGGGCTATTTTATATATCAAAAATACATGTATTGCGCCCTTTTCTAAATTTTACAACATAAGCCCACCTTGGGAAGTATGCCCAACCTTAAACGCAACCCTAAGTTTTAAACCCTAAAACCCTAAACATAATATAAGTACCCTGGCCAAAATCTTGTGTTTTTTGGAGCTTTGGGCTATTTTATATATCAAAAATACATGTTTGGCTCCCTTTTTCTCGATTTTACAACATAAGCCCACCTTGCGAAGTATGCCCAACCTTAACCACAACCCTAATATTTAAACCCTAAAACCCCAAACATATTTTAAGTACCCTGGTAAAAATCTTTGGTTTTTTGGAGCTTTGGGCTATTTTATATATCAAAAATACATGTTTTGCACCATTTTCTCAATTTTACAACATAAGCCCACCTAGGGAAGTATGCTCAACCTTAACCACAACCCTAATACTTAAACCCTAAAACCCTAAACATATTTTAAGTACCCTAGTTAAAATCTTTGGTTTTTTGGAGCTTTGGGCTATTTTATATACCAGAAATACATGTTTTGCGTCATTTTCTCAATTTTACTACACAAGCCCACCTAGGGAAGTATGCCCAACTTTAACCGCAACCCAAAATTTTAAACCCTTAAATCCTAAAGATATTTTAAGTACCCTTGCTAAAATCCTTGGTATTTTTGGAGCTTTAGGTTATTTTATATATCTAAAATATATGTTTTGCGCCGTTTTCTCAATTTTACAACATAAGACCACCTTGGGAAGTATGCCCAACCTTAACCGCAACCCTAATATTAAACCCTAAAACCCTAAATATATTTTAAGTACCATAGTAAAACTCTAGGGGTTTTTGGAGCTTTGGGCTATTTTATATATCAAAAATACATGTTTTGCGACCTTTTCTCAATTTCACAACAAAAGCCCACCTTGGGAAGTATGCCCAACCTTAACCACAACCCTAATATTTAAACCCTAAAACCATAAACATATTTTAAGTACCCTAGTAAAAATCTTGGGTTTTTTGGAGCTTTGGCTATTTTATATATCAAAAATACATGTTTTGCTCCCTTTTTCTCAATTTTACAACATAAGCCCACCTTGGGAAGTATGCCCAACCTTAACCACAACCCTAATATTTAAACCCTAATACCCTAAACATATTTTAAATACCATAGTAAAACTCTTGGGTTTTTTGGAGCTTTGGGCTATTTTATATCTCAAAAATACATGCATTTTTCTCAATTTTACAACATAAGCCCACCTTGGGAAGTATGACCAACCTCAACCACAACCCAAATATTTAAACCCTAAAACCCTTAACATATTTTAAGTACCCTAGTAAAAATCTTTTGTTTTTTTGGAGCTTTGGGATATTTTATATATCAAAAATACATGTTTTGCGCCCTTTTCTCAATTTTACAACATAAGCCTACCTTGGGAAGTATGCCCAACCTTAACCGCAACCCAAAGTTTTAACCTCTAAAACCCTAAACATATTTTAAGTACCCTGGCCAAAATCTTGTGTTTTTTTCGAGCTTTGGGATATTTTATATATCAAAAATACATGTTTTGCACCCTTTTCTCAATTTCACAACATAAGGCCACCTTGGGAAGTATGCCCAACCTTAACCACTACCCTAATATTGAAACCCTAAAACCATAAACATATTTTAAGTACCCTAGTAAAAATCTTGGGTTTTTTGGAGCTTTAAGCTATTTTATATATCAAAAATACATGTTTTGCTCCCTTTTTCTCAATTTTACAACATAAGCCCGCCTTGGTAAGTATGCCCAACCTTAACCACAACCCTAATATTTAAACCCTAAAACCCTAAACATATTTTAAGTACCCTAATAAAACTCTTGGGTTTCTTGGAGCAGTGAGCTATTTTATATATCAAAAATATATGTTTTGTGCCATTTTATCGATTTTACAACATAAGCCCACCTATGGAAGTATGCCCAACCTTAACCGCAACCCTAAATTTCTAACCATAAAACCATAAACATATTGTAAGTACCCTCGTAAAATCTTGGGTTTTTTGGAGGTTTGGGCTATTTTATATATAAAAAATACATGTTTTGCGCCCTTTTCTCAAATTTACAACATAAGCCCACCTTGGGAAGTAGGCCCAACCTTATCCACAACCCTAAGTTTTAACCACTAAAACCCTAAACATATTTTAAGTACCCTGGCCAAAATCTTGTGTTTTTGTTTGAGCTTTGGGATATTTTATATATCAAAAATACATGTTTTGCCCCTTTTTCTCAATTTTACAACATAAGGCCACCTTGGGAAGTATGCCCAACCTTAACCGCAACCCTAATATTTAAACCCTAAAACCCTAAACATACTTTAAGTACCCTGGTAAAAATCTTTGGTTTTTTGGAGCTTTGGGCTATTTTATATATCAAAAATACATGTTTTGCGCCCTTTTTCTCAATTTTACAACATAAGCCCACCTTGGGAAGTATGCCCAACCTTATCCGCAACCCTAATGTTTAAACCCTAATATCCTAAACTTATTTTAAATACCATAGTAAAACTCTTGGGTTTTTTGGAGCTTTGGGCTATTTTATATCTCAAAAATACATGTTCTGCGCCATTTTTCTCAATTTTACAACATAAGGCCACCTTAGGAAGTATGACCAACCTTAACCACAACCCAAATATTTAAACCCTAAAATCTTAAACATATTTTAAGTACCCTAGTAAAAATCTTTTGTTTTTTTGGAGCTTTGGGATATTTTATATATCAAAAATACATGTTTTGCGCCCTTTTCTCAATTTTACAACATAAGGCTACCTTGGGAAGTATGCCCAACCTTAACCGCAACCCAAAGTTTTAACCTCTAAAACCCTAAACATATTTGAAGTACCCTGGCCAAAATCTTGTGTTTTTTTGGAGCTTTGGGATATTTTATATATCAAAAATACATGTTTTGCACCCTTTTATCAATTTTACAACATAAGGCCACCTTGGGAAGTATGCCCAACCTTAACCACAACCCTAATATTTAAACCCTAAAACCATAAACATATTTTAACTACCCTAGTAAAAATCTTGTGTTTTTTGGAGCTTTAGGCTATTTTATATATCAAAAATACATGTTTTGCTCCCTTTTTCTCAATTTTACAACATAAGCCCACCTTGGGAAGTATGCCCAACCTTAACCACAACCCCTAATATTTAAACCCTAAAACCCTAAACATATTTTAAGTACCCTAATAAAAATCTTGGGTTTTTTGGAGCTTTGGGCTATTTTATATATCAAAAATACATGTTTTGCGCCCTTTTCTCAATTTTACAACATAAGCCCACCTTGGGAAGTATGCCCAACCTTAACGACAACCCAAATATTTAAACCCTAAAACCCTAAACATATTTTGACTACCCTAATAAAACTCTTGGGTTTCTTGGAGCATTGAGCTATTTTATATATCAAAAATATATGTTTTGCGCCATTTTATCGATTTTACAACATAAGCCCACCTATGGAATTATGGTCAACCTTAACCGCAACCCTAAATTTCTAACCATAAAACCATAAACATATTTTAAGTACCCTAGTAAAAATCTTTTGTTTTTTCGAGCTTTGGGCTATTTTATATATCAAAAATACATGTTTTGTGCCCTTTTTCTCAATTTTATAACATAAGCCCACCTTGGGAAGTATGCCCAACCTTATCCACAACCCTAATATTTAAACCCTGAAACCCTAAACATATTTTAAGTACCCTAGTAAAAAATTTGTGTTTTTTTGAAGCTTTTGGATATTTTATATATTTAATACTTATTTTGCGCCCCTTTCTCAATTTTACAACATAAGGCCACCTTAGGAAGTATGCCCAACCTTAACCACAACCCAAATATTTAAACCCTAAAACCCTAAACATATTTTAAGTACCCTTGTAAAAATCTTTTGTTGTTTTTGAGCTCTGGGATATTTTATATATCAAAAATACATGTTTTGCGCCCTTTTCTCAATTTTACAACATAAGCCTACCTTAGGAAGTATGCCCAACCTTAACCGCAACCCTAGGTTTTAACCTATAAAACCCTAAACATATTTTAAGTACCCTGGACAAAATCAATTTTACAACATATGCCCATCTAGGGAAGTATGCCCAACCTTAACGCAACCCTAAGTTTTAAACACTGAAAACCATAAACATATTTTAAAGTCCTTAGTAAAAATTTTGGGTTTTTTGGAGCTTTGGGCTATTTTATATATCAAAAATACATGTTTTGCGCCCTTTTTCACAATTTTACAACATAAGCCCACCTTGGGAAGTATGCCCAACCATAACCACAATCCTAATATTTAAACCCTAAAACCACAAACATATTTTAAAGACCCTAGTAAAAATCTTGGGTTTTTTCGAGCTTTGGGCTATTTTATATATCAAAAATACATGTTTTGCTCATTTTTTCTCAATTTTATAACATAAGCACACCTTGCGAAGTATGCCCAACCTTAACCACAACCCTAATATTTAAACCCTAAAACCCTAAACATATTTTAAGTACCCTGGTAAAAATCTTGGGTTTTTTGGAGCTTTGGGCTATTTTATATATCAAAAATACATGTTTTGCACCATTTTCTCAATTACAACATAAGCCCACCTTGGGAAGTATGCCCAAACTTAACCACAACCCTAATATTTAAACCCAAAAACCATAAACATATTTTCAAGACCCTAGTAAGAATCTTGGGTTTTTTTGGAGCTTTGGGCTATTTTATATATCAAAAATACATGTTTTGCGCCATTTTCTCAATTTTACAACATAAGCTTACCTTGGGAAGTATGCCCAACCTTAACCGCAACCCTAAGTTTTAAACTCTAAAACCCTAAACATATTTTAAGTACCCTGGCCAAAATCTTCTGTTTTTTTGGAGCTTTGGGATATTTTATATATCAAAAATACATGTTTTGCACCCTTTTCTCAATTTTACAACATAAGACCACCTTGGGAAGTATACCCAACCTTAACCACAACCCTAATATTTAAACCCTAAAACCATAAACATATTTTAAGTACCCTAGTAAAAATCTTTTATTTTTTTGGAGCTTAGGGATATTTTATATATCAAAAATACATGTTTTGCTCATTTTTTTTCTCAATTTTATAACATAAGCCCACCTAGGGAAGTATGCCCAACCTTAACCACAACCCTAATACTTAAACCCTAAAACCCTAAACATATTTTAAGTACCCTAGTAAAAATCATTTGTTTTTTCGGAGCTTTGGGATATTTTATATATCAAAAATACATGTTTTGCGCCCTTTTCTCAATTTTACAACATAAGCCTACCTTGGGAAGTATGCCCAACCTTAACCGCAACCCTAAGTTTTAACCTTTAAAACCCTAAACATATTTTAAGTACCCTGGTCAAAATCTTGTGTTTTTTTGGCGCTTTGTTATATTTTATATATCAAAAATACATGTTTTGCACCATTTTCACAATTTTACAACATAAGGCCACCTTGGGAAGTATGCCCAACCTTAACCACAACCCTAATATTTAAACCCTAAAACCATAAACATATTTTAAGAACCCTAGTAAAAATCTTTTGTTTTTTTGGAGCTTTGGGATATTTTATATATCAAAAATACATGTTTTGCGCCCTTTTCTCAATTTTACAACATAAGCCCACCTTGGGAAGTATGCCCAACCTTAACCACAACCCTAATATTTAAACCCTAAAACCATAAACATATTTTAAGTACCCTAGTAAAATTCTTGGGTTTTTTGGAGCTTTAGGCTATTTTATATATCAAAAATACATGTTTTGCTCCCTTTTTTCTCAATTTTACAACATAAGCCCACCTTGGGAAGTATGCCCAACCTTAACCATAACCCTAATATTTAAACCCTAAAACCCTAAACAGATTTAAAGTACCCTAATAAAAATCTTGGGTTTTTTGGAGCTTTGGGCTATTTTATATATCAAAAATACATGTTTTGCGCCTTTTCTCAATTTTACAACATAAGCCCACCTTGGGAAGTATGCCTAACCTTAACGACAACCCAAATATTTAAACCCTAAAATCGTAAACATATTTTGAGTACCCTAATAAAACTCTTGGGTTTCTTGGAGCATTGAGCTATTTTATATATCAAAAATATATGTTTTGTCCCATTTTATCGATTTTATAACATAAGCCCACCTATGGAAGTATGCCCAACCTTAACCGCAACCCTAAATTTCTAACCATAAAACCATAAACATATTGTAAGTACCCTAGTAAAAATATTTGGTTTTTTCGAGCTTTGGGCTATTTTATATATCAAAAATACATGTTTGGTGCCTTTTTCTCAATTTTATAACATAAGCCCACCTTGGGAAGTATGCCCAACCTTATCCACAACCCTAATATTTAAACCCTAAAACCCTAAACATATTTTAAGTACCCTAGTAAAATTTTTGTGTTTTTTTGAATATTTTGGATATTTTATATATTTAATACATGTTTTGCGCCCCTTTCTCAATTTTACAACATAAGGCCACCTTGGGAATTATGCCCAACCTTAACCACAACCCAAATATTTAAACCCTAAAACCCTAAACATATTTTAAGTACCCTAGTAAAAATCTTTTTTTTTTTCGCAGCTTTGGGATATTTTATATATCAAAAATACATGATTTGCGCCCTTTTCTCAATTTTACAACATAAGCCTACCTTAGGAAGTATGCCCAACCTTAACCGCAACCCTAGGTTTTAACCTCTAAAACCCTAAACATATTTTAAGTACCCTGGCCAAAATCTTGTGTTTTTTTGGAGCTTTGGGATATTTTATATATCAAAAATACATGTTTTTCACCCTTTTCTCAATTTCACAACATAAGGCCACCTTGGGAAGTATGCCCAACCTTAACCACAACCCTAATATTTAAACCCGAAAACCCTAAACATATTTCAAGTACCCTAGTAAAAATCTTGGGTTTTTTGGAGCTTTAGGCTATTTTATATATCAAGAATATATGTTTTGCGCCCTTTTCAAAATTTTACAACATAAGGCCACCTTGGGAAGTATGCCCAACCTTAACCATAACCCTAATATTTAAACCCTAAAACCATAAACATATTTTAAGTACCCTAGTAAAAATTTTGGCTTTTTTGGAGCTTTAGGCTATTTTATATATCAAAAATACATGTTTTGCTCCCTTTTTCTCAATTTTACAACATAAGCCCACCTTGGGAAGTATGCCCAACCTTAACCACAACCCTAATATTTAAACCCTAAAACCCTAAACATATTTTAAGTACCCTAATAAAAATCTTGGGTTTTTTGGAGCTTTGGGCTATTTTATATATCAAAAATACATGTTTTGTGCCTTTTCTCAATTTTACAACATAAGCCCACCTTGGGAAGTATGCCCAACCTTAACCACAACCCAAATATTTAAACCCTAAAACCGTAAACATATTTTGAGTACCCTAATAAAACTCTTGGGTTTCTTGGAGCATTGAGCAATTTTATATATCAAAAATATATGTTTTGCGCCATTTTATCGATTTTACAACATAAGCCCACCTTGGAAGTATGCCCAACTTTAACCACAACCCTAATATTAAACCCTAAAACCCTAAACATATTTTAAGTACCATAGTAAAAATCTTGTGTTTTTTTGGAGCTTTGTGCTATTTTATATATCTAAAGTACATGTTTTGCTCCCTTTTTCTCAATTTTACAACATAAGCCCACCTTGGGAAGTATGCCCAACCTTAACCACAACCCTAATATTTAAACCCGAAAATCCTAAACATATTTTAAGTACCATAGTAAAAATCTTGGGTTTTTTGGAGCTTTGGCCTATTTTATATATCAAAAATACATGTTTTGCGCCATTTTTCTCAATTTTACAATATAAGCCCGTCTTGGGAAGTATGCCCAACCTTAACCACAACCCTAATATTTAAACCCTAAAACTATAAACATATTTTAAAGACCCTAGTAAAAATCTTGGGTTTTTTGGAGCTTTGGGCTATTTTATATATCATAAATACATGTTTTGCGCCCTTTTCTCAAATTAACAACATATAGCCATCTTAGGAAGTATGCCCAACCTTGACCGCAACCCTAAGTTTTTAACTATAAAACCCTAAACATATTTTAAGTACCCTGGCCAAAATCTTGTTTTTTTTTTTGGAGCTTTGGGCTATTTTATATCTCAAAAATACATGTTTTGCACCATTTTTCACAATTTTACAACACAAGCCCACCTTGTGAAGTATGCCCAACCTTAACCACAACCCTAATATTTAAACCCTAAAACCCTAAACATATTTTAATTACCCTAGTAAAAATCTTTTTTTTTTTCGCAGCTTTGGGATATTTTATATATCAAAAATACATGATTTGCGCCCTTTTCTCAATTTTACAACATAAGCCTACCTTAGGAAGTATGCCCAACCTTAACCGCAACCCTAGGTTTTAACCTCTAAAACCCTAAACATATTTTAAGTACCCTGGCCAAAATCTTGTGTTTTTTTGGAGCTTTGGGATATTTTATATATCAAAAATACATGTTTTTCACCCTTTTCTCAATTTCACAACATAAGGCCACCTTGGGAAGTATGCCCAACCTTAACCACAACCCTAATATTTAAACCCTAAAACCCTAAACATATTTTAAGTACCCTAGTAAAAATCTTGGGTTTTTTGGAGCTTTAGGCTATTTTATATATCAAGAATATATGTTTTGCGCCCTTTTCAAAATTTTACAACATAAGGCCACCTTGGGAAGTATGCCCAACCTTAACCATAACCCTAATATTTAAACCCTAAAACCATAAACATATTTTAACTACCCTAGTAAAAATCTTGGCTTTTTTGGAGCTTTGGGCTATTTTATATATCAAAAATACATGTTTTGCTCCCTTTTTCTCAATTTTACAACATAAGCCCACCTTGGGAAGTATGCCCAACCTTAACCACAACCCTAATATTTAAACCCTAAAACCCTAAACATATTTTAAGTACCCTAATAAAAATCTTGGGTTTTTTGGAGCTTTGGGCTATTTTATATATCAAAAAACATGTTTTGTGCCTTTTCTCAATTTTACAACATAAGCCCACCTTGGGAAGTATGCCAAACCTTAACCACAACCCAAATATTTAAACCCTAAAACCGTAAACATATTTTGAGTACCCTAATAAAACTCTTGGGTTTCTTGGAGCATTGAGCTATTTTATATATCAAAAATATATGTTTTGCGCCATTTTATCGATTTTACAACATAAGCCCACCTATGGAAGTATGCCCAACCTTAACCGCAACCCTAAATTTCTAACCATAAAACCATAAACATATTGTAAGTACCCTAGTAAAAATCTTTGGTTTTTTCGAGTTTTGGGCTATTTTATATATCAAAAATACATGTTTTGTGCCCTTTTTCTAAATTTTATAACATAAGCCCACCTTGGGAAGTTTGCCCAACCTTATCCACAACCCTAATATTTAAACCCTAAAACCCTAAACATATTTTAAGTACCCTAGTAAAAATTTTGTGTTTTTTTGAAGATTTTGGATATTTTATATATTTAATACATGTTTTGCGCTCCTTTCTCAATTTTACAACGTAAGGCCACCTTGGGAAGTATGCCCAACCTTAACCACAACCCAAATATTTAAACCCTAAAACCCTAAACATATTTTAAGAACCTTAGTAAAAATCTTTTGTTTTTTTGGAGCTTTGGGATATTTTATATATCAAAAATAGATGTTTTGCGCGCTTTTCTCAATTTTACAACATAAGGCCACCTTGGGAAGTATGCCCAACCTTAACCACAACCCTAATATTTAAACCCTAAAACCATAAACATATTTTAAATACCATAGTAAAACTCTTGGGTTTTTTGGAGCTTTGGGCTATTTTATATATCAAAAATACATGTTTTGCGCCATTTTTCTCAATTTTACAACATAAGCCCACCTTGGTAAGTATGCCCAACCTTAACCACAACCCTAATATTTAAACCCTAATACCCTAAACATATTTTAAATACCATAGTAAAACTCTTGGGTTTTTTTGGAGCTTTGGGCTATTTTATATCTCAAAAATACATGTTTTGCGCCATTTTTCTCAATTTTACAACATAATCCCACCTTGGGAAGTATGACCAACCTTAACCACAATCCAAATATTTAAACCCTAAAACCCTTAACATATTTTAAGTACCCTAGTAAAAATCTTTTGTTTTTTTGGAGCTTTGGGATATTTTATATATCAAAAATACATGTTTTGCACCCTTTTCTCAATTTCACAACATAAGGCCACCTTGGGAAGTATGCCCAACCTTAACCACAACCCTAATATTGAAACCCTAAAACCATAAACATATTTTACGTACCCTAGTAAAAATCTTGGGTTTTTTGGAGCTTTGGGCTATTTTAAAAATACATGTTTTGCTCCCTTTTTCTCAATTTTACAACATAAGCCCATCTTGGTAAGTATGCCCAACCTTAAACACTACCCTAATATTTAAACCCTAATACCCTAAACATATTTTAAATACCATAGTAAAACTCTTGGGTTTTTTGGAGCTTTGGGCTATTTTATATATCAAAAATACATGTTTTGCGCCATTTTTCTCAATTTTACAACATAAGCCCACCTTGGTAAGTATGCCCAACCTTAACCACAACCCTAATATTTAAACCCTAATACCCTAAACATATTTTAAATACCATAGTAAAACTCTTGGGTTTTTTGGAGCTTTGGGCTATTTTATATCTCAAAAATACATGTTTTGCGCCATTTTTCTCAATTTTACAACATAAGCCCACCTTGGGAAGTATGACCAACCTTAACCACAATCCAAATATTTAATCCCTAAAACCCCTAACATATTTTAAGTACCCTAGTAAAAATCTTTTGTTTTTTTGGAGCTTTGGGATATTTTATATATCAAAAATACATGTTTTGCACCCTTTTCTCAATTTCACAACATAAGGCCACCTTGGGAAGTATGCCCAACCTTAACCACAACCCTAATATTGAAACCCTAAAACCATAAACATATTTTAAGTACCCTAATAAAAATCTTGGGTTTTTTGGAGCTTTGGGCTATTTTATATATCAAAAATACATGTTTTGCACCCTTTTCTCAATTTCACAACATAAGGCCACCTTGGGAAGTATGCCCAACCTTAACCACAACCCTAATATTGAAACCCTAAAACCATAAACATATTTTAAGTACCCTAGTAAAAATCTTGGGTTTTTTGGAGCTTTGGGCTATTTTATATATCAAAAATACATGTTTTGCTCCCCTTTTCTCAATTTTACAACATAAGCCCACCTTGGTAAGTATGCCCAACCTTAACCACAACCCTAATATTTAAACCCTAAAACCTTAAACATATTTTAAGAACCCTAATAAAAATCTTGGGTATTTTGGAGCTTTCGGCTATTTTATATATCAAAAATACATGTTTTGCGCCCTTTTCTCAATTTTACAACATAAGCCCACCTTGGGAAGTATGCCCAACCTTAACCACAACCCAAATATTTAAACCCTAAAACCCTAAACATATTTTGAGTACCCTAATAAAACTCTTGGGTTTCTTGGAGCATTGAGCTATTTTATATATCAAAAATATATGTTTTGTGCCATTTTATCGATTTTACAACATAAGCCCACCTATGGAAGTATGCCCAACCTTAACCGCAACCCTAAATTTCTAACCATAAAACCATAAACATATTGTAAGTACCCTAGTAAAAATCTTGGGTTTTTTGGAGCTTTGGGCTATTTTATATATCAAAAATACATGTTTTACATAAGCCCACCTTGGGAAGTATGCCCAACCTTAACGACAACCCTAATATTGAAACCCTAAAACCATAAAGATATTTTAAGTACCCTAGTAAATATCTTGGGTTTTTTGGAGCTTTGGGCTATTTTATATATCAAAAATACATGTTTTGCTCGCTTTTTCTCAATTTTACAACATAAGCCCACCTTGGTAAGTATGCCCAACCTTAACCACAACCCTAATATTTAAACCCTAATACCCTAAACATATTTTAAATACCATAGTAAAACTCTTGGGTTTTTTGGAGCTTTGGGCAATTTTATATCTCAAAAATACATGTTTTGCGCCATTTTTCTCAATTTTACAACATAAGCCCACCTTGGGAAGTATGACCAACCTTAACCACAACCCAAATATTTAAACCCTAAAACCCTTAACATATTTTAAGTACCCTAGTAAAAATCTTTTGTTTATTCGGAGCTTTGGGATATTTTATATATCAAAAATACATGTTTTGCGCCCTTTTCTCAATTTTACAACATAAGCCTACCTTGGGAAGTATGCCCAACCTTATCAGCAACCCAAAGTTTTAACCTCTAAAACCCTAAACATATTTTAAGTACCCTGGCCAAAATCTTGTGTTTTTTTCGAGCTTTGGGATATTTTATATATCAAAAATACATGTTTTGCACCCTTTTCTCAATTTCACAACATAAGGCCACCATGGGAAGTATGCCAAACCTTAACCACAACCCTAATATTGAAACCCTAAAACCATAAACATATTTTAAGTACCCTAGTAAAAATCTTGGGTTTTGTTGGAGTTTTGGGCTATTTTATATATCAAAAATACATGTTTTGCTCTCTTTTTCTCAATTTTACAACATAAGCCCACCTTGGGAAGTATGACCAACCTTAACCACAACCCAAATATTTAAACCCTAAAACCCTTAACATATTTTAAGTACCCTAGTAAAAATCTTTTGTTTATTCGGAGCTTTGGGATATTTTATATATCAAAAATACATGTTTTGCGCCCTTTTCTCAATTTTACAACATAAGCCTACCTTGGGAAGTATGCCCAACCTTATCAGCAACCCAAAGTTTTAACCTCTAAAACCCTAAACATATTTTAAGTACCCTGGCCAAAATCTTGTGTTTTTTTCGAGCTTTGGGATATTTTATATATCAAAAATACATGTTTTGCACCCTTTTCTCAATTTCACAACATAAGGCCACCATGGGAAGTATGCCAAACCTTAACCACAACCCTAATATTGAAACCCTAAAACCATAAACATATTTTAAGTACCCTAGTAAAAATCTTGGGTTTTGTTGGAGTTTTGGGCTATTTTATATATCAAAAATACATGTTTTGCTCTCTTTTTCTCAATTTTACAACATAAGCCCACCTTGGTAAGTATGCCCAACCTTAACCACAACCCTAATATTTAAACCCTAAAACCCTAAACATATTTTAAGTACCCTAATAAAAATCTTGGGTATTTTGGAGCTTTGGGCTATTTTATATATAAAAAATACATGTTTTGCGCCCTTTTCTCAATTTTACAACATAAGCCCACCTTGGGAAGTATGCTCAACCTTAACCACAACCCAAATATTTAAACCCTAAAATCCTAAACATATTTTGAGTACCCTAATAAAACTCTTGGGTTTCTTGGAGCATTGAGCTATTTTATATATCAAAAATATATGTTTTGTGCAATTTTATCGATTTTACAACATAAGCCCACCTATGGAAGTATGCCCAACCTTAACCGCAACCCTAAATTTCTAACCATAAAACCATAAACATATATATTGTAAGTACCCTAGTAAAAATCTTGCGTTTTTTGGAGCTTTGGGCTATTTTATATATCAAAAATACATGTTTTGCTCCCTTTTTCTCAATTTTACAACATAAGCCCACCTTGGGAAGTATGCCTAACCTTAACCACAACCCTAATATTTAAACCCTAAAACCCTAAACATATTTTCAAGACCCTAGTAAAAATCTTGGAGTTTTTGGAGCTTTGGGCTATTTTATATATAAAAAATACATGTTTTGCGCCCTTTTCTCAAATTTACAACATAAGCCCACCTTGGGAAGTAGGCCCAACCTTATCCACAACCCTAAGTTTTAACCACTAAAACCCTAAACATATTTTAAGTACCCTGGCCAAAATCTTGTGTTTTTGTTTGAGCTTTGGGATATTTTATATATCAAAAATAAATGTTTTTCCCCTTTTTCTCAATTTTACAACATAAGGCCACCTTGGGAAGTATGCCCAACCTTAACCGCAACCCTAATATTTAAACCCTAAAACCCTAAACATATTTTAAGTACCCTGGCCAAAATCTTCTGTTTTTTTGGAGCTTTGGGATATTTTATATATCAAAAATACATGTTTTGCACCCTTTTCTCAATTTTACAACATAAGACCACCTTGGGAAGTATACCCAACCTTAACCACAACCCATATATTTAAACCCTAAAACCATAAACATATTTTAAGTACCCTAGTAAAAATCTTTTGTTTTTTTGGAGCTTAGGGATATTTTATATATCAAAAATACATATTTTGCTCATTTTTTTTCTCAATTTTATAACATAAGCCCACCTAGGGAAGTATGCCCAACCTTAACCACAACCCTAATACTTAAACCCTAAAACCCTAAACATATTTTAAGTACCCTATTAAAAATCATTTGTTTTTTCGGAGCTTTGGGATATTTTATATATCAAAAATACATGTTTTGCGCCCTTTTCTCAATTTTACAAAATAAGCCTACCTTGGGAAGTATGCCCAACCTTAACCGCAACCCTAAGTTTTAACCTCTAAAACCCTAAACATATTTTAAGTACCCTGGTCAAAATCTTGTGTTTTTTTGGCGCTTTGTTATATTTTATATATCAAAAATACATGTTTTGCACCATTTTCTCAATTTTACAACATAAGGCCACCTTGGTAAGTATGCCCAACCTTAAACACTACCCTAATATTTAAACCCTAATACCCTAAACATATTTTAAATACCATAGTAAAACTCTTGGGTTTTTTGGAGCTTTGGGCTATTTTATATATCAAAAATACATGTTTTGCGCCATTTTTCTCAATTTTACAACATAAGCCCACCTTGGTAAGTATGCCCAACCTTAACCACAACCCTAATATTTAAACCCTAATACCCTAAACATATTTTAAATACCATAATAAAACTCTTGGGTTTTTTGGAGCTTTGGGCTATTTTATATCTCAAAAATACATGTTTTGCGCCATTTTTCTCAATTTTACAACATAAGCCCACCTTGGGAAGTATGACCAACCTTAACCACAATCCAAATATTTAAACCCTAAAACCCTTAACATATTTTAAGTACCCTAGTAAAAATCTTTTGTTTTTTTGGAGCTTTGGGATATTTTATATATCAAAAATACATGTTTTGCACCCTTTTCTCAATTTCACAACATAAGGCCACCTTGGGAAGTATGCCCAACCTTAACCACAACCCTAATATTGAAACCCTAAAACCATAAACATATTTTAAGTACCCTAATAAAAATCTTGGGTTTTTTGGAGCTTTGGGCTATTTTATATATCAAAAATACATGTTTTGCACCCTTTTCTCAATTTCACAACATAAGGCCACCTTGGGAAGTATGCCCAACCTTAACCACAACCCTAATATTGAAACCCTAAAACCATAAACATATTTTAAGTACCCTAGTAAAAATCTTGGGTTTTTTGGAGCTTTGGGCTATTTTATATATCAAAAATACATGTTTTGCTCCCTTTTTCTCAATTTTACAACATAAGCCCACCTTGGTAAGTATGCCCAACCTTAACCACAACCCTAATATTTAAACCCTAAAACCTTAAACATATTTTAAGTACCCTAATAAAAATCTTGGGTATTTTGGAGCTTTGGGCTATTTTATATATCAAAAATACATGTTTTGCGCCCTTTTCTCAATTTTACAACATAAGCCCACCTTGGGAAGTATGCCCAACCTTAACAACAACCCAAATATTTAAACCCTAAAACCCTAAACATATTTTGAGTACCCTAATAAAACTCTTGGGTTTCTTGGAGCATTGAGCTATTTTATATATCAAAAATATATGTTTTGTGCCATTTTATCGATTTTACAACATAAGCCCACCTATGGAAGTATGCCCAACCTTAACCGCAACCCTAAATTTCTAACCATAAAACCATAAACATATTGTAAGTACCCTAGTAAAAATCTTGGGTTTTTTAGAGCTTTGGGCTATTTTATATATCAAAAATACATGTTTTGCTCCCTTTTTCTCAATTTTACAACATAAGCCCACCTTGGGAAGTATGCCCAACCTTAACCACAACCCTAATATTGAAACCCTAAAACCATAAACATATTTTAAGTACCCTAGTAAATATCTTGGGTTTTTTGGAGCTTTGGGCTATTTTATATATCAAAAATACATGTTTTGCTCCATTTTTCTCAATTTTACAACATAAGCCCACCTTGGTAAGTATGCCCAACCTTAACCACAACCCTAATATTTAAACCCTAAAACCCTAAACATATTTTAAGTACCCTAGTAAAAATCTTGGAGTTTTTGGAGCTTTGGGCTATTTTATATATAAAAAATACATGTTTTGCGCCCTTGTCTCAAATTTACAACATAAGCCCACCTTGGGAAGTAGGCCCAACCTTATCCACAACCCTAAGTTTTAACCACTAAAACCCTAAACATATTTTAAGTACCCTGGCCAAAATCTTGTGTTTTTGTTTGAGCTTTGGGATATTTTATATATCAAAAATACATGTTTTTCCCCTTTTTCTCAATTTTACAACATAAGGCCACCTTGGGAAGTATGCCCAACCTTAACCGCAACCCTAATATTTAAACCCTAAAACCCTAAACATACTTTAAGTACCTTGGTAAAAATCATTGGTTTATTGGAGCTTTGGGCTATTTTATATATCAAAAATACATGTTTTGCGCCCTTTTTCTCGATTTTACAACATAAGCCCACCTTGGGAAGTATGCCCAACCTTAACCACAACCCTAATATTTAAACCCTAAAACCCTAAACATATTTTAAGTACCCTAGTAAATATCTTGGGTTTTTTGGAGCTTTAGGCTATTTTATATATCAAAAATACATGTTTTGCACCCTTTTCTCAATTTTACAACATAAGCCCACCTTCGGAAGTATGCCTAACCTTAACCACAACCCTAATATTTAAACCCTAAAACCCTAAACATATTTTCAAGACCCTAGTAAAAATCTTGGAGTTTTTGGAGCTTTGGGCTATTTTATATATAAAAAATACATGTTTTGCGCCCTTTTCTCAAATTTACAACATAAGCCCACCTTGGGAAGTAGGCCCAACCTTATCCACAACCCTAAGTTTTAACCACTAAAACCCTAAACATATTTTAAGTATCCTGGCCAAAATCTTGTGTTTTTGTTTGAGCTTTGGGATATTTTATATATCAAAAATACATGTTTTTCCCCTTTTTCTCAATTTTACAACATAAGGCCACCTTGGGAAGTATGCCCAACCTTAACCGCAACCCTAATATTTAAACCCTAAAACCCTAAACATACTTTAAGTACCCTGGTAAAAATCATTGGTTTATTGGAGCTTTGGGCTATTTTATATATCAAAAATACATGTTTTGCGCCCTTTTTCTCGATTTTACAACATAAGCCCACCTTGGGAAGTATGCCCAACCTTAACCACAACCCTAATATTTAAACCCTAAAACCCTAAACATATTCTAAGTACCCTAGTAAATATCTTGGGTTTTTTGGAGCTTTAGGCTATTTTATATATCAAAAATACATGTTTTGCACCCTTTTCTCAATTTTACAACATAAGCCCACCTTCGGAAGTATGCCCAACCTTAACCATAACCCTAATATTTAAACCCTAAAACCATAAACATATTTTAAGTACCCTAGTAAAAATCTTGGCTTTTTTGGAGCTTTAGGCTATTTTATATATCAAAAATACATGTTTTGCTCCATTTTTCTCAATTTTACAACATAAGCCCACCTTGGGAAGTATGCCCAACCTTAACCACAACCCTAATATTTAAACCCTAAAACCCTAAACATATTTTAAGTACCCTAATAAAAATCTTGGGTTTTTTGGAGCTTTGGGCTATTTTATATATCAAAAATACATGTTTTGTGCCTTTTCTCAATTTTACAACATAAGCCCACCTTGGGAAGTATGCCCAACCTTAACCACAACCCAAATATTTAAACCCTAAAACCGTAAACATATTTTGAGTACCCTAATAAAACTCTTGGGTTTCTTGGAGCATTGAGCTATTTTATATATCAAAAATATATGTTTTGCGCCATTTTATCGATTTTACAACATAAGCCCACCTATGGAAGTATGCCCAACCTTAACCGCAACACTAAATTTCTAACCATAAAACCATAAACATATTGTAAGTACCCTAGTAAAAATCGTTGGTTTTTTCGAGCTTTGGGCTATTTTATATATCAAAAATACATGTTTTGTGCCCTTTTTCTAAATTTTATAACATAAGCCCACCTTGGGAAGTTTGCCCAACCTTATCCACAACCCTAATATTTAAACCCTAAGACCCTAAACATATTTTAAGTACCCTAGTAAAAATTTTGTGTTTTTTTGAAGATTTTGGATATTTTATATATTTAATACATGTTTTGCGCTCCTTTCTCAATTTTACAACGTAAGGCCACCTTGGGAAGTATGCCCAACCTTAACCACAACCCAAATATTTAAACCCTAAAACCCTAAACATATTTTAAGAACCTTAGTAAAAATCTTTTGTTTTTTTGGAGCTTTGGGATATTTTATATATCAAAAATACATGTTTTGCGCGCTTTTCTCAATTTTACAACATAAGGCCACCTTGGGAAGTATGCCCAACCTTAACCACAACCCTAATATTTAAACCCTAAAACCATAAACATATTTTAAATACCATAGTAAAACTCTTGGGTTTTTTGGAGCTTTGGGCTATTTTATATCTGAAAAATACATGTTTTGCGCCATTTTTCTCAATTTTACAACATAAGCCCACCTTGGGAAGTATGACCAACCTTAACCACAATCCAAATATTTAAGCCCTAAAACGCTTAACATATTTTAAGTACCCTAGTAAAAATCGTTGGTTTTTTCGAGCTTTGGGCTATTTTATATATCAAAAATACATGTTTTGTGCCCTTTTTCTAAATTTTATAACATAAGCCCACCTTGGGAAGTTTGCCCAACCTTATCCACAACCCTAATATTTAAACCCTAAGACCCTAAACATATTTTAAGTACCCTAGTAAAAATTTTGTGTTTTTTTGAAGATTTTGGATATTTTATATATTTAATACATGTTTTGCGCTCCTTTCTCAATTTTACAACGTAAGGCCACCTTGGGAAGTATGCCCAACCTTAACCACAACCCAAATATTTAAACCCTAAAACCCTAAACATATTTTAAATACCATAGTAAAACTCTTGGGTTTTTTGGAGCTTTGGGCTATTTTATATATCAAAAATACATGTTTTGCGCCATTTTTCTCAATTTTACAACATAAGCCCACCTTGGTAAGTATGCCCAACCTTAACCACAACCCTAATATTTAAACCCTAATACCCTAAACATATTTTAAATACCATAGTAAAACTCTTGGGTTTTTTGGAGCTTTGGGCTATTTTATATCTGAAAAATACATGTTTTGCGCCATTTTTCTCAATGTTACAACATAAGCCCACCTTGGGAAGTATGACCAACCTTAACCACAATCCAAATATTTAAGCCCTAAAACGCTTAACATATTTTAAGTACCCTAGTAAAAATCTTTTGTTTTTTTGGAGCTTTGGGATATTTTATATATCAAAAATACATGTTTTGCACCCTTTTCTCAATTTCACAACATAAGGCCACCTTGGGAAGTATGCCCAACCTTAACCACAACCCTAATATTGAAAACCCTAAAACCATAAACATATTTTAAGTACCCTAATAAAAATCTTGGGTTTGTTGGAGCTTTAGGCTATTTTATATATCAAAAATACATGTTTTGCACCCTTTTCTCAATTTCACAACATAAGGCCACCTTGGGAAGTATGCCCAACCTTAACCACAACCCTAATATTGAAACCCTAAAACCATAAACATATTTTACGTACTCTAGTAAAAATCTTGGGTTTTTTGGAGCTTTGGGCTATTTTATATATCAAAAATACATGTTTTGCTCCCTTTTTCTCAATTTTACAACATAAGCCCACCTTGGTAAGTATGCCCAACCTTAAACACTACCCTAATATTTAAACCCTAATACCCTAAACATATTTTAAATACCATAGTAAAACTCTTGGGTTTTTTGGAGCTTTGGGCTATTTTATATATCAAAAATACATGTTTTGCGCCATTTTTCTCAATTTTACAACATAAGCCCACCTTGGGAAGTATGCCCAACCTTAACCACAACCCTAATATTTAAACCCTAATACCCTAAACATATTTTAAATACCATAGTAAAACTCTTGGGTTTTTTGGAGCTTTGGGCTATTTTATATCTCAAAAATACATGTTTTGCGCCATTTTTCTCAATTTTACAACATAAGCCCACCTTGGGAAGTATGACCAACCTTAACCACAATCTAAATATTTAAACCCTAAAACCCTTAACATATTTTAAGTACCCTAGTAAAAATCTTTTGTTTTTTTGGAGCTTTGGGATATTTTATATATCAAAAATACATGTTTTGCACCCTTTTCTCAATTTCACAACATAAGGCCACCTTGGGAAGTATGCCCAACCTTAACCACAACCCTAATATTGAAACCCTAAAACCATAAACATATTTTACGTACCCTAGTAAAAATCTTGGGTTTTTTGGAGCTTTGGGCTATTTTATATATCAAAAATACATGTTTTGCTCTCTTTTTCTCAATTTTACAACATAAGCCCACCTTGGTAAGTATGCCCAACCTTAAACACTACCCTAATATTTAAACCCTAATACCCTAAACATATTTTAAATACCATAGTAAAACTCTTGGGTTTTTTGGAGCTTTGGGCTATTTTATATATCAAAAATACATGTTTTGCGCCATTTTTCTCAATTTTACAACATAAGCCCACCTTGGTAAGTATGCCCAACCTTAACCACAACCCTAATATTTAAACCCTAATACCCTAAACATATTTTAAATACCATAGTAAAACTCTTGGGTTTTTTGGAGCTTTGGGCTATTTTATATCTCAAAAATACATGTTTTGCGCCATTTTTCTCAATTTTACAACATAAGCCCACCTTGGGAAGTATGACCAACCTTAACCACAATCCAAATATTTAAACCCTAAAACCCTTAACATATTTTAAGTACCCTAGTAAAAATCTTTTGTTTTTTTGGAGCTTTGGGATATTTTATATATCAAAAATACATGTTTTGCACCCTTTTCTCAATTTCACAACATAAGGCCACCTTGGGAAATATGCCCAACCTTAACCACAACCCTAATATTGAAACCCTAATACCATAAACATATTTTACGTACCCTAGTAAAAATCTTGGGTTTTTTGGAGCTTTGGGCTATTTTATATATCAAAAATACATGTTTTGCTCTCTTTTTCTCAATTTTACAACATAAGCCCACCTTGGTAAGTATGCCCAACCTTAAACACTACCCTAATATTTAAACCCTAATACCCTAAACATATTTTAAATACCATAGTAAAACTCTTGGGTTTTTTGGAGCTTTGGGCTATTTTATATATCAAAAATACATGTTTTGCGCCATTTTTCTCAATTTTACAACATAAGCCCACCTTGGTAAGTATGCCCAACCTTAACCACAACCCTAATATTTAAACCCTAATACCCTAAACATATTTTAAATACCATAGTAAAACTCTTGGGTTTTTTGGAGCTTTGGGCTATTTTATATCTCAAAAATAGATGTTTTGCGCCATTTTTCTCAATTTTACAACATAAGCCCACCTTGGGAAGTATGACCAACCTTAACCACAATCCAAATATTTAAACCCTAAAACCCTTAACATATTTTAAGTACCCTAGTAAAAATCTTTTGTTTTTTTGGAGCTTTGGGATATTTTATATATCAAAAATACTTGTTTTGCACCCTTTTCTCAATTTCACAACATAAGGCCACCTTGGGAAGTATGCCCAACCTTAACCACAACCCAAATATTGAAACCCTAAAACCATAAACATATTTTAAGTACCCTAATAAAAATCTTGGGTTTTTTGGAGCTTTGGGCTATTTTATATATCAAAAAGACATGTTTTGCACCCTTTTCTCAATTTCACAACATAAGGCCACCTTGGGAAGTATGCCCAACCTTAACTACAACCCTAATATTTAAACCCTAAAACCCTAAACATATTTTAAGTACCCTAGTAAAAATCTTGGGTTTTTTGGAGCTTTAGGCTATTTTATATATCAAAAATACATGTTTTGCACCCTTTTCTCAATTTTACAACATAAGCCCACCTTGGGAAGTATGCCCAACCTTAACCATAACCCTAATATTTAAACCCTAAAACCATAAACATATTTTAAGTACCCTAGTAAAAATCTTGGCTTTTTTGGAGCTTTAGGCTATTTTATATATCAAAAATACATGTTTTGCTCCCTTTTTCTCAATTTTACAACATAAGCCCACCTTGGGAAGTATGCCCAACCTTAACCACAACCCTAATATTTAAACCCTAAAACCCTAAACATATTTTAAGTACCCTAATAAAAATCTTGGGTTTTTTGGAGCTTTGGGCTATTTTATATATCAAAAATACATGTTTTGTGCCTTTTCTCAATTTTACAACATAAGCCCACCTTGGGAAGTATGCCCAACCTTAACCACAACCCAAATATTTAAACCCTAAAACCGTAAACATATTTTGAGTACCCTAATAAAACTCTTGGGTTTCTTGGAGCATTGAGCTATTTTATATATCAAAAATATATGTTTTGCGCCATTTTATCGATTTTACAACATAAGCCCACCTATGGAAGTATGCCCAACCTTAACCGCAACCCTAAATTTCTAACCATAAAACCATAAACATATTGTAAGTACCCTAGTAAAAATCGTTGGTTTTTTCGAGCTTTGGGCTATTTTATATATCAAAAATACATGTTTTGTGCCCTTTTTCTAAATTTTATAACATAAGCCCACCTTGGGAAGTTTGCCCAACCTTATCCACAACCCTAATATTTAAACCCTAAGACCCTAAACATATTTTAAGTACCCTAGTAAAAATTTTATGTTTTTTTGAAGATTTTGGATATTTTATATATTTAATACATGTTTTGCGCTCTTTTCTCAATTTTACAACGTAAGGCCACCTTGGGAAGTATGCCCAACCTTAACCACAACCCAAATATTTAAACCCTAAAACCCTAAACATATTTTAAGAACCTTAGTAAAAATCTTTTGTTTTTTTTGGAGCTTTGGGATATTTTATATATCAAAAATACATGTTTTGCGCGCTTTTCTCAATTTTACAACAAAAGGCCACCTTGGGAAGTATGCCCAACCTTAACCACAACCCTAATATTTAAACCCTAAAACCATAAACATATTTTAAGTACCCTAGTAAAAATCTTGTGTTCTTTTGGAGCTTTGGGACATTTTATATATCAAAAATACATGTTTTGCACCCTTTTCTCAATTGCACAACATAAGGCCACCTTGGGAAGTATGCCCAACCTTAACTACAACCCTAATATTGAAACCCTAAAACCATAAACATATTTTAAGTACCCTAGTAAAAATCTTGGGTTTTTTGGAGCTTTGGGCTATTTTATATATCAAAAATACATGTTTTGCTCCCTTTTTCTCAATTTTACAACATAAGCCCACCTTGGTAAGTATGCCCAACCTTAACCACTACCCTAATATTTAAACCCTAATACCCTAAACATATTTTAAATACCATAGTAAAACTCTTGTGTTTTTTGGAGCTTTGGGCTATTTTATATATCAAAAATACATGTTTTGCGCCATTTTTCTCAATTTTACAACATAAGCCCACCTTGGTAAGTATGCCCAACCTTAACCACAACCCTAATATTTAAACCCTAATACCCTAAACATATTTTAAATACCATAGTAAAACTCTTGGGTTTTTTGGAGCTTTGGGCTATTTTATATCTCAAAAATACATGTTTTGCGCCATTTTTCTCAATTTTACAACATAAGCCCACCTTGGGAAGTATGACCAACCTTAACCACAACCCAAATATTTAAACCCTAAAACCCTTAACATATTTTAAATACCCTAGTAAAAATCTTTTGTTTTTTTGGAGCTTTGGGATATTTTATATATCAAAAATACATGTTTTGCACCCTTTTCTCAATTTCACAACATAAGGCCACCTTGGGAAGTATGCCCAACCTTAACCACAACCCTAATATTGAAACCCTAAAACCATAAACATATTTTAAGTACCCTAATAAAAATCTTGGGTTTTTTGGAGCTTTGGGCTATTTTATATATCAAAAATACATGTTTTGCACCCTTTTCTCAATTTCACAACATAAGGCCACCTTAAGAAGTATGCCCAACCTTAACCACAACCCTAATATTGAAACCCTAAAACCATAAACATATTTTAAGTACCCTAGTAAAAATCTTGGGTTTTTTGGAGCTTTGGGCTATTTTATATATCAAAAATACATGTTTTGCACCCTTTTCTCAATTTCACAACATAAGGCCACCTTGGGAAGTATGCCCAACCTTAACCACAACCCTAATATTGAAACCCTAAAACCATAAACATATTTTAAGTACCCTAGTAAAAATCTTGGGTTTTTTGGAGCTTTGGGCTATTTTATATATCAAAAATACATGTTTTGCACCCTTTTCTCAATTTCACAACATAAGGCCACCTTGGGAAGTATGCCCAACCTTAAACACAACCCTAATATTGAAACCCTAAAACCATAAACATATTTTAAGTACCCTAGTAAAAATCTTGGGTTTTTTGGAGCTTTGGGCTATTTTATATATCAAAAATACATGTTTTGCACCCTTTTCTCAATTTCACAACATAAGGCCACCTTGGGAAGTATGCCCAACCTTAACCACAACCCTAATATTTAAACCCTAATACCCTAAACATATTTTAAATACCATAGTAAAACTCTTGGGTTTTTTGGAGCTTTGGGCTATTTTATATCTCAAAAATAGATGTTTTGCGCCATTTTTCTCAATTTTACAACATAAGCCCACCTTGGGAAGTATGACCAACCTTAACCACAATCCAAATATTTAAACCCTAAAACCCTTAACATATTTTAAGTACCCTAGTAAAAATCTTTTGTTTTTTTGGAGCTTTGGGATATTTTATATATCAAAAACACTTGTTTTGCACCCTTTTCTCAATTTCACAACATAAGGCCACCTTGGGAAGTATGCCCAACCTTAACCACAACCCAAATATTGAAACCCTAAAACCATAAACATATTTTAAGTACCCTAATAAAAATCTTGGGTTTTTTGGAGCTTTGGGCTATTTTATATATCAAAAATACATGTTTTGCACCCTTTTCTCAATTTCACAACATAAGGCCACCTTGGGAAGTATGCCCAACCTTAACTACAACCCTAATATTTAAACCCTAAAACCCTAAACATATTTTAAGTACCCTAGTAAAAATCTTGGGTTTTTTGGAGCTTTAGGCTATTTTATATATCAAAAATACATGTTTTGCACCCTTTTCTCAATTTTACAACATAAGCCCACCTTGGGAAGTATGCCCAACCTTAACCATAACCCTAATATTTAAACCCTAAAACCATAAACATATTTTAAGTACCCTAGTAAAAATCTTGGCTTTTTTGGAGCTTTAGGCTATTTTATATATCAAAAATACATGTTTTGCTCCCTTTTTCTCAATTTTACAACATAAGCCCACCTTGGGAAGTATGCCCAACCTTAACCACAACCCTAATATTTAAACCCTAAAACCCTAAACATATTTTAAGTACCCTAATAAAAATCTTGGGTTTTTTGGAGCTTTGGGCTATTTTATATATCAAAAATACATGTTTTGTGCCTTTTCTCAATTTTACAACATAAGCCCACCTTCGGAAGTATGCCCAACCTTAACCACAACCCAAATATTTAAACCCTAAAACCGTAAACATATTTTGAGTACCCTAATAAAACTCTTGGGTTTCTTGGAGCATTGAGCTATTTTATATATCAAAAATATATGTTTTGCGCCATTTTATCGATTTTACAACATAAGCCCACCTATGGAAGTATGCCCAACCTTAACCGCAACCCTAAATTTCTAACCATAAAACCATAAACATATTGTAAGTACCCTAGTAAAAATCGTTGGTTTTTTCGAGCTTTGGGCTATTTTATATATCAAAAATACATGTTTTGTGCCCTTTTTCTAAATTTTATAACATAAGCCCACCTTGGGAAGTTTGCCCAACCTTATCCACAACCCTAATATTTAAACCCTAAGACCCTAAACATATTTTAAGTACCCTAGTAAAAATTTTATGTTTTTTTGAAGATTTTGGATATTTTATATATTTAATACATGTTTTGCGCTCTTTTCTCAATTTTACAACGTAAGGCCACCTTGGGAAGTATGCCCAACCTTAACCACAACCCAAATATTTAAACCCTAAAACCCTAAACATATTTTAAGAACCTTAGTAAAAATCTTTTGTTTTTTTGGAGCTTTGGGATATTTTATATATCAAAAATACATGTTTTGCGCGCTTTTCTCAATTTTACAACATAAGGCCACCTTGGGAAGTATGCCCAACCTTAACCACAACCCTAATATTTAAACCCTAAAACCATAAACATATTTTAAGTACCCTAGTAAAAATCTTGTGTTCTTTTGGAGCTTTGGGACATTTTATATATCAAAAATACATGTTTTGCACCCTTTTCTCAATTGCACAACATAAGGCCACCTTGGGAAGTATGCCCAACCTTAACTACAACCCTAATATTGAAACCCTAAAACCATAAACATATTTTAAGTACCCTAGTAAAAATCTTGGGTTTTTTGGAGCTTTGGGCTATTTTATATATCAAAAATACATGTTTTGCTCCCTTTTTCTCAATTTTACAACATAAGCCCACCTTGGTAAGTATGCCCAACCTTAACCACTACCCTAATATTTAAACCCTAATACCCTAAACATATTTTAAATACCATAGTAAAACTCTTGGGTTTTTTGGAGCTTTGGGCTATTTTATATATCAAAAATACATGTTTTGCGCCATTTTTCTCAATTTTACAACATAAGCCCACCTTGGTAAGTATGCCCAACCTTAACCACAACCCTAATATTTAAACCCTAATACCCTAAACATATTTTAAATACCATAGTAAAACTCTTGGGTTTTTTGGAGCTTTGGGCTATTTTATATCTCAAAAATACATGTTTTGCGCCATTTTTCTCAATTTTACAACATAAGCCCACCTTGGGAAGTATGACCAACCTTAACCACAACCCAAATATTTAAACCCTAAAACCCTTAACATATTTTAAATACCCTAGTAAAAATCTTTTGTTTTTTTGGAGCTTTGGGATATTTTATATATCAAAAATACATGTTTTGCACCCTTTTCTCAATTTCACAACATAAGGCCACCTTGGGAAGTATGCCCAACCTTAACCACAACCCTAATATTGAAACCCTAAAACCATAAACATATTTTAAGTACCCTAATAAAAATCTTGGGTTTTTTGGAGCTTTGGGCTATTTTATATATCAAAAATACATGTTTTGCACCCTTTTCTCAATTTCACAACATAAGGCCACCTTAAGAAGTATGCCCAACCTTAACCACAACCCTAATATTGAAACCCTAAAACCATAAACATATTTTAAGTACCCTAGTAAAAATCTTGGGTTTTTTGGAGCTTTGGGCTATTTTATATATCAAAAATACATGTTTTGCACCCTTTTCTCAATTTCACAACATAAGGCCACCTTGGGAAGTATGCCCAACCTTAACCACAACCCTAATATTGAAACCCTAAAACCATAAACATATTTTAAGTACCCTAGTAAAAATCTTGGGTTTTTTGGAGCTTTAGGCTATTTTATATATCAAAAATACATGTTTTGCACCCTTTTCTCAATTTCACAACATAAGGCCACCTTGGGAAGTATGCCCAACCTTAAACACAACCCTAATATTGAAACCCTAAAACCATAAACATATTTTAAGTACCCTAGTAAAAATCTTGGGTTTTTTGGAGCTTTGGGCTATTTTATATATCAAAAATACATGTTTTGTGCCTTTTCTCAATTTTACAACATAAGCCCACCTTGGGAAGTATGCCCAACCTTAACCGCAACCCTAAATTTCTAACCATAAAACCATAAACATATATATTGTAAGTACCCTAGTAAAAATCTTTGGTTTTTTGGAGCTTTGGGTTATTTTATATATCAAAAATACATGTTTTGCTCCCTTTTTCTCAATTTTACAACATAAGCCCACCTTGGGAAGTATGCCTAACCTTAACCACAACCCTAATATTTAAACCCTAAAACCCTAAACATATTTTCAAGACCCTAGTAAAAATCTTGGAGTTTTTGGAGCTTTGGGCTATTTTATATATAAAAAATACATGTTTTGCGCCCTTTTCTCAAATTTACAACATAAGCCCACCTTGGGAAGTAGGCCCAACCTTATCCACAACCCTAAGTTTTAACCACTAAAACCCTAAACATATTTTAAGTACCCTGGCCAAAATCTTGTGTTTTTGTTTGAGCTTTGGGATATTTTATATATCAAAAATACATGTGTTTTCCCCTTTTTCTCAATTTTACAACATAAGGCCACCTTGGGAAGTATGCCCAACCTTAACCGCAACCCTAATATTTAAACCCTAAAACCCTAAACATACTTTAAGTACCCTGGTAAAAATCTTTGGTTTTTTGGAGCTTTGGGCTATTTTATATATCAAAAATACATGTTTTACGCCCTTTTTCTCGATTTTACAACATAAGCCCACCTTGGGAAGTATGCCCAACCTTAACCACAACCCTAATATTTAAACACTAAAACCCTAAACATATTTTAAGTACCCTAGTAAAAATCTTGGGTTTTTTGGAGCTTTATGCTATTTTATATATCAAAAATACATGTTTTGCACCCTTTTCTCAATTTTACAACATAAGCCCACCTTGGGAAGTATGCCCAACCTTAACCATAACCCTAATATTTAAACCCTAAAACCATAAACATATTTTAAGTACCATAGTAAAAATCTTGTGTTTTTTTGGAGCTTTGGGTTATTTTATATATCAAAAATACATGTTTTGCTCCCTTTTTCTCAATTTTACAACATAAGTCCACCTTGCGAAGTATGCCCAACTTCAACCACAACCCTTATATTTAAACCCTAAAACGCTAAACATATTTTAAGTACCTTGGTAAAAATCTTGGGTTTTTTGGAGCTTTGGGCTATTTTATATATCAAAAATACATGTTTTGCACCATTTTCTCAATTTTACAACATAAGCCCACCTTGGGAAGTATGCCCAACCTTAACCACAACCCTAATATTAAACCCTAAAACCCTAAACATATTTTAAGTACCATAGCAAAACTCTTCGGGTTACTGGAGCTTTGGGCTATTTTATATATCAAAAGTACATGTTTTGCGCCCTTTTCTCAATTTTACAACATAAGGCCACCTTGGGATGTATGCCCAACATTAACCACAACCCTAATATTTAAACCCTAAACCCCTAAACATATTTGAAGTACCAAAGTAAAAATCTATAGTTTTTTTGAACTTTTGGCTATTTTATATACCAAGAATATATGTTTTCGCCCTTTTCTCAATTTTACAACATAAGACCACCTTTGGAAGTATGCCCAACGTTAACCACAACCCTAATATTTAAACCCTAAAACCCTAAACATATTTTAAGTACCATAGTAAAAATCTTGGGTTTTTTGGAGCTTTGGCCTATTTTATATATCAAAAATACATGTTTTGCGCCCCTTTTCTCAATTTTACAACATAAGCCCACCTTGGGAAGTATGCCCAACCTTAACCACAACCCTAATATTTAAACCCTAAAACCATAAACATATTTTAAAGTCCCTAGTAAAAATCTTGGGTTTTTTGGAGGTTTGTGATATTTTATATATCATAAATACATGTTTTGCGCCGTTTTCTCAAATTAACAACATATAGCCACCTTTGGAAGTATGCCCAACCTTAACCGCAACCCTAAGTTTTTAACTATAAAACCCTAAACATATTTTAAGTACCCTGGCCAAAATCTTGTATTTTTTTGGGGGAGCTTTGGGCTATTTTATATATCAAAAATACATGTTTTGCACCATTTTTCTCAATTTTACAACATAAGCCCACCTTGGGAAGTATGCCCAACCTTAACCACAACCCTAATATTAAACCCTAAAACCCTAAACATATTTTAAGTACCATAGTAAAACTCTTCGGGTTTTTGGAGCTTTGGGCTATTTTATATATCAAAAATACATGTTTTGCGCCTTTTTCTCAATTTTACAACATAAGGCCACCTTGGGAAGTTTGCCCAACATTAACCACAACCCTAATATTTAAACCCAAAATATCCAAACATATTTGAAGTACCAAAGTAAAAATCTATGGTTTTTTTGAAGTTTGGGCTATTTTATATACTAAGAATATATGTTTTGCGCCCTTTTCTCAATTTTACAACATCAGACCACCTTTGGAAGTATGCCCAACCTTAACCAGAACCCTAATATTTAAACCCTAAAACCCTAAACATATTTTAAGTACCATAGTAAAAATCTTGGGTTTTTTGGAGCTTTGGCCTATTTTATATATCAAAAATACATGTTTTGCGCCCTTTTTCTCAATTTTACAACATAAGCCCACCTTCGGAAGTATGCCCAACCTTAACCACAACCCTAATATTTAAACCCTAAAACCATAAACATATTTTAAAGACCCTAGTAAAAATCTTGGGTTTTTTAGAGCTTTGTGCTATTTTATATATCATAAATACATGTTTTGCGCCCTTTTCTCAAATTAACAACATATAGCCACCTTTGGAAGTATGCCCAACCTTAACCGTAACCCTAAGTTTTTAACTATAAAACCCTAAACATAATTTAAGTACCCTGGCCAAAATCTTGAATTTTTTTGGAGCTTTGTGCTATTTTATATATCAAAAATACCTGTTTTGCTCCCTTTTTCTCAATTTTACAACATAAGCCCACCTTGCGAAGTATGCCCAACCTTAACCACAACCCTTATATTTAAACCCTAAAACCCTAAACATATTTTAAGTACCCTGGTAAAAATCTTGGGTTTTTTGGAGCTTTGGGCTATTTTATATATCAAAAATACATGTTTTGCACCATTTTCTCAATCTTACAACATAAGCCCACCTTGGAAGTATGCCCAACTTTAACCACAACCCTAATATTAAACCCTAAAACCCTAAACATATTTTAAGTACTATAGTAAAAATCTTGTGTTTTTTTGGAGCTTTGTGCTATTTTATATATCAAAAATACATGTTTTGCTCCCTTTTTCACAATTTTACAACATAAGCCCACCTTGCGAAGTATGCCCAACCTTAACCACAACCCTTATATTTAAACCCTAAAACCCTAAACATATTTTAAGTACCATAGTAAAACTCTTTGGGTTTTTGGAGCTTTGGGCTATATAATATATCAAAAATACATGTTTTGCGCCCTTTTCTCAATTTTACAACATAAGACCACCTTTGGAAGTATGCCCAACCTTAACCACAACCCTAATATTTAAACCGTAAAACCCTAAACATATTTTAAGTACCATAGTAAAAATCTTGGGTTTTTTGGAGCTTTGGCCTATTTTATATATCAAAAATACATGTTTTGCGCCCTTTTTCTCAATTATACAACATAAGCACACCTTGGGAAGTATGCCCAACCTTAACCACAACCCTAATATTTAAACCCTAAAACCATAAACATATTTTAAAGACCCTAGTAAAAATCGTGGGTTTTTTGGAGCTTTGGGCTATTTTATATATCATAAATACATGTTTTGCGCCCTTTTCTCAAATTAACAACATATAGCCACCTTTGGAAGTATGCCCAACCATAACCGCAACCCTAAGTTTTTAACTATAAAACCCTAGACATATTTTAAGTACCCTGGCCAAAATCTTGTGTTTTTTTTTTGGAGCTTTGGGCTATTTTATATATCAAAAATACATGTTTTGCATAATTTTTCTCAATTTTACAACATAAGCCCACCTTGCGAAGTATGCCCAATCTTAACCACAACCCTAATATTTAAACCCTAAAACCCTAAACATATTTTAAGAACCCTAGTAAAAATCTTAGGTTTTCTGGAGCTTTGGGCTATTTTATATATCAAAAATACATGTTTTGCGCCCTTTTTCTCCATTTAACAACATGAGCCCACCTTGGAAAGTACGCCCAACCTTATCCGCAACCCTAAGTCTTAAACACTAAAACCCTAAACATATTTTAAGTACCCTGACTAAAATCTTGTATTTTTTTTGGAGCTTTGGGATATTTTATATATCCAAAAGACATGTTTTGTCCCCTTTTCTCAATTTTACAACATAAGGCCACCTTGGGAAGTATGCCCAACCTTAACCACAACACTAATATTTAAACCCTAAAACCCTAAACATATTTTAAGTACCATAGTAAAAATCTTGGGTTTTTTGGGGCTTCGGCCTATTTTATATATCAAAAATACATGTTTTGCGCCCTTTTTCTCAATTTTACAACATAAGCCCACCTTGGGAAGTATGCCCAACCTTAACCACAACCCTAATATTTAAACCCTAAAACCCAAAACATATTTTAAGTACCATAGTAAAAATCTTGTGTTTTTTGGAGCTTTGGCCTATTTTATATATCAAAAATACATGTTTTGCGCCATTTTTCTCAATTTTACAACATAAGCCCGCCTTGGGAAGTATGCCCAACCTTAACCACAACCCTAATATTTAACCATAAAACTATAAACATATTTTAAATACCCTAGTAAAAATCTTGGGTTGTTTGGAGCTTTGGGCTATTTTATATATCATAAATACATGTTTTGCGCCCTTTTCTCAAATTAACAACATATAGCCACCTTTGGAAGTATGCCCAACCTTGACCGCAACCCTAAGTTTTTAACTATAAAACCCTAAACATATTTTAAGAACCCTGGCAAAAATCTTGTTTTTTTTTTTTTGGAGCTTTGGGCTATTTTATATATCAAAAATACATGTTTTGCGCCCTTTTTCTCCATTTAACAACATAAGCCCACCTTGGGAAGTATGCCCAACCTTATCCGCAACACTAAGTTTTAAACACTAAAACCCTAAACATATTTTAAGTACCCTGGCCAAAATCTTGTGTTTTTTTTGGAGCTTTGGGCTATTTTATATATCAAAAATACATGTTTTGCGCCCTTTTCTCAATTTTACAACATGAGCCCACCTTGGAAAGTACGCCCAACCTTATCCGCAACCCTAAGTTTTAAACACTAAAACCCTAAACATATTTTAAGTACCCTGACTAAAATCTTGTATTTGTTTTGGAGCTTTGGGATATTTTATATATCCAAAAGACATGTTTTGTCCCCTTTTCTCAATTTTACAACATATGGCCACCTTGGGAAGTATGCCCAACCTTAACCACAACACTAATATTTAAACCCTAAAACCCTAAATTTATTATAAGTACCCTGGCCAAAATCTAGTGGTTTTTTGGAGCTTTGGGCTATTTTATATATCAAAAATACATGTTTTGCTCCCTTTTTCTCAATGTTACAACATAAGCCCACCTTGCGAAGTATGCCCAACCTTAACACAACCCTAATATTTAAACTCTAAAACCCTAAACATATTTTAAGTACCCTGGTAAAAATCTTGGGTTTTTTAGAGCTTTGGGCTATTTTATATATCAAAAATACATGTTTTGCACCATTTTCTCAATTTTACAACATAAGCCCACCTTGGGAAGTATGCCCAACCTTAACCACAACCCTAATATTAAACCCTAAAACCCTAAACATATTTTAAGTATCATAGTAAAACTCTTGGGGTTTTTGGAGCTTTGGGCTATTTTATATATCAAAAATACATGTTTTGCGCCATTTTCTCAATTTTACAACATAATGCCACCTTGGGAAGTATGCCCATCATTAACCACAACCCTAATATTTAAAACCTAAGACCCTAAACATATTTGAAGTACCAAAGTAAGAATCTATGGTTTTTTTGAGCTTTGGGCTATTTTATATACCAACAATATATGTTTTGCTCCCTTTTCTCAATTTTACAACATAAGAACACCTTTGGAAGTATGCCCAACCTTAACCACAACCCTAATATTTAAACCTTAAAACCCTAAACATATTTTAAGTACCATAGTGAAAATCTTGGGTTTTTTTGGAGCTTTGGGCTATTTTATAAATCAAAAATACATGTTTTGCGCCCTTTTTCTCAATTTTACAACATAAGCCCACCTTGGGAAGTATGCCCAACCTTATCCGCAACCCTAAGTTTAGAACACTAAAAACCTAAACATATTTTAAGTACCCTTGCCAAAATCTTGTGTTTTTTTTTTTGAGCTTTGAGCTATTTTATATATCAAAAATACATGTTTTGCGCCCTTTTCTCAATTTTACAACATAAGCCCACCTTGGGAAGTACGCCCAACCTTATCCGCAACCCTAAGTTTTAAACACTAAAACCATAAAAATATTTTAAGTACCCTAGCCAAAATCTTGTGTTTTTTTTTGTAGATTAGGGATATTTTATATATCAAAAAGACATGTTTTTCCCCCTTTTCTTAATTTTACAACATAAGGCCACCTTGGGAAGTATGCCCAACCTTAACCACAACACTAATATTTAAACCCTAAAACGCTAAACACATTATAAGTACCCTAGCCAAAATCTTGTGTTTTTTTGGAGCTTTGGGCTATTTTATATATCAAAAATACATGTTTTGCTCCCCTTTTCTCAATTTTACAACATAACCCCACCTTGCGAAGTATGCCCAACCTTAACCACAACCCTAATATTTAAACCCTAAAACCCTAAACATATTTGAAGTACCCTAGTAAAAATATTTGGTTTTTTGGAGCTTTGGGCTATTTTATATATCAGAAATACATGTTTTGCGTCATTTTCCCAATTTTACTACACAAGCCCACCTAGGGAAGTATTCCCAACTTTAACCGCAACCCAAAATTTTAAACCCTAAAACCCTACATATTTTAAGTACGCTAGCCAAAATTCTGGGTTTTTTTAGGAGCTTTGGGCTATTTTATGTATAAAAATATATGTTTTGCGCCGTTTTCTCAATTTTACAGCATAAGACCACCTTGGGAAGTTTGCCCAACCTTAACCACAACCATAATATTAAACCCTAAAACCCTAAACATATTTTAAGTACCATAGTAAAACTCTTGGGTTTTTTGAGCTTTGGGCTATTTTATATATCAAAAATACATGTTTTGCGCCATTTTCTCAATTTGACAACATAATGCCACCTTGGGAAGTATGCCCAACATTAACCACAACCCTAATATTTAAACCCTAAAACCCTAAACATATTTGAAGTACCAAAGTAAAAATCTATGGTTTTTTTAGCTTTGGGCTATTTTATCTACCAACAATATATGTTTTGCTCCCTTTTCTCAATTTTACAACATAAGACCACCTTTGGAAGTATGCCCAACCTTAACCACAACCCTAATATTTAAACCCTAAAACCCTAAACATATTTTAAGTGCCATAGTAAAAATCTTGAGTTTTTTGGAGCTTTGGCCTATTTTATATATCAAAAATACATGTTCTGCACCCTTTTTCTCCATTTTACAACATAAGCCCACCTTGAGAAGTATGCCCAACCTTATCCGCAACCCTAAGTTTAAAACACTAAAAACCTAAACATATTTTAAGTACCCTCGCCAAAATCTTGTGTTTTTTTTGGAGCTTTGTGCTATTTTATATATCAAAAATACATGTTTTGCGACTTTTTCTCAATTTTACAACATAAGCCCACCTTGGGAAGTACGCCCAACCTTATCCGCAACCCTAAGTTTTAAACACTAAAACCCTAAACATATTTTAAGTACCCTGGCCAAAATCTTGTGTTTTTTTTTTGGAGCTTTGGGCTATTTTATATATCAAAAATACATGTTTTGCACCATTTTTCTCAATTTTACAACATAAGCCCACCTTGCGAAGTATGCCCAACCTTAACCACAACCCTAATATTTAAACCCTAAAACCATAAACATATTTTAAGTACCCTAGTAAAAATCATGGGTTTTTTGGAGCTTTGGGCTATTTTATATATCAAAAATACATGTTTTGCGCCCTTTTTCTCCATTTAACAACATAAGCCCACCTTGGGAAGTATGCCCAACCTTATCCGCAACCCTAAGTTTAAAACAGTAAAACCCTAAACATATTTTAAGTACCCTGGCCAAAATCTTGTGTTTTATTTGGAGCTTTGGGCTATTTTATATATCAAAAATACATGTTCTGCGCTTTTTTTTCAATTTTACAACATGAGCCCACCTTGGAAAGTACGCCCAACCTTATCCGCAACCCTAAGTTTTAAACACTAAAACCCTAAACATATTTTAAGTACCCTGACTAAAATCTTTCATTTTTTTTGGAGCATTGGGATATTTTATATATCCAAAAGACATGTTTTGTCCCCTTTTCTCAATTTTACAACATAAGGCCACCTTGGGAAGTATGCCCAACCTTAACCACAACACTAATATTTAAACCCTAAAACCCTAAACATATTATAAGTACCCTGGCTAAAATCTAGTGTTTTTTTGGAGCTTTGGGCTAATTTATATATCAAAAATACATGTTTTGCTCCCGTTTTCTCAATTTTACAACATAAGCCCACCTTACGAAGTATGCCCAACCTTAACCACAACCCTAATATTTAAACCCTAAAACCCTAAATATATTTTAAGTACCCTAGTAAAAATCTTGGGTTTTTTGGAGCTTTGGGCTATTTTATATATCAAAAATACAAGTTTCGCGCCCTTTTTATCCATTTAACAACATAAGCCCACCTTGGGAAGTATGCCCAACCTTATCCGCAACCCTAAGTTTTAAACACTAAAACCCTAAACATATTTTAAGTACCCTGACTAAAATCTTGTATTTTTTTTGGAGCTTTGGGATATTTTATATATCCAAAAGACATGTTTTGTCCTCTTTTCTCAATTTTACAACATAAGGCCACCTTGGGAAGTATGCCCAACCTTAACCACAACCCTAATATTTAAACCCTAAAACCCTAAACATATTTTAAGTACCCTGGTAAAAATCTTGGGTTTTTTGGAGCTTTGGGCTATTTTATATATCAAAAATACATGTTTTGCACCATTTCCTCAATTTTACAACATAAGCCCACCTTGGGAAGTATAACCAACCTTAACCACAACCCTCAATTTTGGAGCTTTGGGCTATTTTATATATCATAAATACATGTTTTGCGCCCTTTTCTCAAATTAACAACATATAGCCACCTTAGGAAGTATGCCCAACCTTGACCGCAACCCTAAGTTTTTAACTATAAAACCCTAAACATATTTTAAGTACTCTGGCCAAAATCTTGTGTTTTTTTTTGGAGCTTTGGGCTATTTTATATATAAAAAATACATGTTTTGCACCATTTTTCTCAATTTTACAACATAAGCCCACCTTGCGAAGTATGCCCAACCTTAACCACAACCCTAATATTTAAACCCTAAAACCCTAAACATATTTTAAGTACCCTAGTAAAAATCTTGCGTTTTTTGGAGCTTTGGCCTATTTTATATATCAAAAATACATGTTTTGCGCCCTTTTTCTCAATTTTACAATATAAGCCCACCTTGGGAAGTATGCACAACCTTAACCACAACCCTAATGTTTAAACCCTAAAACCCTGAACATATTTTAAGTACCCTAGTAAAAATCTTGGGTTTTTTGGAGCTTTGGGCTATTTTATATATCAAAAATACATGTTTCGCGCCCTTTTTCACCATTTAACAACATAAGCCCACCTTGGGAAGTATGCCCAACCTTATCCGCAACCCTAAGTTTTATACACTAAAACCCTAAACATATTTTAAGTACCCTGGCCAAAATCTTGTGTTTTTTTTAAAGCTTTGGGCTATTTTATATATCAAAAATACATATTTTGCGCCCTTTTCTCAATTTAACAACATGAGCCCACCTTGGAAAGTACGCCCAACCTTATCCGCAACCCTAAGTTTTAAACACTAAAACCCTAAACATATTTTAAGTACCCTGACTAAAATCTTGTTTTTTTTTTGGAGCTTTGGGATATTTTATATATCCAAAAGCCATGTTTTGTCCCCTTTTCTCAATTTTACAACATAAAGCCCCCTTGGGAAGTATGCCCAACCTTAACCACAACACTAATATTTAAACCGTAAAACCCTAAACATATTTTAAGTACCCTGGCCAAAATCTAGTTTTTTTTTTTTGGAGCTTTGGGCTATTTTATATATCAAAAATATATGTTTTGCGCCCTTTTTCTCCATTTAACAACATAAGCCCACCTTGGGAAGTATGCCCAACCTTATCGGCAACCCAAAGTTTTAAACACTAAAACCCTAAACATATTTTAAGTACCCTGGCCAAAATCTTGTGTTTTTTTTTGGAGCTTTGGGCTATTTTATATATCAAAAATACATGTTTTGCACCATTTTTCTCAATTTTACAACATAAGCCCACCTTGCGAAGTATTCCCAACCTTAACCACAACCCTAATATTTAAACCCTAAAACCCTAAACATATTTTAAGTACCCTAGTAAAAATCTTGGGTTTTTTAGAGCTTTGGGCTATTTTATATATCAAAAATACATGTTTCGCGCCCTTTTTCTCCATTTAACAACATAAGCCCACCTTGGGAAGTATACCCAACCTTATCCGCAACCCTAAGTTTTAAACACTAAAACCCTAAACATATTTTAAGTACCCTGGCCAAAATCTTGTGTTTTTTTTGGAGCTTTGGGCTATTTTATATATCAAAAATACATGTTTTGCGCCCTTTTCTCAATTTAACAACATGAGCCCACCTTGGAAAGTACGCCCAACCTTATCCGCAACCCTAAGTTTTAAACACTAAAACCCTAAACATATTTTAAGTACCCTGACTAAAATCTTGTATTTTTTTTGGAGCTTTGGGATATTTTATATATCCAAAAGACATGTTTTGTCCCCTTTTCTCAATTTTACAACATAAGGCCCCCTTGGGAAGTATGCCCAACCTTAACCACAACACTAATATTTAAACCGTAAAACCCTAAACATATTTTAAGTACCCTGGCCAAAATCTAGTTTTTTTTTTTTGGAGCTTTGGGCTATTTTATATATCAAAAATATATGTTTTGCGCCCTTTTTCTCCATTTAACAACATAAGCCCACCTTGGGAAGTATGCCCAACCTTATCGGCAACCCAAAGTTTTAAACACTAAAACCCTAAACATATTTTAAGTACCCTGGCCAAAATCTTGTGTTTTTTTTTGGAGCTTTGGGCTATTTTATATATCAAAAATACATGTTTTGCACCATTTTTCTCAATTTTACAACATAAGCCCACCTTGCGAAGTATTCCCAACCTTAACCACAACCCTAATATTTAAACCCTAAAACCCTAAACATATTTTAAGTACCCTAGTAAAAATCTTGGGTTTTTTAGAGCTTTGGGCTATTTTATATATCAAAAATACATGTTTCGCGCCCTTTTTCTCCATTTAACAACATAAGCCCACCTTGGGAAGTATGCCCAACCTTATCCGCAACCCTAAGTTTTAAACACTAAAACCCTAAACATATTTTAAGTACCCTGGCCAAAATCTTGTGTTTTTTTTGGAGCTTTGGGCTATTTTATATATCAAAAATACATGTTTTGCGCCCTTTTCTCAATTTAACAACATGAGCCCACCTTGGAAAGTACGCCCAACCTTATCCGCAACCCTAAGTTTTAAACACTAAAACCCTAAACATATTTTAAGTACCCTGACTAAAATCTTGTATTTTTTTTGGAGCTTTGGGATATTTTATATATCCAAAAGACATGTTTTGTCCCCTTTTCTCAATTTTACAACATAAGGCCCCCTTGGGAAGTATGCCCAACCTTAACCACAACACTAATATTTAAACCCTAAAACCCTAAACATATTATAAGTACCCTGGCCAAAATCTAGTGTTTTTTTGGAGCTTTGAGCTATTTTATATATCAAAAATACATGTTTTGCACCATTTTTCTCAATTTTACAACATAAGCCCACCTTGCGAAGTATGCCCAACCTTAACCACAACCCTAATATTTAAACCCTAAAACCCTAAACATATTTTAAGTACCCTAGTAAAAATCTTGGGTTTTTTGGAGCTTTGGGCTATTTTATATATCAAAAATACATGTTTCGCGCCCTTTTTCTCCATTTAACAACATAAGCCCACCTTGGGAAGTATGCCCAACCTTATCCGCAACCCTAAGTTTTAAACACTAAAACCCTAAACATATTTTAAGTACCCTGGCCAAAATCTTTTGTTTTTTTGGGAGCTTTGGGCTATTTTATATTTCAAAAATACATGTTTTGCGCCCTTTTCTCAATTTAACATGATCCCACCTTGGAAAGTACGCCCAACCTTATCCGCAACCCTAAGTTTTAAACACTAAAACCCTAAACATATTTTAATAACCCTGACTAAAATTTTGTATTTTTTTTGGAGCTTTGGGATATTTTATATATCCAAAAGACATGTTTTGTCCCCTTTTCTCAATTTTACAACATAAGGCCCCCTTGGGAAGTATGCCCAACCTTAACCACTACACTAATATTTAAACCCTAAAACCCTAAACATATTATAAGTACCCTGGCCAAAATCTAGTGTTTTTTTGGAGCTTTGGGCTATTTTATATATTAAAAATACATGTTTTGCTCCCTTTTTCTCAATTTTACAACATAAGCCCACCTTGCGAAGTATGCCCAACCTTAACCCCAACCCTAATATTTAAACCCTAAAACCCTAAACATATTTTAAGTACCCTGGTAAAAATCTTGGGTTTTTTGGAGCTTTTGGCTATTTTATATATCATAAATACATGTTTTGCGCTCTTTTCTCAAATTAACAACATATAGCCACCTTAGGAAGTATGCACAACCTTAACCGCAACCCTAAGTTTTTAACTATAAAACCCTAAACATATTTTAAGTACCCTGGCCAAAATCTTGTGTTTTTTTTTTGGAGCTTCGGGCTATTTTATATATCAAAAATACATGTTTTGCACCATTTTTCTCAATTTTACAACATAAGCCCACCTTGCGAAGTATGCCCAACCTTAACCACAACCCTAATTTTTAAACCCTAAAACCCTAAACATATTTTAAGTACCCTAGTAAAAATCTTGGGTTTTTTGGAGCTTTGGGCTATTTTATATATCAAAAATACATGTTTCGCGCCCTTTTTCTCCATTTAACAACATAAGCCCACCTTGGGAAGTATGCCCAACCTTATCCGCAACCCTAAGTTTTAAACACTAAAACCCTAAACATATTTTAAGTACCCTGACTAAAATCTTGTATTTTTTTTGGAGCTTTGGGATATTTTATATATCCAAAAGACATGTTTTGTCCCCTTTTCTCAATTTTACAACATAAGGCCCCCTTGGGAAGTATGCCCAACCTTAACCACAACACTAATATTTAAACCCTATAACCCTAAACATATTATAAGTACCCTGGCCAAAATCTAGTGTTTTTTTGGAGCTTTAGCCTATTTTATATATCAAAAATATATGTTTTGCTCCCTTTTTCTCAATTTTACAACATAATCCCACCTTGCGAAGTATGCCCAACCTTAACAACAACCCTAATATTTAAACCCTAAAACCCTAAACATATTTTAAGTACCCTGGTAAAAATCTTGGGTTTTTTGGAGCTTTAGGCTATTTTATATATCATAAATACATGTTTTGCGCCCTTTTTCTCCATTTAACAACATAAGCCCACCTTGGGAAGTATGCCCAACCTTATCCGCAACCCTAAGTTTTAAACACTAAAACCCTAAACATATTTTAAGTACCCTGGCCAAAATCTTGTGTTTTTTTTGGAGCTTTGGGCTTTTTTATATATCAAAAATACATGTTTTGCGCCATTTTCTCAATTTAACAACATTAGCCCACCTTGGAAAGTACGCCCAACCTTATCCGCAACCCTAAGTTTTAAACACTAAAACCCTAAACATATTTTAAGTACCCTGACTAAAATCTTGTATTTTTTTTGGAGCTTTGGGATATTTTATATATCCAAAAGACATGTTTTGTCCCCTTTTCTCAATTTTACAACATAAGGCCACCTTGGGAAGTATGCCCAACCTTAACCACAACACTAATATTTAAACCCTAAAACCCAAAACATATTATAAGTACCCTGGCCAAAATCTAGTGTTTTTTTAGAGCTTTGGGCTATTTTATATATCAAAAATACATGTTTTGCTCCCTTTTTCTCAATTTTACAACATAAGCCCACCTTGCGAAGTATGCTCAACCTTAACCACAACCCTAATATTTAAACCCTAAAACCCTAAACATATTTTAAGTACCCTGGTAAAAATCTTGGGTTTTTTTTAGCTCTGGGCTATTTTATATATCAAAAATACATGTTTTGCGCCCTTTTTTCAATTTTACAACATAAGGCCACCTTGGGAAGTATGCCCAACATTAACCACAACCCTAATATTTAAACCCTAAAATCCTAAACATATTTGAAGTACCATAGTAAAAATCTATGGTTTTTTTGAGCTTAGGGCTATTTTATATACCAAGAATATATGTTTTCCGCCCTTTTCTCAATTTTACAACATAAGACCACCTTTGGAAGTATGCCCAACCTTAACCACAACCCTAATATTTAAACCCTAAAACCCTAAACATATTTTAAGTACCATAGTAAAAATCTTGGGTTTTTTGGAGCTTTGGCCTATTTTATATATCAAAAATACATGTGTTTGCGCCATTTTCTCAAATTAACAACATATAGCCACCTTAGGAAGTATGCCCAACCTTGACCGCAACCCTAAGTTTTTAACTATAAAACCCTAAACATATTTTAAGTACCCTGGCCAAAACCTTGTGTTTTTTTTTTGGAGCTTTGGGCTATTTTATATATCAAAAATACATGTTTTGCACCATTTTTCTCAATTTTACAACATAAGCCCACCTTGCGAAGTATGCCCAACCTTAACCACAACCCAAATATTTAAACCCTAAAACCCTAAACATATTTTAAGTACCATAGTAAAAATCATGGGTTTTTTGGAGCTTTGGGCTATTTTATATATCAAAAATACATGTTTTGCGCCCTTTTTCTCCATTTAACAACATAAGCCCACCTTGGGAAGTATGCCCAACCTTATCCGCAACCCTAATATTTAAACCCTAAAACCCTAAACATATTTTAAGTACCCTGGTAAAAATCTTGGGTTTTTTGGAGCTTTAGGCTATTTTATATATTATAAATACATGTTTTGCGCCCTTTTCTCAAATTAACAACATATAGCCACCTTAGGAAGTATGCACAACCTTAACCGCAACCCTAAGTTTTTAACTATAAAACCCTAAACATATTTTAAGTACCCTGGCTAAAATCTTGTGTTTTTTTTTTGGAGCTTTGGGCTATTTTATATATCAAAAATACATGTTTTGCACCATTTTTCTCAATTTTACAACTTAAGCCCACCTTGCGAAGTATGCCCAACCTTAACCACAACCCTAATATTTAAACCCTAAAACCCTAAACATATTTTAAGTACCCTAGTAAAATTCTTGGGTTTTTTGGAGCTTTGGGCTATTTTATATATCAAAAATACATGTTTCGCGCCCTTTTTCTCCATTTAACAACATAAGCCCACGTTGGGAAGTATGCCCAAACTTATCCGCAACCCTAAGTTTTAAACACTAAAACCCTAAACATATTTTAAGTACCCTGGCCAAAATCTTGTGTTTTTTTTGGAGCTTTGGGCTATTTTATATATCAAAAATACATGTTTTTCGCCCTTTTCTCAATTTAACAACATGAGCCCACCTTGGAAAGTACGCCCAACCTTACCCGCAACCCTAAGTTTTAAACACTAAAACCCTAAACATATTTTAAGTACCCTGACTAAAATCTTGTATTTTTTTTGGAGCTTTGGTATATTTTATATATCCAAAAGACATGTTTTTTCCCCTTTTCTCAATTTTACAACATAAGGCCACCTTGGGAAGTATGCCCAACCTTAACCACAACACTAATATTTAAACCCTAAAACTCTAAACATATTATAAGTACCCTGGCCAAAATCTAGTGTTTGTTTGGAGCTTTGAGCTATTTTATATATCAAAAATACATGTTTTGCACAATTTTTCTCAATTTTACAACATAAGCCCACCTTGCGAAGTATGCCCAACCTTAACCACAAACCTAATTTTTAAACCCTAAAACCCAAAACATATTTTAAGTACACTAGTAAAAATCTTGGGTTTTTTGGAGCTTTGGGCTATTTTATATATCAAAAATACATGTTTCGCGCCCTTTTTCTCCATTTAACAACATAAGCCCACCTTGGGAAGTATGCCCAACCTTATCCGCAACCCTAAGTTTTAAACAGTAAAACCCTAAACATATTTTAAGTACCCTGGCCAAAATCTTGTGTTTTTTTTGGAGCTTTGGGCTATTTTATATATCAAAAATACATGTTTTGCGCCCTTTTCTCAATTTAACAACATGAGCCCACCTTGGAAAGTACGCCCAACCTTATCCGCAACCCTAAGTTTTAAACACTAAAACCCTAAACATATTTTAAGTACCCTGACTAAAATCTTGTATTTTTTTTGGAGCTTTGGGATATTTTATATATCCAAAAGACATGTTTTGTCCCCTTTTCTCAATTTTACAACATAAGGCCCCCTTGGGAAGTATGCCCAACCTAAACCACAACACTAATATTTAAACCCTAAAACCCAAAACATATTATAAGTACCCTGGCCAAAATCTAGTGTTTTTTTGGAGCTTTGGGCTATTTTATATATCAAAAATACATGTTTTGCTCCCTTTTTCTCAATTTTACAACATAAGCCCACCTTGCGAAGTATGCTCAACCTTAACCACAACCCTAATATTTAAACCCTAAAACCCTAAACATATTTTAAGTACCCTGGTAAAAATCTTGGGTTTTTTTTAGCTTTGGGCTATTTTATATATCAAAAATACATGTTTTGCGCCCTTTTTTCAATTTTACAACATAAGGCCACCTTGGGAAGTATGCCCAACATTAACCACAACCCTAATATTTAAACCCTAAAATCCTAAACATATTTGAAGTACCAAAGTAAAAATCTATGGTTTTTTTGAGCTTAGGGCTATTTTATATACCAAGAATATATGTTTTCCGCCCTTTTCTCAATTTTACAACATAAGACCACCTTTGGAAGTATGCCCAACCTTAACCACAACCCTAACATTTAAATCCTAAAACCCTAAACATATTTTAAGTACCATAGTAAAAATCTTGGGTTTTTTGGAGCTTTGGCCTATTTTATATATCAAAAATACATGTGTTTGCGCCATTTTCTCAAATTAACAACATATAGCCACCTTAGGAAGTATGCCCAACCTTGACCGCAACCCTAAGTTTTTAACTATAAAACCCTAAACATATTTTAAGTACCCTGGCCAAAACCTTGTGTTTTTTTTTTGGAGCTTTGGGCTATTTTATATATCAAAAATACATGTTTTGCACCATTTTTCTCAATTTTACAACATAAGCCCACCTTGCGAAGTATGCCCAACCTTAACCACAACCCAAATATTTAAACCCTAAAACCCTAAACATATTTTAAGTACCCTAGTAAAAATCATGGGTTTTTTGGAGCTTTGGGCTATTTTATATATCAAAAATACATGTTTTGCGCCCTTTTTCTCCATTTAACAACATAAGCCCACCTTGGGAAGTATGCCCAACCTTATCCGCAACCCTAATATTTAAACCCTAAAACCCTAAACATATTTTAAGTACCTTGGTAAAAATCTTGGGTTTTTTGGAGCTTTGGGCTATTTTATATATTATAAATACATGTTTTGCGCCCTTTTCTCAAATTAACAACATATAGCCACCTTACGAAGTATGCATAACCTTAACCGCAACCCTAAGTTGTTAACTATAAAACCCTAAACATATTTTAAATACCCTGGCCAAAATCTTGTGTTTTTTTTTTGGAGCTTTGGGCTATTTTATATATCAAAAATACATGTTTTGCACCATTTTTCTCAATTTTACAACATAAGCCCACCTTGCGAAGTATGCCCAACCTTAACCACAACCCTAATATTTAAACCCTAAAACCCTAAACATATTTTAAGTACCCTAGTAAAAATCTTGGGGTTTTTGGAGCTTTGGGCTATTTTATATATCAAAAATACATGTTTCGCGCCCTTTCTCTCCATTTAACAACATAAGCCCACCTTGGGAAGTATGCCCAAACTTATCCGCAACCCTAAGTTTTAAACACTAAAACCCTAAACATATTTTAAGTACCCTGGCCAAAATCTTGTGTTTTTTTTGGAGCTTTGGGCTATTTTATATATCAAAAATACATGTTTTTCGCCCTTTTCTCAATTTAACAACATGAGCCCACCTTGGAAAGTACGCCCAACCTTATCCGCAACCCTAAGTTTTAAACACTAAAACCCTAAACATATTTTAAGTACCCTGACTAAAATCTTGTATTTTTTTTGGAGCTTTGGTATATTTTATATATCCAAAAGACATGTTTTTTCCCCTTTTCTCAATTTTACAACATAAGGCCACCTTGGGAAGTATGCCCAACCTTAACCACAACACTAATATTTAAACCCTAAAACTCTAAACATATTATAAGTACCCTGGCCAAAATCTAGTGTTTGTTTGGAGCTTTGAGCTATTTTATATATCAAAAATACATGTTTTGCACCATTTTTCTCAATTTTACAACATAAGCCCACCTTGCGAAGTATGCCCAACCTTAACCACAAACCCAATTTTTAAACCCTAAAACCCTATACATATTTTAAGTACCCTAGTAAAAATCTTGGGTTTTTTGGAGCTTTGGGCTATTTTATATATAAAAAATACATGTTTCGCGCCCTTTTTCTCCATTTAACAACATAAGCCCACCTTGGGAAGTATGCCCAACCTTATCCGCAACCCTAAGTTTTAAATACTAAAACCCTAAACATATTTTAAGTACCCTGGCCAAAATCTTGTGTTTTTTTTGGAGCTTTGGGCTATTTTATATATCAAAAATACATGTTTTGCGCCCTTTTCTCAATTTAACAACATGAGCCCACCTTGGAAAGTACGCCCAACCTTATCCGCAACCCTAAGTTTTAAACACTAAAACCCTAAACATATTTTAAGTACCCTGACTAAAATCTTGTATTTTTTTTGGAGCTTTGGGATATTTTATATATCCAAAAGACATGTTTTGTCCCCTTTTCTCAATTTTACAACATAAGGCCCCCTTGGGAAGTATGCCCAACCTAAACCACAACACTAATATTTAAACCCTAAAACCCTAAACATATTATAAGTACCCTGGCCAAAATCTAGTGTTTTTTTGGAGCTTTGGGCTATTTTATATATCAAAAATACATGTTTTTCGCCCTTTTCTAAATTTAACAACATGAGCCCACCTTGGAAAGTACGCCCAACCTTATCCGCAACCCTAAGTTTTAAACACTAAAACCCTAAACATATTTTAAGTACCCTGACTAAAATCTTGTATTTTTTTTGGAGCTTTGGTATATTTTATATAACCAAAAGACATGTTTTGTCCCCTTTTCTCAATTTTACAACATAAGGCCACCTTGGGAAGTATGCCCAACCTTAACCACAACACTAATATTTAAACCCTAAAACCCTAAACATATTATAAGTACCCTCGCCAAAATCTAGTGTTTTTTTGGAGCTTTGGGCTATTTTATATATCAAAAATACATGTTTCGCTCCCTTTTTTTCTCAATTTTACAACATAAGCCCAGCTTGCGAAGTATGCCCAACCTTAACCACAACCCTAATATTTAAACCCTAAAACCCTAAACATTTTTTAAGTACCCTGGTAAAAATCTTGGGTTTTTTGGAGCTTTGGGCTATTTTATATATCATAAATACATGTTTTGCGCCCTTTTCTCAAATTAACAACATATAGCCACCTTAGGAAGTATGCCCAACCTTAACCGCAACCCTAAGTTTTTAACTATAAAACCCTAAACATATTTTAAGTACCCTGGCCAAAATCTTGTGTTTTTTTTTTGGAGCTTTGGGCTATTTTATATATCAAAAATACATGTTTTGCACCATTTTTCTCAATTTTACAACATAAGCCCACCTTGCGAAGTATGCCCAACCTTAACCACAACCCTAATATTTAAACCCTAAAACCCTAAACATTTTTTAAGTACCCTAGTAAAATTCTTGGGTTTTTTGGAGCTTTGGGCTATTTTATATATCAAAAATACATGTTTCGCGCCCTTTTTCTCCATTTAACAACATAAGCCCACCTTGGGAAGTATGCCCAAACTTATCCGCAACCCTAAGTTTTAAACACTAAAACCCTAAACATATTTTAAGTACCCTGGCCAAAATCTTGTGTTTTTTTTGGAGGTTTGTGCTATTTTATATATCAAAAATACATGTTTTTCGCCCTTTTCTCAATTTAACAACATGAGCCCACCTTGGAAAGTACGCCCAACCTTATCCGCAACCCTAAGTTTTAAACACTAAAACCCTAAACATATTTTAAGTACCCTGACTAAAATCTTGTATTTTTTTTGGAGCTTTGGTATATTTTATATATCCAAAAGACATGTTTTGTCCCCTTTTCTCAATTTTACAACATAAGGCCACCTTGGGAAGTATGCGCAACCTTAACCACAACACTAATATTTAAACCCTAAAACCCTAAACATATTATAAGTACCCTGGCCAAAATCTAGTGTTTTTTTGGAGCTTTGGGCTATTTTATATATCAAAAATACATGTTTTGCTACTTTTTCTCAATTTTACAACATAAGCCCACCTTGCGAAATATGCCCAACCTTAACCACAACCATAATATTTAAACCCTAAAACCAGAAACATATTTTAAGTACCCTGGTAAAAATCTTGGGTTTTTTGGAGCTTTGGGCTATTTTATATATCAAAAATACATGTTTTGCACCATTTTCTCAATTTTACAACATAAGCCCACCTTGGGAAGTATGCCCAACCTTAACCACAACCCTAATATTAAATCCTAAAACCCTAAACATATTTTAAGTACCATAGTAAAACTGTTGGAGTTTTTGGAGCATTGGGCAATTTTATATATCAAAAATACATGTTTTGCGCCCTTTTTCTCAATTTTACAACATAAGCCCACCTTGGGAAGTATGCCCAACCTTAACCACAACCCTAATATTTAAACCCTAAAACCCTAAACATATTTTAAGTACCATAGTAAAAATCTTGGGTTTTTTGGAGCTTTGGCCTATTTTATATATCAAAAATACATGTTTTGCGCCATTTTTCTCAATTTTACAACATAAGCCCGCCTTGGGAAGTATGCCCAACCTTATCCGCAACCCTAAGTTTTATAAAACTAAAACCCTAAACATATTTTAAGTACCCTGGCCAAAATATTGTGTTTTTTTTGGAGCTTTGGGCTATTTTATATATCAAAAATACATGTTTTTCGCCCTTTTCTCAATTTAACAACATGAGCCCACCTTGGAAAGTACGCCCAACCTTATCCGCAACCCTAAGTTTTAAACACTAAAACCCTAAACATATTTTAAGTACCCTGAATAAAATCTTGTATTTTTTTTGGAGCTTTGGTAAATTTTATATATCCAAAAGACATGTTTTGTCCCCTTTTCTCAATTTTACAACATAAGGCCACCTTGGGAAGTATGCCCAACCTTAACCACAACACTAATATTTAAACCTTAAAACCCTAAACATATTATAAGTACCCTCGCCAAAATCTAGTGTTTTTTTGGAGCTTTGGGCTATTTTATATATCAAAAATACACGTTTTGCTCCCTTTTTTCTAAATTTTACAACATAAGCCCACCTTGCGAAGTATGCCCAACCTTAACCACAACCCTAATATTTAAACCCTAAAACCCTAAACATATTTTAAGTACCCTGGTAAAAATCTTGGGTTTTTTGGAGCTTTGGGCTATTTTATATATCATAAATACATGTTTTGCGCCCTTTTCTCAAATTAACAACATATAGCCACCTTAGGAAGTATGCACAACCTTAACCGCAACCCTAAGTTTTTAACTATAAAAATCTAAACATATTTTAAGTACCCTGGCCAAAATCTTGTGTTTTTTTTTTGGAGCTTTGGGCTATTTTATATATCAAAAATACATGTTTTGCTCCATTTTTCTCAATTTTACAACATAAGCCCACCTTGCGAAGTATGCCCAACCTTAACCACAACCCTAATATTTAAACACTAAAACCCTAAACATATTTTAAGTACCCTAGTAAAAATCTTGGGTTTTTTGGAGCTTTGGGCTATTTTATATATCAAAAATACATGTTTTGCGCCCTTTTTCTCCATTTAACAACATAAGCCCACCTTGGGAAGTATGCCCAACCTTATCCGCAACCCTAATATTTAAACCCTAAAACCCTAAACATATTTTAAGTACCCTGGTAAAAATCTTGGGTTTTTTGGAGCTTTAGGCTATTTTATATATTATAAATACATGTTTTGCGCCCTTTTCTCAAATTAACAACATATAGCCACCTTAGGAAGTATGCACAACCTTAACCGCAACCCTAAGTTTTTAACTATAAAACCCTAAACATATTTTAAGTACCCTGGCTAAAATCTTGTGTTTTTTTTTTGGAGCTTTGGGCTATTTTATATATCAAAAATACATGTTTTGCACCATTTTTCTCAATTTTACAACTTAAGCCCACCTTGCGAAGTATGCCCAACCTTAACCACAACCCTAATATTTAAACCCTAAAACCCTAAACATATTTTAAGTACCCTAGTAAAATTCTTGGGTTTTTTGGAGCTTTGGGCTATTTTATATATCAAAAATACATGTTTCGCGCCCTTTTTCTCCATTTAACAACATAAGCCCACGTTGGGAAGTATGCCCAAACTTATCCGCAACCCTAAGTTTTAAACACTAAAACCCTAAACATATTTTAAGTACCCTGGCCAAAATCTTGTGTTTTTTTTGGAGCTTTGGGCTATTTTATATATCAAAAATACATGTTTTTCGCCCTTTTCTCAATTTAACAACATGAGCCCACCTTGGAAAGTACGCCCAACCTTACCCGCAACCCTAAGTTTTAAACACTAAAACCCTAAACATATTTTAAGTACCCTGACTAAAATCTTGTATTTTTTTTGGAGCTTTGGTATATTTTATATATCCAAAAGACATGTTTTTTCCCCTTTTCTCAATTTTACAACATAAGGCCACCTTGGGAAGTATGCCCAACCTTAACCACAACACTAATATTTAAACCCTAAAACTCTAAACATATTATAAGTACCCTGGCCAAAATCTAGTGTTTGTTTGGAGCTTTGAGCTATTTTATATATCAAAAATACATGTTTTGCACAATTTTTCTCAATTTTACAACATAAGCCCACCTTGCGAAGTATGCCCAACCTTAACCACAAACCTAATTTTTAAACCCTAAAACCCAAAACATATTTTAAGTACACTAGTAAAAATCTTGGGTTTTTTGGAGCTTTGGGCTATTTTATATATCAAAAATACATGTTTCGCGCCCTTTTTCTCCATTTAACAACATAAGCCCACCTTGGGAAGTATGCCCAACCTTATCCGCAACCCTAAGTTTTAAACAGTAAAACCCTAAACATATTTTAAGTACCCTGGCCAAAATCTTGTGTTTTTTTTGGAGCTTTGGGCTATTTTATATATCAAAAATACATGTTTTGCGCCCTTTTCTCAATTTAACAACATGAGCCCACCTTGGAAAGTACGCCCAACCTTATCCGCAACCCTAAGTTTTAAACACTAAAACCCTAAACATATTTTAAGTACCCTGACTAAAATCTTGTATTTTTTTTGGAGCTTTGGGATATTTTATATATCCAAAAGACATGTTTTGTCCCCTTTTCTCAATTTTACAACATAAGGCCCCCTTGGGAAGTATGCCCAACCTAAACCACAACACTAATATTTAAACCCTAAAACCCAAAACATATTATAAGTACCCTGGCCAAAATCTAGTGTTTTTTTGGAGCTTTGGGCTATTTTATATATCAAAAATACATGTTTTGCTCCCTTTTTCTCAATTTTACAACATAAGCCCACCTTGCGAAGTATGCTCAACCTTAACCACAACCCTAATATTTAAACCCTAAAACCCTAAACATATTTTAAGTACCCTGGTAAAAATCTTGGGTTTTTTTTAGCTTTGGGCTATTTTATATATCAAAAATACATGTTTTGCGCCCTTTTTTCAATTTTACAACATAAGGCCACCTTGGGAAGTATGCCCAACATTAACCACAACCCTAATATTTAAACCCTAAAATCCTAAACATATTTGAAGTACCAAAGTAAAAATCTATGGTTTTTTTGAGCTTAGGGCTATTTTATATACCAAGAATATATGTTTTCCGCCCTTTTCTCAATTTTACAACATAAGACCACCTTTGGAAGTATGCCCAACCTTAACCACAACCCTAACATTTAAATCCTAAAACCCTAAACATATTTTAAGTACCATAGTAAAAATCTTGGGTTTTTTGGAGCTTTGGCCTATTTTATATATCAAAAATACATGTGTTTGCGCCATTTTCTCAAATTAACAACATATAGCCACCTTAGGAAGTATGCCCAACCTTGACCGCAACCCTAAGTTTTTAACTATAAAACCCTAAACATATTTTAAGTACCCTGGCCAAAACCTTGTGTTTTTTTTTTGGAGCTTTGGGCTATTTTATATATCAAAAATACATGTTTTGCACCATTTTTCTCAATTTTACAACATAAGCCCACCTTGCGAAGTATGCCCAACCTTAACCACAACCCAAATATTTAAACCCTAAAACCCTAAACATATTTTAAGTACCCTAGTAAAAATCATGGGTTTTTTGGAGCTTTGGGCTATTTTATATATCAAAAATACATGTTTTGCGCCCTTTTTCTCCATTTAACAACATAAGCCCACCTTGGGAAGTATGCCCAACCTTATCCGCAACCCTAATATTTAAACCCTAAAACCCTAAACATATTTTAAGTACCTTGGTAAAAATCTTGGGTTTTTTGGAGCTTTGGGGTATTTTATATATTATAAATACATGTTTTGCGCCCTTTTCTCAAATTAACAACATATAGCCACCTTACGAAGTATGCATAACCTTAACCGCAACCCTAAGTTGTTAACTATAAAACCCTAAACATATTTTAAATACCCTGGCCAAAATCTTGTGTTTTTTTTTTTGAGCTTTGGGCTATTTTATATATCAAAAATACATGTTTTGCACCATTTTTCTCAATTTTACAACATAAGCCCACCTTGCGAAGTATGCCCAACCTTAACCACAACCCTAATATTTAAACCCTAAAACCCTAAACATATTTTAAGTACCCTAGTAAAAATCTTGGGGTTTTTGGAGCTTTGGGCTATTTTATATATCAAAAATACATGTTTCGCGCCCTTTCTCTCCATTTAACAACATAAGCCCACCTTGGGAAGTATGCCCAAACTTATCCGCAACCCTAAGTTTTAAACACTAAAACCCTAAACATATTTTAAGTACCCTGGCCAAAATCTTGTGTTTTTTTTGGAGCTTTGGGCTATTTTATATATCAAAAATACATGTTTTTCGCCCTTTTCTCAATTTAACAACATGAGCCCACCTTGGAAAGTACGCCCAACCTTATCCGCAACCCTAAGTTTTAAACACTAAAACCCTAAACATATTTTAAGTACCCTGACTAAAATCTTGTATTTTTTTTGGAGCTTTGGTATATTTTATATATCCAAAAGACATGTTTTTTCCCCTTTTCTCAATTTTACAACATAAGGCCACCTTGGGAAGTATGCCCAACCTTAACCACAACACTAATATTTAAACCCTAAAACTCTAAACATATTATAAGTACCCTGGCCAAAATCTAGTGTTTGTTTGGAGCTTTGAGCTATTTTATATATCAAAAATACATGTTTTGCACCATTTTTCTCAATTTTACAACATAAGCCCACCTTGCGAAGTATGCCCAACCTTAACCACAAACCCAATTTTTAAACCCTAAAACCCTATACATATTTTAAGTACCCTAGTAAAAATCTTGGGTTTTTTGGAGCTTTGGGCTATTTTATATATAAAAAATACATGTTTCGCGCCCTTTTTCTCCATTTAACAACATAAGCCCACCTTGGGAAGTATGCCCAACCTTATCCGCAACCCTAAGTTTTAAATACTAAAACCCTAAACATATTTTAAGTACCCTGGCCAAAATCTTGTGTTTTTTTTGGAGCTTTGGGCTATTTTATATATCAAAAATACATGTTTTGCGCCCTTTTCTCAATTTAACAACATGAGCCCACCTTGGAAAGTACGCCCAACCTTATCCGCAACCCTAAGTTTTAAACACTAAAACCCTAAACATATTTTAAGTACCCTGACTAAAATCTTGTATTTTTTTTGGAGCTTTGGGATATTTTATATATCCAAAAGACATGTTTTGTCCCCTTTTCTCAATTTTACAACATAAGGCCCCCTTGGAAAGTATGCCCAACCTAAACCACAACACTAATATTTAAACCCTAAAACCCTAAACATATTATAAGTACCCTGGCCAAAATCTAGTGTTTTTTTGGAGCTTTGGGCTATTTTATATATCAAAAATACATGTTTTTCGCCCTTTTCTAAATTTAACAACATGAGCCCACCTTGGAAAGTACGCCCAACCTTATCCGCAACCCTAAGTTTTAAACACTAAAACCCTAAACATATTTTAAGTACCCTGACTAAAATCTTGTATTTTTTTTGGAGCTTTGGTATATTTTATATAACCAAAAGACATGTTTTGTCCCCTTTTCTCAATTTTACAACATAAGGCCACCTTGGGAAGTATGCCCAACCTTAACCACAACACTAATATTTAAACCCTAAAACCCTAAACATATTATAAGTACCCTCGCCAAAATCTAGTGTTTTTTTGGAGCTTTGGGCTATTTTATATATCAAAAATACATGTTTCGCTCCCTTTTTTTCTCAATTTTACAACATAAGCCCAGCTTGCGAAGTATGCCCAACCTTAACCACAACCCTAATATTTAAACCCTAAAACCCTAAACATTTTTTAAGTACCCTGGTAAAAATCTTGGGTTTTTTGGAGCTTTGGGCTATTTTATATATCATAAATACATGTTTTGCGCCCTTTTCTCAAATTAACAACATATAGCCACCTTAGGAAGTATGCCCAACCTTAACCGCAACCCTAAGTTTTTAACTATAAAACCCTAAACATATTTTAAGTACCCTGGCCAAAATCTTGTGTTTTTTTTTTGGAGCTTTGGGCTATTTTATATATCAAAAATACATGTTTTGCACCATTTTTCTCAATTTTACAACATAAGCCCACCTTGCGAAGTATGCCCAACCTTAACCACAACCCTAATATTTAAACCCTAAAACCCTAAACATATTTTAAGTACCCTAGTAAAAATCTTGGGTTTTTTGGAGCTTTGGGCGATTTTATATATCAAAAATACATGTTTCGCGCCCTTTTTCTCCATTTAACAACATAAGCCCACCTTGGGAAGTATGCCCGAACTCATCCGCAACCCTAAGTTTTAAACACTAAAACCCTAAACATATTTTAAGTACCCTGGCCAAAATCTTGTGTTTTTTTTGGAGCTTTGGGCTATTTTATATATCAAAAATACATGTTTTTCGCCCTTTTCTCAATTTAACAACATGAGCCCACCTTGGAAAGTACGCCCAACCTTATCCGCAACCCTAAGTTTTAAACACTAAAACCCTAAACATATTTTAAGTACCCTGACTAAAATCTTGTATTTTTTTTGGAGCTTTGGTATATTTTATATATCCAAAAGACATGTTTTGTCCCCTTTTCTCAATTTTACAACATCAGGCCACCTTGGGAAGTACGCCCAACCTTAACCACAGCACTAATATTTAAATCCTAAAACCCTAAACATATTATAAGTACCCTCGCCAAAATCTAGTGTTTTTTTGGAGCTTTGGGCTATTTTATATATCAAAAATACATGTTTTGCTCCCTTTTTTCTCAATTTTACAACATAAGCCCACCTTGCGAAGTATGCCCAACCTTAACCACAACCCTAATATTTAAACCCTAAAACCCTAAACATATTTTAAGTACCCTGGTAAAAATCTTGGGTTTTTTGGAGCTTTGGGCTATTTTATATATCATAAATACATGTTTTGCGCCCTTTTCTCAAATTAACAACATATAGCCACCTTAGGAAGTATGCACAACCTTAACCGCAACCCTAAGTTTTTAACTATAAAACCCTAAACATATTTTAAGTACCCTGGCCAAAATCTTGTGTTTTTTTTTTGGAGCTTTGGGCTATTTTATATATCAAAAATACATGTTTTGCACCATTTTTCTCAATTTTAAAACATAAGCCCACCTTGCGAAGTATGCCCAACCTTAACCACAACCCTAATATTTAAACCCTAAAACCCTAAACATATTTTAAGTACCCTAGTAAAAATCTTGGGTTTTTTGGAGCTTTGGGCGATTTTATATATCAAAAATACATGTTTCGCGCCCTTTTTCTCCATTTAACAACATAAGCCCACCTTGGGAAGTATGCCCAACCTTATCCGCAACCCTAAGTTTTAAACACTAAAACCCTAAACATATTTTAAGTACCCTGGCCAAAATCTTGTGTTTTTTTTGGAGCATTGGGCTATTTTATATATCAAAAATACATGTTTTGCGCCCTTTTCTCAATTTTACAACATAAGGCCACCTTGGGAAGTATGCCCAACATTAACCACAACCCTAATATTTAAACCCTAAAATCCTAAACATATTTGAAGTACCAAAGTATAAATCTATGGTTTTTTTGAGCTTTGGGCTATTTTATATACCAAGAATATATGTTTTCCGCCCTTTTCTCAATTTTACAACATAAGACCACCTTTGGAAGTATGCCCAACCTTAACCACAACCCTAATATTTAAACCCTAAAACCCTAAACATATTTTAAGTACCATAGTAAAAATCTTGGGTTTTTTGGGGCTTTGGCCTATTTTATATATCAAAAATACATGTTTTGTGCCCTTTTTCTCAATTTTACAACATAAGCCCACCTTGGGAAGTATGCCCAACCTTACCCACAACCCTAATATTTAAACCCTAAAACCCTAAACATATTTTAAGTACCATAGTAAAAATCTTGGGTTTTTTGGGGCTTGGGCTTATTTTATATATCAAAAATACATGTTTTGCGCCATTTTTCTCAATTTTACAACATAAGCCCACCTTGGAAAGTATGCCCAACCTTAACCACAACCCTAATATTTAAACCCTAAAACCCTAAACATATTTTTAGTACCATAGTAAAAATCTTGGCTTTTTTTGGAGCTTTGTGCTATTTTATATATCAAAAATAAATGTTTTGCTCCCTTTTTCTCAATTTTACAACATAAGCCCACCTTGCGAAGTATGCCCAACCTTAACCACAACCCTTATATTTAAACCCTAAAACCCTAAACATATTTTAAGTACCCTGGTAAAAATCTTGGGTTTTTTGGAGCTTTGGGCTATTTTATATATCAAAAATACATGTTTTGCACCATTTTCTCAATTTTACAACATAAGCCCACCTTGGAAGTATGCCCAACCTTAACCACAACCCTAATATTAAACCCTAAAACCCTAAACATATTTTAAGTACCATAGTAAAAATCTTGTGTTTTTTTGGAGCTTTGTGCTATTTTATATATCAAAAATACATGTTTTGCTCCCTTTTTCTCAATTTTACAACATAAGCCCACCTTGCGAAGTATGCCCAACCTTAACCACAACCCTTATATTTAAACCCTAAAACCCTAAACATATTTTAAGTACCCTGGTAAAAATCTTGGGTTTTTTGGAACTTTGGGCTATTTTATATATCAAAAATACATGTTTTGCACCATTTTCTCAATTTTACAACATAAGCCCACCTTGTGAAGTATGCCCAACCTTAACCACAACCCTAATATTAAACCCTAAAACCCTAAACATATTTTAAGTACCATAGTAAAACTCTTTTGGTTTTTGGAGCTTTGGGCTATTTTATATATCAAAAATACATGTTTTGCGCCCTTTTCTCAATTTTTCAACATAAGGCCACCTTGGGAAGTATGCCCAACATTAACCACAACCCTAATATTTAAACCCTAAAACCCTAAACATATTTGAAGTACCAAAGTAAAAATCTATGGTTTTTTTGAACTTTGGGCTATTTTATATACCTAGAATATATGTTTTGCGCCATTTTCTCAATTTTACAACACAAGACCACCTTTGGAAGTATGCCCAACCTTAACCACAACCCTAATATTTAAACCCTAAAACCCTAAACATATTTTAAGTACCATAGTAAAAATCTTGGGTTTTTTGGAGCTTTGGCCTATTTTATATATCAAAAATACATGTTTTGCGCCTTTTTTCTCAATTTTACAACATAAGCCCACCTTGGGAAGTATGCCCAACCTTAACCACAACCCTAATATTTAAACCTTAAAACCATAAACATATTTTAAAGACCCTAGTAAAAATCGTGGGTTTTTTGGAGCTTTGGGCTATTTTATATATCATAAATACATGTTTTGCGCCCTTTTCTCAAATTAACAACATATAGCCACCTTTGGAAGTATGCCCAACCATTACCGCAACCCTAAGTTTTTAACAATAAAACCCTTAACATATTTTAAGTACCCTGGCCAAAATCTGGTGTTTTTTTTTTGGAGCTTTGGGCTATTTTATATATCAAAAATACATGTTTTGCATAATTTTTCTCAATTTTACAACATAAGCCCACTTTGCGAAGTATGCCCAACCTTAACCACAACCCTAATATTTAAACCCTAAAACCCTAAACATATTTTAAGTACCCTAGTAAAAATCTTGGGTTTTTTGGAGCTTTGGGCTACTTTATATATCAAAAATACATGTTTTGCGCCCTTTTTCTCCATTTAACAACATGAGCCCACCTTGGAAAGTACGCCCAACCTTATCCGCAACCCTAAGTTTTAAACACTAAAACCCTAAACATATTTTAAGTACCCTGACTAAAATCTTGTATTTTTTTTGGAGCTTTGGGATATTTTATATATCCAAAAGACATGTTTTGTCCCCTTTTCTCAATTTTACAACATAAGGCCACCTTGGGAAGTATGCCCAACCTTAACCACAACCCTAATATTTAATCCCTAAAACCCAAAACATATTTTAAGTACCATAGTAAAAATCTTGTGTTTTTTGGAGCTTTGGCCTATTTTATATATCAAAAATACATGTTTTGCGCCATTTTTCTCAATTTTACAACATAAGCCCGCCTTGGGAAGTATGCCCAACCTTAACCACAACCCTAATATTTAAACCTAAAACTAAAAACATATTTTAAAGACCCTAGTAAAAATCTTGGGTTGTTTGGAGCTTTGGGCTATTTTATATATCATAAATACATGTTTTGCGCCCTTTTTTCAAATTAACAACATATAGCCACCTTAGGAAGTATGCCCAACCTTGACCGCAACCCTAAGTTTTTAACTATAAAACCCTAAACATATTTTAAGAACCCTGGCAAAAATCTTTTTTTTTTTTTTTTTTGGAGCTTTGGGCTATTTTATATATCAAAAATTCATGTTTTGCGCCCTTTTTCTCCATTTAACAACATAAGCCCACCTTGGGAAGTATGCCCAACCTTATCAGCAACCCTAAGTTTTAAACACTAAAACCCTAAACATATTTTAAGTACCCTGGCCAAAATCTTGTGTTTTTTTTGGAGCTTTGGGCTATTTTATATATCAAATATACATGTTTTGCGCCCTTTTCTCAATTTTACAACATGAGCCCACCTTGGAAAGTACGCCCAACCTTATCCGCAACCCTAAGTTTTAAACACTAAAACCCTAAACATATTTTAAGTACCCTGACTTAAATCTTGTATTTGTTTTGGAGCTTTGGGATATTTTATATATCCAAAAGACATGTTTTGTCCCCTTTTCTCAATTTTACAACATAAGGCCACCTTGGGAAGTATGCCCAACCTTAACCACAACACTAATATTTAAACCCTAAAACCCTAAACATATTTTAAGTACCATAGTAAAAATCTTGGGTTTTTTGGGGCTTTGGCCTATTTTATATATCAAAAATACATGTTTTGCGCCATTTTTCTCAATTTTACAACATAAGCCCACCTTGGAAAGTATGCCCAACCTTAACCACAACCCTAATATTTAAACCCTAAAACCCTAAACATATTTTAAGTACCATAGTAAAAATCTTGTGTTTTTTTGGAGCTTTGTGCTATTTTATATATCAAAAATACATGTTTTGCTCCCTTTTTCCCAATTTTACAACATAAGCCCACCTTGCGAAGTATGCCCAACCTTAACCACAACCCTTATATTTAAACCCTAAAACCCTAAACATATTTTAAGTACCCTGGTAAAAATCTTTGGTTTTTCGGAGCTTTGGGCTATTTTATATATTAAAAATACATGTTTTGCACCATTTTCTCAATTTTACAACATAAGCCCACCTTGGAAGTATGCCCAACCTTAACCACAACCGTAATATTAAACCCTAAAACCCTAAACATATTTTAAGTACCATAGTAAAAATCTTGTGTTTTTTTGGAGCTTTGTGCTATTTTATATATCAAAAATACATGTTTTGCTCCCTTTTTCTCAATTTTACAACATAAGCCCACCTTGCGAAGTATGCCCAACCTTAACCACAACCCTTATATTTAAACCCTAAAACCCTAAAGATATTTTAAGTACCCTGGCCAAAATCATGTGTTTTTTTTGGAGCTTTGGGCTATTTTATATATCAAAAATACATGTTTTGCACCTTTTTAATCAATTTTACAACATAAGCCCACCTTGCGAAGTATGCCCAACCTTAACCACAACCCTAATATTTAAACCCTAAAACCCTAAACATATTTTAAGTATCCTAGTAAAAATCTTGGGTTTCTTTGGAGCTTTGGGCTATTTTATATATCAAAAATACATGCTTTGCGCCCTTTTTCTCAATTTAACAACATAAGCCCACCTTGGGAAGTATGCCCAACCTTATCCGCAACCCTATGTTTTAAACACTAAAACCCTAAACATATTTTAAGTACCCTGGCCAAAACCTTGTGTTTTTTTTGGAGCTTTGGGCTATTTTGTATATCAAAAATACATGTTTTGCGCATTTTTCTCAATTTTACAACATGAGCCCACCTTGGAAAGTACGCCCAACCTTATCCGCAACCCTAAGTTTTAAACACTAAAACCCTAAACATATTTTAAGTACCCTGGCTAAAATCTTGTGTTTTTTTGGAGCTTTGGGCTATTTTATATATCAAAAATACATGTTTTGCACCCTTTTTCTCAATTTTACAACATAAGCCCACCTTGGGAAGTATGCCCAACCTTAACCACAACCCTAATATTTAAACCCTAAAACCCTAAACATATTTGAAGTACCCTGGTAAAAATCTTGTGTTTTTTGGAGCTTTGGGCTATTTCATATATCAGAAATACATGTTTTGCGTCATTTTCTCAATTTTACTACACAAGCCCACCTAGGGAAGTATTCCCAACTTTAAACCCTAAAAACCTAATCATATTTTAAGTACCCTAGCTAAAATCCTGGGTTTTTTTTGGAGCTTTGGGCTATTTTATGTATCAAAAATATATGTTTTGCGCCGTTTTCTCAATTTTACAACATAAGACCACCTTGGGAAGTATGCCCAACCTTAACCACAACCCTAATATTAAACCCTAAAACCCTAAACATATTTTATGTACCATAGTAAAACTCTTGGGGTTTTTGGAGCTTTGGGTTATTTTATATATCAAAAATACATGTTTTGCGCCCTTTTCTCATTTTTACAACATAAGGCCATCTTGGGAAGTATGCCCAACATTAACCACAACCCTAATATTTAAACCCTAAAACCCTAAACATATTTGAAGTACCAAAGTAAGAATCTATGGTTTTTTTGAGCTTTGGGCTATTTTATATACCAAGAATATATGTTTTGCCCCCTTTTCTCAATTTTACAAAATATAGCCACCTTTGGAAGTATGCCCTACCTTAACCGCAACCTTAAGTTTTGAACTATAAAACCCTAAACATATTTTAAGTACCCTGGCCAAAATCATGTGTTTTTTTTGGAGCTTTGGGCTATTTTATATATCAAAAATACATGTTTTGCACCTTTTTAATCAATTTTACAACATAAGCCCACCTTGCGAAGTATGCCCAACCTTAACCACAACCCTAATATTTAAACCCTAAAACCCTAAACATATTTTAAGTATCCTAGTAAAAATCTTGGGTTTCTTTGGAGCTTTGGGCTATTTTATATATCAAAAATACATGCTTTGCGCCCTTTTTCTCAATTTAACAACATAAGCCCACCTTGGGAAGTATGCCCAACCTTATCCGCAACCCTATGTTTTAAACACTAAAACCCTAAACATATTTTAAGTACCCTGGCAAAAATCTTGTGTTTTTTTTGGAGCTTTGGGCTATTTTGTATATCAAAAATACATGTTTTGCGCCTTTTTCTCAATTTTACAACATGAGCCCACCTTGGAAAGTACGCCCAACCTTATCCGCAACCCTAAGTTTTAAACACTAAAACCCTAAACATATTTTAAGTACCCTGGCTAAAATCTTGTGTTTTTTTGGAGCTTTGGGCTATTTTATATATCAAAAATACATGTTTTGCACCATTTTTCTCAATTTTACAACATAAGCCCACCTTGGGAAGTATGCCCAACCTTAACCACAACCCTAATAATTAAACCCTAAAACCCTAAAAATATTTTAAGTACTCTGGTAAGAATCTTTGGTTTTTTGGAGCTTTGGTCTATTTTATATATCAAAAATACATGATTTGCCCCCTTTTTCTCAATTTTAGAACATAAGCCCACCTTGGGAAGTATGCCCAACCTTATCTGCAACCCTAAGTTTAAAATACTAAAAACCTAAACATATTTTAAGTACCCTGGCCAAAATCTTGTGTTTTGTTTGGAGCTTTGGGCAATTTTATATATCAAAAATACATGTTTTGCGCCCTTTTCTCAATTTTACAACATAAGCCCACCTTGGGAAGTACGCCCAACCTTATCCGCAACCCTAAGTTTTAAACACTAAAACCCTAAACATATTTTAAGTACCCTGGCCAAAATCATGTGTTTTTTTTGGAGATTTGGGATATTTTGTATATCAAAAAGACATCTTTTGCCCCCTTTTCTCAATTCTACAACATAAGGCCACCTTGGGAAGTATGCCCAACCTTAACCACAAAACTAATGTTTAAACCCTAAAACCCTAAACAAATTATAAGTACCCTGGCCAAAATCTTGTGTTTTTTTAGAGCTTTGTGCTATTTTATATATCAAAAATACATGTTTTGCTCCCCTTTTCTCAATTTTACAACATAAACCCACCTTGCAAAGTATGCCCAACCTTAACCACAACCCTAATATTTAAACCCTAAAACCCTAAACATATTTGAAGTACCCTGGTAAAAATCTTGGGTTTTTTGGAGCTTTGGGCTATTTTATATATCAAAAATACATGTTTTGCACCATTTTCTCAATTTTACAACATAAGCCCACCTAGGGAAGTATGCCCAACCTTAACCACAACCCTAATACTTAAACCCTAAAACCCTAAACAAATTTTAAGTACCATAGTAAAAATCTTTGGTTTTTTGGAGCTTTGGGCTATTTTATATATCAGAAATACATGTTTTGCGTCATTTTCCCAATTTTACTACACAAGCCCACCTAGGGAAGTATTCCCAACTTTAACCGCAACCCAAAATGTTAAACCCTAAAAACCTAATCATATTTTAAGTACCCTAGCCAAAATCCTGGGTTTTGTTTGGAGCTTTGGGCTATTTTATGTATCAAAAATATATGTTTTGCGCCGTTTTCTCAATTTTACAACTTAGGACCACCTTAGGAAGTATGCCCAACCTTAACCACAACCCTAATATTAAACCCTAAAACCCTAAACATATTTTATGTACCATAGTAAAAATCTTGGGGTTTTTGGAGCTTTGGACTAGTTTATATATCAAAAATACATGTTTTGCGCCATTTTTCTCAATTTTACAACATAAGCCCGCCTTGGGAAGTATGCCCAACCTTAACCACAACCCTAATATTTAACCCTAAAACTAAAAACATATTTTAAAGACCCTAGTAAAAATCTTGGGTTGTTTGGAGCTTTGGGCTATTTTATATATCATAAATACATGTTTTGCGCCCTTTTTTCAAATTAACAACATATAGCCACCTTAGGAAGTATGCCCAACCTTGACCGCAACCCTAAGTTTTTAACTATAAAACCCTAAACATATTTTAAGAACCCTGGCAAAAATCTTTTTTTTTTTTTTTTTTGGAGCTTTGGGCTATTTTATATATCAAAAATTCATGTTTTGCGCCCTTTTTCTCCATTTAACAACATAAGCCCACCTTGGGAAGTATGCCCAACCTTATCAGCAACCCTAAGTTTTAAACCCTAAAACCCTAAACATATTTTAAGTACCCTGGCCAAAATCTTGTGTTTTTTTTGGAGCTTTGGGCTATTTTATATATCAAATATACATGTTTTGCGCCCTTTTCTCAATTTTACAACATGAGCCCACCTTGGAAAGTACGCCCAACCTTATCCGCAACCCTAAGTTTTAAACACTAAAACCCTAAACATATTTTAAGTACCCTGACTTAAATCTTGTATTTGTTTTGGAGCTTTGGGATATTTTATATATCCAAAAGACATGTTTTGTCCCCTTTTCTCAATTTTACAACATAAGGCCACCTTGGGAAGTATGCCCAACCTTAACCACAACACTAATATTTAAACCCCAAAACCCTAAACATATTTTAAGTACCATAGTAAAAATCTTGGGTTTTTTGGGGCTTTGGCTTATTTTATATATCAAAAATACATGTTTTGCGCCATTTTTCTCAATTTTACAACATAAGCCCACCTTGGAAAGTATGCCCAACCTTAACCACAACCCTAATATTTAAACCCTAAAACCCTAAACATATTTTAAGTACCATAGTAAAAATCTTGTGTTTTTTTGGAGCTTTGTGCTATTTTATATATCAAAAATACATGTTTTGCTCCCTTTTTCCCAATTTTACAACATAAGCCCACCTTGCGAAGTATGCCCAACCTTAACCACAACCCTTATATTTAAACCCTAAAACCCTAAACATATTTTAAGTACCCTGGTAAAAATCTTTGGTTTTTCGGAGCTTTGGGCTATTTTATATATCAAAAATACATGTTTTGCACCATTTTCTCAATTTTACAACATAAGCCCACCTTGGAAGTATGCCCAACCTTAACCACAACCGTAATATTAAACCCTAAAACCCTAAACATATTTTAAGTACCATAGTAAAAATCTTGTGTTTTTTTGGAGCTTTGTGCTATTTTATATATCAAAAATACATGTTTTGCTCCCTTTTTCTCAATTTTACAACATAAGCCCACCTTGCGAAGTATGCCCAACCTTAACCACAACCCTTATATCTAAACCCTAAAACCCTAAACATATTTTAAGTACCCTGGTAAAAATCTTGGGTTTTTTGGAGCTTTGGGCTATTTTATATATCAAAAATACATGTTTTGCACCATTTTCTCAATTTTACAACATAAGCCCACCTTGGGAAGTATGCCCAACCTTAACCACAACCCTAATATTAAACCCTAAAACCCTAAACATATTTTAAGTACCATAGTAAAACTCTTTGGGTTTTTGGAGCTTTGGGCTATTTTATATATCAAAAATATATGTTTTGCGCCCTTTTCTCAATTTCACAACATAAGGCCACCTTGGGAAGTATGCCCAACATTAACCACAACCCTAATATTTAAACCCTAAAACCCTAAACATATTTGAAGTACCAAAGCAAAAATCTATGGTTTTTTTGAACTTTGGGCTATTTTATATACCAAGAATATATGTTTTGCGCCCTTTTCTCAATTTTACAACATAAGACCACCTTTGGAAGTATGCCCAACCTTAACCATGTAAACCCCCTATTTTATGTTTTATGCAAATTTTAATTTGGAATTAAAAGTAATTGGGTATAAGTCCCTGGACCAAGGGTTTAAGCATAATTACTATAAAGTAGTGGACTATGGTTTAAATAACCCAAACTTGGAGAAAACAACCCACGAACAGTTTGTGCTTATGAAGTTCGGAAACACGATCAGATCAGATTCGGATTCATTAATAACCGTTAGATCAGCCGACTTAATCACTATTATATAGAGATTTAATCAAGGGTTTTGTTTGCTTAGTTTAAAGAAAAAAAGGTTTGCGATAAACAGCGAGAGAGATCGAGAGTGGCGGCGACAACTCAATCGATCGATCGAGCGAGAGAGAGAAAGAGATCGAGAGTGGCGGCGATCAGAATTGTTGGAAGAAGAAGAAGTGAAGAAAGAGATTAAACCTTGCAGAATTTAGAAGCAGCAGTTGCGAGAAGCATTACAGAACCTGGATCTTAGAAAATAGGAAGAAGAAGAACAGTGGAACAGGTGAGTGGACTGTATTTTGTTAAATTAGTTTAAATTGATTAAACTATATGATTAGGACTTTAGTGGTGGGGTATATGGATATGTTTGCTGTTGGTTAATATGAAGAAATGGTTTGAATGCATCTGCTGGTTAGGTGGGGTGAATTAGAATTTTATTATTTTTTTTATTTGATTTGTATGGTTTGAGTACACTGTTGATAATATGGAAATTATAAGAGAAGGTAAATGGTAGTACTATACATGTATCCAAATTGTCGAGTTTTCGAGATCGCTTTTGGATTAGTATTCATATATATGTGGACTAGAAATATATACACCGAAAAATATAATTTTAATGAAACTGGGGTTAAAGAAAGTTATATAGTTTTATGGATACAGTAAATATTATTTGCTGAATGTATTTTGTTTCTGGCTGTATAGTAGATAGTATTTTTATTTTGAAAGAAATATAAAATGTGTTAATATTAAATTCGAGGAAATTATTGTTGAATGCCTTGGAATGGCTATATATACCATGGACGGTACTTGATTAATTTGGAAAATGCGAAAGGAATACAATAATGAATTTGATGTGAAATTTATAATCGAGTGTTACTTGATTGATTGGTAGTTTAGATGTTTGATAGTCGCCCAACCATTAGTACATTTGCCGCACCTGTGGAATAGGATTAAAAAGATTAGATATCACCCTAGACGGCTTAGCCTGCGGGTTGACACTTGGAATATATTTTTATTGGGTATTTCCTAGACGGCTTAGCCTGCGGAACTGACCCTACAGACCTTCATAGCCTTCGGGGTTGGTCTGGGCGCCACTTTAGAAAACTCAAGGGAGCTAGTAGAGGCCATGAGTTAGGCATACGTCAAGGCTAGCCAAAGCTTGCAGGTGAGCACCCACTTGGGTTTTGGTTTCCGCGTAGAGGGTCTTAACCATGGTCAAGGCACACTGGTGTAGTGTGGGTATGGCAAATATGTGGAGTGCATCCTGTGGGAGGTGTACTAGTGATTGGGTATAGGTTGTGAAATGTTGTTTGAGTGTAATGATTGATTTGCAGTGATTGAGATATAGTGTCGAGACTTGAGATGCCATGAATTATATATTATTGTACTAACACAGTTTTGTAGGAGGATAGGTCAATTAACATTTCTTGCAGGGCTCGACCTATCCTAATAGGAGGTGCAGCTCAGGTAATGTATCACTATAATATATGATATTTATTTAGTAAACGAGAGAAATATAGAAAGACCGCGGAGTCTGTTATTTTATTGTTTTTAGGAATGGAGTTCCCTACCCTTGTCCACTCATACCAGCATAATTTGCTGACCCATGTTGCTTGTTTTGCACGTGGGTACGTATCCTTATGGAGCGTAGGCGGAGGAGAGCAGCCAGTTGAGTACGATCGGGAGCAACATCAGGAGGCTCGTGTAGATCCAGTTGTTCGAGAGGGAGTTTGAGATTCGCAGGAGTTACCTTTCACAGTAGGTTTAGTTCTTTGATTCGTTGTCAGTTGATTACTCAAGTTTATTTCATTTGTTGGATTAATGTTGATCTGGGAAAGACAATACCTCAGTAGAAGTTGTTGAATTTTATTATTGGAGTTGTGTAATTTGATATTTGGAGTTTTTGGATTATATATGGAAGTTATTGGGAGTTCCAATTATTTGTGTTGAAGTATTTGTCTTTAATGGTTATGGATTTTTACCTTGTGCAAATGTTTATTTAGATTACTGTCTTGATCCTTTTTCCTTTTATTGGCTTATTGAGGGTAATTTTATAAATTCTCTCTTTTTGCCAATTTTTGGAAATTAGGGTCGTGACAGTTTTCTTGGTATCAGAGCGCTTGGTTAACTTAGGCCGAGAAGGTCTAGGTGATCCTCGGAATGTGGAATGGGTGATAAGTTTGAAGGAGTTGGGTGATTATCTAATAATAATAATTTAATCTTTTGAATGAAGGTTATGGCGGGAAGAGGACGTGGTCAAGTCTATAAGTTGACTCAGGACCAGATGAATCAGCTGTTGCTAGCAGTTGCAGGCAACAATGGGGGTAATGGTGACCCATTTGCTAAGAGGAACAAAGACTTCCTCAATCTGGGTGGTATCAAATTCGATGGTAAGGGAGACGGGAAAGCTGCAGTGTTATGGCTCCGTCAGACAGAAGCCGTGTTTGCAAAGATGGTGTTGACTGAAGTTCAGAAGCAGGAGCTCGCTTCCCATCAGTTGGAGGGTGGAGCATTACTTTGGTGGGACGCTTTGAAGGTCGGGTTTGACCTCACCACTCTGACTTGGGAGGAGTTCAGGAATACTTTTGAGGGGAGATACCTTTCGAGTGCTTACAGAGATCGATTAGTGGATGAATTTCTGAATCTGCGACAGGATGCTATGACCGTAGCAGAGTATACAAATCAATTCAATGAGTTGTCCATGTTTGCTCCACACATGGTGGATACAGTCGAGAAGAGAAATCATCGTTTCATTAAGGGCCTAGGGCACTATGTGGCGAAGCAACTGATTCCATTTGAGCACGAGCCATTTGATAGAGTCTTGAATCTCGCAATGAAGTATGAAGAGAAGGAACAGGAGTTTAGAACTGAGAAGAGCAAAAAGACAGGTGATAACTTCAGAGACAGGAACAGACACAAGCCTTATGATCCTAACTTCAGGGGTCGACGTTATGACAACAACCCAGGGAGGAACCAGGGTTACAACAGGCCACCGGTAGATAACCAGGGTTTCAGACACCGTGGTGGGTATGGGCGTGGTGACAACCGAGTTAGAGCAGGAGCACCACCACCAGCACCAGCACCAGGGCAACCTGCCCCAGGTTTGCCGTATAGGCCAGCACCTTTACAGTTACCAGCGCTAGGAGCATTAGCAGGGCCGATCAGGGGTAACTGTTGGAACTGTGGAGGACCAGGACATCGTTCTGCTGAGTGTCGTCGACCAGTGAACAACAACCAGGGAAGGCCAGCATATCAGCCGAACCGAGGGAGAGCCTTTGCTGTTTTGCCCGCATTTCAGGAATTGGAAGGTACTTTTGATTGTTCTCAATTTAAATTCCGAGTGTTATTTGATTCTGGTGCATCGCATTCATTTATTGCTAAGCAATTAGTAGACAAGTATCAGATTGCGACTACACCTTTACCTCAACCTTTATATCTTCGGACACCTATGGGGGGGTCGACTTGTTTGTTTTACCAGTGTAAGAACTTTGTTCTGACATTCATGGGTAGACAGTTTGTTATTGACCTGGTTGTTTTAGATTTTGAGGGCTATCAGTTTATTTTGGGTTTTGATTGGTTGAGTCACTATCATGTTATTTTGGATTGTGCTGGAAGGAGAGTTATAGTGGATACACCAGGTCTACCCACATTGGTACACAGTTGTGTTAGTAGGGATGATTCGATTATGTCCAGCTTTTTGATGTCTATGGTTGCTCAGTCGATCGATATTAGTGATGTGGCGATAGTTAAGGATTATCTAGATGTGTTTGAGGAGATTCCGGGTTTACCACCTAAGAGAGAGGTGGAGTTCCGTATTGATTTGTTGCCAGGAACGGCACCTATTTCTAAGACTGCATACAGGATGGCGCCTAAGCAGTTGGAAGAGATGAAGACCCAGTTGGAGGAGTTGCTTAAGAAGGGGTATGTGACATTTGATGTTTTATTTGATTTAGTTTATTCTTTTGGTGTATATGTGTGAGCCTTTTGAGGTGTGTATTGCAATTCTCCATGGGGAGCTCCAGCTATCTTTGTCTCTAAGAAGGATGGGACTTTGAGGATGTGCATTGATTACCGTGAGTTGAACAATGTGACAATTAAGAACAAATATCCACTACCGAGAATAGATGATTTGCTTGATCAGTTGAAAGGAGCAGCCGTGTTTTCTTAGTTTGATTTGAGGACGGGTTACCATCAGATGGGTGTAGAGGAGAAGACTATACCACTGACTGCTTTCAGAACTCGATATGGATTGTATGAGTTTCCAGTAATGCCTTTTGGGTTGACTAATGCTCCAGCATTTTTCATGGATTTGATGAACCGGATTTTTAGGCCTTATCTTGATAAGTTTGTGATCGTATTCATTGATGATATTTTGGTGTATTCTAAGGATGCTCAGGAGCATGCGAAACATTTGAAAACAGTGTTGCAGATATTGAGAGATCACAAGCTATATGCTAAGTTTAGCAAATGTCATTTCTGGAAGAATGAGGTGCATTTCTTAGGTCACGTGATATCCAGAGAGGGTATTGCCGTTGACCCTGAGAAGGTTGCTGCAGTTAGGGATTGGAAACAGCCAACCAACCCTACAGAGATTCGAAGCTTTTTAGGATTAGCTGGATATTACCGTCGTTTCATTGAGAAGTTCTCACTCATAGCTGAGCCATTGACCAGACTTACGAGGAAGAATGTGAAGTTCTTGTGGACTGACGACTGCGAGAGAGCTTTTCAGGAACTTAAGCAGAGGTTGACTTCAGCGCCAGTGTTAGTTATACCGGTTAGAGGTGGCAAGCTTGTGGTATTCACAGATGCTAGTGGTATAGGACTTGGTTGTGTTTTGATGCAGGATGGGAGAGTGGTCTCTTATGCTTCTAGGCAGTTGCAGCAACATGAGCGAAAATATCCAGTGCACGATTTAGAATTGGCAGCTGTGGTGTTTGCTTTGAAGATTTGGCGTCACTACTTATATGGAGAGAAGTTTGATCTTTACACCGACCACAAGAGTCTGAAATACTTGTTCTCTCAGAAGGACTTGAACATGAGGCAACAGAGATGGATGGAGTTCATTAGTAGTTATGATTTTCAGATTCAGTATCAGCCTGGGAAGGGTAATGTAGTTGCAGATGCTTTGAGTAGGAAACATGCCACCGTTGCTATGATGATGATGGAGGAGTGGAAATCTCTGGAGACTATAGCGTCTCATGATGTGTACTTACAGCAGGGAGGTGAACAGGTCACCCTTTGTTCTATGGAGGTGAAACCTATGATGATTAGCTTGATTGTGTCCAAGCAACATGAGGACCCTTTCTTGCTCTGAAAGCTTGGGCAGTTAGTTGTGGATTTGTTAGATGATTGTCCCACAGAATGGTCAGTTGGTGTTGATGGAGGTTTGAGGTATAGAGATCGATTGTGTGTTCCTGATCAGGATGGTTTGAGGAAGAATGTTATGGATGAGGCACATCGTTCTCGTTTCACTATTCACCCTGGTGGAACGAAAATGTACAAAGACCTGAAGAGGACTTATTGGTGGGAAGGAATGAAGAGAGACGTTGGAGAGTATGTTTCTAGGTGTTTGACATGTCAGCGAGTGAAGGTCGATCATCAGAAGCCGTCAGGGTTACTTCAACCTTTGTCTATCCCTCAGTGGAAGTGGGAGCACATTTCCATGGATTTTATTGATGGTTTGCCTAGATCACGGGGAGGCAATGAATCCATTTGGGTTGTCGTCGATCGATTGACTAAGTCAGCTCATTTTCTTCCTATTTCTGTGAATAGAAATGCGGATAAGCTGGCAAAGAAGTATGTGAAGGAGATTGTCAGACTACATGGTGTTCCGGCTAGCATTGTTTCAGACAGGGATCCTATATTCACTTCCGAGTTCTGGAGTAGTTTTCAGCGTGCCATGGGTACGAAGCTTAATTTGAGTACTGCTTATCATCCCCAGACAGATGGATAGACTGAGCGGGTAAATCAGATCCTAGAGGATATGTTACGTGCTTGTGCACTCAGCTTTGGTGGAGAATGGGAGGAACATCTACCTTACGCGGAGTTTGCTTACAATAACAGTTTTCAGGCGAGTATTGGTATGGCACCATATGAGGCACTGTATGGTAGGCCATGTAGATCACCGGCTTGTTGGGCGGAGGTTGGTGATACTGCGATTCTTGGACCAGTGATGGTTCGCGAGACTACAGAGAAAGTAGATATCATTCGACAGAGATTGAAAACGGCTCAAAGCCGAATGAAGAGTTATGCAGATAATAGGAGGAAGCCACTCGAGTTTGCTGTAGGGCAGAAAGTGTTACTGAAGATATCCCCGATGCGTGGAGTTATGAGGTTTGGTAAGAAGGGCAAGCTGAGCCCCAGGTATGTGGGACCGTATGAGATCACTGACAGAGTTGGACCGTTGGCTTACAGGCTGGCATTGCCACCTGCCTTGGAAAAGATACATAATGTATTCCATGTTTCTATGTTGAGAATGTGGAAAGGAGATGATAAGGATGAAGAGGATGAAGGAGTAGACTACGCGCAGTTAGATATTTACGATCCAGAGCAGTTAGAAATTAATGAAGATGTTACCTACAGAGTGAGGCCAATTATTATCATTGATAGAGATGAGAAACGACTAAGGCGAAAGACATTGAAGCTGGTAAAAGTGCAGTGGAGTGATGATCCGAGCGATGTTACATGGGAGCTGGAGGACAAGGTGCGAGCTAAGCACCCGGAGTTGTTCGATTGATCTTTCTTCCAAATCTCGAGGCCGAGATTTCTTTTGAGGTGTGTATGAATGTAAACCCCCTCTTTTATGCTTTATGCTAATTTTAATTTGGAATTAAAAGTAATTGGGTATAAGTCCCTGGACCAAGGGTTTAAGCATAATTACTATAAAGTAGTGGACTATGGCTTAAAAAACCCAAACTTGGAGAAAACAACCCACGAACAGTTTGTGCTTATGAAGTTCGGAAACACGATCAGATCAGATTCGGATTCATTAATAACCGTTAGATCAGCCGACTTAATCACTATTATATAGAGATTTAATCAAGGGTTTTGTTTGCTTAGTTTAAAGAAAAAAAGGTTTGCGATAAACAGCGGGAGAGATCGAGAGTGGCGGCGACAACTCAATCGATCGATCGAGCGAGAGAGAGAAAGAGATCGAGAGTGGCGGCGATCAGAATTGTTGAAAGAAGAAGAAGTGAAGAAAGAGATTAAACCTTGCAGAATTTAGAAGCAGCAGTTGCGAGAAGCATTGCAGAACCTGGAACTTAGAAAATAGGAAGAAGAAGAACAGTGGAACAGGTGAGTGGACTGTATTTTGTTAAATTAGTTTAAATTGATTAAACTATATGATTAGGACTTTAGTGGTGGGGTATATGGATATGTTTGCTGTTGGTTAATATGAAGAAATGGTTTGAATGCATCTGCTGGTTAGGTGGGGTGAATTAGAATTTTATTATTTTTTTTATTTGATTTGTATGGTTTGAGTACACTGTTGATAACATGGAAATTATAAGAGAAGGTAAATGGTAGTACTGTACATGTATCCAAATTGTCGAGTTTTCGAGATCGCTTTTGGATTAGTATTCATATATATGTGGACTAGAAATATATACACCGAAAAATATAATTTTAATGAAACTGGGGTTAAAGAAAGTTATATAGTTTTATGGATACAGTAAATATTATTTGCTGAATGTATTTTGTTTCTGGCTGTATAGTAGATAGTATTTTTATTTTGAAAGAAATATAAAATGTGTTAATATTAAATTCGAGGAAATTATTGTTGAATGCCTTGGAATGGCTATATATACCATGGACGGTAATTGATTAATTTGGAAAATGCGAAAGGAATACAATAATGAATTTGATGTGAAATTTATAATCGAGTGTTACTTGATTGATTGGTAGTTTAGATGTTTGATAGTCGCCCAACCATTAGTACATTTGCCGCACCTGTGGAATAGGATTAAAAAGATTAGATATCACCCTAGACGGCTTAGCCTGCGGGTTGACACTTGGAATATATTTTTATTGGGTATTTCCTAGACGGCTTAGCCTGCGGAACTGACCCTACAAACCTTCATAGCCTTCGGGGTTGGTCTGGGCGCCACTTTAGAAAGCTCAAGGGAGCTAGTAGAGGCCATGAGTTAGGCATACGTCGAGGCTAGCCAAAGCTTGCAGGTGAGCACCCACTTGGGTTTTGATTTCCGCGTAGAGGGTCTTAACCATGGTCAAGGCACACTGGTGCAGTGTGGGTATGGCAAATGTGTGGAGTGCATCCTGTGGGAGGTGTACTAGTGATTGGGTATAGGTTGTGAAGTGTTGTTTGAGTGTAATGATTGATTTGCAGTGATTGAGATATAGTGTCGAGACTTGAGATGCCATGAATTATATATTATTGTACTAACACAGTTTTGCAGGAGGATAGGTCAATTAACATTTCTTGCAGGGCTCGACCTATCCTAATAGGAGGTGCAGCTCAGGTAATGTATCACTATAATATATGATATTTATTTAGTAAACGAGAGAAATATAGAAAGACCGCGGAGTCTGTTATTTTATTGTTTTTCGGAATGGAGTTCCCTACCCTTGTCCACTCATACCAGCATAATTTGCTGACCCATGTTGCTTGTTTTGCACGTGGGTACGTATCCTTATGGAGCGTAGGCGGAGGAGAGCAGCCAGTTGAGTACGATCAGGAGCAACATCAGGAGGCTCGTGTAGATCCAGTTGTTCGAGAGGGAGTTTGAGATTCGCAAGAGTTACCTTTCACAGTAGGTTTAGTTGTTTGATTCGTTGTCAGTTGATTACTCAAGTTTATTTCATTTGTTGGATTATTGTTGATTTGGGAAAGACAATACCTCAGTAGAAGTTGTTGAATTTTATTATTGGAGTTGTGTAATTTGATATTTGGAGTTTTTGGATTATATATGGAAGTTATTGGGAGTTCCAATTATTTGTGTTGAAGTATTTGTCTTTAATGGTTATGGATTTTTACCTTGTGCAAATGTTTATTTAGATTACTGTCTTGATCCTTTTTCCTTTTATTGGCTTATTGAGGGTAATTTTGTAAATTCTCTCTTTTTGCCAATTTTTGGAAATTAGGGTCGTGACAAACCACAACCCTAATATTTAAACCCTAAAACCCTAAACATATTTTAAGTACCATAGTAAAAATCTTGGGTTTTTTGGAGCTTTGGCCTATTGTATATATCAAAAATACATGTTTTGCGCCCTTTATCTCAATTTTACAACATAAGCCCACCTTGGGAAGTATGCCCAACCTTAACCACAACCCTAATATTTAAACCCTAAAACCATAAACATATTTTAAAGACCCTAGTAAAAATCGTGGGTTTTTTGGAGATTTGGGCTATTTTATATATCATAAATACATGTTTTGCGCCCTTTTCTCAAATTAACAACATATAGCCACCTTTGGAAGTATGCCCAACCATAACCGCAACCCTAAGTTTTTAACTATAAAACCCTAAACATATTTTAAGAACCCTGGCAAAAATCTTGTTTTTTTTTTTTTGGAGCTTTGGGCTATTTTATATATCAAAAATACATGTTTTGCGCCCTTTTTCTCCATTTAACAACATAAGCCCACCTTGGGAAGTATGCCCAACCTTATCCGCAACCCTAAGTTTTAAACACTAAAACCCTAAACATATTTTAAGTACCCTGGCCTAAATCTTGTGTTTTTTTTGGAGCTTTGGGCTATTTTATATATCAAAAATACATGTTTTGCGCCCTTTTCTCAATTTTACAACATGAGCCCACCTTGGAAAGTACGCCCAACCTTATCCGCAACCCTAAGTTTTAAACACTAAAACCTTAAACATATTTTAAGTACCCTGACTAAAATCTTGTATTTGTTTTGGAGCTTTGGGATATTTTATATATCCAAAAGACATGTTTTGTCCCCTTTTCTCAATTTTACAACATAAGGCCACCTTGGGAAGTATGCCCAACCTTAACCACAACACTAATATTTAAACCCTAAAACCCTAAACATATTATAAGTACCCTGGCCAAAATCTAGTGTTTTTTTGGAGCTTTGGGCTATTTTATATATCAAAAATACATGTTTTTCTCAATGTTACAACAAAAGCACACCTTGCGAAGTATGCCCAATCTTAACCACAACCCTAATATTTAAACCCTAAAACCCTAAACATATTTTAAAGACCCTCGTAAAAATCTTGGGTTTTTTGGAGCTTTGGGCTATTTTATATATCATAAATACATATTTTGCGCCCTTTTTCTCCATTTAACAACATAAGCCCACCTTGGGAAGTATGCCCAACCTTATCCGCAACCCTAAGTTTTAAACACTAAAACCCTAAACATATTTTGAGTACCCTGTCCAAAATCTTGTGTTTTGTTCGGAGCTTTGGGCTATTTTATATATCAAAAATACATGTTTTGCGCCCTTTTCTCAATTTTACAACATGAGCCCACCTTGGAAAGTACGCCCAACTTTATCCGCAACCATTAGTTTTAATTACTAAAACCCTAAACATATTTGAAGTACCCTGGCTAAAATCTTGTATTTTTTTTAGAGCTTTGGGATATTTTATATATCAAAAAGACATGTTTTGCCCCATTTTCTCAATTTTACAACATAAGGCCACCTTGGGAAGTATGCCCAACATTAACCACAACCCTAATATTTAAACCCTAAAACCCTAAACATATTTCAAGTACCCTAGTAAAAATCTTGGGTTTTTTGGAGCTTTGGGCTATTTTATATATATCAAAAATACATGTTTTGCGCCCTTTTTCTCCATTTAACAACATGAGCCCACCTTGGAAAGTACGCCCAACCTTATCCGCAACCCTAAGTTTTAAACACTAAAACCCTAAACATATTTTAAGTACCTGACTAAAATCTTATATTTTTTTTAACCACAACACTAATATTTAAACCCTAAAACCCCAAACATATTATAAGTACCCTGGCCAAAATCTAGTGTTTTTTTGGAGCTTTGGGCTATTTTATATATTAAAAATACATGTTTTGCTTCATTTTTCTCAATTTTACAACATAAGCCCACCTTGCGAAGTATGCCCTACCTTAACCACAAGCCTAATATTTAAACTCTAAAACCCTAAACATATTTTAAGTACCCTGGTAAAAATCTTGGGTTTTTTGGAGCTTTGGGCTATTTTATATATCAAAAATACATGTTTTGCACCATTTTCTCAATTTTACAACATAAGCCCACCTTGAGAAATATGCCCAACCTTAACCACAACCCTAATATTAAACGCTAAAACCCTAAACATATTTTAAGTACCATAGTAAAACTCTTGGGGTTTTTGGAGCATTGGGCTATTTTAAATATCAAAAATACATGTTTTGCGCCCTTTTCTCAATTTTACAACAAAAGGCCACCTTGGGAAGTATGCCCAACATTAACCACAACCCTAATATTTAAACCCTAAAATCCTAAACATATTTGAAGTACCAAAGTAAAAATCTATGGTTTTTTTGAGCTTTGGGCTATTTTGTATACCAAGAATATATGTTTTCCGCCCTTTTCTCAATTTTACAACATAAGACCACCTTTGGAAGTATGCCCAACCTTAACCACAACCCTAATATTTAAACCCTAAACATATTTGAAGTACCATAATAAAAATCTTGGGTTTTTTGGGGCTTTGGCCTATTTTATATATCAAAAATACATGTTTTGCGCCCTTTTTCTCAATTTTACAACATAAGCCCACCTTGGAAAGTATGCCCAACCTTAACCACAACCCTAATATTTAAACCCTAAAACCCTCAACATATTTTAAGTACCATAGTAAAAATCTTGGGTTTTTTGGAGCTTTGGCCTATTTTATATATCAAAAATACATGTTTTGCGCCATTTTTCTCAATTTTACAACATAAGCCCGCCTTGGGAAGTATGCCCAACCTTAACCACAACCCTAATATTTAGACCCTAAAACCATAAACATATTTTAAAGACCCTAGTAAAAATCTTGGGTTTTTTGGAGCTTTGGGCTATTTTATATATCATAAATACATGTTTTGCTCCCTTTTCTCAAATTAACAACATATAGCCACCTTAGGAAGTATGCCCAACCTTGACCGCAACCCTAAGTTCTTAACTATAAAACCCTAAACATATTTTAAGAACCCTCGCAAAAATCTTGTGTTTTTTTTTTGGAGCTTTGGGCTATTTTATATATCAAAAATACATGTTTTGCGCCCTTTTTCTCCATTTAAAAACATAAGCCCACCTTGGGAAGTATGCCCAACCTTATCCGCAACCCTAAGTTTTAAACACTAAAACCCTAAACATATTTTAAGTACCCTGGCCAAAATCTTGTGTTTTCTTTGGAGCTTTGGGCTATTTTATATATCAAAAATACATGTTTTGCACCCTTTTTCTCAATTTTACAACATAAGCCCACCTTGCGAAGTATGCCCAACCTTAACCACAACCCTAATATTTAAACCCTAAAACCCTAAACATATTTTAAGTACCCTAGTAAAAATCTTGGGTTTTTTCGGAGCTTTGGCCTATTTTATATATCAAAAATACATGTTTTGCGCCCTTTTTCTCAATTTTACAACATAAGCCCACCTTGTGAAGTATGCCCAACCTTAACCACAACCCTAATATTTAAACCCTAAAACCCTAAACATATTTTAAGTACCATAGTAAAAATCTTGTGTTTTTTTGGAGCTTTAAGCTATTTTATATATCAAAAATACATGTTTTGCTCCATTTTTCTCAATTTTACAACATAAGCCCACCTTGGGAAGTATGCCCAACCTTAACCACAACCCTAATATTTAGACCCTAAAACCATAAACATATTTTAAAGACCCTAGTAAAAATCTTGGGTTTTTTGGAGCTTTGGGCTATTTTATATATCATAAATACATGTTTTGCTCCCTTTTCTCAAATTAACAACATATAGCCACCTTAGGAAGTATGCCCAACCTTGACCGCAACTCTAAGTTCTTAACTATAAAACCCTAAACCTATTTTAAGAACCCTCGCAAAAATTTTGTGTTTTTTTTTTGGAGCTTTGGGCTATTTTATATATCAAAAATACATGTTTTGCGCCCTTTTTCTCCATTTAACAACATAAGCCCACCTTGGGAAGTATGCCCAACCTTATCCGCAACCCTAAGTTTTAAACACTAAAACCCTAAACATATTTTAAGTACCCTGGCCAAAATGTTGTGTTTTTTTTGGAGCTTTGGGCAATTTTATATATCAAAATTACATGTTTTTCGTCGTTTTCTCAATTTTACTACACAAGTCCACCTAGGGAAGTATGCCCAACTTTAACCGCAACCCAAAATTTTAAACCCTAAAACCCTAAACATATTTTAAGTACCCTAGCCAAAATCCTTGGTTTTGTTTGGAGCTTTGGGCTATTTTATGTATCAAAAATATATGTTTTGCGCCGTTTTCTCAATTTTACAACATAAGACCACCTTGGGAAGTATGCCCAACATTAACCAGAACCCTAATATTTAAACCCTAAAACCCTAAACATATTTGAAGTACAAAAGTAAAAATCTATGGTTTTTTTGAGCTTTGGGCTATTTTATATACCAACAATATATGTTTTGCTCCATTTTCTCAATTTTACAACATAAGCCCACCTTGCGAAGTATGCCCAACCTTAACCACAACCCTTATATTTAAACCCTAAAACCCTAAACATATTTTAAGTACCCTGGTAAAAATCTTGGGTTTTTTGGAGCTTTGAGCTATTTTATATATCAAAAATACATGTTTTGCGCCCTTTTTCTCAATTTTACAACATAAGCCCACCTTGGGAAGTATGCCCAACCTTATCCGCAACCCTAAGTTTAAAACACTAAAAACCTAAACATATTTTAAGTACCCTGGCCAAAATCTTGTGTTTTTTTTTGGAGCTTTGAGCTATTTTATATATCAAAATTACATGTTTTGCGCCCTTTTCTCAATTGTACAACATAAGCCCACCTTGGAAAGTACGCCCAACCTTATCCGCAACCCTAAGTTGTAAACACTAAAACCCTAAACATATTTTAAGTACCCTGGCCAAAATCTTGTGTTTTTTTTCGAGATTAGGGATATTTTATATATCAAAAAGACATGTTTTGCCCCCTTTTCTCAATTTTTCAACATAAGGCCACCTTGGGAAGTATGCCCAACCTTAACTACAACACTAATATTTAAACCCTAAAACCCTAAACATATTATAAGTACCCTAGCCAAAATCTTGTGTTTTTTTGGAGCTTTGGGCTATTTTATATATCAAAAATACATGTTTTGCTCCCCTTTTCTCAATTTTACAACATAACCTCACCTTGCGAAGTATGCCCAACCTTAACCACAACCCTAATATTTAAACCCTAATACCCTAAACATATTTGAAGTACCCTGGTAAAAATCTTGGGTTTTTTGGAGCTTTGGGCTATTTTATATATCAAAAATACATGTTTTGCACCATTTTCTCAATTTTACAACATAAGCCCACCTAGGGAAGTATGCCCAACCTTAACCACAACCCTAATACTTAAACCCTAAAACACTAAACATATTTTAAGTACCCTAGTAAAAATATTTGGTTTTTTGGAGCTTTGGGCTATTTTATATATCAGAAATACATGTTTTGCGTCATTTTCCCAATTTTACTACACAAGCCCACCTAGGGAAGTATGCACAACTTTAACCGCAACCCAAAATTTTGAACCCTAAAACCCTAAACATATTTTAAGTACGCTAGCCAAAATTCTGGGTTTTTTTTGGAGCTTTGGGCTATTTTATGTATCGAAAATATATGTTTTGCGCCGTTTTCTCAATTTTACAACATAAGAACACCTTGGAAAGTATGCCCAACCTTAACCACAACCCTAATATTTAAACCCTAAAACCCTAAACATATTTTAAGTACCCTAGTAAAAATCTTGGGTTTTTTCGGAGCTTTGGCCTATTTTATATATCAAAAATACATGTTTTGCGCCCTTTTTCTCAATTTTACAACATAAGCCCACCTTGGGTAGTATGCCCAACCTTAACCACAACCCTAATATTTAAACCCTAAAACCCTAAACATATTTTAAGTACCATAGTAAAAATCTTGTGTTTTTTTGGAGCTTTAAGCTATTTTATATATCAAAAATACATGTTTTGCTCCATTTTTCTCAATTTTACAACATAAGCCCACCTTGGGAAGTATGCCCAACCTTAACCACAACCCTAATATTTAGACCCTAAAACCATAAACATATTTTAAAGACCCTAGTAAAAATCTTGGGTTTTTTGGAGCTTTGGGCTATTTTATATATCATAAATACATGTTTTGCTCCCTTTTCTCAAATTAACAACATATAGCCACCTTAGGAAGTATGCCCAACCTTGACCGCAACCCTAAGTTCTTAACTATAAAACCCTAAACCTATTTTAAGAACCCTCGCAAAAATCTTGTGTTTTTTTTTTGGAGCTTTGGGCTATTTTATATATCAAAAATACATGTTTTGCGCCCTTTTTCTCCATTTAAAAACATAAGCCCACCTTGGGAAGTATGCCCAACCTTATCCGCAACCCTAAGTTTTAAACACTAAAACCCTAAACATATTTTAAGTACCCTGGCCAAAATGTTGTGTTTTTTTTGGAGCTTTGGGCTATTTTATATATCAAAAATACATGTTTTTCGTCGTTTTCTCAATTTTACTACACAAGTCCACCTAGGGAAGTATGCCCAACTTTAACCGCAACCCAAAATTTTAAACCCTAAAACCCTAAACATATTTTAAGTACCCTAGCCAAAATCCTGGGTTTTGTTTGGAGCTTTGGGCTATTTTATGTATCAAAAATATATGTTTTGCGCCGTTTTCTCAATTTTACAACATAAGACCACCTTGGGAAGTATGCCCAACATTAACCAGAACCCTAATATTTAAACCCTAAAACCCTAAACATATTTGAAGTACAAAAGTAAAAATCTATGGTTTTTTTGAGCTTTGGGCTATTTTATATACCAACAATATATGTTTTGCTCCATTTTCTCAATTTTACAACATAAGCCCACCTTGCGAAGTATGCCCAACCTTAACCACAACCCTTATATTTAAACCCTAAAACCCTAAACATATTTTAAGTACCCTGGTAAAAATCTTGGGTTTTTTGGAGCTTTGAGCTATTTTATATATCAAAAATACATGTTTTGCGCCCTTTTTCTCAATTTTACAACATAAGCCCACGTTGGGAAGTATGCCCAACCTTATCCGCAACCCTAAGTTTAAAACACTAAAAACCTAAACATATTTTAAGTACCCTGGCCAAAATCTTGTCTTTTTTTTTGGAGCTTTGAGCTATTTTATATATCAAAATTACATGTTTTGCGCCCTTTTCTCAATTGTACAACATAAGCCCACCTTGGAAAGTACGCCCAACCTTATCCGCAACCCTAAATTGTAAACACTAAAACCCTAAACATATTTTAAGTACCCTGGCCAAAATCTTGTGTTTTTTTTGGAGATTAGGGATATTTTATATATCAAAAAGACATGTTTTGCCCCCTTTTCTCAATTTTTCAACATAAGGCCACCTTGGGAAGTATGCCGAACCTTAACTACAACACTAATATTTAAACCCTAAAACCCTAAACATATTATAAGTACCCTAGCCAAAATCTTGTGTTTTTTTGGAGCTTTAGGCTATTTTATATATCAAAAATACATGTTTTGCTCCCCTTTTCTCAATTTTACAACATAACCTCACCTTGCGAAGTATGCCCAACCTTAACCACAACCCTAATATTTAAACCCTAATACCCTAAACATATTTGAAGTACCCTGGTAAAAATCATGGGTTTTTTGGAGCTTTGGGCTATTTTATATATCAAAAATACATGTTTTGCACCATTTTCTCAATTTTACAACATAAGCCCACCTAGGGAAGTATGCCCAACCTTAACCACAACCCTAATACTTAAACCCTAAAACACTAAACATATTTTAAGTACCCTAGTAAAAATATTTGGTTTTTTGGAGCTTTGGGCTATTTTATATATCAGAAATACATGTTTTGCGTCATTTTCCCAATTTTACTACACAAGCCCACCTAGGGAAGTATGCACAACTTTAACCGCAACCCAAAATTTTGAACCCTAAAACCCTAAACATATTTTAAGTACGCTAGCCAAAATTCTGGGTTTTTTTTGGAGCTTTGGGCTATTTTATGTATCGAAAATATATGTTTTGCGCCGTTTTCTCAATTTTACAACATAAGAACACCTTGGAAAGTATGCCCAACCTTAACCACAACACTAATGTTTAAACCCTAAAACCTAAACATATTTTAAGTACCATAGTAAAGCTCTTGGGGTTTTTGGAGCTTTGGGCTATTTTATATATCAAAAATACATGTTTTGCGCCCTTTTCTCAATTTTACAACATAATGCCACCTTGGGAAGTATGCCCATCATTAACCACAACCCTAATATTTAAAACCTAAAACCCTAAACATATTTGAAGTACCAAAGTAAGAATCTATGGGTTTTTTTGAGCTTTGGGCTATTTTATATACCAACAATATATGTTTTGCTCCCTTTTCTCAATTTTACAACATAAGACCACCTTTGGAAGTATGCCCAACCTTAACCACAACCCTAATATTTAAACCCTAAAACCCTAAACATATTTTAAGTACCATAGTAAAAATCTTGGGTTTTTTGGAGCTTTGGGCTATTTTATATATCAAAAATACATGTTTTGCGCCCTTTTTCTCAATTTTACAACATAAGCCCACCTTGGGAAGTATGCCCAACCTTATCCGCAACCCTAAGTTTAAAACACTAAAAACCTAAACATATTTTAAGTACCCTGGCCAAAATCTTGTGTTTTTTTTTTTCAGCTTTGAGCTATTTTATATATCAAAAATACATGTTTTGCGCCCTTTTCTCAATTTTACAACATATGCCCACCTTGCGAAGTACGCCCAACCTTATCCGCAACCCTAAGTTTTAAACACTAAAACCATAAACATATTTTAAGTACCCTGGCAAAAATCTTGTGTTTTTTTTTTTGTAGATTAGGGATATTTTATATATCAGAAAGACATGTTTTGCCCCCTTTTCTTAATTTTACAACATAAGGCCACCTTGGGAAGTATGCCCAACCTTAACCACAACACTAATATTTAAACCCTAAAACCCTAAACATATTATAAGTACCCTACCCAAAATCTTGTGTTTTTTTGGAGCTTTGGGCTATTTTATATATCGAAAATACATATTTTGCTCCCCTTTTCTCAATTTTACAACATAACCCCACCTTGCGAAGTATGCCCAACCTTAACCACCACCCTAATATTTAAACCCTAAAACCCTAAACATATTTGAAGTACCCTGGTAAAAATCTTGGGTTTTTTGGAGCTTTGGGCTATTTTATATATCAAAAATACTTGTTTTGCACCATTTTCTCAATTTTACAACATAAGCCCACCTAGGGAAGTATGCCCAACCTTAACCACAACCCTAATACTTAAACCCTAAAACCCTAAACATATTTTAAGTACCCTAGTAAAAATATTTGGATTTTTGGAGCTTTGGGCTATTTTATATATCAGAAATACATGTTTTGCGTCATTTTCCCAATTTTACTACACAAGCCCACCTAGGGAAGTATGCCCAACTTTAACCGCAACCCAAAATTTTAAACCCTAAAACCCTAAACATATTTTAAGTACGCTAGCCAAAATTCTGGGTTTTTTTAGGAGCTTTGGGCTATTTTATGTATAAAAATATATGTTTTGCGCCGTTTTCTCAATTTTACAAAATAAGGCCACCTTGGGAAGTATGCCCAACCTTAACCACAACCATAATATTAAACCCTAAAACCCTAAACATATTTTAAGTACCATAGTAAAACTCTTGGGGTTTTTGGAGCTTTGGGCTATTTTATATATCAAAAATACATGTTTTGCGCCATTTTCTCAATTTTACAACATAATGCCACCTTGGAAAGTATGCCCAACATTAACCACAACCCTAATATTTAAACCCTAAAACCCTAAACATATTTGAAGTACCAAAGTAAAAATCTATGGGTTTTTTGAGCTTTGGGCTATTTTATCTACCAACAATATATGTTTTGCTCCCTTTTCTCAATTTTACAACATAAGACCACCTTTGGAAGTATGCCCAACCTTAACCACAACCCTAATTTTTAAACCCTAAAACCCTAAACATATTTTAAGTACCCTGGCCAAAATCATGTGTTTTTTTTGGAGCTTTGGGCTATTTTATATATCAAAAATACATGTTTTGCACCTTTTTAATCAATTTTACAACATAAGCCCACCTTGCGAAGTATGCCCAACCTTAACCACAACCCTAATATTTAAACCCTAAAACCCTAAACATATTTTAAGTATCCTAGTAAAAATCTTGGGTTTCTTTGGAGCTTTGGGCTATTTTATATATCAAAAATACATGCTTTGCGCCCTTTTTCTCAATTTAACAACATAAGCCCACCTTGGGAAGTATGCCCAACCTTATCCGCAACCCTATGTTTTAAACACTAAAACCCTAAACATATTTTAAGTACCCTGGCCAAAATCTTGTGTTTTTTTTGGAGCTTTGGGCTATTTTGTATATCAAAAATACATGTTTTGCGCCTTTTTCTCAATTTGATAACATGAGCCCACCTTGGAAAGTACGCCCAACCTTATCCGCAACCCTAAGTTTTAAACACTAAAACCCTAAACATATTTTAAGTACCCTGGCTAAAATCTTGTGTTTTTTTGGAGCTTTGGGCTATTTTATATATCAAAAATACATGTTTTGCACCCTTTTTCTCAATTTTACAACATAAGCCCACCTTGGGAAGTATGCCCAACCTTAACCACAACCCTAATATTTAAACCCTAAAACCCTAAACATATTTGAAGTACCCTGGTAAAAATCTTGTGTTTTTTGGAGCTTTGGGCTATTTTATATATCAGAAATACATGTTTTGCGTCATTTTCTCAATTTTACTACACAAGCCCACCTAGGGAAGTATTCCCAACTTTAAACCCTAAAAACCTAATCATATTTTAAGTACCCTAGCTAAAATCCTGGGTTTTTTTTGGAGCTTTGGGCTATTTTATGTATCAAAAATATATGTTTTGCGCCGTTTTCTCAATTTTACAACATAAGACCACCTTGGGAAGTATGCCCAACCTTAACCACAACCCTAATATTAAACCCTAAAACCCTAAATATATTTTATGTACCATAGTAAAACTCTTGGGGTTTTTGGAGCTTTGGGTTATTTTATATATCAAAAATACATGTTTTGCGCCCTTTTCTCATTTTTACAACATAAGGCCATCTTGGGAAGTATGCCCAACATTAACCACAACCCTAATATTTAAACCCTAAAACCCTAAACATATTTGAAGTACCAAAGTAAGAATCTATGGTTTTTTTGAGCTTTGGGCTATTTTATATACCAAGAATATATGTTTTGCCCCCTTTTCTCAATTTTACAAAATATAGCCACCTTTGGAAGTATGCCCTACCTTAACCGCAACCTTAAGTTTTGAACTATAAAACCCTAAACATATTTTAAGTACCCTGGCCAAAATCATGTGTTTTTTTTGGAGCTTTGGGCTATTTTATATATCAAAAATACATGTTTTGCACCTTTTTAATCAATTTTACAACATAAGCCCACCTTGCGAAGTATGCCCAACCTTAACCACAACCCTAATATTTAAACCCTAAAACCCTAAACATATTTTAAGTATCCTAGTAAAAATCTTGGGTTTCTTTGGAGCTTTGGGCTATTTTATATATCAAAAATACATGCTTTGCGCCCTTTTTCTCAATTTAACAACATAAGCCCACCTTGGGAAGTATGCCCAACCTTATCCGCAACCCTATGTTTTAAACACTAAAACCCTAAACATATTTTAAGTACCCTGGCAAAAATCTTGTGTTTTTTTTGGAGCTTTGGGCTATTTTGTATATCAAAAATACATGTTTTGCGCCTTTTTCTCAATTTTACAACATGAGCCCACCTTGGAAAGTACGCCCAACCTTATCCGCAACCCTAAGTTTTAAACACTAAAACCCTAAACATATTTTAAGTACCCTGGCTAAAATCTTGTGTTTTTTTGGAGCTTTGGGCTATTTTATATATCAAAAATACATGTTTTGCACCATTTTTCTCAATTTTACAACATAAGCCCACCTTGGGAAGTATGCCCAACCTTAACCACAACCCTAATAATTAAACCCTAAAACCCTAAAAATATTTTAAGTACCCTGGTAAGAATCTTTGGTTTTTTGGAGCTTTGGTCTATTTTATATATCAAAAATACATGATTTGCCCCCTTTTTCTCAATTTTAGAACATAAGCCCACCTTGGGAAGTATGCCCAACCTTATCTGCAACCCTAAGTTTAAAACACTAAAAACCTAAACATATTTTAAGTACCCTGGCCAAAATCTTGTGTTTTGTTTGGAGCTTTGGGCAATTTTATATATCAAAAATACATGTTTTGCGCCCTTTTCTCAATTTTACAACATAAGCCCACCTTGGGAAGTACGCCCAACCTTATCCGCAACCCTAAGTTTTAAACACTAAAACCCTAAACATATTTTAAGTACCCTGGCCAAAATCATGTGTTTTTTTTGGAGATTTGGGATATTTTGTATATCAAAAAGACATCTTTTGCCCCCTTTTCTCAATTCTACAACATAAGGCCACCTTGGGAAGTATGCCCAACCTTAACCACAAAACTAATGTTTAAACCCTAAAACCCTAAACAAATTATAAGTACCCTGGCCAAAATCTTGTGTTTTTTTAGAGCTTTGTGCTATTTTATATATCAAAAATACATGTTTTGCTCCCCTTTTCTCAATTTTACAACATAAACCCACCTTGCAAAGTATGCCCAACCTTAACCACAACCCTAATATTTAAACCCTAAAACCCTAAACATATTTGAAGTACCCTGGTAAAAATCTTGGGTTTTTTGGAGCTTTGGGCTATTTTATATATCAAAAATACATGTTTTGCACCATTTTCTCAATTTTACAACATAAGCCCACCTAGGGAAGTATGCCCAACCTTAACCACAACCCTAATACTTAAACCCTAAAACCCTAAACAAATTTTAAGTACCATACTAAAAATCTTTGGTTTTTGGAGCTTTGGGCTATTTTATATATCAGAAATACATGTTTTGCGTCATTTTCCCAATTTTACTACACAAGCCCACCTAGGGAAGTATTCCCAACTTTAACCGCAACCCAAAATGTTAAACCCTAAAAACCTAATCATATTTTAAGTACCCTAGCCAAAATCCTGGGTTTTGTTTGGAGCTTTGGGCTATTTTATGTATCAAAAATATATGTTTTGCGCCGTTTTCTCAATTTTACAACTTAGGACCACCTTAGGAAGTATGCCCAACCTTAACCACAACCCTAATATTAAACCCTAAAACCCTAAACATATTTTATGTACCATAGTAAAAATCTTGGGGTTTTTGGAGCTTTGGACTAGTTTATATATCAAAAATACATGTTTTGCGCCATTTTTCTCAATTTTACAACATAAGCCCGCCTTGGGAAGTATGCCCAACCTTAACCACAACCCTAATATTTAACCCTAAAACTAAAAACATATTTTAAAGACCCTAGTAAAAATCTTGGGTTGTTTGGAGCTTTGGGCTATTTTATATATCATAAATACATGTTTTGCGCCCTTTTTTCAAATTAACAACATATAGCCACCTTAGGAAGTATGCCCAACCTTGACCGCAACCCTAAGTTTTTAACTATAAAACCCTAAACATATTTTAAGAACCCTGGCAAAAATCTTTTTTTTTTTTTTTTTTGGAGCTTTGGGCTATTTTATATATCAAAAATTCATGTTTTGCGCCCTTTTTCTCCATTTAACAACATAAGCCCACCTTGGGAAGTATGCCCAACCTTATCAGCAACCCTAAGTTTTAAACACTAAAACCCTAAACATATTTTAAGTACCCTGGCCAAAATCTTGTGTTTTTTTTGGAGCTTTGGGCTATTTTATATATCAAATATACATGTTTTGCGCCCTTTTCTCAATTTTACAACATGAGCCCACCTTGGAAAGTACGCCCAACCTTATCCGCAACCCTAAGTTTTAAACACTAAAACCCTAAACATATTTTAAGTACCCTGACTTAAATCTTGTATTTGTTTTGGAGCTTTGGGATATTTTATATATCCAAAAGACATGTTTTGTCCCCTTTTCTCAATTTTACAACATAAGGCCACCTTGGGAAGTATGCCCAACCTTAACCACAACACTAATATTTAAACCCTAAAACCCTAAACATATTTTAAGTACCATAGTAAAAATCTTGGGTTTTTTGGGGCTTTGGCCTATTTTATATATCAAAAATACATGTTTTGCGCCATTTTTCTCAATTTTACAACATAAGCCCACCTTGGAAAGTATGCCCAACCTTAACCACAATCCTAATATTTAAACCCTAAAACCCTAAACATATTTTAAGTACCATAGTAAAAATCTTGTGTTTTTTTGGAGCTTTGTGCTATTTTATATATCAAAAATACATGTTTTGCTCCCTTTTTCCCAATTTTACAACATAAGCCCACCTTGCGAAGTATGCCCAACCTTAACCACAACCCTTATATTTAAACCCTAAAACCCTAAACATATTTTAAGTACCCTGGTAAAAATCTTTGGTTTTTCGGAGCTTTGGGCTATTTTATATATCAAAAATACATGTTTTGCACCATTTTCTCAATTTTACAACATAAGCCCACCTTGGAAGTATGCCCAACCTTAACCACAACCGTAATATTAAACCCTAAAACCCTAAACATATTTTAAGTACCATAGTAAAAATCTTGTGTTTTTTTGGAGCTTTGTGCTATTTTATATATCAAAAATACATGTTTTGCTCCCTTTTTCTCAATTTTACAACATAAGCCCACCTTGCGAAGTATGCCCAACCTTAACCACAACCCTTATATTTAAACCCTAAAACCCTAAACATATTTTAAGTACCCTGGTAAAAATCTTGGGTTTTTTGGAGCTTTGGGCTATTTTATATATCAAAAATACATGTTTTGCACCATTTTCTCAATTTTACAACATAAGCCCACCTTGGGAAGTATGCCCAACCTTAACCACAACCCTAATATTAAACCCTAAAACCCTAAACATATTTTAAGTACCATAGTAAAACTCTTTGGGTTTTTGGAGCTTTGGGCTATTTTATATATCAAAAATATATGTTTTGCGCCCTTTTCTCAATTTCACAACATAAGGCCACCTTGGGAAGTATGCCCAACATTAACCACAACCCTAATATTTAAACCCTAAAACCCTAAACATATTTGAAGTACCAAAGCAAAAATCTATGGTTTTTTTTAACTTTGGGCTATTTTATATACCAAGAATATATGTTTTGCGCCCTTTTCTCAATTTTACAACATAAGACCACCTTTGGAAGTATGCCCAACCTTAACCATGTAAACCCCCTATTTTATGTTTTATGCAAATTTTAATTTGGAATTAAAAGTAATTGGGTATAAGTCCCTGGACCAAGGGTTTAAGCATAATTACTATAAAGTAGTGGACTATGGTTTAAATAACCCAAACTTGGAGAAAACAACCCACGAACAGTTTGTGCTTATGAAGTTCGGAAACACGATCAGATCAGATTCGGATTCATTAATAACCGTTAGATCAGCCGACTTAATCACTATTATATAGAGATTTAATCAAGGGTTTTGTTTGCTTTGTTTAAAGAAAAAAAGGTTTGCGATAAACAGCGAGAGAGATCGAGAGTGGCGGCGACAACTCAATCGATCGATCGAGCGAGAGAGAGAAAGAGATCGAGAGTGGCGGCGATCAGAATTGTTGGAAGAAGAAGAAGTGAAGAAAGAGATTAAACCTTGCAGAATTTAGAAGCAGCAGTTGCGAGAAGCATTACAGAACCTGGATCTTAGAAAATAGGAAGAAGAAGAACAGTGGAACAGGTGAGTGGACTGTATTTTGTTAAATTAGTTTAAATTGATTAAACTATATGATTAGGACTTTAGTGGTGGGGTATATGGATATGTTTGCTGTTGGTTAATATGAAGAAATGGTTTGAATGCATCTGCTGGTTAGGTGGGGTGAATTAGAATTTTATTTTTTTTTTTATTTGATTTGTATGGTTTGAGTACACTGTTGATAATATGGAAATTATAAGAGAAGGTAAATGGTAGTACTGTACATGTATCCAAATTGTCGAGTTTTCGAGATCGCTTTTGGATTAGTATTCATATATATGTGGACTAGAAATATATACACCGAAAAATATAATTTTAATGAAACTGGGGTTAAAGAAAGTTATATAGTTTTATGGATACAGTAAATATTATTTGCTGAATGTATTTTGTTTCTGGCTGTATAGTAGATAGTATTTTTATTTTGAAAGAAATATAAAATGTGTTAATATTAAATTCGAGGAAATTATTGTTGAATGCCTTGGAATGGCTATATATACCATGGACGGTACTTGATTAATTTGGAAAATGCGAAAGGAATACAATAATGAATTTGATGTGAAATTTATAATCGAGTGTTACTTGATTGATTGGTAGTTTAGATGTTTGATAGTCGCCCAACCATTAGTACATTTGCCGCACCTGTGGAATAGGATTAAAAAGATTAGATATCACCCTAGACGGCTTAGCCTGCGGGTTGACACTTGGAATATATTTTTATTGGGTATTTCCTAGACGGCTTAGCCTGCGGAACTGACCCTACAGACCTTCATAGCCTTCGGGGTTGGTCTGGGCGCCACTTTAGAAAACTCAAGGGAGCTAGTAGAGGCCATGAGTTAGGCATACGTCGAGGCTAGCCAAAGCTTGCAGGTGAGCACCCACTTGGGTTTTGGTTTCCGCGTAGAGGGTCTTAACCATGGTCAAGGCACACTGGTGTAGTGTGGGTATGGCAAATATGTGGAGTGCATCCTGTGGGAGGTGTACTAGTGATTGGGTATAGGTTGTGAAGTGTTGTTTGAGTGTAATGATTGATTTGCAGTGATTGAGATATAGTGTCGAGACTTGAGATGCCATGAATTATATATTATTGTACTAACACAGTTTTGTAGGAGGATAGGTCAATTAACATTTCTTGCAGGGCTCGACCTATCCTAATAGGAGGTGCAGCTCAGGTAATGTATCACTATAATATATGATATTTATTTAGTAAACGAGAGAAATATAGAAAGACCGCGGAGTCTGTTATTTTATTGTTTTTAGGAATGGAGTTCCCTACCCTTGTCCACTCATACCAGCATAATTTGCTGACCCATGTTGCTTGTTTTGCACGTGGGTACGTATCCTTATGGAGCGTAGGCGGAGGAGAGCAGCCAGTTGAGTACGATCGGGAGCAACATCAGGAGGCTCGTGTAGATCCAGTTGTTCGAGAGGGAGTTTGAGATTCGCAGGAGTTACCTTTCACAGTAGGTTTAGTTCTTTGATTCGTTGTCAGTTGATTACTCAAGTTTATTTCATTTGTTGGATTAATGTTGATTTGGGAAAGACAATACCTCAGTAGAAGTTGTTGAATTTTATTATTGGAGTTGTGTAATTTGATATTTGGAGTTTTTGGATTATATATGGAAGTTATTGGGAGTTCCAATTATTTGTGTTGAAGTATTTGTCTTTAATGGTTATGGATTTTTACCTTGTGCAAATGTTTATTTAGATTACTGTCTTGATCCTTTTTCCTTTTATTGGCTTATTGAGGGTAATTTTGTAAATTCTCTCTTTTTGCCAATTTTTGGAAATTAGGGTCGTGACAGTTTTCTTGGTATCAGAGCGCTTGGTTAACTTAGGCCGAGAAGGTCTAGGTGATCCTCGGAATGTGGAATGGGTGATAAGTTTGAAGGAGTTGGGTGATTATCTAATAATAATAATTTAATCTTTTGAATGAAGGTTATGGCGGGAAGAGGACGTGGTCAAGTCTATAAGTTGACTCAGGACCAGATGAATCAGCTGTTGCTAGCAGTTGCAGGCAACAATGGGGGTAATGGTGACCCATTTGCTAAGAGGAACAAAGACTTCCTCAATCTGGGTGGTATCAAATTCGATGGTAAGGGAGACGGGAAAGCTGCAGTGTTATGGCTCCGTCAGACAGAAGCCGTGTTTGCAAAGATGGTGTTGACTGAAGTTCAGAAGCAGGAGCTCGCTTCCCATCAGTTGGAGGGTGGAGCATTACTTTGGTGGGACGCTTTGAAGGTCGGGTTTGACCTCACCACTCTGACTTGGGAGGAGTTCAGGAATACTTTTGAGGGGAGATACCTTTCGAGTGCTTACAGAGATCGATTAGTGGATGAATTTCTGAATCTGCGACAGGATGCTATGACCGTAGCAGAGTATACAAATCAATTCAATGAGTTGTCCATGTTTGCTCCACACATGGTGGATACAGTCGAGAAGAGAAATCATCGTTTCATTAAGGGCCTAGGGCACTATGTGGCGAAGCAACTGATTCCATTTGAGCACGAGCCATTTGATAGAGTCTTGAATCTCGCAATGAAGTATGAAGAGAAGGAACAGGAGTTTAGAACTGAGAAGAGCAAAAAGACAGGTGATAACTTCAGAGACAGGAACAGACACAAGCCTTATGATCCTAACTTCAGGGGTCGACGTTATGACAACAACCCAGGGAGGAACCAGGGTTACAACAGGCCACCGGGAGATAACCAGGGTTTCAGACACCGTGGTGGGTATGGGCGTGGTGACAACCGAGTTAGAGCAGGAGCACCACCACCAGCACCAGCACCAGGGCAACCTGCCCCAGGTTTGCCGTATAGGCCAGCACCTTTACAGTTACCAGCGCCAGGAGCATTAGCAGGGCCGATCAGGGGTAACTGTTGGAACTGTGGAGGACCAGGACATCGTTCTGCTGAGTGTCGTCGACCAGTGAACAACAACCAGGGAAGGCCAGCATATCAGCCGAACCGAGGGAGAGCCTTTGCTGTTTTGCCCGCATTTCAGGAATTGGAAGGTACTTTTGATTGTTCTCAATTTAAATTCCGAGTGTTATTTGATTCTGGTGCATCGCATTCATTTATTGCTAAGCAATTAGTAGACAAGTATCAGATTGCGACTACACCTTTACCTCAACCTTTATATCTTCGGACACCTATGGGGGGGTCGACTTGTTTGTTTTACCAGTGTAAGAACTTTGTTCTGACATTCATGGGTAGACAGTTTGTTATTGACCTGGTTGTTTTAGATTTTGAGGGCTATCAGTTTATTTTGGGTTTTGATTGGTTGAGTCACTATCATGTTATTTTGGATTGTGCTGGAAGGAGAGTTATAGTGGATACACCAGGTCTACCCACATTGGTACACAGTTGTGTTAGTAGGGATGATTCGATTATGTCCAGCTTTTTGATGTCTATGGTTGCTCAGTCGATCGATATTAGTGATGTGGCGATAGTTAAGGATTATCTAGATATGTTTGAGGAGATTCCGGGTTTACCACCTAAGAGAGAGGTGGAGTTCCGTATTGATTTGTTGCCAGGAACGGCACCTATTTCTAAGACTGCATACAGGATGGCGCCTAAGCAGTTGGAAGAGATGAAGACCCAGTTGGAGGAGTTGCTTAAGAAGGGGTATGTGACATTTGATGTTTTATTTGATTTAGTTTATTCTTTTGGTGTATATGTGTGAGCCTTTTGAGGTGTGTATTGCAATTCTCCATGGGGAGCTCCAGCTATCTTTGTCTCTAAGAAGGATGGGACTTTGAGGATGTGCATTGATTACCGTGAGTTGAACAATGTGACAATTAAGAACAAATATCCACTACCGAGAATAGATGATTTGCTTGATCAGTTGAAAGGAGCAGCCGTGTTTTCTTAGTTTGATTTGAGGACGGGTTACCATCAGATGGGTGTAGAGGAGAAGACTATACCACTGACTGCTTTCAGAACTCGATATGGATTGTATGAGTTTCCAGTAATGCCTTTTGGGTTGACTAATGCTCCAGCATTTTTCATGGATTTGATGAACCGGATTTTTAGGCCTTATCTTGATAAGTTTGTGATCGTATTCATTGATGATATTTTGGTGTATTCTAAGGATGCTCAGGAGCATGCGAAACATTTGAAAACAGTGTTGCAGATATTGAGAGATCACAAGCTATATGCTAAGTTTAGCAAATGTCATTTCTGGAAGAATGAGGTGCATTTCTTAGGTCACGTGATATCCAGAGAGGGTATTGCCGTTGACCCTGAGAAGGTTGCTGCAGTTAGGGATTGGAAACAGCCAACCAACCCTACAGAGATTCGAAGCTTTTTAGGATTAGCTGGATATTACCGTCGTTTCATTGAGAAGTTCTCACTCATAGCTGAGCCATTGACCAGACTTACGAGGAAGAATGTGAAGTTCTTGTGGACTGACGACTGCGAGAGAGCTTTTCAGGAACTTAAGCAGAGGTTGACTTCAGCGCCAGTGTTAGTTATACCGGTTAGAGGTGGCAAGCTTGTGGTATTCACAGATGCTAGTGGTATAGGACTTGGTTGTGTTTTGATGCAGGATGGGAGAGTGGTCTCTTATGCTTCTAGGCAGTTGAAGCAACATGAGCGAAAATATCCAGTGCACGATTTAGAATTGGCAGCTGTGGTGTTTGCTTTGAAGATTTGGCGTCACTACTTATATGGAGAGAAGTTTGATCTTTACACCGACCACAAGAGTCTGAAATACTTGTTCTCTCAGAAGGACTTGAACATGAGGCAACAGAGATGGATGGAGTTCATTAGCAGTTATGATTTTCAGATTCAGTATCAGCCTGGGAAGGGTAATGTAGTTGCAGATGCTTTGAGTAGGAAACATGCCACCGTTGCTATGATGATGATGGAGGAGTGGAAATCTCTGGAGACTATAGCGTCTCATGATGTGTACTTACAGCAGGGAGGTGAACAGGTCACCCTTTGTTCTATGGAGGTGAAACCTATGATGATTAGCTTGATTGTGTCCAAGCAACATGAGGACCCTTTCTTGCTCTGAAAGCTTGGGCAGTTAGTTGTGGATTTGTTAGATGATTGTCCCACAGAATGGTCAGTTGGTGTTGATGGAGGTTTGAGGTATAGAGATCGATTGTGTGTTCCTGATCAGGATGGTTTGAGGAAGAATGTTATGGATGAGGCACATCGTTCTCGTTTCACTATTCACCCTGGTGGAACGAAAATGTACAAAGACCTGAAGAGGACTTATTGGTGGGAAGGAATGAAGAGAGACGTTGGAGAGTATGTTTCTAGGTGTTTGACATGTCAGCGAGTGAAGGTCGATCATCAGAAGCCGTCAGGGTTACTTCAACCTTTGTCTATCCCTCAGTGGAAGTGGGAGCACATTTCCATGGATTTTATTGATGGTTTGCCTAGATCACGGGGAGGCAATGAATCCATTTGGGTTGTCGTCGATCGATTGACTAAGTCAGCTCATTTTCTTCCTATTTCTGTGAATAGAAATGCGGATAAGCTGGCAAAGAAGTATGTGAAGGAGATTGTCAGACTACATGGTGTTCCGGCTAGCATTGTTTCAGACAGGGATCCTATATTCACTTCCGAGTTCTGGAGTAGTTTTCAGCGTGCCATGGGTACGAAGCTTAATTTGAGTACTGCTTATCATCCCCAGACAGATGGATAGACTGAGCGGGTAAATCAGATCCTAGAGGATATGTTACGTGCTTGTGCACTCAGCTTTGGTGGAGAATGGGAGGAACATCTACCTTACGCGGAGTTTGCTTACAATAACAGTTTTCAGGCGAGTATTGGTATGGCACCATATGAGGCACTGTATGGTAGGCCATGTAGATCACCGGCTTGTTGGGCGGAGGTTGGTGATACTGCGATTCTTGGACCAGTGATAGTTCGCGAGACTACAGAGAAAGTAGATATCATTCGACAGAGATTGAAAACGGCTCAAAGCCGAATGAAGAGTTATGCAGATAATAGGAGGAAGCCACTCGAGTTTGCTGTAGGGCAGAAAGTGTTACTGAAGATATCCCCGATGCGTGGAGTTATGAGGTTTGGTAAGAAGGGCAAGCTGAGCCCCAGGTATGTGGGACCGTATGAGATCACTGACAGAGTTGGACCGTTGGCTTACAGGCTGGCATTGCCACCTGCCTTGGAAAAGATACATAATGTATTCCATGTTTCTATGTTGAGAATGTGGAAAGGAGATGATAAGGATGAAGAGGATGAAGGAGTAGACTACGCGCAGTTAGATATTTACGATCCAGAGCAGTTAGAAATTAATGAAGATGTTACCTACAGAGTGAGGCCAATTATTATCATTGATAGAGATGAGAAACGACTAAGGCGAAAGACATTGAAGCTGGTAAAAGTGCAGTGGAGTGATGATCCGAGCGATGTTACATGGGAGCTGGAGGACAAGGTGCGAGCTAAGCACCCGGAGTTGTTCGATTGATCTTTCTTCCAAATCTCGAGGCCGAGATTTCTTTTGAGGTGTGTATGAATGTAAACCCCCTCTTTTATGCTTTATGCTAATTTTAATTTGGAATTAAAAGTAATTGGGTATAAGTCCCTGGACCAAGGGTTTAAGCATAATTACTATAAAGTAGTGGACTATGGCTTAAATAACCCAAACTTGGAGAAAACAACCCACGAACAGTTTGTGCTTATGAAGTTCGGAAACACGATCAGATCAGATTCGGATTCATTAATAACCGTTAGATCAGCCGACTTAATCACTATTATATAGAGATTTAATCAAGGGTTTTGTTTGCTTAGTTTAAAGAAAAAAAGGTTTGCGATAAACAGCGGGAGAGATCGAGAGTGGCGGCGACAACTCAATCGATCGATCGAGCGAGAGAGAGAAAGAGATCGAGAGTGGCGGCGATCAGAATTGTTGAAAGAAGAAGAAGTGAAGAAAGAGATTAAACCTTGCAGAATTTAGAAGCAGCAGTTGCGAGAAGCATTGCAGAACCTGGAACTTAGAAAATAGGAAGAAGAAGAACAGTGGAACAGGTGAGTGGACTGTATTTTGTTAAATTAGTTTAAATTGATTAAACTATATGATTAGGACTTTAGTGGTGGGGTATATGGATATGTTTGCTGTTGGTTAATATGAAGAAATGGTTTGAATGCATCTGCTGGTTAGGTGGGGTGAATTAGAATTTTATTATTTTTTTTATTTGATTTGTATGGTTTGAGTACACTGTTGATAACATGGAAATTATAAGAGAAGGTAAATGGTAGTACTGTACATGTATCCAAATTGTCGAGTTTTCGAGATCGCTTTTGGATTAGTATTCATATATATGTGGACTAGAAATATATACACCGAAAAATATAATTTTAATGAAACTGGGGTTAAAGAAAGTTATATAGTTTTATGGATACAGTAAATATTATTTGCTGAATGTATTTTGTTTCTGGCTGTATAGTAGATAGTATTTTTATTTTGAAAGAAATATAAAATGTGTTAATATTAAATTCGAGGAAATTATTGTTGAATGCCTTGGAATGGCTATATATACCATGGACGGTACTTGATTAATTTGGAAAATGCGAAAGGAATACAATAATGAATTTGATGTGAAATTTATAATCGAGTGTTACTTGATTGATTGGTAGTTTAGATGTTTGATAGTCGCCCAACCATTAGTACATTTGCCGCACCTGTGGAATAGGATTAAAAAGATTAGATATCACCCTAGACGGCTTAGCCTGCGGGTTGACACTTGGAATATATTTTTATTGGGTATTTCCTAGACGGCTTAGCCTGCGGAACTGACCCTACAAACCTTCATAGCCTTCGGGGTTGGTCTGGGCGCCACTTTAGAAAGCTCAAGGGAGCTAGTAGAGGCCATGAGTTAGGCATACGTCGAGGCTAGCCAAAGCTTGCAGGTGAGCACCCACTTGGGTTTTGATTTCCGCGTAGAGGGTCTTAACCATGGTCAAGGCACACTGGTGCAGTGTGGGTATGGCAAATGTGTGGAGTGCATCCTGTGGGAGGTGTACTAGTGATTGGGTATAGGTTGTGAAGTGTTGTTTGAGTGTAATGATTGATTTGCAGTGATTGAGATATAGTGTCGAGACTTGAGATTCCATGAATTATATATTATTGTACTAACACAGTTTTGCAGGAGGATAGGTCAATTAACATTTCTTGCAGGGCTCGACCTATCCTAATAGGAGGTGCAGCTCAGGTAATGTATCACTATAATATATGATATTTATTTAGTAAACGAGAGAAATATAGAAAGACCGCGGAGTCTGTTATTTTATTGTTTTTCGGAATGGAGTTCCCTACCCTTGTCCACTCATACCAGCATAATTTGCTGACCCATGTTGCTTGTTTTGCACGTGGGTACGTATCCTTATGGAGCGTAGGCGGAGGAGAGCAGCCAGTTGAGTACGATCAGGAGCAACATCAGGAGGCTCGTGTAGATCCAGTTGTTCGAGAGGGAGTTTGAGATTCGCAAGAGTTACCTTTCACAGTAGGTTTAGTTCTTTGATTCGTTGTCAGTTGATTACTCAAGTTTATTTCATTTGTTGGATTATTGTTGATTTGGGAAAGACAATACCTCAGTAGAAGTTGTTGAATTTTATTATTGGAGTTGTGTAATTTGATATTTGGAGTTTTTGGATTATATATGGAAGTTATTGGGAGTTCCAATTATTTGTGTTGAAGTATTTGTCTTTAATGGTTATGGATTTTTACCTTGTGCAAATGTTTATTTAGATTACTGTCTTGATCCTTTTTCCTTTTATTGGCTTATTGAGGGTAATTTTGTAAATTCTCTCTTTTTGCCAATTTTTGGAAATTAGGGTCGTGACAAACCACAACCCTAATATTTAAACCCTAAAACCCTAAACATATTTTAAGTACCATAGTAAAAATCTTGGGTTTTTTGGAGCTTTGGCCTATTGTATATATCAAAAATACATGTTTTGCGCCCTTTTTCTCAATTTTACAACATAAGCCCACCTTGGGAAGTATGCCCAACCTTAACCACAACCCTAATATTTAAACCCTAAAACCATAAACATATTTTAAAGACCCTAGTAAAAATCGTGGGTTTTTTGGAGATTTGGGCTATTTTATATATCATAAATACATGTTTTGCGCCCTTTTCTCAAATTAACAACATATAGCCACCTTTGGAAGTATGCCCAACCATAACCGCAACCCTAAGTTTTTAACTATAAAACCCTAAACATATTTTAAGAACCCTATAAAAAATCTTGTTTTTTTTTTTTTGGAGCTTTGGGCTATTTTATATATCAAAAATACATGTTTTGCGCCCTTTTTCTCATTTAACAACATAAGCCCACCTTGGGAAGTATGCCCAACCTTATCCGCAACCCTAAGTTTTAAACACTAAAACCCTAAACATATTTTAAGTACCCTGGCCTAAATCTTGTGTTTTTTTTGGAGCTTTGGGCTATTTTATATATCAAAAATACATGTTTTGCGCCCTTTTCTCAATTTTACAACATGAGCCCACCTTGGAAAGTACGCCCAACCTTATCCGCAACCCTAAGTTTTAAACACTAAAACCTTAAACATATTTTAAGTACCCTGACTAAAATCTTGTATTTGTTTTGGAGCTTTGGGATATTTTATATATCCAAAAGACATGTTTTGTCCCCTTTTCTCAATTTTACAACATAAGGCCACCTTGGGAAGTATGCCCAACCTTAACCACAACACTAATATTTAAACCCTAAAACCCTAAACATATTATAAGTACCCTGGCCAAAATCTAGTGTTTTTTTGGAGCTTTGGGCTATTTTATATATCAAAAATACATGTTTTTCTCAATGTTAAAACAAAAGCACACCTTGCGAAGTATGCCCAATCTTAACCACAACCCTAATATTTAAACCCTAAAACCCTAAACATATTTTAAAGACCCTCGTAAAAATCTTGGGTTTTTTGGAGCTTTGGGCTATTTTATATATCATAAATACATATTTTGCGCCCTTTTTCTCCATTTAACAACATAAGCCCACCTTGGGAAGTATGCCCAACCTTATCCGCAACCCTAAGTTTTAAACAGTAAAACCCTAAACATATTTTGAGTACCCTGTCCAAAATCTTGTGTTTTGTTCGGAGCTTTGGGCTATTTTATATATCAAAAATACATGTTTTGCGCCCTTTTCTCAATTTTACAACATGAGCCCACCTTGGAAAGTACGCCCAACTTTATCCGCAACCCTTAGTTTTAAACAGTAAAACCCTAAACATGTTTGAAGTACCCTGGCTAAAATCTTGTATTTTTTTTAGAGCTTTGGGATATTTTATATATCAAAAAGACATGTTTTGCCCCATTTTCTCAATTTTACAACATAAGGCCACCTTGGGAAGTATGCCCAACATTAACCACAACCCTAATATTTAAACCCTAAAACCCTAAACATATTTCAAGTACCAAAGTAAAAATCTATGGTTTTTTTGAACTTTGGGCTATTTTATATAACAAGAATATATGTTTTGCGCCCTTTTCTCAATTTTACAACATAAGACCACCTTTGGAAGTATGCCCAACCTTAACCACAACCCTAATATTTAAACCCTAAAACCCTAAACATATTTTAAGTACCATAGTAAAAATCTTGGGTTTTTTGGAGCTTTGGCCTATTTTATATATCAAAAATACATGTTTTGCGCCCTTTTTCTCAATTTTACAACATAAGCCCACCTTGGGAAGTATGCCCAACCTTAACCACAACCCTAATATTTAAACCCTAAAACCATAAACATATTTTAAAGACCCTAGTAAAAATCGTGGGTTTTATGGAGCTTTGGGCTATTTCATATATCATAAATACATGTTTTGCGCCCTTTTCTCAAATTAACAACATATAGCCACCTTTGGAAGTATGCCCAACCATAACCGCAACCCTAAGTTCTTAACTATAAAACCCTAAACATATTATAAGTACCCTAGCCAAAATCTTGTGTTTTTTTGGAGCTTTGGGCTATTTTATATATCAAAAATACATGTTTTGCTCCCCTTTTCTCAATTTTACAACATAACCTCACCTTGCGAAGTATGCCCAACCTTAACCACAACCCTAATATTTAAACCCTAAAACCCTAAACATATTTTAAGTACCCTAGTAAAAATCTTGGGTTTTTTGGAGCTTTGGGCTATTTTATATATCAAAAATACATGTTTTGCGCCCTTTTTCTCCAATTAACAACATGAGCCCACCTTGGAAAGTACGCCCAACCTTATCCGCAACCCTAAGTTTTAAACACTAAAACCCTAACCATATTTTAAGTACCTGACTAAAATCTTATATTTTTTTTAACCACAACACTAATATTTAAACCCTAAAACCCCAAACATATTATAAGTACCCTGGCCAAAATCTAGTGTTTTTTTGGAGCTTTGGGCTATTTTATATATTAAAAATACATGTTTTGCTCCATTTTTCTCAATTTTACATCATAAGCCCACCTTGCGAAGTATGCACTACCTTAACCACAAGCCTAATATTTAAACTCTAAAACCCTAAACATATTTTAAGTACCCTGGTAAAAATCTTGGGTTTTTTGGAGCTTTGGGCTATTTTATATATCAAAAATACATGTTTTGCACCATTTTCTCAATTTTACAACATAAGCCCACCTTGAGAAATATGCCCAACCTTAACCACAACCCTAATATTAAACCCTAAAACCCTAAACATATTTTAAGTACCATAGTAAAACTCTTGGGGTTTTTGGAGCATTGGGCTATTTTAAATATCAAAAATACATGTTTTGCGCCCTTTTCTCAATTTTACAACAAAAGGCCACCTTGGGAAGTATGCCCAACATTAACCACAACCCTAATATTTAAACCCTAAAATCCTAAACATATTTGAAGTTCCAAAGTAAAAATCTATGGTTTTTTTGAGCTTTGGGCTATTTTGTATACCAAGAATATATGTTTTCCGCCCTTTTCTCAATTTTACAACATTAGACCACCTTTGGAAGTATGCCCAACCTTAACCACAACCCTAATATTTAAACCCTAAACATATTTGAAGTACCATAATAAAAATCTTGGGTTTTTTGGGGCTTTGGCCTATTTTATATATCAAAAATACATGTTTTGCGCCCTTTTTCTCAATTTTACAACATAAGCCCACCTTGGAAAGTATGCCCAACCTTAACCACAACCCTAATATTTAAACCCTAAAACCCTCAACATATTTTAAGTACCATAGTAAAAATCTTGGGTTTTTTGGAGCTTTGGCCTATTTTATATATCAAAAATACATGTTTTGCGCCATTTTTCTCAATTTTACAACATAAGCCCACCTTGGGAAGTATGCCCAACCTTAACCACAACCCTAATATTTAAACCCTAAAACTATAAACATATTTTAAAGACCCTAGTAAAAATCTTGGGTTTTTTGGAGCTTTGGGCTATTTTATATATCATAAATACATGTTTTGCTCCCTTTTCTCAAATTAACAACATATAGCCACCTTAGGAAGTATGCCCAACCTTGACCGCAACCCTAAGTTCTTAACTATAAAACCCTAAACATATTTTAAGAACCCTCGCAAAAATCTTGTGTTTTTTTTTTGGAGCTTTGGGCTATTTTATATATCAAAAATACATGTTTTGCGCCCTTTTTCTCCATTTAACAACATAAGCCCACCTTGGGAAGTATGCCCAACCTTATCCGCAACCCTAAGTTTTAAACACTAAAACCCTAAACATATTTTAAGTACCCTGGCCAAAATCTTGTGTTTTCTTTGGAGCTTTGGGCTATTTTATATATCAAAAATACATGTTTTGCACCCTTTTTCTCAATTTTACAACATAAGCCCACCTTGCGAAGTATGCCCAACCTTAACCACAACCCTAATATTTAAACCCTAAAACCCTAAACATATTTTAAGTACCCTAGTAAAAATCTTGGGTTTTTTCGGAGCTTTGGCCTATTTTATATATCAAAAATACATGTTTTGCGCCCTTTTTCTCAATTTTACAACATAAGCCCACCTTGGGAAGTATGCCCAACCTTAACCACAACCCTAATATTTAAACCCTAAAACCCTAAACATATTTTAAGTACCATAGTAAAAATCTTGTGTTTTTTTGGAGCTTTAAGCTATTTTATATATCAAAAATACATGTTTTGCTCCATTTTTCTCAATTTTACAACATAAGCCCACCTTGGGAAGTATGCCCAACCTTAACCACAACCCTAATATTTAGACCCTAAAACCATAAACATATTTTAAAGACCCTAGTAAAAATCTTGGGTTTTTTGGAGCTTTGGGCTATTTTATATATCATAAATACATGTTTTGCTCCCTTTTCTCAAATTAACAACATATAGCCACCTTAGGAAGTATGCCCAACCTTGACCGCAACCCTAAGTTCTTAACTATAAAACCCTAAACCTATTTTAAGAACCCTCGCAAAAATTTTGTGTTTTTTTTTTTGGAGCTTTGGGCTATTTTATATATCAAAAATACATGTTTTGCGCCCTTTTTCTCCATTTAACAACATAAGCCCACCTTGGGAAGTATGCCCATCCTTATCCGCAACCCTAAGTTTTAAACACTAAAACCCTAAACATATTTTAAGTACCCTGGCCAAAATGTTGTGTTTTTTTTGGAGCTTTGGGCAATTTTATATATCAAAAATACATGTTTTTCGTCGTTTTCTCAATTTTACTACACAAGTCCACCTAGGGAAGTATGCCCAACTTTAACCGCAACCCAAAATTTTAAACCCTAAAACCCTAAACATATTTTAAGTACCCTAGCCAAAATCCTGGGTTTTGTTTGGAGCTTTGGGCTATTTTATGTATCAAAAATATATGTTTTGCGCCATTTTCTCAATTTTACAACATAAGACCACCTTGGGAAGTATGCCCAACATTAACCAGAACCCTAATATTTAAACCCTAAAACCCTAAACATATTTGAAGTACAAAAGTAAAAATCTATGGTTTTTTTGAGCTTTGGGCTATTTTATATACCAACAATATATGTTTTGCTCCATTTTCTCAATTTTACAACATAAGCCCACCTTGCGAAGTATGCCCAACCTTAACCACAACCCTTATATTTAAACCCTAAAAACCTAAACATATTTTAAGTACCCTGGTAAAAATCTTGGGTTTTTTGGAGCTTTGAGCTATTTTATATATCAAAAATACATGTTTTGCGCCCTTTTTCTCAATTTTACAACATAAGCCCACCTTGGGAAGTATGCCCAACCTTATCCGCAACCCTAAGTTTAAAACACTAAAAACCTAAACATATTTTAAGTACCCTGGCCAAAATCTTGTGTTTTTTTTTGGAGCTTTGAGCTATTTTATATATCAAAATTACATGTTTTGCGCCCTTTTCTCAATTGTACAACATAAGCCCACCTTGGAAAGTACGCCCAACCTTATCCGCAACCCTAAGTTGTAAACACTAAAACCCTAAACATATTTTAAGTACCCTGGCCAAAATCTTGTGTTTTTTTTCGAGATTAGGGATATTTTATATATCAAAAAGACATGTTTTGCCCCCTTTTCTCAATTTTTCAACATAAGGCCACCTTGGGAAGTATGCCCAACCTTAACTACAACACTAATATTTAAACCCTAAAACCCTAAACATATTATAAGTACCCTAGCCAAAATCTTGTGTTTTTTTGGAGCTTTGGGCTATTTTATATATCAAAAATACATGTTTTGCTCCCCTTTTCTCAATTTTACAACATAACCTCACCTTGCGAAGTATGCCCAACCTTAACCACAACCCTAATATTTAAACCCTAATACCCTAAACATATTTGAAGTACCCTGGTAAAAATCTTGGGTTTTTTGGAGCTTTGGGCTATTTTTTATATCAAAAATACATGTTTTGCGCCCTTTTTCTCAATTTTACAACATAAGCCCACCTTGGGAAGTATGCCCAACCTTAACCACAACCCTAATATTTAAACCGTAAAACCCTAAACATATTTTAAGTACCATAGTAAAAATCTTGTGTTTTTTTGGAGCTTTAAGCTATTTTATATATCAAAAATACATGTTTTGCTCCATTTTTCTCAATTTTACAACATAAGCCCACCTTGGGAAGTATGCCCAACCTTAACCACAACCCTAATATTTAGACCCTAAAACCATAAACATATTTTAAAGACCCTAGTAAAAATCTTGGGTTTTTTGGAGCTTTGGGCTATTTTATATATCATAAATACATGTTTTGCTCCCTTTTCTCAAATTAACAACATATAGCCACCTTAGGAAGTATGCCCAACCTTGACCGCAACCCTAAGTTCTTAACTATAAAACCCTAAACCTATTTTAAGAACCCTCGCAAAAATTTTGTGTTTTTTTTTTGGAGCTTTGGGCTATTTTATATATCAAAAATACATGTTTTGCGCCCTTTTTCTCCATTTAACAACATAAGCCCACCTTGGGAAGTATGCCCATCCTTATCCGCAACCCTAAGTTTTAAACACTAAAACCCTAAACATATTTTAAGTACCCTGGCCAAAATGTTGTGTTTTTTTTGGAGCTTTGGGCAATTTTATATATCAAAAATACATGTTTTTCGTCGTTTTCTCAATTTTACTACACAAGTCCACCTAGGGAAGTATGCCCAACTTTAACCGCAACCCAAAATTTTAAACCCTAAAACCCTAAACATATTTTAAGTACCCTAGCCAAAATCCTGGGTTTTGTTTGGAGCTTTGGGCTATTTTATGTATCAAAAATATATGTTTTGCGCCATTTTCTCAATTTTACAACATAAGACCACCTTGGGAAGTATGCCCAACATTAACCAGAACCCTAATATTTAAACCCTAAAACCCTAAACATATTTGAAGTACAAAAGTAAAAATCTATGGTTTTTTTGAGCTTTGGGCTATTTTATATACCAACAATATATGTTTTGCTCCATTTTCTCAATTTTACAACATAAGCCCACCTTGCGAAGTATGCCCAACCTTAACCACAACCCTTATATTTAAACCCTAAAAACCTAAACATATTTTAAGTACCCTGGTAAAAATCTTGGGTTTTTTGGAGCTTTGAGCTATTTTATATATCAAAAATACATGTTTTGCGCCCTTTTTCTCAATTTTACAACATAAGCCCACCTTGGGAAGTATGCCCAACCTTATCCGCAACCCTAAGTTTAAAACACTAAAAACCTAAACATATTTTAAGTACCCTGGCCAAAATCTTGTGTTTTTTTTTGGAGCTTTGAGCTATTTTATATATCAAAATTACATGTTTTGCGCCCTTTTCTCAATTGTACAACATAAGCCCACCTTGGAAAGTACGCCCAACCTTATCCGCAACCCTAAGTTGTAAACACTAAAACCCTAAACATATTTTAAGTACCCTGGCCAAAATCTTGTGTTTTTTTTCGAGATTAGGGATATTTTATATATCAAAAAGACATGTTTTGCCCCCTTTTCTCAATTTTTCAACATAAGGCCACCTTGGGAAGTATGCCCAACCTTAACTACAACACTAATATTTAAACCCTAAAACCCTAAACATATTATAAGTACCCTAGCCAAAATCTTGTGTTTTTTTGGAGCTTTGGGCTATTTTATATATCAAAAATACATGTTTTGCTCCCCTTTTCTCAATTTTACAACATAACCTCACCTTGCGAAGTATGCCCAACCTTAACCACAACCCTAATATTTAAACCCTAATACCCTAAACATATTTGAAGTACCCTGGTAAAAATCTTGGGTTTTTTGGAGCTTTGGGCTATTTTTTATATCAAAAATACATGTTTTGCACCATTTTCTCAATTTTACAACATAAGCCCACCTAGGGAAGTATGCCCAACCTTTACCACAACCCTAATACTTAAACCCTAAAACACTAAACATATTTTAAGTACCCTAGTAAAAATATTTGGTTTTTTGGAGCTTTGGGCTATTTTATATATCAGAAATACATGTTTTGCGTCATTTTCCCAATTGTACTACACAAGCCCACCTAGGGAAGTATGCACAACTTTAACCGCAACCCAAAATTTTGAACCCTAAAACCCTAAACATATTTTAAGTACGCTAGCCAAAATTCTGGGTTTTTTTTGGATCTTTGGGCTATTTTATGTATCGAAAATATATGTTTTGCGCCGTTTTCTCAATTTTACAACATAAGAACACCTTGGAAAGTATGCCCAACCTTAACCACAACCCTAATATTTAAACCCTAAAACCCTAAACATATTTTAAGTACCCTAGTAAAAATCTTGGGTTTTTTCGGAGCTTTGGCCTATTTTATATATCAAAAATACATGTTTTGCGCCCTTTTTCTCAATTTTACAACATAAGCCCACCTTGGGAAGTATGCCCAACCTTAACCACAACCCTAATATTTAAACCCTAAAACCCTAAACATATTTTAAGTACCATAGTAAAAATCTTGTGTTTTTTTGGAGCTTTAAGCTATTTTATATATCAAAAATACATGTTTTGCTCCATTTTTCTCAATTTTACAACATAAGCCCACCTTGGGAAGTATGCCCAACCTTAACCACAACCCTAATATTTAGACCCTAAAACCATAAACATATTTTAAAGACCCTAGTAAAAATCTTGGGTTTTTTGGAGCTTTGGGCTATTTTATATATCATAAATACATGTTTTGCTCCCTTTTCTCAAATTAACAACATATAGCCACCTTAGGAAGTATGCCCAACCTTGACCGCAACCCTAAGTTCTTAACTATAAAACCCTAAACCTATTTTAAGAACCCTCGCAAAAATCTTGTGTTTTTTTTTTGGAGCTTTGGGCTATTTTATATATCAAAAATACATGTTTTGCGCCCTTTTTCTCCATTTAACAACATAAGCCCACCTTGGGAAGTATGCCCAACCTTATCCGCAACCCTAAGTTTTAAACACTAAAACCCTAAACATATTTTAAGTACCCTGGCCAAAATGTTGTGTTTTTTTTGGAGCTTTGGGCTATTTTATATATCAAAAATACATGTTTTTCGTCGTTTTCTCAATTTTACTACACAAGTCCACCTAGGGAAGTATGCCCAACTTTAACCGCAACCCAAAATTTTAAACCCTAAAACCCTAAACATATTTTAAGTACCCTAGCCAAAATCCTGGGTTTTGTTTGGAGCTTTGGGCTATTTTATGTATCAAAAATATATGTTTTGCGCCGTTTTCTCAATTTTACAACATAAGACCACCTTGGGAAGTATGCCCAACATTAACCAGAACCCTAATATTTAAACCCTAAAACCCTAAACATATTTGAAGTACAAAAGTAAAAATCTATGGTTTTTTTGAGCTTTGGGCTATTTTATATACCAACAATATATGTTTTGCTCCATTTTCTCAATTTTACAACATAAGCCCACCTTGCGAAGTATGCCCAACCTTAACCACAACCCTTATATTTAAACCCTAAAACCCTAAACATATTTTAAGTACCCTGGTAAAAATCTTGGGTTTTTTGAAGCTTTGAGCTATTTTATATATCAAAAATACATGTTTTGCGCCCTTTTTCTCAATTTTACAACATAAGCCCACGTTGGGAAGTATGCCCAACCTTATCCGCAACCCTAAGTTTAAAACACTAAAAACCTAAACATATTTTAAGTACCCTGGCCAAAATCTTGTGTTTTTTTTTGGAGCTTTGAGCTATTTTATATATCAAAATTACATGTTTTGCGCCCTTTTCTCAATTGTACAACATAAGCCCACTTTGGAAAGTACGCCTAACCTTATCCGCAACCCTAAATTGTAAACACTAAAACCCTAAACATATTTTAAGTACCCTGGCCAAAATCTTGTGTTTTTTTTGGAGATTAGGGATATTTTATATATCAAAAAGACATGTTTTGCCCCCTTTTCTCAATTTTTCAACATAAGGCCACCTTGGGAAGTATGCCGAACCTTAACTACAACACTAATATTTAAACCCTAAAACCCTAAACATATTATAAGTACCCTAGCCAAAATCTTGTGTTTTTTTGGAGCTTTAGGCTATTTTATATATCAAAAATACATGTTTTGCTCCCCTTTTCTCAATTTTACAACATAACCTCACCTTGCGAAGTATGCCCAACCTTAACCACAACCCTAATATTTAAACCCTAATACCCTAAACATATTTGAAGTACCCTGGTAAAAATCTTGGGTTTTTTGGAGCTTTGGGCTATTTTATATATCAAAAATACATGTTTTGCACCATTTTCTCAATTTTACAACATAAGCCCACCTAGGGAAGTATGCCCAACCTTAACCACAACCCTAATACTTAAACCCTAAAACACTAAACATATTTTAAGTACCCTAGTAAAAATATTTGGTTTTTTGGAGCTTTGGGCTATTTTATATATCAGAAATACATGTTTTGCGTCATTTTCCCAATTTTACTACACAAGCCCACCTAGGGAAGTATGCACAACTTTAACCGCAACCCAAAATTTTGAACCCTAAAACCCTAAACATATTTTAAGTACGCTAGCCAAAATTCTGGGTTTTTTTTGGAGCTTTGGGCTATTTTATGTATCGAAAATATATGTTTTGCGCCGTTTTCTCAATTTTACAACATAAGAACACCTTGGAAAGTATGCCCAACCTTAACCACAACACTAATATTTAAACCCTAAAACCTAAACATATTTTAAGTACCATAGTAAAGCTCTTGGGGTTTTTGGAGCTTTGGGCTATTTTATATATCAAAAATACATGTTTTGCGCCCTTTTCTCAATTTTACAACATAATGCCACCTTGGGAAGTATGCCCATCATTAACCACAACCCTAATATTTAAAACCTAAAACCCTAAACATATTTGAAGTACCAAAGTAAGAATCTATGGGTTTTTTTGAGCTTTGGGCTATTTTATATACCAACAATATATGTTTTGCTCCCTTTTCTCAATTTTACAACATAAGACAACCTTTGGAAGTATGCCCAACCTTAACCACAACCCTAATATTTAAACCCTAAAACCCTAAACATATTTTAAGTACCATAGTAAAAATCTTGGGTTTTTTGGAGCTTTGGGCTATTTTATATATCAAAAATACATGTTTTGCGCCCTTTTTCTCAATTTTACAACATAAGCCCACCTTGGGAAGTATGCCCAACCTTATCCGCAACCCTAAGTTTAAAACACTAAAAACCTAAACATATTTTAAGTACCCTGGCCAAAATCTTGTGTTTTTTTTTTTCAGCTTTGAGCTATTTTATATATCAAAAATACATGTTTTGCGCCCTTTTCTCAATTTTACAACATATGCCCACCTTGCGAAGTACGCCCAACCTTATCCGCAACCCTAAGTTTTAAACACTAAAACCATAAACATATTTTAAGTACCCTGGCAAAAATCTTGTGTTTTTTTTTTGTAGATTAGGGATATTTTATATATCAGAAAGACATGTTTTGCCCCCTTTTCTTAATTTTACAACATAAGGCCACCTTGGGAAGTATGCCCAACCTTAACCACAACACTAATATTTAAACCCTAAAACCCTAAACATATTATAAGTACCCTACCCAAAATCTTGTGTTTTTTTGGAGCTTTGGGCTATTTTATATATCGAAAATACATATTTTGCTCCCCTTTTCTCAATTTTACAACATAACCCCACCTTGCGAAGTATGCCCAACCTTAACCACCACCCTAATATTTAAACCCTAAAACCCTAAACATATTTGAAGTACCCTGGTAAAAATCTTGGGTTTTTTGGAGCTTTGGGCTATTTTATATATCAAAAATACTTGTTTTGCACCATTTTCTCAATTTTACAACATAAGCCCACCTAGGGAAGTATGCCCAACCTTAACCACAACCCTAATACTTAAACCCTAAAACCCTAAACATATTTTAAGTACCCTAGTAAAAATATTTGGATTTTTGGAGCTTTGGGCTATTTTATATATCAGAAATACATGTTTTGCGTCATTTTCCCAATTTTACTACACAAGCCCACCTAGGGAAGTATGCCCAACTTTAACCGCAACCCAAAATTTTAAACCCTAAAACCCTAAACATATTTTAAGTACGCTAGCCAAAATTCTGGGTTTTTTTAGGAGCTTTGGGCTATTTTATGTATAAAAATATATGTTTTGCGCCGTTTTCTCAATTTTACAAAATAAGGCCACCTTGGGAAGTATGCCCAACCTTAACCACAACCATAATATTAAACCCTAAAACCCTAAACATATTTTAAGTACCATAGTAAAACTCTTGGGGTTTTTGGAGCTTTGGGCTATTTTTTATATCAAAAATACATGTTTTGCGCCATTTTCTCAATTTTACAACATAATGCCACCTTGGAAAGTATGCCCAACATTAACCACAACCCTAATATTTAAACCCTAAAACCCTAAACATATTTGAAGTACCAAAGTAAAAATCTATGGATTTTTTGAGCTTTGGGCTATTTTATCTACCAACAATATATGTTTTGCTCCCTTTTCTCAATTTTACAACATAAGACCACCTTTGGAAGTATGCCCAACCTTAACCACAACCCTAATTTTTAAACCCTAAAACCCTAAACATATTTTAAGTACCCTGGCCAAAATCATTTGTTTTTTTTGGAGCTTTGGGCTATTTTATATATCAAAAATACATGTTTTGCACCTTTTTAATCAATTTTACAACATAAGCCCACCTTGCGAAGTATGCCCAACCTTAACCACAACCCTAATATTTAAACCCTAAAACCCTAAACATATTTTAAGTATCCTAGTAAAAATCTTGGGTTTCTTTGGAGCTTTGGGCTATTTTATATATCAAAAATACATGCTTTGCGCCCTTTTTCTCAATTTAACAACATAAGCCCACCTTGGGAAGTATGCCCAACCTTATCCGCAACCCTATGTTTTAAACACTAAAACCCTAAACATATTTTAAGTACCCTGGCCAAAATCTTGTGTTTTTTTTGGAGCTTTGGGCTATTTTGTATATCAAAAATACATGTTTTGCGCCTTTTTCTCAATTTTACAACATGAGCCCACCTTGGAAAGTACGCCCAACCTTATCCGCAACCCTAAGTTTTAAACAATAAAACCCTAAACATATTTTAAGTACCCTGGCTAAAATCTTGTGTTTTTTTGGAGCTTTGGGCTATTTTATATATCAAAAATACATGTTTTGCACCCTTTTTCTCAATTTTACAACATAAGCCCACCTTGGGAAGTATGCCCAACCTTAACCACAACCCTAATATTTAAACCCTAAAACCCTAAACATATTTGAAGTACCCTGGTAAAAATCTTGTGTTTTTTGGAGCTTTGGGCTATTTTATATATCAGAAATACATGTTTTGCGTCATTTTCTCAATTTTACTACACAAGCCCACCTAGGGAAGTATTCCCAACTTTAAACCCTAAAAACCTAATCATATTTTAAGTACCCTAGCTAAAATCCTGGGTTTTTTTTGGAGCTTTGGGCTATTTTATGTATCAAAAATATATGTTTTGCGCCGTTTTCTCAATTTTACAACATAAGACCACCTTGGGAAGTATGCCCAACCTTAACCACAACCCTAATATTAAACCCTAAAACCCTAAACATATTTTATGTACCATAGTAAAACTCTTGGGGTTTTTGGAGCTTTGGGTTATTTTATATATCAAAAATACATGTTTTGCGCCCTTTTCTCATTTTTACAACATAAGGCCATCTTGGGAAGTATGCCAAACATTAACCACAACCCTAATATTTAAACCCTAAAACCCTAAACATATTTGAAGTACCAAAGTAAGAATCTATGGTTTTTTTGAGCTTTGGGCTATTTTATATACCAAGAATATATGTTTTGCCCCCTTTTCTCAATTTTACAAAATATAGCCACCTTTGGAAGTATGCCCTACCTTAACCGCAACCTTAAGTTTTGAACTATAAAACCCTAAACATATTTTAAGTACCCTGGCCAAAATCATGTGTTTTTTTTGGAGCTTTGGGCTATTTTATATATCAAAAATACATGTTTTGCACCTTTTTAATCAATTTTACAACATAAGCACACCTTGCGAAGTATGCCCAACCTTAACCACAACCCTAATATTTAAACCCTAAAACCCTAAACATATTTTAAGTATCCTAGTAAAAATCTTGGGTTTCTTTGGAGCTTTGGGCTATTTTATATATCAAAAATACATGCTTTGCGCCCTTTTTCTCAATTTAACAACATAAGCCCACCTTGGGAAGTATGCCCAACCTTATCCGCAACCCTATGTTTTAAACACTAAAACCCTAAACATATTTTAAGTACCCTGGCAAAAATCTTGTTTTTGTTTTGGAGCTTAGGGCTATTTTGTATATCAAAAATACATGTTTTGCGCCTTTTTCTCAATTTTACAACATGAGCCCACCTTGGAAAGTACGCCCAACCTTATCCGCAACCCTAAGTTTTAAACACTAAAACCCTAAACATATTTTAAGTACCCTGGCTAAAATCTTGTGTTTTTTTGGAGCTTTGGGCTATTTTATATATCAAAAATACATGTTTTGCACCATTTTTCTCAATTTTACAACATAAGCCCACCTTGGGAAGTATGCCCAACCTTAACCACAACCCTAATATTTAAACCCTAAAACCCTAAAAATATTTTAAGTACCCTGGTAAGAATCTTTGGTTTTTTGGAGCTTTGGTCTATTTTATATATCAAAAATACATGATTTGCCCCCTTTTTCTCAATTTTAGAACATAAGCCCACCTTGGGAAGTATGCCCAACCTTATCTGCAACCCTAAGTTTAAAACACTAAAAACCTAAACATATTTTAAGTACCCTGGCCAAAATCTTGTGTTTTGTTTGGAGCTTTGGGCAATTTTATATATCAAAAATACATGTTTTGCGCCCTTTTCTCAATTTTACAACATAAGCCCACCTTGGGAAGTACGCCCAACCTTATCCGCAACCCTAAGTTTTAAACACTAAAACCCTAAACATATTTTAAGTACCCTGGCCAAAATCATGTGTTTTTTTTTGGAGATTTGGGATATTTTGTATATCAAAAAGACATCTTTTGCCCCCTTTTCTCAATTCTACAACATAAGGCCACCTTGGGAAGTATGCCCAACCTTAACCACAAAACTAATGTTTAAACCCTAAAACCCTAAACAAATTATAAGTACCCTGGCCAAAATCTTGTGTTTTTTTAGAGCTTTGTGCTATTTTATATATCAAAAATACATGTTTTGCTCCCCTTTTCTCAATTTTACAACATAAACCCACCTTGCAAAGTATGCCCAACCTTAACCACAACCCTAATATTTAAACCCTAAAACCCTAAACATATTTGAAGTACCCTGGTAAAAATCTTGGGTTTTTTGGAGCTTTGGGCTATTTTATATATCAAAAATACATGTTTTGCACCATTTTCTCAATTTTACAACATAAGCCCACCTAGGGAAGTATGCCCAACCTTAACCACAACCCTAATACTTAAACCCTAAAACCCTAAACAAATTTTAAGTACCCTAGTAAAAATCTTTGGTTTTTTGGAGCTTTGGGCTATTTTATATATCAGAAATACATGTTTTGGGTCATTTTCCCAATTTTACTACACAAGCCCACCTAGGGAAGTATTCCCAACTTTAACCGCAACCCAAAATGTTAAACCCTAAAAACCTAATCATATTTTAAGTACCCTAGCCAAAATCCTGGGTTTTGTTTGGAGCTTTGGGCTATTTTATGTATCAAAAATATATGTTTTGCGCCGTTTTCTCAATTTTACAACTTAGGACCACCTTAGGAAGTATGCCCAACCTTAACCACAACCCTAATATTAAACCCTAAAACCCTAAACATATTTTATGTACCATAGTAAAAATCTTGGGGTTTTTGGAGTTTTGGACTAGTTTATATATCAAAAATACATGTTTTGCGCCCTTTTCTCAATTTTACAACATAAGGCCACGTTGGGAAGTATGCCCAACATTAACCACAACCCTAATATTTAAACCCTAAAACCCTAAACATATTTGAAGTACCAAAGTAAAAATCTATGGTTTTTTTGAGCTTTGGGCTATTTTATATACCAAGAATATATGTTTTGCGCCCTTTTCTCAATTTTACAACATAAGACCACATTTGGAAGTATGCCCAACCTTAACCACAACCCTAATATTTAAACCCTAAAACCCTAAACATATTTTAAGTACCATAGTAAAAATCTTGGGTTTTTTGGAGCTTTGGCCTATTTTATATATCAAAAATACTTGTTTTGCACCCTTTTTCTCAATTTTACAACATAAGCCCACCTTGGGAAGTATGCCCAACCTTAACTACAACCCTAATATTTAAACCCTAAAACCCTAAACATATATCAGAAATACATGTTTTGCGTCATTTTCCCAATTTTACTACACAAGCCCACCTAGGGAAGTATGCCCAACTTTAACCGCAACCCAAAATTTTAAACCCTAAAACCCTAAACATATTTTAAGTACGCTAGCCAAAATTCTGGGATTTTTTAGGAGCTTTGGGCTATTTTATGTATAAAAATATATGTTTTGCGCCGTTTTCTCAATTTTACAAAATAAGACCACCTTGGGAAGTATGCCCAACCTTAACCACAACCATAATATTAAACCCTAAAACCCTAAACATATTTTAAGTACCATAGTAAAACTCTTGTGTTTTTTTTGGAGCTTGAGGCTATTTTATATATCAAAAATACATGTTTTGCTCCCTTTTTCTCAATTTTACAACATAAGCCCACGTTGCGATGTATGCCCAACCTTAACCTCAACCCTAATATTTTAACCCTAAAACCCTAAACATATTTTAAGTACCCTAGTAAAAACCTTGTGTTTTTGTTGGAGCTCTGGGCTATTTTATATATCAAAAATACATGTTTAGAGCATTTTTCTCAATTTTACAACATAAGGCCACCTTGGGAAGTATGCCCAACCTTAACCACAACCCTAATATTTAAACCCTAAAACCCTAAACATATTTTAAGTAACCTAGTCAAAATCCTGGGTTTTTTGGAGCTTTGGGCTATTTTATATATCAAAATACATGTTTTGCGCTATTTTCTCAATTTTACAACATATGCCCACCTAGGGAAGTATCCCCAACCTTAACCACAAACCTAAATTTTAAACCCTAAAACCCTAAACATATTTCAAGTACCCTAGTAAAAATCTTGGCTTTTTTGGGGCTTTGGTGTATTTTATATATCAAAAATACATGTTTTGCGCCCTTTTCTCAATTTTACAACATAAGCCCATCTAAGGAAGTATGCCCAACTTTAACCGCAACCCTAAGTTTTAAACCCTCAAAACCATAAACATATTTTAAGAATCCTCGTAAAAATCTTGGGTTTTTTGGAGCTTTGGGCTATTTTATATATCAAAAATACATGTTTTGCGCCTTTTTTCTCAATTTTACAACATAAGCCCACCTTGGGAAGTATGCCCAACCTTAACCACAACCCAAATATTTAAACCCTAAAACCCTAAACATATTTTAAAGACCCTAGTAAAACTCTTGGGTTTCTTGGAGCTTTGAGCTATTTTATATATCAAAAATACATGTTTTGCTATTTTATATATCAAAAATACTTGTTTTGCGCTATTTTCTTGATTTTATAACATAAGCCCACCTAGGGAAGTATGCCCAACCTTAACCGCAACCCTAAATTTCTAACCATAAAACCCTAAACAAATTTTAAGTACCCTAGTAAAATTCTTGGGTTTTTTGGAGCTTTGGGCTATTTTATATATCAAAAATACATGTTTTGCGCCATTTTTCTCAATTTTACAACATAAGCCCACTTTGGGAAGTATGCCCAAACTTAACCACAATCCTAATATTTAAACCCTAAAACCCAAAATATATTTTCAGTACCCTAGTAAAAATCTTGTGTTTTTTTTGGAGCTTTGGGATATTTTATATATCAAAAATACATGTTTTGCGGCCTTTTCTCAATTTTACAACATAAGCCCACCTTGGGGAGTATGCCCAACCTTAACCGCAACCCTAAGTTTTAAACTCTAAAACCCTAAACATATTTTAAGTACCCTGGCCAAAATCTTGGGTTTTCTTGGAGCTTGGGGCTATTTTATATATCAAAAATACATGTTTTGCTCCCTTTCTCTCAATTTTACAACATAAGCCCACCTTGGGAAGTATGCCCAACCTTAACCACAACCCTAATATTTAAACCCTAAAACCATAAATATATTTAAAGACCCTAGTAAAATTCTTGGGTTTCTTGGAGCTTTGATCTATTTTATATATCAAAAATACATGTTTTGCGCCATTTTCTCGATTTTATAACATAAGCCCATTTAGGGAAGTATGCCCAACCTTAACCGCAACCCTAAATTTCTAACCATAAAACCCTAAAACCCTAAACATATTTTAAGAACCCTAGTAAAAATCTTGGGTTTTTTGGAGCTTTGGGCTATTTTATATATCAAAAATACATGTTTTGCGCCTTTTTTCTCAATTTTACAACATAAGCCCACCTTGGGAAGTATGCCCAACCTTAACCACAACCCAAATATTTAAACCCTAAAGCCCTAAACATATTTTAAAGACCCTAGTAAAACTCTTGGGTTTCTTGGAGCTTTGAGCTATTTTATATATCAAAAATACATGTTTTGCTATTTTATATATCAAAAATACTTGTTTTGCGCTATTTTCTTGATTTTATAACATAAGCCCACCTAGGGAAGTATGCCCAACCTTAACCGCAACCCTAAATTTCTAACCATAAAACCCTAAACAAATTTTAAGTACCCTAGTAAAATTCTTGGGTTTTTTGGAGCTTTGGGCTATTTTATATATCAAAAATACATGTTTTGCGCCATTTTTCTCAATTTTACAACAGAAGCCCACTTTGGGAAGTATGTCCAAACTTAACCACAATCCTAATATTTAAACCCTAAAACCCAAAATATATTTTCAGTACCCTAGTAAAAATCTTGTGTTTTTTTTGGAGCTTTGGGATATTTTATATATCAAAAATACATGTTTTGCGGCCTTTTCTCAATTTTACAACATAAGCCCACATTGGGGAGTATGCCCAACCTTAACCGCAACCCTAAGTTTTAAACTCTAAAACCCTAAACATATTTTAAGTACCCTAGCCAAAATCTTGGGTTTTTTTGGAGCTTGGGGCTATTTTATATATCAAAAATACATGTTTTGCTCCATTTTTCTCAATTTTACAACATAAGCCCACCTTGGGAAGTATGCCCAACCTTAACCACAACCCTAATATTTAAACCCTAAAACCATAAATATATTTTAAAGACCCTAGTAAAATTCTTGGGTTTCATGGAACTTTGATCTATTTTATATATCAAAAATACATGTTTTGCGCCATTTTCTCGATTTTATAACATAAGCCCACCTAGGGAAGTATGCCCAACCTTAACCGCAACCCTAAATTTCTAACCATAAAACCCTAAACAAATTTTAAGTACCCTAGTAAAATTCTTGGGTTTTTTGGAGCTTTGGGCTATTTTATATATCAAAAATACATGTTATGCGCCATTTTTCTCAATGTTACAAAATAAGCCAACCTTGGGAAGTATGCCCAAACTTAACCACAATCCTAAAATTTAAACCCTAAAACCCAAAATATATTTTCAGTACCCTAGTAAAAATCTTGTGTTTTTTTTGGAGCTTTGGGATATTTTATATATCAAAAATACATGTTTTGCGCCCTTTTCTCAATTTTACAACATAACCCCACATAGGGAAGTATGCCCAACCTTAACCGCAACCCTAAGTTTTAAACCCACAAAACCCTAAACATATTTTAAGAACCCAAGTAAAAATCTTTGGGTTTTTGGAGCTTTGGGCGATTTTATATATCAAAAATACATGTTTTGCGCCCTTTTTCTCAATTTTACAACATTAGCCCACCTTGGGAAGTATGCCCAACCTTAACCGTAACCCTAAGTTTTAAACACTAAAACCCTAAACATATTTCAAGTATCCTGGCCAAAATCTTGTGTTTTTTTGGAGGTTTGGGATATTTTATATATCAAAAATACATTTTTTGCGCCCTTTTCTCAAGTTTACAACGTAAGGCCACCTTGGGAAGTCTGCCCAACCTTAACCATAACCCTAATATTTAAACCCTAAAACCATAAATATATTTAAAGGCCCTAGTAAAATTCTTGGGTTTCTTAGAGCTTTGAGCTATTTTATATATCAAAAATACATGTTTTGCGCCATTTTCTCGATTTTATAACATAAGCCCACCTAGGGAAGTATGCCCAACCTTAACCGCTACCCTAAATTTCTAACCATAAAACCCTAAACAAATTTTAAGTACCCTAGTAAAATTCTTGGGTTTTTTGGAGCTTTGGGCTATTTTATAAATCAAAAATACATGTTTTGCGCCCTTATTCTCAATTTTACAACATAAGCCCACCTTGGGAAGTATGCCCAAACTTAACCACAATCCTAATATTTAAACCCTAAAACCCAAAATATATTTTCAGTACCCTAGTAAAAATCTTGTGTTTTTTTTGGAGCTTTAGGATATTTTATATATCAAAAATACATGTTTTGCGCCCTTTTCTCAATTTTACAAGATAAGCCCACCTTGGGAAGTATACCCAACCTTAACCGTAACCCTAGGTTTTAAACACTAAAACCCTAAACATATTTTAAGTACCCTGGTAAAAGTCTTGGGTTTTTTGGAGCTTTGTGCTATTTTATATATAAAAAATACATGTTTTGCGCCCTTTTTTCAATTTTACAACATAAGCCCACCTTGGGAAGTATGCCCAACCTTAACCACAACCCTAATATTTAAACCCTAAAACCATAAATATATTTTAAAGAACCTAGTAAAATTCTTGGGTTTCTTGGAGCTTTGATCAATTTTATATATCAAAAATACATGTTTTGCGCCATTTTCTCGATTTTATAACATAAGCCCACCTAGGGAAGTATGCCCAACCTTAACCGCAACCCTAAATTTCTAACCATAAAACTCTAAACAAATTTTATGTACCCTAATAAAAATCTTGGTTTTTTTGGAGCTTTGGGCTATTTTATATATCAAAAATACATGTTTTGCACCATTTTTCTCAATTTTACAACTTAAGCCTACCTTGGGAAGTATGCCCAACCTTAACAACAACACTAATATTTAAACCCTAATACCCTAAACATATTTTTAGTACCCTGGCCAAAATATTGTGTTTTTTTGGAGCTTTGGGCTATTTTATATATAAAAAATACATGTTTTGCTCTCTTTTTCTCAATTTTACAACCTAAACCCACCTAGGGAAGTATGCCCAACCTTAAGCACAACCATAATACTTAAACCCTAAAACCCTAAACATATTTTAAGTACCCTATTAAAAATCTTTGGTTTTTTTGAGCTGTGGGCTATTTTATATATCAAAAATAAATGTTTTGCGCCATTTTCTAAATTTTACTACACAAGCCCAGCTAGGGAAGTATGCCCAACTTTAACAGCAACCCTAAAGCCCTAAACATATTTTAAGTGCCCTAGTAAAAATCTTATATTTTTTGGAGCTTTGGTTATTTTATATATCAAATATATATGTTTTGTGCCTTTTCTCAACTTTACATCATAAGCCCACTTAGGGAAGTATGCCCAACTTTAACCGCAACCCAAAATTTTAAACCCTAAAACCCTAAACATATTTTAAGTACCCTAGCCAAAATCCTGGGTTTTATTTGGAGCTTTGGGCTATTTTATATATTAAAAATATATGTTTTGAGCCATTTTCCCAATTTTACAACATAAGGTCACCTTGAGAAGTATGCCCAACCTAAACCACAACCCTAATATTTAAACCCTAAAGCCCTCAACATATTTTAAGTACCCTAGTTAAAATTTTGGGTTTTCTGGAGCTTTGGGCTATTTTATATATCAAAAATACATGTTTTGCGCCATTTTCTCAATTTTACTACATAAGCCCACCTAGGGAAGTATGCCCAACGTTAACCACAACCATAATATTTAAAGCCTAAAACCCTAAACATATTTTAAGTACCCTAGTAAAAATCTTATGTTTTTTGGAGCTTTGGGCTATTTTATATATCAAAAATACATGTTTTGCGCCCTTTTCTCAACTTTACATCATAAGCCAACTTAGGGAAGTATGCCCAACCTTACCCACAACCCTAAATATAAACCCAAAAACCCTAACCATATTTTAAGTACCCTAGTAAAAATCTTGGGTTTTTTGGAGGTTTGAGCTATTTTATATATCAAAAATACATGTTTTGCGCCATTTTCTCGATTTTACAACATAAGCCCACCTAAGGAAGTATGCCCAACCTTAACCGCAACCCTAAATTTCTAACCATAACCCTAAACATATTTTAAGTACCCTACTAAAAATCTTGGGTTTTTTTGGAGCTTTGGGCTATTTTATATATCAAAAATACATGTTTTGCGCTCTTTTTTCAATTTTACAACATAAGCCCACTTAGGGAAGTATGCCCAACCTTAACCGCAACACTAATATTTAAAGCCTAAAGCTCTAAACATATTTTAAGTACCCTAGTAAAAATATTATGTTTTTTTGGAGCTTTGGGCTATTTTATAATATCAAAAATACATGTTTTGCCCCCTTTTCTCAATTTTAAATCATAAGCCCACTTAGGGAAGATGCCCAACCTTAACCACAACTCTAATATTTAAACCCTAAAACCCTAAACATATTTTAAGTACCCTAGTTAAAATCTTGGGTTTTTTGGAGCATTGGGCTATTTTATATATCAAACATACATGTTTTGCACCTTTTTCTCAATTTACAACATAAGCCCACCTAGGCAAATATCCCCAACCATAACCGCAACCCTAAATTTTAAAACCAAAAACCATAAACATATTTTAAGTACCCTAGTAAAAATCTTGTGTATTTTGGGAGCTTTGAGCTATTTTATATATCAAAAACATGTTTTGTACCCTTTTCTCAATTTTAGAACCTAAGGCGACCTTGGGAAGTATGCCCAACCTTAATCACAACCCAAATATTTAAACCATAAAACACTTAAAATATTTTAAGTACCCTAGTTAAAATCTTGCGTTATTGGGAGCTTTGGGCTATTTTATATATCAAAAATACATGTTTTGCACCCTTTCTCAATTGAAGGTGACCTTGGGAAGTATGCCCAACCTTAACCGCAACCCTAATATTTAAACCCTAAAACCCTAAATATATTGTAAGTACCGCAACCCTAAACATTAAACCCTAAAACCCAAAAAATATTTTACGTACCCTAGACAAAATCTAGGGTTTTTTTTGGAGCTTTGGGCTATTTTATATATAAAAAATACATGTTTTGCGCTCTTTTTTCAATTTTACAACATAAGCCCACTTAGGGAAGTATGCCCAACCTTAACCGCAACACTAATATTTAAAGCCTAAAGCTCTAAACATATTTTAAGTACCCTAGTAAAAATATTATGTTTTTTTGGAGCTTTGGGCTATTTTATAATATCAAAAATACAGGTTTTGCGCCCTTTTCTCAATTTTAAATCATAAGCCCACTTAGGGAAATATGCCCAACCTTAACCACAACTCTAATATTTAAACCCTAAAACCCTAAACATATTTTAAGTACCCTAGTTAAAATCTTGGGTTTTTTGGAGCATTGGGCTATTTTATATATCAAACATACATGTTTTGCACCTTTTTCTCAATTTTACAACATAAGCCCACCTAGGGAAGTATCCCCAAACATAACCGCAGCCCTAAATTTTAAAACCAAAAACCCTAAACATATTTTAAGTACCCGAGTAAAAATCTTGTGTATTTTGGGAGCTTTGAGCTATTTTATATATCAAAAACATGTTTTGTACCCTTTTCTCAATTTTAGAACCTAAGGCGACCTTGGGAAGTATGCCCAACCTTAATCACAACCCAAATATTTAAACCATAAAACACTTAAAATATTTTAAGTACCCTAGTTAAAATCTTGCGTTATTGGGAGCTTTGGGCTATATTATATATCAAAAATACATGTTTTGCACCCTTTCTCAATTGAAGGTGACCTTGGGAAGTATGCTCAACCTTAACCGCAACCCTAATATTTAAACCCTAAAACCCTAAATATATTGTAAGTACCGCAACCCTAAACATTAAACCCTAAAAACCAAAAAATATTTTATGTACCCTAGCCAAAATCTAGGGTTTTTTGGAGCTTTGGGCTATTTTATATATCAAAAATACATGTTTTGAGCCATTTTCTCAATTTTACAACATAAGGCTACGTTGGCAAGTATGCCCAACTTTAACCACAACCCAAACATTTAAACCACAAAATCTTGCATTTTTTTTGGAGCTTTGGGTATTTTATATATCAAAAATACAAGTTTTGCGCCGTTTTCTCGATTTGAGAACATAAGCCCACTTAGGGAAGTATGCCCAACCTCAACCGCAACCCTAAATTTCAAACCATAAAACCCTAAACATATTTTAAGTACCCTAGTAAAAATCTTGGGTTTTTTGGAGCTTTGGGTTATTTTATATATAAAAAATACATGGTTAGCTCCCTTTTCTCAATTTTACAACATTAGCCCTCCTAGGGATGTATGCCCAACCTTAACCGCAATCCTATGTTTTAAACCCTAAAACCCAAAACATATTTTAAGTGCCCTGGCCAAAATCTTGGGTTATTTTGGAGCTTTGGGCTATTTTATATATCGAAAATACATGTTTTGCGCCATTTTCTCGATTTTATAACATAAGCCCACCTAGGGAAGTAAGCCCAACCTTAACCGCAACCCTAAATTTCTAACCATAAAACCCTAAACAAATTTTAAGTACCCTAGTAAAATTCTTGGGTTTTTGGAGCGTTGGGCTATTTTATATATCAAAAATACAAGTTTTGCGCCATTTTTCTCAATTTTACAAAATAAGCCAACCTTGGGAAGTATGCCCAAACTTAACCACAATCCTAATATTTAAACCCTAAAACCCAAAATATATTTTCAGTACCCTAGTAAAAATCTTGTGGTTTTTTTTGGAGCTTTGGGCTATTTTATATATAAAAAATACATGTTTTGCTCCTTTTTTCTATGTTTGACAAGATAAGCCCACCTAGGAAAGTATGCCCAACCTTAACCGCAACCCTAAATTTAAAATCCTAAAACCCTAAACATATTTTAAGTACCCTAGTTAAAATCTTTGGTTTTTTGGAGCTATGGGCTATTTTATATATATAAAAATAAGGTTTTGCTCATTTTTCTCAATTTTACATCATAAGCCCACTGAGGGAAGTATGTCCAACCTTAACCGCAACCTTAAATTTCTAACCATAAAACCCTAAACATATTTTAAGTACCCTACAAAAAATCTTGTGTTTTTTTGGAGCTTTGGGTATTTTATATATCAAAAATACATGTTTTGCGCTCTTTTTTCAATTTTACAACATAAGCCCACTTAGGGAAGTATGCCCAACCTTAACCGCAACACTAATATTTAAAGCCTAAAGCTCTAAACATATTTTAAGTACCCTAGTAAAAATATTATGTTTTTTTGGAGCTTTGGTCTATTTTATATATAAAAAATACTTGTTTTGCGCCATTTTCTCAATTTTACAACATAAGCCCACCTAAGGAAGTATGCCCAACTTTAACCGCAACCCTAAGTTTTAAACCCTCAAAACCATAAACATATTTTAAGAACCCTAGTAAAAATCTTGGGTTTTTTGGAGCTTTGGGCTATTTTATATATCAAAAATACATGTTTTGCGCCCTTTTTCTCAATTTTACAATATAAGCCCACCTTGGGAAGTATGCCCAACCTTAACCACAACCAAAATATTTAAACCCTAAAACCCTAAACATATTTTAAAGACCCTAGTAAAACTCTTGGGTTTCTTGGAGCTTTGAGCTATTTTATATATCAAAAATACATGTTTTGCTATTTTATATATCAAAAATACATGTTTTGCGCCATTTTCTCGATTTTATAACATAAGCCCACCTAGGGAAGTAAGCCCAACCTTAACCGCAACCCTAAATTTCTAACCATAAAACCCTAAACAAATTTTAAGTACCCTAGTAAAATTCTTGTGTTTTTTGGAGCGTTGGGCTATTTTATATATCAAAAATACATGTTTTGCGCCATTTTTCTCAATTTTACAAAATAAGCCAACCTTGGGAAGTATGCCCAAACTTAACCACAATCCTAATATTTAAACCCTAAAACCCAAAATATATTTTCAGTACCCTAGTAAAAATCTTGTGTTTTTTTTGGAGCTTTGGGATATTTTATATATCAAAAATACATGTTTTGCGCCCTTTTCTCAATTTTACAACATAAGCCCACCTTGGGAAGTATGCCCAACCTTAACCGCAATCCTAAGTTTTAAACTCTAAAACCCTAAACATAGTTTAAGTACCCTGGCCAAAATCTTGGGTTTTTTTGGAGCTTGGGGCTATTTTATATATCAAAAATACATGTTTTGCTCCCTTTTTCTCAATTTTACAACATAAGCCCACGTTGCGATGTATGCCCAACCTTAACCACAACCCTAATATTTTAACCCTAAAACCCTAAACATATTTTAAGTACCCTAGTAAAAACCTTGTGTTTTTGTTGGAGCTCTGGGCTATTTTATATATCAAAAATACATGTTTAGAGCATTTTTCTCAATTTTACAACATAAGGCCACCTTGGGAAGTATGCCCAACCTTAACCACAACCCTAATATTTAAACCCTAAAACCCTAAACATATTTTAAGTAACCTAGTCAAAATCCTGGGTTTTTTGGAGCTTTGGGCTATTTTATATATCAAAATACATGTTTTGCGATATTTTCTCAATTTTACAACATATGCCCACCTAGGGAAGTATCCACAACCTTAACCGCAACCCTAAATTTTAAACCCTAAAACCCTAAACATATTTCAAGTACCCTAGTAAAAATCTTGGTTTTTTTGGAGCTTTGGTGTATTTTATATTTCAAAAATACATGTTTTGCGCCCTTTTCTCAATTTTACAACATAAGCCCACCTAAGGAAGTATGCCCAATTTTAACCGCAACCCTAAGTTTTAAGCCCTCAAAACCATAAACATATTTTAAGAACCCTAGTAAAAATCTTGGGTTTTTTGGAGCTTTGGGCTATTTTATATATCAAAAATACATGTTTTGCCCCTTTTTTCTCAATTTTACAACATAAGCCCACCTTGGAAAGTATGCCCAACCTTAACCACAACCCAAATATTTAAACCCTAAAAGCCTAAACATATTTTAAAGACCCTAGTAAAACTCTTGGGTTTCTTGGAGCTTTGAGCTATTTTATATATCAAAAATACATGTTTTGCTATTTTATATATCAAAAATACTTGTTTTGCGCTATTTTCTTGATTTTATAACATAAGCCCACCTAGGGAAGTATGCCCAACCTTAACCGCAACCCTAAATTTCTAACCATAAAAGCCTAAACAAATTTTAAGTACCCTAGTAAAATTCTTGGGTTTTTTGGAGCTTTGGGCTATTTTATATATCAGAAATATATGTTTTGCGCCATTTTTCTCAATTTTACAACATAAGCCCACTTTGGGAAGTATGCCCAAACTTAACCACAATCCTAATATTTAAACCCTAAAACCCAAAATATATTTTCAGTACCCTAGTAAAAATCTTGTGTTTTTTTTGGAGCTCTGGGATATTTTATATATCAAAAATACATGTTTTGCGGCCTTTTCTCAATTTTACAACATAAGCCCACCTTGGGGAGTATGCCCAACCTTAACCGCAACCCTAAGTTTTAAACTCTAAAACCCTAAACATATTTTAAGTACCCTGGCCAAAATCTTGGGTTTTTTTGGAGCTTGGAGCTATTTTATATATCAAAAATACATGTTTTGCTCCCTTTTTCTCAATTTTACAACATAAGCCCACCGTGGGAAATATGCCCAACCTTAACCACAACCCTAATATTTAAACCCTAAAACCATAAATATATTTTAAAGACCCTAGTAAAATTCTTGGGTTTCTTGGAGCTTTGATCTATTTTATATATCAAAAATACATGTTTTGCGCCATTTTCTCGATTTTATAACATAAGCCCACCTAGGGAAGTAAGCCAAACCTTAACCGCAACCCTAAATTTCTAACCATAAAACCCTAAACAAATTTTAAGTACCCTAGTAAAATTCTTGGGTTTTTTGGAGCGTTGGGCTATTTTATATATCAAAAATACATGTTTTGCGCCATTTTTCTTAATTTTACAAAATAAGCCAACCTTGGGAAGTATGCCCAAACTTAACCACAATCCTAATATTTAAACCCTAAAACCAAAAATATATTTTCAGTACCCTAGTAAAAATCTTGTGTTTTTTTTGGAGCTTTGGGATATTTTATATATCAAAAATACATGTTTTGCGCCCTTTTCTCAATTTTACAACATAAGCCCACCTTGGGAAGTATGCCCAACCTTAACCGCAATCCTAAGTTTTAAACTCTAAAACTCTAAACATAGTTTAAGTACCCTGGCCAAAATCTTGGATTTTTTTGGAGCTTGGGGCTATTTTATATATCAAAAATACATGTTTTGCTCCCTTTTTCTCAATTTTACAACATAAGCCCACGTTGCGATGTATGCCCAACCTTAACCACAACCCTAATATTTTAACCCTAAAACCCTAAACATATTTTAAGTACCCTAGTAAAAACCTTGTGTTTTTGTTGGAGATCTGGGCTATTTTATATATCAAAAATACATGTTTAGAGCATTTTTCTCAATTTTACAACATAAGGCCACCTTGGGAAGTATGCCCAACCTTAACCACAACCCTAATATTTAAACCCTAAAACCCTAAACATATTTTAAGTAACCTAGTCAAAATCCTGGGTTTTTTGGAGCTTTGGGCTATTTTATATATCAAAATACATGTTTTGCGCTATTTTCTCAATTTTACAACATATGCCCACCTAGGGAAGTATCCCCAACCTTAACCGCAACCCTAAATTTTAAACCCTAAAACCCTAAACATATTTCAAGTACCCTAGTAAAAATCTTGGTTTTTTTGGAGCTTTGGTGTATTTTATATATCAAAAATACATGTTTTGCGCCCTTTTTCTCAATTTTACAACATAAGCCCACCTAAGGAAGTATGCCCAATTTTAACCGCAACCCTAAGTTTTAAACCCTCAAAACCATAAAAATATTTTAAGAACCCTAGTAAAAATCTTGGGTTTTTTGGAGCTTTGGGCTATTTTATATATCAAAAATACATGTTTTGCGCCTTTTTTCTCAATTTTACAACATAAGCCCACCTTGGAAAGTATGCCCAACCTTAACCACAACCCAAATATTTAAACCCTAAAAGCCTAAACATATTTTAAAGACCCTAGTAAAACTCTTGGGTTTCTTGGAGCTTTGAGCTATTTTATATATCAAAAATACATGTTTTGCTATTTTATATATCAAAAATACTTGTTTTGCGCTATTTTCTTGATTTTATAACATAAGCCCACCTAGGGAAGTATGCCCAACCTTAACCGCAACCCTAAATTTCTAACCATAAAACCCTAAACAAATTTTAAGTACCCTAGTAAAATTCTTGGGTTTTTTGGAGCTTTGGGCTATTTTATATATCAAAAATACATGTTTTGCGCCATTTTTCTCAATTTTACAACATAAGACCACTTTGGGAAGTATGCCCAAACTTAACCACAATCCTAATATTTAAACCCTAAAACCCAAAATATATTTTCAGTACCCTAGTAAAAATCTTGTGTTTTTTTTGGAGCTTTGGGATATTTTATATATCAAAAATACATGTTTTGCGGCCTTTTCTCAATTTTACAACATAAGCCCACCTTGGGGAGTATGCCCAACCTTAACCGCAACCCTAAGTTTTAAACTCTAAAACCCTAAACATATTTTAAGTACCCTGGCCAAAATCTTGGGTTTTTTTGGAGCTTGGGGCTATTTTATATATCAAAAATACATGTTTTGCTCCCTTTTTCTCAATTTTACAACATAAGCCCACCGTGGGAAGTATGCCCAACCTTAACCATAACCCTAATATTTAAAACCTAAAACCATAAATATATTTTAAAGACCCTAGTAAAATTCTTGGGTTTCTTGGAGCTTTGATCTATTTTATATATCAAAAATACATGTTTTGCGCCATTTTCTCGATTTTATAACATAAGCCCACCTAGGGAAGTAAGCCCAACCTTAACCGCAACCCTAAATTTCTAACCATAAAACCCTAAACAAATTTTAAGTACCCTAGTAAAATTCTTGGGTTTTTTGGAGCGTTGGGCTATTTTATATATCAAAAATACATGTTTTGCTTTATTTTTCTCAATTTTACAAAATAAGCCAACCTTGGGAAGTATGCCCAAACTTAACCACAATCCTAATATTTAAACCCTAAAACCCAAAATATATTTTCAGTACCCTAGTAAAAATCTTGTGTTTTTTTTGGAGCTTTGGGATATTTTATATATCAAAAATACATGTTTTGCGCCCTTTTCTCAATTTTACAACATAAGCCCACCTTGGGAAGTATGCCCAACCTTAACAGCAATCCTAAGTTTTAAACTCTAAAACCCTAAACATAGTTTAAGTACCCTGGCCAAAATCTTGGGTTTTTTTGGAGCTTGGGGCTATTTGATATATCAAAAATACATGTTTTGCTCCCTTTCTCTCAATTTTACAACATAAGCCCACGTTGCGATGTATGCCCAACCTTAACCACAACCCTAATATTTTAACTCTAAAACCCTAAACATATTTTAAGTACCCTAGTAAAAACCTTGTGTTTTTGTTGGAGCTCTGGGCTATTTTATATATCAAAAATACATGTTTAGAGCATTTTTCTCAATTTTACAACATAAGGCCACCTTGGGAAGTATGCCCAACCTTAACCACAACCCTAATATTTAAACCCTAAAACCCTAAACATATTTTAAGTACCCTGGCCAAAATCTTGGGTTTTTTTGGAGCTTGGGGCTATTTTATATATCAAAAATACATGTTTTGCTCCATTTTTCTCAATTTTACAACATAAGCCCACGTTGCGATGTATGCCCAACCTTAACCACAACCCTAATATTTTAACCCTAAAACCCTAAACATATTTTAGGTACCCTAGTAAAAACCTTGTGTTTTTGTTGGAGCTCTGGGCTATTTTATATATCAAAAATACATGTTTAGAGCATTTTTCTCAATTTTACAACATAAGGCCACCTTGGGAAGTATGCCCAACCTTAACCACAACCCTAATATTTAAACCCTAAAACCCTAAACATATTTTAAGTAACCTAGTCAAAATCCTGGGTTTTTTGGAGCTTTGGGTTATTTTATATATCAAAATACATGTTTTGCGCTATTTTCTCAATTTTACAACATATGCCCACCTAGGGAAGTATCCCCAACCTTAACCGCAACCCTAAATTTTAAACCCTAAAACCCTAAACATATTTCAAGTACCCTAGTAAAAATCTTGGTTGTTTTGGAGCTTTGGTGTATTTTATATATCAAAAATAGATGTTTTGCGCCCTTTTCTCAATTTTACAACATAAGCCCACCTAAGGAAGTATGCCCAACTTTAACCGCAACCCTAAGTTTTAAACCCTCAAAACCATAAACATATTTTAAGAACCCTAGTAAAAATCTTGGGTTTTTTGGAGCTTTGGGCTATTTTATATATCAAAAATACATGTTTTGCGCCTTTTTTCTCAATTTTACAACATAAGCCCACCTTGAAAAGTATGCCCAACCTTAACCACAACCCAAATATTTAAACCCTAAAAGCCTAAACATATTTTAAAGACCCTAGTAAAACTCTTGGGTTTCTTGGAGATTTGAGCTATTTTATATATCAAAAATACATGTTTTGGTATTTTATATATCAAAAATACTTGTTTTGCGCTATTTTCTTGATTTTATAACATAAGCCCACCTAGGGAAGTATGCCCAACCTTAACCGCAACCCTAAATTTCTAACCATAAAACCCTAAATAAATTTTAAGTACCCTAGTAAAATTCTTGGGTTTTTTGGAGCTTTGGGCTATTTTATATATCAGAAATACATGTTTTGCGCCATTTTTCTCAATTTTACAACATAAGCCCACTTTGGGAAGTATGCCCAAACTTAACCACAATCCTAATATTTAAACCCTAAAACCCAAAATATATTTTCAGTACCCTAGTAAAAATCTTGTGTTTTTTTTGGAGCTTTGGGATATTTTATATATCAAAAATACATGTTTTGCGGCCTTTTCTCAATTTTACAACATAAGCCCACCTTGGGGAGTATGCCCAACCATAACCGCAACCCTAAGTTTTAAACTCTAAAACCCTAAACATATTTTAAGTACCCTGGCCAAAATCTTGGGTTTTTTTGGAGCTTGGGGCTATTTTATATATCAAAAATACATGTTTTGCTCCCTTTTTCTCAATTTTACAACATAAGCCCACCGTGGGAAGTATGCCCAACCTTAACCACAACCCTAATATTTAAACCCTAAAACCATAAATATATTTTAAAGACCCTAGTAAAATTCTTGGGTTTCTTGGAGCTTTGATCTATTTTATATATCAAAAATACATGTTTTGCGCCATTTTCTCGATTTTATAACATAAGCCCACCTAGGGAAGTAAGCCCAACCTTAACCGCAACCCTAAATTTCTAACTATAAAACCCTAAACAAATTTTAAGTACCCTAGTAAAATTCTTGGGTTTTTTGGAGCGTTGGGCTATTTTATATATCAAAAATACATGTTTTGCGCCATTTTTCTCAATTTTACAAAATAAGCCAACCTTGGGAAGTATGCCCAAACTTAACCACAATCCTAATATTTAAACCCTAAAACCCAAAATATATTTTCAGTACCCTAGTAAAAATCTTGTGGTTTTTTTTGGAGCTTTGGGATATTTTATATATCAAAAATACATGTTTTGCGACCTTTTCTCAATTTTACAACATAAGCCCACCTTGGGAAGTATGCCCAACCTTAACCGCAATCCTAAGTTTTAAACTCTAAAACCCTAAACATAGTTTAAGTACCCTGGCCAAAATCTTGGGTTTTTTTGGAGCTTGGGGCTATTTTATATATCAAAAATACATGTTTAGAGCATTTTTCTCAATTTTACAACATAAGGCCACCTTGGGAAGTATGCCCAACCTTAACTACAACCCTAATATTTAAACCCTAAAACCCTAAACATATTTTAAGTAACCTAGTCAAAACCCTGGGTTTTTTGGTGCTTTGGGGTATTTTATATATCAATATACATGTTTGGCGCTATTTTTTCAATTTTACAACATATGCCCACCTAGGGAAGTATCCCCAACCTTAATCGCAACCCTAAATTTTAAACCCTAAAACCCTAAACATATTACAAGTACCCTAGTAAAAATCTTGGCTTTTTTGGAGCTTTGGTCTATTTTATATATCAAAAATAGATGTTTTGCGCCCTTTTTTCAATTTTACAACATATGCCCACCTAGGGAAGTATCCCCAACCTTAACCGCAACCCTAAGTTTTAAACCCCCAAAACCCTAAACATATTTTAAGAACCCAAGTAAAAATCTTTGGTTTTTTGGAGCTTTGGGCGATTTTATATATCAAAAATACATGTTTTGCGCCCTTTTTCTCAATTTTACAACATAAGCCCACCTTGGGAAGTATGCCCAACCTTAACCACAACCCTAATATTTAAACCCAAAAACCCTAAACAAATTTTAAAGACCCTAGTAAAACTCTTGGGTTTCTTGGAGCTTTGAGCTATTTTATAAAACAAAAATACGTCTTTTGCTATTTTATATATCAAAATTACAAGTTTTGCGCATTTTCTCGATTTTATAACATAAGCCCACCTAGGGAAGTATGCCCAACCTTAACCGCAACCCTAAATTTCTAACCACAAAACCCTAAACAAAATTTAACTACCCTAGTAAAAATCTTGGGTTTTTCGGGATTTGGGCTATTTTATATATCAAAAATACATGTTTTGCTCCTTTTTTCTCAATTTTACAACATAAGCCCACCTTGGGAAGTATGCCCAAACTTAACCACAACCCTAATGTTTAAACCCTAAAACCCTAAACATATTTTAAGTACCCTAGTAAAAATCTTGTGTTTTTTTGGAGCTTTGGGATATTTTATATATCAAAAATACATGTTTTGTGCCCTTTTCTCAATTTTAAAACATAAGCCCACCTTGGGAAGTATGCCCAACCTTAACTGTAACCCTAAGTTTTAAACAATAAAACCCTAAACATATTTTAAGTACCCTGGCCAAAATCTTGTGTTTTTTTGGAGCTTTGGATATTTTATATATCAAAAATACATGTGTTGCGCCCTTTTCTCAATTTTACAACATAAGGCCACCTTGGGAAGTATGCCCAACCTTAACCACAACCCTAATATTTAAACCCTAAAACCCTAAACATATTTTAAGTACCCTTGTAAAAATCTTGGCTTTTTTGGAGCTTTGGGCTATTTTATATATAAAAAATACAAGTTTTGCGCCTTTTTCTCAATTTTACAACATAAGCCCACCTAAGGAAGTATGCCCAACCTTAACAGCAACCCTAAGTTTTAAACCCTCAAAACCCTAAACATATTTGAAGAACTCTATTAAAATGTTGTGTTTTTTGGAGCTTTGGGCTATTTTATATATCAAAAATACATGTTTTTGCGCCCTTTTTCTCAATATTACAACATAAGCCCACCTTGGGAAGTATGCCCAACCTTAACCACAACCCAAATATTTAATCCCAAAAACCCTAAACATATTTTAAAGACCCTAGTAAAACTCTTGGGTTTCTTGGAGCTTTGAGCTATTTTATATATCAAAAATTCATGTTTTGCTCCCTTTTTCTCAATTTTATAACATAAGCCCACCTTGGGAAATATGCCCAACCTTAACCACAACCTTAATATTTAAACCCTAAAATCCGAAACATATTTTAAGTACCCTGGTAAAAATCTTCAGTTTTTTGGAGCTTTGAGCAATTTTATATATTAAAAATATATGTTTTGCGCCATTATCTCGATTTTACAACATAAGCTTACCTAGGGTAGTATGCCCAACCTTAATCACAACCCTAATATTTAAACCCTAAAACCCTAAACATATTTTTTTTGGAGCTTTGGGCTATTTTATATATCAAAAATAGATGTTTTGAGCATTTTTCTCAATTTTACAACATATGGCCACCTTGGGAAGTATGCCCAAACTTAACCACAACCCTAATATTCAAACCCTAAAACCCAAAACATATTTCAAGTACCCTAGTAAAAATCCTGGGTTTTTTGGAGCTTTGGGCTATTTTATATATCAAAAACACATGTTGTGCGCCTTTTTCTCAATTTTACAACATAAGCCCACCTAGGGAAGTATGCCCAACCTTAAACGCAACCCTAAGTTTTAAACCCTAAAACCCTAAACATATTTTAGGTACCCTGGCCAAAATCTTGTATTTTTTAGGAGTTTTGGGCTATTTTATATATAAAATAGATGTTTTGAGCACTTTTCTCAATTTTACAACATAAGCCCACGTAGGGAAGTATGCGCAACCTTAACTGCAACCCTATGTTTTAAACCCTAAATTCCTAAACTTATTTTGAGTACCCTGGCCAAAATTTTGCATTTATTTTTTAGCTTTGGGCTATTTTATATATCATAAAAACATGTTTTGCGCCCTTTTTTCAATTTTACAACATAAGGCCACCTTGGGAAGTATGCCCAACCTTAACCATAACCCTAATATTTAAACCCTAAAACCCTTAACATATTTTAAGTACACAAGTAAAAATCTTGGGTTTTTTGGAGCTTTGGGCTATTTTATGTATCGAAAATACATATTTTGCAACCTTTTCTCAATATTACAACATAATCCCACTTAGGGAAGTATGTCCAACCTTAACCGCAACACTAATATTTGAACCCTAAAACCCTAAACATATTTTAAGTACCCTAGTATAAACCTTGTATTTTTTTTGGAGCTCTGGGCTATTTTATATATCAAAAATACATGTTTTGAACACTTTTCTCAATTTTACAACATAAAGCCACGTTGGGAAGTATGCCCAACCTTAACCACAACCCTAATATTTAAACCCTAAAACCCTAAACATATTTTAAGTAACCTAGTCAAATCCTGGGTTTTTTGGAGCTTTGAGCTATTTTATATATCAAAAATACAAGTTGTGCGCCCTTTTCTCAATTTTACAACATAAGTCCACCTAAGGAAGTATGCCCAACTTTAACCGCAACCCTAAGTTTTAAACCCTCATAACCCCAAACATATTTTAAGAACCCAAGTAAAAATCTTTGGTTTTTTGGAGCTTTGGGCGATTTTATATATCAAAAATACATGTTTTGCGCCCTTTTTCTCAATTTTACAACATAAGCCCACCTTGGGAAGTATGCCCAACCTTAACCGTAACCCTAAGTTTTAAACACTAAAACCCTAAACATATTTCAAGTACCCTGGCCAAAATCTTGTGTTTTTTTGGAGCTTTGGGATATTTTATATATCAAAAATACATTTTTTGCGCCCTTTTCTCAATTTTACAACATAAGGCCACCTTGGGAAGTATGCCCAACCTTAACCATAACCCTAATATTTAAACCCTAAAACCCTAAACATATTTTAAGTAACCTAGTAAAACTCTTGGGTTTCTTGGAGCTTTGAGCTATTTTATATATCAAAAATACATGTTTTGCGCCATTTTCTCGATTTTATAACATAAGCCCACCTAGGGAAGTATGCCCAACCTTAACCGCTACTCTAAATTTCTAACCATAAAACCCTAAACAAATTTTAAGTACCCTAGTAAAATTCTTGGGTTTTTTGGAGCTTTGGGCTATTTTATATATCAAAAATACATGTTTTGCGCCCTTATTCTCAATTTTACAACATAAGCCCACCTTGGGAAGTATGCCCAAACTTAACCACAATCCTAATATTTAAATCCTAAAACCCAAAATATATTTTCAGTACCCTAGTAAAAATCTTGTGTTTTTTTTGGAGCTTTAGGATATTTTATATATCAAAAATACATGTTTTGCGCCCTTTTCTCAATTTTACAACATAAGCCCATCTTGGGAAGTATACCCAACCTTAACCGTAACCCTAGGTTTTAAACACTAAAACCATAAACATATTTTAAGTACCCTGGTAAAAGTCTTGGGTTTTTTGGAGCTTTGGGCTATTTTATATATAAAAAATACATGTTTTGCGCCATTTTTTCAATTTTACAACATAAGCCCACCTTGGGAAGTATGCCCAACCTTAACCACAACCCTAATATTTAAACCCTAAAACCATAAATATATTTTAAAGAACCTAGTAAAATTCTTGGGTTTCTTGGAGCTTTGATCTATTTTATATATCAAAAATACATGTTTTGCGCCATTTTCTCGATTTTATAACATAAGCCCACCTAGGGAAGTATGCCCAACCTTAACCGCAACCCTAAATTTCTAACCATAAAACTCTAAACAAATTTTAAGTACCCTAGTAAAAATCTTGGTTTTTTTGGAGCTTTGGGCTATTTTATATATCAAAAATACATGTTTTGCACCATTTTTCTCAATTTTACAACTTAAGCCTACCTTGGGAAGTATGCCCAACCTTAACAACAACACTAATATTTAAACCCTAATACCCTAAACATATTTTAAGTACCCTGGCCAAAATATTGTGTTTTTTTGGAGCTTTGGGCTATTTTATATATAAAAAATACATGTTTTTCTCCCTTTTTCTCAATTTTACAACCTAAGCCCACCTAGGGAAGTATGCCCAACCTTAACCACAACCCTAATACTTAAACCCTAAAACCTTAAACATATTTTAAGTACCCTATTAAAAATCTTTGGTTTTTTTGAGCTGTGGGCTATTTTATATATCAAAAATACATGTTTTGCGCCATTTTCTAAATTTTACTACACAAGCCCAGCTAGGGAAGTATGCCCAACTTTAACCGCAACCCTAAAGCCCTAAACATATGTTAAGTGCCCTAGTAAAAATCTTATGTTTTTTGGATCTTTGGTTATTTTATATATCAAATATATATGTTTTGTGCCTTTTCTCAACTTTACATCATAAGCCCACTTAGGGAAGTATGCCCAACTTTAACCGCAACCCAAAATTTTAAACTCTAAAACCCTAAACATATTTTAAGTACCCTAGCCAAAATCCTGGGTTTTATTTGGAGCTTTGGGCTATTTTATATATTAAAAATATATGTTTTGAGCCATTTTCCCAATTTTACAACATAAGGTCACCTTGAGAAGTATGCCCAACCTAAACCACAACCCTAATATTTAAACCCTAAAGCCCTCAACATATTTTAAGTACCCTAGTTAAAATTTTGGGTTTTCTGGAGCTTTGGGCTATTTTATATATCAAAAATACATGTTTTGCGCCATTTTCTCAATTTTACAACATAAGCCCACCTAGGGAAGTATGCCCAACGTTAACCACAACCATAATATTTAAAGCCTAAAACCCTAATCATATTTTAAGTACCCTAGTAAAAATCTTATGTTTTTTGGAGGTTTGAGCTATTTTATATATCAAAAATACATGTTTTGCGCCATTTTCTCGATTTTACAACATAAGCCCACCTAAGGAAGTATGCCCAACCTTAACCGCAACCCTAAATTTCTAACCATAACCCTAAACATATTTTAAGTACCCTACTAAAAATCTTGGGTTTTTTTGGAGCTTTGGGCTATTTTATATATCGAAAATACATGTTTTGCGCTCTTTTTCAATTTTACAACATAAGCCCACTTAGAGAAGTATGCCCAACCTTAACCGCAACACTAATATTTAAAGCCTAAAGCTTTAAACATATTTTAAGTACCCTAGTAAAAATATTATGTTTTTTTGGAGCTTTGGGCTATTTTATATATCAAAAATACATGTTTTGCGCCCTTTTCTCAATTTTAAATCATAAGCCCACTTAAGGAAGTATGCCCAACCTTAACCACAACTCTAATATTTAAACCCTAAAACCCTAAACATATTTTAAGTACCCTAGTTAAAATCTTGGGTTTTTTGGAGCATTGGGCTATTTTATATATCAAACATACATGTTTTGCACCTTTTTCTCAATTTTACAACATAAGCCCACCTAGGGACGTATCCCCAACCATAACCGCAACCCTAAATTTTAAAACCAAAAACCCTAAACATATTTTAAGTACCCTAGTAAAAATCTTGTGTATTTTGGGAGCTTTGAGCTATTTTATATATCGAAAACATGTTTTGGACCCTTTTCTCAATTTTAGAACCTAAGGCGACCTTGGGAAGTATGCCCAACCTTAATCACAACCCAAATATTTAAACCATAAAACACTTAAAATATTTTAAGTACCCTAGTTAAAATCTTGCGTTATTGGGAGCTTTGGGCTATTTTATATATCAAAAATACATGTTTTGCACCCTTTCTCAATTGAAGGTGACCTTGGGAAGTATGCCCAACCTTAACCGCAACCCTAATATTTAAACCCTAAAACCCTAAATATATTGTAAGTACCGCAACCCTAAACATTAAACCCTAAAACCCAAAAAATATTTTACGTACCCTAGCCAAAATCTAGGGTTTTTTTGGAGCTTTGGGCTATTTTATATATCAAAAATACATGTTTTGCGCTCTTTTTTCAATTTTACAACATAAGCCCACTTAGGGAAGTATGCCCAACCTTAACCGCAACACTAATATTTAAAGCCTAAAGCTCTAAACATAGTTTAAGTACCCTAGTAAAAATATTATGTTTTGTTGGAGCTTTGGGCTATTTTATAATATCAAAAATACAGGTTTTGCGCCCTTTTCTCAATTTTAAATCATAAGCCCACTTAGGGAAGTATGCCCAACCTTAACCACAACTCTAATATTTAAACCCTAAAACCCTAAACATATTTTAAGTACCCTAGTTAAAATCTTGGGTTTTTTGGAGCATTGGGCTATTTTATATATCAAATATACATGTTTTGCACCTTTTTCTCAATTTTACAACATAAGCCCACCTAGGGAAGTGTCCCCAACCATAACCGCAGCCCTAAATTTTAAAACCAAAAACCCTAAACATATTTTAAGTACCCTAGTAAAAATCTTGTGTATTTTGGGAGCTTTGAGCTATTTTATATATCAAAAACATGTTTTGTACCCTTTTCTCAATTTTAGAACCTAAGGCGACCTTGGGAAGTATGCCCAACCTTAATCACAACCCAAATATTTAAACCATAAAACACTTAAAATATTTTAAGTACCCTTTCTCAATTGAAGGTGACCTTGGGAAGTATGCCCAACCTTAACCGCAACCCTAATATTTAAACCCTAAAACCCTAAATATATTGTAAGTACCTTAACCCTAAACATTAAACCCTAAAACCCAAAAAATATTTTACGTACCCTAGCAAAAATCAAGGGTTTTTTGGAGCTTTGGGCTATTTTATATATCAAAAATACATGTTTTTAGCCATTTTCTCAATTTTACAACATAAGGCTACGTTGGGAAGTATGCCCAACTTTAACCACAACCCAAACATTTAAACCACAAAATCTTGGGTTTTTTTTGGAGCTTTGGGTATTTTATATATCAAAAATACAAGTTTTGCGCCGTTTTCTCGATTTGAGAACATAAGCCCACTTAGGGAAGTATGCCCAACCTCAACCGCAACCCTAAATTTCAAACCATAAAACCCTAAACATATTTTAAGTACCCTAGTAAAAATCTTGGGTTTTTTGGAGCTTTGGGTTATTTTATATATAAAAAATACATGGTTAGCTCCCTTTTCTCAATTTTACAACATTAGCCCTCCTAGGGATGTATGCCCAACCTTAACCGCAATCCTATGTTTTAAACCCTAAAACCCAAAACATATTTTAAGTACCCTGGCCAAAATCTTGGGTTATTTTGGAGCTTTGGGCTATTTTATATATCGAAAATACATGTTTTGCGCCCTTTTTCTCAATTTTAAAACATAAGCCCACCTTGGGAAGTATGCCCAACCTTAACCGCAACCCTAAATTTCTAACCATAAAACCTTAAGCAAATTTTAAGTACCCTAGTAAAAATCTTGGTTTTTTTGGAGCTTTGGGCTATTTTATATACCAAAAATACATGTTTTGCGCCCTTTTTCTCAATTTTACAACTTAAGCGTACCTTGGGAAGTATGCCCAACCTTAACCACAACACTAATATTTAAACCCTAAAACCCTACATATTTTAAGTACCCTGGCCAAAATATTGTGTTTTTTTGGAGCTTTGGGCTATTTTATATATAAAAAATACATGTTTTGCTCCTTTTTTCTATGTTTTACAAGATAAGCCCACCTAGGAAAGTATGCCCAACCTTAACCGCAACCCTAAATTTAAAATCCTGAAACCCTAAACATATTTTAAGTACCCTAGTTAAAATCTTTGGTTTTTTGGAGCTTTGGGCTATTTTATATATATAAAAATAAGGTTTTGCTCATTTTTCTCAATTTTACATCATAAGCCCACTGAGGGAAGTATGCCCAACCTTAACCACAATCCTAATATTTAAACCCTAAAACCCAAAACATATTTTAAGTACCCTAGTAAAAATATTCAGTTTTTTGGAGCTTTGGGCAATTTTATATATTAAAAATATATGTTTTGCGCCATTTTCTCGATTTTACGACATAAGCTTACCTAGGGTAGTATGCCCAACCTTAATCACAACCCTAATATTTAAACCCTAAAACCCTAAACATATTTGTTTTGGAGCTTTGAGCTATTTTATATATCAGAAAAATTAATGTATTAAGCACTTTTCTCAATTTTACAACATAAGGCCACCTTGGGAAGTATGTCCAACCTTAATATTTAAACCCTAAAACCCTAAACATATTTTAAGTAACCTAGTAAAAATCTTGGGTTTTATTGGAGCTTTGGGCTATTTTATATATCAAAAATACATGTTTTGCGCCCTTTTCTCAATTTTACAACATAAGCCCACTTAGGGAAGTATGTCCAACCTTAACCGCAATACTAATATTTGATCCCTAAAACTCTAAACATATTTTAAGTACCCTAGTAAAAATCTTGTGTTTTTTTTTTTTAGCTTTGGGATATTTTATATATCAAAATAACATTTTTTTGAGCATTTTTCTCAATTTTACAACATAAGGCCACCTTGGGAAGTATGGCCAACCTTAACCACAACCCTAATATTTAAACCCAAAAACCCTAAAGATATTTTAAGTAACCTAGTCATTATCCTAGGTTTTTTGGAGCGTTGGGCTATTTTATATATCAAAATACAGGTTTTGCGCTATTTTCTCAATTTTACAACATATGCCCACCTAGGGAAGTATGCCCAACCTTAACCGCAACCCTAAATTTTAAACCCTAAAACCCTAAACATATTTTAAGTACCCTAGTAAAAATCTTGGTTTTTTTTGGAGTTTTGGGATATTTTATATATCAAAAATACATGTTTTGCGCCCTATTCTCAATTTTACAACATAAGCCCACCTAGGGAAGTATGCACAACCTTAACCGCAACCCTATGTTTTAAACCCTAAATTCCTAAACTTATTTTTAGTACCCTGGCCAAAATCTTGCATTTTGTTTTTAGCTTTGGGCTATTTTATATATCAAAAAACATGTTTTGCGCCCTTTTATTAATTTTACAACACAAGGCCACCTTGGGAAGTATGCCCCAACCTTAACAACAAACCTAATATTTAAACCCTAAAACCCTAAACATATTTTAAGTACCCTAGTAAAAATATTGGGTTTTTTGGAGCTTTGGGCCATTTTATGTATCGAAAATACATGTTTTGCACCCTTTTCTCTATATTGCAACATAAGCCCACTTAGGGAAGTATGTCCAACCTTAACCGCAACAACAATATTTGAACCCTAAAACCCTAAAAGATATTTTAAGTACCCTAGTCAAAATCTTGTGTTTTTTTTGGAGCTCTGGGCTATTTTATATATCAAAAATACATGTTTTGAGCACTTTTCTCAATTTTACAACATAAGGCCACCTTGGGATGTATGCCCAACCTTAACCACAACCCTAATATTTAAAGCCTAAAATCCTAAACATATTTTAAGTAACCTAGTCAAAATCCTGGGTTTTTTGGAGCTTTGGGCTATTTATATATCAAAATCCTGGGTTTTGCGCTATTTTCTTAATTTTACAACATATGCCCACCTAGGGAAGTATGCCCAACCTTAACCGCATCCCTAAATTTTAAACCCTAAAACCCTAAAAATATTTCAAGTACCCTAGTAAAAATCTTGGCTTTTTTGGAGCTTTGATCTATTTTATATATAAAAAATACATGTTTTCCGCCATTTTCTCAAATTTTCAACATAAGCCCACATAGGGAAGTATGCCCAACCTTAATCGCAACCCTAAGTTTTAAACCCTAAAAACCCTAAACATATTTTAAGAACCCTAGTAAAAATCTTAGGTTTTTTGGAGGTTTGGCTATTTTATATTTCAAAAATACATGTTTTGCGCCCTTTTTCTCAATTTTACAACATAAGCCCACGTTGGGAAGCATGCCCAACCTTAACCACAACCCTAATATTTAAACCCTAAAACCCTAAACATATTTTAAAAACCCTAGTAAAACTCTTGGGTTTCTTGGAGCTTTGAGCTATTTTATATATCAAAAATAAATGTTTTGCTATTTTATATATCAAAATTACATGTTTTGCGCCATTTTCTCGATTTTATAACATAAGCCCACCTAGGGAAGTATGCCCAACCTTAACCGCAACCCTAAATTTCTAACCATAAAACCCTAAACAAAATTTAACTATCCTAGTAAAAATCTTGGGTTTTCTTTGGAGCTTTGGGCTATTTTATATATCAAAAATAAATGGTTTGCACCCTTTTTCTCAATTTTACAACATAAGCCCACCTTGGGAAGTATGCCCAAACATAACCACAACCCTAATATTTGAACCCTAAAAGCCTAAACATATTTTAAGTACCCTAGTAAGAATCTTGTGTTTTTTTGGAGCTTTGGGGTAAATAAATCAAAAATACATGTTTTGCTCCCTTTTTCTCAATTTTACAACATAAGTTCACCTTGCGAAGTATGCCCAACCTTAACCACAACCCTAATATTTAAACCCTAAAACCCAAAACATATTTTAAGTACCCTGGTAAAAATCTTGTGTTTTTTGGAGCTTTGTGCTATTTTATATAACAAAAATACATGTTTTACGCCCTTTTTCTCAATTTGACAACATAAGCCCACCTTGGGAAGTATGCCCAACCTTAACCACAACCCTAATATTTAAACCCTAAAACCATAAACATATTTTAAAGACCATAGTTAAAATCTTGGGTTGTTTGGAGCATTGGGCTATTTTATATTACAAAAATACATGTTTTGCGCCCTTTTCTCAATTTTACAACATAAGCCCACCTTGGGAAGTATGCCCAACCTTAACCATAACCCTAAGTTTGTCCAACCTTAACCGTAACCCTAAGTTTGTCCAACCTTAACCGCAACCCTAAGTTTTAAACCCTCAAAACCCTAAACATATTCTAAGAACCCTAGTAAAAATCTTTGGTTTTTTGGAGCTTTGGGCTATTTTATATATCAAAAATACATGTTTTGCGCCCTTTTTCTCAATTTTACAACATAAGCCCACCTGGGAAGTGGGCGCAACCTTAACCACAACCCTAATATTTAAACCCTAAAACCCTAAGCTTATTTTAAAGACCCTAGTAAAACTCTTGGGTTTCTTGGAGCTTTGAGCTATTTAGTATAACAAAAATACAAGTTTTGCTAGTTTACATATCAAAAATACATGTTTTCCTCCATTTTCTCGATTTTATAACATAAGCCCACCTAGGGAAGTATGCCCAACCTTAACCGCAACCCTAAATTTCTAACCATAAAACCCTAAACAAATTTGAAGTACCCTAGTAAAACTCTTGGGTTTTTTTGGAGGTTTGGGCTATTTTATATATCAAAAATACATGTTTTGCGCCCTTTTTCTCAATTTTAGAACATAAGCCCACCTTGGGAAGTATGCCCAAACTTAACCACAACCCTAATATTTCTACACTAATACCCTAAATATATTTTAAGTACCCTAGTAAAAATCTTGTATTTTTTTAGAGCTTTGGGATATTTTATATATCAAAAATACATGTTTTGTGTCTTTTTCTCAATTTTACAACATAATCCCACTTTGGGAAGTACGCAAAACCTTAACCGCAACCCTAAGTTTTAAACTCTAAAACCCTAAACATATTTTAAGTGCCCTGGCCAAAATCTTGGGTTATTTTGGAGCTTTGGGCTATTTTATGTATCAAAAATACATGCTTTACGCCCTTTTTCATAATTTTACAACATAAGCCCACCTTGGGAAGTATGCCCAACCTTAAACACAACCATAATATTTAAACCCTAAAACCATAAACATATTTTATAGACCATAGTAAAAATCTTGGGTTTTTTGGAGCATTGGGCTATTTTATATATCAAAAATACATGTTTTGCGCCCTTTCCTCAATTTTACAACATAAGCCCACCTAAGGAAGTACGCCCAACCTTAATCGCAACCCTAAGTTATAAACCATCAAAACCCTAAACATATTTTAAGAACCCTAGTAAAAATCTTGGGTTTTTTTGGAGCTTTGCGCTATTTTATATATCAAAAATACATGTTTTGCGCCCTTTTTCTCAATTTTACAACATAAGACCACCTGGGAAGTATGCCCAACCTTAACCACAACCCTAATATTTAAACCTTAAAACCCTAAACATATTTTAAAGACCCTAGTTAAACTCTTGGGTTTCTTGGAGCTTTGAGCTATTTTATATATCAAAAATACATGTTTTGCTCCATTTTCTCGATTTTATAACATAAGCCCACCTAGGGAAGTATGCCCAACCTTAACCGCAACCCTAAATTTCTAACCATAGAACCCTAAACAAATTTTAAGTACCCTAGTAAAACTCTTGGGTTTTTTGTAGCTTTGGTCTATTTTATATATCAAAAATACATGTTTTGCGCCCTTTTCTCAATTTTATAACATAAGCCCACCTAGGGAAGTATGCCCAACCTTAACCGCAACCCTAAATTTCTAACCATAAAACCCTAAACAAATTTTAAGTACCCTAGTAAAACTCTTGGGTTTTTTGGAGCTTTAGGCTATTTTATATATCAAAAATACATGTTTTGCGCCCTTTTTCTCAATTTTACAACATAAGCCCACCTTGGGAAGTATGCCCAAACTTAACCACAACCCTAATATTTATACATTATAACCCTAAATATATTTTAAGTACCCTAGTAAAAATCTTGTGTTTTTTAGAGCTTTGTGATATTTTATATATCAAAATTACATGTTTTGTGTCCTTTTCTCAATTTTACAACATAAGCCTACTTTGGGAAGTATGCCCAACCTTAACCGCAACCCTAAATTTTAAACTCTAAAACCCTAAACATATTTTAAGTGCCCTGGCCAAAATCTTGGGTTATTTTGGAGCTTTGGGCTATTTTATATATCAAAAATACATGTTTTGTGCCTTTTTCTCAATTTTACAACATAAGGCCACGTTGTGAAGTATGCCCAACCTAAACCACAACCTAATATTTAAACTCTAAAACGCTACACATATTTTAAGTACCCTAGCCAAAATCCTGGGTTTTTTTTTGAGATTTGGGGTATTTTATATATTAAAAATACATGTTTTGAGCACTTTTCTCAATTTTACAACATAAGGCCACCTTGGGAAGTTTGCCCAACCTTAACCACAACCCTAATATTTAAACCCTAAAACCCTAAACATATTTTAAGTAACCTAGTCAAAATCCTAGGTTTGTTTTGAGCTTTGGGCTATTTTATATATCAAAAATACATGTTGTGCGCCCTTTTCTCAATTTTACAACATAAGCTCACCTAGGGAAGTATGCCCAACCTTAACCGCAACCCTAATATTTAAACCCTAAAACCATAATCATATTTTAAAGACCCTAGTAAAATTCTTGGGTTTCTTGGAGCTTTAAGCTATTTTATATATCAAAAATACATGTTTTGAGCCCTTTTCTCAATTTTATAACATAAGGCCACGTTGGGAAGTATGCCCAACCTTAACCGCAACCCTAAATTTTAAACCCTAAAACTCTAAACGTATTTTAAGTACCCTAGTAAAAATCTTGGGTTATTTTGGAGCTTTGGGCTATTTTATATATCAAAAATACATGTTTTGTGCCATTTTCTCAATTTAACATAATAAGGCCACGTTGAGAAGTATGCCCAACCTAAACCACAACCCTAATATTTAAACTCTAAAACCCTACACATATTTTAAGTACACTAGTTAAAATCTTGGGTTTTTTGGAGGTTTGGGCTATTTTATATATCAAAAATACATGTTTTTTGCCATTTTCTCAATTTTACTACATAAGCCCACCTAGGGAAGTGTGCCCAACTTTAACCGCAACCCTAATTTTTAAACACTAAAACCCTAAACATATTTTAAGTACCCTAGCAAAAATCCTGGGTTTTTTTCTTGAGCTTTGGGGTATTTTATATATTAAGAATATATGATTTGAGCACTTTTCTCAATTTTACAACATAAGGCCACCTTGGGAAGTTTGCCCAACCTTAACCACAACCCTAATATTTAAACCCTAAAACCCTAAACATATTTTAAGTAACCTAGTCAAAATCCTAGGTTTTTTGGAGCTTTGGGCTATTTTATATATCAAAAATAAATGTTGTGGGCCCTTTTCTCAATTTTACAACACAAGCTTACCTAAGGAAGTATGCCCAACCTTAACTGCAACCCTAAGTTTTAAATCCTAAAACCCTAAACATATTTTACGTACCCTGGCCAAAATCTTGTGTTTTTTTGGAGCTTTGGGCAATTTTATATATCAAAAATAGATGTTTTGAGCACTTTTCTCAATTTTACAACATAAGGCCACCTTGTGAAGTATGGCCAACCTTAACCACAATCCTAATATTTAAACCCTAAAACCCTAAACATATTTTAAGTAACCTAGTCATAATCTTGGGTTTTTTTCGATCTTTGGGCTATTTTATATATCAAAATACATATTTTGCGCTATTTTCTTAATGTTACAACATATGTGCACCTAGGGAAGTATACCCAACCTTAACCGCAACCCTAAATTTTAAACCCTATAACCCTAAACCTATTACAAGTACCCTACTAAAAATCTTGGTTTTTTTGGAGCTTTGGGCTATTTTATATATCAAAAATCTTGGGTTTTTTGGAGCTTTGGACTATTTTATATATCAAAAATACATGCTTTACGCCCATTTTCTTAATTTTACAACATAAGCCCACCTTGGGAAGTATGCCCAACCTTAAACACAACCATAATATTTAAACCCTGAAACCATAAACATATTTTAAAGACCATAGTAAAAATCGTGGGTTTTTTGGAGCATTGGGTTATTTTACATATCAAAAATACATGTTTTGCGCCCTTTTCTCAATTTTACAACATAAGCCCACCTAAGGAAGTATGCCCAACCTTAACCGCAACCCTAAGTTTTAAACCCTCAAAACCCTAAACATATTTTAAGAACCCTAGTAAAAATCTTGGGTTTTTTGGAGCTTTGGGCTATTTTATATATCAAAAATACATGTTTTGCGCCCTTTTTCTTAATTTTACAACATAAGCCCACCTTGGGAAGTATGCCCAAACTTAACCACAACCCTAATATTTATACACTAAAACCCTAAATATATTTTAAGTTCCCTAGTAAAAATCTTGTGTTTTTTTAGAGCTTTGGGATAATTTATATATCGAAAATACATGTTTTGTGTCCTTTTCTCAATTTTACAACATAAACCCACTTTGGGAAGTATGCCCAACCTTAACCGCAACCCTAAGTTTTAAACTCTAAAACCCTAAACATATTTTAAAGACCCTAGTAAAACTCTTGGGTTTCTTGGAGCTATGAGCTATTTTATATATCAAAAATACATGTTTTGCTATTTTATATATCAAAAATACATGTTTTGCGTCATTTTCTAGATTTTATAAAATAAGCCCACCTAGGGAAGTATGTCCAACCTTAACCGCAACACAAATATTTGAACCCTAAAACCCTAAACATATTTTAAGTACCCTAGTAAAAATCTTGTGTTTTTTTTGGAGCTTTTGGCTATTTTATATATAAAAAATACATGTGTTTGAGCAGTTTTCTCAATTTTACAACATAAGCCCACCTTGGGAAGTATGCCCAACCTTAACCACAACCCTAATATTTAAACCCTAAAACCATAAACTTATTTTAAGGATCATAGTAAAAATCTTGGGTTTTTTGGAGCATTGGGCTATTTTATATATCAAAAATACATGTTTTGCGCCCTTTTCACAATTTTACAACTTAAGCCCACCTTGGGAAGTATGCCCAACCTTAACTACAACCCTAATATTTAAACCCTAAAACCCTAAACATATTTTAAGTAACCTAGTCAAAATCCTGGGTTTTTTGGAGCTTTGGGCTATTTTATATATCAAATTACATGTTTTGCGTTATTTTCTTAATTTTACAACATATGCCCACCTAGGAAAGTATGCCCAACCTTAACCGCAACCCTAAATTTAAACCCTAAAACCCTAAACATATTACAAGTACCCTAGTAAAAATCTTTGCTTTTTTTGAGCTTTTGGCTATTTTATATATCAAAAATACAAGTTTTGCGCCCTTTTCTCAATTTTACAACATAAGCCCACCTAAGGAAGTATGCCCAACCTTAAACGCAACACTAATATTTAAACCCTAAAACCCTAAATATATTTTAAGTAGCCTAGTAAAAATCTGGTGTTTTTTTGTAGCTTTGCGATATTTTATATATCAAAAATACATGTTTTGCGCCCTTTTCTCAATTTTACAACATAAGCCCACCTTGGGAAGTATGCCCAACCTTAACCACAACCCTAATATTTAAACCCTAAAACCCTAAACATATTTTAAGTAACCTAGTCAAAATCCTGGGTTTTTTGGAGCTTTGGGCTATTTTATATATCAAAATACATGTTTTGCGCTATTTTCTCAATTTTACAACATATGCCCACCTAGGGAAGTATGCCCAACATTAACGGCAACCCTAAATTTTAAACCCTAAAACCCTAAACATATTTCAAGTACCCTAGTAAAAATCTTGGCTTTTTGGAGATTTCGTCTATTTTATATACCAAAAATACATGTTTTGCGCCCTTTTCTCAATTTTACAACATAAGCCCACATAGGGAAGTATGCCCAACCTTAACCGCAACCCTAAGTTTTAAACCCTAAAAACCCTAAACATATTTTAAGAACCATAGTAAAAATCTTTGGTTTTTGGATCTTTGGGCTATTATATATATCAAAAATACATGTTTTGCGCCCTTTTTCTCAATTTTACAACATAAGCCCAACTAGGGAAGTATGCCCAACCTTAACCGCAACCCTAAATTTCTAACCATAAAACCCTAAACAAATTTTAAGTACCCTAGTAAAAATCTTGGGTTATTTTAGAGCTTTGGGCTATTTTATATATCAAAAATACATGTTTTGTGCCATTTTCTCAATTTAACATAATAAGGCCACGTTGAGAAGTATGCCCAACCTAAACCACAACCCTAATATTTAAACTCTAAAACCCTACACATATTTTAAGTACACTAGTTAAAATCTTGGGTTTTTTGGAGCTTTGGGCTATTTTATATATCAAAAATACATGTTTTTTGCCATTTTCTCAATTTTACTACATAAGCCCACCTAGGGAAGTGTGCCCAACTTTAACCGCAACCCTAATTTTTAAACACTAAAACCCTAAACATATTTTAAGTACCCTAGCAAAAATCCTGGGTTTTTTTCTTGAGCTTTGGGGTATTTTATATATTAAGAATATATGATTTGAGCACTTTTCTCAATTTTACAACATAAGGCCACCTTGGGAAGTTTGCCCAACCTTAACCACAACCCTAATATTTAAACCCTAAAACCCTAAACATATTTTAAGTAACCTAGTCAAAATCCTAGGTTTTTTGGAGCTTTGGGCTATTTTATATATCAAAAATAAATGTTGTGGGCCCTTTTCTCAATTTTACAACACAAGCTTACCTAAGGAAGTATGCCCAACCTTAACTGCAACCCTAAGTTTTAAATCCTAAAACCCTAAACATATTTTACGTACCCTGGCCAAAATCTTGTGTTTTTTTGGAGCTTTGGGCAATTTTATATATCAAAAATAGATGTTTTGAGCACTTTTCTCAATTTTACAACATAAGGCCACCTTGTGAAGTATGGCCAACCTTAACCACAATCCTAATATTTAAACCCTAAAACCCTAAACATATTTTAAGTAACCTAGTCATAATCTTGGGTTTTTTTCGATCTTTGGGCTATTTTATATATCAAAATACATATTTTGCGCTATTTTCTTAATGTTACAACATATGTGCACCTAGGGAAGTATACCCAACCTTAACCGCAACCCTAAATTTTAAACCCTATAACCCTAAACCTATTACAAGTACCCTACTAAAAATCTTGGTTTTTTTGGAGCTTTGGGCTATTTTATATATCAAAAATCTTGGGTTTTTTGGAGCTTTGGACTATTTTATATATCAAAAATACATGCTTTACGCCCATTTTCTTAATTTTACAACATAAGCCCACCTTGGGAAGTATGCCCAACCTTAAACACAACCATAATATTTAAACCCTGAAACCATAAACATATTTTAAAGACCATAGTAAAAATCGTGGGTTTTTTGGAGCATTGGGTTATTTTACATATCAAAAATACATGTTTTGCGCCCTTTTCTCAATTTTACAACATAAGCCCACCTAAGGAAGTATGCCCAACCTTAACCGCAACCCTAAGTTTTAAACCCTCAAAACCCTAAACATATTTTAAGAACCCTAGTAAAAATCTTGGGTTTTTTGGAGCTTTGGGCTATTTTATATATCAAAAATACATGTTTTGCGCCCTTTTTCTTAATTTTACAACATAAGCCCACCTTGGGAAGTATGCCCAAACTTAACCACAACCCTAATATTTATACACTAAAACCCTAAATATATTTTAAGTTCCCTAGTAAAAATCTTGTGTTTTTTTAGAGCTTTGGGATAATTTATATATCGAAAATACATGTTTTGTGTCCTTTTCTCAATTTTACAACATAAACCCACTTTGGGAAGTATGCCCAACCTTAACCGCAACCCTAAGTTTTAAACTCTAAAACCCTAAACATATTTTAAAGACCCTAGTAAAACTCTTGGGTTTCTTGGAGCTATGAGCTATTTTATATATCAAAAATACATGTTTTGCTATTTTATATATCAAAAATACATGTTTTGCGTCATTTTCTAGATTTTATAAAATAAGCCCACCTAGGGAAGTATGTCCAACCTTAACCGCAACACAAATATTTGAACCCTAAAACCCTAAACATATTTTAAGTACCCTAGTAAAAATCTTGTGTTTTTTTTGGAGCTTTTGGCTATTTTATATATAAAAAATACATGTGTTTGAGCAGTTTTCTCAATTTTACAACATAAGCCCACCTTGGGAAGTATGCCCAACCTTAACCACAACCCTAATATTTAAACCCTAAAACCATAAACTTATTTTAAGGATCATAGTAAAAATCTTGGGTTTTTTGGAGCATTGGGCTATTTTATATATCAAAAATACATGTTTTGCGCCCTTTTCACAATTTTACAACTTAAGCCCACCTTGGGAAGTATGCCCAACCTTAACTACAACCCTAATATTTAAACCCTAAAACCCTAAACATATTTTAAGTAACCTAGTCAAAATCCTGGGTTTTTTGGAGCTTTGGGCTATTTTATATATCAAATTACATGTTTTGCGTTATTTTCTTAATTTTACAACATATGCCCACCTAGGAAAGTATGCCCAACCTTAACCGCAACCCTAAATTTAAACCCTAAAACCCTAAACATATTACAAGTACCCTAGTAAAAATCTTTGCTTTTTTTGAGCTTTTGGCTATTTTATATATCAAAAATACAAGTTTTGCGCCCTTTTCTCAATTTTACAACATAAGCCCACCTAAGGAAGTATGCCCAACCTTAAACGCAACACTAATATTTAAACCCTAAAACCCTAAATATATTTTAAGTAGCCTAGTAAAAATCTGGTGTTTTTTTGTAGCTTTGCGATATTTTATATATCAAAAATACATGTTTTGAGCACTTTTCTCAATTTTACAACATAAGGCCACCTTGGGAAGTATGCCCAACCTTAACCACAACACTAATATTTAATCCCTAAAACCCTAAACATATTTTAAGTAACCTAGTCAAAATCCAGGGTTTTTTGGAGCTTTGGGCTATTTTATATATCAAAATACATGTTTTGCGCTATTTTCTCAATTTTACAACATATGCCCACCTAGGGAAGTATGCCCAACCTTAAATGCAACCCTAAATTTTAAACCCTAAAACCCTAAATATATTTCAAGTACCCTAGTAAAAATCTTGGCTTTTTTGGAGCTTTGGTCTATTTTATATATCAAAAATACATGTTTTGCGCCCTTTTTCTCAATTTTACAACATAAGCCCACCTTGGGAAGTATGCCCAAACTTAACCACAACCCTAATATTTAAACCCTAAAACCCTAAACATATTTTAAGTGCCCTAGTAAAAATCTTGTGTTTTTTTGGTGCTTTGGGATATTTTATATATCAAAAATACATGTTTTGCGCCCTTTTCTCAATTTTACAACATAAGCCCACCTTGGGAAGTATGCGCAACCTTAACCGCAACCCTAAGTTTTAAACTCTAAAACTCTAAAAATATTTTAAGTACCCTAGCCAAAATCTTGTGTTTTTTTTGGTGCTTTGGGCTATTTTATATATCAAAAATACATATTTTGCGCCATTTTTCTCAATTTTACAACATAAACCAACCTTGGGAAGTATGCCCAACCTTAACCACAACCCTAATATTTAAACCCTAAAACTATAAACATATTTTAAAGATCATAGTAAAAATCTTGGGTTTTTTGGAGCATTGGGCTATTTTATATATCATAAATACATGTTTTGCGCCCCTTTCTCAATTTTACAGCATAAGCCCACCTTGGGAAGTATGCCCAACCTTAACCGTTACCCTAATATTTAAACCCTAAAACCCTAAACATATGTTAAGTATCCTAGTCAAAATCCTCGGTTTTTTGTAGCTTTGGGCTATTTTATATATCAAAATACATGTTTTGCTTTTTTTTCTCAATTTTACAACATTTGCCCACCAAGGGAACTATGCCCAACCTTAACCGCAACCCTAAATTTTAAACACTAAAACCCTAAACATATTACAAGTACCCTAGTGAAAATCTTTGTTTTTTTGGAGCTTTGGGCTATTTTATAAATCAAAAATACAAGTTTTGCACCCTTTTCTCAATTTTACAACATAAGCCCACCTAAGGAAGTATGCTAAACCTTAACAGCAACCCTAAGTTTTAAACCATCATAACCCTAAACATATTTTATGAACCCTAGTAAAAATCTTGGGTTTTTTTGGAGCTTTGGGCTATTTTATATATCAAAAATACATGTTTTGCGCCCTTTTTCTCAATTTTTCATCATAAGCCCACCTTGGGAAGTATGCCCAACCTTAACCACAACCCTAAACTTTAAACCCTAAAACCCTAAACATATTTTAGAGACCCTAGTAAAATTCTTGGGTTTCTTGGAGCTATGAGCTATTTTATATATCAAAAATACATGTTTTGCTATTTTATATATCAAAAATACATGTTTTGCGCCATTTTCTAGATTTTATAAAATAAGCCCACCTAGGGAAGTATGTCCAACCTTAACCGCAACACTAATATTTGAACCCTAAAACCCTAAACATATTTTAAGTACCCTAGTAAAAATCTTGTGTTTTTTTTGGAGCTTTTGGCTATTTTATATATAAAAAATACATGTGTTTGAGCAGTTTTCTCAATTTTACAACATAAGCCCACGTTGGGAAGTATGCCCAACCTTAACCACAACCCTAATATTTAAACCTTAAAACCATAAACTTATTTTAAGGATCATAGTAAAAATCTTGGGTTTTTTGGAGCATTGGGCTATTTTATATATCAAAATACATGTTTTGCGCCCTTTTCTCAATTTTACAACATAAGCCCACCTTGGGAAGTATGCCCAACCTTAACTACAACCCTAATATTTAAACCCTAAAACCCTAAACATATTTTAAGTAACCTAGTCAAAATCCTGGGTTTTTTGGAGCTTTGGGCTATTTTATATATCAGAATACATGTTTTGCGTTATTTTCTTAATTTTACAACATATGGCCACCTAGGAAAGTATGCCCAACCTTAACCGCAACCCTAAATTTAAACCCTAAAACCCTAAACATATTACAAGTACCCTAGTAAAAATCTTTGCTTTTTTTGAGCTTTTGGCTATTTTATATATCAAAAATACAAGTTTTGCGCCCTTTTCTCAATTTTACAACATAAGCCCACCTAAGGAAGTATGTTCAACCTTAAACGCAACACTAATATTTAAACCCTAAAACCCTAAACATATTTTAAGTACCCTGGTAAAATCTTGGGTTTTTTGGAGCTTTGGACTATTTTATATATCAAAAATACATGTTTTGGGCCCTTTTTCTCAATTTTACAACATAAGCCCACCTTGGGAAGTATGCCCAACCTTAACCACAACCCTAATATTTAAACACTAAAACCATAAACATATTTTAAAGACCCTAGTAAAACTCTTGGGTTTCTTGGTGCTTTGAGGTATTTTATATATCAAAAATACATGTTTTGCTATTTTATATACCAAAAATACATGTCTTGCGCCATTTTCTCGATTTTATAACATAAGCCCACCAAGGGAAGTATGCCCAACCTTAACCGCAACCCTAAATTTCTAACCATAAAACCCTAAACAAATTTGAAGTACCCTAGTACAAAGCTTTGGGTTTTTTGGAGCTTTGGGCTATTTTATATATCAAAAATACATGTTTTGCGCAATATTTCTCAATTTTACAACATAAGACCACCTTGGGAAGTATGCCCAACCTTAACCACAACCCTAATATTTAAACCCTAAAGTCCTAAACATATTTTAAGTACCATAGTACAACTTTTAGGTTTTTTGGAGCTTTGGGCTATTTTATATATCAAAAATACATGTTTTGCGCCATTTTCTCGATTTTATAACATAAGCCCAACTAAGGAAGTATGCCCAACTTTAACCGCAACCCTAAATTTCTAACTATAAAATCCTAAACAAATTTTAAGTTCCCTAGTAAAAATCTTGGGTTTTTTGGAGCTTTGGGCTATTTTATTTATCAAAAATACATGTTTTTCGCCCTTTTTCTCAATTTTATAACATAAGCCCACCTTGGGAAGTATGCCCAACCTTAACCACAACCCTAAAATTTAAAACCTAAAACCAAACATATTTTAAAGACCTTAGTAAAAATCTTGGGTTTTTTGGAGCTTTGGGCTATTTTATATATAAAAAATACATGTTTTGCGCCCTTTTCTCAATTTTATAACATAAGCCCACCTTGGGAAGTTTGCCCAACCTTAACCGCAACCCTAACTTTTAAACACTAAAACCCTAAACATATTTTAAGTACCCTGGCAAAAATCTTGTGTGTTTTTGGAGCTTTGGGATATTTCATATATCAAAAATACATGTTTTGCGCCCTTTTCTCAATTTTACAACATAAGGCCACCTTTGGAAGTATGCCCAACCTTAACCGCAACCCTAAGTTTTAAACTCTAAAACCCTAAACATATTTTAAGTACCCTGGCCAAAATCATGTGTTTTTTTTTGGAGCTTTGGGCTATTTTATATATCAAAAATACATGTTTTGCTCCCTTATTCTAGATTTTACAACATAAGCCCACCTTGCGAAGTATGCCCAACCTTAACCACAACCCTAATATTTAAACCCTAAAACCCTAGACATATTTTAAGTACCCTGGTAAAAATCTTGGGTTTTTAGGAGCTTTGGGCTATTTTATATATCAAAAATACATGTTTTGCGCCCTTTTTCTCAATTTTACAACATAAGCCCACCTAGGGAAGTATGCCCAACCTTAACCACAACCGTAATATTTAAACCCTAAAACCAAACATATTTTAAAGACCCTTGTAAAAATCTTGGGTTTTTTGGAGTTTTGGTGTATTTTATATATCAAAAATACATGTTTTGCGCCATTTTCTCGATTTTATAACATAAACCCACCTAGGGAGTATGCCCAACCTTAACCGCAACCCTAAATTTCTAACCATAAAACCCTAAACAAATTTTAAGTACCCTAGTAAAAATCTTGGGTTTTTTGGAGATTTGGGCAATTTTATATGTCAAAAATACATGTTTTGCGCCCTTTTTCTCAATTTTACAATATAAGACCACCTTGGGAAGTATGCCCAACCTTAACCACAACCCTAATATTTAAACCCTAAAACCCTAAACATATTTTAAGTACCGTAGTAAAACTCTAAGGTTTTTTGGAGATTTGGGCTATTTTATATATTAAAAATACATGTTTTGCGCCATTTTCTCGATTTTACCCAACTAGGGAAGTATGCCCAACCTGAACCGCAACCCTAAATTTCTAACCATAAAACCCTAAACAAATTTTAAGTACCCTAGTAAAAATCTTGGGTTTTTTTGGAGCTTTGGGCTATTTTATATATCAAAAATACATGTTTTGCGCCCCTTTTCTCAATTTTACAACATAAAACCACCTTGCGAAGTATGCCCAACCATAACCACAATCCTAATATTTAAACCCTACAACCCTAAACATATTTTAAGTACCATAGTAAAACTCTTAGGTTTTTTGGAGCTTTGGGCTATTTTATATATCAAAAATACATGTTTTGGGCCCTTTTCTCAATTTTACAACATAAGGCCACCTTGGGAAGTATGCCCAACATTAACCACAACCCTAATATTTAAACCCTAAAACCCTAAACATATTTAAAGTACCCAAGTAAAAATCTTTGGTTTTTTTGAGCTTTGGGCTATTTTATATATCAAAAATACATGTTTTGCGCCCTTTTTCTCAATTTTACAACATAAGCCCACCTTGGCAAGTATGCCCAACCTTAACCACAACCCTAATATTTAAACCCTAAAACCAAACATATTTTAAAGACCCTAGTAAAAATCTTGGGTTTTTTGGAGCTTTGGGCTATTTTATATATGATAAATACATGTTTTGCGCCATTTTCTCGATTTTATAACATAAGCCCACCTAGGGAGTATGTCCAACCTTAACCGCAACCCTAAATTTCTAACCATAAAACCCTAAACAAATTTTAAGTACCCTAGTAAAAATCTTGGGTTTTTTGGAGATTTGGGCAATTTTATATGTCAAAAATACATGTTTTGCGCCCTTTTTCTCAATTTTACAATATAAGACCACCTTGGGAAGTATGCCCAACCTTAACCACCACCCTAATATTTAAACCCTAAAACCCTAAACATATTTTAAGTACCGTAGTAAAACTCTAAGGTTTTTTGGAGATTTGGGCTATTTTATATATCAAAAATACATGTTTTGCGCCATTTTCTCGATTTTATAACATAAGCCCAACTAGGGAAGTATGCCCAACCTGAACCGCAACCCTAAATTTCTAACCATAAAACCCTAAACAAATTTTAAGTACCCTAGTAAAAATCTTGGGTTTTTTGGAGCTTTGGGCTATTTTATATATCAAAAATACATGTTTTGCGCCCTTTTTCTCAATTTTACAACATAAGACCACCTTGCGAAGTATGCCCAACCATAACCACAACCCTAATATTTAAACCCTAAAATCCTAAACATATTTTAAGTACCATAGTAAAACTCTTAGGTTTTTTGGAGCTTTGGGCTATTTTATATATCAAAAATACATGTTTTGCGCTATTTTCGCGATTTTAAAACATAAGCCCACCTAGGGAAGTATGCCCAACCTTAACCACAACCCTAATATTTAAACCCTAAAACCCTAAACATATTTAAAGTACCCAAGTAAAAATCTTTGGTTTTTTTGAGCTTTGGGCTATTTTATATATCAAGAATATATGTTTTGCGCCCTTTTCAAAATTTTACAACATAAGGCCACCTTGGGAAGTATGCCCAACCTTAACCACAACCCTAATATTTAAACCCTAAAACCCTAAACATATATTAAGTACCCTGGTAAAAATCTTGGGTTTTTAGGAGCTTTGGGCTATTTTATATATCAAAAATACATGTTTTGCGCCCTTGTTCTCAATTTTACAACATAAGCCCACCTTGGGAAGTATGCCCAACCTTCACCACAACCCTAATATTTAAACCCTAAAACCAATCATATTTTAAAGACCCTAGTAAAAATCTTGGGTTTTTTGGAGCTTTGGGCTATTTTATATATCAAAAATACATGTTTTGCGCCATTTTCTCGATTTTATAACATAAGCCCACCTAGGGAGTATGCCCAACCTTAACCGCAACCCTAAATTTCTAACCATAAAACCCTAAACAAATTTTAACTACCCTAGTAAAAATCTTGGGTTTTTTGGAGATTTGGGCAATTTTATATGTCAAAAATACATGTTTTGCGCCCTTTTTCTCAATTTTACAATATAAGCCCACCTTGGGAAGTATGCCCAACCTTCACCACAAACCTAATATTTAAACCCTAAAACCAATCATATTTTAAAGACCCTAGTAAAAATCTTGGGTTTTTAGGAGCTTTGGGCTATTTTATATATCAAAAATACATGTTTTGCGCCCTTGTTCTCAATTTTACAACATAAGCCCACCTTGGGAAGTATGCCCAACCTTCACCACAACCCTAATATTTAAACCCTAAAACCAATCATATTTTAAAGACCCTAGTAAAAATCTTGGGTTTTTTGGAGCTTTGGGCTATTTTATATATCAAAAATACATGTTTTGCGCCATTTTCTCGATTTTATAACATAAGCCCACCTAGGGAGTATGCCCAACCTTAACCGCAACCCTAAATTTCTAACCATAAAACCCTAAACAAATTTTAAGTACCCTAGTAAAAATCTTGGGTTTTTTGGAGATTTGGGCAATTTTATATGTCAAAAATACATGTTTTGCGCCCTTTTTCTCAATTTTACAATATAAGCCCACCTTGGGAAGTATGCCCAACCTTCACCACAACCCTAATATTTAAACCCTAAAACCAATCATATTTTAAAGACCCTAGTAAAAATCTTGGGTTTTTTGGAGCTTTGGGCTATTTTATATATCAAAAATACATGTTTTGCGCCATTTTCTCGATTTTATAACAAAAGCCCAACTAGGGAAGTATGCCCAACCTGAACCGCAACCCTAAATTTCTAACCATAAAACCCTAAACAAATTTTAAGTACCCTAGTAAAAATCTTGGGTTTTTTGGAGCTTTGGGCTATTTTATATATCAAAAATACATGTTTTGTGCCCTTTTTCTCAATTTTACAACATAAGACCACCTTGCGAAGTATGCCCAACCATAACCACAACCCTAATATTTAAACCCTAAAATCCTAAACATATTTTAAGTACCATAGTAAAACTCTTAGGTTTTTTGGAGCTTTGGGCTATTTTATATATCAAAGATACATGTTTTGCGCTATTTTCGCGATTTTAAAACAAAAGCCCACCTAGGGAAGTATGCCCAACCTTAACCATAACCCTAAATTTCTAACCATAAAAAACTAAACATATTTTAAGTACCCTAGTAAAAATCTTGGCTTTTTTGGAGCTTTGGGCTATTTCTTATATCAAAAATACATGTTTTGCTCCCTTTTTCTCAATTTTACAACAAAAACCCACCTTGCGAAGTATGCCCAAACCTAACCTTCGTCTGGACCAAGAAGTAGCGTCAGGAGGCGGAAATCGTGAGATCAGATAACGGAACAGAGTAAACTGACCCTTCCTTCAAGGAGTTCTGTGCCTCATTACTTCCCACTGGGCGAGAGGTGCACCTAACCCACCTACCCACTCATCAATCACGGTGTTCAGCTGAGCCTTTTTTTCATGCTTTTCCCGGAGGTCTGGAGAAAGCTGCAATCAAAACTAATATTTAAACCCTAAAACCCTAAACAAATTTCAAGTACCCTGGTAAAAATCTTGGGTTTTTTGGAGCTTTGGGCTATTTTATATATCGAAACTACATGTTTTGCACCATTTTCTCAATTTTACAACATAAGCCCACCTAGGGAAGTATGCCCAACCTTAACCACAACCCTAATAATTAAACCCTACAACCCTAAACATATTTTAAGTACCCTAGTAAAAACATTTAGTTTTTTAGAGCTTTGGGCTCTTTTATATATCAAAAATACATGTTTGCGCCATTTTATCAATTTCACTACACAAGCCCACCTATTGGAGTATGCCCAACTTTAACCGCAACCCTAAATTTTAAACCCTAAAACCCTAAACATATTTTAAGTACCTTAGCAAAAATCCTGGGTTTTTTTGGAGGTTTGGGCTATTTTATATATCAAAAATATATGTTTTGCGCCCTTTTCTCAATTTTACAACATAGGACCACCTTGGGAAGTATGCCCAACCTTAACCACAACCCTAATATCTAAACCCTAAAACCCTAAATATATTTTAAGTACCCTAGTAAAAATCTTGTGTTTTTTTGGAGCTTTGGGATATTTTATATATCAAAAATACATGTTTTGCGCCCTTTTCTCAATTTTACAACATAAGCCCACCTTGGGAAGTATGCCCAACCTTAACCGCAACCCTAAGTTTTAAACTCTAAAACCCTAAACATATTTTAAGTACCCTGGCCAAAATCTTGTGTTTTTTTGGAGCTTTGGGATATATTTTATAGCAAAATACATGTTTTGCGCCATTTTACTCAATTTTACAACATAAGGCCACCTTGGGAAGTATGCCCAACCTTTACCACAACCCTAATACTTAAACCCTAAAACCCGAAACATGTTTTAAGTACCCTAGTAAAAATCTTTGGTTTTTTGGAGCTTTGGACTATTTTATATATCAAAAATACATGTTTTGCGCCATTTTCTCAATTTTATTACACAAGCCCACCTTGGGAAGTATGCCCAACTTTAACCGCAACCCTAAATTTTAAACCCTAAACATATTGCCAAAATCCTTGGTTTTGGAGCTTTGGGCTATTTTATATATCAAAAATACATGCTTTACGCCCTTTTCTCAATTTTACAACATAAGACCACCTTGGGCAGTATTCCCAACCTTAACCACAACCCGAATATTTAAACCCTAAATCCCTAAGCATATTTTAAGTACCATAGTAAAACTCTGGGGTTTTTTGGAGCTTTGGGCTATTTTATATATCAAAAATACATGTTTTGCGCCCTTTTTTCAATTTTACAACATAAGGCCACCTTGGGAAGTATGCCCAACATTAACCACAACCCTAATATTTAAACCCTAAAACCCTAAACATATTTAAAGTACCCAAGTAAAAATCTTTGGTTTTTTTGAGCTTTGGGCTATTTTATATATCAAGAATATATGTTTTGCGCCCTTTTCAAAATTTTACAACATAAGGCCACCTTGGGAAGTATGCCCAACCTTAACCACAACCCTAATATTTAAACCCTAAAACCCTAAACATATATTAAGTACCCTATTAAAAATCATTTGTTTTTTGCTGTTTTCGGCTTTTTTATATATCAAAAATAGATGTTTTGCACCCTTTTCTCAATTTTACATCATAAGCCCACTTAGGGAAGTACGCCCAACCTTAATTAACCACAACCCTAATATTTAAACCCTAAAACCCTAAATATATTTTAAGTACCCTAAAAAAAATCTTGTGTTTTTTTGGAGCTTTGGGCTATTTTATATATCAAAAATACATGTTTTGCGCCCTTTTCTCAATTTTACAACATAAGCCCACCTTGGGAAGTATGCCCTAGGCCTATCAATTATCCAAACCGATCCGAGATCCCGACCGATCCAAAACCGATCCAATCCATTATTTTAGACTTTTGGATATCCATTTCGACTAATGGATCTCCTAGAATGGTTTTGGATATCCAATATCATTTTGGTTTGGTTTGGATTATAAAAAAGAAAAAACCGATCCAATCCGAACACCAAAAAAAGAAATATTTATAAATTTTTTATCGATCTGATAATTAAAAAAACTCAATTCTCTTCATCTTCTACTTCTTTTAACCTGTGTTCTCTCTCTCTCCAAGTTTTACATGGGAAAGAAGTTGATAACCTTATACTTTGCAGTTTGATAATGTGGGTTTCTTAAATCACTAAGAAATTTGATCTTTTTTAGAAAAATGATATTTTGGATTTTGTTAAATTAGAAGTAAGATGAAGTTGTAGATATGATTGATGAAAAAAAAGTAAATTACGAGTGATGGAAGTTTCAAATCGTCGTAATAGTGTTCAGAAAATTTGAAGGGTTTTGAAGAGAATGAGTAAAGAGGAATTTGTTAATGGGGTTGAAGAAGATTTTTGTATATTTGGATAGCAAAAAAAAAGAAAAAAGATTTTCTACATGAATTTGTTGATGGAGTTGTGATATGATTAAAAATTTTTATCGAGATAAAATGGAGAAGAAGATAACAATCAGATTTTTGGATCGGTTCGGTTTGGATCGGATATCCACTATTAAAATTGGATCGGTTCAGTATCCAATTAATATGATCCATTATTGAATTGGATCAGATCGGTTTGGATCATTGTAAATTTGGATCGGTTTGGATCATAATAAAAACCAAACCGATCCGATCCATGGACAGCCCTAGTATGCCCAACCTTAACCGCAACCCTAAGTTTTAAACTCTAAAACCCTAAACATATTTTAAGTACCCTGGCCAAAATCTTGTGTTTTTTTGGAGCTTTGGGCTATTTTATATATCAAAAATACATGTTTTGCTCCTTTTTTATCAATTTTACAACATAAGCCCACCTTGCGAAGTATGCCCAACCTTAACCACAACCCTAAGATTTAAACCCTAAAACCCTAAACATATTTTAAGTACCCTGGTAAAATCTTGGGTTTTTTGGAGCTTTGGGCTATTTTATATATCAAAAATACATGTTTTGCTCCCTTTTTCCCAATTTTACAACATAAGCCCACCTTGGGAAGTATGCCCAACCTTAACAACAACCCTAATATTTAAACCCTAAAACCCTAAACATATTTGAAGTACCCAAGTAAAAATCTTTAGTTTTTTTGAGCTTTGGGCTATTTTATATATCAAGAATATATGTTTTGCGCCCTTTTCTCAATTTTACAACATAAGGCCACCTTGGGTAGTATGCCCAACCTTAACAACAATCCTAATATTTAAACCCTAAAACCCTAAACATATTTTAAGTACCATAGTATAACTCTTGGGTTTTTTGGAGCTTTGGGCTATTTTATATATCAAAAATACATGTTTTGCGCCCTTTTCTCAATTTTACAACATAAGGCCACCTTGGGAAGTATGCCCAACCGTAACCACAACCCTAATATTTAAACCCTAAAACCCTAAACATATATTAAGTACCCTAGTAAAAAATCATTTATTTTTTTGGAGCTTTGGGCCTTTTTATATATCAAAAATACATGTTTTGTGCCCTTTTTCTCAAATTTACATCATAAGCCCACTTAGGGAAGTACGCCCAACCTTAATTAACCACAACCCTAATATTTAAACCCTAAGACCCTAAACATATTGTAAGTACCCTAGTAAAAATCTTGTGTTTTTTTGGAGATTTGGGATATTTTATATATCAAAAATACATGTTTTGCGCCCTTTTCTCAATTTTACAACATAAGCCCACCTTGGGAAGTATGCCCTAGCCCTGTCAATTATCCAAACCGATCCAAAACCGATCCAATCCATTATTTTAGACTTTTGGATATCCATTTGGACTAATGGATCTCTTAGAATGGTTTTTGGATATCCAATATCATTTTGGTTTGGTTTGGATTATACTAAAGATAAAACCGATCCAATCCGAACACCAAAAAAAGAAATATTTATAAATTTTTTGTCGATCTGATAATTAAAAAAACTCAATTCTCTTCTACTTCTTTTAACCTTTGTTCTCTCTCTCTCTCCAAGTTTTACATGGGAAAGAAGTTGATAACAATATACTTTGCATGTACTCCCTAGCATGTGATCCCACCGAGTCCATAGTTGGTGCTCTTTCCCCTTGTCTATACCGTCTTGGTGGCGGAGGCGACTGTACCCTCATCTCCTTTGGTTCTTCTCCGTTCTCACTTACTTCCGCCACCTCTTCTAGGTGACTGTCTTCTTCTCTTTGCGCATGTCGCTCTCTTAATACTCTTAATTCTTCCCTAAAATTATCTCTCTCTTCCACAACAGTTTGGAGTTCTGATGCTCTAGTTTCCACCATCTTTTTCAACCCTAATGACTCAAACCTAATTTGTGAAATTTAGATCTGAGACCTTCAATGCCCTCCTTCTAGCGCCAAATGTAAGCCCACTTTGAACTCACACCGTCGGGTCGGAGAAAACAGTAGTGTCAGTTATCAAACTTCGTCAGGTCACCAGAGTCAGTGGTATCAGTTATCAAACTCCGTCAGGTCAGCGGAGTCATTGGTGTCTATCAAACTCCGTGTGCTTGACGGTTCTGATACTCCAGTCTTCAGCTCCGTGTACCTGCAGAAACTCACCGGAGTTGTTCCGGTGAATAACACTCCAACGATCAAGTCAGTATATGAAGGTTTGAATGTGTAACAATGGGGTAGGTAAGGGAAGTAAATATCTCTTGTTTTATGTGGTTAATGGACCTGTATTTATAACAGAAAGTCATCATTTGTAGCCGTAGGATTGTCACGACCCGAATTTAAAAAAATAAAATAAACCCAGGCCGCAACAATTTCTAACTCAAAAACCAGATCCAACAAAAATCTTAAATAAAATACAGTGAAGAAAAATCCAAACAATAAAAGTACACCTGATTACATTCTATTATAATACATAACTTACGCCAACAAAATACATGAATGAAACATCTAAAGATCTCTTCTGGTCCTAACAAGTGGTCTGTCATAGCTCCATAGCTTTAACCTCTCCTGCCTGCATTCCAAATGGAATTCCAAATGGAACACACCCACGTTCAAAAGAAAGCAACATGGGTCAGCATAAAATCTGGTATGAGTAAACAAGGGGGAAATCTATTCCCACAAAATAACATAATAAATATAAAGTTCCAACATATGATTAACAACATAATTAACCTTCAAGAACAATTCTTCCATGCTAAAACAATAAGCATGTGCCAAAACCATACCAATTCCACTATATTTAAACTCTTTATCCATTATATAATCACATGTTTAATTCTATTATTCAATTTTAATTTATCTATTTACGATGTTAATTGATCGATAATACAAATACATTACGTAAGGAACAACTGTCTTTAAGGATAGGTCTATCCACCTGCACAAAATAAATTAGTTGACCTATCCACCTGCAAAATGAAGTTAATACATAATACACAAATATAATAAAGATAAAGCAAATCACATACACGTTACGTGTTATTTAATACTTTGTATCAACCCGAAAATACATTCCGTTCATTCAACCCATTAATAATGATTCATTCCAACTCTTCGTAGTTTGTAATCTACCAAAATGACAAGTCTAATTATGACCATTAATATCCGTAATAAATAAAACATCGTAGTTCTTCCACATAATCATAGTTACCTCCGGTTCATAATCAAAATATATAAAATTTACCCATATCATTAAGTAACACCAAACACTACAATATCATAAGCCTTAGCACACTACCAAACAACGAATCTAAAGTCACAAAACCACGTCCTGGCCTCTAGCCGGTGCTCGAGTTTAAAAATCATAAAAATCACAACATATGCCCAATCACTAGTTTACCTCCCACAGGATGCACTCCACACATTTGCCATACCCACACTGCACCAGTGTGACTTGACCATGGTTAAGAACCTCTACGCGGAAACCAAAACCTAAGTGGGTGCTCCCCTGCAAGCTTTGGCTAGCCTCGACGTATGCCTAACTCATGATCTCTAATAGCTCCCTTGAGCTTTCTAATGTGGCGCCCAAACCAACCCCGAAGGCTATGAAGGTCTGAAGGGTCAGTTCCGCAGGCTAAGCCGTCTAGGAAATACCCAAATATAATCCAAGAGTCCACCCGCAGGCTAAGCCATCTAGGGTGATAATTAATTTCTTTAACCTAATTCCAGAGGTGCGGCAAATGTACTAATGCTTGGGCGACAAACAAAACAACTAAACTAATCAAGCAATCACACAACCCTTGTTAAACAATTAAATTCCAAGTCCATTTCGTATTCCGTTCTTATTTCCCAAATTGAATATATACCGTCCATGGTATCAAACCATTCCAAATCATTCCATAATTAAATCCAAAGTTCAGTATTCATTTCGTTTCTATTCATATACCATCCATTGGTATGGAGCCATTTCTAGGTGTTCATCAATATAACTTTCCAGGTTACTTTAAACATAATTAATCAAGTCACATGCCATTATATACTAATCCACTTCAATATTAAGAATACTTTTAGTACATGACTATTTCAACTTGACAATCAAACAAAATGACAAACCCAAAAGAAAACATATATGCTAAAAAAAAACTCTTTACATAAATCTGCCAAACAATAACATTCAGCTTTCAAAATTCACACATCTAAAAATAATTACTCAAATCTAATAAATTTTTAATACAACCTTTTACTATGAAAATTTTACTTGGAATAAAAATATGGAATCGTTTCGATATATAGGAAATAATTAAACAATTGTTTTACTCAATCCTACCAGATTTCAGAAAGAAATCCCAAAACAATCTACGTCAGACTTCCTGAGCATTTTTCACCATATTAGCCTCATAATTTAAAGTATTTATAAACATAGAAATTTTAGTTCAGAATGTCTATTTTCTAAAACAAGTAAATTTATCAAGATATGTTGAGTAACGAGTCTTCTATGATTTTTCTATGACAGCCACGCAAACAGAAAGGTAGTAGTAAAATTATACTGGATATCTGAAAATAACTACTACCCAACAGTAAATTCTGAAATTTATATATGTTGTTATACATTGAGTATTCTAACTACCATAAACTTTTCAATAAATATTATTAAGTCTAGAGGGATCAAAACCTTGCGATACTAAAACGGTACAGAAACCAAAAACTGCAACGGTTATCGTACTTGCAAGTCGTTTTTCACCAGATTAAAGTAACTTTCGTAAATTGGTCTTAACTAATCGAATGAAAAAATTTCAATCTAGTGTTCAGGTTTTTTGGAATCAATTAAAAAGCTTTTCAAACGAATTTTCTATGATTTTTCAAAGATGAGTAAAAAATCTGAAATCACAGAAAACAAAAATAGAAACAACAACGTCTACTCACTTGTATAAGCATAAAAATCCAAATCTTCTTCTAGCTTTCTTCCAATTCTTCTTCTTCTTCTCCCAAATATGGTGTTATAAAAAAAATGAATGAAAACCCTAAGATTTTAATATAAATAATATGGAGAAGTTAATGGGCTTTATTTTAGGACCATAAATGAATCTGTTACCCAACCCAATTCCATTTATTTCTTTTTTTAATAATTAATATATCATCCTTCAACTTAATAGAAAATTAACTCTAAACCCTTAAAGATATCTATGCAATATTTCATAATCCAATAAAATTTAACGAACAAAAATTTATAATATAAACCGAGTTTTACATTTATGCACATCTCAAAGGAAGCTCGGCCTCGAGATTCAAGAAAATACTATAATCACTACACCAAAACAACAAATTTGCAACTAGGCTTTTCTCAATTTGCAATGGTTATTTAGCGTTGCAAATTTGCAACACCTTATCGCCGTTGCAAATATATTTTTTCGTTGTAAAATAATAAAATATAAATATATTATTTTTTTATGCGTTGCTGTTATGGTTGAAACCCCAAATGGCGTTACAAAATATTTAGGTAAGGAAGAGAGAAAAGGCAACGCGGTACGGTTTTAGCACGTGCAGCGTTGCAATGGGAATCAGTGAGTTCTTCTCTTTTCTAAAAACTCATCTGCAGCCTCATCTCTTCTTCTCGTTAGAAAATCTTTCTCTTCTCTTTCCCAACTCCAAACGCGCTGCCTCTTCTCTCCGTTTTCGATCGTCGCCTCTCCTATCGCGGTAAGTCTTCGTCTTTTTCATCACTACCTCTCCTCCTTCTTATTCAATTCACTTTGTGTGAGATTATTGTTTGTTTGTGTGAGATTGATTGGGTATTGAAAATTGCAATTTGAACTTGTTGAAAATTACAGAAAAATCAATCCTTGTGTGGTTGATTATGGAGATTAATGATTAATTGCTATTTGAACTTGTTCAAAATTACAGAAAAATCATCTGCTGCCTCATCTCTTCTTCTCGTTAGAAAATTTTTCTCTTCTCTTTCCCAACTCCAAACGCGCTGCCTATTCTCTCCGTTTTCGATCGTCGCCTCTCCTATCGCGGTAAGTCTTCGTCTTTTTCATCACTACCTTTCCTCCTTCTTATTCAATTCACTTTGTGTGAGATTATTGTTTGTTTGTGTGAGATTATTGTTTGTTTGTGTGAGATTGATAGGGTACTGAAAATTGCTATTTGAACTTGTTGAAAATTACAGAAAAATCAATCCTTGTGTGATTGATTATGGAGATTAATGATTAGCTTGTTTTTTTTTTGAAAATCGATGCTTCTAATTAAGTTGTTATCAGCTGAAGTCTTGATAGATCTCTATAAAAAACTTAAGACATGTACTAAGTTTCATAGAACAAGAAAAACATCATTTCTGACAACAGGTTGGCATATTCAATTACATAAATCACAAAGGTAAATCAACAAAGGAATCAAGTGAGTCATGCTAAATGAATCATCACCTTACCCTGCCTTCCGGTTTACTTTAAGATATGGCAATGCACCAATAACGTTGTCATAATCACTCCTGTTAACTTGGATCTGCAATTCATAAGAATAACAAGATTTCAGAAAAGAAAAAAAAAAAAAAGATTCTGGGAGAATAATATACCACTATGCAAGCTAAACACTAAAAATTCAAATCTGGATATTAACAAATTCATATTATGTGGAGCATGTGCATGTTCACGTTCGCAGGCTGAAGAGCAGCTTTCTTCACTTTGATGATTTAAGTTTCTGCGAGTGGATGCGCAGCTTAAAATTAGTTCCTCCTGAACCAAGTTAAAACGAGTGTATATCTGGTGTAAATTTCATAAGATTTTTTCGCAGGAGTTTCAAACACAGATAGGCTGTCTGGTCTGGGATTACTAACTGAAGAGTTTGTTTTTGTCATGGGCAGTGGAATCTTTTTGTTTTGTTTTTGTGTTTGCACTTTTTTAGCGATTATATTCATTATAAGTGTCGACTAGAATAAGTTTGAAATATTCAAACTCCAGCAGGATCGGAAAAAGGTTGTATTAAAGTTTTGATTGGTTAATAACGTCCTGTTTTCCAACCTCTTGATAAAGCTTAAGGGGTGTTTTTTCTGTCAGCATCCCGGATAAGTCACACCATTATGCGTTGATATTTAATATAAGCTTGGAATGTTCAAACAGTATAATGAAATTCTTACTCTTATAAAGACACACAGCGGTTGTTTCAAGAGCACCGATTAGAGTTGAGCAGCCGGTTGCCATTGCAGGACAAAGTCCTGGGCTCCTGGCCACGAGTAATAGTGGTAAAACTGGTATTGTTTTTTTGAAGTTGGTTTCTGTACTCAAGTAAGACAGGACTACAATAGTTAGCTTCCAAGTTCCAACTGAGATTTAGTTATGTTTCCCTTTGTGTATATGCTATTGTAGGTCATATTTGGCTGAAATTCAAGTATCAGATAAATGCCAATGTATGGAAGCTGGATTAATGTTATATTTAGATTCTTCAAATAAATTAGATATTTGGACCCATATCCATGTCAGCTGATAAAACATATTACTTTTGGTGGAAAATATGAGCTGAGCATCCAAAAAACTTAATTAGAAGCATCGATTTTCAAAAAAACTAATTAATGATTAACTTGTTTTCCTTGAGCTTCTCACTTGTTTTCTGGTAAATATGGAATATGATGTTGCTTTGTGTACTTATAGAGCTTGAGTTGATATTTTAATCCAATTTAATGAAAATTCAATTGATTTTCTTAACGTTGTTCTCTCATATTCTTCAATTTCCTGCATTGACTTATCTTTCCCTACCCCTTGTTCTTACTTAGAGATATAAGTAACTGTGTGATAAAACATTCTACAAATGCATTAATGTCTGCTCAAATGCAATAAGACTTTGTTCTTCATGTTCAAACCCTTTTACCCAAGCCTGAAAAAGTTAACCAGGTCAGCTACAAAAGCCTGAAAAAGTTAACCAGGTCAGGTGCAAACACATGCTTTTTATTTAGTTCTACAATCTTAGCTTAGATGGTATTGAATAGTTTTATTGTGCAGCCCAAGTAATCTGATCAAGTGCATTGTTAGGATAACAAATTCGAGAATAAAACAAGATTGTTTTATAAATTTCGAAAGCTCCTAAATCTTTTCTTTATATAGTCTTGCAGAATGTCGCACCCAATTCAAAAAGAGTGGATGAGTGAAGGAAATAGATTTAGTGATGTGTATTTGGAAGGGGTCAGGGATTTTGTGAAATTTGTGGAATTAAATAATTCTGGGTCCACAACATGTACTTGCCCATGTAAGAAGTGCAAAAATATAAAGAGTGTATCCCTTCAAGATCTAAGAAGACATTTGATTTTAAGCGGTATAGACCCAACGTATAAAGTATGGGTTTTACATGGTGAAAAACCGTATATAGTAAAAAGGGTAAATATTCAGGAAGAAACTATGGTTGATGGAGGGATTGGAATGGAAAATTTTGTTGATGTTGCTTACGGAAAACACGAAGGGGTACCAGGTAGTACTGATGAGTATACAATGCATGTTGATCACGAACCAGACCTACCCAAAATGTATAATGAATATAAGGAAAAAGCAAAAGAGAAATTGTACCCTTCATGTGAGGGACCTGAGACAACTCTTTCTGCTATTGTGGAATTGCACCACTTAAAAAAACAATTTGGTTGGTCAGGAGCTAGTGTAACTGCAGTATTGGGTTTAGTTAGAAAATGGTTACCAAAAGGAAACACATTGCCAACGAAATACCCAATTATGAAGAAAATGTTAAAATATCTAGGGATGAAGGCTAAGTGTATTCATGCATGCGTAAATAATTGTGTTTTATATTATAAGGAGCATGAACATGCAGATGAATGCTTTAAATGTAGAGAACCTAGGTTTAAAGTACGAGAGGGGAAAACCAATAAAAAAAAATCAAAAGAGCCGAGAAAGGTTTTAAGACATTTCCCTTTAATTCCAAGACTCAAGAGGTTCTATACAATTCCGTGGATAGCTGATGCAATGACCTGGCATGCTCGTGCAACACCTTCTTATGACCAAATGCGTCATCCTATTGATTCTGTACAATGGAGAACATTTAAATTAAAATGGCCAGGTTTTGCTAATGAAGGACGCAATGTTTGGCTCGGAATTGCAACAGATGGGTTTAATCCACGTGGCCTTCTATCTTCTAGTTACAGTGTTTGGCCTGTCATTGTAGTACCTTATAATCTACCACCTTCCTTATGCATGAAACCAGAGTTCCAAATATTGACCTTGCTTATTCCAGGGCCGAAGGCACCATCCCAAAATTTTGATGTTTTTCTTCAACCACTTTTTGATGAGATTAATCAATTGTGGGATGAAGGGGTGCCTGCTTTTGACATGCACAAGATGCAACATTTTACATTAAAGGCCATGTTGATGTGGGGGATTCATGATTTTCCTGCATTAGGGAATTTATCTGGTTGTATCACACATGGTTACAAAGCTTGTCCTGTTTGTGGAGATGAAACTGATTCCTTTCGTATGACTATGAGTAGTAAGATTGTTTACCCAAACTATCGCAAGTTTCTTGAAATGGATCACCCATTTAGGGATGGTAAACATTTAGGTTTGAGAACAAAGGAGAAAAATCCTCCTCCACAACGATTGAGAGGTCCCGAGCTTTTGGAAAAGGTTAATCGAGTCAAATTTACACCTGGTAAAGTCATTAAATGTGGGAAGAGGAAAAGACCGAGTGCAGATGAACAGGATGAGGAGGAGGAGGAGGAGGGGAGGATGACAATGGTGATGAAGTAACAAAGGCTTTCTACAGAAGGTCCATTTTGTTTGATTTGGATTATTGGAGCGATCATAGAGTTCGACATGTTCTTGATGTGATGCACATTGAGAAAATTTTTACAGAGCATTTATTGAACACGATCTTTGATGTGAAAGATAGATCCAAAGACACTGTAAAGGCACGTGCAGATATGAAGAAGCTGGGAATTCATAGAGGTCAACATATGTACAAAGACAAGGATACTGGGAAAATGATAAAACCGAAAGGTGCTTTTGTCTTAGATAAAGACGAAAAGAGGCAATTCGTCCATATTTTAAAGGACTTGAAGCTCCCTACTGGCTTTTCTTCAAACTTGAGCAATGTTGTTACTCTGAATCCACCCGCTTTACATATAATCAAGTCACATAACTATCATGTTATAATGCAGTATCTGATACCTGTTTTGCTTCAACATGCCTTTCCAAAATACCGTGACTTGAGGAGAGCAATTAACCAGATAAGCCTATTCTTTAGACTTTTGTGCTCAAAGGTTTTAGACCGAAAAATCATCCAAGATGCTAAGTACATGGTTGCAGAAGCACTTTGCGTGTTGGAAAAATATTTTCCACCTTCGTTTTTTGTTATTAGCGTACATCTTGTGGTTCATCTAGCTGACGAGGCGTTGATTTGTGGACCTACTCATCCAAGATGGATGTACCCATTTGAGAGGTATTGAAATTGTTTCTCATTTTCTAAAACTATTTGATATTTATTAATTAACTTAAAACAGTTTTTAAATGAGTTATTCCAATAGGTCAATGAAAGACTTTAAAGATATACCCAGCAACAAACGATATGTTGAAGGTTCAATTGCCGAGTCCTATATGGTTTCAGAATCTGTTAGGTACGCCATGGAGTACATGCCAAAAACACACGATGAAAATCATTATTCTTCTCTAGAAGTTGAAGAAGATGGTGAGTGCAATATCGAACAGTGTATTGAAGGTAAAACTATATTGCTAACAGCAACACAGTTTGTACAAATACGTAGATGGGTACTTTTTCGATTAGAAGTTGAAGGACTTGCGGAGTACTACAGGTAGGAAATTTGGTTTATAGTAAATTATTAACCAACCAAGATTGATTTGATTTATAGTAAATTATACTTATATATATATATATATATATATATATATATATATATATATATGTGTGTGTGTGTGTGTGTGTGTGGAATGCAGTTCTTATTGCGATGAATTCGTCTGTACTACTGGTAAAGGAAAAAGGGCAGCCAAAAAGGAAGTTGAGATTCAAACAGAATTTATTGGTTGGTTATATGATAAGGTGAATTTTGTTTTATAAGTGTGTACACATATAAGTATATTTTTGTGTGTAATAAATTAATATAGTATAAGTGATACTCTATATTTTTTTTTTTTTTTGTACAGTTATTGGTAGTTGGTGATACAAAGTCTACATTGTGGCAGCTAGTTAAAGGCCCGGATTTTAATGTTAAAACATATAAAAGATATTGTGTGAATGGATTTATTTTTTCGCCTAGGTGTCATGATGACAACGTTGTTACACAAGACAGTGGTGTTTGCACGAAAGCAATTACGTCGTTTACTTCTAGTAGAAAAGACAAGAATCCCATTGAAGCGTTGACCATGTGGTATGGGTTTATCAAGGAGATCATGGAGCTAGATTATACAGACTTTCGTATAGTAGTTTTTTATTGTGATTGGGCCAAGGTAGAAGATAAGAGCAATGGATGTAAAGTTTGTCCCAATTCTAACTTGGTTATGGTCAATTTCAACCAATTGAAGAGTGTTGATAAGGATTTTGATGAGCCAGTCATTCTTGCTTCTGATGCAAGTCAGGTTTTCTACTCGAAAGATCTGAAAAATCCAAATTGGTCGGTGGTAATTCATTCACCAAAGAGAGCTACTAGTAATATTGACAACCTTGATGCACCAAAAGACTTTCAGTCTATTATTGTAGACCAACCCAATTTACAACCGTTACTAGAGCGTATCCGCTGATATGATATTTGTAATGGTTTGTATGGATTAGTAAATTAAAACAATTGATATTGTTAATTTTATGTTTGATGGTTTTAAAGTATCATTTATGATTTTATTAAAGCAGATTAAGTACTAGTTGGGTGTGATCTTGTTTTGTCGGGATGTTTGCTTTTATTATTTGTAGTTTGTACACTAAATTCAACATATGCATGCCATCTTTGTTATAGATTTGATTTGTGTCTAAGTATTTACTGAACATGCAGCTTATATTTTTTACTAGCTTATGGCATCCCAGACCTCGCATCCCAATGGATCATTACCTACCTCGCAGCCCCATGGATCACTACCTACCTCGCAGGCTAGTGTGTCACATGCCACCACTTCGCAGTCCAATGCACCGCAGGACACTGAATCACATCATGTTGAAAAGTTGCTTGTAATAGTCACTACATATGGAAAGGCTGTCGGCCCTAATCAAGCGAAGTTCCATAGCCAAGCCGGACATTATCTCAAACTAAAAATCCCACTTTTCTACACAGAATGGAAAGAAGTTGAACAAGTCTTCAAGGATGAAGTTTGGAACAAGTTGACGGTAATTTGATGTGATGCCCTTTATTTCAATCATTCACTTTTATCTGTCTTTTATGTAGCCTTTTTTCTGACTTTATTTATTTATAATTTGTAGGCTGAATTCAAATTCAATATTCTTGTAACATTGGCTCGCATACATCTAGAGAAGGGGTTTCCCGCAAAATGGAGGGTGATAAAATCAAGAATCCGAAAAAAGTATTTGAGGGATACTGATAGTATCGAAGAATGTATAAAAAAGTGCCCAAAAGGCTATGATCGAAATCATTGGGTAAAGTTTGTTACTCGTGAGAAGGACCCTATAGTGATGGCAAGAAATCAGCAAAATGCGGAGAATAGGAAGAGGAATCTGTCAGATTTCTGTGGTGGGAGGCAATCATACGCCCAAAAGCTCTACCTCATGGTATGTATCAGATATTTACATGTCAAATTCTGCTTAATAATGAATAATCTCTTCTACTGTATGTGTATTGTGTAGGATGAAGCAAGTCCTGAAATAACACATGGTCGTGTTGATGTTTGGTTAAAGACACGTGAACGTCCTGATGGGACTGTGCCTGAAGCTATTCGAGAGAAATATGTGAGTATGCACTGCTATTTTTCGAAGGTTTGATTATATACATATAATGGTAATAGCAGTCGGATTGAATAGCTTTACTGTAATGTTTCTAAAGAAGAGGGCATTTCATATGGTCTAATACTTACAGGAACAAGTAAAGCTTGCCCATGAACGAATAATGAGCTCAACCTCGAACGAAGAGGGCATGGAGGACTATGTTGATATGGACTCTGATGCTTTGGCTGAAGTTTTTGGCCCTGAAAAGAGAACTCGAACTCGAGGATTTTGCTCATACACATCAAAAAAGCAGCTACAATTTGCGGCTATTGGAAAGTCATTACTTCATAATGCAGATTCATCAACTTCAAAGCTGGAGGCTCAGATGGGTGTAATGCAGACTGAAATGAAGAACATAAGTAATGCATTTATGGTAAGGTCCAAGGACAGCTTTTTGGAGAAAAATGTTGAACATAATTTTTGATTTGCATCTTAACTGTTAGATACTATTATAAATTGTTATTTATATATTTTGAATTGTTTATTGTTTGGCAGGCTTTTATGAATCAAATGAGTACTAATGCGGCTCCTGGTGCTCGACTACCACCATTTACCAATACGCCTCAACCGGAAGTTGGTTCCAATTCAGTTCATTGCCCTTCTCAACCAACCCCCCAAAATTTGATGAATCTATTTGAGCATGTTGATCCAATCCCTAGGTCTGTTGATAATCCCAAAGTCATCCTTTTGGATAAAACTCGGAAGGAAGTTGCTGAAGGGTATGTAGTGACTAATGAAACAGCTGGAACTTGTCATGGTAGAACAATCTTTCCTGGTGAAAAAAAGGTTTGGGTGCAGAAAGTCTTGGATGGAAATGCTTCGATATATGATGGCCCACAAGATGGAATGGAGACTCTGCATGAAATAATTGATGGGGGATATTTAGTTTGGCTTGATGCTCGGTTGAAGTATTAATTATTTATGTGTCGTGCTGATGAATGGTTGCTTTTACTGTTTTAAATTAATTGTACAAATGGATGAAATACATGTTGACTTCTAGGCTTCCGTGTTATGGCAGTAATTATTATTAGGATCAGTTAATGATAAGTAAGTGATTTTCCTTTTCACGTAGTTGGCAATTAGGTTTGAAGTGTAAAATCCCGTTTTTAACTCCGCCAATGCAAATGCATTGCCGGTCCCAAGCCCGGATAAAGGAGGAGGGGAGATGGGTGAGCCTTCGAACAAATTGCATTTTTTATATTTTGAATGTAATTAACATTTTGAACAAATTGCACTAGTTCAATGTCGTTATTGTTGTTCGTTGGGCACATACCTACCTTTTGCTTTATTTTGTACTAGTGATCCACTTTTGCTGTAGTCTCTCTTTTAACTTAGACATAAGTTACTCTTCTTCTTCTTTTTTTTTTTTTTTTTTTAATTCGTTGCAGTGGTTTTGATTTAGTGATTTTATGCTATGTTCAAAGCACAACAAAATGACTTTTTCTTTTTATTGTTTTTGTTTTGAGTTATTTAGAGTTTAAAGAATTTCAGAAAATCTGCTCGAGAACTGATTGTTAGGCTGAATAAGATTGATGGAGACAACTACCCTGAGGTACGTCTCTGGAACTGTATCGGATATATGCCTCTTATATATTAAATTACTGCATTATGACAAGATATCTATATGTCACAGACTCTTTGCCGAATGTTTATCATCAATGCTGGTCCTGGTTTTAGGCTTCTCTGGAGCACTGTGAAGTCTTTTCTTGATCCCAAAACTACTTCGAAGATTCATGTATGCCAGAATGCTTTACTTCTGTCTGCTTGTAGTTTTTATGGTTGACTTTCAATGAGGATAAAGGTTATTTTTTAAGTATTAATTGTGTTAGGATTCCTCCTCAGGTTCTTGGAAACAAGTACTAGAGCAAGTTGCTTGAGATAATTGATGCCAGGTGTTTAGTTTTTCCTTTATAGTTTGTTAAATTAACTATTGTATACATCAGTCTTAATGTAGTGTTAGTTAACACTTCTTTAATATATTGGTTTCCTTCAGTGAGTTGCCAGAATTTCTTGGAGGGACTTGTACTTGTGCGGATCAGGGAGGTTGCCTCAGGTCTGATAAGGGCCCATGGAAGGACCCTATCATATAGAAGGTTTTAAATTGACCCTCGGAACTTCACATATGTTTGCTCTTTCTTTATAAAATTGTAATTCTTGTATTGATCGCATTGGACATGTACGTTGTTGCAGATGGTTTTAAATGGTGAAGCAGAATGCGTTAGACAAATTGTGACAGTTACCAACAGTGAGGGGAAGACAATTGTTTATGCAAGGCCACATTACCCAGCGGTAGGGACTTCGATTCATTTTTAGAATTCTTTAGCATGGGAACTGCTCTTTGATTTTAGTTTCTTGATGTTGAAGGTTTGTTAATATCTTCTCTGATACAGATAAAGGGTGGGGATATATCCACTGCCGAGTCAGGGTCAGAAGCTGAAGATATTGCCTCTCCGAAAGCAATGAGGAGTTATGCACATCCTCTTCTGACACCTGTCCGTGAAGAAGTAAGTCTTGTTTCTGTTGAATTTGTGAGTGGGATTAGTCATGTAGCATCACCAATTAGAAGAATTAACATTGTTGCTTACAAACATTGTGATTTAACATTCTTAAAAAATTGGAATGAGATTCGGTAGTTTAAAATCTTTATGGTTAGGAGAAATCTGAAGTCTGTTTTCAGTTGGCTCTTTCTTTCATTCTATATGAGGAAGTTAATATTAAGCAGTTTTTATTAACTATTTTATACATTGCATTTGCCTTCAAGGTCTTAGCAATCTGTTCTTCCTCACAGATAGTTGAGTTTCATCCGACATTAATATTTTGCTTATTGGTATAAAGTGTGTACTCTACATTTGTTCAAATTTGATTTTGGAAGAGTTCTGGTTTCACTAGTACAAAATAAAGCAAAAGTGATCTTAGGCTGTCCTAGAAGTCTAGAACTACTTCCTCAATAATGAGGAAGTTAATGCTAAGCAGTTTTCAGTAACTATTTTATACATTGCATTTGCCTTCTTCAAGATTTTAGAAATTTGTTCTTCCTCAGAGATACTAGAGTTTAATCCGACATTAGTGTTCTGTTTACTGGTAGAATGTTTGTACTCTACATTTGTTCAAATTTGATTTTGGAAGAGTTCTGTTTTCACTAGTACGAAGTAAAGCAAAAATGATCTTAGGCTGTCCTTGAACTACTTCCTCAATAATGGTGTGCAAGCCCAGCAGTTTTTAATTGAAGTTTATAATAGGCCTTTGGGGAAGGTGTTTGTACTTTGAAAGTCAATTTTTTTTTGTCATTATATGTCTGCTTTCTGGACATGCAGGCTAAAGTTGGCATTAAGGGAAGCTATATTGTGGGATATGCAGAGTATGATGAATATGTACCTATGGTTGACAAAGCAGTAGATGTTGGATGGAAGAAAGAAATCTCTCATCAAAGGTCTTTTGCTGCTAGAGGTTTGTAATTTTTAACCTGGATATTTTCCAAAGGATCCATAGACTTCGTTTTGTTACCTGTAGAAGCTGGTGGTGGAAAACAATAGCTCTAAGATGCAGTTTTCTGGTCTTTGATTGTTATCACTATGAATTCACCACATTGTAGAAAAGGCAATGGAGGCCTGCAATTAAACCATTAATGAAGAATAGCAAAAATATTTTTTTTTTTTTTTTTTTATAATTTGCAACGCCTTATAGGCATTACAAATACATGTTGCAAAGTACCAGGTTACCGTTATTACAAACATTTGCAACGCCTACTGGCGTTGCATTTTCAAATATTTATCAATTTAAAAACAGTTATGCAACAACAATAACCGTTGCAAAATAAAATAAATGCAACGCACTATGGGCGTTGCAAATATAGGATAAGCAATGCCGATAAGACGTTGCAAATACAAACATAGCAATGTCAACCAACCGTTGCAAATATTTGCAACGGTATTTGTAACGCTGTAGTTGCAACGGCATAAAGGCGTTGCAAATAAAATTTGCGATGCCATATTACCATTGCAAACCGCTTGTTATGGTGTAGTGAATCAAGGACAAGTTATAAACAATTAGATATAGAATATACCATTATGATAAACATACTACTCAATAGAAAAATCCCTTAAGCTCACACTGAACCAACGAATACAATCACTATAGGATTATAACCAAGACTCAATCATCACCTATAACCTCCCATAAACTTGTATTGGGTTGATCAGTCCCAAAACAATTCACAGAAGCATATAGATGTGATCCTAACCACATCACAAAACAAAGAGAAATGAGAACGAATAAAATCATAACAATAAGATCTATATGTGTATACGCAGTATACACACCTCAAAAGGCCAACCTAGTAACTCACAAGCATAGAGTATTCGGTGTGTGTATACAAACCTCAAAGAACAAACGTATCCATAAAAGCAAAAACTAATTTCACAACGATATGTTCAATATTGACATGGTTTCATATTTCTATAACAAATATAACCTCTACTGCACAACCATAAATAAATGAAAATCAGTATCCCAAGACAAATCCGTTAGTGTGTGTTTTAACTTCCAAAATTTTAGAAATAAACATTTTTAAAAATAATTTTCTTAAGAACAAGAATGTTTGGGTACTACACATGCATAACGACATAAACGAAGTCGAACCGACGATTGCAACAAATAGTGTGTACAGTACTGTAACGGATGTAACTTCTAAACACTTTAAAATATAGAGTTCTTATCAAACCAATTGAATATATACTCCTAACAAGTAAGCCATGTAAACAACTTTATATACCAAAGAATAGAAAAATCCATATTTTTAATAAATCCAAGCTTACATTATATGCATGTGCATATGTCCTCAAGATGTTATAAATATATCTCTTTTGATCAATTAATGAAATTTTGACATTGAAATAACAGATGATCCATAAGTTAGAAAGAAACAAAGAAAGCAAAACAAATATATACATTTTATTTCATATACCTCATGATGTCATACATGAATTTACTAAGGTCACAATGGCTACTCATTCAAAACTTAATTATCAAGCAATCAAAACTCGATACACGATCATTACTTATTCTCGTACACAACCAGTAAGAAGAAAAATAAAATCATACAATATGTGTTTTAATCGATACTCCCATATTAATATAGTTTTTATTATCTTATTCTTTCTAACCACAATAATACAAATGACAACCTAATCACACATCAAATCTAGTAATTTATTCGGAATCTAACCATCATTATCAACATGTATGGTCATTAAATTTTATGTAATTCAAGTAAACAAGTCTCCCACAATATTAAACAATGCTAGAGCCATTAATACATATTTGCTAATGTAATCATAGATTCTTTATCTTGTAATAAAACTGTTACGCAAGTAGAAAATTCTAAATTTAAAAATAGCAGCAAGAAATACATGACATTTTAATACAACTAAAATAAAACATATAAAGAAGTTACTATAAAAATTTTTATTCAATAATAATATATACCAGACGTCCGTTTGATCGCTCAAAGCATTGTATACCACATCAATCGTTACTCATGGTGCATTAACTTAAACTATTTATTATCTTAGAACTATTAATCTATTTAAGCTGAAATTCTGTCACAAGTAAGAGAACATATAGAGAGAACTATCATAACAGTTGCAAAATAGAACAACAAAGGAAAACATATTTTACAATGGGTTGAGCTTATATGTAGCAGTTTAGAGAAAACCGTAACATAGGTGTACAAAATAATTTTTTTTTTAAGAATTTATGATAATGGTAAAATTTACTTTTAACTCAATTGCTATATTAATTCAAAAGTCTCATAAACACTTATATATACAAAACAATTTCACCTTAAAAGTAGCATGCAAACGACTAGTGATTTTTCATCAGGTAAGTATTATATCATATTAATTAGGAACATTCCAACGACTCACTTTACCTACTACAACAATATATCTATAATAATTGCATATGATCTCAAAAGACAAGTTATATCTGCATCACAACAACAAACTCTACTACATATCAAGAATAACTCTATAGAAAAGAAATAGAAACGAAATCTCAACTAACAATATATAACATAACTTTATTGTACATGTCATGAAAGGATCAAATATCTGTCATATCATCAATTGGTTATATTAAGACGTGTAAATCATATCTACCCACTGCCAAAAATTAATATTATCCAAAGAATTAAAGGACAAAAAGAATGGCTTCTTAGAGGATTTAATATCCAAATGTTTTCATCTAGATTTCTAAAATCACTTGAACTCTAGTACCAAAAGTCTGTTATCTGTTGCATACAATTAAAATTTACATTGGGGAAACATATATCAGATGAATCAAAAGAAAATTAACCCTTCTCCGTGGCATCTAAGAGTTACACATAGTACGAGTACGATTCTTCTAAATAATAAACAAAATGATGATCTATATATGAACTCAAACAAAATTTAATCTGTAAACTAAGATTATCCATGAGACACTTCAAGGTTACACTTCAACAAACTCATTAACCATACTTCAAAATACACAAAACAAGTCAATAGTGTATACAAAGTATACACACCTCAAAAGAATCAACCTAATTATATAACAAAATCGAATCACATCATTGTAACACCCATGAGTTGGTGTTAGACCCACATTGCCAAGGAAGTGGTTATATTAGTAGTATAGAGAGCTTAACCATACTCTAACTAATGTCAAGGCCTTTTGGGGTAAACCACATGGGTGGGCCGTGATCCAAAACCCTCTACTGCTGGATATCCGCAGTGACTAAAGGGGGACAATATTGACATTAGCGAGCGGTATGGTGCTCGACGCACCGGGATGAGCGAGGACAAAATCCCGGGGCATTACAGATGGTATCAGAGCCGACGACGGGTCGTCTGTTGCAGGTGGGAAAGTACGCTGGAAAGGCCCAGGGAGCGCCAGGTACTTGTCTCACTTGGCAGGCAACGTCAGAGATTTTGGGACTATACTGAGTGTACTGCAGAGCCGAGGACGGCTCTATTTCTAAGGTGGTGAGATTGCAACACCCATGAGTTGGTGTTAGTCCCACATTGCCAAGGAAGTGGTTATATTAGTAGTATAGAGAGCTTAACCATACTCTAACTAATGTCAAAGCCTTTTGGGGTAAACCACATGGGTGGGCCCTGATCCAAAACCCTCTACTACTGGATATCCACAGTGACTAAAGAGGGACAATATTGACATTAGTGAGCGGTATGGTGCTCGACGCACCGGGATGAGCGAGGACGAAATCCCAGGGCGTTACAAGCATCATGGTTTGAATCTAGGGCCCTGGCAGTCCCACGTGGAGCTGTCTTATCCAAACCATACTTTATAGCTGTAATGAAGTAACTTCTTCCATAAGCTCCCCGGTAACTATTCCCTGCACCGCGTTCTAGTCTACCTTTGTTACCCTTTTATCCTGATGGTCAGATGTAGTGATTCTGGATTGGGTATTTAACACACACTATCCTTGAGCACCTGAAGAAATATTACTTCAGTAAGAAATATCACTTCTTCAGTCTAGAGTCTACATAAAAACACGCTGAAAATTAAAAAGTATATTTCTGCCAAGTAGCCAAAACCTGTTTTTCAACATAGAAAGTTTGAACCATAAATTTGAATATGTACCCAAAAACTATAGGTATCAGAAACCATTAAACATGGGGGTATTTAGGGTTTAGTCATTAAACATGGGGGTTTAGTCACATGGGGGAAAAGACATTTAAGTTCTGTTAATTAGGTTTTGATCACGAATCGGTACGGTAGCTGAACCGGACAACATTCTAAAATGGCTAGAGTACCCCCAATTAAGTTACACGTGAGAAGCACGAGCAAAAATATGTGGCCCCATTCCTATGTTTGATTTCCTTAGTTAAAATCTGAACTTTCAACGAAATGGTATTACAAATCTCGAGGATTTCATCCTGTTCATCATCGTGTTCCTCAATCAAACCCCTTTTTGTTTGATCAGTAGACCAGAATTTAAACCTTCTATAATCCTTGGATTCTTGACCGTGGGTATCTTATTGAGGAAATTAATCGAACATAAATTATTCAACAGATTCAGATGATTGATCAATTTGAGAATTTTATTTTTTTTATTTTTTTTATTTTTTTATGAGCAAGATCCAAAAGGCAGAGGGATTTTGGGATAGGTTAGAATCAACCATCATCAGAGGTTAACAAGGCAATGGTTTTCTCTGAAATCATCACCACTGAACTCAAAGCGGAAGAGAGCGGAGATACTGATCAAGAAGAGATAACATGACAATGACAACAACAACAATCCCTCTTCATCTTCTCCAACCACTCTTCTTTTCTTCATTATCTTCTTCTTCTTCAAATCAATCTATTCTTTCCAATCAATTTGGGTATGATTAATAATTCAACATGGGTATGTGCTTTTATATATATGTTTTTTTCTTTTTTCTTTGCAATTATTGCTAGTACAACAATCTTTCTTCAGTTTATTTCAATTTGGGTTTTTTGGATTAGTAGGCAAGATATTAATGTTGCTGCTACGCGAGCATGTAAAGAAGAAGAGAAAAGGCGGTGGTGTTGTGATAGAGATATGAAGAAGAAATGAAAGTTGAAGACCATGGATTGAGGTCATCTAGGTGGCTCCAATAATGACATGTGTTTTGATTTTAATTTTTGGTTTTATCTTTAAAATACTTTTACAAGCTTTTTACAGGGGCAATATGAGGTATTTTGAAAATAATTCCAGTTAAACCCGGTTTTTATACAATTCGGGTAAAATCAAGTGATCAAAACCTAATTAACAGAACTTAAGTGTCTTTTCCCTAAATAGTATATACCTATGGTGACTAAACCCTAAACCCTAAACTTTAAACCCTAACCCTAACCATTAATTATAGCCCTAAAATCCTAAACCCTAACGATAAAACCTAATTAAACCTCAAGCCTTTTTCATCAGCAAGGATCAAGAAAATTTAATCCTCAAGCCTAAAGATAAGTACTTTGGGGTATTGTATTAGAGAAAGGAAAATAGTTTGGGGTCATAATACGTGGTTTGGGAAAAAGAGGTTGAAAAAAACCCCTAAAATAACCCTAACTATAAAACACTAATTAAACCCTAAACTTAAACCCTAAAATATAGACTTAAACCCTAAACTTTAAACACTAAAATCCTAATCCTTAAATTTTAAACACTAAACCCCAACCCTTAATTATAACCCTAAACCCTAAAATCAAAAACCCCAAACTGTGACCTTAAAATCCTAAACCTTAAACTTTAAACCCTAACCCAAAACTTTAAACCTAATTTTAAACCCAAAACCCTAAAACCCTAAATTTAAACTCTAAAACCCCATACTTTAAATCCTAAACCCTAAAATACTAAAACCCTAAACCCTAACTATAAAACGTAATTAAACCTTAAACCTAAACCCTAAAATCCTAAACCATAACCCTAAACCCTAAACTTTTAACCCTAAAACCTTAAACCCTAAACTTTAAATACTAAATCCAAAGTCAAATTATAACCCTAAACCCAAAAATCTAAAACATTAAATCATTACTTTAAAAGCCTAAACTTTAAACTTAAAACGATAACCGTAACCCTAAAATTTAAACCCTAAAACCCAAAACTTTAAACCCAAAACTCTAAAACCCTAAATTTTAACCCTAAAATCCTAAACTTTAAATCCTATACCCTAAAATAAATTATATAAAAACCCTAAATTTTAAAAGTTAACCCTAATTCTAAATTCTAAATTCTAAACACTAAACACAAACCCTAAATTATAACCCTAAAACCCTAAACCGTAACCCTAGAACTCTAAATTTTAAAATCTTGTACCACAAAATGTAAACTTTAAACATTAATCGTAACCCTACACTTTAAACCCTAAACCCTAAATTCAAACTCTCAAACCCCAAACTTTAAATCCTAAACCCTAAACCCTAAAATACTACAAATATTTATATAAATACCTCAAACCCCAAATTATATCCCTAAAACCCAAAACCCTAAATTTTAAAATCCTAAACCTTAAGCGTAAAACCAAAATCTTGGGTTTTTTTTGGAGCTTTGGGCTCTTTTATATATAAAAAATGCATGTTTTGCTCCCTTTTTCTCAATTTTAAAACTTAAGCCCACCTAGGGAAGTATGCCCAACCCTAGCTTCCATAGTTTGGACAAAAACATTTCAAATAATACGTTTCTTGATAAGCAAAGATCAAGAAAATGTATCCTTAAAGCCTAATGATAAGTACTTGGGTGATTTAGGTTTTGGTCACCACTTTTTAGTATAAATTAGGTTTTGGAGCCGGTTTTTATCTTTATTAGGGTTTAGAGCTCATTTTCGAACCAACAACTAAAAAAACCCCGTTGAACCGAAAATATTTTCAAAATACCTAAGTTTACCCCTGAAACTCACGTGATCTGCACGTGATCACTAACCCTAATATAGTTTTGATCAGGGGTATTTTGGCCATTATAAACAATTACTTGGGTCAATTGTCGGTTCAGCTCTAAACCCTAATAAAGATAAAAACCGGCTCCAAAACCTAATTTATACTAAAAAGTGGTGGCCAAAACCTAAATCACCCTAAGTACTTTGGGGTATTGAATTAGAGAAAAGGAAATAGTTTCGGTTTAAAATATTATAACCCTAAACCCTAAAATCTAAAACCCTAAATTGTAACCTTAAAAACCTAAACTTTAAACTTTAAACCCTAGCCGTAACTCTAAACTTTGAACCCTAATTTTAAATCTAAAACCCTAAAACCCTAAACTTTATATCCTAAACCCTAAAATGCTAAAATAAATTATATAGAAACCCTAAACCCTAAACTTTAAACCCTAACCCTAACCATTAATTATAGCCTTAAAACCCTAAACCCTAATGATAAAACCCAATTAAACCCTAAACCTAAACCCTAAAACCCTAAACCATAACCATTAACTTTTAACCCTAAACCCTAAACTTTAAATACTAAACGCAAAGCCTAAATTATAACCTTAACCCCAAAAATTTAAAACACTTAATCGTAACCTTAAAAAACTAAACCTTAAACTTAAAACCCTAACCGTAACGCTAAACTTTAAATCCTTAACCCTAAACCCTAAAATACTAAAATAAATTATATAGAAACCCTAAACCCTAAACTTTAAAACCCTAACTATAAATTATAACCCTGAAACGTTAAACTCTAATTATAAAACGTAATTAAACCCTAAACCTAAACCCTAAAATCATAAACCATAACCCTAAACCCTAAACTTTTAACCCTAAAACCCTAAACCCCAAACTTTAAATACTAAACCCAAAGCCTAAATTATAACCCTAAACCCAAAAATCTAAAACCTTAAAAGCCTAAACTTTAAACTTAAAACGATAACCGTAACACTAAAATTTAAACCCTAAAACCCAAAACTTTAAACCCTAATTCTAAACCCAAAACTCTAAAACCCTAAATTTTAACCCTAAAATCCTAAGCCCTAAAATACTAAAATAAATTACGGGCTGTCTAGGCTACCATCCTTAGGACGACATCCATCTTAACAGCCAATCTGGGACGTTTATCTAGATTATATCTAACGGTTTTAATATATTCTCTAATGTTCCAAACAAATGAACTATAACAAGAGGGCAAATCTAAAATTTAGCCTTTTTTGTTTTAATCTTCGTCGTAAATATTCCAGTACTCCGGTCTCACCACTGTGAAGAACTCCAAAAGTGAGTGATGTATAACTTTGAAGGTTTTTGATTCTATAGAAGATTCGATCAGTTCAATGAGGAAGGAATATTATGTTTGTTTTTACTAACCTTATTGTTTGTATAAAGGAATTGAGTACAGAAAACAGAAAAAAAAATCCAAGTTAAAATTGATGATTTATATGAGAGATAAATACCTCTGAATGAAACCCTCATTTGTTTTTGTTGGTAGTTTTTTAAAGAATTTTTATTCAAAGGTTCAATCACTGGAGCCTCTTTTTTTTTATGTCGGTAGTTTCTTAAAGATAGAATTTCAATCTTTTAATCTTCGATACTCAATCTCATGATAATAAGAAGTTGTTCCCAAAATCTAATTAATTTTCTTCTCATCAAGATTTGCATCCTATAATATTCAGATGAACAACTCTCTACTCACAACTCTACAATCCAATGATGTCAACTCCAAATCAAAGCAAGGGTTCTACAAATATTGATAAATCTAAAAGCAAGTTAATTTTGAAAGTAAATAATAAAAATTAAAAAGTGGGTATATCGAATTCATTCTTGTAATCTTCAAGATGTTGAGGGAATTATGTTTCTTTCTTTGTGAGAGAGTTAGACAGGAAGAAAAGAACTCAAACGACAATATTGCCCTTAGTGTAACTTTTGATAGATAAGAAAGTATTTCCACCATTAGATCTGAATTAGATAAACGTCTCAGATTGGCTATCAAGATGGATGTCATCCTAAGGATGGCAGCCTAGACAGCCCGAATAAATTATATAGAAACCCTAAACTTTAAACCTTAGCCCTAATTCTAAATCCTAAACTTTAAACACTAAATTATAACCCTAAAACCCTAAACTGTAACCCTTAAAGTCTAAACTTTGAACTTTAAACCCTAAAACCATAAACATTAAACTTTAAACAATAATCGTAACCCTACACTTTAAACCCTAAACCCTAAAATATTAAAAACAATTATATAAATACCCCAAACCCTAAACTATACCCCTAAAACCCTAAACCCTAAATTCTAAAACCCTAAACCTTAAGCCTAAAACCAAAATCTTGGGATTTTTTGGAGCTTTGGGCTCTTTTATATATCAAAAATGCATGTTTTGCTCCCTTTTCTCAATTTTACAACTTAAGCCCACCTAGGGAAGTATGCCCAACCCTAGCTTCCATAGTTTGAACAAACATTCTTTTAATAATACGTTTCTTGATCAGCAAGGATCAAGAAAATGTAACCTTAAAGCCTAATGATAAGTACTTTGGGCTACTGTATTAGAGAAAAGAAAATAGTTTGGGGTTATAATACGTGGTTTGGGAAAAAAAAGTTGTATAGAAACCCTAAACGAAAATAACCCTAACTATAAAACCCTAATTAAACCGTAAACCATAGACCTAAATATTAAACTTTTAACCTTAAACCCTAAACCTTAAATACTAAAACCCTAATGTAAAACCCGTTTATAGTATAAATTTTTGTTTGTTAAATTTTATTGGATTATGAAATATTGCATAGATGTCTTTAAGGGTTTAGAGTTAATTTTCTATTAAGTTGAAGGATGATATATTAAATATAAAAAAAAAATAGATAGAATTGGGTTGGGTAACAGATTCATTTATGGTCCTAAAATAAAGCCCATTAACTTCTCTATAGTATTTATATTAAAATATTAGGGTTTCATTCATTTTTTTTATAACACCATATATGGGAGAAGAAGAAGAAGAAGAACTGGAAGAAAGCTAAAAGGAGATTTGGATTTTTATGCTTATACAAATGAGTATACGTTTCTTTGTTATTGTTTCTATTTCTGTTTTCTGAAATTTCAGATTGTTGACTCCTCTTTGAAAAATCATAGAAAATTTGTTTGAAAATCTTTTTAATTGATTCCAAAAACCCTGAACACTATATTGAAATGTCTTCGTTCGATTAGTTAATACCAATTAACGAAAGTTATGTTAATAGGGTGAAACATGACTTGCAAGTATGACAACCGTTGCAGTTTTTAGTTTCTGTACCATTTTAGTATCGTAAGGTTTTGATCCCTCTAGACTTAATAATATTTATTGAAAATTTTAAGGTAGTTAGAATACTCAATGTTTAACAACATATATAAATTTCAAAATTTACTGTGGGTAATTAATTCTAAATAATTTATTCAACGTAGTTATTTTCAGATATCCAGTATAATTTTACTGCTACCTTTCTGTTTGCGTGGCTGTCATAGAAAAATCATAGAAGACTCGTTACTCAACATAGCTTGATGAATTTACTTGTTTTAGAAAATAGACCTTATGAACTATAATTTCTATGTTTAGAAATACTTTAAATTATGAGGGTAATATGGTGAAAAATGGTCAGGAAGTCTGACGTAGATTGTTTTGGGATTTCTTTCTGAAATCTGGTAGGATTGAGTAAAACAATTGTTTAATTATTTTATATATATCGAAACTATTCCATATTTTTATGCCAAGTAATATTTTCATATTAAAAGGTTGTATTAAAATTTTATGAGATTTGAGTAATTATTTTTAGATGTGTGAATTTGAAAGATGAATGTTATTGTTTGGCTGATTTATGTAAAGAGTTTCTTTTTAGCATATATGTTTTCCTTTGGGTTTGTCCTTTTGTTTGATTGTCAAGTTGAAATAGACACAACTAAAAGTAGTCTAAATATGGAAGTGGATTAGTATATAATGGCATGTTAATTGATTAATTATGTTTAAAGTAACCTAGAAAGTTATATTGATGAACGCCTAGATATGGCTCCATACCAATGGATGGTATATGAATAGAGAAAGGAAATGAGTACTGGACTTGAGATTTAATTATAAATGATTTGGAATGTTTTGATACCATGGACGGTATATATTCGATTTGAAAAATGAGAACGGAATACGAAATGGACTTGAAATTTAATTGTTGGACAAGGGTTGTGTGATTGCTTGATTAGTTTAGTTGTTTTGGTAGTCGCCCAAGCATTAGTACATTTGTCGCACCTCTGGACTTAGGTTAAAAAAATTAATTATCACCCTAGACGGCTTAGCCTGCGGGTTGACTCTTTGATTATATTTGGGTATTTCCTAGACGGCTTAGCCTGCGGAACTGACCCTTCAGACCTTCATAGCCTTCGGGGTTGGTCTGGGCGCCACATTAGAAAGCTCAAGGGAGCTATTAGAGATCATGAGTTAGGCATAAGTCGAGGTTAGCCAAAACTTGTAGGTGAGCACCCACTTGGGTTTTGGTTTCCGCGTAGAGGTTCTTAACCATGGTCAAGGCACACTAGTGTAGTGTGGGTATGGCAAATGTGTGGAGTGCATCCTGTGGGAGGTGTACTAGTGATTGGGCATAGGTTGTAAGTTTTATGATTGTTAAACCCGAGCACCGGCTAGAGGCCAGGACGTGGTTTTGTGACTTTAGATTCGTTGTTTGGTAGTGTGCTAAGGCTTATGATATTGTAATGCTTGGTGCTATTTAATGTTATCGGTAAATTTTATATACTTTGATTATGAATCGAAGGTAACTATGATTATGTGGAAGAACTGCGTTGTTTTATTTATTATGGGTATTAATAGTCATAATTGAACTTGTCATTTTGGTAGATTATAACTTATGGAGAGTTAGAATGAATCATTATTAATGGTTTGAATGAACGGAATGTACTTTCGAATTGATACAAAGTATTAGAAAACATGTAACGTGTAGGTGATTTGCTTTATTTTTATTATATTTGTGTATTATGTATTAACTTCATTTTGCAGGTGGATAGGTCAACTAATTTATTTTGTGCAGGTGGATAGACCTATCCTTAAAGACAATTGCTTCTTAGGTAATGTATTTGTATTATCGATAAATTAACATCGTAAATAGATAAATTAGAAGTGAATAATAGAATTAAACATGTGATTAAATAATGGATAAATGGTTTAAATATAATGGAATTGATATGGTTTTTGGCGTATGCTTATTGTCCCAGCATGGAAGAATTGTTCTTGAAGGTTAATTATGTTGTCAATCATATGTTGGAACTGTATATTTATTACGTTATTTTATGGGAATAGATTTCCCCCTTGTTTACTCATACCAGCTTTCATGCTGACCCATGTTGCTTTGTTTTGCACGTGGGTGTGTTCCATTTGGAATTCCATTTGGAATGCAAGCAGGAGAGGTTAGAGCTATGGAGCTGTGAAAGACCGCTTGTTGGGACCAGTAGAGATCTTTAGATATTTCAATCATGTATTTTATTTGAAAGTGGTATTCATGTATTTTGTTGGAGTAAGTTATGTTGTATAATAGGATGGAATCAGGAGTACTTTTATCGTTTGGATTTTTCTTCACTATATTTTAGTTAAGATTTTTATTGTACCTGGTTTATGAGTTAGAAATTGTTGTGACCTGGGTTTATTTTATTTTTTTTAAATTTGGGTCGTGATACCTAAACCCTAAACTTTAACCACTAAACCCAAACTCTTAATTATAACCCTAAACCCTAAAATCTAAAACCCTAAACTGTAACCTTAAAAACCTAAACCTTAAACTTTAAATCTTAGCCGTAACTCTAAATTTAAACCCTAATTTTAAACCTAAAACCCTAAAACCCTAAATTTAAACCCTAAAATCTTAAACTTTATATCCTAAATGCTAAAATACATTATATAGAAACCCTAAACCCTAAACTTTAAACCCTAACCATAAATTATAGCCCTAAAACCCACTACAACAGAATTGCTCTGTTGCAACGAAATATTTTGCAACGTTCCCTATTCGTTGCACATACTTAGTATTTGCAACGTTTACATTCGTTGTAATTAATAAAATGGTGTTTAAGGTTATTTGTCTTTACCAATCATTTTTGCAACGTTTTGTGCGTTGCAAATACAAATATTTAATTTTAAGGTAAAATTTCAAACAATTAAAATAAATAATTAAGCATTTGCAACGAATTATATCGGTGCGAGTATGAAATATTATTTGCAACGTTTAGTTAATAGTTGCAAAAGAATGTTTGATGAAATATTTTTAATTAAAATACAAAAACATAGTTGCAACCATTAGTTTCGTTGCAATTGTCTGGCATTGGCAACGAGTTATTCTGTTGCTATTAGTGTTATATTGTTGCAACGATTGTAACGTTGCGACAAGTACATATACATTACCAACGTTTGTTGGCGTTGTAATAGTACAAGCGATAGCAACGTTTTCGATAAAAGTTGCTAGAGATTGCACCTTAACAAAAAATTCTATTTTCTTTTGTTGGTAATCGAACCTAAAACACCTTAAATAGAAAAGTAACACTTGACCATGGGAACAATTGGTATTTCATATATTTTTTCATCTACAATTATTTTATTATCCATCTCCTATCTCATCTGATCAAACCAAGAACAAGAAGAGGGAACGATGAGTACAGTCTAAACTCAAGAAAAAGGAGAAGGCAATCAGCCATTTCTCTCTCTCTCTCTCTTTCCGACTTCCCTCTCTCAGTCTCACCTCTTTGATTTTCACAATTCATGGTGATTGAAAGGAATTTCTAGAATAAAATCAGGTAAATGTTTTTTTTTTTTTTCTATTGATCTCTGAATTGGATTATTGAACTTGTGATGAATCTATATTTTTTCTAGTGATCTCTGATTTTCTCATAATTTTCTTGGTAGAAAATCTTCTAATTGAAGTTATGTAGTCGAATTAGTTAGCAATGCTTGTAATGGTGGTTCTCTTCTTTGATTTTGTTTATGCATTTTGCTTTTATTTGATTTATCAAGTATAAAAATAATTGAATATTTTCATTCCTCTGTATTCACTAAAGTGTATTCAAGAAAGAATTTTGCTGGGTTTTCATTCCTCTGTATTCACTAACCAACCATAATTCACCTGATCAAGGATTGGAAATGGCCTACTATTAAACTCCGGCCAATTTTCTAGTAACTCAGTGTCGGAGTCCCAGATGTTAAGACCATCATGTACCTCTCCTTTGACTGCCACAAGCTCCTCCCAAATGCTTTTAGTAAACCTGCAAAATGTTTTGAGTCTGAACCATACTGTACAGTCAGATTCGTCTCACTAGTTAAGGAATTTCTCATGGTCCGATAGAGTTGAAATTTTTACTGTACGTTTCTGAATATATTTTATTAATTGTATCAAAATTTCAGAATTTTTTGATGAGCCATCTAAACGTTATACTGTTTTTATCGACCTTGCGTGTTCAAGAGGAAAACTGGCATGTGTACAGATTCGTCTCACTAGTTAAGGAATTTGTCATGGTCCGATAGAGTTGAAATTTTTACTGTACTTTCCTGAATATATTGTATTCAAAATTTCAGAATTTTTTGATGAGCCATCTAAACGTTATACTGTTTTTATCGACCTTGCGTGTTCTAGAGGAAAACTGGCATGTGTACAGATTCGTCTCACTAGTTAAGGAATTTCTCATGGTCCGTTATACTCTTGCTGCAGTTTGTTTAATATTTGAGAAGCACATTTTTGTGAATGGCTCGATTTGCTAATGATGAATTTATATCGATTTGAACTTGAATTCGAAATTGTGTTTTCTGCCGCACCAAAAATATTAATTTATATACTCGTTGGTATGTGTATCACATGGTGAAATGCTTCAAATTACTCGTGAAGTCTTAATACAGTAGTAGTGGGCTGATATGTGAAGTAACATATTAGGTTCTCCAATGAAATACATTTTGAATTCTAATACTCTGTTATTGATTGTGTACTGACCATGGTGTCTCGAGGTCAGCATATGAATATATTGATTCAATTGGATTATATCTGATATGATCTTTTAGTTTGTTTTTGCTGGTATTATTGTATACACTTGCACTTGGTGGCTTCGACCGTGTGTTGGATGTTATCCGCACACACTTACACTTTGTGCCTTTGCGAAGGTTGAATTATTCTTTAAATGAGAATTGATATATGCCTTTCAATGTTAATTTTCCCCGCATGCTTCTACTATCTAAAATTTATCGGTGTTGTGAGTTTGGTTTTAACTAATGTACTTCTATTCTTAGTGTTAAGACGGGTGAGTTAGATTTTACTTGCGAGCTGTGGCCCACCCTTTTTGTTTTCATCTTTTTCAGGAGATGGCTCTACAGTAGCTTCGCGAGTGCCGTAGGTGGACTAGGCTTTCAGAATTTCTTTTTGACTTGTAATTAGTTTAGATGGTGTTAGTGTTATCAGACCAGTTGGTGCCCTGCATATGGTTTTGAGATAGTTGTAATTTATAGTTCTTATATATTGTAAGGAACCTTTTTGTACATCCAACTGATGTTTAATATAGATATACCAGGTTTTGTTTTTTTCATCTAGCTGTTCCTTGTTGTTTAGAGTTTTGCAATGGTATTTATTGCTGTAGACAGGTTACTTGAACAATTTGGTTGCTCCTTTGGTTCTTTTATTTTGCTTTCATAAAAAAACTGCCATCTTCTTACATAATGACTAAGAATTATATAACTTCCAAATTTTTTAGGATTTGTTGGTTCAAGCAAATGATTATTTTTTGGTTATTTTCTATAATATTTTGTATCTCTATATGTTGTTGCAATGGCCTGTTTGAATAAAACTTCAAAAAAAAAAAAAAAAAAATACTAATAACAACTTTTACCATTGGACTAACATATTAGTTGTGATGTATATGTTCTTGTTAATATTTTATGATACCAAATAGGAGAACCTAATGACTAATTCAATCCCATCTCGAGCCGAGCTTAAATTTAAGCCGATTTTTTTTTTGTGCTCGGCATATTTGAAAAAAAAAAAAAAAAAATCGACTGAGCTTGAGCCCAGAAAAAACAATGTTTGGCCCAAGTTCATAATTAAGTTGATTAGACATGTCTAATAAATGAAATTATATTGATATTGTCTACACTACTTTAGAATAAGGTAGATACAATGAATAGTGAAAAATAGCAATTAGGATATTGTGATTCGAGAAAGTGGTTTCATTCGACTGCGGTTCAACTAATCTATTATGTCCATGTAATAGTTAAATTTCCGTTTTCTCAATTGGAGAAAACCTTTTCATTCGACTGCGGCATTCATGACACGTGTGCATATTCACATAGTATGATTTGGAGTTGCGCTAAATAGAGTGCAAACTTATTACCTTTTATATCGCCCCAGGATTACAGGCGAGAAAAAAAATATTGAACCATGGAACCGAACCAGACAGTTCTTATAAAAGTCAAAACACGATAGTTTTACATGAATAATAATAGTACAGACCGGGTCAAAAGCCCAATAAATAAGCCCAAACCGTTAGAACCAAACCGAACTGTAACTACGGTTCAGATTGAAATCGTCTCTAAAACTTTACAGTGCGGTTTGCAGTTTCAATATCTTTAGAACTATGCTATACAGTTCGGTTTATGATTTCACCAAGAACCGCTCAGAATAAGACCATGCTCACACCTACCTAGGATTGTCCACAATACGGAAATAGATCAATATTTATGTTTAAGAATGAACTTATTGAAATTTTTTATTACTATTTTCAACTAGCAAATTATAGGATAATTCAAATAAAATATTTTTTAAGAAGGTTTAAATAATTTAAAAAACCAATTGAGTGTGATTCGATCGATTAATCTTAAAAGAATTAAATCATAATTTAGTGTGATGGAGATTAAATTTAGCTAATTATAAAAATTTAAAATAATAAAAAATTTGTGACAATAATATCATAATATAATTATATATCTATATAGTTGACCCAACAAAATAAATTTTGACTCTGTGTTGACCTTGTTAAGAAATAAGAAGGAAAATAAAACTTTATTTTGGCTAGGCGCCAAACACTAAATTTTTAAAATGAAAGCTCCAAAATTTTGCACTGGGCCAGCACCAACACTAAATCTTCCCGGTCATTTTGCTAACCATTGGCCTTCCATCTTTCCTAGGGTTTTCTTTAATATAAAAAACAAAATATAAGTGAAAGAAAGAGCAGCCGTGCAGTGTGACGAAGGAAGAGCAACCGTCTACAGGTCTCTCTCTCTCTCCCTATATTTCTAAAGGGAAAACCTTTCTTTTTATACCTGTAACTCTAAACCTTTGTTCTCAGATCATCTTAATTTGTCTCGCTAAGGTGAATTAAGGGTTAGAACCAGAGAAGAACAAGGTAAAATTTTATAATTATTCTAAATTTCTTATATTGTTAAGTTGTTATGTATGTTAGATTCATGAATCCAATATGTTGGATTCCACAATTGAGTTGATTGGTTTTACTTCATGAATCCAATATGTTGGATTGTTCATTGAATCCAATTTGGGTATGTTTATTCATGCATCCAACATGTTGGATTGTTCATTGAATCTATTTCTACTTCTTTGTATGAAAATTTTAATTTTTTTTAAGGTAGCTTATTTGGGTTTAAGAAACCATGTCTGGAGCATATAGTTTTAGATCTTCTGAGATGAAACTGTGATATAAAATAGAGTAGTGATAAAGACAGGGTTGCGCATATGTGCTTCAGATTGCATATTACAACAAGTACAGGGTCTAGTAGTATAGTTTACATGTAGTCCATATCTACAGCTTCCAGCAGCTCAGTCAATTGAAGAAAAAGGGCAGTAAATGCGAAACTTGTTAAGGCTCTTGGGGATGGTATGGCAAAACCAAGGATAGTATTTGTTCCTGGTAAGGCAAGGCTGGTAGGGCCATGGAGTACAAAATTCATTAGAGAGGTTGGAATTGTGTGTCGTAAACATGCCCCTCTTTCTTGCCATCGTTGGAAAGACATTAAGAAAATATATGGCAGTATATTCTATGGGGCCATTTTGGTAATTAAATCTTTCATTTAATTACTATGTCATTCATAGTTTCATATATAATTTAAATTTGTTTTGATTTTGATTGATTTGTTTGTGTTTCATAGGAAAAGTTTGAAGTTGATTTTGGTGATCCAAGTGTGGTAAAGAGTGTCGACAAGTATATAGGGCAAAGGTTGAAAGAATATCGCAGTAGGCTTCATGCATATTATAAGAACCTAGGGGATAATGTAGACAAGAAACATAAACCTCCATCATGGATCACACAAAATGCTTGGGCTGAGATTTGTGTATGGTTCGAGTCCGAGAAATTTCAGGTAAAATAACATCATCATTTCTGGTAGTGTAGCTCTTCTTGAAGTAGAATAAGGTGTAATATAATGACTAAGATAAATTAGTTTTATGGCATTATCTTTTTGTGTGAATCTTTTGATTAAGTATATATTATTTGAAATGACAGAAGCCGAGCAAAACAAATATTGTCAGTAGGCAACAACTCCCAGTGAACCATCGTGGGGGTTCGAAAGGTTTTGTCATTTACCAAGAAGAGCAGGTAGTTTTGTTTAGTGTTTATTTCAGTTTTCACTTCTTTTTCACTAACATCTACTCACTTCTAATTTCTGAAAATTGTTAAAGCGTGATGCGGAGAGTTAACAAGACCTTGGGAGGATCGAATTGTATCATATAACTCATTGGAGTACTAGTAAAGGCTGGATCAATGCTCTTGCGCAAGAAAACTATGTAAGAAAAGTTTCTTTCGAATTAATGCTAGTGGTTGTGGATGTTTATTTATTTTTTATAAATGGGGGTTTCATTAAAAAAAAAGAGGGAAATACAATTCTGATCAGCGTACTCTGTAAGAGTGTCGTCAGATAGGAAAAACAGAAAAAATACAACCAGATTAAGTACTTCAACCTTGTAGAAAATTTGCAACTGCTTTGATCTGTGATTGCTTTGAGTATTCATTATACCCTCCAAAACTGTGCGTTGATCTGTGATTGCTTGACTTTTACACTGTTATCTTAGTATGGTTATTTTGCTATTTGTAAAAGAACCAATCTTGCTGATGGTCTATATGTATTTTCAACTAAGTTTACAAGGTTTATTAGTTTAATGTAACTTAATATTTGGTTTGGCTCAATACTCATGTGAACATTGATAACTTGTAGGACAAAATGTTGACACTAAGGGCTCAACCTCCTGAAGAGGGTTCTAGTGCAATGACCGAGGATGAGATATGTGACAAGGTGTTGGGGAAGATATCCAACTACATCCGTGGTCTTGGGAATGGCCACATTCCTTCATCATCTTCTACTTCATATGCCTACAATCAACATGATGTGGAAGAGTATAGAAGGAGAGCAGAGACAGCTGAAAGACGTAATGAAGAGCTCACTGTCCAAGTGCAAGAACAGGGTAATCGACTTCAAGAGCAAGGTAATCAACTTCAAGATTTGTTTGTTTGGAAAGATCAAATGATGGCTATGTTAATTTGCTGGTCGTTCAATGATGTCACAAGTCAGCAGTGCATCTCCATGGTATGTGTTTATATTTCAATATTTTTGGTATATGTTTCCATTTTAATAGTATGAAATTGATCACTTGTCAGTCTACCTAGCTAAAAGGTGAAAACATCATCTGCATTGGAAATTTCGAATGCGCATATATCGTTTTGGTACACCACACTTTTATACATGGGGACAAGTAATATGACCTGCTTACATGTGGACAACCATTTTAATAGTACTCACCTGCTTGCTGACCATCCTTTGACAAGGTGGTAGCCTTTTTTTCCAAATAGTTAAACTTAGTTCTAAGTCTTTGGAGTTGTATGGAAGTTTGATGCTAGAGATTGTTTTAGGCTATATATATATATATATATATATATATATATATATATATATATATATATATATATATATATATATTTGTTAGAATTGTACTAAACGATTTGTGTTGTTACTATTGTAGAATTGCTGATGGTGGGAGCAAGAGGCTTGGGAGTAGAAATTATATAAAAGCGATGCATTTTGGTCCAAGAGGAGTGAATTTTAGGACTTATAGTTTATGACTCTTTCATGATGAAATAGTAGACATGGCTTTGCACATTTTGGTATTTTTGTATGAACCAAATGGATGGTTTATTTTTGTCGAAAACTTGTAGTACTTTTGTATGAATCAGAGATGGTTTAATTTTAATTTGAATAAATAACTCTTTTGTTATTTTTTGCAATATATTTTTTAGAGCTATGGTGATGTGTTGTGAATTTGTGAAATAACTATTCAAGGTTTGATTTGCAAAAAACAATTAATAGCTCAACATTTAAATTAGTTATAAATATCATTTTCAATTTTTTACTTACCATGTTTTGCAACTAAAAATAACGTTGCTATTGAATAAAGAAAAATAAAGTAACAATGTTCAACAAAATTATTTAGCAACGTTTATTCAGTTGCAAGTAGTGGACCAAAATATTGTTGACACTACTTTTACAACACTAGTTAAACCTTACTAATATTGTTGACACTGCAACGTTTTAATAACAGTTGCTAATAAAAATTTATTTCCAACGATTCGCAAAAGTTGCAAATAAATTTTGAATTGCAACGAATTTACTAACATTGCAAATGTATTTGTAATTGCAACGTTTTCATTATAGTTGCCAATGAATTTTAAATTGCAACGTTTTCATTATAGTTGCAAATGGTTTTGTAATTGCAACATTTTTCCGTTGCCATTGTTATTTTTAATAAAAAGAAATTAATTAATACAAAAAGTAGGTAAAATAGGTTTTGCAACGCAAATTAATTAAGAGCAACGATATCTTCTGTTGCCAATAATTAAACATGTTGCAATGTGATACTCGTTGCGAATAGGTATTAGTCACGCAATATTTTGCAACGCTTTTCTTCGTATTTGCAACGTATAGAAACATGGCAAAAACCCTTTTCTGTAATAAGGGTCCTAAACCCTAACGATAAAACCTAATTAAACCCTAAAACCCTAAACTATAACCCTAAACTTTTAACCCTAAACCCTAAACTTTTAACCCTAAAACCCTACACCCTAAACTTTAAATACTAAACCTAAAGCCTAAATTATAACCCTAAACCCAAAAATTTAAAACACTTAATCGTAACCTTAAACTAAACCTTAAACTTAAAACCCTAACCGTAACCCTAAACTTTAAACCCTAAAACCCTAAACTTTAAACCCTAATTCTAAACCCTAAACCCTAAATTTTATACCATAAATTCCTAAATTTTAAATCCTAAACCCTAAACCCTAAAATACTAAAATACATTATATAGAAACCATCAACCTTAAACCTAACTCTAAACCCTAAACTTTAAACAGTAAACACAAATCCTAAATTATATCCCTAAAACCCTAAACCGTAATCCTAACACTCTAAAATTTAAACCCTAAAACCCTAAATATTAAACTTTAAACACTAATAGTAACCCTACACTTTAAACCCTAAAACCTTAAATGTAAACTCTAAAACCCAAAACCCTAAAATTCTAAAAAAAAGTTATATACAAAACCAAAACTTTAAACCATAATCATAAATTATAGTCCTAAAACCCTAAATCCTAACTATAAACCTAATTAAACCCTAAAGCTAAACCCTAAAACTATAAATCCAAAACTTTAAAAACTAAACCCAAAACCTAAATTAAAACTTTAAACCCAATAATCTAACCCTAAACCGTAACCTTAAAACACTAAACCTTAAATTTTAAACCCCAACCATAACCTAAACTTTAAACCCCAAAACCCTAAACTTTATACCCTAATTCTAAACCCAAAACCCTAAAACCCTAAATTTAAACCAAAAAATCCTAAACCTTAAAATACAAAAATAAATTATATAGAAACCGTAAACCCAAAAGTTTAAACCTTAACTCTAACTCTAAACCCTTAAACCCTAAACTTTAAACACAAACCCTAAATTATAACCCTAAAACCCTAAACTGTAACCCAAAAACTCTAAACTTTAAACCCTAAAACTATAAACATTAATTGTAACCCTACACTTTAAAACTTAAAACCCTAAATTTAAACTCTCAAACCCTAAACTTTAAATCCTAATCCGTAAACCGTAAAATACTAAAAATATTTATATAAATACCCTAAACCCAAAATTATACCTATAAAACCCTAAACCCTAAACCTTAAAATCTAAAACACTAAACCTTAAGCCTAAAACAAAAACCTTTGGTTTTTTGGAGCTTTGAGGTCTTTAATATACTCCCTCTGTCCCAAATTATAAGTACCTTATTCCATTTTAGATTGTCCCAAAATATATGTCGTTTTTTACTTTTCAACACATATTAATTAAGTTAAATGGTTCATTTGTCCATACTACCCTTGCTTTGAGATTAGAGTAATTATTCTAATGAAAAGTTAGACATTGTAATTAGTATTAAATAGGGGTAAATTAGAAAATAGAGTTCGTAGACAAACAATAAATGATGTTTCCTTAATAAGTAGAATATTCCAAAAGGTACATATAATTTGAGACGGAGGGAGTATCAAAAATGCATGTTTTGCTCCTTTTTTCAATTTTACAACTTAATCCGACCTAGGGTAGTATGCCCAACCCTAGCTTTCATAGTTTGGACAAAAATTCTTCTAAAAATACGTTAATTGATCAGCAAGGATACAAAAAAATATAAAACCTAAAATCCTAAACTTTATATCCTAAACCCTAAAATGCTAAAATAAATTATATAGAAACCCTAACTCTAAATTCTAAACTTAAAACCCTAAACCCTAAACTTTAAACACTAAACACAAACCCAAAATTATAACCCTAAAACCCTAAAACTCTAAATTTTAAACCCTAAAACCATAAACATTAAACTTTTTACATTAATCGTAACGCTATACTTTAAACCCTAAAACCCTTAATTTAAACTCTAAAACCCCAAACTTTAAATCGTAAACCCTAAACCATAAAATACTAAAAAAAATAAAGAAACCCTAAACTTTAAACCATAACCATAAATTATAGCCCTAAAACCCTAAACCTAAAATCTAAAACCCTAAACCTTAAGCCTAAAACCCTAAACATTAAACTTTGAACCCTAACCGTAACCCTAAACTTAAAACCCAAAACCCTAAAACCTTAAATTTAAACCCTAAAATGCTAAACATTAAATCTTAAACTCTAAAATACAAAAATAATTATATAAAAACCCTTTACCCTAACTCCCTAAACCCTAAATTTAAACCATAACCCTAACTCCCTAAACCCTAAAACCTTAAATTTTAAACCCTAATTCTACCAAAAACCCTAAATTTAAACCTTAAAATCCTAAACTTTAAATTCTAAACACTAAACCCAAAAATGCTAAAATAAATTGTATAGAAACCCTAAACTTAAACTTCAAACTTTAAACCTAACTCTAAACCCTAAAGTTTAAACATTAAACACAAACCCTAAAACCCCAAACTGTAGTCCTAAAACTTAAAACCCTAAAACCCTAAACATTAAACACTAATAGTAACGCTACACTTTAAACCCTAAAACTATAAATTTAAACTCTAAAACCCCAAACTTTAAATCCTAAACACTAAGCCCTAAAATACTAAAAAATATTATATAGAAACCTTATACTTTAAACCCTAACCATAAATTATAGCCCCTAAACCCAAAACCCTAACTATAAACCTAATTAAACCCTAAACCTAAACCCTAAAACCCTAAACTATAACCCTAAACTTTTAACCCTAAATCCTAAACTAAACACAAACCTTAAATTATAACTTTAAACCCAAAAATAAAAAACCTTAAACCGTAACCTTAAAACACTATACCGTAAACTTTAAACCCCAAAACCCTAATACTATACCCAAAACCCTAAAACCTTAAATTTAAACCCAAAAATACTAAACTTTAAATCCTAAACCCTAAAATACTAAAATAAAGTATATAGAAACCCTAAATCTAAAACTATAAACCTTAACCCTAACTCTAAACCCTAAAACCCTAAACTTTAAACACTAGACACAAACCCTAAATTATAACCTTAAAACCCTAAACCATAACACAAACTCTAAAATCTAAACTTTAAACCCCAAAACCCTAGACATTAAACTTTAAACAATAATCGAAACGCTACACTATAAACCTTAAAACCTAAATTTAAACTGTAAAACACTTTAAACCCTAAACTTTTAATCTTAAACCCTGAAATACTAAAAAAGTTATATAAATACCCTAAACACTAAACTTTAAACCCTAACCCTAAATTATACTCCTAAAACCCTAAACCCTAAAATTTAAAACCCCAAAACATTAACCTTTACACCCTAACCGTAACCCTAAACTTTAAACCCTAAAACCATAAACATATTTTAAGTACCCTATCAAAAATCTTGTTTTTTTTTGAGCTAATTTGGGCTATTTTATATATAAAAAATACAAGTTTTGCGCCCTTTTCTAAATTTTACAACTTAACCACACATAGGGAAGTATGCGCAACCCTATCCTCCATAGTTTGGACAAAAATTCTTCTAAAAATACGTTTCTTGATCAGCAAGGATCAAGAAAATGTAACCTTAAAGCGTAGGGATAAGTATTTTGGGGTATTGTATTAGAGAAAAGAAGATAGTTTGGGGTTATAATACGTTGTTTGGGAAAAAAAAGTTGTATAGAACCTTAAACCCTAAAATAACTTTAACTAAAAAACCCTAATTAAACCCTGAACTTTTAAACGTAAACCCTAAACTTTAAACACCAAAACCCTAAACCCTAAACTTTAACCACTAAACCCAAACTCTTAATTATAAACCTAAATTTTAAAATCTAAAACCCTAAACATTAAACTTTAAACACTAATCCTAATGCTACACTTTAAACCCTAAAACCCTAAATTTAAACTCTAAAAACCCAAACTTTAAATCCTAAACCCTAAACCCTAAAATACTAAAAAAAGATATATACAAACCCTAAACCCTAAACTTTAAATCCTAACCATAAATTATAGCCGTAAACCTTAAACCCTAACTATAAAGCCTAATTATACCCTAAACCCTTAAACCCTACACCATAACCCTAAACCTTAAACCCTAAACTTTAAATATTAAATCCAAACCATAAATTCTAACCATAAACCCAAAAATCTAGAACCCTATACCGTAACCTTAAAACCCTAAACCTTAAACTTTAAACCCTAACCGTAACCCTAAACTTTAAACCATAACCATAACCCTAAAACTCTAAACTTTAAATCTTAAAACCCTAAACATTAAAGTTTAGACATTAATTGTAACCATAAATTTTGAACCCTAAAACCCTAAATTTAAACTCTCAAACCCTAAACTTTAAATCCTAAACACTAAACACTAAAATAGTAAAATAAGTTATATAAATACCCTAAACCCTAAACTTTAAACCCTAACCCAAAATTATACCCCTAAAAGCTTAAACCCTAAAATCTAAAAGTCTAAACCTTAAGCCTAAAACACTTAACATTAAATGTTAAACCCTAACTCTAAACTTGAAACCCTAAAACCCTAAATATATTTTAAGTACCCTAGCCAAAATCTTGGGTTTTTTAGAGCTTTGGGTTATTTTATATATCAAAAATACATGTTTTGCGCCCTTTTCTCAATTTTACAACATAAGCCCACCTAGGGAAGTATGCCCAACCCTAGCCTCCATACTTTGGACAAACATTCTTCTAAAAATACATTTTTCATCAGCAAGGATCAAGAAAATTTAATCCTCAAGCCTAAAGATAAGTACTTTGGGGTATTGTATTAGAGAAAGAAAAATAGTTTGGGGTCATAATACGTGGTTTGTGAAAAAGAGGTTGAAAAAAACCCCTAAAATAACCCTAACTATAAAACATTAATTAAACCCTAAACTTAAACTGTAACGCCCCGGGATTTCGTCCTCGCTCATCCCGGTGCGTCGAGCACCATACCGCTCGCTAATGTCAATATTGTCCCCCTTTAGTCACTGCGGATATCCAACAGTAGAGAGTTTTGGATCAGGGCCCACCCATGTGGTTTACCCCAAAAGGCCTTGACATTAGTTAGAGTATGGTTAAGCTCTATATACTACCAATAGAACTGCTTCCTTGGCAATGTGGGACTAACACCAACTCATGGGTGTTACAATCTCACCACCTTGGGTGTTACAATCTAACCACCTTAGAAATAGAGCCGTCCTCGGCTCTGCAGTACACTCAGTACAGTCCCAAAATCTCCGACGTTCCCTGCCAAGTGAGACAAGTATTTGGCGCTCCCTGGGCCTTTCCACCGTACTTTTCCACCTGCAACTGGCGACCCGTCATCGGCTCTGATACTAAGAAATGTCACGACCCAAATTTAAAAAAATAAAATAAACCCAAGCCGCAACAATTTCTAACTCAAAAACCAGATCCAACAAAAATCTTAAATAAAATACAGTGAAGAAAAATCCAAACGATAAAAGTACACCTGATTAGATTCTATTATAATACATAACTTACGCCAACAAAATACATGAATGAAACATCTAAAGATCTCTACTGGTCCCAACAAGCGGTCTGTCATAGCTCCATAGCTTTAATTTCTCCTGCCTGCATTCCAAATGGAACACACCCACGTGCAAAACAAAGCAACATGGGTCAGCATAAAAACTAGTATGAGTAAACAAGCGGGAATTCTATTCCCACAAAATAATATACTAAATATAAATTTCCAACATATGATTAACAATATAATTAACCTTAAAGAACAATTCTTCCATGCTAAGACAATAAGCATACGCCAACAACCATATCAATTCCATTATATTAAAACTCTTTATCCCTTATATATCACATGCTTACTTTCATTATTCAATTCTAATTTATCTATTTACGATGTTAATTGATCAATAATATAAATACATTACCTAAGCAACAACTGTCTTTAAGGATAGGTTTATCCACCCGCACAAAATAAATTAGTAGACCTATCCACCTGCAAAATGGAGTTAATACATAATAGACAAATATAATAAAGCTCAGCCAAATCACATACACGGTACGTGTTATCTAATACTTTGTATCAACCTGAAATATACATTCTGTTTACTTAAACCATTAATAATGACTCATTCCAACTCTGCATAGTTTGCAATCTACCAAAATGACAGGTCCAATTATGACTATTAATTCCCATAATAAATAAAACATCGCAGTTTCTTCCATATAATCATAATTACCTCCAGTTCATAATCAAAATATATAAAATTTACCCATATCATTAATTAACACCAAACACTACAATACGATAAGCCTTAGCACACTACCAAACAACGAATCAAGCCACAAAACCACGTCCTGGCCTCTAGCCGGTGCTCGGGTTTAACAATCACAAAAAAATCACAACATATACGCAATCACTAGTACACCTCCCACAGGATGTACTCCACACATTTGCCATACCCAGACTGCACCAGTGTGCCTTGACCATGGTTAAAAAGCTCTACGCGGAAACAAAAACCCAAGTGGGTGCTCACCTGCAAGCTTTGGCTAGCCTCGACGTATGCCTAACTCATGATCTCTAATAGCTCCGTTGAGCTTTCTAATGTGGCGCCCAGACCAACCCCGAAGGCTATGAAGGTCTGAAGGGTTAGTTCCGCAGACTAAGCCGTCTAGGAAATACCCAAATATAATCCAAGAGTCAACCCGCAGGCTAAGCCGTCTAGGGTGATAATTAATTTCTTTAATATAATTCCAGAGGTGCGGCAAATGTACTAATGCTTGGGCGACTACCAAAACAACTAAACTAATCAACCAATCATACAACTATTTTCAAACAATTAAATTCCCAGTCCATTTCGTATTCCTTTCTTATTTTTCCAAATTGTATATATACCGTCCATGGTATCAAGCCATTCCAAGGCATTTACTAATAAATTCTTCCATTTCAAAAATACCCCTCTAATAAATATAGTTCTAATAGCCATTACAATCATTAATATGCATAACCAACTGAAATTAATATCCACGTTCACAACAAGCCCATTAAACATGTTCCGTATACTGTCAATACTGTCAAGTTCATATCAAAATTAGAACACGAAATCAATAATTTCCTATGTGTCCTGATGTATATATATATATATATATATACCATATAGTAAGAAAAGAAAGGTCGGCAAGTCGGCAAAGTTAACTATGCTGTTATAGGAAAATATCAAATTTTCGAAACCCATATCATGGCAAAATGGTGTATACTGTACTAAAAATTCATCACAACATAGAAGTTTAATCCTTACTATAGTATTTATATAACAGTGTATGGATATCAACAAAAACAAAAAAATAAAAATATACATATATACTATTGCATTAATGACTCGGCAACACCTCGCAATCAGTAATCAAATATAATCCATGTTTCAGGAATTTCAACTTATAAAGCTCAGCTACATTAATCTGATTAACATGATAGATATAGGGAATGAATTTGACCACCAATATAGATAGAAAAACAAAATTATTTTATATACAATTCACCATCATCATGTAAAGATGTAATATGTATGGAAGTCCAAACCAACAGCAAACATACTCTCATATACCCCACCACTAAGATCATAATCATATAGTTAAATCAACTTAAAGATTTAACAAAATAAATCCACCCACAGTGACTAAAGGGAGACAATATTGACATTAACGAGCGGTATGGTGCTCGACGCACCGGGATGAGCGAGGACGAAATCCCAGTGCGTTACAGTTGGTATCAGAGCAGACGAGGGGTCGCCTGTTGCAGGTGGGAAGTACGCTGGAAAGGTCCAGGGAGCGCCAGGTACTTGTCTCACTTGGCAGGGAACGTCGGAGATTTTGGGACTGTACTGAGTGTACTACAGAGCCAAGGACGGCTCTATTTCTAAGGTGGTGAGATTGTAACACCCATGAGTTGGTGTTAGTCCCACATTGTCAAGGAATTCTAAGGTGGTGAGATTGTAATACCCATGAGTTGGTGTTAGTCCCACATTGCCAAAGAAGTGGTTGTATTGGTAGTATAAAGAGCTTAACCATACTTTAACTACTGTCAAGGCCTTTTGGGGTGAACCACATGGGTGGGCCCTGATCCAAAACCCTCTACTGCTGGATATCCGCAGTGACTAAAGGGGGACAATATTGACATTAGCGAGCGGTATGGTGCTCGACGCACCGGGATGAGCGAGGACGAAATCCCGAGGTGTTACATAAACCCTAAAATATAGACCTAAACCCTAAACTTTAAGCACTCACTACTACACAAATGGTCATATATCACGGTTTCTAAGTTTAATATATCACTGTTGTGTATATAACCGTGATAAAAGAAAAGTGCAATTTATATATCACGGTTTTAGAACAAATATCACTGTTTTTTGAGGTAAGTGATAAATAAAAATATCATATATCACAGTTTTAAACTATTGTCACTGTTGTACTAGACATGTGATAAATAAAAATATCATGTATCACGGTTCTAAATTAAAGCAAATATCATATATCACGGTTATGATTGGTATCACGGTTTAATTAGGTATGTGACATTTAAAAAATCATATATCACGGTTTTTAATCTATTATCACTGTTTAACTAGGTATGTGACATATAAGACTTATATATACTTTTTTTTTCGCTGAAAAAAATCAATTTATTAAATCATAAAAATAGGTCTTACAGACTCAAGACACTCTTTAGGTGGCAGACTCTCCAAACTATTTCGAACAGCCCATGAAGCAAGCTCATGTGCAACTGAATTAGCTAACCTATTACACCACCTAAAGTTACAAAAAGAAAAATTATTACATAGACTCAAAACATGCTCTAGAATTAACTGACATTCCCAATTTCCATTTGATGGCTGAGTTTTGAGTGTTTTGATCACCTCTTGACAGTCTTCTTCAACTATAAAATTATCCATATCAAGTGCAAGCGCCATCAACACACTAACTTCAGCTGCAACTGCCTCTACCTCTTCTGATGACTTAGCTTTAAATCTTCTAAAGGAACAAGCCTGCATCCTTCCATCTGCATCTCTACAAACTGCCCCAGCAGCAGCTTCCCCATTCACTCTATTATATGCAGCATCAAAATTAATTTTTAGAAAACCTGGCGGTGGGGCAAACCAAACTGCATCACTGTCAACATCCAAACAGCCCACATCATTATTAATAGAAGTCAGGTCATTAGAACCATTACACCTATCAAGCAGCAAAGATTCCAGCCACATATTCCAAGCAAAGTTACAGTTAATCAGAATATCTTCATGTTTAACCAGTATATATATACTGGTGTACGAATTTCCAGTATCTATATATATATTCTTTTATACCAAAAGAAATCAATTTTCAAGTCCAAAACTTGCAAAAAATTAATTTGAATAATTCCAATTTCTATTTTTATATTTTTTTTGTTAAAACTATAAAATTTATATTAAAGCATGAAAAACAAGTTCAAATGAGCTACTTTGCAAAAAAAAAAAAAAAAAAAAAAAATTTCAATGTTGAACCCACGTACAGATCAAGTAAACTTTGTTTCAAACTCCAAGAGTAAGATGAGAAAGTGGGAAAGGAGAAAAAAACGGCTCGCGCCCACTTTGAATCAAAGCGAAATTCTAGCTTTTCGTTGAGAGGAGTTCTAATCTGATGAAGCCTTCTTCCTACTCACGGCAATTGAAAGTTATTTGACTATAAAAGAAGGTTTGTAGAATCTATCTTTTCAAGCTTCGGCTAAATCATAATTTTTTTCGGTTCCTCTTTGATTTCACTTCGAAATTCATCTGAGTTCATCTTGTTTTTTTAGTAAAATTACAAGGTAGAGAAGTTTGGTGTTCAATTTTGTCTTGTTGATTCTTGGCTTCAAACACTCCAACAGGTAATTTTTTAACCTTATATCTAATCTATCTCTAATCAGTTTTAATTGATGTTTTCTTCATTGTAGATTACATAGGTTTAATTGATTTATTATTATGTTAAATCATAGTTAAACGTATCTATTCTTGTTTAAGGTAAATTGTGTCTGCTTGTATTGTGTTTGATGAGTGTCCGCTTGTGTTGTGTTTGATGAAATGTCCCTTTTATTTGTACTTGCTATCCATTGTAGTTTTTGCTGCCATGTTTTTTTTTTTTAATAACAGTTAAATTATGTTAACATGAGAGATATATAGCTATAAACATGTCGAAAAGAAATTTAGGAGCAAGACATGCACTTCCTCGCAAACACATCAACAGACAACTGTTGCAAAACAATAAACAATTTGAAAGGATTAGTGGTTTTGTACCAACAGATGAAATTAGTGGATTATAGAAATAGACTACCTAGTACAGTTCAATGGAATTAAGATAGAGAGTTCAAACACAGTCTTTACTGCAACAAGAAAATGACCAGATTAAGATCACGAGTACAAAAAGTCCTATTTTTTTTTCGATGACTGACTGACTGACTGACTGAAAAAGTCCTGCACAATATGTTGTTTGAATTGAATTTTATTACTTGTGCTGAATGGAATTATCTTAGCTCGTACATTATATTTAATTTCTTTTGAACAGATTGGGTTTTAAAAGTCAAGAAATGAATGTTTAACTTGGTTGCAAAATATTTGAGATAGCCAAGAATTAGACACGCAATTAATTGGAGTAAAATTTATTTTGGAAAATATCTTAGCAGCCATGAACAGTCAACATGGTAGAAGAAAATAATGGGTAGTGTGTCCCTAAGTGCTATTAGCCAAGTTATAATTTTCTCCTAACAATTACATCACTGATCAACCTGCAACATATAGTTGCATTGTAGTTTTCAAGTTTCTCCTTACGAACTTGGGCTCTCCCTGGTCCTTTCCTTATTGAACTAAAAGATTACCATACTTGTTTTCCCCTGAGAGACCCCTCTTGCTGTCTCTAGACTTTGCCCCATCTGAATAGGTACAGCTGCAAGCCTGGATCCTGAGAAAGAGAAAATGACCTCTTCAGTCCTGGATATATCAGTCTGCAGCAGTCCTTCTATCCCCAAACTACTTACTCCTTGCTTTGCGTACTAACATTTGCCAGCTCATACAGAAAACCAAAATCGACTACCAACCAGAGTTTCAAACCCCAAATAGTTACTATGGACTAGTGACAAAGAGTCAGTGGCATAGATTTATCCAGAGGCATCTTTAGTCAAGCCCCATCAGTTACTTTTATCTCTAACAGTAACTGATCATAAACAATACTCCAGCCGTGAATAAAACATCCATTCTGCATTGCCATAAGACCCATATGACTAACAGATGACAGAATCTCAAATAGCCATAGAAAACCTGGTCATAACTCTGCAGACCCCAGAATTCAGTAGCTTCACTATTATTGCTGCCATGTTGTTGCTATCTGCTTTGAATAGGAGTATGATTAGGAGTCCGACCACATATCTTGTAAGTTCATCAAGATGTCCAGTGACTTGGAACCTGTCCATCTCTATGAGGCTTATTGTAAATATAAACAAAACAAAACCCAATAAAAACCGCACAAATAATAACTGAGTGAGATGGAGAGACTTGCCCCCTTGAGGGATAGAGGCCCCAAAGCCATGAAGAAAATACAGAAAAAAAAACCCCGAACAAATAGCCATTGAGTTGGATCATGTCCTTCATCAATAATCTCTTCTGCTTATTACACACTCGAATCACCTATTAGTGATCTGTGAAGCTCCAAGAGTGTTTGGTATACGAGGTTCAAATCCTCGCATTCCTATTTTCTTGGTACTTTTTATACTATGCAAGTTTTTTATAATATATTTTACCTTATAATGCCATTGTTTCATAGAAACTAATTTCAGTGTGGGTTCTGGCAGAGGAACTCCATATGAATAAGTCCATATGCAAATGCATGGACTGACATTAGAAATCATTAACAATTTGAGTGAAGTTGTGATAATTCCAATATTTTCCTATATAAATGCAAATGGCCATACAATAGTATTTTGTTAACATTACTGTAAAATATCCCATTATAAAAATGCAAGGAATTTTATAGCGCTCATGTTGAACCTTAAAATTCATATGCTTATTTTTCTTTTTTTTTTTCTTTTTGCAATGGTATGAACTTAAGGCCCTTTTCTATTCTTGTTAATCAAGATGATATTTTTGGAGTTAATGGTATCCATATCATGCGTCTTCCAATAAAGAGTTGGGTTTCCTTCGAGTTTGCAGGTCTAGCGGTCTGTTTATCAACCTTTCAATTCTGAAGCCTTAGCAAAGTCATACTCGTTTATTTGTATAACTTAAACCTGGTTATAAAACAACATGGTCTCATTTAAGCGTCCATAGTGCTCTCATTTCTTAGATGAAAATAGATCTTCGTGACGAATCATTGTTTAATAATTTTCATCCTTTAAATTTATTATTATTATTATTATTTTATTTTATATTTTTTTTTACAGTTGATTGGTCGCGCAACTTGTTTGCCATAATTGATTTTTTAATTTCCCACAACTTTCTGTAATTATATTATACTAGGAATGGACAAGTCTTGGATGTCCAAAAGTAGAACATCACAAGAATATGACAATGGAGTTGAAGAGTTTCTCAAATTTGCAGAGGGTAGTCTAGAAAATCCTAGTTTCATACCATGTCCATGCACTCATTGTGGCAACAACTATAGTCACAATATTTCAGAGATAAGAAATCATCTATTTCAGTTCGGAATTGAGCAAACTTATCGTGAGTGGGTTTGGCATGGAGAAGATGTGGTCGTGGAAGAAGACTCGTGTTCTGAGAAAAATAACCCCATTAGCGACAATTATGAGATGGATGACATAGAAAACATTGATGATGTGATAGAACTGGCTCGTGCAGCACAACAAAATTTCACTGGAAACCCTGAAAAGCTCAAGCAGTTGGTTGAGGACGCTGAAAAACCTTTATATAAAGGTTGTAAAAGATACACAAAGTTATCAGCTCTGATCAATCTTTATAATTTGAAAGCAAAAGGTGGTTGGTCTGATAAATCTTTTACAATGTTGTTGAAGTTGTTGAAGAAAATGATCCCTTGTCATAATGAATTACCATCATCCATGCACGAAGTTAAAGAGACATTGTCTACATTTGGGATGGATTATCAAAAAATTCATGCATGCCCCAGAGACTGTATACTCTACAAAAATGAGTATAAAGATGATGAAGAATGTCCTACTTGTGGAACATCCAGATATAAAAAAAGCAAAAGTACAATAACCAAAAAGGTTAAAGTTCCTGCAAAGGTATTTTGGTATTTTCCTCCAATTCCAAGATTTAAGAAGATGTTTCAATCAATTCCTACTGCTAAGAATTTGGCATGGCATGCAAATGATAGAGAAGTAGTTGATGGTCAGATGCGCCACCCAACAGATTCTCCAGCATGGAAACATGTAGATAGCAAGTGGCCCAATTTTGCATCTGAGTCAAGAAATCTCCGGCTTGCACTTTCAGCAGATGGAATTAATCCACATAGGTCCCTTAGCAGCAAAACTAGTTGTTGGCCTGTCATGTTGATTATTTACAACCTTCCACCATGGCTATACATGAAGAGAAAATTTTTGATGTTAACAATGTTAATATCAGGTCCACGACAACCTGGTAATGATATAGATGTTTACCTTGCTCCATTGATTGAAGATCTAAAAACTCTTTGGAACATCGGAGTTGAAGTGTATGATGCCTTCAAGGAAGAACATTTCACATTAAGAGCTATACTAATGTGGACGATTAATGATTTTCTTGCTTTTGGTAATTTAGCTGGTTGTCCCGTAAAAGGGTATTTAGCTTGTCCAGTATGCGCTGAAGAAACTGACTCTATTAGATTGACACATTCTGGGAAGAATTCGTACATGGCTCACAGAAGATTCCTAGCTTCCAACAAACCACCGGTATCGGAAGTTAAGGAAGGCTTTTAATGGTGAAAAGGAATTACGTCAGAGTCCGAAACCATTAAGTGGGGAGCAAGTTTATGACAAGGTCAAAGGGATTAAAACTGTGTGGGGCAAAAAGGTGGTTGTTATTGTTGATAAATTAAGAAAAAGGAAGCGGACAAAAAAGATTAAATCTACCAATGAAAACAAAGGCTATTGGAAGAAGAAATCAATATTTTTTGAGCTTGAATACTGGAAAGATCTGCTTGTGCGACACAACCTAGACGTGATGCACATTGAGAAAAATGTTTGTGACAGTATCATTGGGACACTATTAAACATTCCAGGAAAAACTAAAGATGGACTAAAATGTCGCAAAGATTTAGAAAACATGCATCTTAGAAGTGATTTGGCACCAGAAACCAGAGGAAATCGAACTTACTTGCCGCCAGCATGTTATACATTGACCAAAGAAGAAAAAAAACAAGTATGCAGAACCTTATATGAACTCAAGGTCCCAGATGGTTATTCTTCAAATATCAGATCTCTTGTGTCAATGGAAGACTTAAAATTACAAGGTTTAAAATCCCATGACTGTCACATATTAATGCAAAACATTCTTCCAGTAGTAATACGATCAGTATTACCAAAACAAGTTTGATATTCAATTATTAGATTTTGTTTTTTCTTCAATGCTCTTTGCACCAAGGTAGTGGACGTGTCGAAATTGGAAGACATTCAGAAAGAGTTGGTGGTCACTTTATGTTTGTTTGAAATGTACTTCCCACCATCGTTCTTTGACATCATGGTTCATTTAACTGTTCATCTTGTAAGGGAGGTCGAGCTTTGTGGTCCAGTTTGTATAAATGAAGTTTCACTTCTTTGATAATATGATTAAGGCAAATCAGTTTGTTAAAACTCATTTTCTCTTCTAAATTTTTAGGTTTATGATGGTATTGAAAAGTTATGTTCGTAACCGAAGTCGTCCTGAAGGATGTATTGCAGAGAATTATGTTGCCGAAGAAGCGATAGAGTTCTGTACTGAGTTTTTGGTTGAATTAGATTCTATTGGACCTCATCCAACTAGAAATATGCCAGCTAATGATGAAGAAGTTGGAAAAATAATTACTGATGGAAAACCTCTTGGGGGATGTGTTCTTATTGAAGTTGGTAAAGAGTCATGGGAGCAAGCACATCGTTGTGTGTTAGAAAACACGCACGGTGTTCAACCTTATATAGAGTAATTATTATCCTTTACCTTTTACATTAAACAATTTTACTTTATCTCAATTTCGTGGAGTGTGATAATTCTTACTATTCTTATTGTTAATTTATAGGAGACACAAGGCGTACATTAAACATAATAATTCAGGAAAAACACCAAAATGGCTACTAGATGAACATAATCGCACCTTCATTGAATGGCTTCGTCAAACGGTATATTTGGTTATTTATTATTTTTCTATATAATAGTAATTTTAATGATTATGACTATTTTTTTACAAAATTTAGGTGGAAGACGAGGATAAACCTGGTAATAATATCTCAGAAGTTGTAAAAGTGTTGGCTGAAGGACCTCGTCGAGATGTACTAAAATACCCTGGTTATGTTATTAATGGTTTTCGTTTTCATACGAAGAATCGGGATGCTTCGTTGGTAACCCAAAATAGCGGAGTTAGCATAGTGGCAGATGTGATGCAGCTATCTAGTTCTAAGGACAAGAACCCCATTACATCACCAATGAATTTTTATGGTATTATCATCGAGATATGGTTGCTTGACTATTATACGCTCAAGATTCCGGTATTCAAATGTGATTGGGTTAACAATAATAAAGGCATCAAAGTTGATGAACTAGGTTTCACATCAGTTGAACTTGGTAGGATTGGCCATATATCTGACCCATTTATTTTAGCTTCTCAAGCTAGACAAGTCTTTTATGTAACTGACCAAGTTGATCCTAAGTGGTCTATAGTCTTGTCAGCTCCTCAAAGGGACTATCGTGGTGAAGACGGTGATGAGCCCATTGATGGTTCTATTGAAGACTGTACAGGTACCAAGGGATTGCCAAATGTCGACATTGATGAAGATGCATTATCCTACGTTCGTGTAGGTGGTGAAGGAATTTGGGTTGATTATAGGCCAATCACAACAAAGAGTCGACCATGAGTTTGTATTTCTTTTTTGAAAATTTTTTGTCAGCAAAGGGATTTTTTAGGTTTATTCTATGTGTGTTTTTGGTGGTTTATTATATGGTTATCAATGGATTCACATTTTGTTTTTTAGTATATTCATTAGTGTTTGTTTACTGGATTCTACACTTAAAAAAATAAATGTACTTCTGTCAAGTTTCATGTAGTTAAACTTGCATTTATTGTGTTGGCTACTATTTTACTAATTTTTTATTTTTTTTATGAAAATAACCTTGTTCAATGTTATATGTGTGTTGCACATGTCTTCTTTCTTGTATGATTGTTACTGAATGTTTATGCTATATATTTAGATACAGTTGTGTCATGGATCCACAAGAGAACTCAACTTCAGACGATAGTGATGACAACCAGCCTTCAGATCCTTGTAGGAAAAAGAAAGGTTGAGATCTGTTCTAAATTCATTTATTCATTTAGTTTCATAAAATTAAACTTGATGTTGATGTTTGAATGCTTATGGAATACATACAGGAATATCTGAGCCCATGGATCACCAAGAAGACTCAACATCAGATGATAGTGATGACAACGAGCCTTCAAATCCGTGCGAGGAAAAGAAAGGCAGATCTGCAAGTCAATGCAATAGAGTAACAAAGATGCGTGATGGTGAACGGAAAATGGTCTACTATAATTCTAAGGGACAACCTATAGGTGATAGTAAATCTGATCTTGCCAGTTATGAAGGCTTGATTGCAAAGAAGGTTCGAATCACCTATGAAAATTGGAAAGCAGTTCCAAAAAGTGTGAAAAAAAAATGTTGGAAAGCTTTAAAGGTGAAACATTCATCATTATATATAAGTTCTTATTCTTTTATTGTTGTTTATTTAATTTTTTGTTATTAACTTATAAAGACCCATTGTGAATATCAGGCCAAATTTGTCTTAAGTGAGGACGAAAGGCGTACTCGTGTATCCGCGATTGGTGCTTCATGGAAAAAGTTCAAAAGCACCCTTACAACGAAATACATCCGTCCATTTGAAGATGATCTTGAGCATCTTAGATATCCACCAGAAAAATATGAAAAGATAATTCCACAAAATGATTGGGAAGTTTTTCTAAAGCAGCGTATTTCAGATGAATTTAAGGTAAAGCACAAGAATTTTTTGAGTTAAATATATTTGTAATACAACTCTTTTGTGAAGAAGGTTGACTATAGTGACACTTGATCATTGTGCTTATTTGTAGCGTCTTAGTGAGAAACAATCTGCCCGGCGAAAAAAAAAGTTGTACAATCACCGAACGAGCAAGAGGGGTTACGCTGGATTGGCAGAAGAATTGGTTAGTAATTACAACTTTTCCATTCTGAATTTGTATATGATTGATTTTAATTATCTATGATGCATTGGTCTAAGTGCATGATTGATTTTAATTAACAGAAAATGAAGTTGGGCCCAAAATTTGACGAAAATAATAGGTCTTTGTTATGGAAAGAGGCACACAAGGACAAGAAAGGCTTATATCCAGACGATGCTATTAAAGAAGTTGCTGAAAAAATTGTAAGTTGCCTCACTTATTTGTGAACTGATCCTTGTTTATCTTGCCAATGAGAGTAAAAGGTTTTCCTGTCTATACAAATTGAGGTTCCACTCACTACTAAGCATGCGTATAATATGAGGTCAAGCATTATTATTATTGTCTTCACACAATTAAAAATACCAAGTGAAATGATGATCAAGGTAATAAAATAAACGTTTTACCACATGACATTTAGATTAAATATACAAAACATGCTTATATTATATTGTTTTTTCATTTCTCTCTCCTTCTTTAAACAACTTGTGGTTTGGTTAGACCTGTAAATTGCATCTAAAACTCTTACACTGTTTGATCTGTTGTTGGTTCCCACTTGCACTTTTTGACTTGTCTGATTGTCAAGTCAACATTCATCTGCCATGTCTCTATAAAATATCTTTTTTCTGGTCCCTTTTCCATGTATGTTTAGCAGTCGCGTACATGTTAGGTATAATCTATGAAAGAGTGTACAGTCTATTAAAATTCTATGTAGACTGTACCAATCGTGAGTTAGTGATTTAGTGTACAATCTATTAAAATTCTTGTATTGTCCTTAGACCATTAAGAACTATTAAAATTCAGTATTCTAAAGAATGTTTGTCTGCTAGTTCAATGCACCAAAGGTTGTCAGAACAATTCCAAGGTGAGTTAGTGATATTCCTTAGAATTTTAATGCACCAAAGTTTATCAGAACATACTTGTAGCTTCTTGATACCTATAGCTGATCGGCTAGTTTAATTTCATTCCTTCGAGCACTTTTGGACTAAAATTTTTCTGTTAGTAGAGCTCCCTACGAATGCTACCATCATGCTGCCCAATGAGTCCCCAAGCAACCCTCCATACCTTGTCTTGTTCTCCTGTATTGCACCATCAACATTCCTCTTGATGCTAGGTGAGCGTAGCACGAGATTTCTTATCTATGCAGTACAGTCCATAAATGAATATTATTTTTGAATGGATGGAACTAGGTCATACCAATCTGTTGGGAACTATATTTAGCTCAAGTTGAGCATAGAAACTCTTGACAGTATAATGCCCTTCCCTTTCTCAGAAATGTCTTTTATATATTTCACGTTTATTTTTAAAGGTAAGGTTTAATAAAGACGATACATATAAAGTTTGTTTTAACAAAGTCAGTTTTAACGTATGATTGTATGTGCAGGACCTACTGAATGATGGAGTTATGGAAGGAAATGTAATCACTGAAGGCAAAAATGATGTACTAACAATGGCATTAGGTACTCCTGAACACAATGGCCGTGTTCGTGCAGTTGGATCAGGGGTCACACCTACTGTCTATTTTCATTTAGTTAAACGTGGATCAAAGACACATGTTAATCAGTTGGAATCTAGTCTTCGAGAGGAAAAGGAAAAAAGAAAAGAAGAACAAAATAAGAGAAAAGAAGAGAAAAGAAGAAGAAGAGAAAAGAAAAGCTCTTGAGAAGAAGGTCAGGGATATGGAGGAGAAATACAAAATATTGAAAAATAGAGTAGCTACTCCAACTGTAGGAGAGAAAATTGCTTCCAATTCCAATAAAAGTGATAACCGACGACATATTTCTCCATCAAAGGTCAATAAGCGAGAATGTGAGAGAACCGACAAGCGTACTAGTGTAAGTCATTTTAAGTTTTTTAGCTTATTTCCTTATGTCGAATAATAATACTTTTCTGTAACCTAGCTAGTTATTTTGAAAATAGATCAAACCCAATGAAAAAAAGAAGGATTTTCTACAACATTTGAAGGCTCAGAAAGTGGTACACAAGAAAGCAACTAGTAATGTTGTAGCTTCAAAGATTACACCTACACTAGGGAAGGTATTTATTAACTCTATCTCTGGCTCAATTTCCTAGTTTACTAAACCTAACTAAAAATATATGTTTGGCAGGGCAAAAAATGTTCTTTGGCAGTTGATATGATTTCAAATGTAGTTGCGAAAGGTATGGTATATGAAGACCTTGGACCAGAGACAAAAGTACACACTGTTCCCTTGGGGGAAAATAATGTAAGGGTATCAGTTGATGAGGTTGTTATTGGTGAGGCCCTTCTTCCAATTCCAGTTCATGATGAGATGGTAAGAGTCAAGGATGCGAAAGGGTCACAGGTTGCATGGCCTAAAAAATATGTATTGACAAACGAGGAGGTAAAAAAAATATCAAAGGTATTAATCAAAGCGTAGTGTACATATTAAAGTTACGTTGATCTAACATGTTCGAACTTGTTTACCATTGAAGGTGTCTTCTCGAAAGCCAATGGGAAAAGATAAAATTTACAACAAAGAAAGGATACAACAGGTTAGATTCCAAACATAACATATATACTAAAAGATTTGTGCATATTGAAATACATTGATCTAACATGCTTCTACTTTTCTTCCTGGAAGGCATCTTCTCGAAAGCTAGTGGATGAAAACACCATTCACAACAAAGAGAAGATAAACCAGGTCAACACATAAACTTAAAATACTAGTAACAATGTTTTTTTACGCTTTTGTTTTCTAGTTTGGTTTGATTTCAAATTTTTACATATATAGTTACCTTGATCTGTTTTGATCAAATCCAATAAACATTGGGTGAATTCTATGTGATCTTGTGATCAAATCTCTTTGAATAGTGATTTTTTTTTTTGTTGTTATTACGAATGGAATCATTCATTTGCTGCCTTCACCTACATTCTTTTTTACTAGGAACCAAAATGCTTGGTCTCATGAAGTACATAGGTTGAACTAGTAGTCTGTGTCTTTCAGAATTCAAAAAAAAAAAAAAAAAAAAACTATGCTTAGCAACCCTTTGATGTCCACATAGAATTTGGCCATTAGAGATAGGTAATTCTTTTTGCATCAAACTGTCAGATGTTCACAAACTACCAAAGAACATTTTCCAGCAAGTAAAAGAATGCTTAAGATAAAATAAAAGAAATACATATATACAAGTTTGTTCCATGTACGTTTGCTTCCCCTTGGGTTCAAGCCTCTATATGCAAATGTACTGATTTGTATATATATAAATATATATATATATATATATATATATATATATATATATATATATATATATATATATATATATATATATATATATATATATATATATATATATACAAGTAATTTACTGATTTGTCTTATAATATCTTCTTTCAATTTTTTGTTTAATAGGGTCTTCTTGTAAATGTTGTCATTTGTGCTATTATGTTATAGATGAAGTAGTGTTCTGGTTATATATGATGCAGGATAACATATGTAAACGTGATAGCGACGCACAAAGCTCAATTGATTCTTTCCAGGATACGCTTCATTTGATATATCCTAAAGAAACTGATGTGATACAATTTCCAGTTGGAAAAGATGTTTTTGGTGAAGATATTGAGTTTGGATATCTTCCAAAGCGTAATGTTTTGGATGTATGTCAGATGAACGATTTAGATTGCGATGTATTGATCGTTTACATGAGGTAAGTGTTATAATTGGGAATATTCCTTTTATCTTTGTTATAGTTTCGATGTGGATTTTCTTGTTTCGTCTTTTGACCTTTCTTCAATAAAGTTAGTAGTTTCGAGGGACATCCTAAATTGCTTTTAATAGCTAAGTCAGACTAGTGTAAGATTTCCATATCTGTAGCAACTTCAATTTAAATATCACGATATTTCTAGGCACAACCAACAACAACATAGTGTTTGATATGATATATATTGAAAAAGGATATATATTGCATTAATTTTTTTTTTCCCAGGTGCTTATATGACAAATTCATAAGTTCTCGAGATCGTATTGTGTTTATAAATCCTCTCACATTCAGTCGTGCTCAAGGGATTGAAAAAGCTAAAATTATTCGAGAAAGATTAAAGAATGTTAAAGGGAAGCAATTTGCTCTTATTCCATATAATCCAGGGTGAGAATTATGTATTGTTCATTTTATTGGAAAGTTGGTCTGGATGAAACTCGTTGCATATATTAATGATTTTTGGCGCTATCTTTTGTAGGTTTCATTTCGTATTGATTGTGGTTGACTTGGTACATATGGATGTCTATTGGTTAGATTCTTTACACGGTGAACCTGAAGAAAGCTTTAAGTTACTTATTAATAATTGTCTTATCGCATACAAAATGATTAATGGAAGCAAAATTCTCACACCGATTTGGCAATGCATTAAGCTATAAAACTTTATACTCATATAGTAGCTTTTAAACACTTTGTACTTGTGAGCCAAATGTTTATTTTCATATCCACTCATGTAGGGCCCAAAACAACCAGATGGTAGCTTATTTTGTGGATATTATGCAATGAGGTTTATGAAAGACCCACCATGTTAAAAAGAAACATAGTATGTATTCTTTAATTTGGTGTTAAGGAGAAAAACTCTTTATCTAATTTTGATTGTCTTATGATATCTAATGCAAATTTTAACCTTGGTGAACATTTTACTGTTATGGTCATGATATGGTACAGGTTTACATATATTATATTGTGTTATGGCACACAATGTTTGCTTTGTACAAACTAACTAAATGTTTGTTTTTTATCTTATTAAATTACAAACTAACTTACTTCCTCGAGAGTATAGTGATTACCTTTAATTTGATATTTATTTACTTAGGTTTTTATTATTCTCTATGAAAATTTGTTTTTCCAGGTTAAGAAATTAGTTGGAAAAAAGAAGTACACAAGGAAAGAAATTGATGAAGTTCGACTTGAGATCACTGAATTTATTCAACAATGTATGGTGGAGAATGCAAACGAACGAAATTGAATTCTATTCTTATTAGTTGGGTTTGAGATTTATTGGGAGGACAAAAGTGAATCTTATTTTATTTTCTTTTGATTGCAAAGTAATATTTGAAAGTAGTTATGTACAGTAGTTTACTAGATTATTGTACTTGTGAAATGAAGGATGTAGATACTAAAATATCAATTAGTATCAATGAATTCAATTAATTTTTGTATTGGTTAATTACTTTCAGCATTTATTATAAATTGTCAATTTTGTTTATTTTTGTTTTAATAAATTAGAAAATAAATTATTATATCACACATTTGCAAATAAATATCACAGTTTTTGGACTTTCTATCACAGTTTTAGGACTTTTTATCACAGTTTTAGGACTTTTTATCACAGTTTTATGACCTTTTATCACAGTTTTCAGTGCATTTATCACGTTTATTAGTTGACTGTGCTATAATTTTATTATATATCACAGTTTTAATAGAGTAAAGAACAAAAATAGATGAATTTATATCACTGTTGTACTATAAAAACGTGACATACTTTTTGTTTTTTTATCACGGTTTTGAGGAACATATATCACCCCAGTATATATCACAGTTTTTGGAAAAAAAAACCGTGATATATATCTTTATATCACAGTTTTTAACTGTGATATATCTACTTTTGTGTAGTAGTGCCTAAACTTTAAACCTTAACTCTAAATTATACTCCTAAAACCCTAAACCCTAAAATTTAAAACCCAAAAACATTAACCTTTACACCCTAATCGTAACCCTAAACATTAAACCCTAAAACCATAAACATATTTTAAGTACCCTATCAAAAATCTAGGTTTTTTTGGAGCTAATTTGGGCTATTGTATATATAAAAAATACAAATTTTGCGCCCTTTTCTAAATTTTACAACTTAACCACACATAGGGAAGTATGCGCAACACTATCCTCCATAGTTTGGACAAAAATTCTTCTAAAAATACGTTTCTTGATCAGCAAGGATCAAGAAAATGTAACCTTAAAGCGTTTTAGAGAAAGGAAAATAGTTTGGGGTCATAATACGTGGTTTGGGAAAAAAAGGTTGAAAAGAAACCCTAAAATAACCCTAACTATAAAACACTAATTAAACCTTAAACTTAAACCCTAAACTATAGACCTAAACCCAAAACTTTAAACACTAAAACCCTAATCCTTAAACTTTAAACACTAAACCCTAACATTTAATTATAACCCTAAACCCTAAAATCTAAAACCCCAAACTGTAACCTTAAAACCCTAACCCTTAAACATTAAACCCTAACCCAAAACTTTAAACCCTAATTTTAAACCCAAAACCCTAAATTTTAACACTAAAATCCTTAACTTTAAATCCTAAACCTTAAAATAAATTATATAGAAACCCCAAACCCTAAATTTTAAACCTTAAACCTAATTCTAAATTCTAAACTCCAAACACTAAACAAAAACCCTAAATTATAATCCTAAAACCCTAAACCGTAACCCTAGAACTCTAAACTTTAAACCCTAAAACCCTAAAATATAAACTTTAAACATTAATCGTAACCTTACACTTTAAACCCTAAACCCTAAATTCTAAAACCCTAAACCTTAAGCCTAAAACCAAAATCTTGGGTTTTGTGGAGCTTTGGGCTCTTTTATATATCAAAAATGCATGTTTTGCTCCATTTTCTCAATTTTAAAACTTAAGCCCACCTAGGGAAGTATGCCCAACCCTAGCTTACATAGTTTGGACAAATATTCTTGAAATAATACGTTTCTTGATCATCAAAAATCAAGAAAATGTATCCTTAAAGCCTAATGATAAGTACTTTAGGGTATTGTATTAGAAATAAGGAAATAGTTTGGGTTTATAATATTATAACCCTAAACCCTAAAATCTAAAACCCTAAATTGTAACCTTAAATACCTAAACCTTAAACCTTAGCCGTAACTCCAAACTTTAAACCCTAATTTTAAATCTAAAACCCTAAAACCCTAAATTTAAACCCTAAAAATCTTAAACTTTATATCCTAAACCCTAAAATGATAAAATAAATTATATAGAAACCCTAAACCCTAACCCTAACCCTTAATTATAACCCTAAACCCTAAAATCTAAAACTCCAAACTGTAACCTTAAAACCCTAACCCTTAGACATTAAACCCTAACCAAAAACTTTAAACCCTAATTTTAAACCCAAAACCCTAAAACCCTAAATTTAAACTCTAAAACCCCATACTTTAAATCCTAAACCCTAAAATACTAAAACCCTAAACCCTAACTGTAACACCCATGAGTTGGGGTTAGTCCCACATTGCCAAGGAAGTGGTTGTATTGGTAGTATATAGAGCTTAATCATACTCTAACTAATGTTAAGGCCTTTTGGGGTAAGCCACATGGGTGGGCCCTGATCCAAAACCCTCTACTACTGGATATCCGCAGTGACTAAAGGGGGACAATATTGACATTAGCGAGCGGTATGGTGCTCGACGCACCGGGATGAGCGAGGACGAAATCCCGGGGCGTTACAGTTGGTATCAGAGCCGACGACGGGTCGCCTGTTGCAGGTGGGAAAGTACGCTGGAAAGGCCCAGGGAGCGCCAGGTACTTGTCTCACTTGGCAAGGAACGTCGGAGATTTTGGGACTGTACTGAGCGTACTGCAGAGCCGAGGACGGCTCTATTTCTAAGGTGGTGAGATTGCAACACCCATGAGTTGGTGTTGGTCCCACATTGCCAAGGAAGTGGTTGTATTGGTAGTATATAGAGCTTAACCATACTCTAACTAATGTCAAGGCCTTTTGGGGTAAGCCACATGGGTGGGCCCTGATACAAAACCCTCTACTACTGGATATCCGCAATGACTAAAGGGGGACAATATTGACATTAGCGAGCGGTATGGTGCTCGACGCACTGGGATGAGCGAGGACGAAATCCCGGGGCGTTACAGTTGGTATCAGAGCCGACGACGAGTCGCCTGTTGCAGGTGGGAAAGTACGCTGGAAAGGCCCAGGGAGCGCCAGGTACTTGTCTCACTTGGCAAGGAACGTCGGAGATTTTGGGACTGTACCGTAACCCTAATTCTAAATTTTAATCTTTAAACACTAAACAAAATCCCTAAATTATAATCCTAAAACCCTAAACTGTAACCCTAGAACTCTAAACTTTAAACCCTAAAACCATAAAATATAAACTTTAAACATTAATTGTAACCCTACACTTCAAACCCTAAACCCTAAATTCAAACTCTCAAACCCAAAACTTTAAATCCTAAACCTTAAACCCTAAAATACTAAAAACATTTATATAAATACCCCAAACCCCAAATTATACCCCTAAAACCCTAAACCCTAAATTCTAAAACCCTAAACCTTAAGCCTAAAACTGAAATCTTGGGTTTTTTGGAGCTTTGGGCTCTTTTATATTTCAAAAATGCATGTTTTGCTCTTTTTTCTCAATTTTAAAACTTAAGCCCACCTAGGGAAGTATGCCCAACCCTAGCTTCCATAGTTTGGACAAAAATTCTTCAAATAATACGTTTCTTCATCAGCAAAGATCAAGAAAATGTATCCTTAAAGCTTAAATATAAATACTTAGGGGTAATTTATTAGAGAAAAAGAAATACTTTGGGTTTATAATATTATAACCCTAAACCCTAAAATCTAAAACCCTAAATTGTAACCTTAAAAACCTAAACCTTAAACCTTAGTCGTAACTCCAAACTTTAAACCCTAGTTTTAAATCTAAAACCCTAAAACCCTAAATTAAACCCTAAAAATCTTAAACTTTATATCCTAGACCCTAAAATGCTAAAATAGATTATATAGAAACCCTAAACCCTAAACTTTAAACTCTAACCTTAACCCTTAATTATAACCCTAAACCCTAAAATCTAAAACTCCAAACTGTAACCTTAAAACCCTAACCCTTAGACATTAAACCCTAACCCAAAACTTTAAACCCTAATTTTAAACCCAAAACCCTAAAACCCTAAATTTAAACTCTAAAACCCCATACTTTAAATTCTAAACCCTAAAATACTAAAACCCTAAACCCTAACTGTAACACCCATGAGTTGGTGTTAGTCCCACATTGCCAAGGAAGTGGTTGTATTGGTAGTATATAGAGCTTAACCATACTCTAACTAATGTCAAGACCTTTTGGGTAAGCCACATGGGTGGGCCCTGATACAAAACCCTCTACTGCTAGATATCCGCAATGACTAAAGGGGGACAATGTTGACATTAGCGAGCGGTATGGTGCTCGACGCACCGGGATGAGCGAGGACCAAATCCCGGGGCGTTACACTAACTATAAAACGTAATTAAACCTTAAACCTAAACCCTAAAATCCTAAACCATAACCCTAAACTTTTAACCCTAAAACCTTAAACCCTAAACTTTAAATACTAAATCCAAAGCCGAAATTATAACCCTAAACCCAAAAATCTAAAACCCTAAATCGTTACTTTAAAAGCCTAAACTTTAAACTTAAAACGATAACCGTAACCCTAAAATTTAAACCCTAAAACCCAAAACTTTAAACCCTAATTCTAAACCCAAAACTCTAAAACCCAAAATTTTAACCCTAAAATCCTAAACTTTAAATCCTAAACCTTAAAATAAATTATATAGAAACCCTAAACCCTAAATTTTAAACCTTAACCCTAATTCTAAATTTTAAACTTTAAACACTAAACAAAATCCCTAAATTATAATCCTAAAACCCTAAACCGTAACCCTAGAACTCTAAACTTTAAACCCTAAAACCATAAAATATAAACTTTAAACATTAATTGTAACCCTACACTTCAAACCCTAAATTCAAACTCTCAAACCCAAAACTTTAAATCCTAAACCTTAAACCCTAAAATACTAAAAACATTTATATAAATACCCCAAACCCCAAATTATACCCATAAAACCCTAAACCCTAAATTCTAAAACCCTAAACCTTAAGCCTAAAACCGAAATCTTGGGTTTTTTGGAGCTTTGGGCTCTTTTATATTTCAAAAATGCATGTTTTGCTCCTTTTTCTCAATTTTAAAACTTAAGCCCACCTAGGGAAGTATGCCCAACCCTAGCTTCCATAGTTTGGACAAAAATTCTTCAAATAATACGTTTCTTGATCAGCAAAGATCAAGAAAATGTATCCTTAAAGCTTAAATATAAGTACTTAGGGGTAATTTATTAGAGAAAAAGAAATAGTTTGGGTTTATAATATTATAACCCTAAACCCTAAAATCTAAAACCCTAAATTGTAACCTTAAAAACCTAAACCTTAAACCTTAGTCGTAACTCCAAACTTTAAACCCTAGCTAGTTTTAAATCTAAAACCCTAAAACCCTAAATTTAAACCCTATAAATCTTAAACTTTATATCCTAAACCATAAAATGCTAAAATAGATTATATAGAAACCCTAAACCCTAAACTTTAAACTCTAACCTTAACCCTTAATTATAACCCTAAACCCTAAAATCTAAAACCACAAACTGTAACCTTAAAACCCTAACCCTTAAACATTAAACCCTAACCCAAAACTTTAAACCCTAATTTTAAACCCAAAACCCTAAAACCATAAATTTAAACTCTAAAACCCCATACTTTAAATTCTAAACTCTAAAATACTAAAACCCTAAACCCTAACTATAAAACGTAATTAAACCTTAAACCTAAACCCTAAAATCCTAAACCATAACCTAAACTTTTAACCCTAAAACCTTAAACCCTAAACTTTAAGTACTAAATCCAAAGCCTAAATTATAACCCTAAACCCAAAAATCTAAAATCCTAAATCGTTACTTTAAAAGCCTAAACTTTAAACTTAAAACGATAACCGTAACCCTAAAATTTAAACCCTAAAACCCAAAACTTTAAACCCTAATTCTAAACCCAAAACTCTAAACCCTAAATCTTAACACTAAATTCCTTAACTTTAAATCCTAAACCTTAAAATAAATTAGATAGAAACCCTAAACCCTAAATTTTAAACCATAACCCTAATTCTAAATTCTATACTTTAAAAACTAAACAAAAACCCTAAATTATAACACTAAAACCCTAAACCCAAAACTTTAAACCCTAAACCCTGAAACCCTAAAATTATATAGAAACCCCAAAACCCTATACTTTAAACACTAAACAAAACCCTAAATTTTAAACCATAACCCTAATTCTAAATTCTAAACTTTAAACACTAAACAAAAACCCTAAATTATAACACTAAAACCCTAACCCAAAACTTTAAACCCTAAACCCTAAAACCCTAAAATTATATAGAAACCCTAAAACCCTATACTTTAAACACTAGATACAAACCCTAAATTATAACCGTAAAACCCAAAACCATAACACTAAAACTCTAAAATCTAAACTTTAAACCCCAAAACCCTAGACATTAAACTTTAAACACTAATCGAAACGCTACACTATAAACCTTAAAACCTAAATTTAAACTGTAAAACACTTTAAACCCTAATCTTTTAATCCTAAACCCTGAAATACTAAAAAAAGTTATATAAATACCCTAAACCCTAAACTTTAAACCTTAACCCTAAATTATACTCCTAAAACCCAAAACCCTAAAATTTAAAACCCAAAAACATTAACCTTTACACCCTAATCGTAACCCTATACATTAAACCCTAAAACCATAAACATATTTTAAGTACCGTATCAAAATCTTGGTTTTTTTGCAGCTAATTTGGGCTATTGTATATATAAAAAATACAAATTTTGCGCCCTTTTCTAAATTTTACAACTTAACCACACATAGGGAAGTATGCGCAACACTATCCTCCATAGTTTGGACAAAAATTCTTCTAAACATACGTTTCTTGATCAGCAAGGATCAAGAAAATGTAACCCTAAAGCGTAGGGATAAGTATTTTGGGGTATTATATTAGAGAAAAGAAGATAATTTGGGGTTATAATACGTTGTTTCGGAAAAAAAAGTTGTATATAACCTTAAAACCTAAAATAACTTTAACTAAAAAACCCTAATTAAACCCTGAACTTTTAACCGTAAACCTTAAACTTTAAACACCAAAACCCTAAACCCTAAACTTTAACCACTAAACCCTAAACTTTAACCACTAAACCCTGAACTTTTAACCCTAAACCCTAAACTTTAAACCCTAACCCAAAATTATACCTCTAAACCTTAAACCCTAAAATCTAAAACTCTAAACCTTAAGCCTAAAACCCTAAATATTAAATGTTAAACCCTAACCCTAACCTTGAAACCCTAAAACCATAAATATATTTTAAGTACCCCAGCCAAAATCTTGGGTTTTTTAGAGCTTTGGGTTATTTTATAATCAAAAATACATGTTTTGGGCCCTTTTCTCAATTTTACAAGTTAAGCCCACCTAGGGAAGTATACCCAACCCTAGCCTCCATACTTTGGACAAACATTCTTCTAAAAATACATTTTTCATCAGCAACGATCAAGAACATTTAATCCTCAAGCCTAAAGATAAGTACTTTGGGGTGTTGTATTAGAGAAAGGAAAATAGTTTGGGGTTATAATACGTGGTTTGGGAAAAAAAGGTTGAAAAGAAACCCTAAAATAACCCTAACTATAAAACACTAATTAAACCTTAAACTTAAACCCTAAACTATAGACCTAAACCCAAAACTTTAAACACTAAAACCCTAATCCTTAAACTTTAAACACTAAACCCTAACATTTAATTATAACCCTAAACCCTAAAATCTAAAACCCCAAACTGTAACCTTAAAACCCTAACCCTTAAACATTAAACCCTAACCCAAAACTTTAAACCCTAATTTTAAACCCAAAACCCTAAATTTTAACACTAAAATCCTTAACTTTAAATCCTAAACCTTAAAATAAATTATATAGAAACCCCAAACCCTAAATTTTAAACCTTAAACCTAATTCTAAATTCTAAACTCCAAACACTAAACAAAAACCCTAAATTATAATCCTAAAACCCTAAACCGTAACCCTAGAACTCTAAACTTTAAACCCTAAAACCCTAAAATATAAACTTTAAACATTAATCGTAACCTTACACTTTAAACCCTAAACCCTAAATTCTAAAACCCTAAACCTTAAGCCTAAAACCAAAATCTTGGGTTTTGTGGAGCTTTGGGCTCTTTTATATATCAAAAATGCATGTTTTGCTCCCTTTTCTCAATTTTAAAACTTAAGCCCACCTAGGGAAGTATGCCCAACCCTAGCTTACATAGTTTGGACAAATATTCTTGAAATAATACGTTTCTTAATCATCAAAAATCAAGAAAATGTATCCTTAAAGCCTAATGATAAGTACTTTAGGGTATTGTATTAGAGATAAGGAAATAGTTTGGGTTTATAATATTATAACCCTAAACCCTAAAATCTAAAACCCTAAATTGTAACCTTAAAAACCTAAACCTTAAACCTTAGCCGTAACTCCAAACTTTAAACCCTAATTTTAAATCTAAAACCCTAAAACCCTAAATTTAAACCCTAAAAATCTTAAACTTTATATCCTAAACCCTAAAATGATAAAATAAATTATATAGAAACCCTAAACCCTAACACTAACCCTAACCCTTAATTATAACCCTAAACCCTAAAATCTAAAACTCCAAACTGTAACCTTAAAACCCTAACCCTTAGACATTAAACCCTAACCCAAAACTTTAAACCCTAATTTTAAACCCAAAACCCTAAAACCCTAAATTTAAACTCTAAAACCCCATACTTTAAATCCTAAACCCTAAAATACTAAAACCCTAAACCCTAACTGTAACACCCATGAGTTGGTGTTAGTCCCACATTGCCAAGGAAGTGGTTGTATTGGTAGTATATAGAGCTTAATCATACTCTAACTAATGTTAAGGCCTTTTGGGGTAAGCCACATGGGTGGGCCCTGATCCAAAACCCTCTACTACTGGATATCCGCAGTGACTAAAGGGGGACAATATTGACATTAGCGAGCGGTATGGTGCTCGACGCACCGGGATGAGCGAGGACGAAATCCCGGGGCGTTACAGTTGGTATCAGAGCCGACGACGGGTCGCCTGTTGCAGGTGGGAAAGTACGCTGGAAAGGCCCAGGGAGCGCCAGGTACTTGTCTCACTTGGCAAGGAACGTCGGAGATTTTGGGACTGTACCGTAACCCTAATTCTAAATTTTAATCTTTAAACACTAAACAAAATCCCTAAATTATAATCCTAAAACCCTAAACTGTAACCCTAGAACTCTAAACTTTAAACCCTAAAACCATAAAATATAAACTTTAAACATTAATTGTAACCCTACACTTCAAACCCTAAACCCTAAATTCAAACTCTCAAACCCAAAACTTTAAATCCTAAACCTTAAACCCTAAAATACTAAAAACATTTATATAAATACCCCAAACCCCAAATTATACCCCTAAAACCCTAAACCCTAAATTCTAAAACCCTAAACCTTAAGCCTAAAACTGAAATCTTGGGTTTTTTGGAGCTTTGGGCTCTTTTATATTTCAAAAATGCATGTTTTGCTCTTTTTTCTCAATTTTAAAACTTAAGCCCACCTAGGGAAGTATGCCCAACCCTAGCTTCCATAGTTTGGACAAAAATTCTTCAAATAATACGTTTCTTCATCAGCAAAGATCAAGAAAATGTATCCTTAAAGCTTAAATATAAATACTTAGGGGTAATTTATTAGAGAAAAAGAAATACTTTGGGTTTATAATATTATAACCCTAAACCCTAAAATCTAAAACCCTAAATTGTAACCTTAAAAACCTAAACCTTAAACCTTAGTCGTAACTCCAAACTTTAAACCCTAGTTTTAAATCTAAAACCCTAAAACCCTAAATTAAACCCTAAAAATCTTAAACTTTATATCCTAAACCCTAAAATGCTAAAATAGATTATATAGAAACCCTAAACCCTAAACTTTAAACACTAACCTTAACCCTTAATTATAACCCTAAACCCTAAAATCTAAAACCACAAACTGTAACCTTAAAACCCTAACCCTTAAACATTAAACCCTAACCCAAAACTTTAAACCCTAATTTTAAACCCAAAACCCTAAAAACCAAAATTTAAACTCTAAAACCCCATACTTTAAATCCTAAACTCTAAAATACTAAAACCCTAAACCCTAACTATAAAACGTAATTAAACCTTAAACCCAAACCCTAAAATCCTAAACCATAACCTAAACTTTTAACCCTAAAACCTTAAACCCTAAATTTTAAGTACTAAATCCAAAGCCTAAATTATAACCCTAAACCCAAAAATCTAAAACCCTAAATCGTTACTTTAAAAGCCTAAACTTTAAACTTAAAACGATAACCGTAACCCTAAAATATAAACCCTAAAACCCAAAACTTTAAACCCTAATTCTAAACCCAAAACTCTAAAACCCTAAATTTTAACACTAAAATCCTTAACTTTAAATCCTAAACCTTAAAATAAATTATATAGAAACCCTAAACCCTAAATTTTAAACCATAACCCTAATTCTAAATTCTAAACTTTAAAAACTAAACAAAAACCCTAAATTATAACACTAAAACCCTAAACCCAAAACTTTAAACCCTAAACCCTAAAACCCTAAAATTATATAGAAACCCTAAAACCCTATACTTTAAACACTAAACAAAACCCTAAATTTTAAACCATAACCCTAATTCTAAATTCTAAACTTTAAACACTAAACAAAAACCCTAAATTATAACACTAAAACCCTAACCCAAAACTTTAAACCCTAAACCCTAAAACCCTAAAATTATATAGAAACCCTAAAACCCTATACTTTAAACACTAGATACAAACCCTAAATTATAACCCTAAAACCCAAAACCATAACACTAAAACTCTAAAATCTAAACTTTAAACCCCAAAACCCTAGACATTAAACTTTAAACACTAATCGAAACGCTACACTATAAACCTTAAAACCTAAATTTAAACTGTAAAACACTTTAAACCCTAATCTTTTAATCCTAAACCCTGAAATACTAAAAAAAATTATATAAATACCCTAAACCCTAAACTTTAAACCTTAACCCTAAATTATACTCCTAAAACCCTAAACCCTAAAATTTAAAACCCAAAAACATTAACCTTTACACCCTAATCGTAACCCTAAACATTAAACCCTAAAACCATAAACATATTTTAAGTACCCTATCAAAATCTTGGTTTTTTTGGAGCTAATTTGGGCTATTGTATATATAAAAAATACAAATTTTGCGCCCTTTTCTAAATTTTACAACTTAACCACACATAGGGAAGTATGCGCAACACTATCCTCCATAGTTTGGACAAAAATTCTTCTAAACATACGTTTCTTGATCAGCAAGGATCAAGAAAATGTAACCCTAAAGCGTAGGGATAAGTATTTTGGGGTATTATATTAGAGAAAAGAAGATAATTTGGGGTTATAATACGTTGTTTGGGAAAAAAAAGTTGTATAGAACCTTAAAACCTAAAATAACTTTAACTAAAAAACCCTAATTAAACCCTGAACTTTTAACCGTAAACCTTAAACTTTAAACACCAAAACCCTAAACCCTAAACTTTAACCACTAAACCTAAACTCTTAATTATAAACCTAAATTTTAAAATCTAAAACCCTAAACATTAAACTTTAAACACTAATTGTAACGCTACACTTTAAACCCTAAAACCCTAAATTTAAACTCTAAAAACCCAAACTTTAAATCCTAAACCCTAAACACTAAAATACTAAAAAAAGATATATACAAACCCTAAACCCTAAACTTTAAATCCTAACCATAAATTATAGCCCTAAAACCCTAAACCTTAACTATAAAACCTAATTATACCCTAAACCCTTAAACCTTACACCATAACCCTAAACCCTAAACTTAAAACTTTAAATATTAAACCCTAAACCCTAAACTTTAAACCCTAACCCAAAATTATACCTCTAAACCTTAAACCCTAAAATCTAAAACTCTAAACCTTAAGCCTAAAACCCTAAACATTAAATGTTAAACCCTAACCCTAACCTTGAAACCCTAAAACCATAAATATATTTTAAGTACCCCAGCCAAAGTCTTGGGTTTTTTCGAGCTTTGGGTTATTTTATAATCAAAAATACATGTTTTGGGCCCTTTTCTCAATTTTACAAGTTAAGCCCACCTAGGGAAGTATACCCAACCCTAGCCTCCGTACTTTGGACAAACATTCTTCTAAAAATACATTTTTCATCAGCAAGGATCAAGAACATTTAATCCTCAAGCCTAAAGACAAGTACTTTGGGGTGTTGTATTAGAGAAAGGAAAATAGTTTGGGGTCATAATACTTGGTTTGGGAAAAAAAGGTTGAAAAGAAACCCTAAAATAACCCTAACTATAAAACACTAATTAAACCTTAAACTTAAACCCTAAACTATAGACCTAAACCCAAAACTTTAAACACTAAAACCCTAATCCTTAAACTTTAAACACTAAACCCTAACATTTAATTATAACCCTAAACCCTAAAATCTAAAACCCCAAACTGTAACCTTAAAACCCTAACCCTTAAACATTAAACCCTAACCCAAAACTTTAAACCCTAATTTTAAACCCAAAACCCTAAATTTTAACACTAAAATCCTTAACTTTAAATCCTAAACCTTAAAATAAATTATATAGAAACCCCAAACCCTAAATTTCAAACCTTAAACCTAATTCTAAATTCTAAACTCCAAACACTAAACAAAAACCCTAAATTATAATCCTAAAACCCTAAACCGTAACCCTAGAACTCTAAACTTTAAACCCTAAAACCCTAAAATATAAGCTTTAAACATTAATCGTAACCTTACACTTTAAACCCTAAACCCTAAATTCTAAAACCCTAAACCTTAAGCCTAAAACCAAAATCTTGGGTTTTGTGGAGCTTTGGGCTCTTTTATATATCAAAAATGCATGTTTTGCTCCCTTTTCTCAATTTTAAAACTTAAGCCCACCTAGGGAAGTATGCCCAACCCTAGCTTCCATAGTTTGGACAAATATTCTTGAAATAATACGTTTCTTGATCAGCAAAGATCAAGAAAATGTATCCTTAAAGCCTAATGATAAGTACTTTAGGGTATTGTATTAGAGATAAGGAAATAGTTTGGGTTTATAATATTATAACCCTAAACCCTAAAATCTAAAACCCTAAATTGTAACCTTAAAAACCTAAACCTTAAACCTTAGCCGTAACTCCAAACTTTAAACCCTAATTTTAAATCTAAAACCCTAAAACCCTAAATTTAAACCCTAAAAATCTTAAACTTTATATCCTAAACCCTAAAATGATAAAATAAATTATATAGAAACCCTAAACCCTAACCCTCCCTTAATTATAACCCTAAACCCTAAAATCTAAAACCCCAAACTGTAACCTTAAAACCCTAACCTTTAGACATTAAACCCTAACCCAAAACTTTAAACCCTAATTTTAAACACAAAACCCTAAAACCCTAAATTTAAACTCTAAAACCCCATACTTTAAATCCTAAACCCTAAAATACTAAAACCCTAAACCCTAACTGTAACACCCATGAGTTGGTGTTAGTCCCACATTGCCAAGGAAGTGGTTGTATTGGTAGTATATAGAGCTTAATCATACTCTAACTAATGTCAAGGCCTTTTGGGGTAAGCCAAATGGGTGGGCCCTGATCCAAAACCCTCTACTACTGGATATCCGCAGTGACTAAAGGGGGACAATATTGACATTAGCGAGCGGTATGGTGCTCGACGCACCGGGATGAGCGAGGACGAAATCCCGGGGCGTTACAGTTGGTATCAGAGCCGACGACGGGTCGCCTGTTGCAGGTGGGAAAGTACGCTGGAAAGGCCCAGGGAGCGCCAGGTACTTGTCTCACTTGGCAAGGAACGTCGGAGATTTTGGGACTGTACCGTAACCCTAATTCTAAATTTTAATCTTTAAACACTAAACAAAATCCCTAAATTATAATCCTAAAACCCTAAACTGTAACCCTAGAACTCTAAACTTTAAACCCTAAAATCATAAAATATAAACTTAAACATTAATTGTAACCCTACACTTCAAACCCTAAACCCTAAATTCAAACTCTCAAACCCAAAACTTTAAATCCTAAACCTTAAACACTAAAATACTAAAAACATTTATATAAATACCCCAAACCCCATATTATACCCCTAAAACCCTAAACCCTAAATTCTAAAACCCTAAACCTTAAGCCTAAAACTGAAATCTTGGGTTTTTTGGAGCTTTGGGCTCTTTTATATTTCAAAAATCCATGTTTTGCTCTTTTTTCTCAATTTTAAAACTTAAGCCCACCTAGGGAAGTATGCCCAACCCTAGCTTCCATAGTTTGGACAAAAATTCTTCAAATAATACGTTTCTTGATCAGCAAAGATCAAGAAAATGTATCCTTAAAGCTTAAATATAAGTACTTAGGGGTAATTTATTAGAGAAAAAGAAATAGTTTGGGTTTATAATATTATAACCATAAACCCTAAAATCTAAAACCCTAAATTATAACCTTAAAAACCTAAACCTTAAACCTTAGTCGTAACTCCAAATTTTAAACCCTAGTTTTAAATCTAAAACCCTAAAACCCTAAATTTAAACCCTAAAAATCTTAAACTTTATATCCTAAACCCTAAAATGCTAAAATAGATTATAGAGAAACCCTAAACCCTAAACTTTAAACTCTAACCTTAACCCTTAATTATAACCCTAAACCCTAAAATCTAAAACCACAAACTGTAACCTTAAAACCCTAACCCTTAAACATTAAACCCTAACCCAAAACTTTAAACCCTAATTTTAAACCCAAAGCCCTAAAACCCTAAATTTAAACTCTAAAACCCCATACTTTAAATCCTAAACTCTAAAATACTAAAACCCTAAACCCTAACTATAAAACGTAATTAAACCTTAAACCTAAACCCTAAAATCCTAAACCATAACCTAAACTTTTAACCCTAAAACCTTAAACCCTAAACTTTAAGTACTAAATCCAAAGCCTAAATTATAACCCTAAACCCAAAAATCTAAAACCCTAAATCGTTACTTTAAAAGCCTAAACTTTAAACTTAAAACGATAACCGTAACCCTAAAATTTAAACCCTAAAACCCAAAACTTTAAACCCTAATTCTAAACCCAAAACTCTAAAACCCTAAATTTTAACACTAAAATCCTTAACTTTAAATCCTAAACCTTAAAATAAATTATATAGAAACCCTAAACCCTAAATTTTAAACCATAACCCTAATTCTAAATTCTAAACTTTAAAAACTAAACAAAAACCCTAAATTATAACACTAAAACCCTAAACCCAAAACTTTAAACCCTAAACCCTAAAACCCTTAAATTATATAGAAACCCTAAAACCCTATACTTTAAACACTAAACAAAACCCTAAATTTTAAACCATAACCCTAATTCTAAATTCTAAACTTTTAACACTAAACAAAAACACTAAATTATAACACTAAAACCCTAACCCAAAACTTTAAACCCTAAACCCTAAAACCCTAAAATTATATAGAAACCCTAAAACCCTATACTTTAAACACTAGATACAAACCCTAAATTATAACCCTAAAACCCAAAACCATAACACTAAAACTCTAAAATCTAAACTTTAAACCCCAAAACCCTAGACATTAAACTTTAAACACTAATCGAAACGCTACACTATAAACCTGAAAACCTAAATTTAAACTGTAAAACACATTAAACCCTAATCTTTTAATCCTAAACCCTGAAATACTAAAAAAAGTTATATAAATACCCTAAACCCTAAACTTTAAACCTTAACCCTAAATTATACTCCTAAAACCCTAAACCCTAAAATTTAAAACCCAAAAACATTAACCTTTACACCCTAATCGTAACCCTAAACATTAAACCCTAAAACCATAAACATATTTTAAGTACCCTATCAAAATCTTGGTTTCTTTGGAGCTAATTTGGGCTATTGTATATATAAAAAATACAAATTTTACGCCCTTTTCTAAATTTTACAAATTAACCACACATAGGGAAGTATGCGCAACACTATCCTCCATAGTTTGGACAAAAATTCTTCTAAACATACGTTTCTTGATCAGCAAGGATCAAGAAAATGTAACCCTAAAGCGCAGGGATAAGTATTTTGGGGTATTATATTAGAGAAAAGAAGATAATTTGGGGTTATAATACGTTGTTTGGGAAAAAAAAGTTGTATAGAACCTTAAAACCTAAAATAACTTTAACTAAAAAACCCTAATTAAACCCTGAACTTTTAACCGTAAACCTTAAACTTTAAACACCAAAACCCTAAACCCTAAACTTTAACCACTAAACCTAAACTCTTAATTATAAACCTAAATTTTAAAATCTAAAACCCTAAACATTAAACTTTAAACACTAATTGTAACGCTACACTTTAAACCCTAAAACCCTAAATTTAAACTCTAAAAACCCAAACTTTAAATCCTAAACCCTAAACACTAAAATACTAAAAAAAGATATATACAAACCCTAAACCCTAAACTTTAAATCCTAACCATAAATTATAGCCCTAAAACCCTAAACCTTAACTATAAAACCTAATTATACCCTAAACCCTTAAACCTTACACCATAACCCTAAACCCTAAACTTAAAACTTTAAATATTAAACCCTAAACCCTAAACTTTAAACCCTAACCCAAAATTATACCTCTAAACCTTAAACCCTAAAATCTAAAACTCTAAACCTTAAGCCTAAAACCCTAAACATTAAATGTTAAACCCTAACCCTAACCTTGAAACCCTAAAACCATAAATATATTTTAAGTACCCCAGCCAAAGTCTTGGGTTTTTTCGAGCTTTGGGTTATTTTATAATCAAAAATACATGTTTTGGGCCCTTTTCTCAATTTTACAAGTTAAGCCCACCTAGGGAAGTATACCCAACCCTAGCCTCCGTACTTTGGACAAACATTCTTCTAAAAATACATTTTTCATCAGCAAGGATCAAGAACATTTAATCCTCAAGCCTAAAGATAAGTACTTTGGGGTGTTGTATTAGAGAAAGGAAAATAGTTTGGGGTCATAATACGTGGTATGGGAAAAAAAAGGTTGAAAAGAAACCCTAAAATAACCCTAACTATAAAACACTAATTAAACCCTAAACTATAGACCTAAACCCAAAACTTTAAACACTAAAACCCTAATCCTTAAACTTTAAACACTAAACCCTAAACTTTAATTATAACCCTAAACCCTAAAATCTAAAACCCCAAACTGTAACCTTAAAACCCTAACCCTTAAACATTAAACCTTAACCCAAAACTTTAAACCCTAATTTTAAACCCGAAACCCTAAAACCCTTAATTTAAACTCTAAAACCCCATACTTTAAATCCTAAACCCTAAAATACTAAAACCCTAAACCCTAACTATAAAATATAATTGAACCTTAAACCTAAACCCTAAAATCCTAAACCATAACCCTAAACCCTAAACTTTTAACCCTAAAACCTTAAACCCTAAACCCAAAAATCTAAAACCTTAAATCGTTACTTTAAAAGCCTAAACTGTAAACTTAAAACGATAACCGTAACCCTAAAATTTAAACCCTAAAACTCAAAACTTTGAACCCTAATTCTAAATCCAAAACTCTAAAACCCTAAATTTTAACACTAAAATCCTTAACTTTAAATCCTAAACCTTAAAATAAATTATATAGAAACCCCAAACCCTAAATTTTAAACCTTAAACCTAATTCTAAATTCTAAACTCCAAACACTAAACAAAAACCCTAAATTATAATCCTAAAACCCTAAACCGTAACCCTAGAACTCTAAACTTTAAACCCTAAAACCATAAAATATAAACTTTAAACATTAATCGTAACCCTACACTTCAAACCCTAAACCCTAAATTCTAAAACCCTAAACCTTAAGCCTAAAAGCAAAATCTTTGGTTTTGTGGAGCTTTGGGCTCTTTTATATATCAAAAATGCATGTTTTGCTCCCTTTTCTCAATTTTAAAACTTAAGCCCACCTAGGGAAGTATGCCCAACCTAGCTTCCATAGTTTGGACAAATATTCTTCCAATAATACGTTTCTTGATCAGCAAAGATCAAGAAAATGTATCCTTAAAGCCTAATGATAAGTACTTTAGGGTATTGTATTAGAGATAAGGAAATAGTTTGGGTTTATAATATTATAACCCTAAACCCTAAAATCTAAAACCCTAAATTGTAACCTTAAAAACCTAAACCTTAAACCTTATCCGTAACTCCAAACTTTAAACCCTAATTTTAAATCTAAAACCCTAAAACCCTAAATTTAAACCCTAAAAATCATAAACGTTATATCTTAAACCCTAAAATGATAAAATAAATTATATAGAAACCCTAAACCCTAACCCTAACCCTTAATTATAACCTTAAACCCTAAAATTTAAAACCCCAAACTGTAACCTTAAAACCCTAACCCTTAGACATTAAACCCTACCCCAAAACTTTAAACCCTAATTTTAAACCCAAAACCCTAAAACCCTAAATTTAAACTCTAAAACCCCATACTTTAAATCCTAAACCCTAAAATACTAAAACCCTAAACCCTAACTGTAACACCCATGAGTTGGTGTTAGTCCCACATTGCCAAGGAAGTGGTTGTATTGGTAGTATATAGAGCTTAACCATACTCTAACTAATGTCAAGGCCTTTTGGGGTAAGCCACATGGGTGGGCCCTTATCCAAAACCCTCTACTGCTGGATATCCGCAGTGACTAAAGGGGGACAATATTGACATTAGCGAGCGGTATGGTGCTCGACGCACCGGGATGAACGAGGACGAAATCCCGAGGCGTTACAGTTGGTATCAGAGCAGATGACGGGTCGCCTGTTGCAGGTGGGAAAGTACGCTGGAAAGGCCCAGGGAGCGCCAGGTACTTGTCTCACTTGGCAAGGAACGTCGGAGATTTTGGGACTGTACTGAGCGTACTGCAGAGCCGAGGACGGCTTTATTTCTAAGGTGGTGAGATTGTAACACCCATGAGTTGGTGTTAGTCCCACATTGCCAAGGAAGTGGTTGTATTGGTAGTATATAGAGCTTAACCATACTCTAACTAATGTCAAGGCCTTTTGGGGTAAGCCACATGGGTGGGCCCTGATACAAAACCCTCTACTGCTGGATATCCGCAATGACTAAAGGGGGACAATATTGACATTAGCGAGCGGTATGGTGCTCGACGCACTGGGATGAGCGAGGACGAAATCCCAGGGCGTTACACTAACTATAAAACATAATTAAACCTTAAACCTAAACCCTAAAATCCTAAACCATAACCCTAAACTTTTAACCCTAAAACCTTAAACCCTAAACTTTAAATACTAAATCCAAAGCCTAAATTATAACCCTAAACCCAAAAATCTAAAACCCTAAATCGTTACTTTAAAAGCCTAAAATTTAAACCCTAAAACCAAAAACTTTAAACCCTAATTCTAAACCCAAAACTCTAAAACCCAAAATTTTAACCCTAAAATCCTAATCTTTAAATCCTAAACCTTAAAATAAATTATATAGAAACCCTAAACCCTAAATTTTAAACCTTAACCCTAATTCTAAATTTTAAACTTTAAACACTAAACAAAATCCCTAAATTATAATCCTAAAACCCTAAACCGTAACCCTAGAACTCTAAACTTTAAACCCTAAAACCATAAAATATAAACTTTAAACATTAATTGTAACCCTACACTTCAAACCCTAAACCCTAAATTCAAACTCTCAAACCCAAAACTTTAAATCCTAAACCTTAAACTCTAAAATACTAAAAACATTTATATAAATACCCCAAACCCTAAATTATACCCCTAAAACCCTAAACCCTAAATTCTAAAACCCTAAACCTTAAGCCTAAAACCGAAATATTGGGTTTTTTGGAACTTTGGGCTCTTTTATATTTCAAAAATGCATGTTTTGCTCCTTTTTCTCAATTTTAAAACTTAAGCCCACCTAGGGAAGTATGCCCAACCCTAGCTTCCATAGTTTGGACAAAAATTCTTCAAATAATACGTTTCTTGATCAGCAAAGATCAAGAAAATGTATCCTCAAAGCTTAAATATAAGTACTTAGGGGTCATTTATTAGAGAAAAAGAAATAGTTTGGGTTTATAATATTATAACCCTAAACCCTAAAATCTAAAACCCTAAATTGTAACCTTAAAAACCTAAACCTTAAACCATAGTCGTAACTCCAAACTTTAAACCCTAGCTAGTTTTAAATCTAAAACCCTAAAACCCTAAATTTAAACCCTAAAAATCTTAAACTTTATATCCTAAACCATAAAATGCTAAAATAGATTATATAGAAATCATAAACCCTAAACTTTAAACTCTAACCTTAACCCTTAATTATAACCCTAAACCCTAAAATCTAAAACCACAAACTGTAACCTTAAAACCCTAACCCTTAAACATTAAACCCTAACCCAAAACTTTAAACCCTAATTTTAAACCCAAAACCCTAAAATCCTAAATTTAAACTCTAAAACCCCATACTTTAAATCCTAAACTCTAAAATACTAAAACCCTAAACCCTAACTATAAAACGTAATTAAACCTTAAACCTAAACCCTAAAATCCTAAACCATAACCTAAACTTTTAACCCTAAAACCTTAAACCCTAAACTTTAAGTACTAAATCCAAAGCCTAAATTATAACCCTAAACCTAAAAATCTAAAACCCTAAATCGTTACTTTAAAAGCCTAAACTTTAAACTTAAAACGATAACCGTAACCCTAAAATTTAAACCCTAAAACCCAAAACTTTAAACCCTAATTCTAAACCTAAAAATCTAAAACCCTAAATTTTAACACTAAAATCCTTAACTTTAAATCCTAAACCTTTAAATAAATTATATAGAAACCCTAAACCCTAAATTTTAAACCATAACCCTAATTCTAAATTCTAAACTTTAAAAACTAAACAAAAACCCTAAATTATAACACTAAAACCCTAAACCCAAAACTTTAAACCCTAAACCCTGAAACCCTAAAATTATATAGAAACCCTAAAACCCTATACTTTAAACACTAAACAAAACCCTAAATTTTAAACCATAACCCTAATTCTAAATTCTAAACTTTAAACACTAAACAAAAACCCTAAATTATAACACTAAAACCCTAACCCAAAACTTTAAACCCTAAACCCTAAAACCCTAAAATTATATAGAAACCCTAAAACCCTATACTTTAAACACTAGATACAAACCCTAAATTATAACCCTAAAACCCAAAACCATAACACTAAAACTCTAAAATCTAAACTTTAAACCCCAAAACCCTAGACATTAAACTTTAAACACTAATCGAAACGCTACACTATAAACCTTAAAACCTAAATTTAAACTGTAAAACACTTTAAACCCTAATCTTTTAATCCTAAACCCTGAAATACTAAAAATAGTTATATAAATACCCTAAACCCTAAACTTTAAACCTTAACCCTAAATTATACTCCTAAAACCCTAAACCCTAAAATTTAAAACCCAAAAACATTAACCTTTACACCCTAATCGTAACCCTAAACATTAAACCCTAAAACCATAAACATATTTTAAGTACCCTATCAAAAATCTTGGTTTTTTTGGAGCTAATTTGGGCTATTGTATATATAAAAAATACAAATTTTGCGCCCTTTTCTAAATTTTACAACTTACCCACACATAGGGAAGTATGCGCAACACTATCCTCCATAGTTTGGACAAAATTTTTTCTAAACATACGTTTCTTGATCAGCAAGGATCAAGAAAATGTAACCTTAAAGCGTAGGGATAAGTATTTTGGGGTATTATATTAGAGAAAAGAAGATAATTTGGGGTTATAATACGTTGTTTGGGAAAAAAAAGTTGTATAGAACCTTAAAACCTAAAATAACTTTAACTAAAAAACCCTAATTAAACCCTGAACTTTTAACCGTAAACCCTAAACTTTAAACACCAAAATCCTAAACCCTAAACTTTAACCACTAAACCTAAACTCTTAATTATAAACCTAAATTTTAAAATCTAAAACCCTAAACATTAAACTTTAAACCCTAATTGTAACGCTACACTTTAAACCCTAAAACCCTAAATTTAAACTCTAAAAACCCAAACTTTAAATCCGAAACCCTAAACACTAAAATACTAAAAAAAGATATATACAAACCCTAAACCCTAAACTTTAAATCCTAACCATAAATTATAGCCCTAAAACCCTAAACCTTAACTATAAAACCTAATTATACCCTAAACCCTTAAACCTTACACCATAACCCTAAACCCTAAACTTAAAACTTTAAATATTAAACCCTAAATCCTAAACTTTAAACCCTAACCCAAAATTATACCTCTAAACCTTAAACCCTAAAATCTAAAACTCTAAACCTTAAGCCTAAAACCCTAAACATTAAATGTTAAACCCTAACCCTAACCTTGAAACCCTAAAACCATAAATATATTTTAAGTACCCCAGCCAAAATCTTGGGTTTTTTTAGAGCTTTGGGTTATTTTATAATCAAAAATACATGTTTTGGGCCCTTTTCTCAATTTTACAAGTTAAGCCCACCTACCCTAGCCTCCATACTTTGGACAAACATTCTTCTAAAAATACATTTTTCATCAGCAAGGATCATGAACATTTAATCCTCAAGCTTAAAGATAAGTACTTTGGGGTGTTGTATTAGAGAAAGGAAAATAGTTTGGGGTCATAATACGTGGTTTGGGAAAAAAAGGTTGAAAAGAAACCCTAAAATAACAGTAACTATAAAACACTAATTAAACCCTAAACTTAAACCCTAAACTATAGACCTAAACCCTAAACTTTAAACCTTAACCCTAAATTATACTCCTAAAACCCTAAACCCTAAAATTTAAAACCCAAAAACATTAACCTTTACACCCTAATCGTAACCCTAAACATTAAACCCTAAAACCATAAACATATTTTAAGTACCCTATCAAAATCTTGGTTTTTTTGGAGCTAATTTGGGCTATTGTATATATAAAAAATACAAATTTTGCGCCCTTTTCTAAATTTAACAACTTAACCACACATAGGGAAGTATGCGCAACACTATCCTCCATAGTTTGGACAAAAATTCTTCTAAACATACGTTTCTTGATCAGCAAGGATCAAGAAAATGTTACCCTAAAGCGTAGGGATAAGTATTTTGGGGTATTATATTAGAGAAAAGAAGATAATTTGGGGTTATAATACGTTGTTTGGGAAAAAAAAGTTGTATAGAACCTTAAAACCTAAAATAACTTTAACTAAAAAACCCTAATTAAACCCTGAACTTTTAACCGTAAACCCTAAACTTTAAACTGAAAAACTACAAATAGTGCTAATGTAACAGTTGAATATTCAAACAAACAATCAAACAATATGCAGAAAGTAAATAACACACAGAAATTTTTAACGTGGTAAAACCCAATAAGGGAAACGTCCACGGTTGTCCTCTCGACAACAAATAATCCACTAGATGAAAAGAGATGTACAAACCTATCAACTACCTGCAATCACTGCGAGTTGACACTCCTGGTTATCTCTAACACCTTGACTTCACCAGAGCACCTTGATGTACGCACAAGACACTCGACTTCTTGATGAACACACAAGAAGACTCGAAGCTAAATCACTATTCAACAATGAAGAAGAAGATGAATAGGGAAGAAGGAAGAAGAAGATGAATGGGGAAGAAGAAGATGAGTTCAATCACCAAAACAACCTAAACCAAAACCTAAACAAACTCCAAGACTAGAGATGAATTGGACGGCCAAAGAACTCTCTTGTTCATTGGAGAAGTAAACCTATTTATACCTAGGGTTGGAATACACAGGAAATGGGCCTGATTGGACGAAATCCATATTGGACGTACGTACGTCGAAATAACGTTCGTACGTCTTCACACGATAAACGCTTGCTGCCTGCTTGGACGTACGAACGCCCTAACTAGGTACGTACGTCCTGACCAAAACATGTTTGCTGCCTAACATGACGTACGTACGCCCTAACTAGGTACGTACGTCCTAAACCCAAAACTTACTTTTGACACAAGGACGCGAGGACACAGACTCGGGACGATGTGCGTACAACTTGGTTTTCCTAACAATGAACTCAAGGCGAGATAACCATGGACACTTTGTCACAAAATTGATGTCAAACCACTTCGTGCCGGTTTCAATCTCCCCCTTTGACATTGATTTTGTGACAAAAACCTATGACTCTAATAGCACTTATAAAACGTGCTTACAAGCCCAAACCATGGCATTTATAAAACATGCCTACAAAATCAATCAAGGTAGAACACATACCAAGTCACCAATTCTTGTTATCCAGCTTGAGCAAGACGCTTTAACCATCAGAGACCGAACGGAAGCAATTAAGAATTTCTGAAACAATCAAGGAATCAACAGAAGTTCCTTCGAGCAACTCCCCCATACTTCATGAGCTCCAAAGTTTAATACTCGAGGTTACCCAAAACTGTACATACACTTAGTGATCATCATCACTTTCACTCCATCATATATGTTCACTCCCCCATACATGTAGTATACCTGAAACATGACCCAAAACTGTACAACCTCTAAACATCAACACGTTCACTCCCCCATACGTGTAGCATACCTGAAACATAACCCAAAAATATACTAACAAGGAAGAAGAAGGTGTTAGTATTAGAGTCATAAATCTCCCCCTTTTTGTCACAAATGAAGCAAGGTAACAAAAGAAAGAGAAAAGATAAACACCAAACCATAACAAATAAGATTAAAGAAGAAAAGTAAGAGAACAATCATGTTAATAACAAAAAGGATATGCAACGGCAGTCATAAAATACACACTTGTTAACACGATGTCAATACAAAGAATTCTCCCCCTAAACAAAAGCGTCACCTAAATGCAATGCATATGAGAAAGATGCACCTAGAACAAACAAACCAAATAAGGATATTTGAAACACACAAAGAACCAATCATACAAGGGTAGAAGAGAGTAAAGAGAAAACCATACCATAAATCTGGAATCCATGACACACAAAACTAAAAAAACATGAGAGAGATCTAGGCATATAAATGAAGAAGAAAGAGTACCAACACAGACACAAGACACTGAATATTTATATAGGTAACAGAGGGAAGAAAAGAAAACATAACATGAATCCCTGATAGAAACCAAGAGAATCCTATACATAGAAGAAAGAGCCAGGACACCAACAATCGGAACAAATGATTCACTAGAATATCAATGTAAACAACCGACCATAACCACCTGAGATAGATTCCAGAGAAACGACTTCATAGTAGCAAGATATCTAGAGAAAAAGAGCAAACAAACAAAAAGGAAGAAATACCATACCTGATGAAATTGGGAAGGTACAATAAAGACCAAGAACCAAATAGTCAAACCTGGGAGAAATGTGCAAGAAAAGAATATGCGAAAAGAGAAAGAAGAAGAGATAAACAATAGTTAGCAGGAGATATGAAAGAGAATAGGGAAACCATGCATATTAGACACATCCAACAATATCCCATGACAAAACTACAGGAATATGAGTATCTGCAGAAAAAGATACGTAAAGTATAAGAAAATCCATTGAGAATTCATGGGGAAATCCAATCTGTACATGTTCCTGAGACAACTCATCCAACCACAAAAAAAAATTAGAGAATCTTATAAACAAGGATAAGAAAATATTATCCCAAACACAATGGAATAGAGACATAAAAGGAATAAACCTGTAAGCCCACCCCTAGTGAAACCCAAAAATTAGTTCAACATATGCCAAACAAGATAGACAATCATCAAGCTCAACAAAAAACTTTAACTGAAGAAGGAGCAAGGATTATCGATGTCACCAAGTCACAAAGCAACAATCCAACTTCAGAGTAAAGTTCCTGCCAAAACACTAAGACTCCGATGACATGCCACACATTGTCAGAAAGATTAGAGAGTCAATAGAAGAGAATGTGCATCCCAAAGTAGAACAGTGGTAGCCCAAAACCATTGCATGAGGATTATTGAAGAAGACTACCAAGAACACATCTAATCAAGCCTATTGCAGGAAAAAATAGGATCAACCAGGCACAAGAAGCAACAATAAGAGGATAGGCAAGTCTCATAAGCATTTACTCAAACACCAGCTAGCCAACAAGGTAATTCAAGAATATGACCCCAACATAGAAAAGTATGATGAGAACCTATGAGAGAACATGAATTAGTATAAATCATGACAAACTAATACACCACTAACATGATTTCATCACCAAAATATGCTTATGCATACCTTGTAGCCTTCGTAAAACAAATTGAGAACTATTACCTTGAGAAATCACATCAAACACATGTGATCCAGTGACAAAAATAGAAAGCATGAAGTGTAAAACCAAATAATACTAACAATCTGACCTTAGTATGTCAATGAAACACCGACTGAAAAGAATTACCAAGGAATGGAACCAAAATAGAGTAAGCCATAAACACTTTTAGCAAGAACATCTACAAGAATCCGAAGGAATGGCGCCTCTACTCCTTTGAGCACGAGGAGGACGTGTGCCTGATGACGAAGCACCCTTGGAACTGGGTGTTTCTGTGATAGGAGTAGTCCGAGCTCGCTTAGGAGGCATGTCCTGCACACACACAACATTAGAAACACCACACAAGTAAGTAAAACCAACAAAACAACCAAGAAAAACCTTAGGAAACTCCATTCAGGCATTTCACCAAACACTTGGTGAGCAATACAGAACATATAGGCAAAAACACTACATGAGCATACCAAAATGATACTAAACATGTCCAAGAAACTCCACAACCATTAGTAATCACGAGAAGTTCCAAAATTATCTAGACAACAAGTATATATCCAATGGTATGAACCCAACATGATCATGGTAAACAAACTCTTAATCCAAAGCATAACAGACAAATAATAATGCAGCATCAAGATAAAATGAAAAAACCTTGTTGCCTGAACATGCGTACGACCGTTATAACACCGTTCGTACGTTCCTCCCAAAAAAAAAAACATCTGCCTCCACAAACATTCGAACGTGCTAATAACGTTCGGACTCCCTTTTTTTTTTTTTTTTTTTTTTAACAGAAAAACCAAACCAAATGACAAACAACACAAACCATAATAAGAAGAGAAAAGAAAAAAGAACCGATGTACCATAGAAGTGAAGAGAAATACATCATGAACTTCCAAAAACAGTAGCCAATCCCAATCCGTACAAAAATGAGAGGCAATATATGGGGATAAACAAAAGATTGAACAAATAAGAGGATTGAAGTGCATCATAAACTAAACCTCGGTGTGTGTAGATACAATGCAATGCATAAAGAGAGAGAAAGTTCACCACTAGAACACACCCTTTGAAGACCTAGAATATAGAACCATCAACAAGAGACATAAATTAGATTAGAAAGTGAGCATAGAGGAAACAACCTTCAACCCCCTTTGAAACAAACGTTATGAGTAGAAGGTAAACGAATATAAATATAATCTTTCAAATGAAAACCAAGACATTAAAAAGGCAAAGGGATATAAACTTTGTATGCCTTACATAAAAAAACAATGAATATGCGCTTGGATTTTTATTTTGCCACATGTGGTGGAGTTGAGCCTACATCACTCTAATGTCATTCCCGCGTGGGAGGGATTTTTGCCTCCATCTTTTCAAATACACGAGGGTAGGGTGTAGCCTACATCTTTTTGACAAACACAAACTCAAGAAGTGCAATACCATGATAACGTGCAACACAAGAACTAACATCTCTTGAGTGCATCCGTCAGAGCATGACCCTCACAACCCCAACGGGTTCTTAGCCAACTAATATTGCTTCAAAGACAATCAAATGGCTGGGGATAAAGTGAGTCATTGACCACTAACAAGAGTTGTAAAAGGAAGATAAGAATGTTCAATAACACTAACAACAAGATGAACATTAACCAAAACAAAGGAGAGATAGCTCAAGATCACATAAATACTCGAGAGATAGAGAAGTTCTATGAGCTCAAGGAATATGTAAGTGGTTTCCAAAAACTCCCATTATGCAAGCATGCCGTGCACTGTGCAAACAAGCGAAGAAAAATGTATGATACATACCAAAACATACTTAAGGGTTCAGAAGGAGAAAACACCCAAACATATTGCAACTTATTTAAGACAATTGAATTTAAACCAATATCTCAGAAAAGATGCATCCAACAACACATACATGGAGTAAATAAATAAAACAAAACAAAAAAATAGAAGGAATAACCAACAACCCTTTTTTTTTTTTATTAACAATATATTCAGACATGCAACATGATCTGCAAGCTAAACAAACAAAACATAAAAATATAGAAGCACCAAACAAATAGCCTATGTGATAAGAGAAATATGCAATTCAAATAACACAAGGCTAGAAACAAACTACATCATCCCAAATATGGGACACCACTTGACCTTTGCAAGTCCAGAAAAACCTTCAACTTATCCTTTCTTACCCATACTTGTTTAACACTAGGCGTGCACACCTTGGGAGGTGAAAAGATATGAGAATTTCCCTTAACACGCTTTGCAATACACTTGTCCTTAACTAATTCCACCTTAGTCTTAGATTTCCTTTTGTTGGAATACCTGTTTTTCTTAAACCTGTGATGAGAACCATTATAATTCCAAGGTCTAGAAAATGCACAAGAAGGAACATTAGAATCAACATGATTATAACGAAGAGGAACACGAGAATATGATGAAACATGTTGATCAAAATCCCAACAAAAGCTATCCAAATGACCAACTCTACCACAATAAGAACAATGAAAAACATTAGACTTACTCAAGGAATTTTTATAAGAAGATGTGGTGGTAAAAGATGAAACATGTATGTCACCATTGTATTTGTGACATGGTGCCTTAACAAAACCTATACCTCCATTATGAGAACAATATGGCTTATCAGTAAAAACAGCCTTACCATTAACCTTAGACTTAAAATTCTTACGAGAAACATGCTGAAAATTAGTAGCATTAAGTCTAGTCTCAATAGGTGGAGTAGGCAAAAGGGCAGGCAAACTAGTAGATTTTACAGGAGTAATCACACTAGATGAACTAGTAGAACTATCAATAAGAGAATCAAATCTAGTTTTGTCCAAAACCTGCAATTGGAGTTGAGTAGACGTTAAATCGTTCTTTGTTACCTCATACTCCACCAATAGAGATTTGTATTTCTCATCGACCTCCTGATTGGCCTTCTCTAAAGCTGCAATTCTACATAACAAGTCAAGTTTTTCTTTGTCAAATAATTGAGAAATAGAAATTGTATCATCTGCAGCACAAGAAATCTGTTTTTCAAGAATCTCAATTTTATCCTGCAAAGAAAGATTAGCCTTTTCCAAATTTTCAATTTTGGATTCATAAACTTCCCCTTGAAGCATATAGTCCTTTGCACAATGTCTGAGTCGTTGTTCTAGAGAATCAACCTTAGTCTGCAAAACACCATTATCTTCAAAACAAACATTATCAGAAATAGTAGACACATTACAATTAGCTTTATTAAATTTTTCCTGCAAATCAATATTAGCTTTTTGTAATCTTTCACATTCTTTTGCAGAAAGTCTGTAAAGAAGAGCCCAATCACTATTGCTAACAACATACAAATTATCATCCTTTTCAAAATCAGATTTTGGTTTTGTAGATTTAGACGATTTAGCAATAAAATAATTATGACCAGACTCATGAACCATCATAGCACTCATAGGATCGTTAGCGTGAGCCTTGACGCTCCTTAACCAGCCCCCAGCGACTGATACCAATTGAAAAACTACAAATAGTGCTAATGTAACAGTTGAATATTCAAACAAACAATCAAACAATATGCAGAAAGTAAATAACACACAGAAATTTTTAACGTGGTAAAACCCAATAAGGGAAACGTCCACGGTTGTCCTCTCGACAACAAATAATCCACTAGATGAAAAGAGATGTACAAACCTATCAACTACCTGCAATCACTGCGAGTTGACACTCCTGGTTATCTCTAACACCTTGACTTCACCAGAGCACCTTGATGTACGCACAAGACACTCGACTTCTTGATGAACACACAAGAAGACTCGAAGTCGAACTATGAAACAAGCTTACACCAGAGTTCCTTGATGAACACACAAGGATACTCGACTTCTTGATGAACACACAAGAAGACTCGAAGCTAAATCACTATTCAACAATGAAGAAGAAGATGAATAGGGAAGAAGGAAGAAGAAGATGAATGGGGAAGAAGAAGATGAGTTCAATCACCAAAACAACCTAAACCAAAACCTAAACAAACTCCAAGACTAGAGATGAATTGGACGGCCAAAGAACTCTCTTGTTCATTGGAGAAGTAAACCTATTTATACCTAGGGTTGGAATACACAGGAAATGGGCCTGATTGGACGAAATCCATATTGGACGTACGTACGTCGAAATAACGTTCGTACGTCTTCACACGATAAACGCTTGCTGCCTGCTTGGACGTACGAACACCCTAACTAGGTACGTACGTCCTGACCAAAACATGTTTGCTGCCTAACATGACGTACGTACGCCCTAACTAGGTACGTACGTCCTAAACCCAAAACTTACTTTTGACACAAGGACGCGAGGACACAGACTCGGGACGATGTGCGTACAACTTGGTTTTCCTAACAATGAACTCAAGGCGAGATAACCATGGACACTTTGTCACAAAATTGATGTCAAACCACTTCGTGCCGGTTTCATAAACACCAAAACCCTAAACCCTAAACTTTAACCACTAAACCCAAACTCTTAATTATAAACCTAAATTTTAAAATCTAAAACCCTAAACATTAAACTTTAAACACTAATTGTAACGCTACACTTTAAACCCTAAAACCCTAAATTTAAACTCTAAAAACCCAAACTTTAAATCCTAAATCCTAAACACTAAAATACTAAAAAAAGATATATACAAACCCTAAACCCTAAACTTTAAATCCTAACCATAAATTATAGCCCTAAAACCCTAAACCTTAACTATAAAACCTAATTATACCCTAAACCCTTAAACCTTACACCATAACCCTAAACCCTAAACTTAAAACTTTAAATATTAAACCCTAAATCCTAAACTTTAAACCCTAACCCAAAATTATACCTCTAAACCTTAAACCCTAAAATCTAAAACTCTAAACCTTAAGCCTAAAACCCTAAACATTAAATGTTAAACCCTAACCCTAACCTTGAAACCCTAAAACCATAAATATATTTTAAGTACCCCAGCCAAAATCTTGGGATTTTTAGAGCTTTGGGTTATTTTATAATCAAAAATACATGTTTTGGGCCCTTTTCTCAATTTTACAAGTTAAGCCCACCTAGGGAAGTATACCCAACCCTAGCCTCCATACTTTGGACAAACATTCTTCTAAAAATACATTTTTCATCAGCAAGGATCAAGAACATTTAATCCTCAAGCCTAAAGATAAGTACTTTGGGGTGTTGTATTAGAGAAAGGAAAATAGTTTGGGGTCATAATACGTGGTTTGGGAAAAAAAAGGTTGAAAAGAAACCCTAGAATAACCCTAACTATAAAACACTAATTAAACCCTAAACTTAAACCCTAAACTATAGACCTAAACCCAAAACTTTAAACACTAAAACCCTAATCCTTAAACTTTAAACACTAAACCCTAACCTTTAATTATAACCCTAAACCCTAAAATCTAAAACCCCAAACTGTAACCTTAAAACCCTAACCCTTAAACATTAAACCCTAACCCAAAACTTTAAACCCTAATTTTAAAACCAAAACCCTAAAACCCTTAATTTAAACTCTAAAACCCCATACTTTAAATCCTAAACCCTAAAATACTAAAACCCTAAACCCTAACTATAAAATATAATTAAACCTTAAACCTAAACCCTAAAATCCTAAACCATAACCCTAAACCCTAAACTTTTAACCCTAAAACCTTAAACCCTAAACCCAAAAATCTAAAACCTTAAATCATTACTTTAAAAGCCTAAACTGTAAACTTAAAACGATAACCGTAACCCTAAAACTCAAAACTTTAAACCCTAATTCTAAACCCAAAACTCTAAAACCCTAAATTTTAACACTAAAATCCTTAACTTTAAATCCTAAACCTTAAAATAAATTATATAGAAACCCCAAACCCTAAATTTTAAACCTTAAACCTAATTCTAAATTCTAAACTCCAAACACTAAACAAAAACCCTAAATTATAATCCTAAAACCCTAAACCGTAACCCTAGAACTCTAAACTTTAAACCCTAAAACCCTAAAATATAAACTTTAAACATTAATCGTAACCTTACACTTTAAACCCTAAACCCTAAATTCTAAAACCCTAAACCTTAAGCCTAAAACCAAAATCTTGGGTTTTGTGGAGCTTTGGGCTCTTTTATATATAAAAAATGCATGTTTTGCTCCATTTTCTCAATTTTAAAACTTAAGCCCACCTAGGGAAGTATGCCCAACCCTAGCTTCCATAGTTTGGACAAATATTCTTGAAATAATACGTTTCTTGATCAGCAAAGATCAAGAAAATGTATCCTTAAAGCCTAATGATAAGTACTTTAGGGTATTGTATTAGAGATAAGGAAATAGTTTGGGTTTATAATATTATAACCCTAAACCCTAAAATCTAAAACCCTAAATTGTAACCTTAAAAACCTAAACCTTAAACCTTAGCCGTAACTCCAAACTTTAAACCCTAATTTTAAATCTAAAACCCTAAAACCCTAAATTTAAACCCTAAAAATCTTAAACTTTATATCCTAAACCCTAAAATGATAAAATAAATTATATAAAAACCTTAAACCCTAACCTTAGAACTCTAAACTTTAAACCCTAAAACCATAAAATATAAACTTTAAACATTAATTGTAACCGTACACTTCAAACCCTAAACCCTATATTCAAACTCTCAAACCCAAAACTTTAAATCCTAAACCTTAAACCCTAAAATACTAAAAACATTTATATAAATACCCCAAACCCCAAATTATACCCCTAAAACCCTAAACCCTAAATTCTAAAACCCTAAACCTTAAGCCTAAAACCGAAATCTTGGGTTTATTGGAGCTTTGGGCTCTTTTATATTTCAAAAATGCATGTTTTGCTCTTTTTCTCAATTTTAAAACTTAAGACCACCTAGGGAAGTATGCCCAACCCTAGCTTCCATAGTTTGGACAAAAATTCCATAGTTTCTTGATCAGCAAAGATCAAGAAAATGTATCCTTAAAGCTTAAATATAAGTACTTAGGGGTAATTTATTAGAGAAAAAGAAATAGTTTGGGTTTATAATATTATAACCCTAAACCCTAAAATCTAAAACCCAAAATTGTAACCTTAAAAACCTAAACCTTAAACCTTAGCCGTAACTCCAAACTTTAAACCCTAATTTTAAATCTAAAACCCTAAAACCCTAAATTTAAACCCTAAAAATCTTAAACTTTATATCCTAAACCCTAAAATGATAAAATAAATTATATAGAAACCCTAAACCGTAAGCCTTAATTATAACCCTAAACCTTAAAATCCCTAATTTTAAACCCAAAACCCTAAAACCCTAAATTTAAACTCTAAAACCCCATACTTTAAATCCTAAACCCTAAAATACTAAAACCCTAAACCCTAACTGTAACACCCATGAGTTGGTGTTAGTCCCACATTGCCAAGGAAGTGGTTGTATTGGTAGTATATAGAGCTTAACCATACTCTAACTAATGTGAAGGCCTATTGGGGTAAGCCACATGGGTGGGCCCTGATCCAAAACCCTCTACTGCTGGATATCCGCAGTGACTAAAGGGGGACAATATTGACATTAACGAGCGGTATGGTTCTCGACGCACAGGGATGAGCGAGGACGAAATCCCGGGGCGTTACCGTTGGTATCAGAGCCGACGACGGGTCGCCTGTTGCAGGTGGGAAAGTACGCTGGAAAGGCCCAGGGAGCGCCAGGTACTTGTCTCACTTGGCAAGGAACGTCGGAGATTTTGGGACTGTACCGTAACCCTAATTCTAAATTTTAATCTTTAAACACTAAACAAAATCCCTAAATTATAATCCTAAAACCCTAAACTGTAACCCTAGAACTCTAAACTTTAAACCCTAAAACCATAAAATATAAACTTTAAACATTAATTGTAACCCTACACTTCAAACCCTAAACCCTAAATTCAAATTCTCAAACCCAAAACTTTAAATCCTAAACCTTAAACCCTAAAATAATAAAAACATTTATATAAATACCCCAAACCCCAAATTATACCCCTAAAACCTTAAACCCTAAATTCTAAAACCCTAAACCTTAAGCCTAAAACTGAAATCTTGGGTTTTTTGGAGCTTTGGGCTCTTTTATATTTCAAAAATGCATGTTTTGCTCTTTTTTCTCAATTTTAAAACTTAAGCCCACCTAGGGAAGTATGCCCAACCCTAGCTTCCATAGTTTGGACAAAAATTCTTCAAATAATACGTTTCTTGATCTGCAAAGATCAAGAAAATGTATCCTTAAAGCTTAAATATAAATACTTAGTGGTAATTTATTAGAGAAAAAGAAATAGTTTGGGTTTATAATATTATAACCCTAAACCCTAAAATCTAAAACCCTAAATTGTAACCTTAAAAACCTAAACCTTAAACCTTAGTCGTAACTCCAAACTTTAAACCCTAGTTTTAAATCTAAAACCCTAAAACCCTAAATTTAAACCCTAAAAATCTTAAACTTTATATCCTAAACCCTAAAATGCTAAAATAGATTATATAGAAACCCTAAACCCTAAACTTTAAACTCTAACCTTAACCCTTAATTATAACCCTAAACCCTAAAATCTAAAACCACAAACTGTAACCTTAAAATCCTAACCCTTAAACATTAAACCCTAACCCAAAACTTTAAACCCTAATTTTAAACCCAAAACCTTAAAACCCTAAATTTAAACTCTAAAACCGCATACTTTAAATCCTAAACTCTAAAATACTAAAACCCTAAACCCTAACTATAAAACGTAATTAAACCTTAAACCCAAACCCTAAAATCCTAAACCATAACCTAAACTTTTAACCCTAAAACCTTAAACCCTAAACTTTAAGTACTAAATCCAAAGCCTAAATTATAACCCTAAACCCAAAAATCTAAAACCCTAAATCGTTACTTTAAAAGCCTAAACTTTAAACTTAAAACGATAACCGTAACCCTAAAATTTAAACCCTAAAACCCAAAACTTTAAACCCTAATTCTAAACCCAAAACTCTAAAACCCTAAATTTTAACACTAAAATCCTTAACTTTAAATCCTAAACCTTAAAATAAATTATATAGAAACCCTAAACCCTAAATTTTAAACCATAACCCTAATTCTAAATTTTAAACTTTAAAAACTAAACAAAAACCCTAAATTATAACACTAAAACCCTAAACCCAAAACCTTAACTATAAAACCTAATTATACCCTAAACCCTTAAACCTTACACCATAACCCTAAACCCTAAACTTAAAACTTTAAATATTAAACCCTAAACCCTAAACTTTAAACCCTAACCCAAAATTATACCTCTAAACCTTAAACCCTAAAATCTAAAACTCTAAACCTTAAGCCTAAAACCCTAAACATTAAATTTTAAACCCTAACGCTAACCTTGAAACCCTAAAACCATAAATATATTTTAAGTACCCCAGCCAAAATCTTGGGTTTTTTAGAGCTTTGGGTTATTTTATAATCAAAAATACATGTTTTGGGCCCTTTTCTCAATTTTACAAGTTAAGCCCACCTAGGGAAGTATACCCAACCCTAGCCTCCGTACTTCGGACAAACATTCTTCTAAAAATACATTTTTCATCAGCAAGGATCAAGAACATTTAATCCTCAAGCCTAAAGATAAGTACTTTGGGGTGTTGTATTAGAGAAAGGAAAATAGTTTGGGGTCATAATACGTGGTATGGGAAAAAAAAGGTTGAAAAGAAACCCTAAAATAACCCTAACTATAAAACACTAATTAAACCCTAAACTATAGACCTAAACCCAAAACTTTAAACACTAAAACCCTAATCCTTAAACTTTAAACACTAAACCCTAAACTTTAATTATAACCCTAAACCCTAAAATCTAAAACCCCAAACTGTAACCTTAAAACCCTAACCCTTAAACATTAAACCTTAACCCAAAACTTTAAACCCTAATTTTAAACCCAAAACCCTAAAACCCTTAATTTAAACTCTAAAACCCCATACTTTAAATCCTAAACCCTAAAATACTAAAACCCTAAACCCTAACTATAAAATATAATTGAACCTTAAACCTAAACCCTAAAATCCTAAACCATAACCCTAAACCCTAAACTTTTAACCCTAAAACCTTAAACCCTAAACCCAAAAATCTAAAACCTTAAATCGTTACTTTAAAAGCCTAAACTGTAAACTTAAAACGATAACCGTAACCCTAAAATTTAAACCCTAAAACTCAAAACTTTAAACCCTAATTCTAAACCCAAAACTCTAAAACCCTAAATTTTAACACTAAAATCCTAAACCTTAAAATAAATTATATAGAAACCCCAAAACCTAAATTTTAAACCTTAAACCTAATTCTAAATTCTAAACTCCAAACACTAAACAAAAACCCTAAATTATAATCCTAAAACCCTAAACCGTAACCCTAGAACTCTAAACTTTAAACCCTAAAACCATAAAATATAAACTTTAAACATTAATCGTAACCCTACACTTTAAACCCTAAACCCTAAATTCTAAAACCCTAAACCTTAAGCCTAAAACTGAAATCTTGGGTTTTTTGGAGCTTTGGGCTCTTTTATATTTCAAAAATGCATGTTTTGCTCCTTTTTCTCAATTTTAAAACTTAAGCCCAGCTAGGGAAGTATGCCCAACCGTAGCTTCCATAGTTTGGACAAAAATTCTTCAAATAATACGTTTCTTGATCTGCAAAGATCAAGAAAATGTATCCTTAAAGCTTAAATATAAGTACTTAGGGGTAATTGTATTAGGGTATTGTATTAGGGGTATCCTTAAAGCCTAATGATAAGTACTTTAGGGTATTGTATTAGAGAAAAAGAAATAGTTTAGGTTTATAATATTATAACCCTAAACCCTAAAATCTAAAACCCTAAATTGTAACCTTAAAAACCTAAACCTTAAACCTTAGTCGTAACTCCAAACTTTAAACCCTAGTTTTAAATCTAAAACCCTAAAACCCTGAATTTAAACCCTAAAAATCTTAAACTTTATATCCAAAACCCTAAAATGCTAAAATAGATTATATAGATACCATAAACCCTAAACTTTAAACTCTAACCTTAACCCTTAATTATAACCCTAAACCCTAAAATCTAAAACCACAAACTGTAACCTTAAAACCCTAACCCTTAAACATTAAACCCTAACCCAAAACTTTAAACCCTAATTTCAAACCCAAAACCCTAAAACCCTAAATTTAAACTCTAAAACCCCATACTTTAAATCCTAAACTCTAAAATACTAAAACCCTAAACCCTAACTATAAAACATAATTAAACCATAAACCAAAACCCTAAAATCCTAAACCATAACCTAAACTTTTAACCCTAAAACCTTAAACCGTAAACTTTAAGTACTAAATCCAAAGCCTAAATTATAACCCTAAACCCAAAAATCTAAAATCCTAAATCGTTAATTTAAAAGCCTAAACTTTAAACTTAAAACGATAACCGTAACCCTAAAATTTAAACCCTAAAACCCAAAACTTTAAACCCTAATTCTAAACCCAAAACTCTAAAACCCTAAATCTTAACACTAAATTCCTTAACTTTAAATCCTAAACCTTAAAATAAATTATATAGAAACCCTAAACCCTAAATTTTAAACCATAACCCTAATTCTAAATTCTAAACTTTAAACACTAAACAAAAACCCTAAATTATAACACTAAAACCCTAAACCCAAAACTTTAAACCCTAAACCCTAAAACCCTAAAATTATATAGAAACCCTAAAACCCTATACTTTAAACACTAAACAAAACCCTAAATTTTAAACCATAACCCTAATTCTAAATTCTAAACTTTAAACACTAAACAAAAACCTTAAATTATAACACTAAAACCCTAACCCAAAACTTTAAACCCTAAACCCTAAAACCCTAAAATTATATAGAAACCCTAAAACCCTATACTTTAAACACTAGATACAAACCCTAAATTAAAACCCTAAAACCCAAAACCATAACACTAAAACTCTAAAATCTAAACTTTAAACCCCAAAATCCTAGACATTAAACTTTAAACACTAATCGAAACGCTACACTATAAACCTTAAAACCTAAATTTAAAGTGTAAAACACTTTAAACCCTAATCTTTTAATCCTAAACCCTGAAATACTAAAAAAAGTTATATAAATACCCTAAACCCTAAACTTTAAACCTTAACCCTAAATTATACTCCTAAAACCCTAAACCCTAAAATTTAAAACCCAAAAACATTAACCTTTACACCCTAATCGTAACCCTAAACATTAAACCCTAAAACCATAAACATATTTTAAGTACCCTATCAAAAATCTTGGTTTTTTTGGAGCTAATTTGGGCTATTGTATATATAAAAAATACAAATTTTGCGCCCTTTTCTAAATTTTACAACTTACCCACACATAGGGAAGTATGCGCAACACTATCCTCCATAGTTTGGACAAAAATTCTTCTAAACATACGTTTCTTGATCAGAAAGGATCAAGAAAATGTAACCTTAAAGCGTAGGGATAAGTATTTTGGGGTATTATATTAGAGAAAAGAAGATAATTTGGGGTTATAATACGTTGTTTGGGAAAAAAAAGTTGTATAGAACCTTAAAACCTAAAAAAACTTTAACTAAAAAACCCTAATTAAACCCTGAACTTTTAACCGTAAACCCTAAACTTTAAACACCAAAATCCTAAACCCTAAACTTTAACCACTAAACCTAAACTCTTAATTATAAACCTAAATTTTAAAATCTAAAACCCTAAACATTAAACTTTAAACACTAATTGTAACGCTACACTTTAAACCCTAAAACCCTAAATTTAAACTCTAAAAACCCAAATTTTAAATCCTAAACCCTAAACACTAAAATACTAAAAAAAGATATATACAAACCCTAAACCCTAAACTTTAAATCCTAACCATAAATTATAGCCCTAAAACCCTAAACCTTAACTATAAAACCTAATTATACCCTAAACCCTTAAACCTTACACCATAACCCTAAACCCTAAACTTAAAACTTTAAATATTAAACCCTAAACCCTAAACTTTAAACCCTAACCCAAAATTATACCTCTAAACCTTAAACCCTAAAATCTAAAACTCTAAACCTTAAGCCTAAAACCCTAAACATTAAATGTTAAACCCTAACCCTAACCTTGAAACCCTAAAACCATAAATATATTTTAAGTACCCCAGCCAAAATCTTGGGTTTTTTAGAGCTTTGTGTTATTTTATAATCAAAAATACATGTTTTGGGCCTTTTTCTCAATTTTACAAGTTAAGCCCACCTAGGGAAGTATACCCAACCCTAGCCTCCGTACTTTGGACAAACATTTTTCTAAAAATACATTTTTCATCAGCAAGGATCAAGAACATTTAATCCTCAAGCCTAAAGATAAGTACTTTGGGGTGTTGTATTAGAGAAAGGAAAATAGTTTGGGGTCATAATACGTGGTTTGGGAAAAAAAGGTTGAAAAGAAACCCTAAAATAACCCTAACTATAAAACACTAATTAAACCCTAAACTTAAACCCTAAACTATAGACCTAAACCCAAAACTTTAAACACTAAAACCCTAATCCTTAAACTTTAAACATTAAACCCTAACCTTTAATTATAACCCTAAACCCTAAAATTTAAAACCCCAAACTGTAACCTTAAAACCCTAACCCTTAAACATTAAACCCTAACCCAAAACTTTAAACCCTAATTTTAAACCCAAAACCCTAAAACCCTTAATTTAAACTCTAAAACCCCATACTTTAAATCCTAAACCCTAAAATACTAAAACCCTAAACCCTAACTATAAAATATAATTAAACCTTAAACCTAAACCCTAAAATCCTAAACCATAACCCTAAACCCTAAACTTTTAACCCTAAAACCTTAAACCCTAAACCCAAAAATCTAAAACCTTAAATCGTTACTTTAAAAGCCTAAACTGTAAACTTAAAACGATAACCGTAACCCTAAAATCTAAACCCTAAAACTCAAAACTTTAAACCCTAATTCTAAACCCAAAACTCTAAAACCCTAAATTTTAACACTAAAATCCTTAACTTTAAATCCTAAACCTTAAAATAAATTATATAGAAACTCCAAACCCTAAATTTTAAACCTTAAACCTAATTCTAAATTCTAAACTCCAAACACTAAACAAAAACCCTAAATTATAATCCTAAAACCCTAAACCGTAACCCTAGAACTCTAAACTTTAAACCCTAAAACCATAAAATATAAACTTTAAACATTAATCGTAACCCTACACTTTAAACCCTAAACCCTAAATTCTAAAACCCTAAACCTTAAGCCTAAAACCAAAATCTTGGGTTTTGTGGAGCTTTGGGCTCTTTTATATATCAAAAATGCATGTTTTGCTCCCTTTTCTCAATTTTAAAACTTAAGCCCACCTAGGGAAGTATGCCCAACCCTAGCTTCCATAGTTTGGACAAATATTCTTCAAATAATACGTTTCTTGATCAGCAAAGATCAAGAAAATGTATCCTTAAAGCCTAATGATAAGTACTTTAGGGTATTGTATTAGAGATAAGGAAATAGTTTGGGTTTATAATATTATAACCCTAAACCCTAAAATCTAAAACCCTAAATTGTAACCTTGAAAACCTAAACCTTAAACCTTAGCTGTAACTCCAAACTTTAAACCCTAATTTTAAATCTAAAACCCTAAAACCCTAAATTTAGACCCTAAAAATCTTAAACTTTATATCCTAAACCCTAAAATGATAAAATAAATTATATAGAAACCCTAAACCCTAACCCTAACCCTTAATTATAACCCTAAACCCTAAAATCTAAAACCCCAAACTGTAACCTTAAAACCCTAACCCTTAGACATTAAACCCTAACCCAAAACTTTAAACCCTAATTTTAAACCCAAAACCCTAAAACCCTAAATTTAAACTCTAAAACCCCATACTTTAAATCCTAAACCTTAAAATACTAAAACCCTAAACCCTAACTGTAACACCCAAGAGTTGGTGTTAGTCCCACAATGCCAAGGAAGTGGTTGTATTGGTAGTATATAGAGCTTAACCATACTCTAACTAATGTTCAAGGCCTTTTGGGGTAAGCCACATGGGTGGGCCCTGATCCAAAACCCTCTACTGCTGGATATCCGCAGTGACTAAAGGGTGACAATATTGACATTAGCGAGCGGTATGGTGCTCGACGCACCGGGATGAGCGAGGACGAAATCCCGAGGCGTTACAGTTGGTATCAGAGCCGATGACGGGTCGCCTGTTGCAGGTGGGAAAGTACGCTGGAAAGGCCCAGGGAGCACCAGGTACTTGTCTCACTTGGCAAGGAATGTCGGAGATTTTGGGACTGTACTGAGCGTACTGCAGAGCCAAGGACGGCTCTATTTCTAAGGTGGTGAGATTGTAACACCCATGAGTTGGTGTTAGTCCCACATTGCCAAGGAAGTGGTTGTATTGGTAGTATATAGAGCTTAACCATACTCTAACTAATGTCAAGGCCTTTTGGGGTAAGCCACATAGGTGGGCCCTGATACAAAACCCTCTACTGCTGGATATCCGCAATGACTAAAGGGGGACAATATTGACATTAGCGAGTGGTATGGTGCTCGACGCACTGGGATGAGCGAGGACGAAATCCCGGGGTGATATACTAACTATAAAACGTAATTAAACCTTAAACCTAAACCCTAAAATCCTAAACCATAACCCTAAACTTTTAACCCTAAAACCTTAAACCCTAAACTTTAAATACTAAATCCAAAGCCTAAATTATAACCCTAAACCCAAAAATCTAAAACCCTAAATCGTTACATTAAAAGCCTAAACTTTAAACTTAAAACGATAACCGTAACCCTAAAATTTAAACCCTAAAACCCAAAACTTTAAACCCTAATTCTAAACCCAAAACTCTAAAACCCAAAATTTTAACCCTAAAATCCTAAACTTTAAATCCTAAACCTTAAAATAAATTATATAGAAACCCTAAACCCTAAATTTTAAACCTTAACCCTAATTCTAAATTTTAAACTTTAAACACTAAACAAAATCCCTAAATTATAATCCTAAAACCCTAAATCGTAACCCTAGAACTCTAAACTTTAAACCCTAAAACCATAAAATATAAACTTTAAACATTAATTGTAACCCTACACTTCAAACCCTAAACCCTAAATTCAAACTCTCAAACCCAAAACTTTAAATCCTAAACCTTAAACCCTAAAATACTAAAAACATTTATATAAATACCCCAAACCCCAAATTATACCCCTAAACCTTAAGCCAAAAACCAAAATCTTGGGTTTTTTGGAGCTTTGGGCTCTTTTATATTTCAAAAATGCATGTTTTGCTCCTTTTTCTCAATTTTAAAACTTAAGCCCACCTAGGGAAGTATGCCCAACCCTAGCTTCCATAGTTTGGACAAAAATTCTTCAAATAATACGTTTCTTGATCAGCAAAGATCAAGAAAATGTATCCTTAAAGCTTAAATATAAGTACTTAGGGGTAATTTATTAGAGAAAAAGAAATAGTTTGGGTTTATAATATTATAACCCTAAACCCTAAAATCTAAAACCCTAAATTGTAACCTTAAAAACCTAAACCTTAAACCTTAGTCGTAACTCCAAACTTTAAACCCTAGTTTTAAATCTAAAACCCTAAAACCCTAAATGTAAACAATAAAAATCTTAAACTTTATCTCCTAAACACTAAAATGCTAAAATAGATTATATAGAAACCCTAAACTTTAAACTCTAACCTTAACCCTTAATTATAACCCTAAACCCTAAAATCTAAAACCACAAACTGTAACCTTAAAACCCTAACCCTTAAACATTAAACCCTAACCCAAAACTTTAAACCCTAACCGTAACCCTAACCCAAAACATTAAACCCTAACCGTAACCCTAAAATTTAAACCCTAAAACCCAAAACTTTAAACCCTAATTCTAAACCCAAAACTCTAAAACCCTAAATTTTAACACTAAAATCCTTAACTTTAAATCCTAAACCTTAAAATAAATTATATAGAAACCCTAAACCCTAAATTTTAAACCATAACCCTAATTCTAAATTCTAAACTTTAAAAACTAAACAAAAACCCTAAATTATAACACTAAAACCCTAAACCCAAAACTTTAAACCCTAAACCCAAAAACCCTAAAATTATATAGAAACCCTAAAACCCTATACTTTAAACACTAAAGAAAACCCTAAATTTTAAACCATAACCCTAATTCTAAATTCTAAACTTTAAACACTAAACAAAAACCCTAAATTATAACACTAAAACCCTAACCCAAAACTTTAAACCCTAAACCCTAAAACCGTAAAATTATATAGAAACCCTAAAACCCTATACTTTAAACACTAGATACAAACCCTAAATTATAACCCTAAAACCCAAAACCATAACACTAAAACTCTAAAATCTAAACCTTAAACCCCAAAACCCTAGACATTAAACTTTAAACACTAATCGAAACCCTACACTATAAACCTTAAACCTAAATTTAAACTGTAAAACACTTTAAACCCTAATCTTTTAATCCTAAACCCTGAAATACTAAAAAAAGTTATATAAATACCCTAAACCCTAAACTTTAAACCTTAACCCTAAATTATACTCCTAAAACACTAAACCCTAAAATTTAAAACCCAAAAACATTAACCTTTACACCCTAATCATAACCCTAAACATTAAACCCTAAAACCATAAACATATTTTAAGTACCCTATCAAAAATCTTGGTTTTTTCGGAGCTAATTTGGGCTATTGTATATATAAAAAATACAAATTTTGCGCCCTTTTCTAAATTTTACAACTTAACCACACATAGGGAAGTATGCGCAACACTATCCTCCATAGTTTGGACAAAAATTCTTCTAAACATACGTTTCTTGATCAGCAAGGATCAAGAAAATGTAACCTTAAAGCGTAGGGATAAGTATTTTGGGGTATTATATTAGAGAAAAGAAGATAATTTGGGGTTATAATACGTTGTTTGGGAAAAAAAAGTTGTATAGAACCTTAAAACCTAAAATAACTTTAACTAAAAAACCCTAATTAAACCCTGAACTTTTAACCGTAAACCTTAAACTTTAAACACCAAAACCCTAAACCCTAAACTTTAACCACTAAACCCAAACTCTTAATTATAAACCTAAATTTTAAAATCTAAAACCCTAAACATTAAACTTTAAACACTAATTGTAACGCTACACTTTAAACCCTAAAACCCTAAATTTAAACTCTAAAAACCCAAACTTTAAATCCTAAACCCTAAACACTAAAATACTAAAAAAAGATATATACAAACCCTAAACCCTAAACTTTAAATCCTAACCTTAACTATAAAACCTAATTATACCCTAAACCCTTAAACCTTACACCATAACCCTAAACCCTAAACTTAAAACTTTAAATATTAAACCCTAAACCCTAAACTTTAAACCCTAATCCAAAATTATACCTCTAAACCTTAAACCCTAAAATCTAAAACTCTAAACCTTAAGCCTAAAACCCTAAACATTAAATGTTAAACCCTAACCCTAACCTTGAAACCCTAAAACCATAAATATATTTTAAGTACCCCAGCCAAAATCTTGGGTTTTTTAGAGCTTTGGGTTATTTTATAATCAAAAATACATGTTTTGGGCCCTTTTCTCAATTTTACAAGTTAAGCCCACCTAGGGAAGTATACCCAACCCTAGCCTCCGTACTTTGGACAAACATTCTTCTAAAAATACATTTTTCATCAGCAAGGATCAAGAACATTTAATCCTCAAGCCTAAAGATAAGTACTTTGGGGTGTTGTATTAGAGAAAGGAAAATAGTTTGGGGTCATAATACGTGGTTTGGGAAAAAAAGGTTGAAAAGAAACCCTAAAATAACCCTAACTATAAAACACTAATTAAACCCTAAACTTAAACCCTAAACTATAGACCTAACCCCAAAACTTTAAACACTAAAACCCTAATCCTTAAACTTTAAACACTAAACCCTAACCTTTAATTATAACCCTAAACCCTAAAATCTAAAACCCCAAACTGTAACCTTAAAACCCTAACCCTTAAACATTAAACCCTAACCCAAAACTTTAAACCCTAATTTTAAACCCAAAACCCTAAAACCCTTAATTTAAACTCTAAAACCCCATACTTTAAATCCTAAACCCTAAAATACTAAAACCCTAAACCCTAACTGTAACACCCATGAGTTGGTGTTAGTCCCACATTGCCAAGGAAGTGGTTGTATTGGTAGTATATAGAGCTTAACCATACTCTAACTAATGAAAAGGCCTTTTGGGGTAAGCCACATGGGTGGGCCCTGATCCAAAACCCTCTACTGCTGGATATCCGCAGTGACTAAAGGGGGACAATATTGACATTAGCGAGCGGTATGGTGCTCGACGCACCGGGATGAGCGATGACGAAATCCCGGGGCGTTACAGTTGGTATCAGAGCCGACGACGGGTCGCCTGTTGCAGGTGGGAAAGTACGCTGGAAAGGCCCAGGGAGCGCCAGGTACTTGTCTCACTTGGCAAGGAACGTCGGAGATTTTGTGACTGTACTGAGCGTACTGCAGAGCCGAGGACGGCTCTATTTCTAAGGTGGTGAGATTGAAACACCCATGAGTTGGTGTTAGTCCTACATTGCCAAGGAAGTGGTTGTATTGGTAGTATATAGAGCTTAACCATACTCTAACTAATGTCAAGGCCTTTTGGGGTAAGCCACATGGGTGGGCCCTGATACAAAACCCTCTACTGCTGGATATCCGCAATGACTAAAGGGGGACAATATTGACATTAGCGAGCAGTTTGGTGCTCGACGCACTGGGATGAGCGAGGACGAAATCCTGGGGCGTTACACTAAGTATAAAACGTAATTAAACCTTAAACCTAAACCCTAAAATCCTAAACCATAACCCTAAACATTTAACCCTAAAACCTTAAACCCTAAACTTTAAATACTAAATCCAAAGCCTAAATTATAACCCTAAACCCAAAAATCTAAAACCCTAAATCGTTACTTTAAAAGCCTAAACTTTAAACGATAACCGTAACCCTAAAATTTAAACCCTAAAACCCAAAACTTTAAACCCTAATTCTAAACCCAAAACTCTAAAACCCAAAATTTTAACCCTAAAATCCTAAACTTTAAAGGGTTATTTTGTATTTGGTCCCTCTAGAAGTTGGCTAATTAGCATATGGTCCAAAGTTTATCGTTTATTAGCAAATAGTCCTATTTCCGTCACTTGACAGTTAGTCAACTGAATTGACTAAAGTCAAATCACTCATTGTTATTTAATACCTAAACTACCCTTGCACGTGGTAGTCACGTGTTATATCTAATTTAATATTGTTGAAATTTAATGTAATATGCAAAAATAAATAAATAAATAAATTGTTGTGAAGATAGGCCAGAGTCGGAGTCGCCACTGCCTTGAAAACCTTAAACCAAGTAATGCTCTTAATTCCTCCAATTCAAACTCCAGAAGTAATAAAGAAGAAGTAGAAGGGAAGTCTCTTCTCTCATCATAACTTATTCAATTATTATATATTCAACAAACCAATTAAAACTAAGGTGTTTCAATTCAATCCCACATCCATAGATAGATCTATGAATCCGACGGTGGAAATTGTTCTTGATGATAAGAATAATTAAGTGGAAGAAGAAAAAGAAGAACTCAATGGAGCTCATCCATGGAGGTTGAAGAATGTTGTTGCTACAGTTTTATCCAATCCAACGGTTATGATCGTGTAAAACTTTGATGTTATGAGAGTAGTTGGGGATGATCAGAAGGGAAAGTACAGAAGATTAACGGTGGCGATAATGATGAGAAGAATCTGATATGGGTAGAAAAAAACATGAATTCAATTGATGGGTTGGTAGAAGAGATGAGATTTGTTGCTATGAAATTGCATAGTAAAACAACCTGATGTACAACCAATTATCTTCTATTTAATCAGTAGTAGTAATGGTATTCAAAATCAACCACTTCTTCCTCCTTACAAAATTTTGGGTGATATTGAGATTTTTTTTTTCCAAAATTTTCAAGCTTTTTTCTGATTGAATTCAAAAGGGGTTTTTGGTGATTCAACAATTTTATGAGAAATGGAGTAATGATTATGTTGAACTAAATTTTTTCACGTTGATTATAAACCCAAATTAGGATTTTTTTTTTTCCCCATTTAATATATTTAATATAGACTGTTGGATAAAGTTCACCAGATCTTGCCACGTGGATGATACAAGTTAGGTTTTATTTTTAGGTTTTAAATTTTGTCACGTGGTAGACACGTGAAAGGGTAGTCGGGTCATTTAAAAAATATAGATGCCTTGACTGTAGTCAACTACGTTGACTAACAGTCAAGTAACGTTTTTAGGACCATTTACAAATAAACGAAAAACTCGGGACCATTTGCTAATTAGCAATCTTCTAGGGGGACTAAATACAAAATAGCCCAACTTTAAATCCTAAACCTTAAAATAAATTATATAGAAACCCTAAACCCTAAATTTTAAACCTTAACTCTAATTCTAAATTTTAAACTTTAAACACTAAACAAAATCCCTAAATTATAATCCTAAAACCCTAAACCGTAACCCTAGAACTCTAAACTTTAAACCCTAAAACCATAAAATATAAACTTTAAACATTAATTGTAACCCTACACTTCAAACCCTAAACCCTAAATTCAAACTCTCAAACCCAAAACTTTAAATCCTAAACCTTAAACCCTAAAATACTAAAAACATTTATATAAATACCCCAAACCCCAAATTATACCCCTAAAACCCTAAACCCTAAATTCTAAAACCCTAAACCTTAAGCCTAAAACCGAAATCTTGGGTTTTTTGGAGCTTTGGGCTCTTTTATATTTCAAAAATGCATGTTTTGCTCTTTTTCTCAATTTTAAAACTTAAGCCCACCTAGGGAAGTATGCCCAACCCTAGCTTCCATAGTTTGGACAAAAATTCTTCAAATAATACGTTTCTTGATCAGCAAAGATCAAGAAAATGTATCCTTAAAGCTTAAATATAAGTACTTAGGGGTAATTTATTAGAGAAAAAGAAATAGTTTGGGTTTATAATATTATAACCCTAAACCCTAAAATCTAAAACCCAAAATTGTAACCTTAAAAACCTAAACCTTAAACCTTAGCCGTAACTCCAAACTTTAAACCCTAATTTTAAATCTAAAACCCTAAAACCCTAAATTTAAACTCTAAAAATCTTAAACTTTATATCCTAAACCCTAAAATGATAAAATAAATTATATAGAAACCCTATACCCTAACCCTTAATTATAACCCTAAACCTTAAAATCTAGAACCCCAAACTGTAACCTTAAAACCCTAACCCTTAGACATTAAACCCTAACCCAAAACTTTAAACCCTAATTTTAAACCCAAAACCCTAAAACCCTAAATTTAAACTCTAAAACCCCATACTTTAAATCCTAAACCCTAAAATACTAAAACCCTAAACCCTAACTATAAAACGTAATTAAACCTTAAACCAAAACCCTCTACTGCTGGATATCCGCAGTGACTAAAGGGGGACAATATTGACATTAACGAGCGGTATGGTGCTCGACGCACCGGGATGAGCGAGGACGAAATCCTGGGGGGTTACAGTTGGTATCAGAGCCGACGACGGGTCGCCTGTTGCAGGTGGGAAAGTACGCTGGAAAGGCCCAGGGAGCGCCAGGTACTTGTCTCACTTGGCAAGGAACGTCGGAGATTTTGGGACTGTACCGTAACCCTAATTCTAAATTTTAATCTTTAAACAATAAACAAAATCCCTAAATTATAATCCTAAAACCCTAAACTGTAACCCTAGAACTCTAAACTTTAAACCCTAAAACCATAAAATATAAACTTTAAACATTAATTGTAACCCTACACTTCAAACCCTAAACCCTAAATTCAAACTCTCAAACCCAAAACTTTAAATCCTAAACCTTAAACCCTAAAATACTAAAAACATTTATATAAATACCCCAAACCCCAAATTATACCCCTAAAACCCTAAACCCTAAATTTTAAAACCCCAAACCTTAAGCCAAAAACTGAAATCTTGGGTTTTTTGGAGCTTTGGGCTCTTTTATATTTCAAAAATGCATGTTTTGCTCTTTTTTCTCAATTTTAAAACTTAAGCCCACCTAGGGAAGTATGCCCAACCCTAGCTTCCATAGTTTGGACAAAAATTCTTCAAATAATACGTTTCTTAATCAGCAAAGATCAAGAAAATGTATCCTTAAAGCTTAAATATAAGTACTTAGGGGTAATTTATTAGAGAAAAAGAAATAGTTTGGGTTTATAATATTATAACCCTAAACCCTAAAATCTATAACCCTAAATTGTAACCTTAAAAACCTAGACTTTAAACCTTAGTCGTAACTCCAAACTTTAAACCCTAGTTTTAAATCTAAAACCCTAAAACCCTAAATTTAAACCCTAAAAATCTTAAACTTTATATCCTAAACCCTAAAATGCTAAAATAGATTATATAGAAACCCTAAACCCTAAACTTTAAACTCTAACCTTAACCCTTAATTATAACCCTAAACCCTAAAATCTAAAACCACAAACTGTAACCTTAAAACCCTAACCCTTAAACATTAAACCCTAACCCAAAACTTTAAACCCTAATTTTAAACCCAAAACCCTAAAACCCTAATTTTAAACTCTAAAACCCCATACTTTAAATCCTAAACTCTAAAATACTAAAACCCTAAACCCTAACTATAAAACGTAATTAAACCTTAAACCCAAACCCTAAAATCCTAAACCATAACCTAAACTTTTAACCCTAAAACCTTAAACCCTAAACTTTAAGTACCAAATCCAAAGCCTAAATTATAACCCTAAACCCAAAAATCTAAAACCCTAAATCGTTACTTTAAAAGCCTAAACTTTAAACTTAAAACGATAACCGTAACCCTAAAATTTAAACCCTAAAACCCAAAACTTTAAACCCTAATTCTAAACCCAAAACTCTAAAACCCTAAATTTTAACACTAAAATCCTTAACTTTAAATCCTAAACCTTAAAATAAATTATATAGAAACCCTAAACCCTAAATTTTAAACCATAACCCTAATTCTAAATTCTAAACTTTAAAAACTAAACAAAAACCCTAAATTATAACACTAAAACCCTAAACCCAAAACTTTAAACCCTAAACCCTAAAACCCTAAAATTATATAGAAACCCTAAAACCCTATACTTTAAACACTAAACAAAACCCTAAATTTTAAACCATAACCCTAATTCTAAATTCTAAACTTTAAACACTAAACAAAAACCCTAAATTATAACACTAAAACCCTAACCCAAAACTTTAAACCCTAAACCCTAAAACCCTAAAATTATATAGAAACCCTAAAACCCTATAGTTTAAACACTAGATACAAACCCTAAATTATAACCCTAAAACCCAAAACCATAACACTAAAACTCTAAAATCTAAACTTTAAACCCCAAAACCCTAGACATTAAACTTTAAACACTAATCGAAACGCTACACTATAAACCTTAAAACCTAAATCTAAACTGTAAAACACTTTAAACCCTAATCTTTTAATCCTAAACCCTGAAATACTAAAAAAAGTTATATAAATACCCTAAACCCTAAACTTTAAACCTTAACCCTAAATTATACTCCTAAAACCCTAAACCCTAAAATTTAAAACCCAAAAACATTAACCTTTACACCCTAATCGTAACCCTATACATTAAACCCTAAAACCATAAACATATTTTAAGTACCCTATCAAAATCTTGGTTTTTTTGGAGCTAATTTGGGCTATTGTATATATAAAAAATACAAATTTTGCGCCCTTTTGTAAATTTTACAACTTAACCACACATAGGGAAGTATGCGCAACACTATCCTCCATAGTTTGGACAAAAATTCTTCTAAACATACGTTTCTTGATCAGCAAGGATCAAGAAAATGTAACCCTAAAGCGTAGGGATAAGTATTTTGGGGTATTATATTAGAGGAAAGAAGATAATTTGGGGTTATAATACGTTGTTTGGGAAAAAAAAGTTGTATAGAACCTTAAAACCTAAAATAACTTTAACTAAAAAACCCTAATTAAACCCTGAACTTTTAACCGTAAACCTTAAACTTTAAACACCAAAACCCTAAACCCTAAACTTTAACCACTAAACCCTAAACTTTAACCACTAAACCCTAAACCTTAACCACTAAACCCTGAACTTTTAACCCTAAACCCTAAACTTTAAACCCAAACCCAAAATTATACCTCTAAACCTTAAACCCTAAAATCTAAAACTCTAAACCTTAAGCCTAAAACCCTAAACATTAAATGTTAAACCCTAACCCTAACCTTGAAACCCTAAAACCATAAATATATTTTAAGTACCCCAGCCAAAATCTTGGGTTTTTTAGAGCTTTGGGTTATTTTATAATCAAAAATACATGTTTTGGGCCCTTTTCTCAATTTTACAAGTTAAGCCCACCTAGGGAAGTATACCCAACCCTAGCCTCCGTACTTTGGACAAACATTCTTCTAAAAATACATTTTTCATCAGCAAGGATCAAGAACATTTAATCCTCAAGCCTAAAGATAAGTACTTTGGGGTGTTGTATTAGAGAAAGGAAAATAGTTTGGGGTCATAATACGTGGTTTGGGAAAAAAAGGTTGAAAAGAAACCCTAAAATAACCCTAACTATAAAACACTAATTAAACCCTAAACTTAAACCCTAAACTATAGACCTAAACCCAAAACTTTAAACACTAAAACCCTAATCCATAAACTTTAAACACTAAACCCTAACCTTTAATTATAACCCTAAACCCTAAAATCTAAAACCCCAAACTGTAACCTTAAAACCCTAACCCTTAAACAAACCCTAACCCAAAACTTTAAACCCTAATTTTAAACCCAAAACCCTAAAACCCTTAATTTAAACTCTAAAACCCCATACTTTAAATCCTAAACCCTAAAATACTAAAACCCTAAACCCTAACTATAAAATATAATTGAACCTTAAACCTAAACCCTAAAATCCTAAACCATAACCCTAAACCCAAAAATCTAAAACCTTAAATCGTTACTTTAAAAGCCTAAACTGTAAACTTAAAACGATAACCGTAACCCTAAAATTTAAACCCTAAAACTCAAAACTTTGAACCCTAATTCTAAACCCAAAACTCTAAAACCCTAAATTTTAACACTAAAATCCTTAACTCTAAATCCTAAACCTTAAAATAAATTATATAGAAACCCCAAACTAAAAATTTTAAACCTTAAACCTAATTCTAAATTCTAAACTCCAAACACTAAACAAAAACCCTAAATTATAATCCTAAAACCCTAAACCGTAACTCTAGAACTCTAAACTTTAAACCCTAAAACCATAAAATATAAACTTTAAACATTAATCGTAACCCTACACTTTAAACCCTAAACCCTAAATTCTAAAACCCTAAACCTTACGCCTAAAACCAAAATCTTGGGTTTTGTGTGAAACTGGCACGAAGTGGTTTGACATCAATTTTGTGACAAAGTGTCTTTGGTTATCTCGCCTTGAATTCATTGTTAGGAAAACCAAGATGTACGCATGGTCGTCTCGTGTCCTTGTGTCTCTTAGGTCTGTCTAGGGAAAGTTATTGGGTTCTGGACGTACGTACCGAGTTAGGACGTACGTACGTTCACTGAAGCAGAGAACTTCTTTTGGTCAGGACGTACGTACTCAGTTAGGACGTTCGTACGTCCAGGTAGTCAGCAGACGTGTTTTCGTATGGAGACGTACGTACCGGTTTAGAGCGTTCGTACGTCATGTTAGGCAGCAGGCTTATTTTTGTGTGGCGACGTTCGAACGTCATATCGACGTACGAACGTCCAAAGTCGGTTTGCACAGTTTCGGCCCATTTTCCTAGGTTTTCAACCCTAAGTATAAATAGGGTTTCTCTTCTACAGAACAAGATAGTTCTTTGGCCGTCCATCCCTCTTCTTGTTCATGTGTTTTGGTTAGGTTTTTGATATTAAACTTGTTTGTGGCTATTGAACTCAATTCCCTTTCTTCCCCCTTTTCTCAATTCATATCTGTGTGATCTTCAAGAGTTATTGTGAATTCGGCTTCGAGTCTTCTTGTGTGTTCATCAAGAAGTCGAGTGTCTTGTGCGTACATCAAGGTGCTCTGGTGAAGTCAAGGTGTTAGAGATAACCAGGAGTATCAACTCGCAGTGAGATCAGGTAGTTGATAGGTTTGTACATCTCTTTTCATCTAGTGGATTATTTTGTTGTCGCGAGGACAACCGTGGACGTTTCCCAGTTTGGGTTTTACCACGTTAAAAACTTCTGTGTGTTATTTACTTTCCGCGTATTGTTTGTTTGCTTGTTTGAATTCACATTTGTTTGTTTGCTTGTTTGAATTCACATTTGTTATACTAGCACTATTTGTAGTTTCTCAATTGGTATCAGTCGCTGGGGGCTGGTTAAGGAGCGTAAAGGCTCACGCCAACGATCAATAGTGCTATGGATTACTCTGGTAAGACACATGTCTCGGTTGTTGCTCGAATGTCTGATGAGCAGTCAACTGACAGTAAAGAATGCTCTAGTAATTGTGACAGGGATTTGATTCTGGTGGACAATAATGATTGGGCTACTCTATACCGGTTATCCAGAAAGGAATGCCTAAGGTTGGAAGCACAAAATTGTATTCTTCAGGACAGACTTGACTTATTGTCTTCTAGTTCCTCATCTATGTCAATCCTGGATAGGGAACCTGTATCATGGCAGGTTGATAAAGTGGCTTTACTGGGTAATCTTGCTGCTCTTGAGCATGACAAGGTCGAATGGGAAGCGCGGTATAAGATTGTGTCCTCAGAACTAGACAAGGTCAAAAAGGAGTTGATTCGCCTTCAGTTGCTCGAAAAGTGCAATGGGTTATCATCTTCTGAATTACCTCCACTGTTGCCCTATCCTCCTACCAAAAAGTCCGACATTCATCACTCTGTGGACACGGTTGGCATCCGGCGCAAGTGGAAACTGTTCAGGCGTGTTCCGCCTCAGGGAAGGAAACGTCAAATGTCGTGCTCACTATGCGGACAGTTTGGACATTGGGCTTCGCAGTGTGGTGTGGCTGCTCATGTTCCACAATCATGGAAGCGGTTCTCACAGCCGTCGTATGATTATCCATCTTATCCATATGCCTCTTACTCTTTTCGTTGTAATTTTGCAGGAAATGTTTCGAATGTGGCGATCACTGCTCTTCATGTCTCAAGTTCGGATACTGAGTGGTTACTTGATAGTGGTGCTTCAAAACATATGTCAGGTAATGCCAAACTTTTCTCCTCCGTTACTGCTATAGATGGTGGAAGTGTTACTTTTGGGAATGGTAAGAGCTCTCCTGTGATTGGTAAGGGATTTGTCGCTGGTATTGGTTTATCTCCGAATGATGTTTGTTTGTTAGTTGATGGTTTGCGTGTAAATTTGATCAGTATTAGCCAACTGTGTGATACTGACCATACTGTTAATTTTTCCAAAAATATATGTTCCATGCTTGATAGTTCGGGTAAGTGTATCATGACAGGTAAACGAACATTGGATAATTGCTATGCCATTCAGCCGGTTGCATCTAGCATGAACTGCTTACCTAGCAAACTAAATGAAGGTCTATTGTGGCATCAACGACTAGGTCATGTCAACTTTGAACACCTGGACAATCTCACTCGGAATGAATATATTAAGGGAGTTCCTAGACTTGGAAGAAATCGAGACACTGTGTGTGGTGGGTGTCAACTAGGTAAACAGATACGTAGTCCACATTCCAAGAAAAAATCCATAACCACATCCTCTCCTTTAGAACTCATACACATGGATCTGATGGGTCCTACTCGTACTCCTAGTCTAGGAGGCAAACGATACATCTTGGTTATGGTTGATGATTACACTCGCTTTACCTGGGTATCATTCTTGCGTGAAAAATCTGATGCGTTTCTTGAGTTTCAGGGAATATGCCTTCGTATTCAGAACGAGAAAGACACTCAAATTAAATATATCAGAAGCGATAGAGGTGGTGAGTTCACAGCCACAGGTGTGATTGAGTATTGTATTGCAAATGGTACATGGCAAGAATTTTCGGCTCCATACACTCCGCAACAAAATGGAGTCGCTGAAAGGAAAAATCGTGTTATTCAGGAAATGGCTCGTGCTATGTTGCATGCAAAGGATGTTCCAACCAAGTTTTGGGCGGAAGCGGTTCATACTGCTTGTTACATAATGAACCGTGTATACCTAAGATCTGGTACCACACAAACTGCTTATGAGCTATGGTATGGTAAGAAGCCGAATCTCAAATATATGCGAGTTTTTGGTAGCTTGTGCTATGTGTGCAAGGACAGACAAAGTCTGTCCAAGTTTGATAGTCGAGGTGAAGTAGCTCTTTTACTTGGTTATTCTTCTAACAGTAGAGCCTTTCGAGTGTTTAACTACACCACTCGCAAGGTCATGGAATCCTTTAATGTTGTTGTTGATGACACTATTACATCTGACTCTTCTGTTTCCACTGGTACACAGGATGTCACAGTTCTCTCACCCGTGTCAGACCCAGCTGACATGTCTTCCATATCGTTATCATCACCTGATAATGGCAATAGTGGTACTAAACCTTCTGATGCTGCAGAGGACGTGCCTAGTGGGACCGGTGTTGTGCTCACACCGGATGATGTAGTTCAATCACCAGATGTGATTGATGTGTCTTCAGATCTCTCCACTGTTCCTGCTGACCCTGAAAGTGTGTTTAATCTAGCCTCACCTCGTGTCAAACAATATCACTCCTTAGGAGATATCATTGGGGATATTAATGATCAGCGTCTGACTCGTCGGAGGGCCAAGGAGACAAATTGTGTTCATTATGTTTGTTATCTCTCTTCTCTTGAACCTAAAAATGTTACTGATGCTCTTATTGATGATGATTGGCTAGTTGCTATGCAGGAAGAACTCGGTCAGTTTAAGCGTAGTGATGTCTGGACGTTGGTTCCTAGACCTACTCACACTAATGTGGTTGGCACCAAGTGGATCTTTAAAAACAAATTGGATGAGTTCGGACAGATTGTGCGCAACAAGGCAAGGCTCGTGGCTCAGGGCTACAGTCAACTTGAAGGTATTGACTATGGAGAGACATTTGCTCCCGTGGCTAGGTTGGAATCTGTCAGGCTTCTTCTTGCTATGGCATGCCATTTGAATTTCAAGTTGTATCAAATGGATGTCAAAAGTGCATTTCTCAATGGTATTCTTAATGAGGAGGTCTATGTTGAACAACCTAAAGGGTTTGTGGATCACACTTTTCCGAATCATGTCTTCAAATTGCAAAAAGCACTGTATGGGTTAAAGCAGGCTCATCGGGCTTGGTATGAACGTCTGACCTCCTTCTTACTGGGAAAAGGATTTGTTCGTGGCAGTGTTGATCGGACTCTGTTCATACTGCGAAAGAATACTGATGTTCTTCTCGCCCAAGTCTATGTGGATGATATAGTGTTTGGGTCAACGTGCCCAAGTCTTTCTGAATCTTTCTCTCAATTAATGAGCTCTGAATTTGAAATGAGTTTAATGGGAGAACTGAATTTCTTTCTTGGCTTACAGGTCAAACAGTTTGATCATGGAGCTTTCATTTCTCAAACAAAGTATGCTAAAGAATTGGTTAAAAAATTCGGTCTCAGCACTTCCAGTGGTCAAGATACTCCCATGGGTGAGAGGGTACGTCTTGGTAAGGATATTATGGGTAAGTCTGTTGATATTCGTGAATATCGGAGTATGATTGGTAGTCTCTTGTATCTCACTGCTAGTCGTCCAGATATTTCTTATAGTGTTGGGGTATGAGCAAGATTTCAGGCTAACCCTAAAGAATCTCATCTCATTGCGGTTAAGCGTATCATTCGGTATGTTGCTAGCACTCTTGACTATGGGTTATGGTTCACCAGAGATACGAATAGTGTTGTGGCAGGTTACTGTGATGCTGATTGGGGTGGTAATCTTGATGATCGTCATAGTACCAGTGGTGGCTGTTTCTATGTTGGGAATAATCTTGTTTCCTGGCATAGCAAGAAACAATCATCTGTATCCATCTCTTCATGTGAGGCTGAGTATATAGCTGCAGCTAGTGCCTGTACTCAACTTCTGTGGATGCGTCAGATGCTTCGGGATTATGGCATTCAACAGCAGGCGATGGACCTATTCTGTGATAACACCAGTACCATTAGCATTTCCAAGAATCCTGTTCAACACTCACGCACAAAGCATATTGACATTCGTCACCATTTCCTTCGTGAGGCGGTCGAAAAGGGTGATATAGTAATGGAGTTCATTTCTACTGAACATCAGCTAGCAGATATTCTTACAAAACCTCTTGATGCAAGCCGATTCCATTCCTTGCGTAAGTCTATTGGGGTTGTAACTCTTCCCTAATTGTTTTGTTACTTTCTGTTTCTTTCTGGTATTGTCATTGTGGTTAGGATGTTTAGATTCGGTGTTTTTGGTGTTTATTATTATTGTGGTTGTTTTTGAGGACATACTACATTCTCTATTGTGTGGATTTCATTTTACAAATGTTTCTAGTTTGGCGTTCTCAACTGTCTTTGTGTCATGCATAGGTGTAGGGTTACATTATACTCTCTTCGTATTGGTAGTTTCTTGCATGATGCATTTCAATGTGGTGGGCTTGACATTTTCAATACATGTTTAACTCCAGTCTTCCATGGGTGATTTTTCATGATCGTTGTTTCCTTTTATTTTTTTTTTCTCACCTCTTGTAAGTGGTCAATGACTCACAAAATCCCCAGCCATTTGAATGTCTTGAGAGCATACTCATTTGGCTAAGAACCCGTTGGGGCTGTGAGGGTCATGCTCTGACGGTTGCACTCAAGAGATGTTAGTTCTTGTGTTGCACGTTATCATGGTATTGCACTTCTTGAGTGTGTTTTGCCGAAAAGATGTAGGCTACACCCTACCCTCGTGTTCTGGTAAAAGATGGAGATATTTCATACTCCCACACGGGAATGGCATCTGTTTCAATGGTTTACAAAATAAAAAAAAAAAAAAAAAAAAAAAAAAAAAAAAAATAGTGTGTTTTTGGGCTAGTTGCAAGTGACCTTCAATATTCTCTATGATCATGTCTTTAGTTTGTTTTTCGGAGGTTGGTATTGGTCTATCAGGTTCTTCTACATACTTGCATCATTCTAGTAACTACCATGTCATGGTGTATGATGTCGTTCTTCGATTTTGCATTCTCTTGAGGTTGAGGTTTGTTTAAACTATATTCGGTTGTAATTGGAATTCGTATGATTCGTAGAAGTGCTTTCTTGTGATGTCTCTCAATATCTGCTTTTCGGGTTATGTGGTTTATTTTTATAAAAAAAAAAAAAAAAAAAAAAAAAAAAAAAAAATGGGCATAGGAAGTCTTCTCTCTTGCACGTACATAGGAAGTCTTCACCTTCTCTCAAGGTCTTTTCTTTGGTTTTTCTGTTCTTCGTCTTCTTTGGTGGTTGTTCATTGCTTCTCTCAAGCAGCGTGTTTCTATTTCTCTGGTATTGAGCATGTTCTTGGATATTGCTATTTTCATGTTAGTTCGACTTGGTTTCTTTGTTTTGCAGTATTTTTTTGGTAATGGATCTCTTATTGGGCCCATGATAGGTTTTCTCCTATAAATAGGGGAGTCTTCTCCTCTTTTACTCCTATTGTATCTTCTCATCTCTTGCTAGTTCCTTCTTTGTTCTTCAGTATTTTCTATGGCAGAATTTGCACTTCATGGAGTTTTTGTTCCGGGTGTTGGGTTTGTGTCTTTCATGGCGATGGAGTACAAGAACAATGCCAAGGTTTGTCGTTTATGTCGCGTTCCCCATGGATTTGACTATGATCATCGACCTTTACTTCCTTCATGCGTGGTTCTTGTCAATCATTGGGAAAGGCTACCGGGACATCTTCAGAATCACATCTTGGAGTTGGCTGGATACCCGAGGGTTTCAGGACTTGCTGCTCCTCTTACCGACTGTGGCTTGGACAGCAGAATTGGGGAGTTATTTTGTACGAGTGCTGATAGTCCTGTGCACACTCGGTGGAATAGCTATTCGGCTCGTGCGAAAGCTTTATGTCCTATCTTAAGCTTTATGTTCATATGATCGCTCGGTGGATTAGACTTCTACAAGCTTCCTCTAGGTCATTGGGAAAGGGTTTTTCGAATTCGTTAATTCGAGCCTTCTATTTTTGTCGTTTTTGGCTTTTCTGCTTGTGGGTTTCTCTGTTTGGTTATTAGTTGACTTTCTGAACTTTTAATAGTTGGATTAGTTTTATATTTTTATCTGTCTTATATGCTTTGTTTGGTATTGATTTCTTCTTCTTGGTTATTGGTTTATTGTTATTCTTTTCCTTTATTGGTTGGTTATTTTGATCACTTGTTGTGACAAAAAGGGGGAGATTTATGACTCTAATTACTAACAATCGTCTTCTTGTTGTTAGGTTATTTTTGGGTCATGTTTCAGGTATGCTACACGTATGGGGGAGTTGCTCATGAAGTTTGGAGCTCATGAAGTATGGGGGAGTTGCTCGAAGGAACTTCTGTTGAATCTTTGATTGCTTCCGTTCGATCTCTGATGGTTAAAGCATCTTCCTAAAGCTGGATAACAAGAATTGGTGACTTGTTATGTGTTTCTATTTTGAGTGTTTTTGTAGGCATGTTTTATAAATGCCATGGTTTGGGATTGTAAGCACGTTTTATAAGTGCTATTAGAGTCATAGGTTTTTGTCACAAAATCAATGTCAAAGGGGGAGATTGAAACTGGCACGAAGTGGTTTGACATCAATTTTGTGACAAAGTGTCTTTGGTTATCTCGCCTTGAATTCATTGTTAGGAAAACCAAAGACACTTTGTCACAAAATTGATGTCAAACCACTTCGTGCCGGTTTCAATCTCCCCCTTTGACATTGATTTTGTGACAAAAACCTATGACTCTAATAGCACTTATAAAACGTGCTTACAATCCCAAACCATGGCATTTATAAAAACATGCCTACAAAATCACTCAAGATAGAAACACATAACAAGTCACCAATTCTTGTTATCCAGTTTTAGGAAGATGCTTTAACCATCAGAGATCGAACGGAAGCAATCAAGGATTCAACAGAAGTTCCTTCGAGCAACTCCCCCATACTTCATGAGCTCCAAACTTCATGAGCAACTCCCCCATACGTGTAGCATACCCGAAACATGACCCAAAAATAACCTAACAACAAGAAGACGATTGTTAGTAATTAGAGTCATAAATCTCCCCCTTTTTGTCACAACAAGTGAACAACAATAAACAAATAACCAAGAAAAAGAAATCAAAACCAAACAAAGAATACAAAACATATAAAATATAAAACGAACCCAACTTGTTAAAAGTTCAGAAAGTCAACTAATAACCAAACATAGAAATCCATAAACAGAAAAGCCAAAAACGACAAAAGTAGAAAGCTCGAATTAACGAATTCGAAAAACCCTTTCCCAATGACCTAGAGGAAGCTTGGAGAAGTAAGCCTCCGCACGAGCCGAAGGTCGATTCCACCGAGCGATCATATGAACATAAAGCTTAAGATAGGACACAATGCTTTCGCACGAGCCGAATAGCTATTCCACCGAGTGTGCACAGGACTTTCAGCACTCGTACAGAATAACTCCCCAATTCTGCTGTCCAAGCCACAGTCGGTAAGAGGAGCAGCAAGTCCTGAAACCCTCGGGTATCCAGCCAACTCCAAGATGTGATTCTGAAGATGTCCCGGTAGCCTTTCCCAATGATTGACAAGAACCATGCATGAAGGAAGTAAAGGTCGATGATCATAGTCAAATCCATGGGGAACGCGACATAAACGACAAACCTTGGCATTGTTCTTGTACTCCATTACCATGAACGACACATACCCAACACCCGGAACAAAGACTCCATGAAGTGCAAATTCTGCCATAGAAAATTCTGAAGAACAAAGATAGAACTAGCAAGAGATAAGAAGATACAATAGGAGTAAAAGAGGAGAAGACTCCCCTATATATAGGAGAAAACCTATCATGGGCCCAATAAGAGGTCCATTACAAAAAAAAATACTGCAAAACAAAGAAACCAAGTTGAACTAACATGAAAATAGCAATATCCAAGAACATGCCCAATACCAAAGAAATAGAAACAAGCTGCTGGAGAGAAGCAATAAACAACCATCAAGGAAGAAGAAGAAGAGAAAGACCAAAGAAAAGACCTTGAGAGAAGGTGAAGACTTCCTATGTACGTGCAAGAGAGAAGAAAGAAGCACGATTGATGTAACAGTAAGCCTTTGGTTCAAAAAAAATTTGAATGTAAACACAAAGTGGCTGGACTGTATGACAGACGTTCGTACGCTCTTAAGACGTTCGAACGTCGGGACACAAAAACCAAACATCTGGTAAAGATCACGTTCGTACGTCCTAGGAACGTTCGTACGTTTAAAAAAGATCTGTACCCCCAAACATACGAACGTCATAAAAGCGTACGGACGTACCCCCTTTTTTTTTTTTTTTTTTTTTTTTGAAGAAGGGAGAAACCAACCTAACAGCTAGATAAGAAACCACATAACTCCAAAAACCAAAAAATTGAGAGACATCACAAGAAAACACTTCTACGTATCATACGAATTCCAATTACAACCGAATATAGTTTAAACAATCCTCAACCACAAGAGAATGCAAAATCGAAGAACGACATCATACACAAAGGCATGGTACTTACTTAGACGATGCAAGCATGTAGATGAAACAGATAGGCCAAAACCAACCTCCAGAAACAAACTAAAAACATGATCATTGAGAATATAGAAAACCACTTGCAACTAGCCCAAAATGAAACTGAATCAGATCACAAAACAACAAGGAAAACACACACTATTGTTTTTCTTCTTGTCTTTCAACTAGACAAATGAGAAGGCTACTATTCATTCATTTTTTTTTTTTTTTTTTTTTTGTTTATTTGGTAGACCATTGAAACAGATGCCATTCCCGTGTGGGAGTATGAAATATCTCCATCTTTTACCAGAACACGAGGGTAGGGTGTAGCCTACATCTTTTCGGCAAAACACACTCAAGAAGTGCAATACCATGATAACGTGCAACACAAGAACTAACATCTCTTGAGTGCAACCGTCAGAGCATGACCCTCACAGCCCCAACGGGTTCTTAGCCAAATGAGTATGCTCTCAAGACATTCAAATGGCTGGGGATTTCGTGAGTCATTGACCACTTACAAGAGGCAAAAACATATAAAGGAAGACGATGATCATGAATGGAAACCAGATAAGAGTGGAGATATATAGGTATGGAAAACAACAGTCCAACTACATGTAAATGCACCATGCAAGAAACTACCAAGACGAAGAGAGTATGATGTAACCCTACAACTATGCAAGACACAAAAACAGTTGATGAATGTCAAACTAGAAACATCTGTAAAATGGAATCCACACAATAGAGAAGGTAGTATGTCCTCAAAAACAACCACAATAACAATAAACACCAAAAAAAAAAAAAAAAAAACACCGAATCTAAACATCCTAACTACAATGACAATACCAGAGAGAAGAAGAAAGTAACAGAACAATTAGGGAAGAGTGACAACCCCAATAGACTTACGCAAGGAATGGAATCGGCCTGCATCAAGAGGTTTTGTAAGAATATCTGCTAGCTGATGTTCAGTAGGAATGAACTCCATTACTATATCACCCTTTTCGACCGCCTCACGAAGAAAATGGTGACGAATGTCAATATGCTTTGTGCGTGAGTGTTGAACCGGATTCTTGGAAATGCTAATGGTACTGGTGTTATCACAGAACAGGTCCATCGCCTGCTGTTGAATGCCATAATCCCGAAGCATCTGACGCATCCACAGAAGTTGAGTACATGCACTAGCTGCGGCTATATACTCAGCCTCACATGAAGAGATGGATACAGATGATTGTTTCTTGCTATGCCAGGAAACAAGATTATTCCCAACATAGAAACAGCCACCACTGGTACTATGACGATCATCAAGATTACCACCCCAATCAGCATCACAATAGCCTGCCACAACACTATTCGTATCTCTGGTGAACCATAACCCGTAGTCAAGAGTGCTAGCAACATACCGAATAATACGCTTAACCGCAATGAGATGAGATTCTTTAGGGTTAGCCTGAAATCTTGCACATACCCCAACACTATAAGAAATATCCATAATATCCTTACCAAGACGTACCCTCTCACCCATGGGAGTATCTTGACCACTGGAAGTGCTGAGACCGAATTTTTTAACCAGTTCTTTAGCATACTTTGTTTGAGAAATGAAAGCTCCATGATCAAACTGTTTGACCTGTAAGCCAAGAAAGAAATTCAGTTCTCCCATTAAACTCATTTCAAATTCAGAGCTCATTAATTGAGAGAAGGATTCAGAAAGACTTGGGCACGTCGATCCAAACACTATATCATCCACATAGACTTGGGCGAGAAGAACATCATTATTCTTTCTCAGTATAAACAGAGTCCGATCAACACTGCCACGAACAAATCCTTTTCCCAGTAAGAAGGAGGTCAGACGTTCATACCAAGCTCGAGGAGCTTGCTTTAACCCATACAGTGCTTTTTGCAATTTGAAGACATGATTCGGAAAAGTGTGATCCACAAACCCTTTAGGTTGTTCAACATAGACCTCCTCATTAAGAATACCATTGAGAAATGCACTTTTGACATCCATTTGATACAACTTGAAATTCAAGTGGCATGCCATAGCAAGAAGAAGCCTGACAGATTCCAACCTAGCCACGGGAGCAAATGTCTCTCCATAGTCAATACCTTCAATTTGACTGTAGCCCTGAGCCACAAGCCTTGCCTTGTTGCGCACAATCTGTCCGAACTCATCCAATTTGTTTTTAAAGATCCACTTGGTGCCAACCACATTAGTGTGAGTAGGACTAGGAACCAACGTCCAGACATCACTACGCTTAAACTGACCGAGTTCTTCCTGCATAGCAACTAGCCAATCATCATCAATAAGAGCATCAGTAACATTTTTAGGTTCAAGAGAAGAGAGATAACAAACATAATGAACACAATTTGTCTCCTTGGCCCTCCGACGAGTCAGACGCTGATCATTAATATCCCCAATGATATCTCCTAAGGAGTGATATTGTTTGACACGAGGTGAAGCTAGATTAAACACCCTTTCAGGGTCAGCAGGAACAGTGGAGAGATCTGAAGACACATCAATCACATCTGGTGATTGAACTACATCATCCGGTGTGAGCACAGCACCGGTCCTACTAGGCACGTCCTCTGCAGCATCAGAAGGTTTAGTACCACCATTGCCATTATCAGGTGATGATAACGATATGGAAGACATGTCAGCCGGGTCTGACATGGGTGAGAGAACTGTGACATCCTGTGTACCAGTGGAAACAGAAGAGTCAGATGTAATAGTGTCATCAACAACAACATTAAAGGATTCCATGACCTTGCGAGTGGTGTAGTTAAACACTCGAAAGGCTCTACTGTTAGAAGAATAACCAAGTAAAAGAGCTACTTCACCTCGACTATCAAACTTGGACAGACTTTGTCTGTCCTTGCACACATAGCACAAGCTACCAAAAACTCGCATATATTTGAGATTCGGCTTCTTACCATACCATAGCTCATAAGCAGTTTGTGTGGTACCAGATCTTAGGTATACACGGTTCATTATGTAACAAGCAGTATGAACCGCTTCCGCCCAAAACTTGGTTGGAACATCCTTTGCATGCAACATAGCACGAGCCATCTCCTGAATAACACGATTTTTCCTTTCAGCGACTCCGTTTTGTTGCGGAGTGTATGGAGCCGAAAATTCTTGCCATGTACCATTTGCAATACAATACTCAATCACACCTGTGGCTGTGAACTCACCACCTCTATCGCTTCTGATATGTTTAATTTGAGTATCTTTCTCGTTCTGAATACGAAGGCATATTCCCTGAAACTCAAGAAACGCATCAGATTTTTCACGCAAGAATGATACCCAGGTAAAGCGAGTGTAATCATCAACCATAACCAAGATGTATCGTTTGCCTCCTAGACTAGGAGTACGAGTAGGACCCATCAGATCCATGTGTATGAGTTCTAAAGGAGAAGATGTGGTTATGGATTTTTTCTTGGAATGTGGACTACGTATCTGTTTACCTAGTTGACACCCACCACACACAGTGTCTCGATTTCTTCCAAGTCTAGGAACTCCCTTAATATATTCATTCCGAGTGAGATTGTCCAGGTGTTCAAAGTTGACATGACCTAGTCGTTGATGCCACAATAGACCTTCATTTAGTTTGCTAGGTAAGCAGTTCATGCTAGATGCAACCGGCTGAATGGCATAGCAATTATCCAATGTTCGTTTACCTGTCATGATACACTTACCCGAACTATCAAGCACGGTACATATATTTTTGGAAAAATTAACAGTATGGTCAGTATCACACAGTTGGCTAATACTGATCAAATTTACACGCAAACCATCAACTAACAAACAAACATCATTCGGAGATAAACCAATACCAGCGACAAATCCCTTACCAATCACAGGAGAGCTCTTACCATTCCCAAAAGTAACACTTCCACCATCTATAGCAGTAACGGAGGAGAAAAGTTTGGCATTACCTGACATATGTTTTGAAGCACCACTATCAAGTAACCACTCAGTATCCGAACTTGAGACATGAAGAGCAGTGATCGCCACATTCGAAACATTTCCTGCAAAATTACAACGAAAAGAGTAAGAGGCATATGGATAAGACGGATAATCATACGACGGCTGTGAAAACAGCTTGCATGATTTTGGAACATGAGCAGCCACACCACACTGCGAGGCCCAATGTCCAAACTGTCCGCATAGTGAGCACGGCATTTTACGTTTCCTTCCCTGAGGCGGAACACGCCTGAACAGTTTCCACTTACGCCGGATGCCAACCGTGTCCACAGAGTGATGAATGTCGGACTTTTTGGTAGGAGGATAGGGCAATAGTGGAGGTAATTCAGAAGATGACAACCCATTGCACTTTTCGAACAACTGAAGGCGAATCAACTCCTTTTTGACCTTGTCTAGTTCTGAGGACACAATCTTATACCGCGCTTCCCATTCGACCTTGTCATGCTCAAGAGCAGCAAGATTACCCAGTAAAGCCACCTTATCAACCTGCCATGATACAGGTTCCCTATCCAGGATTGACATAGATGAGGAACTAGAAGACAGTAAGTCAAGTCTGTCCTGAAGAATACAATTTTGTGCCTCCAACATTAGGCATTCCTTTCTGGATAACCGATATAGAGTAGCCCAATCATTATTGTCCACCAGAATCAAATCCCTGTCACAATTACTAGAGCATTCTTTACTGTCAGTTGAGTGCTCATCAGACATTCGAGCAACAACCGAGACATGTGTCTTACCAGAGTAATCCATAGCACTATTGATCGTTAGCGTGAGCCTTTACGCTCCTTAACCAGCCCCCAGCGACTGATACCAATTGAGAAACTACAAATAGTGCTAGTATAACAAATGTGAATTCAAACAAGCAAACAAACAATACGCGGAAAGTAAATAACACACAGAAATTTTTAACGTGGTAAAACCCAAACAGGGAAACGTCCACGGTTGTCCTCGCGACAACAAAATAATCCACTAGATGAAAAGAGATGTACAAACCTATCAACTACCTGCACTCACTGCGAGTTGATACTCCTGGTTATCTCTAACACCTTGACTTCACCAGAGCACCTTGATGTACGCACAAGACACTCGACTTCTTGATGAACACACAAGAAGACTCGAAGCCGAATTCATAATAACTCTTAAAGATCACAAAGATATGAATTGAGAAAAGGGGGAAGAAAGGGAATTGAGTTCAATAGCCACAAACAATTTCAATATCACAAACCTAACCAAAACACATGAACAAGGAGAAGGATGGACGGCCAAAGAACTATCTTGTTCCATGGAAGAGAAACCCTATTTATACTTAGGGTTGAAAACCTAGAAAAATGGGCCGAAACTGTGCAAACCGACTTTAGACGTTCGTACGTCGATATGACGTTCGAACGTCGCTACACAAAAATAAGCCTGCTGCCTAACATGACGTACGAACGCTCTAACTCGGTACGTACGTCTCCATACGAAAACACGTCTGCTGCCTACTTGGACGTACGAACGTCCTAACTGAGTACGTACGTCCTGACCAAAAGATGTTTGTTGCTTCAGTGAACGTACGTACGTCCTAACTCGGTACGTACGTCCAGAACCCAATAACTTTTCCTGGACAGACCTAAGAGACACAAGGACACGAGACGACCATGCGTACATCTTGATTTTCCTAACAATGAATTCAAGGCGAGATAACCAAAGACACTTTGTCACAAAATTGATGTCAAACCACTTCGTGCCGGTTTCAATTGTATATATAAAAAATACAAATTTTGCGCCCTTTTCTAAATTTTACAACTTAACCACACATAGGGAAGTATGCGCAACACTATCCTCCATAGTTTGGACAAAAATTCTTCTAAACATACGTTTCTTGATCAGCAAGGATCAAGAAAATGTAACCTTAAAGCGTAGGGATAAGTATTTTGGGGTATTATATTAGAGAAAAGAAGATAATTTGGGGTTATAATACGTTGTTTGGGAAAAAAAAGTTGTATAGAACCTTAAAACCTAAAATAACTTTAACTAAAAAACCCTAATTAAACCCTGAACTTTTAACCGTAAGGCCCTGCTTGGTTACCCCGCAAAAATTTGCATGAAATTTAGCCTAATTTAATACGCTTGAAACTCTTTATAATTAGTTTTATGAACAAAATTTATGCAAAAGTTTGGTGCTATTTCAAAAGTGTAAAAATCTTACACCTTTCTCTAATAAACTTAGTAGGGGACCATTTATGATTATCTCATGTTTATGCAAGATTTAAGTGGGGGCCAATAGGGTTTAAGCTAAAATAGGTGGGGGTCCATTCAAATCAAAGAGTAAACTTGGGAGGGACCACTGTACCTATAGATGTGTAAAGATTTGTCTTTTTTGCAGCCCAAACAAGCAGGGCCTAAACCTTAAACTTTAAACACCAAAACCCTAAACCCTAAACTTTAACCACTAAACCCAAACTCTTAATTATAAACCTAAGTTTTAAAATCTAAAACCCTAAACATTAAACTTTAAACACTAATTGTAACACTACACTTTAAACCCTAAAACCCTAAATTTAAACTCTAAAAACCCAAACTTTAAATCCTAAACCCTAAACACTAAAATACTAAAAAAAGATATATACAAACCCTAAACCCTAAACTTTAAATCCTAACCATAAATTATAGCCCTAAAACCCTAAACCTTAACTATAAAACCTAATTATACCCTAAACCCTTAAACCTTACACCATAACCCTAAACTTAAAACTTTAAATATTAAACCCTAAACCCTAAACTTTAAACCCTAACCCAAAATTATACCTCTAAACCTTAAACCCTAAAATCTAAAACTCTAAACCTTAAGCCTAAAACCCTAAACATTAAATGTTAAACCCTAACCCTAACCTTGAAACCCTAAAACCATAAATATATTTTAAGTACCCCAGCCAAAATCTTGGGTTTTTTAGAGCTTTGGGTTATTTTATAATCAAAAATACAAGTTTTGGGCCCTTTTATCAATTTTACAAGTTAAGCCCACCTAAGGAAGTATACCCAACCCTAGCCTCCGTACTTTGGACAAACATTCTTCTAAAAATACATTTTTCATCAGCAAGGATGAAGAACATTTAATCCTCAAGCCTAAAGATAAGTACTTTGGGGTGTTGTATTAGAGAAAGGAAAATAGTTTGGGGTCATAATACGTGGTTTGGGAAAAAAAGGTTGAAAAGAAACCCTAAAATAACCCTAACTATAAAACACTAATTAAACCCTAAAATATAGACCTAAACCCAAAACTTTAAACACTAAAACCCTAATCCTTAAACTTTAAACACTAAACCCTAACCTTTAATTATAACCCTAAACCCTAAAATCTAAAACCCCAAACTGTAACCTTAAAACCCTAACCCTTAAACATTAAACCCTAACCCAAAACTTTAAACCCTAATTTTAAACCTAAAACCCTAAAACCCTTAATTTAAACTCTAAAACCCCATACTTGAAATCCTAAACCCTAAAATACTAAAACCCTAAACCCTAACTATAAAATATAATTGAACCTTAAACCTAAACCCTAAAATCCTAAACCATAACCCTAAACCCTAAACTTTTAACCCTAAAACCTTAAACCCTAAACCCAAAAATCTAAAACCTTAAATCGTTACTTTAAAAGCCTAAACTGTAAACTTAAAACGATAACCGTAACCCTAAAATTTAAACCCTAAAACTCAAAACTTTAAACCCTAATTCTAAACCCAAAACTCTAAAACCCTAAATTTTAACACTAAAATCCTTAACTTTAAATCCTAAACCTTAAAATAAATTATATAGAAACCCCAAACCCTAAATTTTAAACCTTAAACCTAATTCTAAATTCTAAACTCCAAACACTAAACAAAAACCCTAAATTATAATCCTAAAACCCTAAACCGTAACCCTAGAACTCTAAACTTTAAACCCTAAAACCATAAAATATAAACTTTAAACATTAATCGTAACCCTACACTTTAAACCCTAAACCCTAAATTCTAAAACCCTAAACCTTAAGCCTAAAACCAAAATCTTGGGTTTTGTGGAGCTTTGGGCTCTTTTATATATCAAAAATGCATGTTTTGCTCCCTTTTCTCAATTTTAAAACTTAAGCCCACCTAGGGAAGTATGCCCAACCCTAGCTTCCATAGTTTGGACAAATATTCTTCAAATAATACGTTTCTTGATCAGCAAAGATCAAGAAAATGTATCCTTAAAGCCTAATGATAAGTACTTTAGGGTATTGTATTAGAGATAAGGAAATAGTTTGGGTTTATAATATTATAACCCTAAACCCTAAAATCTAAAACCCTAAATTGTAACCTTAAATACCTAAACCTTAAACCTTAGCCGTAACTCCAAACTTTAAACCCTAATTTTAAATCTAAAACCCTAAATTTAAACCCCAAAAATCTTAAACTTTATATCCTAAACCCTAAAATGATAAAATAAATTATATAGAAACCCTAAACCCTAACCCTAGCCCTTAATTATAACCCTAAACCCTAAAATCTAAAACCCCAAACTGTAACCTTAAAACCCTAACCCTTAGACATTAAACCCTAACCCAAAACTTTAAACCCTAATTTTAAACCCAAAACCCTAAAACCCTAAATTTAAACTCTAAAACCCCATACTTTAAATCATAAACCCTAAAATACTAAAACCCTAAACCCTAACTGTAACACCCATGAGTTGGTGTTAGTCCCACAATGCCAAGGAAGTGGTTGTATTGGTAGTATATAGAGCTTAACCATACTCTAACTAATGTTCAAGGCCTTTTGGGGTAAGCCACATGGGTAGGCCCTGATCCAAAACCCTCTACTTCTGGATATCCGCAGTGACTAAAGGGGGACAATATTGACATTAGCGAGCGGTATGGTGCTCGACGCAACGGGATGAGCGAGGACGAAATCCCGAGGCGTTACAGTTGGTATCAGAGCCGATGACGGGTCGCCTGTTGCAGGTGGGAAAGTACGCTGGAAAGGCCCAAGGAGCGCCAGGTACTTGTCTCACTTCGCAAGGAACGCCGGAGATTTTGGGACTGTACTGAGCGTATTGCAGAGCCGAGGACGGCTCTATTTCTAAGGTGGTGAGATTGTAACACCCATGAGTTGGTGTTAGTCCCACATTGCCAAGGAAGTGGTTGTATTGGTAGTATATAGAGCTTAACCATACTCTAACTAATGTCAAGGCCTTTTGGGGTAAGCCACATGGGTGGGCCCTGATACAAAACCCTCTACTGCTGGATATCCGCAATGACTAAAGGGGGACAATATTGACATTAGCGAGCGGTATGGTGCTCGACGCACTGGGATGAGCGAGGACGAAATCCCGGGGCGTTACACTAACTATAAAACGTAATTAAATCTTAAACCTAAACCCTAAAATCCTAAACCATAACCCTAAACTTTTAACCCTAAAACCTTAAACCCTAAACTTTAAATACTAAATCCAAAGCCTAAATTATAACCCTAAACCCAAAAATCTAAAACCCTAAATCGTTACTTTAAAAGCCTAAACTTTAAACTTAAAACGATAACCGTAACCCTAAAATTTAAACCCTAAAACCCAAAACTTTAAACCCTAATTCTAAACCCAAAACTCTAAAACCCAAAATTTTAACCCTAAAATCCTAAACTTTAAATCCTAAACCTTAAAATAAATTATATAGAAACCCTAAACCCTAAATTTTAAACCTTAACCCTAATTCTAAATTTTAAACTTTAAACACTAAACAAAATCCCTAAATTATAATCCTAAAACCCTAAATCGTAACCCTAGAACTCTAAACTTTAAACCCTAAAACCATAAAATATAAACTTTAATTATTAATTGTAACCCTACACTTCAAACCCTAAACCCTAAATTCAAACTCTTAAACCCAAAACTTTAAATCCTAAACCTTAAACCCTAAAATACTAAAAACATTTATATAAATACCCCAAACCCCAAATTATACCCCTAAAACCCTAAACCCTAAATTCTAAAACCCTAAACCTTAAGCCTAAAACCGAAATCTTGGGTTTTTTGGAGCTTTGGGCTCTTTTATATTTCAAAAATGCATGTTTTGCTCCTTTTTCTCAATTTTAAAACTTAAGCCCACCTAGGGAAGTATGCCCAACCCTAGCTTCCATAGTTTGGACAAAAATTCTTCAAATAATACGTTTCTTGATCAGCAAAGATCAAGAAAATGTATCCTTAAAGCTTAAATATAAGTACTTAGGGGTAATTTATTAGAGAAAAAGAAATAGTTTGGGTTTATAATATTATAACCCTAAACCCTAAAATCTAAAACCCTAAATTGTAACCTTAAAAACCTAAACCTTAAACCTTAGTCGTAACTCCAAACTTTAAACCCTAGTTTTAAATCTAAAACCCTAAACCCCTAAATGTAAACAATAAAAATCTTAAACTTTATATCCTAAACCCTAAAATGCTAAAATAGATTATATAGAAACCCTAAACCCTAAACTTTAAACTCTAACCTTAACCCTTAATTATAACCCTAAACCCTAAAATCTAAAACCACAAACTGTAACCTTAAAACCCTAACCCCTAAACATTAAACCTTAACCCAAAACTTTAAACCCTAATTTTAAAGCCAAAACCCTAAAACCCTAAATTTAAACTCTAAAACCCAATACTTTAAATCCTAAACTCTAAAATACTAAAACCCTAAACCCTAACTATAAAACGTAATTAAACCTTAAACCTAAACCCTAAAATCCTAAACCATAACCTAAACTTTTAACCCTAAAACCTTAAACCCTAAACTTTAAGTACTAAATCCAAAGCCTAAATTATAACCCTAAACCCAAAAATCTAAAACCCTAAATCGTTACTTTAAAAGCCTAAACTTTAAACTTAAAACGATAACCGTAACCATAAAATTTAAACCCTAAAACCCAAAACTTTAAACCCTAATTCTAAACCCAAAACTCTAAAACCCTAAATTTTAACACTAAAATCCTTAACTTTAAATCCTAAACCTTAAAATAAATTATATAGAAACCCTAAACCCTAAATTTTAAACCATAACCCTAATTCTAAATTCTAAACTTTAAAAACTAAACAAAAACCCTAAATTATAACACTAAAACCCTAAACCCAAAACTTTAAACCCTAAACCCTGAAACCCTAAAATTATATAGAAACCCTAAAACCCTATACTTTAAACACTAAACAAAACCCTAAATTTTAAACCATAACCCTAATTCTAAATTCTAAACTTTAAACACTAAACAAAAACCCTAAATTATAACACTAAAACCCTAACCCAAAACTTTAAACCCTAAACCCTAAAACCCTAAAATTTTATAGAAACCCTAAAACCCTATACTTTAAACACTAGATACAAACCCTAAATTATAACCCTAAAACCCAAAACCATAACACTAAAACTCCAAAATCTAAACTTTAAACCCCAAAACCCTAGACATTAAACTTTAAACACTAATCGAAACGCTACACTATAAACCTTAAAACCTAAATTTAAACTGTAAAACACTTTAAACCCTAATTTTTTAATCCTAAACCCTGAAATACTAAAAAAAGTTATATAAATACCCTAAACCCTAAACTTTAAACCTTAACCCTAAATTATACTCCTAAAACCCTAAACCCTAAAATTTAAAACCCAAAAACATTAACCTTTACACCCTAATCGTAACCCTAAACATTAAACCTTAAAACCATAAACATATTTTAAGTACCCTATCAAAAATCTTGGTTTTTTTGGAGCTAATTTGGGCTATTGTATATATAAAAAATACAAATTTTGCGCCCTTTTCTAAATTTTACAACTTACCCACACATAGGGAAGTATGCGCAACACTATCCTCCATAGTTTGGACAAAAATTCTTCTAAACATACGTTTCTTGATCAGCAAGGATCAAGAAAATGTAACCTTAAAGCGTAGGGATAAGTATTTTGGGGTATTATATTAGAGAAAAGAAGATAATTTGGGGTTATAATACGTTGTTTGGGAAAAAAAAGTTGTATAGAACCTTAAAACCTAAAATAACTTTAACTAAAAAACCCTAATTAAACCCTGAACTTTTAACCGTAAACCCTAAACTTTAAACACCAAAATCCTAAACCCTAAACTTTAACCACTAAACCCAAACTCTTAATTATAAACCTAAATTTTAAAATCTAAAACCCTAAACATTAAACTTTAAACACTAATTGTAACGCTACACTTTAAACCCTAAAACCCTAAATTTAAACTCTAAAAACACAAACTTTAAATCCTAAACCCTAAACACTAAAATACTAAAAAAAGATATATACAAACCCTAAACCCTAAACTTTAAATCCTAACCATAAATTATAGCCCTAAAACCCTAAACCTTAACTATAAAACCTAATTATACCCTAAACCCTTAAATCTTACACCATAACCCTAAACCCTAAACTTAAAACTTTAAATATTAAACCCTAAATCCTAAACTTTAAACCCTAACCCAAAATTATACCTCTAAACCTTAAACCCTAAAATCTAAAACTCTAAACCTTAAGCCTAAAACCCTAAACATTAAATGTTAAACCCTAACCCTAACCTTGAAACCCTAAAACCATAAATATATTTTAAGTACCCCAGCCAAAATCTTGGGTTTTTTAGAGCTTCGGGTTATTTTATAATCAAAAATACATGTTTTGGGCCCTTTTCTCAATTTTACAAGTTAAGCCCACCTAGGGAAGTATACCCAACCCTAGCCTCCATACTTTGGACAAACATTCTTCTAAAAATACATTTTTCATCAGCAAGGATCAAGAACATTTAATCCTCAAGCTTAAAGATAAGTACTTTGGGGTGTTGTATTAGAGAAAGGAAAATAGTTTGGGGTCATAATACGTGGTTTGGGAAAAAAAGGTTGAAAAGAAACCCTAAAATAACAGTAACTATAAAACACTAATTAAACCCTAAACTTAAACCCTAAACTATAGACCTAAACCCAAAACTTTAAACACTAAAACCCTAATCCTTAAACTTTAAACACTAAACCCTAACCTTTAATTATAACCCTAAACCCTAAAATCTAAAACCCCAAACTGTAACCTTAAAACCCTAACCCTTAAACATTAAACCCTAATTTTAAACCCAAAACCCTAAAACCCTAAAACCCTTAATTTAAACTCTAAAACCCCATACTTGAAATCCTAAACCCTAAAATACTAAAACACTAAACCCTAACTATAAAATATAATTGAACCTTAAACCTAAACCCTAAAATCCTAAACCATAACCCTAAACCCTAAACTTTTAACCCTAAAACCTTAAACCCTAAACCCAAAAATCTAAAACCTTAAATCGTTACTTTAAAAGCCTAAACTGTAAACTTAAAACGATAACCGTAACCCTAAAATTTAAACCCTAAAACTCAAAACTTTAAACCCTAATTCTAAACCCAAAACTCTAAAACCCTAAATTTTAACACTAAAATCCTTAACTTTAAATCCTAAACCTTAAAATAAATTATATAGAAACCCCAAACCCTAAATTTTAAACCTTAAACCTAATTCTAAATTCTAAACTCCAAACACTAAACAAAAACCCTAAATTATAATCCTAAAACCCTAAACCGTAACCCTAGAACTCTAAACTTTAAACCCTAAAACCATAAAATATAAACTTTAAACATTAATCGTAACCCTACACTTTAAACCCTAAACCCTAAATTCTAAAACCATAAACCTTAAGCCTAAAACCAAAATCTTGGGTTTTGTGGAGCTTTGGGCTCTTTTATATATCAAAAATGCATGTTTTGCTCCCTTTTCTCAATTTTAAAACTTAAGCCCACCTAGGGAAGTATGCCCAACCCTAGCTTCCATAGTTTGGACAAATATTCTTCAAATAATACGTTTCTTGATCAGCAAAGATCAAGAAAATGTATCCTTAAAGCCTAATGATAAGTACTTTAGGGTATTGTATTAGAGATAAGGAAATAGTTTGGGTTTATAATATTATAACCCTAAACCCTAAAATCTAAAACCCTAAATTGTAACCTTAAAAACCTAAACCTTAAACCTTAGCCGTAACTCCAAACTTTAAACCCTAATTTTAAATCGAAAACCCTAAAACCCTAAAAATCTTAAACTTTATATCCTAAACCCTAAAATGATAAAATAAATTATATAGAAACCCTAAACCCTAACCCTAACCCCTAATTATAACCCTAAACCCTAAAATCTAAAACCCCAAACTGTAACCTTAAAACCCTAACCCTTAGACATTAAACCCTAACCCAAGACTTTAAACCCTAATTTTAAACCCAAAACCCTAAAACCCTAAATTTAAACTCTAATACCCCATACTTTAAATCTTAAACCCTAAAATACTAAAACCCTAAACCCTAACTATAACACCCATGACTTGGTGTTAGTCCCACATTGCCAAGGAAGTGGTTGTATTGGTAGTATATAGAGCTTAACCATACTCTAACTAATGTCAAGGCCTTTTGGGGTAAGCCACATGGGTGGGCCCTGATCCAAAACCCTCTACTGCTGGATATCCGCAGTGACTAAAGGGGGACAATATTGACATTAGCGAGCGGTATGGTGCTCGACGAACCGGGATGAGCGAGGACGAAATCCCGGGGCGTTACAGTTGGTATCAGAGCCGACGACGGGTCCCCTGTTGCAGGTGGGAAAGTACGCTGGAAAGGCCCAGGGAGCGCCAGGTACTTGTCTCACTTGGCAAGGAACGTCGGAGATTTTCGAACTGTACTGAGCGTACTGCAGAGCCGAGGACGGCTCTATTTCTAAGATGGTGAGATTCTAACACCCATGAGTTGGTGTTAGTCCTACATTGCGAAGGAAGTGGTTGTGTTGGTAGTATATAGAGCTTAACCATACTCTAACTAATGTCAAGGCCTTTTGAGGTAAGCCACATGGGTGGGCCCTGATCCAAAACCCTCTACTGCTGGATATTTGCAATGACTAAAGGGGGACAATATTGACATTAGCGAGCGGTATGGTGCTCGACGCACTGGGATGAGCGAGGACGAAATCCCGGGGCGTTACACTAACTATAAAACGTAATTAAACCTTAAACCTAAACCCTAAAATCCTAAACCATAACCCTAAACTTTTAACCCTAAAACCTTAAACCCTAAACTTTAAATACTAAATCCAAAGCCTAAATTATAACCCTAAACCCAAAAATCTAAAACCCTAAATCGTTACTTTAAAAGCCTAAACTTTAAACTTAAAACGATAACCGTAACCCTAAAATTTAAACCCTAAAACCCAAAACTTTAAACCCTAATTCTAAACCCAAAACTCTAAAACCCAAAATTTTAACCCTAAAATCCTAAACTTTAAATCCTAAACCTTAAAATAAATTATATAGAAACCCTAAACCCTAAATTTTAAACCTTAACCCTAATTCTAAATTTTAAACTTTAAACACTAAACAAAATCCCTAAATTATAATCCTAAAACCCTAAACCGTAACCCTAGAACTCTAAACTTTAAACCCTAAAACCATAAAATATAAACTTTAAACATTAATTGTAACCCTACACTTCAAACCCTAAACCCTAAATTCAAACTCTCAAACCCAAAACTTTAAATCCTAAACCTTAAACCCTAAAATACTAAAAACATTTATATAAATACCCAAACCCCAAATTATACCCCTAAAACCCTAAACCCTAAATTCTAAAACCCTAAACCTTAAGCCTAAAACCGAAATCTTGGGTTTTTTGGAGCTTTGGGCTCTTTTATATTTCAAAAATGCATGTTTTGCTCCTTTTTCTCAATTTTAAAACTTAAGCCCACCTAGGGAAGTATGCCCAACCCTAGCTTCCATAGTTTGGACAAAAATTCTTCAAATAATACGTTTCTTGATCAGCAAAGATCAAGAAAATGTATCCTTAAAGCTTAAATATAAGTACTTAGGGGTAATTTATTAGAGAAAAAGAAATAGTTTGGGTTTATAATATTATAACCCTAAACCCTAAAATCTAAAACCCTAAATTGTAACCTTAAAAACCTAAACCTTAAACCTTAGTCGTAACTCCAAACTTTAAACCCTAGTTTTAAATCTAAAACCCTAAAACCCTAAATTTAAACCGTAAAAATCTTAAACTTTATATCCTAAACCCTAAAATGCTAAAATAGATTATATAGAAACCCTAAACCTTAAACTTTAAACTCTAACCTTAACCCTTAATTATAACCCTAAACCCTAAAATCTAAAACCACAAACTGTAACCTTAAAACCCTAACCCTTAAACATTAAACCCTAACCCAAAACTTTAAACCCTAATTTTAAACCCAAAACCCTAAAACCCTAAATTTAAACTCTAAAACCCCATACTTTAAATCCTAAACTCTAAAATACTAAAACCCTAAACCCTAACTATAAAACGTAATTAAACCTTAAACCTAAACCCTAAAATCCTAAACCATAACCTAAACTTTTAACCCTAAAACCTTAAACCCTAATCTTTAAGTACTAAATCCAAAGCCTAAATTATAACCCTAAACCCAAAAATCTAAAACCCTAAATCGTTACTTTAAAAGCCTAAACTTTAAACTTAAAACGATAACCGTAACCCTAAAATTTAAACCCTAAAACCCAAAACTTTAAAACCTAATTCTAAACCCAAAACTCTAAAACCCTAAATTTTAACACTAAAATCCTTAACTTTAAATCCTAAACCTTAAAATAAATTATATAGAAACCCTAAACCCTAAATTTTAAACCATAACCCTAATTCTAAATTCTAAACTTTAAAAACTAAACAAAAACCCTAAATTATAACACTAAAACCCTAAACCCAAAACTTTAAACCCTAAACCCTAAAACCCTAAAATTATATAGAAACCCTAAAACCCTATACTTTAAGCACTAAAGAAAACCCTAAATTTTAAACCATAACCCTAATTCTAAATTCTAAACTTTAAACACTAAACAAAAACCCTAAATTATAACACTAAAACCCTAACCCAAAACTTTAAACCCTAAACCCTAAAACCCTAAAATTATATAGAAACCCTAAAACCCTATACTTTAAACACTAGATACAAACCCTAAATTATAACCCTAAAACCCAAAACCATAACACTAAAACTCTAAAATCTAAACTTTAAACCCCAAAACCCTAGACATTAAACTTTAAACACTAATCGAAACACTACACTATAAACCTTAAAACCTAAATTTAAACTGTAAAACACTTTAAACCCTAATCTTTTAATCCTAAACCCTGAAATACTAAAAAAAGTTATATAAATACCCTAAACCCTAAACCCTAAAATTTAAAACCCAAAAACATTAACCTTTACACCCTAATCGTATCCCTAAACATTAAACCCTAAAACCATAAACATATTTTAAGTACCCTATCAAAAATCTTGGTTTTTTCGGAGCTAATTTGGGCTATTGTATATATAAAAAATACAAATTTTGCGCCCTTTTCTAAATTTTACAACTTAACCACACATAGGGAAGTATGCGCAACACTATCCTCCATAGTTTGGACAAAAATTCTTCTAAACATACGTTTCTTGATCAGCAAGGATCAAGAAAATGTAACCTTAAAGCGTAGGGATAAGTATTTTGGGGTATTATATTAGAGAAAAGAAGATAATTTGGGGTTATAATACGTTGTTTGGGAAAAAAAAGTTGTATAGAACCTTAAAAATAACTTTAACTAAAAAACCCTAATTAAACCCTGAACTTTTAACCGTAAACCTTAAACTTTAAACACCAAAACCCTAAACCCTAAACTTTAACCACTAAACCCAAACTCTTAATTATAAACCTAAATTTTAAAATCTAAAACACTAAACATTAAACTTTAAACACTAATTGTAACGCTACACTTTAAACCCTAAAACCCTAAATTTAAACTCTAAAAACCCAAACTTTAAATCCTAAACCCTAAACACTGAAATACTAAAAAAAGATATATACAAACCCTAAACCCTAAACTTTAAATCCTAACCATAAATTATAGCCCTAAAACCTTAAACCTTAACTATAAAACCTAATTATACCCTAAACCCTTAAACCTTACACCATAACCCTAAACCCTAAACTTAAAACTCTAAATATTAAACCCTAAACCCTAAACTTTAAACCCTAACCCAAAATTATACCTCTAAACCTTAAACCCTAAAATCTAAAACTCTAAACCTTAAGCCTAAAACCTTAAACATTAAATGTTAAACCCTAACCCTAACCTTGAAACCCTAAAACCATAAATATATTTTAAGTACCCCAGCCAAAATCTTGGGTTTTTTAGAGCTTTGGGTTATTTTATAATAAAAAATACATGTTTTGGGCCCTTTTCTCAATTTTACAAGTTAAGCCCACCTAGGGAAGTATACCCAACCCTAGCCTCCGTACTTTGGACAAACATTCTTCTAAAAATACATTTTTCATCAACAAGGATCAAGAACATTTAATCCTCAAGCCTAAAGATAAGTACTTTGGGGTGTTGTATCAGAGAAAGGAAAATAGTTTGGGGTCATAATACGTGGTTTGGGAAAAAAAGGTTGAAAAGAAACCCTAAAATAACCCTAAGGTGCTGTTTGTTTTCCATTAAGCAGGTCTGAATGACTGAACTTAACGGGTGGACCACCGTATTCAGTCTTCAGACTGTTTGTTTTTCCTTATATGGTTCAGTGCTTAATGGCCATTCAGTGATAAAATAGATTAAGTCGTTCAGTCCAATTTTTTTGCAGAATGAAACACTGAATTGCTTAACGGAAGAAAAAGTCCCACTTGACCTCTAAATTTCTCCGTCTCCTCACTCGTCTTTCTCTTTTCTTCTTCTCTTCTGGGCGACTAGTCTCTCTTTCTCTCGTTTCTCGCTTGTTTCTTCTCCGAATCGAGGTTGGTTCTAAATTCCATTAATGTTAATCAATAAGTTGATTTCTTCTCTTTGTTATTTGCTCTTTCCATGATTGAGTATACAATTTCCACTGAATTTCAAATTATATAATATGAATTATAGATTAGTATAGGTTCCAAATTTATTTGATAATTTGATTCGTGGGGATGTTGATTTCTGCCAATTGCACACATATTGTTTGATTAATTGCCTAAGTGATGGGTTTTTTTTAAGTGGGGTTTCAATTGTTTACTTTGGTTATATTGGAGTAAATTTATAGTTAGTTGTAATGTACTTGATAAAATATTAGCCGATTGGTAGCTGTTTATTGCTTAATCTGGTGTCTTTGAATCCTATTTAATATTCACAGAACCACGTTACTAGGATTTATTTAGCTACTAGTTCTAGTTTTAATTATTGCATTATGGAGAACTCATTCAGTTCAGATAAGTACTACAATGGTTCTACATATGGAGGATATGGTAATTTAGGTGCATCTGGAATCAACGAGTATAACAAAGTTCAACATCGTCCGAATGGTTACTCTAGTGTGGTTGATGGAATAACAATCACAAGCGAGTGACTCCAAAATGGGAATATACATACAATTCCGCCTAGCAGGTTTAAATTGGTGATGAGTGACATACTCTTATCAAAATATGTTTATCTTAAAATGTCATCTATTTTTAACATTTATATTTATGAATTTCACAGCTATATTAGTGACAATAGTTTTGGTAGTATTTTCTTGGGTTGTGCTTATTGAATGAACATTGCTGTAGAATAATGTTTTCGTTGATGAAATTCTTGAGCTTGGAATACGAGTAACTGTAGCCATGGGAAACAACGCTGATCCAGAAATAGGTGATTATCTATGCCGCCTCATGTAGGGCGGATATGATCAAAGTACTGGAACTTCAGAGCGTGGTCTCGTTATTAAGCCGCCGGAACTTACTATACCTACATTCAGGTAAATCATGTTATGAACGTTTCTCCTGATCTGATTTTTTTATCAAGTATATGTGTGTCACTGAGCTAGTGGTAGCGTACACTCTGCCTGTCTACTCATCAGTCCTGACTGCTTCAGTAGTGTTGGTTACCCTATGTCTTAACCTTTCAGTTGAGCTTACGACTGAGGCATTTTTGCTTCCTCTCAACAGTTTTTTATATAAAACACAGTTGAGTGTTGCATTAATGCATGTTTATTTGTAATGTTTGTATCCATCTTTCTCTGTCAATGGTTGAAAATATACTGTAGTCTGAATTTAGATTATTTGTCAACAGTGTATTCAAGGATTGCCAGAGGGTGCACTTCGGCGGATTATTTTGACTGCATCTGGAGGGGCTTTTAGGTGCGAAATCTAGAATTCAAGTTCCCACTAGAAGTGTTTATAGGATTATCTAGTCTTTAAGTTCAATAATTACCACATTTCTGCATTTTCTAAGGTCAAATGGGCAGTATACATGTAGATTGTAGATCTTACTATCTGTGTGTGGTGCTCCTTACAGAGATTGGCCTGTTGAAAAATTGAAATAAGTGAAAGTTGCAGATGCTTTAAAACATCCTACTGGAATATGGGCAAGAAAATTACAGTGGACTCTGCGACTCTGTTCAATAAGGCATGATACCTTCTATATTTGTCTATTATATTTCAATCATTGGATGCATGATTTATTTGATCAACATCAGTACATTTTTATTGATCAGTTGCATAAATATCTGTTCTAAGTCCTTCCTTTTGCTGTACAGGGTCTAGAAGGGATCGAGGCCCATTATTTATTCGGAGCTGAATATGATGATATTGAAATTGTGATTCATCCACAATCTATCATACATTCCATGATTGAAACTCAGGTTTGACTCTTTGTTCTGTTGCCTTGGCTAATTCTCAGCTAATTGTTTCTTTGTTTAATCATGTTTTGTATCTTTGGAATTCGGAATGGAAAGGAATTGATGTGACTTTTTGGTCCTTCAGAAATTAATTTGGATTTCCCTGTCAATCATTTGTTTTCAGGATTCTTCAGTTCTAGCTCAGTTGGGTTGGCCTGATATGCGTTTACAAGCTTTGGTCGTTATATGTTTAGTGATTATCACTTTATCTGTATGCTTTTACAAACTTTGGTCGTTGTATGATATATGATACTGCGAGCAATTTGAAAATCTGGCGCACTGCATTTCAGCATATGTGATGCTACTAAATTCGGGACATTAGTACTTTCAGTTTGTTGGTTCATCTTTGTACAGACCTGGTTCAGATGGATGAACAAACCCCCACTTATCTTCATGCTTTTTGTTGCATAAAACTCCATTTCCAACAACAATGGTAGTGATTTTGTACTAGGAAAGTGAGACAATACATGAGAAAATGCTTCAAGTACTGTGGGTGTTGGATCATTGAGGTTTATCAAAAGAACTGTTTCTTGACCTATATCTGCAACAAAACAAACATAAAAGAGTGTAAAAACCACCATTAAAGTAGAAATGGAAAACACAAAAGAAAAATAACAACACCATCTTCAACTTTTTTTTTCTCTTTCAAACATAAATGGAAGAAGAGTGCTACTGTACTTGTGAAAGGTAGAGGTTTAAGTGAAAACTGAAAAGTGCTTTATGAGTTGAAATGGCAGAAGAAAAAAAAAACAAAAAAACAAAAGAAAGAGAAAGAGAGAGATGAATGGAAATTCATTAATAAATAAGGGCAAAACAGTCATTCAGCAGTCATTTAGCACTTAAAGTTAGATACGTTTATGTTCATTCAGAACTTCATTAAGACATGTAGTCAGCGTGGTATTAAGTTATGATTAAGTGTATTTAGTGCTTAAGTGGTATTCAGTGATTCAGAGGTTGATTTAGAAAAAAACAAACAGCACCTAACTATAAAACACTAATTAAACCCTAAACTTAAACCCTAAACTATAGACCTAAACCCAAAACTTTAAACACTAAAACCCTAATCTTTAAACTTTAAACACTAAACCCTAACCTTTAATTATAACCCTAAACCCTAAAATCTAAAACTCCAAACTGTAACCTTAAAACCCTAACCCTTAAACATTAAACCCTAACCCAAAACTTTAAACCCTAATTTTAAACCCAAAACCCTAAAACCCTTAATTTAAACTCTAAAACCCCATACTTTAAATCCTAAACCCTAAAATACTAAAACCCTAAACCCTAACTATAAAATATAATTAAACCTTAAACCTAAACCCTAAAATCCTAAACCATAACCCTAAACCCTAAACTTTTAACCCTAAAACCTTAAACCCTAAACCCAAAAATCTAAAACCTTAAATCGTTACTTTAAAAGCCTAAACTGTAAACTTAAAACGATAACCGTAACCCTAAAATTTAAACCCTAAAACTCAAAACTTTAAACCCTAATTCTAAACCCAAAACTCTAAAACCCTAAATTTTAACACTAAAATCCTTAACTTTAAATCCTAAACCTTAAAATAAATTATATATAAAAACCCCAAACCCTAAATGTTAAACCTTAAACCTAATTCTAAATTCTAAACTCCAAACACTAAACAAAAACCCTAAATTATAATCCTAAAACCCTAAACCGTAACCCTAGAACTCTAAACTTTAAACCCTAAAACCATAAAATATAAACTTTAAACATTAATCGTAACCCTACACTTTAAACCCTAAACCCTAAATTCTAAAACCCTAAACCTTAAGCCTAAAACTGAAATCTTGGGTTTTTTGGAGCTTTGGGCTCTTTTATATTTCAAAAATGCATGTTTTGCTCATTTTTCTCAATTTTAAAACTTAAGCCCACCTAGGGAAGTATGCCCAACCCTAGCTTCCATAGTTTGGACAAAAATTCTTCAAATAATACGTTTCTTGATCAGCAAAGATCAAGAAAATGTATCCTTAAAGCTTAAATATAAGTACTTAGGGGTAATTTATTAGAGAAAAAGAAATAGTTTGGGTTTATAATATTATAACCCTAAACCCTAAAATCTAAAACCCTAAATTGTAACCTTAAAAACCTAAACCTTAAACCTTAGTCGTAACTCCAAACTTTAAACCCTAGTTTTAAATCTAAAACCCTAAAACCCTAAATTTAAACCCTAAAAATCTTAAACTTTATATCCTAAACCCTAAAATGCTAAAATAGATTATATAGAAACCCTAAACCCTAAACTTTAAACTCTAACCTTAACCCTTAATTATAACCCTAAACCCTAAAATCTAAAACCACAAACTGTAATCTTAAAACCCTAACCCTTAAACATTAAAACCTAACCCAAAACTTTAAACCCTAATTTTAAACCCAAAACCCTAAAACCCTAAATTTAAACTCTAAAACCCCATACTTTAAATCCTAAACTCTAAAATAACCCTAAACCCTAACTATAAAACGTAATTAAACCTTAAACCTAAACCCTAAAATCCTAAACCATAACCTAAACTTTTAACCCTAAAATCTTAAACCCTAATATTTAAGTACTAAATCCAAAGCCTAAATTATAACCCTAAACCCAAATATCTAAAACCCTAAATCGTTACTTTAAAAGCCTAAACTTTAAACTTAAAACGATAACCGTAACCCTAAAATTTAAACCCTAAAACCCAAAACTTTAAACCCTAATTCTAAACCCAAAACTCTAAAACCCTAAATTTTAACACTAAAATCCTTAACTTTAAATCCTAAACCTTAAAATAAATTATATAGAAACCCTAAACCCTAAATTTTAAACCATAACCCTAATTCTAAATTCAAAACTTTAAAAATTAAACAAAAACCCTAAATTATAACACTAAAACCCTAAACCCAAAACTTTAAACCCTAAACCCTAAAACCCTAAAATTATATAGAAACCCTAAAACCCTATACTTTAAACACTAGATACAAACCCTAAATTATAACCCTAAAACCCAAAACCATAACACTAAAACTCTAAAATCTAAACTTTAAACCCCAAAACCCTAGACATTAAACTTTAAACACTAATCGAAACGCTACACTATAAACCCTAAACCCTAAATTTAAACTGTAAAACACTTTAAACCCTAATCTTTTAATCCTAAACCCTGAAATACTAAAAAAAGTTATATAAATACCCTAAACCCTAAACTTTAAACCTTAACCCTAAATTATACTCCTAAAACCCTAAACCCTAAAATTTAAAACCCAAAAACATTAACCTTTACACCCTAATCGTAACCCTAAACATTAAACCCTAAAACCATAAACATATTTTAAGTACCCTATCAAAAATCTTGGTTTTTTCGGAGCTAATTTGGGCTATTGTATATATAAAAAATACAAAATTTGCGCCCTTTTCTAAATTTTACAACTTAACCACACATAGGGAAGTATGCGCAACACTATCCTCCATAGTTTGGACAAAAATTCTTCTAAACATACGTTTCTTGATCAGCAAGGATCAAGAAAATGTAACCTTAAAGCGTAGGGATAAGTATTTTGGGGTATTATATTAGAGAAAAGAAGATAATTTGGGGTTATAATACGTTGTTTGGGAAAAAAAAGTTGTATAGAACCTTAAAACCTAAAATAACTTTAACTAAAAAACCCTAATTAAACCCTGAACTTTTAACCGTAAACCTTAAACTTTAAACACCAAAACCCTAAACCCTAAACTTTAACCACTAAACCCAAACTCTTAATTATAAACCTAAATTTTAAAATCTAAAACACTAAACATTAAACTTTAAACACTAATTGTAACGCTACACTTTAAACCCTAAAACCCTAAATTTAAACTCTAAAAACCCAAACTTTAAATCCTAAACCCTAAACACTAAAATACTAAAAAAAGATATATACAAACCCTAAACCCTAAACTTTAAATCCTAACCATAAATTATAGCCCTAAAACCCTAAACCTTAACTATAAAACCTAATTATACCCTAAACCCTTAAACCTTACACCATAACCCTAAACCCTAAACTTAAAACTTTAAATATTAAACCCTAAACCCTAAACTTTAAACCCAAACCCAAAATTATACCTCTAAACCTTAAACCCTAAAATCTAAAACTCTAAACCTTAAGCCTAAAACCCTAAACATTAAATGTTATACCCAAACCCTAACCTTGAAACCCTAAAACCATAAATATATTTTAAGTACCCCAGCCAAAATCTTGGGTTTTTTAGAGCTTTGCGTTATTTTATAATCAAAAATACATGTTTTGGGCCCTTTTCTCAATTTTACAAGTTAAGCCCACCTAGGGAAGTATACCCAACCCTAGCCTCCGTACTTTGGACAAACATTCTTCTAAAAATACATTTTTCATCAGCAAGGATCAAGAACATTTAATCCTCAAGCCTAAAGATAAGTACTTTGGGGTGTTGTATTAGAGAAAGGAAAATAGTTTGGGGTCATAATACGTGGTTTGGGAAAAAAATGGTTGAAAAGAAACCCTAAAATAACCCTAACTATAAAACACTAATTAAACCCTAAACTATAGACCTAAACCCAAAACTTTAAACACTAAAACCCTAATCCTTAAACTTTAAACACTAAACCCTAACCTTTAATTATAACCCTAAACCCTAAAATCTAAAATCCAAACTGTAACCTTAAAACCCTAACCCTTAAACATTAAACCCTAACCCAAAACTTTAAACCCTAATTTTAAACCCAAAACCCTAAATCCCTTAATTTAAACTCTAAAACCCCATACTTTAAATCCTAAACCCTAAAATACTAAAACCCTAAACCCTAACTATAAAATATAATTAAACCTTAAACCTAAACCCTAAAATCCTAAACCATAACCCTAAACCCTAAACTTTTAACCCTAAAACCTTAAACCCTAAACCCAAAAATCTAAAACCTTAAATCGTTACTTTAAAAGCCTAAACTGTAAACTTAAAACGATAACCGTAACCCTAAAATTTAAACCCTAAAACTCAAAACTTTAAACCCTAATTCTAAACCCAAAACTCTAAAACCCTAAATTTTAACACTAAAATCCTTAACTTTAAATCCTAAACCTTAAAATAAATTATATCGAAACCCCAAACACTAAATTTTAAACCTTAACCCTAATTCTAAATTCTAAACTCCAAACACTAAACAAAAACCCTAAATTATAATCCTAAAACCCTAAACCGTAACCCTAGAACTCTAAACTTTAAACCCTAAAACCCTAAAATATAAACTTTAAACATTAATCGTAACCTTACACTTTAAACCCTAAACCCTAAATTCTAAAACCCTAAACCTTAAGCCTAAAACCAAAATCTTGGGTTTTGTGGAGCTTTGGGCTCTTTTATATATCAAAAATGCATGTTTTGCTCCCTTTTCTCAATTTTAAAACTTAAGCCCACCTAAGGAAGTATGCCCAACCCTAGCTTCCATAGTTTGGACAAATATTCTTCAAATAATACGTTTCTTGATCAGCAAAGATCAAGAAAATGTATCCTTAAAGCCTAATGATAAGTACTTTAGGGTATTGTATTAGAGATAAGGAAATAGTTTGGGTTTATAATATTATAACCCTAAACCCTAAAATCTAAAACCCTAAATTGTAACCTTAAAAACCTAAACCTTAAACCTTAGCCGTAACTCCAAACTTTAAACCCCAATTTTAAATCTAAAACCCTAAAACCCTAAATTTAAACCCTAAAAATCTTAAACTTTATATCCTAAACCCTAAAATGATAAAATAAATTATATAGAAACCCTAAACCCTAACCCTCCCTTAATTATAACCCTAAACCCTAAAATCTAAAACCCCAAACTGTAACCTTAAAACCCTAACCCTTAGACATTAAACCCTAACCCAAAACTTTAAACCCTAATTTTAAACCCAAAACCCTAAAACCCTAAAACCCCATACTTTAAATCCTAAACCCTAAAATACTAAAACCCTAAACCCTAAAATACTAAAACCCTAAACCCTAACTGTAACACCCATGAGTTGGTGTTAGTCCCACATTGCCAAGGAAGTGGTTGTATTGGTAGTATATAGAGCTTAACCATACTCTAACTAATGTCAAGGCCTTTTGGGGTAAGCCACATGGGTGGGCCCTGATCCAAAACCCTCTACTACTGGATATCCGCAGTGACTAAAGGGGGACAATATTGACATTAGCGAGCGGTATGGTGCTCGACGCACCGGGATGAGCGAGGACGAAATCCTGGGGCGTTACAGTTGGTATCAGAGCCGACGACGGGTCGCCTGTTGCAGGTGGGAAAGTACGCTGGAAAGGCCCAGGGAGCGCCAGGTACTTGTCTCACTTGGCAAGGAACGTCGGAGATTTTGGGACTGTACTGAGCGTACTCCAGAGCCGAGGACGGCTCTATTTCTAAGGTGGTGAGATTGTAACACCCATGAGTTGGTGTTAGTCCCACATTGCCAAGGAAGTGGTTGTATTGGTAGTATATAGAGCTTAACCATACTCTAACTAATGTCAAGGCCTTTTGGGGTAAGCCACATGGGTGGGCCCTGATACAAAACCCTCTACTGCTGGATATCCGCAATGACTAAAGGGGGACAATATTGACATTAGCGAGCGGTATGGTGCTCGACGCACTGGGATGAGCGAGGACGAATTCCCGGGGCGTTACACTAACTATAAAACGTAATTAAACCTTAAACCTAAACCCTAAAATCCTAAACCATAACCCTAAACTTTTAACCCTAAAACCTTAAACCCTAAACTTTAAATAGTAAATCCAAAGCCTAAATTATAACCCTAAACCCAAAAATCTAAAACCCTAAATCGTTACTTTAAAAGCCTAAACTTTAAACTTAAAACGATAACCGTAACCCTAAAATTTAAACCCTAAAACCCAAAACTTTAAACCCTAATTCTAAACCCAAAACTCTAAAACCCAAAATTTTAACCCTAAAATCCTAAACTTTAAATCCTAAACCTTAAAATAAATTATATAGAAACCCTAAACCCTAAATTTTAAACCTTAACCCTAATTCTAAATTTTAAACTTTAAACACTAAACAAAATCCCTAAATTATAATCCTAAAACCCTAAACCGTAACCCTAGAACTCTAAACTTTAAACCCTAAAACCATAAAATATAAACTTTAAACATTAATTGTAACCCTGCACATCAAACCCTAAACCCTAAATTCAAACTCTCAAACCCAAAACTTTAAATCCTAAACCTTAAACCCTAAAATACTAAAAACATTTATATAAATACCCCAAACCCCAAATTATACCCCTAAAACCCTAAACCCTAAATTCTAAAACCCTAAACCTTAAGCCTAAAACCGAAATCTTGGGTTTTTTGGAGCTTTGGGTTCTTTTATATTTCAAAAATGCATGTTTTGCTCTTTTTCTCAATTTTAAAATTTAAGCCCACCTAGGGAAGTATTCCCAACCCTAGCTTCCATAGTTTGGACAAAAATTCTTCAAATAATACGTTTCTTGATCAGCAAAGATCAAGAAAATGTATCCTTAAAGCTTAAATATAAGTACTTAGGGGTAATTTATTAGAGAAAAAGAAATAGTTTGGGTTTATAATATTATAACCCTAAACCCTAAAATCTAAAACCCAAAATTGTAACCTTAAAAACCTAAACCTTAAACCTTAGCCGTAACTCCAAACTTTAAACCCTAATTTTAAATCTAAAACCCTAAAACCCTAAATTTAAACCCTAAAAATCTTAAACTTTATATCCTAAACCCTAAAATGATAAAATAAATTATATAGAAACCCTTTTCTCAATTTAACAAGTTAAGCCCACCTAGGGAAGTATACCCAACCCTAGCCTCCATACTTTGGACAAACATTCTTCTAAAAATACATTTTTCATCAGCAAGGATCAAGAACATTTAATCCTCAAGCTTAAAGATAAGTACTTTGGGGTTTTGTATTAGAGAAAGGAAAATAGTTTGGGGTCGTAATACGTGGTTTGGGAAAAAAAGGTTGAAAAGAAACCCTAAAATAACAGTAACTATAAAACACTAATTAAACCCTAAACTTAAACCCTAAACTATAGACCTAAACCCAAAACTTTAAACACTAAAACCCTAATCCTTAAACTTTAAACACTAAACCCTAACCTTTAATTATAACCCTAAACCCTAAAATCTAAAACCCCAAACTGTAACCTTAAAACCCTAACCCTTAGACATTAAACCCTAACCCAAAACTTTAAACCCTAATTTTAAACCCAAAACCCTAAAATCCTAAATTTAAACTCTAAAACCCCATACTTTAAATCCTAAACTCTAAAATACTAAAACCCTAAACCCTAACTATAAAACGTAATTAAACCTTAAACTTAAACCCTAAAATCCTAAACCATAACCTAAACTTTTAACCCTAAAACCTTAAACCCTAAACTTTAAGTACTAAATCCAAAGCCTAAATTATAACCCTAAACCCAAAAATCTAAAACCCTAAATCGTTACTTTAAAAGCCTAAACTTTAAACTTAAAACGATAACCGTAACCCTAAAATTTAAACCCTAAAACCCAAAACTTTAAACCCTAATTCTAAACCCAAAACTCTAAAACCCTAAATTTTAACACTAAAATCCTTAACTTTAAATCCTAAACCTTAAAATAAATTATATAGAAACCCTAAACCCTAAATTTTAAACCATAACCCTAATTCTAAATTCTAAACTTTAAAAACTAAACAAAAACCCTAAATTATAACACTAAAACCCTAAACCCAAAACTTTAAACCCTAAACCCTGAAACCCTAAAATTATATAGAAACCCTAAAACCCTATACTTTAAACACTAAACAAAACCCTAAATTTTAAACCATAACCCTAATTCTAAATTCTAAACTTTAAACACTAAACAAAAACCCTAAATTATAACACTAAAACCCTAACCCAAAACTTTAAACCCTAAACCCTAAAACCCTATAATTATATAGAAACCCTAAAACCCTATACTTTAAACACTAGATACAAACCCTAAATTATAACCCTAAAACCCAAAACCATAACACTAAAACTCTAAAATCTAAACTTTAAACCCCAAAACCCTAGACATTAAACTTTAAACACTAATCGAAATGCTACACTATAAACCTTAAAACCTAAATTTAAACTGTAAAACACTTTAAACCCTAATCTTTTAATCCTAAACCCTGAAATACTAAAAAAAATTATATAAATACCCTAAACCCTAAACTTTAAACCTTAACCCTAAATTATACTCCTAAAACCCTAAACCCTAAAATTTAAAACCCAAAAACATTAACCTTTACACCCTAATCGTAACCCTAAACATTAAACCCTAAAACCATAAACATATTTTAAGTACCCTATCAAAATCTTGGTTTTTTTGGAGATAATTTAGGCTATTGTATATATAAAAAATACAAATTTTGCGCCCTTTTCTAAATTTAACAACTTAACCACACATAGGGAAGTATGCGCAACACTATCCTCCATAGTTTGGACAAAAATTCTTCTAAACATACGTTTCTTAATCAGCAAGGATCAAGAAAATGTAACCCTAAAGCGTATGGATAAGTATTTTGGGGTATTATATTAGAGAAAAGAAGATAATTTGGGGTTATAATACGTTGTTTGGGAAAAAAAAGTTGTATAGAACCTTAAAACCTAAAATAACTTTAACTAAAAAACCCTAATTAAACCCTGAACTTTTAACCGTAAACCTTAAACTTTAAACACCAAAACCCTAAACCCTAAACTTTAACCACTAAACCCAAACTCTTAATTATAAACCTAAATTTTAAAATCTAAAACCCTAAACATTAAACTTTAAACACTAATTGTAACGCTACACTTTAAACCCTAAAACCCTAAATTTAAACTCTAAAAACCCAAACTTTAAATCCTAAACCCTAAACACTAAAATACTAAAAAAAGATATATACAAACCCTAAACCCTAAACTTTAAATCCTAACCATAAATTATAGCCCTAAAACCCTAAACCTTAACTATAAAACCTAATTATACCCTAAACCCTTAAACCTTACACCATAACCCTAAACCCTAAACTTAAAACTTTAAATATTAAACCCTAAATCCTAAACTTTAAACCCTAACCAAAAATTATACCTTTGAACCTTAAACCCTAAAATCTAAAACTCTAAACCTTAAGCCTAAAACCCTAAACATTAAATGTTAAACCCTAACCCTAACCTTGAAACCCTAAAACCATAAATATATTTTAAGTACCCCAGCCAAAATCTTGGGATTTTTAGAGCTTTGGGTTATTTTATAATCAAAAATACATGTTTTGGGCCCTTTTCTCAATTTTACAAGTTAAGCCCACCTAGGGAAGTATACCCAACCCTAGCCTCCATACTTTGGACAAACATTCTTCTAAAAATACATTTTTCATCAGCAAGGATCAAGAACATTTAATCCTCAAGCTTAAAGATAAGTACTTTGGGGTGTTGTATTAGAGAAAGGAAAATAGTTTGGGGTCATAATACGTGGTTTGGGAAAAAAAGGTTGAAAAGAAACCCTAAAATAACAGTAACTATAAAACACTAATTAAACCCTAAACTTAAACCCTAAACTATAGACCTAAACCCAAAACTTTAAACACTAAAACCCTAATCCTTAAACTTTAAACACTAAACCCTAACCTTTAATTATAACCCTAAACCCTAAAATCTAAAACCCCAAACTGTAACGTTAAAACCCTAACCCTTAAACATTAAACCCTAACCCAAAACTTTAAACAAAAATAAATTATATAGAAACCCCAAACCCTAAATTTTAAACCTTAAACCTAATTCTAAATTCTAAACTCCAAACACTAAACAAAAACCCTAAATTATAATCCTAAAACCCTAAACCGTAACCCTAGAACTCTAAACTTTAAACCCTAAAACCATAAAATATAAACTTTAAACATTAATCGTAACCCTACACTTTAAACCCTAAACCCTAAATTCTAAAACCCTAAACCTTAAGCCTAAAACCAAAATCTTGGGTTTTGTGGAGCTTTGGGCTCTTTTATATATCAAAAATGCATGTTTTGCTCCCTTTTCTCAATTTTAAAACTTAAGCCCACCTAGGGAAGTATGCCCAACCCTAGCTTCCATAGTTTGGACAAATATTCTTCAAATAATACGTTTCTTGATCAACAAAGATCAAGAAAATGTATCCTTAAAGCCTAATGATAAGTACTTTAGGGTATTGTATTAGAGATAAGGAAATAGTTTGGGTTTATAATATTATAACCCTAAAACCCAAAACCATAACACTAAAACTCTAAAATCTAAACTTTAAACCCCAAAACCCTAGACATTAAACTTTAAACACTAATCGAAACGCTACACTATAAACCTTAAAACCTAAATTTAAACTGTAAAACACTTTAAACCCTAATTTTTTAATCCTAAACCCTGAAATACTAAAAAAAGTTATATAAATACCCTATACCCTAAACTTTATACCTTAACCCTAAATTATACTCCTAAAACCCTAAACCCTAAAATTTAAAACCCAAAAACATTAACCTTTACACCCTAATCGTAACCCTAAACATTAAACCCTAAAACCATAAACATATTTTAAGTACCCTATAAAAAATCTTGGTTTTTTTGGAGCTAATTTGGGCTATTGTATATATAAAAAATACAAATTTTGCGCCCTTTTCTAAATTTTACAACTTAACCACACATAGGGAAGTATGCGCAACACTATCCTCCATAGTTTGGACAAAAATTCTTCTAAACATACGTTTCTTGATCAGCAAGGATCAAGAAAATGTAACCTTAAAGCGTAGGGATAAGTATTTTGGGGTATTATATTAGAGAAAAGAAGATAATTTGGGGTTATAATACGTTGTTTGGGAAAAAAAAGTTGTATAGAACCTTAAAACCTAAAATAACTTTAACTAAAAAACCCTAATTAAACCCTGAACTTTTAACCGTAAACCCTAAACTTTAAACACCAAAATCCTAAACCCTAAACTTTAACCACTAAACCCAAACTCTTAATTATAAACCTAAATTTTAAAATCTAAAACCCTAAACATTAAACTTTAAACACTAATTGTAACGCTACACTTTAAACCCTAAAACCCTAAATTTAAACTCTAAAAACCCAAACTTTAAATCCTAAACCCTAAACACTAAAATACTAAAAAAAGATATATACAAACCCTAAACCCTAAACTTTAAATCCTAACCATAAATTATAGCCCTAAAACCCTAAACCTTAACTATAAAACCTAATTATACCCTAAACCCTTAAACCTTACACCATAACCCTAAACCCTAAACTTAAAACTTTAAATATTAAACCCTAAATCCTAAACTTTAAACCCTAACCCAAAATTATACCTCTAAACCTTAAACCCTAAAATCTAAAACTCTAAACCTTAAGCCTAAAACCCTAAACATTAAATGTTAAACCTTAACCCTAACCTTGAAACCCTAAAACCATAAATATATTTTAAGTACCCCAGCCAAAATCTTGGGTTTTTTAGAGCTTCGGGTTATTTTATAATAAAAAATACATGTTTTGGGCCCTTTTCTCAATTTTACAAGTTAAGCCCACCTAGGAAAGTATACCCAACCCTAGCCTCCATACTTTGGACAAACATTCTTCTAAAAATACATTTTTCATCAGCAAGGATCAAGAACATTTAATCCTCAAGCTTAAAGATAAGTACTTTGGGGTGTTGTATTAGAGAAAGGAAAATAGTTTGGGGTCATAATACGTGGTTTGGGAAAAAAAGGTTGAAAAGAAACCCTAAAATAACAGTAACTATAAAACACTAATTAAACCCTAAACTTAAACCCTAAACCATAGACCTAAACCCAAAACTTTAAACACTAAAACCCTAATCCTTAAACTTTAAACACTAAACCCTAACCTTTAATTATAACCCTAAACCCTAAAATCTAAAACCCCAAACTGTAACCTTAAAACCCTAACCCTTAAACATTAAACCCTAATTTTAAACCCAAAACCCTAAAACCCTAAAACCCTTAATTTAAACTCTAAAACCCCATACTTGAAATCCTAAACCCTAAAATACTAAAACCCTAAACCCTAACTATAAAATATAATTGAACCTTAAACCTAAACCCTAAAATCCTAAACCATAACCCTAAACCCTAAACTTTTAACCCTAAAACCTTAAACCCTAAACCCAAAAATCTAAAACCTTAAATCGTTACTTTGAAAGCCTAAACTGTAAACTTAAAACGATAACCGTAACCCTAAAATTTAAACCCTAAAACTCAAAACTTTAAACCCTAATTCTAAACCCAAAACTCTAAAACCCTAAATTTTAACACTAAAATCCTTAACTTTAAATCCTAAACCTTAAAATAAATTATATAGAAACCCCAAACCCTAAATTTTAAACCTTAAACCTAATTCTAAATTCTAAACTCCAAACACTAAACAAAAACCCTAAATTATAATCCTAAAACCCTAAACCGTAACCCTAGAACTCTAAACTTTAAACCCTAAAACCATAAAATATAAACTTTAAACATTAATCGTAACCCTACACTTTAAACCCTAAACCCTAAATTCTAAAACCCTAAACCTTAAGCCTAAAACCAAAATCTTGGGTTTTGTGGAGCTTTGGGCTCTTTTATATATCAAAAATGCATGTTTTGCTCCCTTTTCTCAATTTTAAAACTTAAGCCCACCTAGGGAAGTATGCCCAACCCTAGCTTCCATAGTTTGGACAAATATTCTTCAAATAATACGTTTCTTGATCAGCAAAGATCAAGAAAATGTATCCTTAAAGCCTAATGATAAGTACTTTAGGGTATTGTATTAGAGATAAGGAAATAGTTTGGGTTTATAATATTATAACCCTAAACCCTAAAATCTAAAACCCTAAATTGTAACCTTAAAAACCTAAACCTTAAACCTTAGCCGTAACTCCAAACTTTAAACACTAATTTTAAATCGAAAACCCTAAAACCCTAAAAATCTTAAACTTTATATCCTAAACCCTAAAATGATAAAATAAATTATATAGAAACCCTAAACCCTAACCCTAACCCCTAATTATAACCCTAAACCCTAAAATCTAAAACCCCAAACTGTAACCTTAAAACCCTAACTCTTAGACATTAAACCCTAACCCAAGACTTTAAACCCTAATTTTAAACCCAAAACCCTAAAACCCTAAATTTAAACTCTAAAACCCCATACTTTAAATCTTAAACCCTAAAATACTAAAACCCTAAACCCTAACTGTAACACCCATGACTTGGTGTTAGTCCCACATTGCCAAGGAAGTGGTTGTATTGGTAGTATATAGAGCTTAACCATACTCTAACTAATGTCAAGGCCTTTTGGGGTAAGCCACATGGATGGGCCCTGATCCAAAACCCTCTACTGCTGGATATCCGCAGTGACTAAAGGGGGACAATATTGACATTAGCGAGCGGTATGGTGCTCGACGAACTGGGATGAGCGAGGACGAAATCCCGGGGCGTTACAGTTGGTATCAGAGCCGACGACGGGTCCCCTGTTGCAGGTGGGAAAGTACGCTGGAAAGGCCCAGGGAGCGCCAGGTACTTGTCTCACTTGGCAAGGAACGTCGGAGATTTTCGAACTGTACTGAGCGTACTGCAGAGCCGAGGACGGCTCTATTTCTAAGATGGTGAGATTCTAACACCCATGAGTTGGTGTTAGTCCTACATTGCGAAGGAAGTGGTTGTGTTGGTAGTATATAGAGCTTAACCATACTCTAACTAATGTCAAGGCCTTTTGAGGTAAGCCACATGGGTGGGCCCTGATCCAAAACCCTCTACTGCTGGATATCTGCAATGACTAAAGGGGGACAATATTGACATTAGCGAGCGGTATGGTGCTCGACGCACTGGGATGAGCGAGGACGAAATCCTGGGGCGTTACACTAACTATAAAACGTAATTAAACCTTAAACCTAAACCCTAAAATCCTAAACCATAACCCTAAACTTTTAACCCTAAAACCTTAAACCCTAAACTTTAAATACTAAATCCAAAGCCTAAATTATAACCCTAAACCCAAAAATCTAAAACCCTAAATCGTTACTTTAAAAGCCTAAACTTTAAACTTAAAACGATAACCGTAACCCTAAAATTTAAACCCTAAAACCCAAAACTTTAAACCCTAATTCTAAACCCAAAACTCTAAAACCCAAAATTTTAACCCTAAAATCCTAAACTTTAAATCCTAAACCTTAAAATAAATTATATAGAAACCCTAAACCCTAAATTTTAAACCTTAACCCTAATTCTAAATTTTAAACTTTAAACACTAAACAAAATCCCTAAATTATAATCCTAAAACCCTAAACCGTAACCCTAGAACTCTAAACTTTAAACCCTAAAACCATAAAATATAAACTTTAAACATTAATTGTAACCCTACACTTCAAACCCTAAACCCTAAATTCAAACTCTCAAACCCAAAACTTTAAATCCTAAACCTTAAACCCTAAAATACTAAAAACATTTATATAAATACCCAAACCCCAAATTATACCCCTAAAACCCTAAACCCTAAATTCTAAAACCCTAAACCTTAAGCCTAAAACCGAAATCTTGGGTTTTTTGGAGCTTTGGGCTCTTTTATATTTCAAAAATGCATGTTTTGCTCCTTTTTCTCAATTTTAAAACTTAAGCCCATCTAGGGAAGTATGCCCAACCCTAACTTCCATAGTTTGGAATAAAATTCTTCAAATAATACGTTTCTTGATCAGCAAAGATCAAGAAAATGTATCCTTAAAGCTAAAATATAAGTACTTAGGGGTAATTTATTAGAGAAAAAGAAATAGTTTGGGTTTATAATATTATAACCCTAAACCCTAAAACCTAAAACCCTAAATTGTAACCTTAAAAACCTAAACCTTAAACCTTAGTCGTAACTCCAAACTTTAAACCCTAGTTTTAAATCTAAAACCCTAAAACCCTAAATTTAAACCGTAAAAATCTTAAACTTTATATCCTAAACCCTAAAATGCTAAAATAGATTATATAGAAACCCTAAACCTTAAACTTTAAACTCTAACCTTAACCCTTAATTATAACCCTAAACCCTAAAATCTAAAACCACAAACTGTAACCTTAAAACCCTAACCCTTAAACATTAAACCCTAACCCAAAACTTTAAACCCTAATTTTAAACCCAAAACCCTAAAACCCTAAATTTAAACTCTAAAACCCCATACTTTAAATCCTAAACTCTAAAATACTAAAACCCTAAACCCTAACTATAAAACGTAATTAAACCTTAAACCTAAACCCTAAAATCCTAAACCATAACCTAAACTTTTAACCCTAAAACCTTAAACCCTAATCTTTAAGTACTAAATCCAAAGCCTAAATTATAACCCTAAACCCAAAAATCTAAAACCCTAAATCGTTACTTTAAAAGCCTAAACTTTAAACTTAAAACGATAACCGTAACCCTAAAATTTAAACCCTAAAACCCAAAACTTTAAAACCTAATTCTAAACCCAAAACTCTAAAACCCTAAATTTTAACACTAAAATCCTTAACTTTAAATCCTAAACCTTAAAATAAATTATATAGAAACCCTAAACCCTAAATTTTAAACCATAACCCTAATTCTAAATTCTAAACTTTAAAAACTAAACAAAAACCCTAAATTATAACACTAAAACCCTAAACCCAAAACTTTAAACCCTAAACCCTAAAACCCTAAAATTATATAGAAACCCTAAAACCCTATACTTTAAGCACTAAAGAAAACCCTAAATTTTAAACCATAACCCTAATTCTAAATTCTAAACTTTAAACACTAAACAAAAACCCTAAATTATAACACTAAAACCCTAACCCAAAACTTTAAACCCTAAACCCTAAAACCCTAAAATTATATAGAAACCCTAAAACCCTATACTTTAAACACTAGATACAAACCCTAAATTATAACCCTAAAACCCAAAACCATAACACTAAAACTCTAAAATCTAAACTTTAAACCCCAAAACCCTAGACATTAAACTTTAAACACTAATCGAAACACTACACTATAAACCTTAAAACCTAAATTTAAACTGTAAAACACTTTCAACCCTAATCTTTTAATCCTAAACCCTGAAATACTAAAAAAAGTTATATAAATACCCTAAACCCTAAACCCTAAAATTTAAAACCCAAAAACATTAACCTTTACACCCTAATCGTATCCCTAAACATTAAACCCTAAAACCATAAACATATTTTAAGTACCCTATCAAAAATCTTGGATTTTTTGGAGCTAATTTGGGCTATTGTATATATATAAAATACAAATTTTGCACCCTTTTCTAAATTTTACAACTTACCCACACATAGGGAAGTATGCGCAACACTATCCTCCATAGTTTGGACAAAAATTCTTCTAAACATACGTTTCTTGATCAGCAAGGATCAAGAAAATGTAACCGTAAAGCGTAGGGATAAGTATTTTGGGGTATTATATTAGAGAAAAGAAGATAATTTGGGGTTATAATACGTTGTTTGGGAAAAAAAAGTTGTATAGAACCTTAAAACCTAAAATAGCTTTAACTAAAAAACCCTAATTAAACCCTGAACTTTTAACCGTAAACCCTAAACTTTAAACACCAAAATCCTAAACCCTAAACTTTAACCACTAAACCCAAACTCTTAATTATAAACCTAAATTTTAAAATCTAAAACCCTAAACATTAAACTTTAAACACTAATTGTAACGCTACACTTTAAACCCTAAAACCCTAAATTTAAACTCTAAAAACCCAAACTTTAAATCCTAAACCCTAAACAATAAAATACTAAAAAAAGATATATACAAACCCTAAACCCTAAACTTTAAATCCTAACCATAAATTATAGCCCTAAAACCCTAAACCTTAACTATAAAACCTAATTATACCCTAAACCCTTAAACCTTACACCATAACCCTAAACCCTAAACTTAAAACCTTAAATATTAAACCCTAAATCCTAAACTTTAAACCCTAACCCAAAATTATACCTCTAAACCTTAAACCCTAAAATCTAAAACTCTAAACTTTAAGCCTAAAACCCTAAACATTAAATGTTAAACCCTAACCCTAACCTTGAAACCCTAAAACCATAAATATATTTTAAGTACCCCAGCCAAAATCTTGGGTTTTTTAGAGCTTTGGGTTATTTTATAATCAAAAATACATGTTTTGGGCCCTTTTCTCAATTTTACAAGTTAAGCCCACCTAGGGAAGTATACCCAACCCTAGCCTCCATACTTTGGACAAACATTCTTCTAAAAATACATTTTTCATCAGCAAGGATCAAGAACATTTAATCCTCAAGCTTAAAGATAAGTACTTTGGGGTTTTGTATTAGAGAAAGGAAAATAGTTTGGGGTCATAATACGTGGTTTGGGAAAAAAAGGTTGAAAAGAAACCCTAAAATAACAGTAACTATAAAACACTAATTAAACCCTAAACTTAAACCCTAAACTATAGACCTAAACCCAAAACTTTAAATACTAAAACCCTAATCCTTAAACTTTAAACACTAAACCCTAACCTTTAATTATAACCCTAAACCCTAAAATCTAAAACCCCAAACTGTAACCTTAAAACCCTAACCCTTAAACATTAAACCCTAACCCAAAACTTTAAACCCTAATTTTAAACCCAAAACCCTAAAACCCTTAATTTAAACTCTAAAACCCCATACTTTAAATCCTAAACCCTAAAATACTAAAACCCTAAACCCTAACTATAAAATATAATTGAACCTTAAACCTAAACCCTAAAATCCTAAACCATAACCCTAAACCCTAAACTTTTAACCCTAAAACCTTAAACCCTAAACCCAAAAATCTAAAACCTTAAATCGTTACTTTAAAAGCCTAAACTGTAAACTTAAAACGATAACCGTAACCCTAAAATTTAAACCCTAAAACTCAAAACTTTAAACCCTAATTCTAAACCCAAAACTCTAAAACCCTAAATTTTAACACTAAAATCCTTAACTTTAAATCCTAAACCTTAAAATAAATTATATAGAAACCCCAAACCCTAAATTTTAAACCTTAAACCTAATTCTAAATTCTAAACTCCAAACACTAAACAAAAACCCTAAATTATAATCCTAAAACCCTAAACCGTAACCCTCGAACTCTAAACTTTAAACCCTAAAACCATAAAATATAAACTTTAAACATTAATCGTAACGCTACACTTTAAACCCTAAACCCTAAATTCTAAAACCCTAAACCTTAAGCCTAAAACCAAAATCTTGGGTTTTGTGGAGCTTTGGGCTCTTTTATATATCAAAAATGCATGTTTTGCTCCCTTTTCTCAACTTTAAAACTTAAGCCCACCTAGGGAAGTATGCCCAACCCTAGCTTCCATAGTTTGGACAAATATTCTTCAAATAATACGTTTTCTTGATCAGCAAAGATCAAGAAAATGTATCCTTAAAGCCTAATGATAAGTACTTTAGGGTATTGTATTAGAGATAAGGAAATAGTTTGAGTTTATAATATTATAACCCTAAACCCTAAAATCTAAAACCCTAAATTGTAACCTTAAAAACCTAAACCTTAAACCTTAGCCGTAACTCCAAACTTTAAACCCTAATTTTAAATCTAAAACCCTAAAACCCTAAATTTAAACCCTAAAAATCTTAAACTTTATATCCTAAAGCCTAAAATGATAAAATAAATTATATAGAAACCCTAAACCCTAACCCTAACCCTTAATTATAACCCTAAACCTTAAAATCTAAAACCCCAAACTGTAACCTTAAAACCCTAACCCTTAGACATTAAACCCTAACCTAAAACTTTAAACCCTAATTTTAAACCCAAAACCCTAAAACCCTAAATTTAAACTCTAAAACCCCATACTTTAAATCCTAAACCCTAAAATACTAAAACCCTAAACCCTAACTGTAACACCCATGAGTTGGTGTTAGTCCCACATTGCCAAGGAAGTGGTTGTATTGGTATTATATAGAGCTTAACCATACTCTAACTAATGTCAAGGCCTTTTGGGGTAAGCCACATGGGTGGGCCCTGATCCAAAACCTTCTACTGCTGGATATCCGCAGTGACTAAAGGGGGACAATATTGACATTAGCGAGCGGTATGGTGCTCGACGAACCGGGATGAGCGAGGACGAAATCCCGGGGCGTTACAGTTGGTATCAGAGCCGACGACGGGTCCCCTGTTGCAGGTGCGAAAGTACGCTGGAAAGGCCCAGGGAGCGCCAGGTACTTGTCTCACTTGGCAAGGAACGTCGGAGATTTTGGGACTGTACTGAGCGTACTGCAGAGCCGAGGACGGCTCTATTTCTAAGATGGTGAGATTGTAACACCCATGAGTTGGTGTTAGTCCCACATTGCGAAGGAAGTGGTTGTGTTGGTAGTATATAGAGCTTAACCATACTTTAACTAATGTCAAGGCCTTTTGAGGTAAGCCACATGGGTGGGCCCTGATCCAAAACCCTCTACTGCTGGATATCTGCAATGACTAAAGGGGGACAATATTGACATTAGCGAGCGGTATGGTGCTCGACGCACTGGGATGAGCGAGGACGAAATCCCGGGGCGTTACACTAACTATAAAACGTAATTAAACCGTAAACCTAAACCCTAAAATCCTAAACTTTTAACCCTAAAACCTTAAACCCTAAACTTTAAATACTAAATCCAAAGCCTAAATTATAACCCTAAACCCAAAAATCTAAAACCCTAAATCGTTACTTTAAAAGCCTAAACTTTAAACTTAAAAGGATAACAGTAACCCTAAAATTTAAACCCTAAAACCCAAAACTTTAAACCCTAATTCTAAACCCAAAACTCTAAAACCCAAAATTTTAACCCTAAAATCCTAAACTTTAAATCCTAAACCTTAAAATAAATTATATAGAAACCCTAAACCCTAAATTTTAAACCTTAACCCTAATTCTAAATTTAAAACTTTAAACACTAAACAAAATCCCTAAATTATAATCCTAAAACCCTAAACCGTAACCCTAGAACTCTAAACTTTAAACCCTAAAACCATAAAATATAAACTTTAAACATTAATTGTAACCCTACACTTCAAACCCTAAACCCTAAATTCAAACTCTCAAACCCAAAACTTTAAATCCTAAACCTTAAACCCTAAAATACTAAAAACATTTATATAAATACCCAAACCCCAAATTATACCCCTAAAACGCTAAACCCTAAATTCTAAAACCCTAAACCTTAAACCTAAAACTGAAATCTTGGGTTTTTTTGGAGCTTTGGGCTCTTTTATATTTCAAAAATGCATGTTTTGCTCCTTTTTCTCAATTTTAAAACTTAAGCCCACCTAGGGAAGTATGCCCAACCCTAGCTTCCATAGTTTGGACAAAAATTCTTCAAATAATACGTTTCTTGATCAGCAAAGATCAAGAAAATGTATCCTTAAAGCTTAAATATAAGTACTTAGGGGTAATTTATTAGAGAAAAAGAACTAGTTTGGGTTTATAATATTATAACCCTAAACCCTAAAATCTAAAACCCTAAATTGTAACCTTAAAAACCTAAACCTTAAACCTTAGTCGTAACTCCAAACTTTAAACCCTAGTTTTAAATCTAAAACCCTAAAACCCTAAATTTAAACCCTAAAAATCTTAAACTTTATATCCTAAACCCTAAAATGCTAAAATAGATTATATAGAAACCCTAAACCCTAAACTTTAAACTCTAACCTTAACCCATAATTATAACCCTAAACCCTAAAATCTAAAACCACAAACTGTAACCTTAAAACCCTAACCCTTAAACATTAAACCCTAACCCAAAACTTTAAACCCTAATTTTAAACCCAAAGCCCTAAAACCCTAAATTTAAACTCTAAAACCCCATACTTTAAATCCTAAACTCTAAAATACTAAAACCCTAAACCCTAACTATAAAACGTAATTAAACCTTAAACCTAAACCCAAAAATCCTAAACCATAACCTAAACTTTTAACCCTAAAACCTTAAACCCTAAACTTTAAGTACTAAATCCAAAGCCTAAATTATAACCCTAAACCCAAAAATCTAAAACCCTAAATCGTTACTTTAAAAGCCTAAACTTTAAACTTAAAACGATAACCGTAACCCTAAAATTTAAACCCTAAAACCCAAAACTTTAAACCCTAATTCTAAACCCAAAACTCTAAAACCCTAAATTTTAACACTAAAATCCTTAACTTTAAATCCTAAACCTTAAAATAAATTATATAGAAACCCTAAACCCTAAATTTTAAACCATAACCCTAATTCTAAATTCTAAACTTTAAAAACTAAACAAATACCCTAAATTATAACACTAAAACCCTAAACCCAAAACTTTAAACCCTAAACCCTAAAACCCTAAAATTATATAGAAACCCTAAAACCCTATACTTTAAACACTAAACAAAACCCTAAATTTTAAACCATAACCCTAATTTTACATTCTAAACTTTAAACACTAAACAAAACCCTAAATTATAACACTAAAACCCTAACCCAAAACTTTAAACCCTAAACCCTAAAACCCTAAAATTATATAGAAACCCTAAAACCCTATACTTTAAACACTAGATACAAACCCTAAATTATAACCCTAAAACCCAAAACCATTACACTAAAACTCTAAAATCTAAACTTTAAACCCCAAAACCCTAGACATTAAACTTTAAACACTAATCGAAACGCTACACTATAAACCTTAAAACCTAAATTTAAACTGTAAAACACTTTAAACCCTAATCTTTTAATCCTAAACCCTGAAATACTAAAAAAAGTTATATAAATACCCTAAACACTAAACTTTAAACCTTAACCCTAAATTATACTCCTAAAACCCTAAACCCTAAAATTTAAAACCCAAAAATATTAACCTTTACACCCTAATCGTAACCCTAAACATTAAAACCCTAAAACCATAAACATATTTTAAGTACCCTATTAAAATCTTGGTTTTTTTGGAGCTAATTTGGGCTATTGTATATATAAAAAATAAAAATTTTGCGCCCTTTTCTAAATTTTACAACTTACCCACACATAGGGAAGTATGCGCAACACTATCCTCCATAGTTTGGACAAAAATTCTTCTAAACATACGTTTCTTGATCAGCAAGGATCAAGAAAATGTAACCTTAAAGCGTAGGGATAAGTATTTTGGGGTATTATATTAGAGAAAAGAAGATAATTTGGGGTTATAATAGGTTGTTTGGGAAAAAAAAGTTGTATAGAACCTTAAAACCTAAAATAACTTTAACTAAAAAACCCTAATTAAACCCTGAACTTTTAACCGTAAACCTTAAACTTTAAACACCAAAACCCTAAACCCTAAACTTTAACCACTAAACCCAAACTCTTAATTATAAACCTAAATTTTAAAATCTAAAACCCTAAACATTAAACTTTAAACACTAATTGTAACGCTACACTTTAAACCCTAAAACCCTAAATTTAAACTCTAAAAACCCAAACTTTAAATCCTAAACCCTAAACACTAAAATACTAAAAAAAGATATATACAAACCCTAAACCCTAAACTTTAAATCCTAACCATAAATTATAGCCCTAAAACCCTAAACCTTAACTATAAAATCTAATTATACCCTAAACCCTTAAACCTTACACCATAACCCTAAACCCTAAACTTAAAACTTTAAATATTAAACCCTAAATCCTAAACTTTAAACCCTAACCCAAAATTATACCTCTAAACCTTAAACCCTAAAATCTAAAACTCTAAACCATAAGCCTAAAACCCTAAACATTAAATGTTAAACCCTAACCCTAACCTTGAAACCCTAAAACCATAAATATATTTTAAGTACCCCAGCCAAAATCTTGGGATTTTTAGAGCTTTGGGTTATTTTATAATAAAAAATACATGTTTTGGGCCCTTTTCTCAATTTTACAAGTTAAGCCCACCTAGGGAAGTATACCCAACCCTAGCCTCCATACTTTAGACAAACATTCTTCTAAAAATACATTTTTCATCAACAAGGATCAAGAACATTTAATCCTCAAGCCTAAAGATAAGTACTTTGGGGTGTTGTATTAGAGAAAGGAAAATAGTTTGGGGTCATAATACGTGGTTTGGGAAAAAAAGGTTGAAAAGAAACCCTAAAATAACAGTAACTATAAAACACTAATTAAACCCTAAACTTAAACCCTAAACTATAGACCTAAACCCAAAACTTTAAACACTAAAACCCTAATCCTTAAACTTTAAACACTAAACCCTAACCTTTAATTATAACCCTAAACCCTAAAATCTAAAACCCCAAACTGTAACCTTAAAACCCTAACCCTTTAACATTAAACCCTAACCCAAAACTTTAAACCCTAATTTTAAACCCAAAACCCTAAAACCCTTAATTTAAACTCTAAAACCACATACTTTAAATCCTAAACCCTAAAATACTAAAACCCTAAACCCTAACTATAAAATATAATTGAACCTTAAACCTAAATCCTAAAATCCTAAACCATAACCCTAAACCCTAAACTTTTAACCCTAAAACCTTAAACCCTAAACCCAAAAATCTAAAACCTTAAATCGTTACTTTAAAAGCCTAAACTGTAAACTTAAAACGATAACCGTAACCCTAAAATTTAAACCCTAAAACTCAAAACTTTAAACCCTAATTCTAAACCCAAAACTCTAAAACCCTAAATTTTAACACTAAAATCCTTAACTTTAAATCCTAAACCTTAAAATAAATTATATAGAAACCCTAAACCCTAAATTTTAAACCATAACCCTAATTCTAAATTCTAAACTTTAAAAACTAAACAAAAACCCTAAATTATAACACTAAAACCCTAAACCCAAAACTTTAAACCCTAAACCCTAAAACCCTAAAATTATATAGAAACCCTAAAACCCTATACTTTAAGCACTAAAGAAAACCCTAAATTTTAAACCATAACCCTAATTCTAAATTCTAAACTTTAAACACTAAACAAAAACCCAAAATTATAACACTAAAACCCTAACCCAAAACTTTAAACCCTAAACCCTAAAACCCTAAAATTATATAGAAACCCTAAAACCCTATACTTTAAACACTAGATACAAACCCTAAATTATAACCCTAAAACCCAAAACCATAACACTAAAACTCTAAAATCTAAACTTTAAACCCCAAAACCCTAGACATTAAACTTTAAACACTAATCGAAACGCTACACTATAAACCTTAAAACCTAAATTTAAACTGTAAAACACTTTAAACCCTAATCTTTTAATCCTAAACCCTGAAATACTAAAAAAAGTTATACAAATACCCTAAACCCTAAACTTTAAACCTTAACCCTAAATTATACTCCTAAAACCCTAAACCCTAAAATTTAAAACCCAAAAACATTAACCTTTACACCCTAATCGTAACCCTAAACATTAAACCCTAAAACCATAAACATATTTTAAGTACCCTATCAAAAATCTTGGATTTTTTGGAGCTAATTTGGGCTATTGTATATATAAAAAATATAAATTTTGCGCCCTTTTCTAAATTTTACAACTTACCCACACATAGGGAAGTATGCGCAACACTATCCTCCATAGTTTGGACAAAAATTCTTCTAAACATACGTTTCTTGATCAGCAAGGATCAAGAAAATGTAACCGTAAAGCGTAGGGATAAGTATTTTGGGGTATTATATTAGAGAAAAGAAGATAATTTGGGGTTATAATACGTTGTTTGGGAAAAAAAAGTTGTATAGAACCTTAAAACCTAAAATAGCTTTAACTAAAAAACCCTAATTAAACCCTGAACTTTTAACCGTAAACCCTAAACTTTAAACACCAAAATCCTAAACCCTAAACTTTAACCACTAAACCCAAACTCTTAATTATAAACCTAAATTTTAAAATCTAAAACCCTAAACATTAAACTTTAAACACTAATTGTAACGCTACACTTTAAACCCTAAAACCCTAAATTTAAACTCTAAAATCCCAAACTTTAAATCCTAAACCGTAAACACTAAAATACTAAAAAAAGATATATACAATCCCTAAACCCTAAACTTTAAATCCTAACCATAAATTATAGCCCTAAAACCCTAAACCTTAACTATAAAACCTAATTATACCCTAAACCCTTAAACCTTACACCATAACCCTAAACCCTAAACTTAAAACTTTAAATATTAAACCCTAAATCCTAAACTTTAAACCCTAACCCAAAATTATACCTCTAAACCTTAAACCCTAAAATCTAAAACTCTAAACCTTAAGCCTAAAACCCTAAACATTAAATGTTAAACCCTAACCCTAACCTTGAAACCCTAAATATATTTTAAGTACCCCAGCCAAAATCTTGGGTTTTTTAGAGCTTTGGGTTATTTTATAATCAAAAATACATGTTTTGGGCCCTTTTCTCAATTTTACAAGTTAAGCCCACCTAGGGAAGTATACTCAACCCTAGCCTCCATACTTTGGACAAACATTCTTCTAAAAATACATTTTTCATCAGCAAGGATCAAGAACATTTAATCCTCAAGCTTAAAGATAAGTACTTTGGGGTGTTGTATTAGAGAAAGGAAAATAGTTTGGGGTCATAATACGTGGTTTAAGAAAAAAAGGTTGAAAAGAAACCCTAAAATAACAGTAACTATAAAACACTAATTAAACCCTAAACTTAAACCCTAAACTATAGACCTAAACCCAAAACTTTAAACACTAAAACCCTAATCCTTAAACTTTAAACACTAAACCCTAACCTTTAATTATAACCCTAAACCCTAAAATCTAAAACCCCAAACTGTAACCTTAAAACCCTAACCCTTAAACATTAAACCCTAACCCAAAACTTTAAACCCTAATTTTAAACCCAAAACCCTAAAACCCTTAATTTAAACTCTAAAACCCCATACTTTAAATCCTAAACCCTAAAATACTAAAACCCTAAACCCTAACTATAAAATATAATTGAACCTTAAACCTAAACCCTAAAATCCTAAACCATAACCCTAAACCCTAAACTTTTAACCCTAAAACCTTAAACCCTAAACCCAAAAATCTAAAACCTTAAATCGTTACTTTAAAAGCCTAAACTGAAAACTTAAAACGATAACCGTAACCCTAAAATTTAAACCCTAAAACTCAAAACTTTAAACCCTAATTCTAAACCCAAAACTCTAAAACCCTAAATTTTAACACTAAAATCCTTAACTTTAAATCCTAAACCTTAAAATAAATTATATAGAAACCCCAAACCCTAAATTTTAAACCTTAAACCTAATTCTAAATTCTAAACTCCAAACACTAAACAAAAACCCTAAATTATAATCCTAAAACCCTAAACCGTAACCCTAGAACTCTAAACTTTAAAACCTAAAACCATAAAATATAAACTTTAAACATTAATCGTAACCCTACACTTTAAACCCTAAACCCTAAATTCTAAAACCCTAAACCTTAAGCCTAAAACCAAAATCTTGGGTTTTGTGGAGCTTTGGGCTCTTTTATATATCAAAAATGCATGTTTTGCTCCCTTTTCTCAACTTTAAAACTTAAGCCCACCTAGGGAAGTATGTACAACCCTAGCTTCCATAGTTTGGACAAATATTCTTCAAATAATACGTTTTCTTGATCAGCAAAGATCAAGAAAATGTATCCTTAAAGCCTAATGATAAGTACTTTAGGGTATTGTATTAGAGATAAGGAAATAGTTTGAGTTTATAATATTATAACCCTAAAACCTAAAATCTAAAACCCTAAATTGTAACCTTAAAAACCTAAACCTTAAACCTTAGCCGTAACTCCAAACTTTAAACCCTAATTTTAAATCTAAAACCCTAAAACCCTAAATTTAAACCCTAAAAATCTTAAACTTTATATCCTAAAGCCTAAAATGATAAAATAAATTATATAGAAACCCTAAACCCTAACCCTAACCCTTAATTATAACCCTAAACCCTAAAATCTAAAACCCCAAACTGTAACCTTAAAACCCTAACCCTTAGACATTAAACCCTAACCCAAAACTTTAAACCCTAATTTTAAACCCAAAACCCTAAAACCCTAAATTTAAACTCTAAAACCCCATACTTTAAATCCTAAACCCTAAAATACTAAAACCCTAAACCCTAACTGTAACACCCATGAGTTGGTGTTAATCCCACATTGCCAAGGAAGTGGTTGTATTGGTATTATATAGAGCTTAACCATACTCTAACTAATGTCAAGGCCTTTTGGGGTAAGCCACATGGGTGGGCCCTGATCCAAAACCTTCTACTGCTGGATATCCGCAGTGACTAAAGGGGGACAATATTGACATTAGCGAGCGGTATGGTGCTCGACGAACCGGGATGAGCGAGGACGAAATCCCGGGGCGTTACAGTTGGTATCAGAGCCGACGACGGGTCCCCTGTTGCAGGTGCGAAAGTACGCTTGAAAGGCCCAGGGAGCGCCAGGTACTTGTCTCACTTGGCAAGGAACGTCGGAGATTTTGGGACTGTACTGAGCGTACTGCAGAGCCGAGGACGGCTCTATTTCTAAGATGGTGAGATTGTAACACCCATGATTTGGTGTTAGTCCCACATTGCGAAGGAAGTGGTTGTGTTGGTAGTATATAGAGCTTAACCATACTTTAACTAATGTCAAGGCCTTTTGAGGTAAGCCACATGGGTGGGCCCTGATCCAAAACCCTCTACTGCTGGATATCTGCAATGACTAAAGGGGGACAATATTGACATTAGCGAGCGGTATGGTGCTCGACGCACTGGGATGAGCGAGGACGAAATCCCGGGGCGTTACACTAACTATAAAACGTAATTAAACCTTAAACCTAAACCCTAAAATCCTAAACTTTTAACCCTAAAACCTTAAACCCTAAACTTTAAATACTAAATCGAAAGCCTAAATTATAACCCTAAACCCAAAAATCTAAAACCCTAAATCGTTACTTTAAAAGCCTAAACTTTAAACTTAAAAGGATAACAGTAACCCTAAAATTTAAACCCTAAAACCCAAAACTTTAAACCCTAATTCTAAACCCAAAACTCTAAAACCCAAAATTTTAACCCTAAAATCCTAAACTTTAAATCCTAAACCTTAAAATAAATTATATAGAAACCCTAAACCCTAAATTTTAAACCTTAACCCTAATTCTAAATTTAAAACTTTAAACACTAAACAAAATCCCTAAATTATAATCCTAAAACCCTAAACCGTAACCCTAGAACTCTAAACTTTAAACCCTAAAACCATAAAATATAAACTTTAAACATTAATTGTAACCCTACACTTCAAACCCTAAAACCCTAAACATTAAATGTTAAACCCTAACCCTAACCTTGAAACCATAAATATATTTTAAGTACCCCAGCCAAAATCTTGGGTTTTTTAGAGCTTTGGGTTATTTTATAATAAAAAATACATGTTTTGGGCCCTTTTCTCAATTTTACAAGTTAAGCCCACCTAGGGAAGTATACCCAACCCTAGCCTCCGTACTTTGGACAAACATTCTTCTAAAAATACATTTTTCATCAACAAGGATCAAGAACATTTAATCCTCAAGCCTAAAGATAAGTACTTTGGGGTGTTGTATTAGAGAAAGGAAAATAGTTTGGGGTCATAATACGTGGTTTGGGAAAAAAAGGTTGAAAAGAAACCCTAAAATAACCCTAAGGTGCTGTTTGTTTTCCATTAAGCAGGTCTGAATGACTGAACTTAACGGGTGGACCACCGTATTCAGTCTTCAGACTGTTTGTTTTTCCTTATATGGTTCAGTGCTTAATGGCCATTCAGTGATAAAATAGATTAAGTCGTTCAGTCCAATTTTTTTGCAGAATGAAACACTGAATTGCTTAACGGAAGAAAAAGTCCCACTTGACCTCTAAATTTCTCCGTCTCCTCACTCGTCTTTCTCTTTTCTTCTTCTCTTCTGGGCGACTAGTCTCTCTTTCTCTCGTTTCTCGCTTGTTTCTTCTCCGAATCGAGGTTGGTTCTAAATTCCATTAATGTTAATCAATAAGTTGATTTCTTCTCTTTGTTATTTGCTCTTTCCATGATTGAGTATACAATTTCCACTGAATTTCAAATTATATAATATGAATTATAGATTAGTATAGGTTCCAAATTTATTTGATAATTTGATTCGTGGGGATGTTGATTTCTGCCAATTGCACACATATTGTTTGATTAATTGCCTAAGTGATGGGTTTTTTTTAAGTGGGGTTTCAATTGTTTACTTTGGTTATATTGGAGTAAATTTATAGTTAGTTGTAATGTACTTGATAAAATATTAGCCGATTGGTAGCTGTTTATTGCTTAATCTGGTGTCTTTGAATCCTATTTAATATTCACAGAACCACGTTACTAGGATTTATTTAGCTACTAGTTCTAGTTTTAATTATTGCATTATGGAGAACTCATTCAGTTCAGATAAGTACTACAATGGTTCTACATATGGAGGATATGGTAATTTAGGTGCATCTGGAATCAACGAGTATAACAAAGTTCAACATCGTCCGAATGGTTACTCTAGTGTGGTTGATGGAATAACAATCACAAGCGAGTGACTCCAAAATGGGAATATACATACAATTCCGCCTAGCAGGTTTAAATTGGTGATGAGTGACATACTCTTATCAAAATATGTTTATCTTAAAATGTCATCTATTTTTAACATTTATATTTATGAATTTCACAGCTATATTAGTGACAATAGTTTTGGTAGTATTTTCTTGGGTTGTGCTTATTGAATGAACATTGCTGTAGAATAATGTTTTCGTTGATGAAATTCTTGAGCTTGGAATACGAGTAACTGTAGCCATGGGAAACAACGCTGATCCAGAAATAGATGATTATCTATGCCGCCTCATGTAGGGCGGATATGATCAAAGTACTGGAACTTCAGAGCGTGGTCTCGTTATTAAGCCGCCGGAACTTACTATACCTACATTCAGGTAAATCATGTTATGAACGTTTCTCCTGATCTGATTTTTTTATCAAGTATATGTGTGTCACTGAGCTAGTGGTAGCGTACACTCTGCCTGTCTACTCATCAGTCCTGACTGCTTCAGTAGTGTTGGTTACCCTATGTCTTAACCTTTCAGTTGAGCTTACGACTGAGGCATATTTGCTTCCTCTCAACAGTTTTTTATATAAAACACAGTTGAGTGTTGCATTAATGCATGTTTATTTGTAATGTTTGTATCCATCTTTCTCTGTCAATGGTTGAAAATATACTGTAGTCTGAATTTAGATTATTTGTCAACAGTGTATTCAAGGATTGCCAGAGGGTGCACTTCGGCGGATTATTTTGACTGCATCTGGAGGGGCTTTTAGTTGCGAAATCTAGAATTCAAGTTCCCACTAGAAGTGTTTATAGGATTATCTAGTCTTTAAGTTCAATAATTACCACATTTCTGCATTTTCTAAGGTCAAATGGGCAGTATACATGTAGATTGTAGATCTTACTATCTGTGTGTGGTGCTCCTTACAGAGATTGGCCTGTTGAAAAATTGAAATAAGTGAAAGTTGCAGATGCTTTAAAACATCCTACTGGAATATGGGCAAGAAAATTACAGTGGACTCTGCGACTCTGTTCAATAAGGCATGATACCTTCTATATTTGTCTATTATATTTCAATCATTGGATGCATGATTTATTTGATCAACATCAGTACATTTTTATTGATCAGTTGCATAAATATCTGTTCTAAGTCCTTCCTTTTGCTGTACAGGGTCTAGAAGTGATCGAGGCCCATTATTTATTCGGAGCTGAATATGATGATATTGAAATTGTGATTCATCCACAATCTATCATACATTCCATGATTGAAACTCAGGTTTGACTCTTTGTTCTGTTGCCTTGGCTAATTCTCAGCTAATTGTTTCTTTGTTTAATCATGTTTTGTATCTTTGGAATTCGGAATGGAAAGGAATTGATGTGACTTTTTGGTCCTTCAGAAATTAATTTGGATTTCCCTGTCAATCATTTGTTTTCAGGATTCTTCAGTTCTAGCTCAGTTGGGTTGGCCTGATATGCGTTTACAAGCTTTGGTCGTTATATGTTTAGTGATTATCACTTTATCTGTATGCTTTTACAAACTTTGGTCGTTGTATGATATATGATACTGCGAGCAATTTGAAAATCTGGCGCACTGCATTTCAGCATATGTGATGCTACTAAATTCGGGACATTAGTACTTTCAGTTTGTTGGTTCATCTTTGTACAGACCTGGTTCAGATGGATGAACAAACCCCCACTTATCTTCATGCTTTTTGTTGCATAAAACTCCATTTCCAACAACAATGGTAGTGATTTTGTACTAGGAAAGTGAGACAATACATGAGAAAATGCTTCAAGTACTGTGGGTGTTGGATCATTGAGGTTTATCAAAAGAACTGTTTCTTGACCTATATCTGCAACAAAACAAACATAAAAGAGTGTAAAAACCACCATTAAAGTAGAAATGGAAAACACAAAAGAAAAATAACAACACCATCTTCAACTTTTTTTTTCTCTTTCAAACATAAATGGAAGAAGAGTGCTACTGTACTTGTGAAAGGTAGAGGTTTAAGTGAAAACTGAAAAGTGCTTTGTGAGTTGAAATGGCAGAAGAAAAAAAAAACAAAAAAACAAAAGAAAGAGAAAGAGAGAGATGAATGGAAATTCATTAATAAATAAGGGCATAACAGTCATTCAGCAGTCATTTAGCACTTAAAGTTAGATACGTTTATGTTCATTCAGAACTTCATTAAGACATGTAGTCAGCGTGGTATTAAGTTATGATTAAGTGTATTTAGTGCTTAAGTGGTATTCAGTGATTCAGAGGTTGATTTAGAAAAAAACAAACAGCACCTAACTATAAAACACTAATTAAACCCTAAACTTAAACCCTAAACTATAGACCTAAACCCAAAACTTTAAACACTAAAACCCTAATCCTTAAACTTTAAACACTAAACCCTAACCTTTAATTATAACCCTAAACCCTAAAATCTAAAACTCCAAACTGTAACCTTAAAACCCTAACCCTTAAACATTAAACCCTAACCCAAAACTTTAAACCCTAATTTTAAACCCAAAACCCTAAAACCCTTAATTTAAACTCTAAAACCCCATACTTTAAATCCTAAACCCTAAAATACTAAAACCCTAAACCCTAACTATAAAATATAATTAAACCTTAAACCTAAACTCAAAAATCCTAAACCATAACCCTAAACCCTAAACTTTTAACCCTAAAACCTTAAACCCTAAACCCAAAAATCTAAAACCTTAAATCGTTACTTTAAAAGCCTAAACTGTAAACTTAAAACGATAACCGTAACCCTAAAATTTAAACCCTAAAACTCAAAACTTTAAACCCTAATTCTAAACCCAAAACTCTAAAACCCTAAATTTTAACACTAAAATCCTTAACTTTAAATCCTAAACCTTAAAATAAATTATATATAAAAACCCCAAACCCTAAATGTTAAACCTTAAACCTAATTCTAAATTCTAAACTCCAAACACTAAACAAAAACCCTAAATTATAATCCTAAAACCCTAAACCGTAACCCTAGAACTCTAAACTTTAAACCCTAAAACCATAAAATATAAACTTTAAACATTAATCGTAACCCTACACTTTAAACCCTAAACCCTAAATTCTAAAACCCTAAACCTTAAGCCTAAAACTGACATCTTGGGTTTTTTGGAGCTTTGGGCTCTTTTATATTTCAAAAATGCATGTTTTGCTCCTTTTTCTCAATTTTAAAACTTAAGCCCACCTAGGGAAGTATGCCCAACCCTAGCTTCCATAGTTTGGACAAAAATTCTTCAAATAATACGTTTCTTGATCAGCAAAGATCAAGAAAATGTATCCTTAAAGCTTAAATATAAGTACTTAGGGGTAATTTATTAGAGAAAAAGAAATAGTTTGGGTTTATAATATTATAACCCTAAACCCTAAAATCTAAAACCCTAAATTGTAACCTTAAAAACCTAAACCTTAAACCTTAGTCGTAACTCCAAACTTTAAACCCTAGTTTTAAATCTAAAACCCTAAAACCCTAAATTTAAACCCTAAAAATCTTAAACTTTATATCCTAAACCCTAAAATGCTAAAATAGATTATATAGAAACCCTAAACCCTAAACTTTAAACTCTAACCTTAACCCTTAATTATAACCCTAAACCCTAAAATCTAAAACCACAAACTGTAATCTTAAAACCCTAACCCTTAAACATTAAACCCTAACCCAAAACTTTAAACCCTAATTTTAAACCCAAAACCCTAAAACCCTAAATTTAACTCTAAAACCCCATACTTTAAATCCTAAACTCTAAAATAACCCTAAACCCTAACTATAAAACGTAATTAAACCTTAAACCTAAACCCTAAAATCCTAAACCATAACCTAAACTTTTAACCCTAAAACCTTAAACCCTAATCTTTAAGTACTAAATCCAAAGCCTAAATTATAACCCTAAACCCAAAAATCTAAAACCCTAAATCGTTACTTTAAAAGCCTAAACTTTAAACTTAAAATGATAACCGTAACCCTAAAATTTAAACCCTAAAACCCAAAACTTTAAACCCTAATTCTAAACCCAAAACTCTAAAACCCTAAATTTTAACACTAAAATCCTTAACTTTAAATCCTAAACCTTAAAATAAATTATATAGAAACCCTAAACCCTAAATTTTAAACCATAACCCTAATTCTAAATTCTAAACTTTAAAAATTAAACAAAAACCCTAAATTATAACACTAAAACCCTAAACCCAAAACTTTAAACCCTAAACCCTAAAACCCTAAAATTATATAGAAACCCTAAAACCCTATACTTTAAGCACTAAAGAAAACCCTAAATTTTAAACCATAACCCTAATTCTAAATTCTAAACTTTAAACACTAAACAAAAACCCTAAATTATAACACTAAAACCCTAACCCAAAACTTTAAACCCTAAACCCTAAAACCTTAAAATTATATAGAAACCCTAAAACCCTATACTTTAAACACTAGATACAAACCCTAAATTATAACCCTAAAACCCAAAACCATAACACTAAAACTCTAAAATCTAAACTTTAAACCCCAAAACCCTAGACATTAAACTTTAAACACTAATCGAAACGCTACACTATAAACCTTAAAACCTAAATTTAAACTGTAAAACACTTTAAACACTAATCTTTTAATCCTAAACCCTGAAATACTAAAAAAAGTTATATAAATACCCTAAACCCTAAACTTTAAACCTTAACCCTAAATTATACTCCTAAAACCCTAAACCCTAAAATTTAAAACCCAAAAACATTAACCTTTACACCCTAATCGTAACCCTAAACATTAAACCCTAAAACCATAAACATATTTTAAGTACCCTATCAAAAATCTTGGTTTTTTCGGAGCTAATTTGGGCTATTGTATATATAAAAAATACAAATTTTGCGCCCTTTTCTAAATTTTACAACTTAACCACACATAGGGAAGTATGCGCAACACTATCCTCCATAGTTTGGACAAAAATTCTTCTAAACATACGTTTCTTGATCAGCAAGGATCAAGAAAATGTAACCTTAAAGCGTAGGGATAAGTATTTTGGGGTATTATATTAGAGAAAAGAAGATAATTTGGGGTTATAATACGTTGTTTGGGAAAAAAAAGTTGTATAGAACCTTAAAACCTAAAATAACTTTAACTAAAAAACCCTAATTAAACCCTGAACTTTTAACCGTAAACCTTAAACTTTAAACACCAAAACCCTAAACCCTAAACTTTAACCACTAAACCCAAACTCTTAATTATAAACCTAAATTTTAAAATCTAAAACACTAAACATTAAACTTTAAACACTAATTGTAACGCTACACTTTAAACCCTAAAACCCTAAATTTAAACTCTAAAAACCCAAACTTTAAATCCTAAACCCTAAATACTAAAATACTAAAAAAAGATATATACAAACCCTAAACCCTAAACTTTAAATCCTAACCATAAATTATAGCCCTAAAACCCTAAACCTTAACTATAAAACCTAATTATACCCTAAACCCTTAAACCTTACACCATAACCCTAAACCCTAAACTTAAAACTTTAAATATTAAACCCTAAACCCTAAACTTTAAACCCAAACCCAAAATTATACCTCTAAACCTTAAACCCTAAAATCTAAAACTCTAAACCTTAAGCCTAAAACCCTAAACATTAAATGTTAAACCCTAACCCTAACCTTGAAACCCTAAAACCATAAATATATTTTAAGTACCCCAGCCAAAATCTTGGGTTTTTTAGAGCTTTGGGTTATTTTATAATCAAAAATACATGTTTTGGGCCATTTTCTCAATTTTACAAGTTAAGCCCACCTAGGGAAGTATACCCAACCCTAGCCTCCGTACTTTGGACAAACATTCTTCTAAAAATACATTTTTCATCAGCAAGGATCAAGAACATTTAATCCTCAAGCCTAAAGATAAGTACTTTGGGGTGTTGTATTAGAGAAAGGAAAATAGTTTGGGGACATAATACGTGGTTTGGGAAAAAAATGGTTGAAAAGAAACCCTAAAATAACCCTAACTATAAAACACTAATTAAACCCTAAACTATAGACCTAAACCCAAAACTTTAAACACTAAAACCCTAATCCTTAAACTTTAAACACTAAACCCTAACCTTTAATTATAACCCTAAACCCTAAAATCTAAAATCCAAACTGTAACCTTAAAACCCTAACCCTTAAACATTAAACCCTAACCCAAAACTTTAAACCCTAATTTTAAACCCAAAACCCTAAAACCCTTAATTTAAACTCTAAAACCCCATACTTTAAATCCTAAACCCTAAAATACTAAAACCCTAAACCCTAACTATAAAATATAATTAAACCTTAAACCTAAACCCTAAAATCCTAAACCATAACCCTAAACCCTAAACTTTTAACCCTAAAACCTTAAACCCTAAACCCAAAAATCTAAAACCTTAAATCGTTACTTTAAAAGCCTAAACTGTAAACTTAAAACGATAACCGTAACCCTAAAATTTAAACCCTAAAACTCAAAACTTTAAACCCTAATTCTAAACCCAAAACTCTAAAACCCTAAATTTTAACACTAAAATCCTTAACTTTAAATCCTAAACCTTAAAATAAATTATATAGAAACCCCAAACCCTAAATTTTAAACCTTAAACCTAATTCTAAATTCTAAACTCCAAACACTAAACAAAAACCCTAAATTATAATCCTAAAACCCTAAACCGTAACCCTAGAACTCTAAACTTTAAACCCTAAAACCCTAAAATATAAACTTTAAACATTAATCGTAACCTTACACTTTAAACCCTAAACCCTAAATTCTAAAACCCTAAACTTTAAGCCTAAAACAAAAATCTTGGGTTTTGTGGAGCTTTGGGCTCTTTTATATATCAAAAATGCATGTTTTGCTCCCTTTTCTCAATTTTAAAACTTAAGCCCACCTAGGGAAGTATGCCCAACCCTAGCTTCCATAGTTTGGACAAATATTCTTCAAATAATACGTTTCTTGATCAGCAAAGATCAAGAAAATGTATCCTTAAAGCCTAATGATAAGTACTTTAGGGTATTGTATTAGAGATAAGGAAATAGTTTGGGTTTATAATATTATAACCCTAAACCCTAAAATCTAAAACCCTAAATTGTAACCTTAAAAACCTAAACCTTAAATCTTAGCCGTAACTCCAAACTTTAAACCCCAATTTTAAATCTAAAACCCTAAAACCCTAAATTTAAACCCTAAAAATCTTAAACTTTATATCCTAAACCCTAAAATGATAAAATAAATTATATAGAAACCCTAAACCTTAACCCTCCCTTAATTATAACCCTAAACCCTAAAATCTAAAACCCCAAACTGTAACCTTAAAACCCTAACCCTTAGACATTAAACCCTAACCCAAAACTTTAAACCCTAATTTTAAACCCAAAACCCTAAAACCCTAAATTTAAACTCTAAAACCCCATACTTTAAATCCTAAACCCTAAAATACTAAAACCCTAAACCCTAACTGTAACACCCATGAGTTGGTGTTAGTCCCACATTGCCAAGGAAGTGGTTGTATTGATAGTATATAGAGCTTAACCATACTCTAACTAATGTCAAGGCCTTTTGGGGTAAGCCACATGGGTGGGCCCTGATCCAAAACCCTCTACTACTGGATATCCGCAGTGACTAAAGGGGGACAATATTGACATTAGCGAGCGGTATGGTGCTCGACGCACCGGGATGAGCGAGGACGAAATCCCGGGGCGTTACAGTTGGTATCAGAGCCGACGACGGGTCGCCTGTTGCAGGTGGGAAAGTACGCTGGAAAGGCCCAGGGAGCGCCAGGTACTTGTCTCACTTGGCAAGGAACGTCGGAGATTTTGGGACTGTACTGAGCGTACTGCAGAGCCGAGGACGGCTCTATTTCTAAGGTGGTGAGATTGTAACACCCATGAGTTGGTGTTAGTCCCACATTGCCAAGGAAGTGGTTGTATTGGTAGTATATAGAGCTTAACCATACTCTAACTAATGTCAAGGCCTTTTGGGGTAAGCCACATGGGTGGGCCCTGATACAAAACCCTCTACTGCTGGATATCCGCAATGACTAAAGGGGGACAATATTGACATTAGCGAGCGGTATGGTGCTCGACGCACTGGGATGAGCGAGGACGAAATCCCGGGGCGTTACAATAACTATAAAACGTAATTAAACCTTAAACCTAAACCCTAAAATCCTAAACCATAACCCTAAACTTTTAACCCTAAAACCTTAAACCCTAAACTTTAAATACTAAATCCAAAGCCTAAATTATAACCCTAAACCCAAAAATCTAAAACCCTAAATCGTTACTTTAAAAGCCTAAACTTTAAACTTAAAACGATACCCGTAACCCTAAAATTTAAACCCTAAAACCCAAAACTTTAAACCCTAATTCTAAACCCAAAACTCTAAAACCCAAAATTTTAACCCTAAAATCCTAAACTTTAAATCCTAAACCTTAAAATAAATTATATAGAAACCCTAAACCCTAAATTTTAAACCTTAACCCTAATTCTAAATTTTAAACTTTAAACACTAAACAAAATCCCTAAATTATAATCCTAAAACCCTAAACCGTAACCCTAGAACTCTAAACTTTAAACCCTAAAACCATAAAATATAAACTTTAAACATTAATTGTAACCCTACACTTCAAACCCTAAACCCTAAATTCAAACTCTCAAACCCAAAACTTTAAATCCTAAACCTTAAACCCTAAAATACTAAAAACATTTATATAAATACCCCAAACCCCAAATTATACCCCTAAAACCCTAAACCCTAAATTCTAAAACCCTAAACCTTAAGCCTAAAACCGAAATCTTGGGTTTTTTGGAGCTTTGGGTTCTTTTATATTTCAAAAATGCATGTTTTGCTCTTTTTCTCAATTTTAAAATTTAAGCCCACCTAGGGAAGTATTCCCAACCCTAGCTTCCATAGTTTGGACAAAAATTCTTCAAATAATACGTTTCTTGATCAGCAAAGATCAAGAAAATGTATCCTTAAAGCTTAAATATAAGTACTTAGGGGTAATTTATTAGAGAAAAAGAAATAGTTTGGGTTTATAATATTATAACCCTAAACCCTAAAATCTAAAACCCAAAATTGTAACCTTAAAAACCTAAACCTTAAACCTTAGCCGTAACTCCAAACTTTAAACCCTAATTTTAAATCTAAAACCCTAAAACCCTAAATTTAAACCCTAAAAATCTTAAACTTTATATCCTAAACCTTAAAATGATAAAATAAATTATATAGAAACCCTTTTCTCAATTTTACAAGTTAAGCCCACCTAGGGAAGTATACCCAACCCTAGCCTCCATACTTTGGACAAACATTCTTCTAAAAATACATTTTTCATCAGCAAGGATCAAGAACATTTAATCCTCAAGCTTAAAGATAAGTACTTTGGGGTGTTGTATTAGAGAAAGGAAAATAGTTTGGGGTCATAATACGTGGTTTGGGAAAAAAAGGTTGAAAAGAAACCCTAAAATAACAGTAACTATAAAACACTAATTAAACCCTAAACTTAAACCCTAAACTATAGACCTAAACCCAAAACTTTAAACACTAAAACCCTAATCCTTAAACTTTAAACACTAAACCCTAACCTTTAATTATAACCCTAAACCCTAAAATCTAAAACCCCAAACTGTAACCTTAAAACCCTAACCTTTAGACATTAAACCCTAACCCAAAACTTTAAACCCTAATTTTAAACCCAAAACCCTAAAATCCTAAATTTAAACTCTAAAACCCCATACTTTAAATCCTAAACTCTAAAATACTAAAACCCTAAACCCTAACTATAAAACGTAATTAAACCTTAAACCTAAACCCTAAAATCCTAAACCATAACCTAAACTTTTAACCCTAAAACCTTAAACCCTAAACTTTAAGTACTAAATCCAAAGCCTAAATTATAACCCTAAACCCAAAAATCTAAAACCCTAAATCGTTACTTTAAAAGCCTAAACTTTAAACTTAAAACGATAACCGTAACCCTAAAATTTAAACCCTAAAACCCAAAACTTTAAACCCTAATTCTAAACCCAAAACTCTAAAACCCTAAATTTTAACACTAAAATCCTTAACTTTAAATCCTAAACCTTAAAATAAATTATATAGAAACCCTAAACCCTAAATTTTAAACCATAACCCTAATTCTAAATTCTAAACTTTAAAAACTAAACAAAAACCCTAAATTATAACCCTAAAACCCTAAACCCTAAACTTTAAACCCTAAACCCTAAAACCCTAAAATTATATAGAAACCCTAAAACCCTATACTTTAAACACTAAACAAAACCCTAAATTTTAAACCATAACCCTAATTCTAAATTCTAAACTTTAAACACTAAACAAAAACCCTAAATTATAACACTAAAACCCTAATCCAAAACTTTAAACCCTAAACCCTAAAACCCTAAAATTATATAGAAACCCTAAAACCCTATACTTTAAACACTAAATACAAACCCTAAATTATAACCCTAAAACCCAAAACCATAACACTAAAACTCTAAAATCTAAACTTTAAACCCCAAAACCCTAGACATTAAACTTTAAACACTAATCGAAACGCTACACTATAAACCTTAAAACCTAAATTTAAACTGTAAAACACTTTAAACCCTAATCTTTTAATCCTAAACCCTGAAATACTAAAAAAAGTTATATAAATACCCTAAACCCTAAACTTTAAAAATTAACCCTAAATTATACTCCTAAAACCCTAAACCCTAAAATTTAAAACCCAAAAACATTAACCTTTACACCCTAATCGTAACCCTAAACATTAAACCCTAAAACCATAAACATATTTTAAGTACCCTATCAAAATCTTGGTTTTTTTGGAGATAATTTGTGCTATTGTATATATAAAAAATACAAATTTTGCGCCCTTTTCTAAATTTAACAACTTAACCACACATAGGGAAGTATGCGCAACACTATCCTCCATAGTTTGGACAAAAATTCTTCTAAACATACGTTTCTTGATCAGCAAGGATCAAGAAAATGTAACCCTAAAGCGTAGGGATAAGTATTTTGGGGTATTATATTAGAGAAAAGAAGATAATTTGGGGTTATAATACGTTGTTTGGGAAAAAAAAGTTGTATAGAACCTTAAAACCTAAAATAACTTTAACTAAAAAACCCTAATTAAACCCTGAACTTTTAACCGTAAACCTTAAACTTTAAACACCAAAACCCTAAACCCTAAACTTTAACCACTAAACCCAAACTCTTAATTATAAACCTAAATTTTAAAATCTAAAACCCTAAACATTAAACTTTAAACACTAATTGTAACGCTACACTTTAAACCCTAAAACCCTAAATTTAAACTCTAAAAACCCAAACTTTAAATCCTAAACCCTAAACACTAAAATACTAAAAAAAGATATATACAAACCCTAAACCCTAAACTTTAAATCCTAACCATAAATTATAGCCCTAAAATCCTAAACCTTAACTATAAAACCTAATTATACCCTAAACCCTTAAACCTTACACCATAACCCTAAACCCTAAACTTAAAACTTTAAATATTAAACCCTAAACCCTAAACTTTAAACCCTAACCCAAAATTATACCTCTAAACCTTAAACCCTAAAATCTAAAACTCTAAACCTTAAGCCTAAAACCCTAAACATTAAATGTTAAACCCTAACCCTAACCGTGAAACCCTAAAACCATAAATATATTTTAACTACCCCAGCCAAAATCTTAGGTTTTTTTAGAGCTTTGGGTTATTTTATAATCAAAAATACATGTTTTGGGCCCTTTTCTCAATTTTACAAGTTAAGCCCACCTAGGGAAGTATACCCAACCCTAGCCTCCGTACTTTGGACAAACATTCTTCTAAAAATACATTTTTCATCAGCAAGGATCAAGAACATTTAATCCTCAAGCTTAAAGATAAGTACTTTGGGGTGTTGTATTAGAGAAAGGAAAATAGTTTGGGGTCATAATACGTGGTTTGGGAAAAAAAGGTTGAAAAGAAACCCTAAAATAACAGTAACTATAAAACACTAATTAAACCCTAAACTTAAACCCTAAACTATAGACCTAAACCCAAAACTTTAAACACTAAAACCCTAATCCTTAAACTTTAAACACTAAACCCTAACCTTTAATTATAACCCTAAACCCTAAAATCTAAAACCCCAAACTGTAACCTTAAAACCCTAACCCTTAAACATTAAACCCTAGCCCAAAACTTTAAACCCTAATTTTAAACCCAAAACCCTAAAACCCTTAATTTAAACTCTAAAACCCCATACTTTAAATCTTAAACCCTAAAATACTAAAACCCTAAACCCTAACTATAAAATATAATAGAACCTTAAACCTAAACCCTAAAATCCTAAACCATAACCCTAAACCCTAAACTTTTAACCCTAAAACCTTAAACCCTAAACCCAAAAATCTAAAACCTTAAATCGTTACTTTAAAAGCCTAAACTGTAAACTTAAAACGATAACTGTAACCCTAAAATTTAAACCCTAAAACTCAAAACTTTAAACCCTAATTCTAACCCCAAAACTCTAAAACCCAAAATTTTAACACTAAAATCCTTAACTTTAAATCCTAAACCTTAAAATAAATTATATAGAAACCCCAAACCCTAAATTTTAAACCTTAAACCTAATTCTAAATTCTAAACTCCAAACACTAAACGAAAACCCTAAATTATAATCCTAAAACCCTAAACCGTAACCCTAGAACTCTAAACTTTAAACCCTAAAACCATAAAATATAAACTTTAAACATTAATCGTAACCCTACACTTTAAACCCTAAACCCTAAATTCTAAAACCCTAAACCTTAAGCCTAAAACCAAAATCTTGGGTTTTGTGGAGCTTTGGGCTCTTTTATATATCAAAAATGCATGTTTTGCTCCCTTTTCTCAATTTTAAAACTTAAGCCCACCTAGGGAAGTATGCCCAACCCTAGCTTCCATAGTTTAGACAAATATTCTTCAAATAATACGTTTTCTTGATCAGCAAAGATCAAGAAAATGTATCCTTAAAGCCTAATGATAAGTACTTTAGGGTATTGTATTAGAGATAAGGAAATAGTTTGGGTTTATAATATTATAACCCTAAACCCTAAAATCTAAAACCCTAAATTGTAACCTTAAAAACCTAAACCTTAAACTTTAGCCGTAACTCCAAACTTTAAACCCTAATTTTAAATCTAAAACCCTAAAACCCTAAATTTAAACCCTAAAAATCTTAAACTTTATATCCTAAACCCTAAAATGATAAAATAAATTATATAGAAACCCTAAACCCTAACCCTAACCCTTAATTATAACCCTAAACCCTAAAATCTAAAACCCCAAACTGTAACCTTAAAACCCTAACCCTTAGACATTAAACCCTAACCCAAAACTTTAAACCCTAATTTTAAACCCAAAACCCTAAAACCCTAAATTTAAACTCTAAAACCCCATACTTTATATCCTAAACCCTAAAATACTAAAACCCTAAACCCTAACTGTAACACCCATGAGTTGGTGTTAGTCCCACATTGCCAAGGAAGTGGTTGTATTGGTAGTATATAGAGCTTAACCATACTCTAACTAAAGGGGTAAGCCACATGGGTGGGCCCTGATCCAAAACCTTTTTAGGTAAGCCACATGGGTGGGCCCTGATCCAAAACCCACTACTGCTGGATATCCGCAGTGACTAAAGGGGGACAATATTGACATTAGCGAGCGGTATGGTGCTCGACGAACCGGGATGAGCGAGGACGAAATCCCGGGGCGTTACAGTTGGTATCAGAGCCGACGACGGGTCCCCTGTTGCAGGTGCGAAAATACGCTGGAAAGGCCCAGGGAGCGCCAGGTACTTGTCTCACTTGGCAAGGAACGTCGGAGATTTTGGGACTGTACTGAGCGTACTGCAGAGCCGAGGACGGCTCTATTTCTAAGATGGTGAGATTGTAACACCCATGAGTTGGTGTTAGTCCCACATTGCGAAGGAAGTGGTTGTGTTGGTAGTATATAGAGCTTAACCATACTCTAACTAATGTCAAGGCCTTTTGAGGTAAGCCACATGGGTGGGCCCTGATCCAAAACCCTCTACTGCTGGATATCTGCAATGACTAAAGGGGGACAATATTGACATTAGCGAGCGGTATGGTGCTCGACGCACTGGGATGAGCGAGGACGAAATCCCGGGGCGTTACACTAACTATAAAACGTAATTAAACCTTAAACCTAAACCCTAAAATCCTAAACTTTTAACCCTAAAACCTTAAACCCTAAACTTTAAATACTAAATCCAAAGCCTAAATTATAACCCTAAACCCAAAAATCTAAAACCCTAAATCGTTACTTTAAAAGCCTAAACTTTAAACTTAAAACGATAACCGTAACCCTAAAATTTAAACCCTAAAACCCAAAACTTTAAACCCTAATTCTAAACCCAAAATTTTAACCCTAAAATCCTAAACTTTAAATCCTAAACCTTAAAATAAATTATATAGAAACCCTAAACCCTAAATTTTAAACCTTAACCCTAATTCTAAATTTAAAACTTTAAACACTAAACAAAATCCCTAAATTATAATCCTAAAACCCTAAACCGTAACCCTAGAACTCTAAACTTTAAACCCTAAAACCATAAAATATAAACTTTAAACATTAATTGTAACCCTACACTTCAAACCCTAAACCCTAAATTCAAACTCTCAAACCCAAAACTTTAAATCCTAAACCTTAAACCCTAAAATACTAAAAACATTTATATAAATACCCAAACCCCAAATTATACCCATAAAACCCTAAACCCTAAATTCTAAAACCCTAAACCTTAAGCCTAAAACTGAAATCTTGGGTTTTTTGGAGCTTTGGGCTCTTTTATATTTCAAAAATGCATGTTTTGCTCCTTTTTCTCAATTTTAAAACTTAAGCCCACCTAGGGAAGTATGCCCAACCCTAGCTTCCATAGTTTGGACAAAAATTCTTCAAATAATACGTTTCTTGATCAGCAAAGATCAAGAAAATGTATCCTTAAAGCTTAAATATAAGTACTTAGGGGTAATTTATTAGAGAAAAAGAAATAGTTTGGGTTTATAATATTATAACCCTAAACCCTAAAATCTAAAACCCTAAATTGTAACCTTAAAAACCTAAACCTTAAACCTTAGTCGTAACTCCAAACTTTAAACCCTACTTTTAAATCTAAAACCCTAAAACCCTAAATTAAAACCCAAAAAATCTTAAACTTTATATCCTAAACCCTAAATGCTAAAATAGATTATATAGAAACCCTAAACCCTAAACTTTAAACTCTAACCTTAACCCTTAATTATAACCCTAAACCCTAAAATCTAAAACCACAAACTGTAACCTTAAAACCCTAACCCTTAAACATTAAACCCTAACCCAAAACTTTAAACCCTAATTTTAAACCCAAAGCCCTAAAACCCTAAATTTAAACTCTAAAACCCCATACTTTAAATCCTAAACTCTAAAATACTAAAACCCTAAACCCTAACTATAAAACGTAATTAAACCTTAAACCTAAACCCTAAAATCCTAAACCATAACCTAAACTTTTAACCCTAAAACCTTAAACCCTAAACTTTAAGTACTAAATCCAAAGCCTAAATTATAACCCTAAACCCAAAAATCTAAAACCCTAAATCGTTACTTTAAAAGCCTAAACTTTAAAGTTAAAACGATAACCGTAACCCTAAAATTTAAACCCTAAAACCCAAAACTTTAAACCCTAATTCTAAACCCAAAACTCTAAAACCCTAAATTTTAACACTAAAATCCTTAACTTTAAATCCTAAACCTTAAAATAAATTATATAGAAACCCTAAACCCTAAATTTTAAACCATAACCCTAATTCTAAATTCTAAACTTTAAAAACTAAACAAAAACCCTAAATTATAACCCTAAAACCCTAAACCCTAAACTTTAAACCCTAAACCCTAAAACCCTAAAATTATATAGAAACCCTAAAACCCTATACTTTAAACACTAAACAAAACCCTAAATTTTAAACCATAACCCTAATTCTAAATTCTAAACTTTAAACACTAAACAAAAACCCTAAATTATAACACTAAAACCCTAATCCAAAACTTTAAACCCTAAACCCTAAAACCCTAAAATTATATAGAAACCCTAAAACCCTATACTTTAAACACTAGATACAAACCCTAAATTATAACCCTAAAACCCAAAACCATAACACTAAAACTCTAAAATCTAAACTTTAAACCCCAAAACCCTAGACATTAAACTTTAAACACTAATCGAAACGCTACACTATAAACCTTAAAACCTAAATTTAAACTGTAAAACACTTTAAACCCTAATCTTTTAATCCTAAACCCTGAAATACTAAAAAAAGTTATATAAATACCCTAAACCCTAAACTTTAAAAATTAACCCTAAATTATACTCCTAAAACCCTAAACCCTAAAATTTAAAACCCAAAAACATTAACCTTTACACCCTAATCGTAACCCTAAACATTAAACCCTAAAACCATAAACATATTTTAAGTACCCTATCAAAATCTTGGTTTTTTTGGAGATAATTTGGGCTATTGTATATATAAAAAATACAAATTTTGCGCCCTTTTCTAAATTTAACAACTTAACCACACATAGGGAAGTATGCGCAACACTATCCTCCATAGTTTGGACAAAAATTCTTCTAAACATACGTTTCTTGATCAGCAAGGATCAAGAAAATGTAACCCTAAAGCGTAGAGATAAGTATTTTGGGGTATTATATTAGAGAAAAGAAGATAATTTGGGGTTATAATACGTTGTTTGGGAAAAAAAAGTTGTATAGAACCTTAAAACCTAAAATAACTTTAACTAAAAAACCCTAATTAAACCCTGAACTTTTAACCGTAAACCTTAAACTTTAAACACCAAAACCCTAAACCCTAAACTTTAACCACTAAACCCAAACTCTTAATTATAAACCTAAATTTTAAAATCTAAAACCCTAAACATTAAACTTTAAACACTAATTGTAACGCTACACTTTAAACCCTAAAACCCTAAATTTAAACTCTAAAAACCCAAACTTTAAATCCTAAACCCTAAACACTAAAATACTAAAAAAAGATATATACAAACCCTAAACCCTAAACTTTAAATCCTAACCATAAATTATAGCCCTAAAACCCTAAACCTTAACTATAAAACCTAATTATACCCTAAACCCTTAAACCTTACACCATAACCCTAAACCCTAAACTTAAAACTTTAAATATTAAACCCTAAACCCTAAACTTTAAACCCTAACCCAAAATTATACCTCTAAACCTTAAACCCTAAAATCTAAAACTCTAAATCTTAAGCCTAAAACCCTAAACATTAAATGTTAAACCCTAACCCTAACCTTGAAACCCTAAAACCATAAATATATTTTTAAGTACCCCAGCCAAAATCTTGGGTTTTTTAGAGCTTTGGGTTATTTTATAATCAAAAATACATGTTTTGGGCCATTTTCTCAATTTTACAAGTTAAGCCCACCTAGGGAAGTATACCCAACCCTAGCCTCCGTACTTTGGACAAACATTCTTCTAAAAATACATTTTTCATCAGCAAGGATCAAGAACATTTAATCCTCAAGCCTAAAGATAAGTACTTTGGGGTGTTGTATTAGAGAAAGGAAAATAGTTTGGGGTCATAATACGTGGTATTGGAAAAAAAAGGTTGAAAAGAAACCCTAAAATAACCCTAACTATAAAACACTAATTAAACCCTAAACTATAGACCTAAACCCAAAACTTTAAATACTAAAACCCTAATCCTTAAACTTTAAACACTAAACCCTAACCTTTAATTATAACCCTAAACCCTAAAATCTAAAACCCCAAACTGTAACCTTAAAACCCTAACCCTTAAACATTAAACCCTAACCCAAAACTTTAAACCCTAATTTTAAACCCAAAACCCTAAAACCCTTAATTTAAACTCTAAAACCCCATACTTTAAATCTTAAACCCTAAAATACTAAAACCCTAAACCCTAACTATAAAATATAATTAAACCTTAAACCTAAACCCTAAAATCCTAAACCATAACCCTAAACCCTAAACTTTTAACCCTAAAACCTTAAACCCTAAACCCAAAAATATAAAACCTTAAATCGTTACTTTAAAAGCCTAAACTGTAAACTTAAAACGATAACCGTAACCCTAAAATTAAACCCTAAAACTCAAAACTTTGAACCCTAATTCTAAACCCAAAACTCTAAAACCCTAAATTTTAACACTAAAATCCTTAACTTTAAATCCTAAACCTTAAAATAAATTATATAGAAACCCCAAACCCTAAATTTTAAACCTTAAACCTAATTCTAAATTCTAAACTCCAAACACTAAACAAAAACCCTAAATTATAATCCTAAAACCCTAAACCGTAACCCTAGAACTCTAAACTTTAAACCCTAAAACCATAAAATATAAACTTTAAACATTAATCGTAACCCTACACTTTAAACCCTAAACCCTAAATTCTAAAACCCTAAACCTTAAGCCTAAAACCAAAATCTTGGGTTTTGTGGAGCTTTGGGCTCTTTTATATATCAAAAATGCATGTTTTGCTCCCTTTTCTCAATTTGAAAACTTAAGCCCACCTAGGGAAGTATGCCCAACCCTAGCTTCCATAGTTTGGACAAATATTCTTCAAATAATACGTTTCTTGATCAGCAAAGATCAAGAAAATGTATCCTTAAAGCCTAATGATAAGTACTTTAGGGTATTGTATTAGCGATAAGGAAATAGTTTGGGTTTATAATATTATAACCCTAAACCCTAAAATCTAAAACCCTAAATTGTAACCTTAAAAACCTAAACCTTAAACCTTAGCCGTAACTCCAAACTTTAAACCCTAATTTTAAATCTAAAACCCTAAAACCCTAAAAATCTTAAACTTTATATCCTAAACCCTAAACTGATAAAATAAATTATATAGAAACCCTAAACCCTAACCCTAACCCTTAATTATAACCCTAAACCCTAAAATTTAAAACCCCAAACTGTAACCATAAAACCCTAACCCTTAGACATTAAACCCTACCCCAAAACTTTAAACCCTAATTTTAAACCCCCTAAAACCTTAAATTTAACCTCTAAAACCCCATACTTTAAATCCTAAACCCTAAAATACTAAAACCCTAAACCCTAACTGTAACACCCATGAGTTGGTGTTAGTCCCACAATGCCAAGGAAGTGGTTGTATTGGTAGTATATAGAGCTTAACCATACTCTAACTAATGTCAAGGCCTTTTGGGGTAAGCCACATGGGTGGGCCCTGATCCAAAACCCTCTACTGCTGGATATCCGCAGTGACTAAAGGGGGACAATATTGACATTAGCGAGCGGTATGGTGCTCGACGCACCGGGATGAGCGAGGACGAAATCCCGAGGCGTTACAGTTGGTATCAGAGCCGATGACGGGTCGCCTGTTGCAGGTGGGAAAGTACGCTGGGAAGGCCCAGGGAGCGCCAGGTACTTGTCTCACTTGGCAAGGAACGTCGGAGATTTTGGGACTGTACTGAGCGTACTGCAGAGCCGAGGACGGCTCTATTTCTAAGGTGGTGAGATTGTAACACCCATGAGTTGGTGTTAGTCCCACATTGCCAAGGAAGTGGTTGTATTGGTAGTATATAGAGCTTAACCATACTCTAACTAATGTCAAGGCCTTTTGGGGTAAGCCACATGGGTGGGCCCTGATACAAAACCCTCTACTGCTGGATATCCGCAATGACTAAAGGGGGACAATATTGACGTTAGCGAGCGGTATGGTGCTCGACGCACTGGGATGAGCGAGGACGAAATCCCGGGGCGTTACACTAACTATAAAACGTAATTAAACCTTAAACCTAAACCCTAAAATCCTAAACCATAGCCCTAAACTTTTAACCCTAAAACCTTAAACCCTAAACTTTAAATACTAAATCCAAAGCCTAAATTATAACCCTAAACCCAAAAATCTAAAACCCTAAATCGTTACTTTAAAAGCCTAAACTTTAAACTTAAAACGATAACCGTAACCCTAAAATTTAAATCCTAAAACCCAAAACTTTAAACCCTAATTCTAAACCCAAAACTCTAAAACCCAAAATTTTAACCCTAAAATCCAAAACTTTAAATCCTAAACCTTAAAATAAATTATATAGAAAGCCTAAACCCTAAATTTTAAACCTTAACCCTAATTCTAAATTTTAAACTTTAAACACTAAACAAAATCCCTAAATTATAATCCTAAAACCCTAAATCGTAACCCTAGAACTCTAAACTTTAAACCCTAAAACCATAAAATATAAACTTTAAACATTAATTGTAACCCTACACTTCAAACCCTAAACCCTAAATTCAAACTCTCAAACCCAAAACTTTAAATCCTAAACCTTAAACCCTAAAATACTAAAAACATTTATATAAATACCCCAAACCCCAAATTATACCCCTAAAACCCTAAACCCTAAATTCTAAAACCCTAAACCTTAAGCCTAAAACCGAAATCTTGGGTTTTTTGGAGCTTTGGGCTCTTTTATATTTCAAAAATGCATGTTTTGCTCCTTTTTCTCAATTTTAAAACTTAAGCCCACCTAGGGAAGTATGCCCAACCCTAGCTTCCATAGTTTGGACAAAAATTCTTCAAATAATACGTTTCTTGATCAGCAAAGATCAAGAAAATGTATCCTTAAAGCTTAAATATAACTACTTAGGGGTAATTTATTAGAGAAAAAGAAATAGTTTGGGTTTATAATATTATAACCCTAAACCCTAAAATCTAAAACCCTAAATTGTAACCTTAAAAACCTAAACCTTAAACCTTAGTCGTAACTCCAAACTTTAAACCCTAGTTTTAAATCTAAAACCCTAAAACCCTAAATTTAAACCCTAAAAATCTTAAACTTTATATCCTAAACCCTAAAATGCTAAAATAGATTATATAGAAACCCTAAACCCTAAACTTTAAACTCTAACCTTAACCCTTAATTATAACCCTAAACCCTAAAATCTAAAACCACAAACTGTAACCTTAAAACCCTAACCCTTAAACATTAAACCCTAACCCAAAACTTTAAACCCTAATTTTAAACCCAAAACCCTAAAACCCTAAATTTAAACTCTAAAACCCCATACTTTAAATCCTAAACCCTAAAATACTAAAACCCTAAACCCTAACTATAAAACGTAATTAAACCTTAAACCTAAACCCTAAAATCCTAAACCAAAACCTAAACTTTTAACCCTAAAACCTTAAACCCTAAACTTTAAGTACTAAATCCAAAGCCTAAATTATAACCCTAAACCTAAAAATCTAAAACCCTAAATCGTTACTTTAAAAGCCTAAACTTTAAACTTAAAACGATAACCGTAACCCTAAAATTTAAACCCTAAAACCCAAAACTTTAAACCCTAATTCTAAACCCAAAACTCTAAAACCCTAAATTTTAACACTAAAATCCTTAACTTTAAATCCTAAACCTTAAAATAAATTATATAGAAACCCTAAACCCTAAATTTTAAACCATAACCCTAATTCTAAATTCTAAACTTTAAAAACTAAACAAAAACCCTAAATTATAACACTAAAACCCTAAACCCAAAACTTTAAACCCTAAACCCTGAAACCCTAAAATTATATAGAAACCCTAAAACCCTATACTTTAAACACTAAACAAAACCCTAAATTTTAAACCATAACCCTAATTCTAAATTCTAAACTTTAAACACTAAACAAAAACCCTAAATTATAACACTAAAACCCTAACCCAAAACTTTAAACCCTAAACCCTAAAACCCTAAAATTATATAGAAACCCTAAAACCCTATACTTTAAACACTAGATACAAACCCTAAATTATAACCCTAAAACCCAAAACCATAACACTAAAACTCTAAAATCTAAACTTTAAACCCCAAAACCCTAGACATTAAACTTTAAACACTAATCGAAACGCTACACTATAAACCTTAAAACCTAAATTTAAACTGTAAAACACTTTAAACCCTAATCTTTTAATCCTAAACCCTGAAATACTAAAAAAAGTTATATAAATACCCTAAACCCTAAACTTTAAACCTTAACCCTAAATTATACTCCTAAAACCCTAAACCCTAAAATTTAAAACCCAAAAACATTAACCTTTACACCCTAATCGTAACCCTAAACATTAAACCCTAAAATCATAAACATATTTTAAGTACCCTATCAAAAATCTTGGTTTTTTTGGAGCTAATTTGGGCTATTGTATATATAAAAAATACAAATTTTGCGCCCTTTTCAAAATTTTACAACTTAACCACACATAGGGAAGTATGCGCAACACTATCCTCCATAGTTTGGACAAAAATTCTTCTAAACATACGTTTCTTGATCAGTAAGGATCAAGAAAATGTAACCTTAAAGCGTAGGGATAAGTATTTTGGGGTATTATATTAGAGAAAAGAAGATAATTTTGGGTTATAATACGTTGTTTGGGAAAAAAAAGTTGTATAGAACCTTAAAACCTAAAATAACTTTAACTAAAAAACCCTAATTAAACCCTGAACTTTTAACCGTAAACCCTAAACTTTAAACACCAAAATCCTAAACCCTAAACTTTAACCACTAAACCCAAACTCTTAATTATAAACCTAAATTTTAAAATCTAAAACCCTAAACATTAAACTTTAAACACTAATTGTAACGCTACACTTTAAACCCTAAAACCCTAAATTTAAACTCTAAAAACCCAAACTTTAAATCCTAAACTCTAAACACTAAAATACTAAAAAAAGATATATACAAACCCCAAACCCTAAACTTTAAATCCTAACCATAAATTATAGCCCTTAAACCCTAAACCTTAACTATAAAACCTAATTATACCCTAAATCCTTAAACCTTACACCATAACCCTAAACCCTAAACCTAAAACTTTAAATATTAAACCTTAAACCCTAAACTTTAAACCCTAACCCAAAATTATACCTCTAAACCTTAAAGCCTAAAATCTAAAACTCTAAACCTTAAGCCTAAAACCCTAAACATTAAATGTTAAACCCTAACCCGAACCTTGAAACCCTAAAACCATAAATATATTTTAAGTACCCCAGCCAAAATCTTGGGTTTTTTAGAGCTTTGGGTTATTTTATAATCAAAAATACATGTTTTGCGCCCTTTTCTCAATTTTACAAGTTAAGCCCACCTAGGGAAGTATACCCAACCCTAGCCTCCGTACTTTGGACAAACATTCTTCTAAAAATACATTTTTCATCAGCAAGGATCAAGAACATTTAATCCTCAAGCCTAAAGATAAGTACTTTGGGGTGTTGTATTAGAGAAAGGAAAATAGTTTGGGGTCATAATACGTGGTTTGGGAAAAAAAGGTTGAAAAGAAACCCTAAAATAACCCTAACTATAAAACACTAATTAAACCCTAAACTTAAACCCTAAACTATAGACCTAAACCCAAAACTTTAAACACTAAAACCCTAATCCTTAAACTTTAAACACTAAACCCTAACCTTTAATTATAACCCTAAACCCTAAAATCTAAAACCCCAAACTGTAACCTTAAAACCCTAACCCTTAAACATTAAACCCTAACCCAAAACTTTAAACCCTAATTTTAAACCCAAAACCCTAAAACCCTTAATTTAAACTCTAAAACCCCATACTTTAAATCCTAAACCCTAAAATACTAAAACCCTAAACCCTAACTATAAAATATAATTAAACATTAAACCTAAACCCTAAAATCCTAAACCATAACCCTAAACCCTAAACTTTTAACCCTAAAACCTTAAACCCTAAACCCAAAAATCTAAAACCTTAAATCGTTACTTTAAAAGCCTAAACTTTAAACTTAAAACGATAACCGTAACCCTAAAATTTAAACCCTAAAACCCAAAACTTTAAACTCTAATTCTAAACCCAAAACTCTAAAACCCTAAATTTTAAAACTAAAATCCTTAACTTTAAATCCTAAACCTTAAAATAAATTATATAGAAACCCCAAACCCTAAATTTTAAACCTTAAACCTAATTCTAAATTCTAACCTCCAAACACTAAACAAAAACCCTAAATTATAATCCTAAAACCCTAAACCGTAACCCTAGAACTCTAAACTTTAAACCCTAAAACCATAAAATATAAACTTTAAACATTAATCGTAACCCTACACTTTAAACCCTAAACCCTAAATTCTAAAACCCTAAACCTTAAGCCTAAAACCAAAATCTTGGGTTTTGTGGAGCTTTGGGCTCTTTTATATATCAAAAATGCATGTTTTGCTCCCTTTTCTCAATTTTAAAACTTAAGCCCACCTAGGGAAGTATGCCCAACCCTAGCTTCCATAGTTTGGACAAATATTCTTCAAATAATACGTTTCTTGATCAGCAAAGATCAAGAAAATGTATCCTTAAAGCCTAATGATAAGTACTTTAGGGTATTGTATTAGAGATAAGAAAATAGTTTGGGTTTATAATATTATAACCCTAAACCCTAAAATCTAAAACCCTAAATTGTAACCTTAAAAACCTAAACCTTAAACCTTAGCCGTAACTCCAAACTTTAAACCCTAATTTTAAATCTAAAACCCTAAAGCCCTAAAAATCTTAAACTTTATATCCTAAACCCTAAAATAATAAAATAAATTATATAGAAACCCTAAACCCTAACCCTAACCCATAATTATAACCCTAAACCCTAAAATCTAAAACCCCAAACTGTAACCTTAAAACCCTAACCCTTAGACATTAAACCCTAACCCAAAATTTTAAACCCTAATTTTAAACCCAAAACCCTAAAACCCTAAATTTAAACTCTAAAACCCCATACTTTAAATCCTAAACCCTAAAATACTAAAACCCTAAACCCTAACTGTAACACCCATGAGTTGGTGTTAGTCCCACATTGCCAAGGAAGTGGTTGTATTGGTAGTATATAGAGCTTAACCATACTCTAACTAATGTCAAGGCCTTTTGGGGTAAGCCACATGGGTGGGCCCTGATCCAAAACCCTCTACTGCTGGATATCCGCAGTGACTAAAGGGGGACAATATTGACATTAGCGAGCGGTATGGTGCTCGACGCACCGGGATGAGCGAGGACGAAATCCCGGGGCGTTACAGTTGGTATCAGAGCCGACGACGGGTCGCCTGTTGCAGGTGGGAAAGTACGCTGGAAAGGCCCAGGGAGCGCCAGGTATTGTCTCACTTGGCAAGGAACGTCGGAGATTTTGGGACTGTACGGAGCGTACTGCAGAGCCGAGGACGGCTCTATTTCTAAGGTGGTGAGATTGTAACACCCATGAGTTGGTGTTAGTCCCACATTGCCAAGGAAGTGGTTGTATTGGTACTATATAGAGCTTAACCATACTCTAACTAATGTCAAGGCCTTTTGGGGTAACCAACATGGGTGGGCCCTGATACAAAACCCTCTACTGCTGGATATCCGCAATGACTAAAGGGGGACAATATTGACATTAGCGAGCGGTATGGTGCTCGACGCACTGGGATGAGCGAGGACGAAATCCCGGGGCGTTACACTAACTATAAAACGTAATTAAACCTTAAACCTAAACCCTAAAATCCTAAACCATAACCCTAAACTTTTAACCCTAAAACCTTAAACCCTAAACTTTAAATACTAAATCCAAAGCCTAAATTATAACTATAAACCCAAAAATCTAAAACCCTAAATCGTTACTTTAAAAGCCTAAACTTTAAACTTAAAACGATAACCGTAACCCTAAAATTTAAACCCTAAAACCCAAAAGTTTAAACCCTAATTCTAAACCCAAAACTCTAAAACCCAAAATTTTAACCCTAAAATCCTAAACTTTAAATCCTAAACCTTAAAATAAATTATATAGAAACCCTAAACCCTAAATTTTAAACCTTAACCCTAATTCTAAATTTTAAACTTTAAACACTAAACAAAATCCCTAAATTATAATCCTAAAACCCTAAACCGTAACCCTAGAACTCTAAACTTTAAACCCTAAAACCATAAAATATACACTTTAAACATTAATTGTAACCCTAGACTTCAAACCCTAAACCCTAAATTCAAACTCTCAAACCCAAAACTTTAAATCCTATACCTTAAACCCTAAAATACTAAAAACATTTATATAAATACCCCAAACCCTAGCTTCCATTTTAAAACTTAAGCCCACCTAGGGAAGTATGCCCAACCCTAGCTTCCATAGTTTGGACAAAAATTCTTCAAATAATACGTTTCTTGATCAGCAAAGATCAAGAAAATGTATCCTTAAAGCTTAAATATAAGTACTTAGGGGTAATTTATTAGAGAAAAAGAAATAGTTTGGGTTTATAATATTATAACCCTAAACCCTAAAATCTAAAACCCTAAATTGTAACCTTAAAAACCTAAACCTTAAACCTTAGTTGTAACTCCAAACTTTAAACCCTAGTTTTAAATCTAAAACCCTAAAACTCTAAATTTAAACCCTAAAAATCTTAAACTTTATATCCTAAACCCTAAAATGCTAAAATAGATTATATAGAAACCCTAAACCCTAAACTTTAAACTCTAACCTTAACCCTTAATTATAACCCTAAATCCTAAAATCTAAAACCACAAACTGTAACCTTAAAACCCTAACCCTTAAACATTAAACCCTAACCCAAAACTTTAAACCCTAATTTTAAACCCAAAACCTTAAAACCCTAAATTTAAACTCTAAAACCCCATACTTTAAATCCTAAACTCTAAAATACTAAAACCCTAAACCCTAACTATAAAACGTAATTAAACCTTAAACCTAAACCCTAAAATCCTAAACCATAACCTAAGCTTTTAACCCTAAAACCTTAAACCTTAAACTTTAAGTACTAAATCCAAAGCCTAAATTATAACCCTAAACCTAAAAATCCAAAACCCTAAATCGTTACTTTAAAAGCCTAAACTTTAAACTTAAAACGGTAACCGTAAACCTAAAATTTAAACCCTAAAACCCAAAACTTTAAACCCTAATTCTAAACCCAAAACTTTAAAACCCTAAATTTTAACACTAAAATCCTTAACTTTAAATCCTAAACCTTAAAATAAATTATATAGAAACCCTAAACCCTAAATTTTAAACCATAACCCTAATTCTAAATTCTAAACTTTAAAAACTAAACAAAAACCCTAAATTATAACACTAAAACCCTAAACCCAAAACTTTAAACCCTAAACCCTAAAACCCTAAAATTATATAGAAACCCTAAAACCCTATACTTTAAACACTAAAAAAAACCCTAAATTTTAAACCATAACCCTAATTCTAAATTCTAAACTTTAAACACTAAACAAAAACCCTAAATTATAACACTAAAACCCTAACCCAAAACTTTAAACCCTAAACCCTAAAACCCTAAAATTATATAGAAACCCTAAAACCCTATACTTTAAACACTAGATACAAACCCTAAATTATAACCTTAAAACCCAAAACCATAACACTAAAACTCTAAAATCTAAACTTTAAACCCCAAAACCCTAGACATTAAACTTTAAACACTAATCGAAACGCTACACTATAAACCTTAAAACCTAAATTTAAACTGTAAAACACTTTAAACCCTAATCTTTTAATCCTAAACCCTGAAATACTAAAAAAAGTTATATAAATACCCTAAACCCTAAACTTTAAACCTTAACCCTAAATTATACTCCTAAAACCCTAAACCCTAAAATTTAAAACCCAAAAACATTAACCTTTACACCCTAATCGTAACCCTAAACATTAAACCCTAAAACCATAAACATATTTTAAGTACCCTATCAAAAATCTTGGTTTTTTCGGAGCTAATTTGGGCTATTGTATATATAAAAAATACAAATTTTGCGCCCTTTTCTAAATTTTACAACTTAACCACACATAGGGAAGTATGCGCAACACTATCCTCCATAGTTTGGACAAAAATTCTTCTAAACATACGTTTCTTGATCAGCAAGCATCAAGAAAATGTAACCTTAAAGCGTAGGGATAAGTATTTTGGGGTAATATATTAGAGAAAAGAAGATAATTTGGGGTTATAATACGTTGTTTGGGAAAAAAAAGTTGTATAGAACCTTAAAACCTAAAATAACTTTAACTAAAAAACCCAAATTAAACCCTGAACTTTTAACCGTAAACCTTAAACTTTAAACACCAAAACCCTAAACCCTAAACTTTAACCACTAAACCCAAACTCTTAATTATAAACCTAAATTTTAAACTCTAAAACCCTAAACATTAAACTTTAAACACTAATTGTAACGCTACACTTTAAACCCTAAAACCCTAAATTTAAACTCTAAAAACCCAAACTTTAAATCCTAAACCCTAAACACTAAAATACTAAAAAAAGATATATACAAACCCTAAACCCTAAACTTTAAATCCTAACCATAAATTATAGCCCTAAAACCCTAAACCTTAACTATAAAACCTAATTATACCCTAAACCCTTAAACCTTACACCATAACCCTAAACCCTAAACTTAAAACTTTAAATATTAAACCCTAAACCCTAAACTTTAAACCCTAACCCAAAATTATACCTCTAAACCTTAAACCCTAAAATCTAAAACTCTAAACCTTAAGCCTAAAACCCTAAACATTAAATGTTAAACCCTAACCCTAACCTTGAAACCCTAAAACCATAAATATATTTTAAGTACCCCAGCCAAAATCTTGGGTTTTTTAGAGCTTTGGGTTATTTTATAATCAAAAATACATGTTTTGGGCCATTTTCTCAATTTTACAAGTTAAGCCCACCTAGGGAAGTATACCCAACCCTAGCCTCCGTACTTTGGACAAACATTCTTCTAAAAATACATTTTTCATCAGCAAGGATCAAGAACATTTAATCCGCAAGCCTAAAGATAAGTACTTTGGGGTGTTGTATTAGAGAAAGGAAAATAGTTTGGGGTCATAATACGTGGTTTGGGAAAAAAAGGTTGAAAAGAAACCCTAAAATAACCCTAACTATAAAACACTAATTAAACCCTAAACTATAGACCTAAACCCAAAACTTTAAACAATAAAACCCTAATCCTTAAACTTTAAACACTAAACCCTAACCTTTAATTATAACCCTAAACCCTAAAATCTAAAACCCCAAACTGTAACCTTAAAACCCTAACCCTTAAACATTAAACCCTAACCCAAAACTTTAAACCCTAATTTTAAACCCAAAACCCTAAAACCCTTAATTTAAACTCTAAAACCCCATACTTTAAATCCTAAACCCTAAAATACTAAAACCCTAAACCCTAACTATAAAATATAATTGAACCTTAAACCTAAACCCTAAAATCCTAAACCATAACCCTAAACCCTAAACTTTTAACCCTAAAACCTTAAACCCTAAACCCAAAAATCTAAAACCTTAAATCGTTACTTTAAAAGCCTAAACTGTAAACTTAAAACGATAACCGTAACCCTAAAATTTAAACCCTAAAACTCAAAACTTTAAACCCTACTTCTAAACCCAAAACTCTAAAACCCTAAATTTTAACACTAAAATCCTTAACTTTAAATCCTAAACCTTAAAATAAATTATATAGAAACCCCAAACCCTAAATTTTAAACCTTAAACCTAATTCTAAATTCTAAACTCCAAACACTAAACAAAAACCCTAAATTATAATCCTAAAACCCTAAACCGTAACCCTAGAACTCTAAACTTTAAACCCTAATACCATAAAATATAAACTTTAAACATTAATCGTAACCCTACACTTTAAACCCTAAACCCTAAATTCTAAAACCCTAAACCTTAAGCCTAAAACTGAAATCTTGGGTTTTTTGGAGCTTTGGGCTCTTTTATATTTCAAAAATGCATGGTTTGCTCCTTTTTCTCAATTTTAAAACTTAAGCCCACCTAGGGAAGTATGCCCAACCGTAGCTTCCATAGTTTGGACAAAAATTCTTCAAATAATACGTTTCTTGATCTGCAAAGATCAAGAAAATGTATTCTTAAAGCTTAAATATAAGTACTTAGGGGTAATTTATTAGAGAAAAAGAAATAGTTTGGGTTTATAATATTATAACCCTAAACCCTAAAATCTAAAACCCTAAATTGTAACCTTAAAAACCTAAACCTTAAACCTTAGTCGTAACTGCAAACTTTAAACCCTAGTTTTAAATCTAAAACCCTAAAACCCTAAATTTAAACCCTAAAAATCTTAAACTTTATATCCTAAACCCTAAAATGCTAAAATAGATTATATAGAAACCCTAAACCTTAAACTTTAAACTCTAACCTTAACCCTTAATTATAACCCTAAACCCTAAAATCTAAAACCACAAACTGTAACCTTAAAACCCTAACCCTTAAACATTAAACCCTAACCCAAAACTTTAAACCCTAATTTTAAACCCAAAATCCTAACACCCTAAATTTAAACTCTAAAACCCCATACTTTAAATCCTAAACTCTAAAATACTAAAACCCTAAACCCTAACTATAATACGTAATTAAACCTTAAACCTAAACCCTAAAATCCTAAACCATAACCTAAACTTTTAACCCTAAAACCTTAAACCCTAAACTTTAAGTACTAAATCCAAAGCCTAAATTATAACCCTAAACCCAAAAATCTAAAACCCTAAATCGTTACTTTAAAAGCCTAAACTTTAAACTTAAAACGATAACCGTAACCCTAAAATTTAAACCCTAAAACCCAAAACTTTAAACCCTAATTCTAAACCCAAAACTCTAAAACCCTAAATTTTAACACTAAAATCCTTAACTTTAAATCCTAAACCTTAAAATAAATTATATAGAAACCCTAAACCCTAAATTTTAAACCATAACCCTAATTCTAAATTCTAAACTTTAAAAACTAAACAAAAACCCTAAATTATAACACTAAAACCCTAAACCCAAAACTTTAAACCCTAAACCCTGAAACCCTAAAATTATATAGAAACCCTAAAACCCTATACTTTAAACACTAAACAAAACCCTAAATTTTAAACCATAACCCTAATTCTAAATTCTAAACTTTAAACACTAAACAAAAACCCTAAATTATAACACTAAAACCCTAACCCAAAACTTTAAACCCTAAACCCTAAAACCCTAAAATTATATAGAAACCCTAAAACCCTATACTTTAAACACTAGATACAAACCCTAAATTATAACCCTAAAACCCAAAACCATAACACTAAAACTCTAAAATCTAAACTTTAAACCCCAAAACCCTAGACATTAAACTTTAAACACTAATCGAAACGCTACACTATAAACCTTAAAACCTAAATTTAAACTGTAAAACACTTTAAACCCTAATCTTTTAATCCTAAACCCTGAAATACTAAAAAAAGTTATATAAATACCCTAAACCCTAAACTTTAAACCTTAACCCTAAATTATACTCCTAAAACCCTAAACCCTAAAATTTAAAACCCAAAAACATTAACCTTTACACCCTAATCGTAACCCTAAACATTAAACCCTAAAACCATAAACATATTTTAAGTACCCTATCAAAAATCTTGGTTTTTTTGGAGCTAATTTGGGCTATTGTATATATAAAAAATACAAATTTTGCGCCCTTTTCTAAATTTTACAACTTAACCACACATAGGGAAGTATGCGCAACACTATCCTCCATAGTTTGGACAAAAATTCTTCTAAACATACGTTTCTTGATCAGCAAGGATCAAGAAAATGTAACCTTAAAGCGTAGGGATAAGTATTTTGGGGTATTATATTAGAGAAAAGAAGATAATTTTGGGTTATAATACGTTGTTTGGGAAAAAAAAGTTGTATAGAACCTTAAAACCTAAAATAACTTTAACTAAAAAACCCTAATTAAACCCTGAACTTTTAACCGTAAACCCTAAACTTTAAACACCAAAATCCTAAACCCTAAAGTTTAACCACTAAACCCAAACTCTTAATTATAAACCTAAATTTTAAAATCTAAAACCCTAAACATTAAACTTTAAACACTAATTGTAACGCTACACTTTAAACCCTAAAACCCTAAATTTAAACTCTAAAAACCCAAACTTTAAATCCTAAACCCTAAACACTAAAATACTAAAAAAAGATATATACAAACCCCAAACCCTAAACTTTAAATCCTAACCATAAATTATAGCCCTTAAACCCTAAACCTTAACTATAAAACCTAATTATACCCTAAACCCTTAAACCTTACACCATAACCCTAAACCCTAAACCTAAAACTTTAAATATTAAACCTTAAACCCTAAACTTTAAACCCTAACCCAAAATTATACCTCTAAACCTTAAAGCCTAAAATCTAAAACTCTAAACCTTAAGCCTAAAACCCTAAACATTAAATGTTAAACCCTAACCCGAACCTTGAAACCCTAAAACCATAAATATATTTTAAGTACCCCAGCCAAAATCTTGGGTTTTTTAGAGCTTTGGGTTATTTTATAATCAAAAATACATGTTTTGCGCCCTTTTCTCAATTTTACAAGTTAAGCCCACCTAGGGAAGTATACCCAACCCTAGCCTCCGTACTTTGGACAAACATTCTTCTAAAAATACATTTTTCATCAGCAAGGATCAAGAACATTTAATCCTCAAGCCTAAAGATAAGTACTTTGGGGTGTTGTATTAGAGAAAGGAAAATAGTTTGGGGTCATAATACGTGGTTTGGGAAAAAAAGGTTGAAAAGAAACCCTAAAATAACCCTAACTATAAAACACTAATTAAACCCTAAACTTAAACCTTAAACTATAGACCTAAACCCAAAACTTTAAACACTAAAACCCTAATCCTTAAACTTTAAACACTAAACCCTAACCTTTAATTATAACCCTAAACCCTAAAATCTAAAACCCCAAACTGTAACCTTAAAACCCTAACCCTTAAACATTAAACCCTAACCCAAAACTTTAAACCCTAATTTTAAACCCAAAACCCTAAAACCCTTAATTTAAACTCTAAAACCCCATACTTTAAATCCTAAACCCTAAAATACTAAAACCCTAAACCCTAACTATAAAATATAATTAAACATTAAACCTAAACCCTAAAATCCTAAACCATAACCCTAAACCCTAAACTTTTAACCCTAAAACCTTAAACCCTAAACCCAAAAATCTAAAACCTTAAATCGTTACTTTAAAAGCCTAAACTTTAAACTTAAAACGATAACCGTAACCCTAAAATTTAAACCCTAAAACCCAAAACTTTAAACTCTAATTCTAAACCCAAAACTCTAAAACCCTAAATTTTAAAACTAAAATCCTTAACTTTAAATCCTAAACCTTAAAATAAATTATATAGAAACCCCAAACCCTAAATTTTAAACCTTAAACCTAATTCTAAATTCTAACCTCCAAACACTAAACAAAAACCCTAAATTATAATCCTAAAACCCTAAACCGTAACCCTAGAACTCTAAACTTTAAACCCTAAAACCATAAAATATAAACTTTAAACATTAATCGTAACCCTACACTTTAAACCCTAAACCCTAAATTCTAAAACCCTAAACCTTAAGCCTAAAACCAAAATCTTGAGTTTTGTGGAGCTTTGGGCTCTTTTATATATCAAAAATGCATGTTTTGCTCCCTTTTCTCAATTTTAAAACTTAAGCCCACCTAGGGAAGTATGCCCAACCCTAGCTTCCATAGTTTGGACAAATATTCTTCAAATAATACGTTTCTTGATCAGCAAAGATCAAGAAAATGTATCCTTAAAGCCTAATGATAAGTACTTTAGGGTATTGTATTAGAGATAAGAAAATAGTTTGGGTTTATAATATTATAACCCTAAACCCTAAAATCTAAAACCCTAAATTGTAACCTTAAAAACCTAAATCTTAAACCTTAGCCGTAACTCCAAACTTTAAACCCTAATTTTAAATCTAAAACCCTAAAGCCCTAAAAATCTTAAACTTTATATCCTAAACCCTAAAATAATAAAATAAATTATATAGAAACCCTAAACCCTAACCCTAACCCATAATTATAACCCTAAACCCTAAAATCTAAAACCCCAAACTGTAACCTTAAAACCCTAACCCTTAGACATTAAACCCTAACCCAAAATTTTAAACCCTAATTTTAAACCCAAAACCCTAAAACCCTAAATTTAAACTCTAAAACCCCATACTTTAAATCCTAAACCCTAAAATACTAAAACCCTAAACCCTAACTGTAACACCCATGAGTTGGTGTTAGTCCCACATTGCCAAGGAAGTGGTTGTATTGGTAGTATATAGAGCTTAACCATACTCTAACTAATGTCAAGGCCTTTTGGGGTAAGCCACATGGGTGGGCCCTGATCCAAAACCCTCTACTGCTGGATATCCGCAGTGACTAAAGGGGGACAATATTGACATTAGCGAGCGGTATGGTGCTCGACGCACCGGGATGAGCGAGGACGAAATCCCGGGGCGTTACAGTTGGTATCAGAGCCGACGACGGGTCGCCTGTTGCAGGTGGGAAAGTACGCTGGAAAGGCCCAGGGAGCGCCAGGTATTGTCTCACTTGGCAAGGAACGTCGGAGATTTTGGGACTGTACGGAGCGTACTGCAGAGCCGAGGACGGCTCTATTTCTAAGGTGGTGAGATTGTAACACCCATGAGTTGGTGTTAGTCCCACATTGCCAAGGAAGTGGTTGTATTGGTACTATATAGAGCTTAACCATACTCTAACTAATGTCAAGGCCTTTTGGGGTAAGCCACATGGGTGGGCCCTGATACAAAACCCTCTACTGCTGGATATCCGCAATGACTAAAGGGGGACAATATTGACATTAGCGAGCGGTATGGTGCTCGACGCACTGGGATGAGCGAGGACAAAATCCCGGGGCGTTACACTAACTATAAAACGTAATTAAACCTTAAACCTAAACCCTAAAATCCTAAACCATAACCCTAAACTTTTAACCCTAAAACCTTAAACCCTAAACTTTAAATACTAAATCCAAAGCCTAAATTATAACTATAAACCCAAAAATCTAAAACCCTAAATCGTTACTTTAAAAGCCTAAACTTTAAACTTAAAACGATAACCGTAACCCTAAAACCCAAAAGTTTAAACCCTAATTCTAAACCCAAAACTCTAAAACCCAAAATTTTAACCCTAAAATCCTAAACTTTAAATCCTAAACCTTAAAATAAATTATATAGAAACCCTAAACCCTAAATTTTAAACCTTAACCCTAATTCTAAATTTTAAACTTTAAACACTAAACAAAATCCCTAAATTATAATCCTAAAACCCTAAACCGTAACCCTAGAACTCTAAACTTTAAACCCTAAAACCATAAAATATAAACTTTAAACATTAATTGTAACCCTAGACTTCAAACCCTAAACCCTAAATTCAAACTCTCAAACCCAAAACTTTAAATCCTTTACCTTAAACCCTAAAATACTAAAAACATTTATATAAATACCCCAAACCCTAGCTTCCATTTTAAAACTTAAGCCCACCTAGGGAAGTATGCCCAACCCTAGCTTCCATAGTTTGGACAAAAATTCTTCAAATAATACGTTTCTTGATCAGCAAAGATCAAGAAAATATATCCTTAAAGCTTAAATATAAGTACTTAGGGGTAATTTATTAGAGAAAAAGAAATAGTTTGGGTTTATAATATTATAACCCTAAACCCTAAAATCTAAAACCCTAAATTGTAACCTTAAAAACCTAAACCTTAAACCTTAGTCGTAACTCCAAACTTTAAACCCTAGTTTTAAATCTAAAACCCTAAAACTCTAAATTTAAACCCTAAAAATCTTAAACTTTATATCCTAAACCCTAAAATGCTAAAATAGATTATATAGAAACCCTAAACTTTAAACTCTAACCTTAACCCTTAATTATAACCCTAAATCCTAAAATCTAAAACCACAAACTGTAACCTTAAAACCCTAACCCTTAAACATTAAACCCTAACCCAAAACTTTAAACCCTAATTTTAAACCCAAAACCTTAAAACCCTAAATTTAAACTCTAAAACCCCATACTTTAAATCCTAAACTCTAAAATACTAAAACCCTAAACCCTAACTATAAAACGTAATTAAACCTTAAACCTAAACCCTAAAATCCTAAACCATAACCTAAGCTTTTAACCCTAAAACCTTAAACCTTAAACTTTAAGTACTAAATCCAAAGCCTAAATTATAACCCTAAACCTAAAAATCCAAAACCCTAAATCGTTACTTTAAAAGCCTAAACTTTAAACTTAAAACGGTAACCGTAAACCTAAAATTTAAACCCTAAAACCCAAAACTTTAAACCCTAATTCTAAACCCAAAACTTTAAAACCCTAAATTTTAACACTAAAATCCTTAACTTTAAATCCTAAACCTTAAAATAAATTATATAGAAACCCTAAACCCTAAATTTTAAACCATAACCCTAATTCAAAATTCTAAACTTTAAAAACTAAACAAAAACCCTAAATTATAACACTAAAACCCTAAACCCAAAACTTTAAACCCTAAACCCTAAAACCCTAAAATTATATAGAAACCCTAAAACCCTATACTTTAAACACTAAACAAAACCCTAAATTTTAAACCATAACCCTAATTCTAAATTCTAAACTTTAAACACTAAACAAAAACCCTAAATTATAACACTAAAACCCTAACCCAAAACTTTAAACCCTAAACCCTAAAACCCTAAAATTATATAGAAACCCTAAAACCCTATACTTTAAACACTAGATACAAACCCTAAATTATAACCCTAAAACCCAAAACCATAACACTAAAACTCTAAAATCTAAACTTTAAACCCCAAAACCCTAGACATTAAACTTTAAACACTAATCGAAACGCTACACTATAAACCTTAAAACCTAAATTTAAACTGTAAAACACTTTAAACCCTAATCTTTTAATCCTAAACCCTGAAATACTAAAAAAAGTTATATAAATACCCTAAACCCTAAACTTTAACACTTAACCCTAAATTATACTCCTAAAACCCTAAACCCTAAAATTTAAAACCCAAAAACATTAACCTTTACACCCTAATCGTAACCCTATACATTAAACCCTAAAACCATAAACATATTTTAAGTACCCTATCAAAATCTTGGTTTTTTTGGAGCTAATTTGGGCTATTGTATATATAAAAAATACAAATTTTGCGCCCTTTTCTAAATTTTACAACTTAACCACACATAGGGAAGTATGCGCAACACTATCCTCCATAGTTTGGACAAAAATTATTCTAAACATACGTTTCTTGATCAGCAAGGATCAAGAAAATGTAACCTTAAAGCGTAGGGATAAGTATTTAGGGGTATTATATTAGAGAAAAGAAGATAATTTGGGGGTTATAATACGTTGTTTGGGGAAAAAAAGTTGTATAGAACCTTAAAACCTAAAATAACTTTAACTAAAAAACCCTAATTAAACCCTGAACTTTTAACCGTAAACCTTAAACTTTAAACACCAAAACCCTAAACCCTAAACTTTAACCACTAAACCCAAACTCTTAATTATAAACCTAAATTTTAAAATCTAAAACCCTAAACATTAAACTTTAAACACTAATTGTAACGCTACACTTTAAACCCTAAAACCCTAAATTTAAACTCTAAAAACCCAAACTTTAAATCCTAAACCCTAAACACTAAAATACTAAAAAAAGATATATACAAACCCTAAACCCTAAACTTTAAATCCTAACCATAAATTATAGCCCTAAAACCCTAAAACTTAACTATAAAACCTAATTATACCCTAAACCCTAAACTTAAAACTTTAAATATTAAACCCTAAACTTTAAACCCTAACCCAAAATTATACCTCTAAACCTTAAACCCTAAAATCTAAAACTCTAAACCTTAAGCCTAAAACCCTAAACATTAAATGTTAAACCCTAACCCTAACCTTGAAACCCTAAAACCATAAATATATTTTAAGTACCCCAGCCAAAATCTTGGGTTTTTTAGAGCTTTGGGTTATTTTATAATCAAAAATACATGTTTTGGGCCCTTTTCTCAATTTTACAAGTTAAGCCCACCTAGGGAAGTATACCCAACCCTAGCCTCCGTACTTTGGACAAACATTCTTCTAAAAATACATTTTTCATCAGCAAGGATCAAGAACATTTAATCCTCAAGCCTAAAGATAAGTACTTTGGGGTGTTGTATTAGAGAAAGGAAAATAGTTTGGGGTCATAATACGTGGTTTGGGAAAAAAAGGTTGAAAAGAAACCCTAAAATAACCCTAACTATAAAACACTAATTAAACCCTAAACTTAAACCCTAAACTATAGACCTAAACCCAAAACTTTAAACACTAAAACCCTAATTCTTAAACTTTAAACACTAAACCCTAACATTTAATTATAACCCTAAACCCTAAAATCTAAAACCCCAAATTGTAACCTTAAAACCCTAACCCTTAAACATTAAACCCTAACCCAAAACTTTAAACCCTAATTTTAAACCCAAAACCCTAAAACCCTTAATTTAAACTCTAAAACCCCATACTTTAAATCCTAAACCCTAAAATACTAAAACCCTAAACCCTAACTATAAAATATAATTAAACCTTAAACCTAAACCCTAAAATCCTAAACCATAACCCTAAACCCTAAACTTTTAACCCTAAAACCTTAAACCCTAAACCCAAAAATCTAAAACCTTAAATCGTTACATTAAAAGCCTAAACTTTAAACTTAAAACGATAACCGTAACCCTAAAATTTAAACCCTAAAACCCAAAACTTTGAACCCTAATTCTAAACCCAAAACTCTAAAACCCTAAATTTTAACACTAAAATCCTTAACTTTAAATCCTAAACCTTAAAATAAATTATATAGAAACCCCAAACCCTAAATTTTAAACCTTAAACCTAATTCTAAATTCTAAACACCAAACACTAAACAAAAACCCTAAATTATAATCCTAAAACCCTAAAATGATAAAATAAATTATATAGAAACCCTAAACCCTAACCCTAACCCTTAATTATAACCATAAACCCTAAAATCTAAAACCCCAAATTGTAACCTTAAAACCCTAACCCTTAGACATTAAACCCTAACCCAAAACTTTAAACCCTAATTTTAAACCCAAAACCCTAAAACCCTAAATTTAAACTCTAAAACCCCATACTTTAAATCCTAAACCCTAAAATACTAAAACCCTAAACCCTAACTGTAACACCCATGAGTTGGTGTTAGTTCCACATTGCCAAGGAAGTGGTTGTATTGGTAGTATATAGAGCTTAACCATACTCTAACTAATGTCAAGGCCTTTTGGGGTAAGCCACATGTGTGGGCCCTGATCCAAAACCCTCTACTGCTGGATATCCGCAGTGACTAAAGGGGGACAATATTGACATTAGCGAGCTGTATGGTGTTCGACGCACCGGGATGAGCGAGGACGAAATCCCGGGGCGTTACAGTTGGTATCAGAGCCGACGATGGGTCGCCTGTTGCAGGTGGGAAAGTACGCTGGAAAGGCCCAGGGAGCGCCAGGTACTTGTCTCACTTGGCAAGGAACGTCGGAGATTTTGGGACTGTACTGAGCGTACCGCAGAGCCGAGGACGGCTTTATTTCTAAGGTGGTGAGATTGTAACACCCATGAGTTGGTGTTAGTCCCACATTGCCAAGGAAGTGGTTGTATTGGTAGTATATAGAGCTTAACCATACTCTAACTAATGTCAAGGCCTTTTGGGGTAAGCCACATGGGTGGGCCCTGATACAAAACCCTCTACTGCTGGATATCCGCAATGACTAAAGGGGGACAATGTTGACATTAGCGAGCGGTATGGTGCTCGACGCACTGGGATGAGCGAGGACGAAATCCCGGGGCGTTACACTAACTATAAAACGTAATTAAACCTTAAACCTAAACCCTAAAATCCTAAACCATAACCCTAAACTTTTAACCCTAAAACCTTAAACCCTAAACTTTAAATACTAAATCCAAAGCCTAAATTATAACCCTAAACCCAAAAATCTAAAACCCTAAATCGTTACTTTAAAAGCCTAAACTTTAAACTTAAAACGATAACCGTAACCCTAAAATTTAAACCCTAAAACCCAAAACTTTAAACCCTAATTCTAAACCCAAAACTCTAAAACCCAAAATTTTAACCCGAAAATCCTAAACTTTAAATCCTAAACCTTAAAATAAATTATATAGAAACCCTAAACCCTATATTTTAAACCTTAACCCTAATTCTAAATTTTAAACTTTAAACACTAAACAAAATCCCTAAATTATAATCCTAAAACCCTAAACCGTAACCCTAGAACTCTAAACTTTAAACCCTAAAACCATAAAATATAAACTTTAAACATTAATTGTAACCCTACACTTCAAACCCTAAATTCAAACTCTCAAACCCAAAACTTTAAATCCTAAACCTTAAACCCTAAAATACTAAAAACATTTATATAAATACCCCAAACCCCAAATTATACACCTAAAACCCTAAACCCTAAATTCTAAAACCCTAAACCTTAAGCCTAAAACCGAAATCTTGGGTTTTTTGGAGCTTTGGGCTCTTTTATATTTCAAAAATACATGTTTTGCTCCTTTTTCTCAATTTTAAAACTTAAGCCCACCTAGGGAAGTATGCCCAACCCTAGCTTCCATAGTTTGGACAAAAATTCTTCAAATAATACATTTCTTGATCAGCAAAGATCAAGAAAATGTATCCTTAAAGCTTAAATATAAGTACTTAGGGGTAATTTATTAGAGAAAAAGAAATAGTTTGGGTTTATAATATTATAACCCTAAACCCTAAAATCTAAAACCCTAAATTGTAACCTTAAAAACCTAAACCTTAAACCTTAGCTGTAACTCCAAACTTTAAACCCTAATTTTAAATCTAAAACCCTAAAACCCTAAATTTAAACCCTAAAAATCTTAAACTTTATATCCTAAACCCTAAAATGATAAAATAAATTATATAGAAACCCTAAACCCTAACCCTAACCCTAACCCTTAATTATAACCCCAAACCCTAAAATCTAAAACCCCAAACTGTAACCTTAAAACCCTAACCCTTAGACATTAAACCCTAACCCAAAACTTTAAACCCTAATTTTAAACCCAAAACCCTAAAACCCTAAATTTAAACTCTAAAACCCCATACTTTAAATCCTAAACCCTAAAATACTAAAACCCTAAACCCTAACTGTAACACCCATGAGTTGGTGTTAGTCCCACATTGCCAAGGAAGTGGTTGTATGGGTAGTATATAGAGCTTAACCATACTCTAACTAATGTCAAGGCCTTTTGGGGTAAGCCACATGGGTGGGCCCTGATCCAAAACCCTCTACTGTTGGATATCCGCAGTGACTAAAGAGGGACAATATTGACATTAGCGAGCGGTATGGTGCTCGACGCACCGGGATGAGCGAGGAAGAAATCCCGGGTCGTTACAGTTGGTATCAGAGCCGACGACGGGTCGCCTGTTGCAAGTGGAAAAGTACGCTGGAAAGGCCCAGGGAGCGCCAGGTACTTGTCTCACTTGGCAAGGAACGTCGGAGATTTTGGGACTGTACTGAGCGTACTGCAGAGCCGAGGACGGCTCTATTTCTAAGGTGGTGAGATTGTAACACCCATGAGTTGGTGTTAGTCCCACATTGCCAAGGAAGTGGTTGTATTGGTAGTATATAGAGCTTAACCATACCCTAACTAATGTCAAGGCCTTTTGGGGTAAGCCACATTGGTGGGCCCTGATACAAAACCCTATACTGTTGGATATCCGCAATGACTAAAGGGGGACAATATTGACCTCGACGCACTGGGATGGGCGAGGACGAAATCTCGGGGCTTTACACTAACTATAAAATGTAATTAAACCTTAAACCTAAACCCTAAAATCCTAAACCATAACCCTAAACTTTTAACCCTAAAACCTTAAACCCTAAACTTTAAATACTAAATCCAAAGCCTAAATTATAACCCTAAACCGAAAAATCTAAAACCCTAAATCGTTACTTTGAAAGCCTAAACTTTAAACTTAAAACGATAACCGTAACTCTAAAATTTAAACCCTAAAACCCAAAACTTTAAACCCTAATTCTAAACCCAAAACTCTAAAACCCAAAATTTTAACCCTAAAATCCTAAACTTTAAATCCTAAACCTTAAAATAAATTATATAGAAACCCTAAACCCTAAATTTTAAGCCTTAACCCTAGTTCTAAATTTTAAACACTAAACAAAATCCCTAAATTATAATCCTAAAACCCTAAACCGTAACCCTAGAACTCTAAACTTTAAACCCTAAAACCATAAAATATAAACTTTAAACATTAATTGTAACCCTACACTTCAAACCCTAAACCCTAAATTCAAACTCTCAAACCCAAAACTTTAAATCCTAAACCTTAAACCCTAAAATACTAAAAACATTTATATAAATACCCCAAACCCCAAATTATACCCCTAAAACCCTAAACCCTAAATTCTAAAACCCTAAACCTTAAGCCTAAAACCGAAATCTTGGGTTTTTTGGAGCTTTGGGCTCTTTTATATTTCAAAAATGCATGTTTTGCTCCTTTTTCTCAATTTTAAAACTTAAGCCCACCTAGGGAAGTATGCCCAACCCTAGCTTCCATAGTTTGGACAAAAATTCTTCAAATAATACATTTCTTGATCAGCAAAGATCAAGAAAATGTATCCTTAAAGCTTAAATATAAGTACTTAGGGGTAATTTATTAGAGAAATAGAAATAGTTTGGGTTTATAATATTATAACCCTAAACCCTAAAATCTAAAACCCTAAATTGTTACCTTAAAAACCTAAACCTTAAACCTTAGCTCTAACTCCAAACTTTAAACCCTAGCTAGTTTTAAATCTAAAACCCTAAAACCCTAAATGTAAACAATAAGAATCTTAAACTTTATATCCTAAACCCTAAAATGCTAAAATAGATTATATAGAAACCCTAAACCCTAAACTTTAAACTCTAACCTTAACCCTTAATTATAACCCTAAACCCTAAAATCTAAAACCACAAACTGTAACCTTAAAACCCTAACCCTTAAACATTAAACCCTAACCCAAAACTTTAAACCCTAATTTTAAACCCAAAACCCTAAAACTCTAAAACCCCATACTTTAAATCCTAAACTCTAAAATACTAAAACCCTAAACCTTAACTATAAAACGTAATTAAACCTTAAACCTAAACCCTAAAATCCTAAACCATAACCTAAACTTTTAACCCTAAAACCTTAAACCCTAAACTTTAAGTACTAAATCCAAACCCTAAATTATAACCCTAAATTATAATCCAAAGCCTTTACGCTCCTTAACCAGCCCCCAGCGACTGATACCAATTGAGAAACTACAAATAGTGCTAGTATAACAAATGTGAATTCAAAACAAGCAAACAAATAATGCTCGGAAAGTAAATAACACACAGAGATTTTTAACGTGGTAAAACCCAAACAGGGAAACGTCCACGGTTGTCCTCGCGACAACAAAATAATCCACTAGATGAAAAGAGATGTACAAACCTATCAACTACCTGCACTCACTGCGAGTTGATACTCCTGGTTATCTCTAACACCTTGACTTCACCAGAGCACCTTGATGTACGCACAAGACACTCGACTTCTTGATGAACACACAAGAAGACTCGAAGCCGAAATCACAATAACTCTTGAAGATCACAAAGATATGAATTGAGAAAAGGGGGAAGAAAGGGAATTGAGTTCAATAGCCACAAACAATTTCAATATCACAAACCTAACCAAAACACATGAACAAGGAGAAGGATGGACGGCCAAAGAACTGACTTGTTCTATGGAAGAGAAACCCTATTTATACTTAGGGTTGAAAACCTAGAAAAATGGGCCGAAACTGTGCAAACCGACTTTGGACGTTCGTACGTCGATATGACGTTCGAACGTCGCTACACAAAAATAAGCCTGCTGCCTAACATGACGTACGAACGCTCTAATGCGGTACGTACGTCTCCATACGAAAACACGTCTGCTGCCTACTTGGACGTACGAACGTCCTAACTGAGTACGTACGTCCTGACCAAAAGAAGTTTGCTGCTTCAATGGACGTACGTACGTCCTAACCCGGTACGTACGTCCAGAACCCAATAACTTTTCCTGGACAGACCTAAGAGACACAAGGACACGAGACGACCATGCGTACATCTTGATTTTCCTAACAATGAATTCAAGGCGAGATAACCAAAGACACTTTGTCACAAAATTGATGTCAAACCACTTCGTGCCGGTTTCAATCTCCCCCTTTGACATTGATTTTGTTACAATCCCAAACCATGGCATTTATAAAACATGCCTACAAAATCACTCAAGATAGAAACACATAACAAGTCACCAATTCTTGTTATTCAGTTTTAGGAAGATGCTTTAACCATCAGAGATCGAACGGAAGCAATCAAGGATTCAACAGAAGTTCCTTCGAGCAACTCCCCCATACTTCATGAGCTCCAAACTTCATGAGCAACTCCCCCATACATGTAGCATACCTGAAACATGACCCAAAAATAACCTAACAGCAGGAAGACGATTGTTAGTAATTAGAGTCATAAATCTCCCCCTTTTTGTCACAACAAGTGAACAAAATAAACAGATAACCAAGAAGAAAAAAAATCAAAACCAAACAAAGAACATATAAAATATAAAACGAACCCAACTTGTTAAAAGTTCAGAAAGTCAACTAATAACCAAACATAGAAATCCATAAACAGAAAAGCCAAAAACGACAAAAGTAGAAAGCTCGAATTAACGAATTCGAAAAACCCTTTCCCAATGACCTAGAGGAAGCTTGGAGAAGTAAGCCTCCGCACGAGCCGAAGGTCGATTCCACCTAGCAATCACATGGTCATCATAATCCTCCAACCATTCACTCGTACAAAACAACTCCTCAATTCTGCTGTCCAAGCCACAGTCGGTAAGTGGAGCAGCAAGTCCTGGAACCTTCGGATAACCAACCAACTCCAAGATGTGATTTTGAAGATGTCCCGGTAATCTCTCCCAATGATTGACACGAACCAAACAAGGATTAAGAAAAGGTCGATGAATATAGTCATATCCATGAGGAACGCGACATAAACGACAAACCTTAGCATTGTTTTTGTACTCCATTACCATGAACGACACATAACCAACAGTCGGAACAAAAATTCCATGAAGTTCATATTCTGCCATAGAGGAATCTGAAGAACAAAGAGAGAACTAGCAAGAGATAAGAAGACACAATAAGAGTGAAAGAAAAAAAAGACTCCCTATTTATAAGAAAAATAGGAGGAAACATATCATGGGCCCAAAAAGGAAGGTCCATTACCTCAGAAAAATTTACTGCAAAACAAGGAAACCAACTTGAACTAACATGAAAATAGCAATATCCAAGAACATGTACAATACTAAAAAAAATAGAAACAGACTAATATAGCAGTTAAATACAAAAGCAGGAAACCATAAAACCAACTACTCGGATTCCGAGGCACCATCACTCGGTTCACCATCACCCTCGTCCTCACTCTCTGAGTCAGCACCATCACTCTCACCAGGAACAGGAGGCACCTCTTCCGGAAACGGAGGCAAGTCTGTGGGAGTGAAGTCCAGCTGTAGATGCCGCATCTGAGCAACATTCATCGCATGAATATCACTGATCATGACATCATGACGAGAGAGAATGACCCCGAAACGATCCAACCGAGCTTCCATATGGTCTTGATGACGGCGGAGAGAGGAAACCCGAGCATCAATGGCTGCAACAGCCCGATTTCCCCTAGCAGAGGCTGGGATGGGGCGTCCAGAGGTCAAAGCCCGATCAAAATCATCATTGCGAACAAGCGCCTGGCCTCCCCAAATAAGATGATGCGTCAAGCGCGCACCCACAGACTCAAAGGCAACCTTCCGAGACTGACAGCCTTTCTTAATGGCATTGACCCAGTCATGGCCAACGAACCTTGGAGGGCTCACCTCCGTGTACTGTCCCTGAAAACCCAAGTGCCTGAGAATTGTCATAATAAAGCTAGGGAAAGGAAGAGTACCCTTAGCTGCATCAATTTGAAGCATCCGATTGTAGATGACCTCAGAAAGACTAATATGGTGCACCGACATACAAACCACCAATTTGACCATGTCGTCGGTCATTATTATCTTGTTGCCCTTGGTGGGGTAGATGTTGGAGTGAGCAACCATGTGGACAAGGATGGCGCTGTAGAACTTTGCATGATATCTCTCCGTGACCCCATCGATGAACATCCGCTGAACTTGATCGACAAGGTCAATCTGAATCTCATCCGGAATAGGCCATCGAACATGAACAACACCTTCAGGAAGAAAATCATCGTCAATACCCAATGCCTCACGGATCACCTTCGGAGAAATAGTGTATCTCCGACCATCAATGAGGACCGAAAAACTCGAGCGATTCTGCGAAGGACTCTTCGTCTCATAGAATGCTATCGTATGCTCAACCGAGTACTTGGTGATTGGTTGAGCCACTCTTAGCCAATTCCGAGTCTCAAAGAACAATGCGATATTGCCTAGTTGAGAAGCCCCTAGAGGGGTGGCAGCAATGTCTCCCAAGTCGAAGAAACGCTCGGGAACAATGGCCTTGGCTCGAGGATGAGCGCCAAGGGATGAAGGATGAGATAACAAACCCGAATTGGAACCACGACCCCTCGGAGCGCGAGAAGAAGATGCACCCTTAGAAGCGGATGCCGTGGAGGTGCGTGCACGCTTTGAAGCCATTTCCTACACAAACACACCAGTACACAAACCAAAAATGTAAGAAACAATGACAAAAAGAAACAGCAAGGTCATTGAGACATTTAATCAAACACTTGATGTGCAGAAACAATACACATGCTATCGACAACAATGAAGGAATCGCAAGCACCCAAACACATAGCAAAACATTAAGAAACAATAGAGACCAAGAACAAACCACCTCCCAAGGTCATTACCAACTAAACTGGCGGCAAGAGCGAGTATAGAAACACCAAGTCCCATGAAGGCAACAAACAAGCATACAACCTTAACTAACAATATATGATAAAGCAAACCCAAATTATCAACAAGAACATGACAATAGAGAAGAGAAGAAGGAACAAAAGAAAACTTACAAGTGATTGTGAGTGAAGATAATCAACAACTTTGCCGACTGACACACCGGAACAAAATGGTGACAAGTAAACGAAAACAAATGCAAGGAAGGGAAGAGTAGAAGAAGATCTCCTAATAGGAGCAATGAAAACCAATATGGTAACTGCTTGTAGTGTGCCAAAGAAGAGGGAACACGATTTATATAACAGTTGGCCTATGGTTTAAAACAAAATTTGAATTTAAACAGCAAATGGGCCGGACTGTATCAAGGACGTTCGTACGTCCTAAAGACGTTCGTACGTCGGGACCAAAAAAACAACTGTCAGACCCTTCGTTCGTACGTTCTAATAACGTACGTACGTTGGAAATAGATCTGCCCACCTCAACGTTCGGACGTCATAACAGCGTTCGTACGACCACCCCTTTTTTTTTTTTTTTTTTTTTTTTTTTTTTTTAAAATTGGAAGAACCAACCTAACAGCTAGATAATAAACCACATAACCCCAAAAACAGATATTGAGAGACATCACAAGAAAACACTTCTACGTATCATACGAATTCCAATTACAACCGAATATAGATTAAACAAACCTCAACCACAAGAGAATGCAAAATCGAAGAACGACATCATACACCATGACATGGTAGTTACTAGAATGATGCAAGTATGTAGAAGAACCTGATAGACCAATACCAACCTCCGAAAAACAGACTAAAGATATGATCATAGAGAATATTGAAGGTCACTTGCAAGTAGCCCAAAATGGAACTAAACCAGATCACAACACAACAAGGAAAACACACACTATTGGTTTTCGTCTTGTCTTTCAACTGGACAAATGCGAAAGCTACTATTCATTCATCTCATTTTTTTTTTTTTTTTTTTTTTTTTTTTTTTTATAGACCATTGAAACAGATGCCATTCCCGTGTGGGAGTATGAAATGTCTCCATCTTTTACCAGAACACGAGGGTAGGGTGTAGCCTACATCTTTTCGGCAAAAACACACTCAAGAAGTGCAATACCATGATAACGTGCAACACAAGAACTAACATCTCTTAAGTGCATCCGTCAGAGCATGACCCTCACAGCCCCAACGGGTTCTTAGCCAAATGAGTATGCTCTCAAGACATTCAAATGGCTGGGGATTTTGTGAGTCATTGACCACTTACAAGAGGTGAGAGAATAAAGAAAAAATAAAAACAACGATCATGAAAAAACAACCATGGAAGACTGGAGTTATACATGTTTTGAAAATGTCAAGCCAACCACATTGAAATGCATCATGCAAGAAACTACCAAGACGAAGAGAGTATGATGTAACCCTACAACTATGCATGACACAAAAACAGTTGAGGATGCCAAACTAGAAACATCTGTAAAATGGAATCCACACAAATAGAAAAAGTAGTATGTCCTCAATACCAGCAACAATAATAAATAACTGAACCTAAACATCCTAAACACAGACAGTTCCAATGACCACATTAGGTATAGGAAAGCGGAAGAGGCGTAGTGACAATGAAGCAGTTATCAGATGAGCGACTACCAGATAACACCAAGATATGATTGGAATCAAAAACATCACACCTATTATCCTCAAACACAACCTTAAATTTAGCATCACACAACTGACTAATACTCAATAGATTGGACCTAAGACCCTTAACAAAAAGAAGCTCATGACTATTTAGCGATTCAACCTCAGAAAAGTTACCTTTACCTTCAACCGGAAGCAATTTACCATTACCAAACCTAACCTTACCTCCATAACCAAGAGTCAGGTTATCAATCAGAGTCTTATCACCTGTCATATGACGTGAACAACCGCTGTCAAGATACCATGATGAAGGCAATGGTTCAACCAAACGAGCCATGTGAGACACCATTTTCCTGGATGCATCCATACTCCTATCCCAGAAATGTGGTGGTGGAGTAGGCATGGGTGTTGCTTTAGGACGGTTTCCATAAGAAGAAGTTCTGGGTAAACCCCACGGAGCATAGCCATTCCACATGTATGGAGCCTGCATGGAGAAGGTGGAAGACTTGTTCCAATATGAGTTACCTGCAAAAGAAGGATGATGAGCAAGATACAAATTATTCCAACAAAAGGCAGAAGTGTGACCCATGCGACCACATGTTAGACATTTAAAGCCTTTGTGTCTAGAGTTCTTTTGCCGAACTTGCTTCACATGAGTAACCTTGGGTGGTGATACCACACTAGACACCTGCACAGGAGCAGGAATAGCGACACTTGTTGGTCGCACAAAGGTAGTGCGGGAAGTGCTAGCAGTAGCAAGGGGAACAGAGGTGTCATAACCTAAACCAGATTTATCTGAATGGGATTTACCGATTCCCAACAGAGAGTTTAGATTAGCACTTGCTTTACCAAACCCAACCAATTGTTTGTTAGCAGCAAACAACTCAGCCTTTACTCTCTCATGCTCCAGTACAAGGGATCGATACCGTGTTTCAAGATCATTATTCAGTTTTTCCAGAGTGACAATACGCACTTGGAAATCCTCCTTTTCCTTCACAAATTCTTCCTTCAACATGTTGGAATCACCTGTAAGGTTGCATATATCCTGTCCAAGACTCTCTACCTGATCCTGCAAGACGGTGTTAGTTTTTTCAAGCAACTTTACTTGTTGCATAGAAAACTTATACATGTCACATAATTCACTAGTAGTAGCATGAACACCAGAATCAGAAACATTAATATCAGTAGAAGAGGATACAATACCTCCTGGATGTTCATCCAGGGATGCACTGAAGACCACATAATTTGAGACAAAAGTTGAGAGATTCCCATCATCATCATCATCTGAATCATCCCATGTTACTGTGAGATTCGCTTTGGAATTATCACCAGGTTTGCGATCGACCTTTTTATCACATTCATTTGCAAAGTGTCCATAATCACGACACTTGTAACATTGGACGTCTTTACGATCAACTCGAGCTCTTCTCCCATCCACTGAGAACCGCTCAAAACCACGACTTCTAGGAGCATTTGAGGAATCAGGAAATCGCTTTCGAGGATCTCGATTCTGTTGATATTTCAGAATCTTCTGAAAGCTACGTGACAGGAACGCATAGTTATCATCCACATCCTGTTCTTCATCATCAGAAGGTCCTGTGGAAGGTTCTTTAGACGATGTAGCTTTGAATGCTACAGATTTGTTCTTCAAAGGTTCTTCCAAAGCCTGTTCCATCTCACATGTCCTTAGTTTCCCAGCAAGTGTCTCGATGGACATGTTCTTAATCACATTGCTCTCAGTGATGGCATCCTTACGTGAACGAAACCGAGGAGGCAAAGCACGCAATATCTTACGTACCACCTGTGTGTCAGTATATGCATGACCAATAGCCGCACTGCAGTTGATGATGTCTTGGAGACGAATAAAGAAATCATCAAAGGTCTCAGAATTATCCATCCGTAGATTCTCAAACTGAGATGTTAACAGTTCCAGCTTACTTTCTTTGACTGTTTCGTCACCTTCATGTGTACAGATAAGCCTGTTCCATGCATCTTTAGCCTCTTCACAGCCCTGCACCCTACGAAACTCACTAGCATTTAATGCCATGAAAATAGCATTGAGTGCCTTGTTGTTATAATTTGCCAACAACTTCTGTTCAGGCGTCCACTTTTCACGTGGCGTCAGTGATGTAACAGCAGTATCATCAGTACCTGTAGTAGTCAGAGGTTCTTTCCACCCTGTGACAACAGAAAGCCAGACTTCTTCTCCTAATGCTTGGAGATAAGCTCGCATACGTACTTTCCAATGACCAAAGTCCTTTCCACTGAATTGTGGAGGAAGACTTGAAGTAGCAGACTTGTGAGATTCCATAGAGCACTATTGATCGTTAGCGTGAGCCTTTACGCTCCTTAACCAGCCCCCAGCGACTGATACCAATTGAGAAACTACAAATAGTGCTAGTATAACAAATGTGAATTCAAAACAAGCAAACAAATAATGCTCGGAAAGTAAATAACACACAGAGATTTTTAACGTGGTAAAACCCAAACAGGGAAACGTCCACGGTTGTCCTCGCGACAACAAAATAATCCACTAGATGAAAAGAGATGTACAAACCTATCAACTACCTGCACTCACTGCGAGTTGATACTCCTGGTTATCTCTAACACCTTGACTTCACCAGAGCACCTTGATGTACGCACAAGACACTCGACTTCTTGATGAACACACAAGAAGACTCGAAGCCGAAATCACAATAACTCTTGAAGATCACAAAGATATGAATTGAGAAAAGGGGGAAGAAAGGGAATTGAGTTCAATAGCCACAAACAATTTCAATATCACAAACCTAACCAAAACACATGAACAAGGAGAAGGATGGACGGCCAAAGAACTGACTTGTTCTATGGAAGAGAAACCCTATTTATACTTAGGGTTGAAAACCTAGAAAAATGGGCCGAAACTGTGCAAACCGACTTTGGACGTTCGTACGTCGATATGACGTTCGAACGTCGCTACACAAAAATAAGCCTGCTGCCTAACATGACGTACGAACGCTCTAATGCGGTACGTACGTCTCCATACGAAAACACGTCTGCTGCCTACTTGGACGTACGAACGTCCTAACTGAGTACGTACGTCCTGACCAAAAGAAGTTTGCTGCTTCAGTGGACGTACGTACGTCCTAACCCGGTACGTACGTCCAGAACCCAATAACTTTTCCTGGACAGACCTAAGAGACACAAGGACACGAGACGACCATGCGTACATCTTGATTTTCCTAACAATGAATTCAAGGCGAGATAACCAAAGACACTTTGTCACAAAATTGATGTCAAACCACTTCGTGCCGGTTTCATAACCCTTAAACATTAAACCCTAACCCAAAACTTTAAACCCTAATTTTAAACCCAAAACCCTAAAACCCTAAATTTAAACTCTAAAACCCCATACTTTAAATCCTAAACTCTAAAATACTAAAACCCTAAACCCTAACTATAAAACGTAATTAAACCTTAAACCCAAACCCTAAAATCCTAAACCATAACCTAAACTTTTAACCCTAAAACCTTAAACCCTAAACTTTAAGTACTAAATCCAAAGCCTAAATTATAACCCTAAACCCAAAAATCTAAAACCCTAAATCGTTACTTTAAAAGCCTAAACTTTAAACTTAAAACGATAACCGTAACCCTAAAATTTAAACCCTAAAACCCGAAACTTTAAACCCTAATTCTAAACCCAAAACTCTAAAACCCTAAATTTTAACACTAAAATCCTTAACTTTAAATCCTAAACCTTAAAATAAATTATATAGAAACCCTAAACCCTAAATTTTAAACCATAACCCTAATTCTAAATTCTAAACTTTAAAAACTAAACAAAAACCCTAAATTATAACACTAAAACCCTAAACCCAAAACTTTAAACCCTAAACCCTGAAACCCTAAAATTATATAGAAACCCTAAAACCCTATACTTTAAACACTAAACAAAACCCTAAATTTTAAACCATAACCCTAATTCTAAATTCTAAACTTTAAACACTAAACAAAAACCCTAAATTATAACACTAAAACCCTAACCCAAAACTTTAAACCCTAAACCCTAAAACCCTAAAATTATATAGAAACCCTAAAACCCTATACTTTAAACACTAGATACAAACCCTAAATTATAACCCTAAAACCCAAAACCATAACACTAAAACTCTAAAATCTAAACTTTAAACCCCAAAACCCTAGACATTAAACTTTAAACACTAATCGAAGCGCTACACTATAAACCTTAAAACCTAAATTTAAACTGTAAAACACTTTAAACCCTAATCTTTTAATCCTAAACCCTGAAATACTAAAAAAAGTTATATAAATACCCTAAACCCTAAACTTTAAACCTTAACCCTAAATTATACTCCTAAAACCCTAAACCCTAAAATTTAAAACCCAAAAACATTAACCTTTACACCCTAATCGTAACCCTAAACATTAAACCCTAAAACCATAAACATATTTTAAGTACCCTATCAAAAATCTTGGTTTTTTTGGAGCTAATTTGGCTATTGTATATATAAAAAATACAAATTTTGCGCCCTTTTCTAAATTTTACAACTTAACCACAAATAGGGAAGTATGCGCAACACTATCCTCCATAGTTTGGACAAAAATTCTTCTAAACATACGTTTCTTGATCAGCAAGGATCAAGAAAATGTAACCTTAAAGCGTAGGGATAAGTATTTTGGGGTATTATATTAGAGAAAAAAAGATAATTTGGGGTTATAATACGTTGTTTGGGAAAAAAAAGTTGTATAGAACCTTAAAACCTAAAATAACTTTAACTAAAAAACCCTAATTAAACCCTGAACTTTTAACCGTAAACCCTAAACTTTAAACACCAATTAAACCCTAAACTATAAAACACTAATTAAACCCTAAACTTAAACCCTAAACTATAGACCTAAACCCAAAACTTTAAACACTAAAACCCTAATCCTTAAACTTTAAACACTAAACCCTAACATTTAATTATAACCCTAAACCCTAAAATCTAAAACCCCAAACTCTAACCTTAAAACCCTAACCCTTAAACATTAAACCCTAACCCAAAACTTTAAACCCTAATTTTAAACCCAAAACCCTAAAACCCTTAATTTAAACTCTAAAACCCCATACTTTAAATCCTAAACCCTAAAATACTAAAACCCTAAACCCTAACTATAAAATATAATTAAACCTTAAACCTAAACCCTAAAATCCTAAACCATAACCCTAAAACCTTAAACCCTAAACCCAAAAATCTAAAACCTTAAATCGTTACATTAAAAGCCTAAACTTTAAACTTAAAACGATAACCGTAACCCTAAAATTTAAACCCTAAAACCCAAAACTTTAAACCCTAATTCTAAACCCAAAACTCTAAAACCCTAAATTTTAACACTAAAATCCTTAACTTTAAATCCTAAACCTTAAAATAAATTATATAGAAACCCCAAACCCTAAATTTTAAACCTTAAACGTAATTCTAAATTCTAAACACCAAACACTAAACAAAAACCCTAAATTATAATCCTAAAACCCTAAACCGTAACCCTAGAACTCTAAACTTTAAACCCTAAAACCATAAAATATAAACTTTAAACATTAATCGTAACCCTACACTTTAAACCCTAAACCCTAAATTCTAAAACCCTAAACCTTAAGCCTAAAACCAAAATCTTGGGTTTTGTGGAGCTTTGGGCTCTTTTATATATCAAAAATGCATGTTTTGCTCCCTTTTCTCAATTTTAAAACTTAAGCCCACCTAGGGAAGTATGCCCAACCCTAGCTTCCATAGTTTGGACAAATATTCTTCAAATAATACGTTTCTTGATCAGCAAAGATCAAGAAAATGTATCCTTAAAGCCTAATGATAAGTACTTTAGGGTATTGTATTAGAGATAAGGAAATAGTTTTGGTTTATAATATTATAACCCTAAACCCTAAAATCTAAAACCCTAAATTGTAACCTTAAAAACCTAAACCTTAAACCTTAGCCGTAACTCCAAACTTTAAACCCTAATTTTAAATCTAAAACCCTAAAACCCTAAATTTAAACCCTAAAAATCTTAAACTTTATATCCTAAACCCTAAAATGATAAAATAAATTATATAAAAACCCTAAACCCTAACCCTAACCCTTAATTATAACCATAAACCCTAAAATCTAAAACCCCAAATTGTAACCTTAAAACCCTAACCCTTAGACATTAAACCCTAACCCAAAACTTTAAACCCTAATTTTAAACCCAAAACCCTAAAACCCTAAATTTAAACTCTAAAACCCCATACTTTAAATCCTAAACCCTAAAATACTAAAACCCTAAACCCTAACTGTAACACCCATGAGTTGGTGTTAGTCCCACATTACCAAGGAAGTGGTTGTATTGGTAGTATATAGAGCTTAACCATACTCTAACTAATGTCAAGACCTTTTGGGGTAAGCCACATGGGTGGGCCCTGATCCAAAACCCTCTACTGCTGGATATCCGCAGTGACTAAAGGGGGACAATATTGACATTAGCGAGCGGTATGGTGTTCGACGCACCGGGATGAGCGAGGACGAAATCCCGGGGCGTTACAGTTGGTATCAGAGCCGACGATGGGTCGCCTGTTGCAGGTGGGAAAGTACGCTGGAAAGGCCCAGGGAGCGCCAGGTACTTGTCTCACTTGGCAAGGAACGTCGGAGATTTTGGGACTGTACTGAGCGTACCGCAGAGCCGAGGACGGCTCTATTTCTAAGGTGGTGAGATTGTAACACCCATGAGTTGGTCACCACAAGAAAATTTGATTTACGCCACGAACACACGATTTCATTTGCCACGGTCCGGGTCAGTGGCAAAATTAGCCACTGTCCGGGTCCGTGGCAATGTCAATAAGGCCCGTGCCAAGAATTTTGCCCAGTTTTACAGATTTCTAAAAGTTTACCTACGGCTTTCAACCGTGGCCAACGAAATGATTGAGAACCATACGATTGTTATCTCGTATCTCAAGATGTATCTACAGCCTATAACAAATTCGGTTAAGAAAAAAAATAAAAACCAAACAAAAACCTTTCTCCCCACTCTCTCTCCCACGGTTTCAAAAGGAATTTCAGGTTCTCCCTTGAAGAACCCTAATTCTCTCATTCCCTCTTCTTTCTTTTCATCAAAAAAATTCTTGTTTCACTGGAACTAAGCTCACTTTTCATCAAAAACTTTAAGATTTCCTGTGTATAATACCTCGGCGCACGATCTATTTGCATCTTCTCCGTGACCTCTTGCGATCTATTTGAAGGTGAGTTTTCGTAAAAATTTTATATAATCTGTTTGTTTTCTTTTCACTCTATTTCTTTCTCGTATGGTTTTGTTTTGTTCTTATTGCGTCTCTTTGATTGATCGATATATTGATTAATTCTCCTAATTAGTAAGAGTAGTAGTAATAGAATTATGATAAATTTCAGTAAGTAAAAGCAAGTTATTTGTTGGTTTTAATTTGAAGAGAGAGATTACACTGGAGGAGTTGATTATCTAGGAGAAATTTCTGTAAAATTTTGGGGAAAATCAATATAATGAACTCTCAAATAGTCCTAGTTATGTGAATCAGTGTTTGTTTGCGCCCTTTTTACTCCAGCCTTTTTTACTCCAGCGGTCCTTGTGGTATACATTGTTGTTCCTCTCTGAACCATTATGCATAAAAAAATTCAACATTGTTTCAAAGATATGATGTCCAAAATTCACTGAGTCAAGCCTCAAGTTTAACAGTTAACACTTCTTTTGAGGAAAGAGTCTTTATAGTGTGTCTGTTTGTTTGCATGTTACATCTAGTCACCTACCGTCGATCTTTTTATAATTCAATTATAATTTTTCGTCTCTCAGTCAGAAGTGGTTTAAAGGATTCTAATTCGATTTTATTTCTCTTTTTTTCCTTATTGAATTATTAGTTATCTTTTCAGCTGATACTTTCTACTGTAGCTGTGAGAGACGAGCATTTTAAAACGAAGAAGCACAAGAAACAGTATGTTAGTAAATTTTGAGTTTTTTGGAGTTGTGTCGTGTTTGAAGTACAATTTGAGTTTCAGATATATTTGAAGGTTAGTATCTGTAGTTGTAGGTTGATGCCTTAAATCTTTTATCAATGGCGACCATTTAAAGATTTTCTTCTATAGATAATTGAAACGATGTTGTAACTATTGTGTATGTTGTAGGATTCAGTTTCAGCTGTCATGATATCTGGTTTCATTTGTATAATAAGTTCGGTAAAGAGCTGTTGCCACATTGTCTTAATCATTGTTCTTGTGAAATATGAATCTTTAGGAGAAATTGCTTTATTTTTTACCTAGAATTAATATGAATGCTTAGTTCTTTATTGAATGATGCAGATGTGTATTACACTTTATAGCTATGCTTTTTTGAGGGAGGGGTTAAAATTCCAATGTAGACTTCTATCTCAAAAAGGTTTGTGTCAAACACTGTCAGTTGGGCACATTTGATAAGGATGTGTTCATTGGATTCAACAAGTCTCGAATGTCTGAGTTTTTAACCTGTTTTAAGTGCACAATACATAGAATTTTCATAAAGTCCAAAAATATCTGTTATTAATGCGTCGTAGATTAAATCTTTCTAATTATCTCATTTTAAAAATGGCGTAACATAAAATTCTCTCTTTTTACCTTCTGTACGACTTCCATATTTTTATTCGTGACTTTTGATATGAGTTTAGCTAACACTAATGTCCATGAGTTCTTCTCATGGACATGTTTTTATGCTTAGAGAATTGCTTGTTCAGAGCTACTTATAAGCGTTTGTTGTGGATCTTTCTTGTATATTATGCTGACCAGCATCATGAAATAAAAATTTTCTTATAAAATATTGGGTCATGCTCGAATAGTTATTGGTGTCTATATCACATATCCTGCTAATATTGACCTGATTCTTTAACTTGATTGGTTTCATTATGTGTTCAGATCTACTGTCCTATTTTGTGTTTAAAATTTTAAAACAGCTGAATACTTCTCCTTGGAGACTATATATCACTAAAATTATGTCTCATATTTTTCTTCTGTGATTTGCAGGGCTTAAGTTTCAAAGTTGAGAACTAGGCCTTTATGGAGCCTAATGGTCTCCGGAACACAAGGAAAATGGTTTCCATTGTTCAAGAAAACTGTGAGGTGAACTCACCAAATGATGGTGATGAACTTGATCCATGGACAGCATAGGCGTGCCAGCCTCGTACTGTTTCCTTTCTACTTATTGGTGCATGCCTACTTATGTGAGTCCCTATTCTCAGGAAATATTTCCCATTTTAATATACCGAACCATGTTGAAAAAGTTTAGTGATTCATCATCCAAGAAGTCATAAATTAAAATCTTCTTTGATAGAAATCTTCGCGGTAGGTGATCTGTCAATGCTATTAAATTATAACTGTACTTTTCTGTTCTTAATGAAGGAATCTATGTCAAGTTTTTGAGTCATATGGTAGTTTTTTAGTGAAGAATTGGCTTGGGATTTCTTTCATCAGTTTATTGAAGGGTTTTGCACAAGTTATAATCTATCGGTATTTGACACCTTATAATATCTTTTGTGATGCTCGTAATGATATTATAAATGGGGACTAGCGTTTTCATGTGTTTTTATTTACATGGTTTCCAGATTTATTTGCATGTAATGAAAAAAGTGGTGTTGTGTAGGTTGCTGCTGACCAAAGAGGAAGATTGTTAATGTCAACGGAGAGATTAAACCACTCTAGCAATAGAATTAAGGAGAGTAGAACCTTCTTGGAGACTAAAAAGCTTGGTGTTTCAATCCTTCACGATATGCATGGACAACGGAGTCTCTTCAACATGCCCCCATGACACGATACGCCTTTCCATGCGGTTTTCTATTTTATTAGCGTAGATTTTTTTTATGGTCAAATGATTGGACCAGTATTATGTGGCTGGTCCCTGAATACCATACTGTGAAGGGCTTGTGCGAGCAATTGTTTAAATATGGTCATATGCATAGCCTTGTCAGAACTTAAGAACTTATAATTCATCATCTGAGTTGAGGAATTCTGTGGTCATGTTATTTTTTTAACTTCGGGTATTTTAGAAAAAGATGTGGCCTCTAGGATGTCCCCATACATACGAGTAGCTGAACTTCCATCTGCACCCCCACATGTAAACAATGTCGCTTATATTACTCTTCTTTTAATGTATAATTTGCAGCTGCATGGAGTGGATGACAACATCGGTAGGAGTAGAAATATTTTGACTGCTATCTCAAGAAGGATGGACAGAAACAAGTACCTCATCGGCTCCATTATTACTGTCCTCATTACTGTGATACTTTATTGTATTCTTTATTTGGCATAGCCAGTGAGTCAGTGACATTCACTCTTATGTTTAAAGAATATTATGTGGAAACACATAAGGGAAAATTAGTGAATAAAAAATATTATGTGAAGTGCAAATTCTCCAAATAGCAATTGCTAATTTTTTTTGAAAAGATATACAGATTTCCCACGGCTAAGAGCAGTAGCTAATGATTTTTTTTTTTTTTTTTTGAAAAGAATCAACTTTCCCACGGCTCTAAACCGTGGCTAAATAAAAATTTATATTAATTTTGAAAAAAAAAAATTCAAATGTTTTTAGCTTTCCCACGGACGCAAACCGTGGGTAATACATGATTTGCCACGGTTTATAGCCGTGGCTAGGCCCACGGTTTTGGACCGTGGCTAATTTAAACTGTCCGCCACGGACCCGGACCGTGGCTAACCATTTAGCTACCCCCTGAACCGCCACGGTCTTGCCACGGTTTTGGACGGTGGCTAATCGCGTTTTGCCACCGTTCCGGACCGTGGCGAATTTCTAGTATTCTTGTAGTGGGTGTTAGTCCCACATTGCCAAGGAAGTGGTTGTATTGGTAGTATATAGAGCTTAACCATACTCTAATTAATGTCAAGGCCTTTTGGGGTAAGCCACATGGGTGGGCCCTGATACAAAACCCTCTACTGCTGGATATCCGCAATGACTAAAGGGGGACAATATTGACATTAGCGAGCGGTATGGTGCTCGACGCACTGGGATGAGCGAGGACGAAATCCCGGGGCGTTACACTAACTATAAAACGTAATTAAACCTTAAACCTAAACCCTAAAATCCTAAACCATAACCCTAAACTTTTAACCCTAAAACCTTAAACCCTAAACTTTAAATACTAAATCCAAAGCCTAAATTATAACCCTAAACCCAAAAATCTAAAACCCTAAATCGTTACTTTAAAAGCCTAAACTTTAAACTTAAAACGATAACTGTAACCCTAAAATTTAAACCCTAAAACCCAAAACTTTAAACCCTAATTCTAAACCCAAAACTCTAAAACCGAAAATTTTAACCCTAAAATCCTAATCTTTAAATCCTAATCCTTAAAATAAATTATATAGAAACCCTAAACCCTAAATTTTAAACCTTAACCCTAATTCTAAATTTTAAACTTTAAACACTAAACAAAATCCCTAAATTATAATCCTAAAACCCTAAACCGTAACCCTAGAACTCTAAACTTTAAACCCTAAAACCATAAAATATAAACTTTAAACATTAATTGTAACCCTACACTTCAAACCCTAAACCCTAAATTCAAACTCTCAAACAAAAAACTTTAAATCCTAAACCTTAAACCCTAAAATACTAAAAACATTTATATAAATACCCCAAACCCCAAATTATACCCCTAAAACCCTAAACCTTAAGCCTAAAACCGAAATCTTGGGTTTTTTGGAGCTTTGGGCTCTTTTATATTTCAAAAATGCATGTTTTGCTCCTTTTTCTCAATTTTAAAACTTAAGCCCACCTAGGGAAGTATGCCCAACCCTAGCTTCCATAGTTTGGACAAAAATTCTTCAAATAATACGTTTCTTGATCTGCAAAGATCAAGAAAATGTATCCTTAAAGCTTAAATATAACTACTTAGGGGTAATTTATTAGAGAAAAAGAAATAGTTTGGGTTTATAATATTATAACCCTAAACCCTAAAATCTAAAACCCTAAATTGTAACCTTAAAAACCTAAACCTTAAACCTTAGTCGTAACTCCAAACTTTAAACCCTAGTTTTAAATCTAAAACCCTAAAACCCTAAATTTAAACCCTAAAAATCTTAAACTTTATATCCTAAACCCTAAAATGCTAAAATAGATTATATAGAAACCCTAAACCCTAAACTTTAAACTCTAACCTTAACCCTTAATTATAACCCTAAACCCTAAAATCTAAAACCACAAACTGTAACCTTAAAACCCTAACCCTTAAACATTAAACCCTAACCCAAAACTTTAAACCCTAATTTTAAACCCAAAACCCTAAAACCCTAAAATTAAACTCTAAAACCCCATACTTTAAATCCTAAACTCTAAAATATTAAAACCCTAAACCCTAACTATAAAACGTAATTAAACCTTAAACCTAAACCCTAAAATCCTAAACCATAACCTAAACTTTTAACCCTAAAACCTTAAACCCTAAACTTTAAGTACTAAATCCAAAGCCTAAATTATAACCCTAAACCCAAAAATCTAAAACCCTAAATCGTTACTTTAAAAGCCTAAACTTTAAATTTAAAACGATAACCGTAACCCTAAAATTTAAACCCTAAAACCCAAAACTTTAAACCCTAATTCTAAACCCAAAACTCTAAAACCCTAAATTTTAACACTAAAATCCTTAACTTTAAATCCTAAACCTTAAAATAAATTATATAGAAACCCTAAACCCTAAATTTTAAACCATAACCCTAATTCTAAATTCTAAACTTTAAACACTAAACAAAAACCCTAAATTATAACACTAAAACCCTAAACCGTAACCCTAGAACTCTAAACTTTAAACCCTAAAACCATAAAATATAAACTTCAAACATTAATCGTAACCGTACTTTAAACCCTAAACCGTAAATTCAAACTCTCAAACCCCAAACTTTAAATCCTAAACCCTAAACCCTAAAATACTAAAAACATTTATATAAATATCCCAAACCCCAAATTATACCCCTAAAACCCTAAACCCTAAATTCTAAAACCCTAAACCTTAAGTCTAAAACCAAAATCTTGGGTTTTTTGGAGCTTTAGGCTCTTTTATATATCAAAAATGAATGTTTTGCTCCCTTTTCTCAATTTTAAAACTTAAGCCCACCTAGGGAAGTATGCCCAACCCTAGCTTCTATAGTTTGGACAAAAATTCTTCAAATAATATGTTTCTTGATTAGCAAAGATCAAGAAAATGTATCCTTAAAGCCTAATGATAAGTACTTTCGGGTATTATATTAGAGAAAAGGAAATAGTTTGTGTTTATAATATTATAACCCTAAACCCTAAAATCTAAAACCCTAAATTGTAACCTTAAAAACCTAAACCTTAAACCTTAGCCGTAACTCCAAACTTTAAACCCTAATTTTAAATCTAAAACCCTAAAACCCTAAATTTAAACCCTAAAAATCTTAAACTTTATATCTTAAACCCTAAAATGCTAAAATAAATTATATAAAAATCCTAAACCCTAAACTTTAAACCCTAACCCTAACCATTAATTATAGCCCTAAAACTTTAAACCCTAACGATAAAAAATAATTAAACCCTAAAACCCTAAACCATAACCGTTAACTTTTAACCCTAAACCCTAAACTTTTAACCCTAAAACCCTAAACCCTAAACTTTAAATACTAAATGCAAAGCTTAAATTATGACCCTAAACACAAAAATTTAAAACACTTAATCGTAACCTTAAAAAACTAAACCTTAAACTTAAAACCCTAACCGTAACCCTAAACTTTAACGCCTAAAACCCTAAACTTTAAACCCTAATTCTAAACCCAAAACCCCAAAACCCTAAATTTTATACCTTAAAATCCTAAACCCTAAACCCTAAAATACAAAAATAAATTATATAAAAACCCTAAACCCTAAACTTTAAAACCCTAATCATAAATTATAACCCTAAAACCTTAAACCTTAATTATAAAATGTAATTAAACCCTAAACCTAAACCCGAAATGTAAAACCCTAAATCTTAACCGTAAAACCCTAAACTCTAAATTTTAAACCCTAAATATTAAACTTTTTACATTAATCGTAACGCTATACTTTAAACCCTAAAACACTAAATTGAAACTCTAAAACCCCAAACTTTAAATCGTATACCCTAAACCATAAAATACTAAAACAAATAATATAGAAACCCTAAACTTTAAACCATAACCATAAATTATAGCCCTAAAACCCTAAATCCTAATTCTAAAATTTAATTATATCCATAACCTAAACCCTAAAACCCAAATCCATAACCCTAAACTTTTAACCTTAAAACCCTAAACCCTAAACCTTAAATTTTAAATACTAAACTGAAACCCTAAATTATAACTTTAAACCCAAAATCTAAAACCCTAAATCGTAACCATAAAATCCTAAACCTTAAACTTTAAACCCTAACCATAACTTTAAACCCAAAACCTTAAAGCCCTTAAATCCTAAACTTTAAATCCTAAACCCTAAACCCAAAAATACTAAAATAAATTATATAGAAACCCTAAACTTAAACTTCAAACCTTAAACCGAACTCTAAACACTAAAGTTTAAACACTAAACACAAACCAAAAATTATAACCCTAAAATCCTAAACTGTAACCCTAAATTATACCCCTAAAACCCTAAACCTAAAATCTAAAACCCTAAACATTAAACTTTGAATCCTAAACTTTAAACCCAAAACCCTAAATTTAAACCCAAAAATGCTAAATATAAAATCTTAAACCCTAAATTACTAAAATAAATTATATAGAAACCCTTTACCCTAACTCCCTAAACCCTAAATTTAAACCATAACCCAAACTACCTAAACATTAAAACTCTAAATTTTAAACCTTAATTCTAAACCAAAAACCCTAAATTTAAATCTTAAAATCCTAAACACTAAACCCAAAAATACTAAAAAAAATTGTATAGAAACCCTAAACTTAAACTTCAAATCTTAAACATAACTCTAAACCCTAAAGTTTAAACACTAAACACAATCCCTAAATTATAACCCTAAAATCCTAAAACTCAAAACTTTAAACCCTAAACCCTAATCCTAAACCCTAAAATGCTAAAATAAATTATATAGAAACCCTAAACCCTAAATTTTAAACCCTAACCCTAACTCTAAATCTTAAACCCTAAAACCCTAAACTTAAAACTTTAAACACTTAACCCAAACCCTAAATTATAACCCTAAAACCCTAAACCGTAATCCTAAAACTCTAAACTTTAAACCCTAAAACCCTAAACATTAAAGTTTTTACATTAATCGCAACGCCACACTTTAAACCCTAAAACCCTAAATTTAAACTCTAAAACCACAAACTTTAAATCGTAAACCCTAAACCATAAAATCCAAAAAAAAATTAATATAGAAACCCCAAACTTTAAACCATAACCATAAATTATAGCCCTAAAACCCTAAACCTTAATTATAAAATTTAATTATACCCTAAACCTAAACCCTAAAACCCAAAACCATAACCCTAAACCTTAAACCCTTAAACCCTAAACCCTAAACTTTAAATACTTAATTGAAACCCTAAATTATAACTTTAAACCCAAAAATCTAAAACCCTAAATCTAAAACCCTAAATCGTAACCATAAAATCCTAAACCTTAAACTTTAATCCCTAACCGTAACTTTAAACCCAAAACCCTAATTTGAAACCCTAAAATCCTAAACTTAAAATCCTAAACCCTAAACCCAAAAATACTAAAATAAATTAAATAGAAACCATAGACCCAAACTTTAAACCTTAAGCCTAACTCTAAACTCTAAAACCCTAAACTTTAAACACTAAACACAAACCATAAATTATAACCCTAAAACCCTAAACTGTAACCCTAAAACTCTAAACTTTAAACCCAAATCCGAAATCTGAAACATTAAACTTTAAACATTAATCGTAACCCTAAAACCCTAAAGTTTAAATCTCAAATATTAAATATTAAATCCTAAACCCTAAACCATAAAATACTAAAAACAAGTTATATAGATACCCTAAACCTTAAACTTTAAACCGTAACCCTAAATTATACCCCTAAAACCCTAACCTTAAAATCTAAAACCCTAAATCTTAAGCCTAAAACCCTAAACATTAAACTTTGAACCCTAACCGTAACCTTAAACTTTAAACCCTAACTTAAAACCAAAAACCCTAAAACCTTAAATTTAAACCCTAAAATGCTAAACATTAAATCTTAAACACTAAAATGCTAAAATAAATTATATAGAAACCATTTACCCTAACTTCCTAAACCCTAAATTTAAACCTTAACCCTAACTCCCTAAAACCCTAAATTTTAAACCCTAATTCTAAACCAAAAACCCTAAATTTAAAACTTAAAATCCTAAACACTAAACCCAATAATACTAAAATAAATTATATAGAAACCCTAAACTTAAACTTCAAACCTTAAACCGAACTCTAAACCCTAAAGTTTAAACACTAAACCCAAACCCTAAATTATAACCCTAAAACCGTAGTCTTAAAACTCAAAACTTTAAACCTTAAACCCTAAACCTTAATCCTAAACCCCAAAATGCTAAAATAAATTATATAGAAACCCTAAACCTTAAATTTTAAACCCTAACCCTAACTCTAGATCCTAAACCTTAAAACCCTAAACTTAAAACTTTAAACACTAAACACAAACCCTAAATTATAACCCTAAAATCCTAAACCGTAGTCCTAAAACTTTAAACTTTAAACCCTAAACCCTAATCCTAAACCCTAAAATGCTAAAATAAATTATATAGAAACCCTAAACCCTAAATTTTAAACCCTAACCCTAACTCTAAATCCTAAATCCTAAAACACAAACCCTAAATTATAACCCTAAAACCCTAAACCGTAATCCTAAAACTCTAAACTTTAAACCCTAAAACCCTAAACATTAAACTTTTTACATTAATCGTAACGCTACACTTTAAACCCTAAAACTCTAAATTTAAACTCTAAAACCACAAATTTTAAATCATAAACCCTAAACCATAAAATCCCCAAAAAAATTAATATAGAAACCCTAAACTTTAAACCATAACCATAAATTATAGCCTTAAAACCCTAAACCCTAATTATAAAATTTAATTATACCCTAAACCTAAACCCTAAAACCCTAAACCATAATCTTAAAACCTTAAACCCTAAAACCCTAAACTTTAAATACTTAACTGAAACCCTAAATTATAACTTTAAACCCAAAAATCTAAAACCCTAAATCGTAACCATAAAATTCTAAACCGTAAACTTTAACCCTAACCGTAACTTTAAACCCAAAACCCTAAATTGAAACCCTAAAATCCTAAACTTTAAATCCTAAACCCTAAACCCAAAAATACTAAAATAAATTAAATAGAAACCATAGACCCAAACTTTAAACCTTAACCCTAAACTCTAAAACCTTAAACTTTAAACACTAAACACAAGCCATAAATTATAACCCTAAAATCCTAAACTGTAACCCTAAAACTCTAAACTTTAAACCCAAATAAAAAATCCTAAACATTTGATGCATATGTATAAAGATACCATGTGCAAGGCACATGCCTCATAGTTCTTGCAGATTCCTATACGGATTAGAACATCCCTAGTAGTAGTTTCTATTTACTTAGCTTTCTAGTGTAGTTAGGATTAGGTTTAGGTTATTATAAATAGGGGATTGCAAACCCTATTAAGTAGGTTAGATTGAAGATTTGTTTATGTCTTGAGACATTAAATTCGTTTTTGTAAAGAACCCTAGTTTTTGGGTGTTCAAACCATTTATTTAATTGATGTTCTTATTATTGTTTTCTTCCGTCGATAGTATTACATCAAAATTGGTATCAAGATCTTGTTTTTTCTTGGTTTAGAAGATAAAAACCTGATTTTTATTACAAGAGCCGCGTTCATGTTGGTGATTTGAAGATGGGTTATCGTAGAAGAGGTCAAAGAGAATTTTCGCCGTCGTCGGATCGCTGGAGTTTACATGAATCGAAGCGTTATACCGATTCTGAATATAAAGCTCCCAACTTTGATCCTAGCCGCCGCTTTCCTCTTTCTAGAAGGTATGAACCTCCCTCTTCCTCTCGTTCCTCTTCTCCCCCACGCAGGCAACATCACAGTTATTATAACAATGGATATTATTCCCACCACCAGCAAGACACACACCTTCCTCGATGTGGTTTTCAGCAACAATATGTTGCTTATGGTGATAAATATTCCCATAGAAACCGTCCAAAGACTTATGATCACGATGGTCTTCGTAGTCGCAATTCTAAGGTTACTCCGTATGATGAATACCCACACTATATTGAATCTGAAATCGATTCTAAGAGCAATGCCTCCATGACGTCACCAAGCATACAAAAAGATTTAAAGGAACTTTTAAATTGCTTTATTAAATTAAAAAGTCAATTTGCGTCTTTTAATGAAGAATTTGTTGAAGAAGAGAAACGACTTGACAAAGAAGCGGAGATTAATTTCTTACTCAACATGTTTGAAGAAGAAAAATACGTCACTCGTACTCGAATTGGTGGTTTACAAAGTTACAATCTTGTTGATTTCTTTTCCGTTTTTGGTGATGATACATCTAGTTTTGTGTCTCTTGAGTTAGAAGTTGCATGTGTGGATCAAGTAGAAGCTTGTTGAAAAATCTGCAAGGGAGATAAATAAAAAGTTTTATTTGTTGCCCAAGCAAGGAAACCTGGTTGTTGTCCATGACAATGGTAAAGAGGATGAACGTTCTCGGAATTTCGCTCATCACTCCCATGAATCGATGAATTCCATTGATTCCGACCGACAAATTGATGATTTTTATCATCCCCACAAATTCCGTCCCATAAAAGTAATTGGTAATTTGTTTGGTGGTTATGTTGATCCTTATCTATTCCAATATGAGAATGGATTTTCTCCATGGAGGGACAAACACCTTCAATTCTTATTTCTTGACATGCGGCTATATTGTTCCAATCAATTGGGTTGTCCTAATGATGCACCTATGACATTAATGTCCATCATTCTTTCTGCGAGCAACTATCTAGGGAAGATTCATGGCCGGATTTTCTGCACCAACGTAAGGTTGAGGTTGATGTACAAGAGTCATTTTGAACTTTGGAGGATGTTAGCACACAAACTCAAGGACGAGTATTTTTCAAGTTGGGGGGATTTGATGCATATGCATAAAGATAGCATGTGCAAGGCGCATGCCTCATAGTTCCTGCAGATTCCTATATGGATTAGAACATCCCTAGTAGTAGTTTCTATTTACTTAGCTTTCTAGTGTAGTTAGGATTAGGTTTAGGTTATTATAAATAGGAGGATTTAGGTTTTGATCACTAAACATATATACTATTTAGGCTTTGGACACTTTTTTTTTGTTAATTAGACTTTAGCCACCGGGTCAAACCCGAGTTGTAAAAAAACTGTGTTTAACCGGATTTGTTTTTGAAATGGCTGAATTACCCCTGGAAAACTCACGTGAATCGCAGGAGAATAACTTAAACCCACTGAAAAGAACAGAATGCATGCCAAAATCTGAACTATAGAAGCAGATCCAACGGCTAGCACTAAAGAGCCATTGAACTAGCAGTAGGTCTTCTTCTTTACAGCTATATGAACATTGTACCTGCAAACAAGATAATGGGTGGTTGCAACGTCTGGGTTAGTTTAAAGAAAAAAAATTTTAACTCTTTAATGGCTGCCTCAATGTCTAATCTCTGATTAACATAATTACATCAATGCTTAAACTCATATTTCCTCAGTTTTTCCTAGCTAATTCACATGTAATGGTGTGTGCAATATTTCAATGAAAAAAAATTTGATGCACTACAATTGCACTACAACTGAACAACACCAAATAACAAGCAACAATGCAAACATGAACACTGCATACATTATCCAAATTTCAGGCAGTACAACTGAACAATAGAAAATAACAACCAAACTGTATACTCCAAAATGTTTTACTGCATACATTATCCAAAAGTTTTACTGCATACATTATCTAAATAAGATCCAAACTATTACAGCATACCCCAAAATGTGCATTTCACAACACATCAAAATTCCAAAATATGCCATTATTTTTAAAACATCACCAAAATACCAAAATATGCATTCTGAGTTCACAACTTGTCCGAAAAACTTACTTGCTTGAGTCAATATATTCTGACAACTTTAACACCACTAATACCACCCCTTATTTTCACTCCACCACCTGTACCTCCCCTATTGGATCTATCACCTCTACCTGTAGGTCTTGAAGCAACAGCAACATCACTTTGACTCTTGTTTGAGGCAGTCCTTCCTCTTCCTCTTGAGCTAGAACCAGCAGTACCACCTCTTCCTCTCCCTCTTGAACTTGAAGCAGCAGTATCACCAGCATTCTGAGAAGGTTCTTCTTGTGATATACCAAGAAGCTCATTTTTTTTATATTTTTTAACTGCCAAAAATACACATATATAAAACATGTCAGACAATGCAATTTAGCATACATTATTAAACATGTTGAGCTCATTCCTTACCTTTTCTTTTGTACACTTGTGTTGTATCCTGTCTCGCAGCACAAGTCCTCTTATTGTGTCCTTCCTTTTTGCATGAGCTACATATAACCTTTCCCTTACCCTTCACTGGTTCATCTTCACCTCTAATTCTCAGAGTTTTAGGTCTTCCTGGAGCCTTTTGTATTGGTGGAGGAAGAACTAGGGTTTCAGGCTGTACAAAACATACACAAACTGTTATATACTTCATCAAGCTATGCATCAAAAACCAAACTAAAAAAAACTGCAATGTACTCACTTTCCCCCAATCATCAACATCAGCCATAAGTTGTATATAACCTTCATAGGCTTTTCTATATGATGCAACTGTGAAATAGGGACTACACCATCTGCAAAAAGAAATAATAAATTACAATTTGGGTTTGCAAAAAGAAATAATAAATTACAGGTATAAAATTATTCAAATTTATAAACTTACTTCATCCATCCCTCTCTTCTATCTCTCACAGCAGCAATAGCATGCTCGCATGGAACCCCTGACATATGCCACTCAATGCAAGTGCAAGTATGTTTTGTAATGTCCACATACCATTTCTTATCACGACCACCTTTCACCATGAAGATATCTAGACTCACACCTTGGACTTCATACTTGTAATACTTCTTATCCATTTTCAAAATCAACTCAAGAACCCTAGGTACCAAGGTTTCACCACACAAGTCCATAGCACATACTTTTCTATCATAAAACTATTTAGATAACATTTGTGCATACCTGTCCACAAACCTGACAATAGGCATGTGCCTCACTTCTAACATCCAACCATTGAAACTCTCAGAGAAATTGTTGTTGTTATATTCACATTTTGAAGTCTTGTCAAAGTAACATCTAGCCCAACTTTGAACTGGTTCCCTCTCCAAATACTCTTTTGCCTTAATGTCTTCTTCATTCAACATTTCCATAACCTTCAAATGTTCAGATTCTTTGAAGGCCTTAGCTGCAGCCCAAGCAAGGTTTACCAAATGTTCACCCTTGAAGCCATTGTTCTTGAAGTTAGCAATCATGTGTCTATAGCAAAACCTGTGATATGCATTTGGAAATATGTCATGAACTCCCTTGACTATGCCTTTCTGTCTATCTGAAAAGAATGTCAAATATTCTCCATCTTTGCCCAGAGTCCTTTTCTTCAAGTCCTTCTCTAAGAGAAGCAAAAAATGATACCAACTCTGATATGTCTCACTTCTAGTGATATAAATAGCAAGGGGATACAGCCCATTGTTTCCATCTAACCCTATAGCACTTAAACACACCCCTTGATATTTTTCCTTCAAATGACATCCATCAAGGCCTACTACAGGTCTACAACCTTTCATCCAACCATCAAGACAAGCTTTATAAGCTACAAAAAATCCTTCAAACTGTTTGTCACCATCAACATAACATTTAACAATAGCACCTGGATTTCCTGCTTTAATTTGTTTCACCATCTCTGGACAAAGTGCAAAACTCTGTTCAAAATTGCCATTAATCCTCTCCATCATCATATTCCTAGCTATCCAAGCAGTCCAGTATGATATTTTGCTGCCATATTCTTTATAAACTTCTCTTTTTATGTCTCTTGGAGTTGACAGTGGATGAGCTCTCATGAACTCTAGAAGCTCAGATGCAACCCATGGAGCTCTGGCATGTTGGTTATCAGGCTTCCCAAGACCTTCACAAGTATGTATATCATTGAAGCTATATAATACAATGGTGGCATCATGTTTTCCCCCTGTCTTGTAACAAGAAATAAACCATTTACATTTTGGATCTTTGCACTTAAGTCTATACCTTTTACTGTCATTGTGCAACTGTCTAAAGGTAAAGTGTCTTGTCACTGCCAATGTCTTAAAGTACCTTCTGCATTCATGAATGTTTTTCTTCATTGTTTTCTAACTCATCTTCAACATCACTGTCAATTATCTTATCCGCATCATCATCATCATTCTCTTCACCAGAAGTTTCATCATCACTCCCTCCTGGAATATAGTCATCTTCTCCATCACTACTATAAATGCCATCATTATCATCTATTGTAATACCATACAATGGTGCTGGATAATAATCTCTATCCCTGTCATTAACAGCATCATTAGCAGCATCATCCAACAAAGCTTCTCTAGGCACAACTGGTGGTAACTGATCAGGTTGCTCAAGAAATTCCATAGGAAGTTGTGATAGTCTAAAACATTGTTGAGACATGTCATTAGGATCTGAGGAACTTCCATCCCAAGAGCTAACACTATTGGCAACAACATTGTTTGTGTTAACACTTTGAAACCTAGGTGACCTTCTAGGTGAAAGAAGAGTGTTGGACTTTGGTGTACTTGGAGACTTTGGTGTACTACATATAGGAGTTAAACCCTCTAGCTCAGTCATGACAGTGTCTTGTATAAGATTAGGTGGAGGAGCTTCTGATTCAGAGTCATCAATGTCAAATATTACTTTTTTTGCGCAAGTGTTCATAGACTTAGGTTTACAAACTCTATGAATCCTGGGTGACCTTCTTACCAAACCTAGTGTAGGAACAACTGTATAGACAAATATGTGATATTTCCTATCACCTAACTTCTTCATGGTATCCCACATTTTCAGCAAATGAACATCTTCACTTACTGGAATTCTTTCACCATCCAATAAATAAGTGACACACAATTCTTTATCCTCAATATCAGGCTTCATAATCAATTTCTTGATGTCTTTCGCAAAGTCAATCCACATCAGCTGATCACCATCAATGCCCCATTCCACCTTCTTTCCACCTTTATAATCACCTAACCTCACATTCCCTGGCTTGATCAGACTCCAAATTCCTTCATAATGTATCACAACATCCCTTGTTTCCAAAGCCATAACACCTATTCAATATCACATACACATAATTACTTCACAAGTCCAAACAATACAATAGAAACAGAGGAATATGCTTTAACAAAACAGGGTAGATTTTCATTGTAAACAAAACTTAAGATTAATTTTGAAGTCCTCCTTCATTACTTATTGGAAGACTGGTTTAGTTTGAACTGAGCAACATGGATGCCTTTGAAGTTATTTGATGACTTAAGATTTTTATTTGCAATTACAAATAACAGGTCGGTTTTCTATTTACATCTATATTCAATGAACTGAATTACAACTATAAAAATAACAAAGATTGTTTTTCTGAAAAAAAAAAAAAAAAAAAAAAAATTTCATCATCACTACAACAAATAACAAAGATTTTTTTTTTTTTTTGAAAAAATAACAAAATAGATCTCTATAATCAGTAAGTAAAGATGTGGATGTTATTAGCTACAGTAAAAAAATTCATCATCATTACAACAAATTTTTGTTTGAAGTTCAAGTTTGGTTTCTTAGAAGTAGAAGATGGAGTAACTACAACAAAGATGAGATTTTTTATACAAAATCTTAAGAAGATTTAAGTGTATTCAAACAAAAGAACCTATTTTTCAAACACATAACAATAAATAATAGAAGTTTAATCAAACATATACACAAATTCATAGCTAGATATACAAGTTTAATCAAAACTTTGGGCTTTTAGAAAAACAACCAAATAATAAAAGAGAATGATCAGAGAGAGAGAATGGAAGTATAAAAAAAACTGATCTTTGACATACCTTACCTTATAATCAACCAGTATGTGACTATATGACCAACAAATCGCAAATCAAAACCAAGTACATGACTAATCAATCATCATACACTAAGAAATCACAAAAAAAAATGAAATTTTTAGTCGAAATAACGAGTTGTTTGTAAAAACCCTAGAACAATGGTGGTTCTAAGGTTGCAGAGAGAAGAAAGAGTGTGAAAGAAGGTAAGTGTTGGTGGTGGTTGGGTTTAGGGTCTTTAGCACTTCTTTCCCGCTCAAAATGTCTCGGGATCTGAGAAACTTGCTAGATAGATAATACGATTTCGCTTAAAAGAATCCAACTGTTCATATTTTGCTACGTGTCCCTATGAGGACAGCTAATGGTAAGTCTCGTGTATCTCACGTGGTTTTCAAAGAGGGTATTTCAGCCATTTTAAAAGGTTGTCCGGTTCAGCAACCGGTTCGTGGCCAAAGTCTAATTAACAAAAAGAAAGTGTCCAAAGCCTAAATAGTATATATGTTTAGTGATCAAAACCTAAATCCCCCTTATAAATAGGGGATTGCAAACCTTATTAAGTACGTTAGATTGAAGATTTGTTTATGTCTTGAGACATTAAATTCGTTTTTGTGAAGAACCCTAGTTTTTGGGTGTTCAAACCATTTATTTAATTGATGTTCTTATTATTGTTTGCTTCCGCCGATAGTATTACATCAACATTAAACTTTAAACATTAATCGTAACCCTAAACCCCTAAATTTTAAATCCTAAACCCTAAACCATAAAATACTAAAAAATGTTATATAGATACCCTAAACCCTAAACTTTAAACCGTAACCCTAAATTATACCCCTAAAATCCTAAACCTAAAATCTAAAACTCTAAACCTTAAGCCTAAAACCCTAAACATTAAACTTTGAACCCTAACCATAACCCTAAACTTTAAACCCTAATTTAAACCCAAAACCCTAAACCCTAAGATGGTAAGGAGGTCAGTCAGCAACTTAAGAAGTTATCATTAGGTCCCAGCAGATTTGTATAAGGGTTGTATTATGAATGGATTTCGATTTCACACAAAAGATCGCGAGATACGAAGGAAAACTCAAAACAGTGGAGTATTTATATCCGCAGATACTCCAAGCTTTTCTAGTGCAAGAGATAAGAACCCAATGACCGGCAACGTCAGTTATTATGGTGTGCTCAATGATATAGTTGAGTTACGTTACAGTGATGAGAATCGAGTTATCTTTTTCAAATGTGACTGGTGGGATGTTTTGAGTCGTTCGGGATTGAAAAAAGATGAATTTGGATTCACCATCGTGAATTTCACACGAACCATAGCTTCTAGTGAACCTTTTATTCTTGCAACTCAAGCACAACAAGTTTTCTATCTACAATATAATTTGGATAAAGATTGGCGAGTTGTTTTGAAGACACAGCCAAGGGATTTATATGATATGGGGTTAGAAGATGAGATGGTTGAAGAAAACACACCTTCCTCGCAAGAAGATGTGGTTAACACTGCAGATATCACACAAACTATAGAGAACTGGAATAGGACTGAGATAGCAGGAACAGAAGTCATTGCACCAGCTGAAAAAGACAGAAATGTTATGAATGATGGTGACGAGGATGCTAATTTCATTGATGACAGTGATTGCATTGTTGATAGTGATTACAATGATGATAGTGACTGTGATGAAGACTTTATGGATGATGGTGGTGGAAATGATTTAGAATAAGTTTTTATTCCACATTTGGTGGTGTTTTGTTTAAATCAATATTTATTTTTTAAACTTTGAAAGATGGTATTTTTTTAAACTTTGAAAGAGTGATTTAGGTTTTGGTCACCACTTTTTAGTATAAATTAGGTTTTGGAGCCGGTTTTTTTCTTTATTAGATTTTAGAGCTGAACCGACAATTGACCCAAGTAATTGTTTATAATGGCCAAAATACCCCTGATCAAAACTATATTAGGGTTAGTGATCACGTGCAGATCATGTGAGTTTCAGGGGTAAACTTAGGTATTTTGAAAATATTTTCGGTTCAACCGGGTTTTTTTAGTTGTTGGTTCGAAAATGAGCTCTAAACCCTAATAAAGAAAAAAACCGGCTCCAAAACCTAATTTATACTAAAAAGGAAATAGTTTGTGTTTATAATATTATAACCCTAAACCCTAAAATCTAAAACCCTAAATTGTAACCTTAAAAACCTAAACCTTAAACCTTAGCCGTAACTCCAAACTTTAAACCCTAATTTTAAATCTAAAACCCTAAAACCCTAAATTTAAACCCTAAAAATCTTAAACTTTATATCTTAAACCCTAAAATGCTAAAATAAATTATATAAAAATCCTAAACCCTAAACTTTAAACCCTAACCCTAACCATTAATTATAGCCCTAAAACTTTAAACCCTAACGATAAAAAATAATTAAACCCTAAAACCCTAAACCATAACCGTTAACTTTTAACCCTAAACCCTAAACTTTTAACCCTAAAACCCTAAACCCTAAACTTTAAATACTAAATGCAAAGCTTAAATTATGACCCTAAACACAAAAATTTAAAACACTTAATCGTAACCTTAAAAAACTAAACCTTAAACTTAAAACCCTAACCGTAACCCTAAACTTTAACGCCTAAAACCCTAAACTTTAAACCCTAATTCTAAACCCAAAACCCCAAAACCCTAAATTTTATACCTTAAAATCCTAAACCCTAAACCCTAAAATACTAAAATAAATTATATAAAAACCCTAAACCCTAAACTTTAAAACCCTAATCATAAATTATAACCCTAAAACCTTAAACCTTAATTATAAAATGTAATTAAACCCTAAACCTAAACCCGAAATGTAAAACCCTAAATCTTAACCGTAAAACCCTAAACTCTAAATTTTAAACCCTAAATATTAAACTTTTTACATTAATCGTAACGCTATACTTTAAACCCTAAAACACTAAATTGAAACTCTAAAACCCCAAACTTTAAATCGTATACCCTAAACCATAAAATACTAAAACAAATAATATTGAAACCCTAAACTTTAAACCATAACCATAAATTATAGCCCTAAAACCCTAAATCCTAATTCTAAAATTTAATTATATCCATAACCTAAACCCTAAAACCCAAATCCATAACCCTAAACTTTTAACCCTAAAACCCTAAACCCTAAACCTTAAATTTTAAATATTAAACTGAAACCCTAAATTATAACTTTAAACCCAAAATCTAAAACCCTAAATCGTAACCATAAAATCCTAAACCTTAAACTTTAAACCCTAACCATAACTTTAAACCCAAAACCCTAAAGCCCTTAAATCCTAAACTTTAAATCCTAAACCCTAAACCCAAAAATACTAAAATAAATTATATAGAAACCCTAAACTTAAACTTCAAACCTTAAACCGAACTCTAAACACTAAAGTTTAAACACTAAACACAAACCAAAAATTATAACCCTAAAATCCTAAACTGTAACCCTAAATTATACCCCTAAAACCCTAAACCTAAAATCTAAAACCCTAAACATTAAACTTTGAATCCTAAACTTTAAACCCAAAACCCTAAATTTAAACCCAAAAATGCTAAATATAAAATCTTAAACCCTAAATTACTAAAATAAATTATATAGAAACCCTTTACCCTAACTCCCTAAACCCTAAATTTAAACCATAACCCAAACTACCTAAACATTAAAACTCTAAATTTTAAACCTTAATTCTAAACCAAAAACCCTAAATTTAAATCTTAAAATCCTAAACACTAAACCCAAAAATACTAAAAAAAATTGTATAGAAACCCTAAACTTAAACTTCAAATCTTAAACATAACTCTAAACCCTAAAGTTTAAACACTAAACACAATCCCTAAATTATAACCCTAAAATCCTAAAACTCAAAACTTTAAACCCTAAACCCTAATCCTAAACCCTAAAATGCTAAAATAAATTATATAGAAACCCTAAACCCTAAATTTTAAACCCTAACCCTAACTCTAAATCTTAAACCCTAAAACCCTAAACTTAAAACTTTAAACACTTAACCCAAACCCTAAATTATAACCCTAAAACCCTAAACCGTAATCCTAAAACTCTAAACTTTAAACCCTAAAACCCTAAACATTAAAGTTTTTACATTAATCGCAACGCCACACTTTAAACCCTAAAACCCTAAATTTAAACTCTAAAACCACAAACTTTAAATCGTAAACCCTAAACCATAAAATCCAAAAAAAAATTAATATAGAAACCCCAAACTTTAAACCATAACCATAAATTATAGCCCTAAAACCCTAAACCTTAATTATAAAATTTAATTATACCCTAAACCTAAACCCTAAAACCCAAAACCATAACCCTAAACCTTAAACCCTTAAACCCTAAACCCTAAACTTTAAATACTTAATTGAAACCCTAAATTATAACTTTAAACCCAAAAATCTAAAACCCTAAATCGTAACCATAAAATCCTAAACCTTAAACTTTAATCCCTAACCGTAACTTTAAACCCAAAACCCTAATTTGAAACCCTAAAATCCTAAACTTAAAATCCTAAACCCTAAACCCAAAAATACTAAAATAAATTAAATAGAAACCATAGACCCAAACTTTAAACCTTAAGCCTAACTCTAAACTCTAAAACCCTAAACTTTAAACACTAAACACAAACCATAAATTATAACCCTAAAACCCTAAACTGTAACCCTAAAACTCTAAACTTTAAACCCAAATCCGAAATCTGAAACATTAAACTTTAAACATTAATCGTAACCCTAAAACCCTAAAGTTTAAATCTCAAATATTAAATATTAAATCCTAAACCCTAAACCATAAAATACTAAAAACAAGTTATATAGATACCCTAAACCTTAAACTTTAAACCGTAACCCTAAATTATACCCCTAAAACCCTAACCTTAAAATCTAAAACCCTAAATCTTAAGCCTAAAACCCTAAACATTAAACTTTGAACCCTAACCGTAACCTTAAACTTTAAACCCTAACTTAAAACCAAAAACCCTAAAACCTTAAATTTAAACCCTAAAATGCTAAACATTAAATCTTAAACACTAAAATGCTAAAATAAATTATATAGAAACCATTTACCCTAACTTCCTAAACCCTAAATTTAAACCTTAACCCTAACTCCCTAAAACCCTAAATTTTAAACCCTAATTCTAAACCAAAAACCCTAAATTTAAAACTTAAAATCCTAAACACTAAACCCAATAATACTAAAATAAATTATATAGAAACCCTAAACTTAAACTTCAAACCTTAAACCGAACTCTAAACCCTAAAGTTTAAACACTAAACCCAAACCCTAAATTATAACCCTAAAACCGTAGTCTTAAAACTCAAAACTTTAAACCTTAAACCCTAAACCTTAATCCTAAACCCCAAAATGCTAAAATAAATTATATAGAAACCCTAAACCTTAAATTTTAAACCCTAACCCTAACTCTAGATCCTAAACCTTAAAACCCTAAACTTAAAACTTTAAACACTAAACACAAACCCTAAATTATAACCCTAAAACCCTAAACCGTAATCCTAAAACTTTAAACTTTAAACCCTAAAACACTAAATTTAAACTCTAAAACCCCAAACTTTAAATCGTATACCCTAACCATAAAATACTAACAAAAATAATATAGAAATCCTAAACTTTAAACCACAACCATAAATTATAGCCCTAAAACCCTAAATCCTAATTATAAAATTTAATTATACCCTAAACCTAAACCCTAAAACCCAAAACCATAACCCAAAAATTTAACCTTAAAACCCTAAACCCTAAACACTAAACACTAAAGTTTAAACACTAAACACAAACCCTAAATTATAACCCTAAAATCCTAAACCGTAGTCCTAAAACTTTAAACTTTAAACCCTAAACCCTAATCCTAAACCCTAAAATGCTAAAATAAATTATATAGAAACCCTAAACCCTAAATTTTAAACCCTAACCCTAACTCTAAATCCTAAACCCTAAAACACAAACCCTAAATTATAACCCTAAAAGCCTAAACCGTAATCCTAAAACTCTAAACTTTAAACCCTAAAACCCTAAACATTAAACTTTTTACATTAATCGTAACGCTACACTTTAAACCCTAAAACTCTAAATTTAAACTCTAAAACCACAAATTTTAAATCATAAACCCTAAACCATAAAATCCCCAAAAAAATTAATATAGAAACCCTAAACTTTAAACCATAACCATAAATTATAGCCTTAAAACCCTAAACCCTAATTATAAAATTTAATTATACCCTAAACCTAAACCCTAAAACCCTAAACCATAATCCTAAAACCTTAAACCCTAAAACCCTAAACTTTAAATACTTAACTGAAACCCTAAATTATAACTTTAAACCCAAAAATCTAAAACCCTAAATCGTAACCATAAAATTCTAAACCGTAAACTTTAACCCTAACCGTAACTTTAAACCCAAAACCCTAAATTGAAACCCTAAAATCCTAAACTTTAAATCCTAAACCCTAAACCCAAAAATACTAAAATACATTAAATAGAAACCATAGACCCAAACTTTAAACCTTAACCCTAAACTCTAAAACCTTAAACTTTAAACACTAAACACAAGCCATAAATTATAACCCTAAAATCCTAAACTGTAACCCTAAAACTCTAAACTTTAAACCCAAATAAAAAATCCTAAACATTTGATGCATATGTATAAAGATACCATGTGCAAGGCACATGCCTCATAGTTCCTGCAGATTCCTATATGGATTAGAACATCCCTAGTAGTAGTTTCTATTTACTTAGCTTTCTAGTGTAGTTAGGATTAGGTTTAGGTTATTATAAATAGGGGATTGCAAACCCTATTAAGTAGGTTAGATTGAAGATTTGTTTATGTCTTGAGACATTAAATTCGTTTTTGTAAAGAACCCTAGTTTTTGGGTGTTCAAACCATTTATTTAATTGATGTTCTTATTATTGTTTTCTTCCGTCGATAGTATTACATCAAAATTGGTATCAAGATCTTGTTTTTTCTTGGTTTAGAAGATAAAAACCTGATTTTTATTACAAGAGCCGCGTTCATGTTGGTGATTTGAAGATGGGTTATCGTAGAAGAGGTCAAAGAGAATTTTCGCCGTCGTCGGATCGCTGGAGTTTACATGAATCGAAGCGTTATACCGATTCTGAATATAAAGCTCCCAACTTTGATCCTAGCCGCCGCTTTCCTCTTTCTAGAAGGTATGAACCTCCCTCTTCCTCTCGTTCCTCTTCTCCCCCACGCAGGCAACATCACAGTTATTATAACAATGGATATTATTCCCACCACCAGCAAGACACACACCTTCCTCAATGTGGTTTTCAGCAACAATATGTTGCTTATGGTGCTAAATATTCCCATAGAAACCGTCCAAAGACTTATGATCACGATGGTCTTCGTAGTCGCAATTCTAAGGTTACTCCGTATGATGAATACCCACACTATATTGAATCTGAAATCGATTCTAAGAGCAATGCCTCCATGACGTCACCAAGCATACAAAAAGATTTAAAGAAACGTTTAAATTGCTTTATTAAATGAAAAAGTCAATTTGCGTCTTTTAAGGAAGAATTTGTTGAAGAAGAGAAACGACTTGACAAAGAAGCGGAGATTAATTTCTTACTCAACATGTTTGAAGAAGAAAAATACGTCACTCGTACTCGAATTGGTGGTTTACAAAGTTACAATCTTGTTGATTTCTTTTCCGTTTTTGGTGATGATACATCTAGTTTTGTGTCTCTTGAGTTAGAAGTTGCATGTGTGGATCAAGTAGAAGCTTGTTGAAAAATCTGCAAGGGAGATAAATAAAAAGTTTTATTTGTTGCCCAAGCAAGGAAACCTGGTTGTTGTCCATGACAATGGTAAAGAGGATGAACGTTCTCAGAATTTCGCTCATCACTCCCATGAATCGATGAATTCCATTGATTCCGACCGACAAATTGATGATTTTTATCATCCCCACAAATTCCGTCCCATAAAAGTAATTGGTAATTTGTTTGGTGGTTATGTTGATCCTTATCTATTCCAATATGAGAATGGATTTTCTCCATGGAGGGACAAACACCTTCAATTCTTATTTCTTGACATGCGGCTATATTGTTCCAATCAATTGGGTTGTCCTAATGATGCACCTATGACATTAATGTCCATCATTCTTTCTGCGAGCAACTATCTAGGGAAGATTCATGGCCGGATTTTCTGCACCAACGTAAGGTTGAGGTTGATGTACAAGAGTCATTTTGAACTTTGGAGGATGTTAGCACACAAACTCAAGGACGAGTATTTTTCAAGTTGGGGGGATTTGATGCATATGCATAAAGATAGCATGTGCAAGGCGCATGCCTCATAGTTCCTGCAGATTCCTATATGGATTAGAACATCCCTAGTAGTAGTTTCTATTTACTTAGCTTTCTAGTGTAGTTAGGATTAGGTTTAGGTTATTATAAATAGGAGGATTTAGGTTTTGATCACTAAACATATATACTATTTAGGCTTTGGACACTTTTTTTTTGTTAATTAGACTTTAGCCACCGGGTCAAACCCGAGTTGTAAAAAAACTGTGTTTAACCGGATTTGTTTTTGAAATGGCTGAATTACCCCTGGAAAACTCACGTGAATCGCAGGAGAATAACTTAAACCCACTGAAAAGAACAGAATGCATGCCAAAATCTGAACTATAGAAGCAGATCCAACGGCTAGCACTAAAGAGCCATTGAACTAGCAGTAGGTCTTCTTCTTTACAGCTATATGAACATTGTACCTGCAAACAAGATAATGGGTGGTTGCAACGTCTGGGTTAGTTTAAAGAAAAAAAATTTCAACTCTTTAATGGCTGCCTCAATGTCTAATCTCTGATTAACATAATTACATCAATGCTTAAACTCATATTTCCTCAGTTTTTCCTAGCTAATTCACATGTAATGGTGTGTGCAATATTTCAATGAAAAAAAATTTGATGCACTACAATTGCACTACAACTGAACAACACCAAATAACAAGCAACAATGCAAACATGAACACTGCATACATTATCCAAATTTCAAGCAGTACAACTGAACAATAGAAAATAACAACCAAACTGTATACTCCAAAATGTTTTACTGCATACATTATCCAAAAGTTTTACTGCATACATTATCTAAATAAGATCCAAACTATTACAGCATACCCCAAAATGTGCATTTCACAACACATCAAAATTCCAAAATATGCCATTATTTTTAAAACATCACCAAAATACCAAAATATGCATTCTGAGTTCACAACTTGTCCGAAAAACTTACTTGCTTGAGTCAATATATTCTGACAACTTTAACACCACTAATACCACCCCTTATTTTCACTCCACCACCTGTACCTCCCCTATTGGATCTATCACCTCTACCTGTAGGTCTTGAAGCAACAGCAACATCACTTTGACTCTTGTTTGAGGCAGTCCTTCCTCTTCCTCTTGAGCTAGAACCAGCAGTACCACCTCTTCCTCTCCCTCTTGAACTTGAAGCAGCAGTATCACCAGCATTCTGAGAAGGTTCTTCTTGTGATATACCAAGAAGCTCATTTTTTTTATATTTTTTAACTGCCAAAAATACACATATATAAAACATGTCAGACAATGCAATTTAGCATACATTATTAAACATGTTGAGCTCATTCCTTACCTTTTCTTTTGTACACTTGTGTTGTATCCTGTCTCGCAGCACAAGTCCTCTTATTGTGTCCTTCCTTTTTGCATGAGCTACATATAACCTTTCCCTTACCCTTCACTGGTTCATCTTCACCTCTAATTCTCAGAGTTTTAGGTCTTCCTGGAGCCTTTTGTATTGGTGGAGGAAGAACTAGGGTTTCAGGCTGTACAAAACATACACAAACTGTTATATACTTCATCAAGCTATGCATCAAAAACCAAACTAAAAAAAACTGCAATGTACTCACTTTCCCCCAATCATCAACATCAGCCATAAGTTGTATATAACCTTCATAGGCTTTTCTATATGATGCAACTGTGAAATAGGGACTACACCATCTGCAAAAAGAAATAATAAATTACAATTTGGGTTTGCAAAAAGAAATAATAAATTACAGGTATAAAATTATTCAAATTTATAAACTTACTTCATCCATCCCTCTCTTCTATCTCTCACAGCAGCAATAGCATGCTCGCATGGAACCCCTGACATATGCCACTCAATGCAAGTGCAAGTATGTTTTGTAATGTCCACATACCATTTCTTATCACGACCACCTTTCACCATGAAGATATCTAGACTCACACCTTGGACTTCATACTTGTAATACTTCTTATCCATTTTCAAAATCAACTCAAGAACCCTAGGTACCAAGGTTTCACCACACAAGTCCATAGCACATACTTTTCTATCATAAAACTGTTTAGATAACATTTGTGCATACCTGTCCACAAACCTGACAATAGGCATGTGCCTCACTTCTAACATCCAACCATTGAAACTCTCAGAGAAATTGTTGTTGTTATATTCACATTTTGAAGTCTTGTCAAAGTAACATCTAGCCCAACTTTGAACTGGTTCCCTCTCCAAATACTCTTTTGCCTTAATGTCTTCTTCATTCAACATTTCCATAACCTTCAAATGTTCAGATTCTTTGAAGGCCTTAGCTGCAGCCCAAGCAAGGTTTACCAAATGTTCACCCTTGAAGCCATTGTTCTTGAAGTTAGCAATCATGTGTCTATAGCAAAACCTGTGATATGCATTTGGAAATATGTCATGAACTCCCTTGACTATGCCTTTCTGTCTATCTGAAAAGAATGTCAAATATTCTCCATCTTTGCCCAGAGTCCTTTTCTTCAAGTCCTTCTCTAAGAGAAGCAAAAAATGATACCAACTCTGATATGTCTCACTTCTAGTGATATAAATAGCAAGGGGATACAGCCCATTGTTTCCATCTAACCCTATAGCACTTAAACACACCCCTTGATATTTTCCCTTCAAATGACATCCATCAAGGCCTACTATAGGTCTACAACCTTTCATCCAACCATCAAGACAAGTTTTATAAGCTACAAAAAATCCTTCAAACTGTTTGTCACCATCAACATAACATTTAACAATAGCACCTGGATTTCCTGCTTTAATTTGTTTCACCATCTCTGGACAAAGTGCAAAACTCTGTTCAAAATTGCCATTAATCCTCTCCATCATCATATTCCTAGCTATCCAAGCAGTCCAGTATGATATTTTGCTGCCATATTCTTTATAAACTTCTCTTTTTATGTCTCTTGGAGTTGACAGTGGATGAGCTCTCATGAACTCTAGAAGCTCAGATGCAACCCATGGAGCTCTGGCATGTTGGTTATCAGGCTTCCCAAGACCTTCACAAGTATGTATATCATTGAAGCTATATAATACAATGGTGGCATCATGTTTTCCCCCTGTCTTGTAACAAGAAATAAACCATTTACATTTTGGATCTTTGCACTTAAGTCTATACCTTTTACTGTCATTGTGCAACTGTCTAAAGGTAAAGTGTCTTGTCACTGCCAATGTCTTAAAGTACCTTCTGCATTCATGAATGTTTTTCTTCATTGTTTTCTAACTCATCTTCAACATCACTGTCAATTATCTTATCCGCATCATCATCATCATTCTCTTCACCAGAAGTTTCATCATCACTCCCTCCTGGAATATAGTCATCTTCTCCATCACTACTATAAATGCCATCATTATCATCTATTGTAATACCATACAATGGTGCTGGATAATAATCTCTATCCCTGTCATTAACAGCATCATTAGCAGCATCATCCAACAAAGCTTCTCTAGGCACAACTGGTGGTAACTGATCAGGTTGCTCAAGAAATTCCATAGGAAGTTGTGATAGTCTAAAACATTGTTGAGACATGTCATTAGGATCTGAGGAACTTCCATCCCAAGAGCTAACACTATTGGCAACAACATTGTTTGTGTTAACACTTTGAAACCTAGGTGACCTTCTAGGTGAAAGAAGAGTGTTGGACTTTGGTGTACTTGGAGACTTTGGTGTACTACATATAGGAGTTAAACCCTCTAGCTCAGTCATGACAGTGTCTTGTATAAGATTAGGTGGAGGAGCTTCTGATTCAGAGTCATCAATGTCAAATATTACTTTTTTTGCGCAAGTGTTCACAGACTTAGGTTTACAAACTCTATGAATCCTGGGTGACCTTCTTACCAAACCTAGTGTAGGAACAACTGTATAGACAAATATGTGATATTTCCTATCACCTAACTTCTTCATGGTATCCCACATTTTCAGCAAATGAACATCTTCACTTACTGGAATTCTTTCACCATCCAATAAATAAGTGACACACAATTCTTTATCCTCAATATCAGGCTTCATAATCAATTTCTTGATGTCTTTCGCAAAGTCAATCCACATCAGCTGATCACCATCAATGCCCCATTCCACCTTCTTTCCACCTTTATAATCACCTAACCTCACATTCCCTGGCTTGATCAGACTCCAAATTCCTTCATAATGTATCACAACATCCCTTGTTTCCAAAGCCATAACACCTATTCAATATCACATACACATAATTACTTCACAAGTCCAAACAATACAATAGAAACAGAGGAATATGCTTTAACAAAACAGGGTAGATTTTCATTGTAAACAAAACTTAAGATTAATTTTGAAGTCCTCCTTCATTACTTATTGGAAGACTGGATTAGTTTGAATTGAGCAACATGGATGCCTTTGAAGTTATTTGATGACTTAAGATTTTTATTTGCAATTACAAATAACAGGTCGGTTTTCTATTTACATCTATATTCAATGAACTGAATTACAACTATAAAAATAACAAAGATTGTTTTTCTGAAAAAAAAAAAAAAAAAAAAAATTTCATCGTCACTACAACAAATAACAAAGATTTTTTTTTTTTTTTGAAAAAATAACAAAATAGATCTCTATAATCAGTAAGTAAAGATGTGGATGTTATTAGCTACAGTAAAAAAATTCATCATCATTACAACAAATTTTTGTTTGAAGTTCAAGTTTGGTTTCTTAGAAGTAGAAGATGGAGTAACTACAACAAAGATGAGATTTTTTATACAAAATCTTAAGAAGATTTAAGTGTATTCAAACAAAAGAACCTATTTTTCAAACACATAACAATAAATAATAGAAGTTTAATCAAACATATACACAAATTCATAGCTAGATATACAAGTTTAATCAAAACTTTGGGCTTTTAGAAAAACAACCAAATAATAAAAGAGAATGATCAGAGAGAGAGAATGGAAGTATAAAAAAAACTGATCTTTGACATACCTTACCTTATAATCAACCAGTATGTGACTATATGACCAACAAATCGCAAATCAAAACCAAGTACATGACTAATCAATCATCATACACTAAGAAATCACAAAAAAATGAAATTTTTAGTCGAAATAACGAGTTGTTTGTAAAAACCCTAGAACAATGGTGGTTCTAAGGTTGCAGAGAGAAAAAAGAGTGTGAAAGAAGGTAAGTGTTGGTGGTGGTTGGGTTTAGGGTCTTTAGCACTTCTTTCCCGCTCAAAATGTCTCGGGATCTGAGAAACTTGCTAGATAGATAATACGATTTCGCTTAAAAGAATCCAACTGTTCATATTTTGCTACGTGTCCCTATGAGGACAGCTAATGGTAAGTCTCGTGTATCTCACGTGGTTTTCAAAGAGGGTATTTCAGCCATTTTAAAAGGTTGTCCGGTTCAGTAACCGGTTCGTTGCCAAAGTCTAATTAACAAAAAGAAAGTGTCCAAAGCCTAAATAGTATATATGTTTAGTGATCAAAACCTAAATCCCCCTTATAAATAGGGGATTGCAAACCTTATTAAGTACGTTAGATTGAAGATTTGTTTATGTCTTGAGACATTAAATTCGTTTTTGTGAAGAACCCTAGTTTTTGGGTGTTCAAACCATTTATTTAATTGATGTTCTTATTATGGTTTGCTTCCGCCGATAGTATTACATCAACATTAAACTTTAAACATTAATCGTAACCCTAAAACCCTAAATTTTAAATCTCAAACATTAAATTTTAAATCCTAAACCCTAAACCATAAAATACTAAAAAATGTTATATAGATACCCTAAACCCTAAACTTTAAACCGTAACCCTAAATTATACCCCTAAAATCCTAAACCTAAAATCTAAAACTCTAAACCTTAAGCCTAAAACCCTAAACATTAAACTTTGAACCCTAACCATAACCCTAAACTTTAAACCCTAATTTAAACCCAAAACCCTAAACCCTAAGATGGTAAGGAGGTCAGTCAGCAACTTAAGAAGTTATCATTAGGTCCCAGTAGATTTGTATAAGGGTTGTATTATGAATGGATTTCGATTTCACACAAAAGATCGCGAGATACGAAGGAAAACTCAAAACAGTGGAGTATTTATATCCGCAGATACTCCAAGCTTTTCTAGTGCAAGAGATAAGAACCCAATGACCGGCAACGTCAGTTATTATGGTGTGCTCAATGATATAGTTGAGTTACGTTACAGTGATGAGAATCGAGTTATCTTTTTCAAATGTGACTGGTGGGATGTTTTGAGTCGTTCGGGATTGAAAAAAGATGAATTTGGATTCACCATCGTGAATTTCACACGAACCATAGCTTCTAGTGAACCTTTTATTCTTGCAACTCAAGCACAACAAGTTTTCTATCTACAATATAATTTGGATAAAGATTGGCGAGTTGTTTTGAAGACACAGCCAAGGGATTTATATGATATGGGGTTAGAAGATGAGATGGTTGAAGAAAACACACCTTCCTCGCAAGAAGATGTGGTTAACACTGCAGATATCACACAAACTATAAAGAACTGGAATAGGACTGAGATAGCAGGAACAGAAGTCATTGCACCAGCTGAAAAAGACAGAAATGTTATGAATGATGGTGACGAGGATGCTAATTTCATTGATGACAGTGATTGCATTGTTGATAGTGATTACAATGATGATAGTGACTGTGATGAAGACTTTATGGATGATGGTGGTGGAGATGATTTAGAATAAGTTTTTATTCCACATTTGGTGGTGTTTTGTTTAAATCAATATTTATTTTTTAAACTTTGAAAGATGGTATTTTTTTAAACTTTGAAAGAGTGATTTAGGTTTTGGTCACCACTTTTTAGTATAAATTAGGTTTTGGAGCCGGTTTTTTTCTTTATTAGGGTTTAGAGCTGAACCGACAATTGACCCAAGTAATTGTTTATAATGGCCAAAATACCCCTGATCAAAACTATATTAGGGTTAGTGATCACGTGCAGATCATGTGAGTTTCAGGGGTAAACTTAGGTATTTTGAAAATATTTTCGGTTCAACCGGGTTTTTTTAGTTGTTGGTTCGAAAATGAGCTCTAAACCCTAATAAAGAAAAAAACCGGCTCCAAAACCTAATTTATACTAAAAAGTGGTGACCAAAACCTAAATCACCCTAGTTAATTTATTAATGGTGAAAGACTATCATATTAATGATTTGGTTTTTATCTTACATAGTTACATTACCTCAATTGTATGCAGTTGAATGTTCATTGTTGTTACGTGTGTTATTTTCCCACTTGTAGTACTTAAAATGCCAAAAAAGTATGGTTTTATTTTGTAATATGTGCAGTGAATGAATGTTGTTACCACTTCAGTAATCACTTGCTTGCATTTTCAAGCTTTATAGCTTTATTATGTTTTGGCACAGGCAATGGTAAAGCAAAGAAGGGTACGATCAAGTTCCAATGAGGATGGTAAGATGACCTTAGACTTCAGGAATATTTCATTGATACACTGAAGACATTATATTTCTTACATATTTTTTATTTTTTGTGTGTGCATGTGCTATGAAACAGGTTCGTCTACTAAACAAGAATGGGTTCGAGGTACATCAACTCTGGCAAAAGTATTTCAACAGCCTGCAGGTTCAAAGCTACAGTTGTTTTGGAATGATAACGACCAACCTTGTGGACCAGACAAACATCCTAGTCTCTATTCAGAATCAATTGGAGTTTTGATGGCAGTAAGTCGACGGTTTGATTGGACAAAAGCTTGGGACAAACAAGTTGTGGTTCAACCAACTGTGGGTGAACCTCCTGAGGATCCTAAGGAGTGGTTATGGGGGAAGATTAAGGTAAATCTGTTATGCAATTTGTTTTTGTGGATATAATTGATATTTTCATATACTATTTTTCTTCATTATTACTTGATTGGTTTCAGGATTATTGGGAGGTTGATGACAGCAGAAAAAAATCTACTTTTACTACACTTTGCTCGGAGCTACTTAGGAACAAGAAAGGCAAATGTAAAAAGAATCGTTATTCTTGCTATACCACTTATGAAGAGCGTATGGACAACAAACCCGAGCAGCTGTCACGTCAAGAATGGGTTAATCTCATGGAGTTTTCGGACACTGAAGAACATAAAGTACAAATTAGTTGCATTTAATTTTGAATGTACCAATTTTTAAAATATATATTAACTATTTTATCATGGAATGTATTATATATGCAGGTTGTGTCTCTACGAAACAAGAATAACCGTGGTGAACAGGTTGCAAAGCATACTTCTGGGAGAATTAGCTTTCCGCAGCTAAGAGAGAATTGTAAGTACTTTCTTTTAGTAAGATATCCCAGTTGTGCCATAGTATTTCTACCTCTCTTGGAAATGTTACAGAGTAGCATACATGGTTCTAAATATTTTAAAATCTCTTAATACTTTATTTGTGTCTGGACTTTTTTTCATAAGTATAGTAATCTCTCTGTGCAGTTGGTTTGGAATTTATGACTTCCATATATCTTGTATTTTTTGTTATCCGTGCAACGATATGACTTTCCAAAAGGGTTGTTTACCTGTTATGTTATGGATCTGTGAATATAGTAGAGCAATGGATTTGTGTTTATTACTTGTTATGCCATCACCTCGATAGATGTGTCTTGTGAGTTTGAAATTGAAATGCACCATTTCATTATTTACACTTTCAGTTAATATTTGTCTGAAACTCTTCAAAACAACACTTCTTGCAGCTTAATTTTTTTTTTTTTTTTTTTTTTTTGAAAAATGTAAATCCAAATTTTATTGATAAGCTCAACGAATTACACAAAAGTAGAGGACAAACGCGCTACAAACTGCGCGACAAGTCCTTTCTGGATAGCAAACCCTATTCTCCTAAATACATATTCGTTCGAACCTGCAGTCATCACGTTGCTATCCATTATCTTCTGCACTCTCCTGAGGAGCTCAACTGCTTCTGAGCCTAGCAATCCAAATGTGTCAAATGCAAAGGGGATGAAACTATGTTGGTTAGCCCTACAAGCTCTGTCATGTTTCTCCACTTTTGCCGCTGCTGCATTGCTAGCTGCTAGCCCCACCTCAAAAATCCCAGCACTCAGCCCAACCATCGGAGACGCCCCTGTAACATCAACACACGCATGTTTACCTTCAGACCAGTTGTAGACCAGAATATCAGCAGGACGTAATGTCGATCTTCCTTCCTTAGGATCAGTAAGAAAGTTAACAGGAGACTCCTTCTTAACCTGTACGCCAACCCGCCAGAACACATCACATAAGATATCTCTAACATGGTCATGCCTGTACTTGAAGCCGGGGTAATACTTACAATGGGCCGCATGGTCCCCGAAAGCATCAAGTCTACTCTTCTTGCACACTGGACAAAGCTCACCATCTGAATATAGAGGGATCATCAATCGATAACGAAGAATGGCACGATATTCTACAAGCGTCATGCGTTGTCCAAGCCCTTCCATCGGGATAGCAAGGAGAAAATCTTTGGCATGTTCTGACTGCACACATCCAATCAAGGCTTTTTGTCTAGCTGACAACTCAAATTCCCTCTCAAGACCAGAACTAATCTTGTTGTAGTATGCTTCCGCCAAGACATGTTGGGGTCTGAAGGGGACGGTAGCAGTTGGAGCAAGATTACTGAGATCAAAATCAGGTATAGAAAGATGTAAACTAGCAATGGCAGTATCGAAAACATTACCCATAGGTGGAGCAATTTTTTTTTTTTTTTTTTTAATATGAAATAAGATTTTATTGATAAGCTCAACAAATTACACAAACGTAGAGGACAAACGCGCTACAAACTGCGCGGCAAGTCCTTTCTGGATAGCAAACCCGATTCTCCTAAATACATATTCGTTCGAACCCGCAGTCATCACGTTGCTATCCATTACCTTCTGCACTCTCCTGAGGAGCTCAACTGCTTCTGAGCCTAGCAATCCAAATGTGTCAAATGCAAAGGGGATGAAGCTATGTTGGTTAGCCCTACAAGCTCCGTCATGTTTCTCCATTTTTGCTGTTGCTGCATTGCTAGCTGCTAGCCCCACCTCAAAAATCCCAGCACCCAGCCCAACCATCGGAGACGCCCCTGTAACATCAACACACGCATGTTTACCTTCAGACCAGTTATAAACCAGAATATCAGCAGGACGTAATGTCGATCTTCCTTCCTTAGGATCAGTAAGAAAGTTAACAGGAGCCTCCTTCTTAACCTGTACTCCAGCCCTCCAGAACACATCACACAAGATATCTCTAACGTGGTCATGCCTGTACTTGAAGCCGGGGTAATGCTTACAATGGGCCGCATGGTCCCCAAAAGCATCAAGTCTGCTCTTCTTGCACACTGGACAAAGTTCACCATCTGAATAAAGAGGGATCATCAATCGATAACGAAGAATGGCACGATATTCTACCGGGGTCATGCGGTGTCCAAGCCCTTCCATCGGGATGGCAAGGAGAAAATCTTTGGCATGTTCTGCTTGCACACATCCAATCACGGCTTTTTGTCTAGCTGACAACTCAAATTCCCTCTCAAGACCAGAACTAATCTTGCTGTAGTATGCTTCCGCCAAGACATGTTGGGGTCTGAAGGGGACGGTAGCAGTTGGAGCAAGATTGCTGAGATCAAAATCAGGTATAGAAAGATGTAAACTAGCAATGGCAGTATCGAAAACATTACCCATAGGTGCAGCCGCACAACCCCGAAGAATGTGATCTTGGAGATCCTTGGTTTGCGTACGTGAAGCTACGAAAGCAAACTTCATAACATCAGTAGTACAATAAATACCAAGTCCGCCCATACGCAATGGGAGGGTTGCCATACGCCACTGTAGATCACCAAAACCAGGTCCATCAGAAACCACAATATTCTGAAGGGCTGCACGGAGCTTGTGGTCAAACCATTCGGCTGTTTCCTGAACATAATCAGGGGGGCAAGTACGGAGAGCAAAGGTGAGCTTAGATATTCCCATACAAGAACGTAAAAGTGCCAGCTCACATTGCGGATCCTTTAGTTGTGGTAATAAATCCATAAGCTGAAGTGTCTTATCCACTCGTTGACGAACATTACCCATAATAAAGGATGCATCAATACTTACTGCCCCTCCAAGCAACTTAACCCCTCGCTGAGGACATGATATACCAGCCGGAAAGATATCTGGATAGAAGCATACAGGATTAACAGAAGGCCAGAACAACTCTGTCTTAGAAACATTAAGCACGAGCCCAAGAGGTGGTCCTCTTTCCTGAATGATACGAATAGCTCTAGCCACCTGTTCTGTACTACCAATCAGAGTACCATCATCTAAGTACCATGCCTGCAACTCCAGGTGGCATTCTGACTGAATGCGGTGTATCAATGGATGCAAGACCAAAGCAAACATTAGAGGCCCCAAAGGGTCCCCCTGCTGTATCCCAGCTGCTGACCAGATATGAGTAGACCCTAGATACAATCGAGCAGGTTGGCAATAGAGGTATTCGACCCATAGAGCAATAGATGGACAATGATTGCGTACCTCCCGTAGCATAGCAGACCGATCAACAAGGTTGAAGGCATTCTGAAAGTCCACAAGCAGCATAGAAAGCGATGTGTCATCCTTTTTTTTTTTTTTTTTTTTTATGGTTTGAATAGAATCGGGAGCTAGGTGCACCTCCAACTCTTGGAGATATGTTTGTGTAGTTTAGAATTTCAATTTTAACATTAAGTTGAATATTGTGCTTGATTATTATTTAGTCAAGATTTTGCTTTTAATATAGGAAGAAATGAGGGAGCTAGCGGGTACAGATGAGGAAGGAGCTCAACAGTCCATTAATGATGATATATACAGGCAAGTGATGCCTCCGGAGCGGCATGGACGTATGCGAACAATTGGAAGAGGTGTGACTCTGACGCGTTTTTTTGGCTCTCAAACATCTTCTTCGAATCCTGATGGTGGTCATCGTATTCAACAATTGGAGAGTGAATTGGCTGAGATGAAAAAGACTGGACAAGAGAGAGAAGAGGAAATGCAGCGGGAGATTGATGAAATTAAAATGCAAGCACAGAAAAAGGAAGAGCAAATGCAAGAAGATTTGGCCAAATGAAGAAAAGTTTTGAAACACAAACTGAGGATATGCAAAGAAGCTTTGATGCACAATCTAAGGCCATGGAAGAAAGAATCCTTCAAACTTTGATGCAGAGGGCTGCTAGTTTTCAGAATGTTTCCAAGAGACAAGTAAGTACACACTTTACAAAATCATTTATCTCAAATGCTTGACCCCATGCATGTTTTTCTTCTGGTTGCTTCTAAGTCTCAATAACCTAATAAAACGGATTAGCTACACACATAAACTCTTCACATCTCTCTCTTTTTTAATCAGACACAAGTATTAATAATGTAATACACACTTGAAAAGATTATTCAGGTTGAAGATGCCTCCCATATAGTTTGTTGTTTGAGAAATATAAGATGTTATTACTGCTGAAACTGGTGACACAAGACTTAGAAAAAGTTGCTGCCATAACATCTGAATGGTTCAATCTGAATGAATGATTCATATTGTTGCTCATGTGTGACTGTTATGTATAATGCATTATAATGTGAACCTATTTGAATAGGTCTGAATACAACAAGATATAGGTAAGTAATTTTTTTGTATATAAAAAATTCATGGTATGTGGGAGTTTACTTATAATAGTTACTATTATGTGGTTGAACATTTATTTAACTGTCAAGATTCTTATAATGGTTTAAAAGTTTATACGTTACGGATGAGGAAAGCCTCAGTTTGGAATTTCAGAGGAAAGGGAGTTACTTATGCTCTTGTTCATTTCAAAATTTGCGAGTGCCTAATGTAGTGCATGATACATTTGATTTAAATTTGACTAAATTATTAGATTGTGGAGAAGCTTCAATTGAGATTATTACAATATATTTTTTTTTTCTTTTTCAGAGGACTACTAATGAGTCGTTGGAAGCTTGGCACCGTTGATCTACAAGAGACAGAGAATCAGTACGTATGATATCAAGTAAATCATAATTTTTGGATTCTGAGATTGGTGCAAATGCACTTTGAAATTTGTTTAATATCTTTTGTTTTTGCTAGACAAGTGCAAATGCACTTTAGAATTTGTTTAGTGTCTTTTGTTTTTGCTAGAATCATCTAAGTTCATTAGTGATGAAACTTATTTATGAACGGTGCAATCAATTGTTATTTTGTTTCAATGAAAGTGAATTGTGTTGGACGATTTTGATGTATATTATTTAATTAAGGTTGTTCTTTTTATAATTGATGTTCGGTTGGAATTGCATGTACATTTACAGGGTAGATCAGTAATTTAAACCAAAAAAAAAAAGGTTTTTGGCCATGGTCAAAGCTGTAGCCAAAATTATATAATTTTAATTTTAAATTTCCTTTATGTCGCGGCCATATCTGCAGCGAGAAGTGAAAATTTGAATTTTTATTTACTTGTAGCCACGGCTGGAGCCGTAGCCAAAAGTAGAATTTCAAATTTTAATTTTGCTTGTAGTCACGGCTGGAGCCATAGCCAAAACTTGAATTTCAAAATTCACCACGGTCAAGACTGTTGCGAAAACTAAATAATAATTTTGAAAAATTATAATCTTATTCTTTTAAAATAAGTTATATCCACGGATGTGGCCGTGGCTAGTTCTTGTACTTGTTGCCACGTCCACTCGTCGTTCGTGGCCACATCGTTCATGTCACATAAAGTGGTGCCACGGGTGTGGCTACAAGATTTGCCGTGGCAACATCCTTTTGGCCACGGTCATTGTAAACTTTGGTCACACGTGTCGGCCGTGGCGAAAATCCCTTGTTTTAATAGTGACCCTAACTCTAAACCCTAAAACCCTAAACCTTAAACCCTAAACTGTAACCCTAAAACTCTAAACTTTAAACCCAAATCCAAAATCCTAAACATAAAACTTTAAACATTAATCGTAACCCTAAAACCCTAAATTTTAAATCTCAAACACTAAATTTTAAATCCTAAACCCTAAACCATAAAATACTAAAAAAAGTTATATAGATACCCTAAACCCTAAATTTTAAACCGTAACCCTAAATTATACCCCTAAAACCTTAAACCTATAATCTAAAACCCTAAACATTAAGCTTAAAACCCTAAACATTAAACTTTGAACCCTAACCGTAACCTAACGTAAAACCCAAAACCCTAAAACTCTAAATTTAAAACCTAAAATGCTAAACATTAAATCTTAAACACTAAAATGCTAAAATAAATTATATAGAAACCCTTTACCCTAACTCCCTAAACCCTAAATTTAAACCATAACCCAAACTCCCTAAACCCTAAAACCCTAAATTTTAAACCCTAATTCTAGACAAAAAAAACCGTAAATTTAAACCTTAAAATCCTAAACTTTAAATTCTAAACACTAAACCCAAAAATACTAAAATAAATTGTATAGAAACCCTAAACTTAAACTTCAAACCTTAAACCTAACTCTAAACCCTAAAGTTTAAACATTAAACACAAATCCTAAAACCCTAAACTTTAAACCCTAAAACCCTAAACATTAAACACTAATAGTAACGCTACACCTTAAACCCTAAAACCGTCAATTTAAACTCTAAACCATAACCGTAAACTTTAAACCCCAAAACCCTAATACTATACCCAAAACCCTAAAACCTTAAATTTAAACCCAAAAATCCTAAACTTTAAATCCTAAACCCTAAAATACTAAAATAAATTATATAGAAACCTTAAATCTAAAACTTTAAACCTTAACCCTAACTCTAAACCCTAAAACCCTAAACTTTAAACACTAGACACAAACCCTAAATTATAACCCTAAAACCCTAAACCATAACACTAAAACTCTAAAATCTAAACTTTAAACCCCAAAACCCTAGACATTAAACTTTAAACACTAACCAAAATGCTACACTATAAACCTTAAAACCTAAATTTAAACTGTAAAACACTTTAAACCCTAAACTTTTAATCTTAAACCCTGAAATACTAAAAAAAGTTATATAAATACCCTAAACCCTAAACTTTAAACCTTAACCCTAAATTATACTCCTAAAACCCTAAACCCTAAAATTTAAAACCCAAAAACATTAACCTTTACACCCTAACCGTAACCCTAAACTTTAAACCCTAAAACCATAAACATATTTTAAGTACCCTATCAAAAATCTTGGTTTTTTTGGAGCTAATTTGGGCAATTTTATATATAAAAAAGACAAGTTTTGCTTCCTTTTCTAAATTTTACAACTTAACCGCACATAGGGAAGTATGCGCAACCCTATCCTCCATAGTTTGGACAAAAATTCTTCTAAAAATACGTTTCTTGGTCAGCAAGGATCAAGAAAATGTAACTTTAAACGTAGGGATAAGTAGTTTGGGGTATTGTATTAGAGAAAAGAAAATAGTTTGGGGTTATAATACGTTGTTTGGGAAAAAAAAGTTGTATAGAACCTTAAACCCTAAAATAACTTTAACTAAAAAACCCTAATTAAACCCTGAACTTTTAACCATAAACCCTAAACTTTAAACACCAAAACCCTAAACCCTAAACTTTAACCACTAAACCCAAACTCTTAATTATAAACCTAAATTTTAAAATCTAAAACCCTAAACATTAAACTTTAAACACTAATCGTAACGCTACACTTTAAACCCTAAAACCCTAAATTTAAACTCTAAAAACCCAAACTTTAAATCCTAAACCCTAAACACTAAAATACTAAAAAAATATATATACAAACCCTAAACCCTAAACTTTAAATCCTAACCATAAATTATAGCCCTAAACCCTTAAACCCTAACTACAAAACCTAATTATACCCTAAACACTTAAACCCTACACTATACCCTAAACCCTAAACATTAAATATTAAACCCAAACAATAAATTATAACCATAAACCCAAAAATCTAAAACCATATACCGTAACCTTAAAACCCTAAACCTTAAACTTTAAACCCTAACCGTAACCCTAAGCGTTAAACCATAACCATAACCCTAAACGTCTAAACTTTAAATCCTAAAACCCTAAACATTAAAGTTTAGACATTAATTGTAACCATAAATTTTGAACCCTAAAACCCTAAATTTAAACTCTCAAACCCTAAACTTTAAATCCTAAACACTAAACACTAAAATACTAAAATAAGTTATATAGATACCCTAAACCCTAAACTTTAAACCCTAACCCAAAATTATACCCCTAAAACCTTAAACCCTAAAATCTAAAACTCTAAACCTTAAGCTTAAAACCCTAAACATTAAATTTTAAACCCTAACCCTAAACTTGAAACCCTAAAACCCTAAATATATTTTAAGTACCCTAGCCAAAATCTTGGATTTTTTAGAGTTTTGGGTTATTTTATATATCAAAAATACATGTTTTGGGCCCTTTTCTCAATTTTACAACTTAAGCCCACCTAGGGAAGTATGCCCAACCCTAGCCTCCATACTTTGGACAAACATTCTTCTAAAAATACATTTTTCATCAGCAAGGATCAAGAAAATTTAATCCTCAAGCCTAAAGATAAGTACTTTGGGGTATTGTATTAGAGAAAGGAAAATAGTTTGGGGTCATAATACGTGGTTTGGAAAATAGAGGTTGAAAAAACCCCTAAAATAACCCTAACTATAAAACACTAATTAAACCCTAAACTTAAACCCTAAAATATAGACTTAAACCCTAAACTTTAAACACTAAAATCCTCCTTAAACTTTAAACACTAAACCCTAACCCTTAATTATAACCCTAAACCCTAAAATCAAAAACCCCAAACTGTAACCTTAAAATCCTAAACCTTAAACTTTAAATCCTAACCCAAAACTTTAAACCCTAATTTTAAACCCAAAACCCTAAAACCCTAAATTTAAACTCTAAAACCCCATACTTTAAATCCTAAACCCTAAAATACTAAAACCCTAAACCCTAACTATAAAACGTAATTAAACCTTAAACCTAAACCCAAAAATCCTAAACCATAACCCTAAACCCTAAATTTTTAACCCTAAAAACTTAAACCCTAAACTTTAAATACTAAATCCAAAGTCAAATTATAACCCTAAACCCAAAAATCTAAAACATTAAATCATTACTTTAAAAGCCTAAACATTAAACTTAAAACGATAACCGTAACCCTAAAATTTAAACCCTAAAACCCAAAACTTTAAACCCTAATTCTAAACCCAAAACTCTAAAAGCCTAAATTTTAACCCTAAAATCCTAAACTTTAAATCCTATACCCTAAAATAAATTATATAAAAACCCTAAATTTTAAACCTTAACCCTAATTCTAAATTCTAAATTATAAACACTAAACACAAACCCTAAATTATAACCCTAAAACCCTAAACCGTAACCCTAGAACTCTAAATTTTAAACCCTAAAACCATAAAATGTAAACTTTAAACATTAATCGTAACCCTACACTTTAAACCCTAAACCCTAAATTCAAACTCTCAAACCCCAAACTTTAAATCCTAAACCCTAAACCCTAAAATACTAAAAATATTTATATAAATACCTCAAACCCCAAATTATATCCCTAAAACCCAAAACCCTAAATTTTAAAATCCTAAACCTTAAGCGTAAAACCAAAATCTTGCGTTTTTTTGGAGCTTTGGGTTCTTTTATATATCAAAAATGCATGTTTTGCTCCTTTTTTCTCAATTTTAAAACTTAACCCCACCTAGGGAAGTATGCCCAACCCTAGCTTCCATAGTTTGGACAAAAACATTTCAAATAATACGTTTCTTGATAAGCAAAGATCAAGAAAATGTATCCTTAAAGCCTAATGATAAGTACTTGGGTGATTTAGGTTTTAGTCACCACTTTTTAGTATAAATTAGGTTTTGGAGCCGATTTTTATCTTTATTAGGGTTTAGAGCTCATTTTCGAACCAATAACTAAAAAAACCCGGTTGAACCGAAAATATTTTCAAAAAACCTAAGTTTACCCCTGAAACTCATGTGATCTGCACGTGATCACTAACCCTAATATAGTTTTGATCAGGGGTATTTTGGCCATTATAAACAATTACTTGGGTCAATTGTCGGTTCAGCTCTAAACCCTAATAAAGATAAAAACCGGCTCCAAAACCTAATTTATACTAAAAAATGGTGGCCAAAACCTAAATCACCCTAAGTACTTTGGGGTATTGTATTAGAGAAAAGGAAATAGTTTCGGTTTAAAATATTATAACCCTAAACCCTAAAATCTAAAACCCTAAATTGTAACCTTAAAAACCTAAACTTTAAACTTTAAACCCTAGCCGTAACTCTAAACTTTAAACCCTAATTTTAAATCTAAAACCCTAAAACCCTAAACTTTATATCCTAAACCCTAAAATGCTAAAATAAATTATATAGAAACCCTAAACCCTAAACTTTAAACCCTAACCCTAACCATTAATTATAGCCCTAAAACCCTAAACCCTAATGATAAAACTTAATTAAACCCTAAACCTAAACCCTAAAACCCTAAACCATAACCGTTAACTTTTAACCCTAAACCCTAAACTTTAAATACTAAACGCAAAGCCTAAATTATAACCTTAAACCCAAAAATTTAAAACACTTAATCGTGACCTTAAAAAACTAAACCTTAAACTTAAAACCCTAACCGTAACGTTAAACTTTTAACCCTAAACTTTAAACCCTAATTCTAAACCCAAAACCCCAAAACCCTAAATTTTATACCTTAAAATCCTAAACTTTAAATCCTTAACCCTAAACCCTAAAATACTAAACTAAATTATATAGAAACCCTAAACCCTAAACTTTAAAACCCTAACCATAAATTATAACCCTAAAACCTTAAACTCTAATTATAAAACGTAATTAAACCCTAAACCTAAACCCTAAAATCATAAACCATAACCCTAAACTTTTAACCCTAAAACCCTAAACCCCAAACTTTAAATACTAAACCCAAAGCCTAAATTATAACCCTAAACCCAAAAATCTAAAACCTTAAAAGCCTAAACTTTAAACTTAAAACGATAACCGTAACACTAAAATTTAAACCCTTAAACCCAAAACATTAAACCCTAATTCTAAACCCAAAACTCTAAAACCCTAAATTTTAACCCTAAAATCCTAAACCCTAAAATACTAAAATAAATTACGGGCTGTCTAGGCTGCCATCCTTAGGACGACATCCATCTTAACAGCCAATCTAGGACGTTTATCTAGATTATATCTAACGGTTTTAATATATTCTCTAATGTTCCAAACAAATGAACTATAACAAGAGGGCAAATCTAAAATTTAGCCTTTTTTGTTTTAATCTTCATCGTAAATATTCCAGTACTCCGGTCTCACCACTGTGAAGAACTCCAAAAGTGAGTGATGTATAACTTTGAAGGTTTTTGATTCTATAGAAGATTCGATCAGTTCAATGAGGAAGGAATATTATGTTTGTTTTTACTAACCTTATTGTTTGTATAAAGGAATTGAGTACAGAAAACAGAAAAAAAAAATCCAAGTTAAAATTGATGATGTATATGAGAGATAAATAACTCTGAATGAAACCCCCATTTGTTTTTGTTGGTAGTTTTTTAAAGAATTTTTATTCAAAGGTTCAATCACTGGAGCTTTTTTTTTTTTATGTGGGTAATTTCTTAAAGATAGAATTTCAATCTTTTAATCTCCGATACTCAATCTCATGATAATAAGAAGTTGTTCCCAAAATCTAATTAATTTTCTTCTCATCAAGATTTGCATCCTATAATATTCAGATGAACAACTCTCTACTCACAACTCTACAATCCAATGATGTCAACTCCAAATCAAAGCAAGGGTTCTACAAATATTGATAAATCTAAAAGCAAGTTAATTTTGAAAGTAAATAATAAAAATTAAAAAGTGGGTATATCGAATTCATTCTTGTAATCTTCAAGATGTTGAGGGAATTATGTTTCTTTCTTTGTGAGAGAGTTAGACAGGAAGAAAAGAACTCAAACGACAATATTGCACTTAGTGTAACTTTTGATAGATAAGAAAGTATTTCCACCATTAGATCTGAATTAGATAAACGTCTCAGATTGGCTATCAAGATGGATGTCATTCTATGGATGGGAGCCTAGACAGCCCGAATAAATTATATAGAAACCCTAAACTTTAAACCTTAGCCCTAATTCTAAATCCTAAACTTTAAACACTAAATTATAACCCTAAAACCCTAAACTGTAACCCTTAAAGTCTAAACTTTGAACTTTAAACCCTAAAACCATAAACATTAAACTTTAAACAATAATCGTAACCCTACACTTTAAACCCTAAACCCTAAAATATTAAAAACAATTATATAAATACCCCAAACCCTAAACTATACCCCTAAAACCCTAAACCCTAAATTCTAAAACCCTAAACCTTAAGCCTAAAACCAAAATCTTGGGTTTTTTTGGAGCTTTGGGCTCTTTTATATATCAAAAATGCATGTTTTGCTCCCTTTTCTCAATTTTACAACTTAAGCCCACCTAGGGAAGTATGCCCAACCCTAGCTTCCATAGTTTGAACAAAAATTCTTTTAATAATACGTTTCTTGATCAGCAAGGATCAAGAAAATGTAACCTTAAAGCCTAATGATAAGTACTTTGGGGTACTGTATTAGAGAAAAGAAAATAGTTTGGGGTTATAATACGTGGTTTGGGAAAAAAAAGTTGTATAGAAACCCTAAACGAAAATAACCCTAACTATAAAACCCTAATTAAACCGTAAACCATATACCTAAATATTAAACTTTTAACCTTAAACCCTAAATACTAAAACCCTAATGTAAAACCCGTTTATAGTATAAATTTTTGTTTGTTAAATTTTATTGGATTATGAAATATTGCATAGATGTCTTTAAGGGTTTAGAGTTAATTTTCTATTAAGTTGAAGGATGATATATTAAATATAAAAAAAAATAGATAGAATTGGGTTGGGTAACAGATTCATTTATGGTCCTAAAATAAAGCCCATTAACTTCTCTATAGTATTTATATTAAAATATTAGGGTTTCATTCTTTTTTTTTATAACACCATATATGGGAGAAGAAGAAGAAGAAGAAGAACTGGAAGAAAGCTAAAAGGAGATTTGGATTTTTATGCTTATACAAGTGAGTATACGTTTCTTTGTTATTGTTTCTATTTCTGTTTTCTGAAATTTCAGATTGTTGACTCATCTTTGAAAAATCATAGAAAATTCGTTTGAAAAGCTTTTTAATTGATTCCAAAAACCCTGAACACTATATTGAAATGTCTTCGTTCAATAGGGTGAAAAATGACTTGCAAGTATGACAACCGTTGCAGTTTTTAGTTTCTCTACCTTTTTAGTATCGTAAGGTTTTGATCCCTCTAGACTTAATAATATTTATTGAAAATTTTAAGGTAGTTAGAATACTCAATGTTTAACAACATATATAAATTTTAAAATTTACTGTGAGGTAATTAATTTTAAATAATTTATTCAACGTAGTTATTTTCAGATATCCAGTATAATTTTACTGCTACCTTTCTGTTTGCGTGGCTGTCATAGAAAAATCATAGAAGACTCGTTACTCAACATAGCTTGATGAATTTACTTGTTTTAGAAAATATACCTTCTGATCTATAATTTCTATGTTTAGAAATACTTTAAATTATGAGGGTAATATGGTGAAAAATGGTCAGGAAGTCTGACGTAGATTGTTTTGGGATTTCTTTCTGAAATCTGGTAGGATTGAGTAAAACAATTGTTTAATTATTTTCTATATATCGAAACTATTCCATATTTTTATTCCAAGTAATATTTTCATATTAAAAGGTTATATTAAAATTTTATGATATTTGAGTAATTATTTTTATATGTGTGAATTTGAAAGATGAATGTTATTGTTTGGCAGATTTATGTAAAGAGTTTCTTTTTAGCATATATGTTTTCCTTTGGGTTTATCCTTTTGTTTGATTGTCAAGTTGAAATAGACACAACTAAAAGTAGTCTAAATATGGAAGTGGATTAGTATATAATGGCATGTTAATTGATTAATTATGTTTAAAGTAACCTAGAAAGTTATATTGATGAACGCCTAGATATGGCTCCATACCAATGGATGGTATATGAATAGAGAAAGGAAATGAGTACTGGACTTGAGATTTAATTATAAATGATTTGGAATGGTTTGATACCATGGACAGTATATATTCGATTTGAAAAATAAGAACGGAATACGAAATGGACTTGAAATTTAATTGTTGGACAAGGGTTGTGTGATTGCTTGATTAGTTTAGTTGTTTTGGTAGTCGCCCAAGCATTAGTACATTTGTCGCACCTCTGGACTTAGGTTAAAGAAATTAATTATCACCCTAGACGGCTTAGCCTGCGGGTTGACTCTTTGATTATATTTGGGTATTTCCTAGACGACTTAGCCTGCGGAACTGACCCTTCAGACCTTCATAGCCTTCGGGGTTGGTCTGGGCGCCACATTAGAAAGCTCAAGGGAGCTATTAGAGATCATGAGTTAGGCATAAGTCGGGGTTAGCCAAAACTTGCAGGTGAGCACCCACTTGGGTTTTGGTTTCCGCGTAAAGGTTCTTAACAATGGTCAAGGCACACTGGTGTAGTGTGGGTATGGCAAATGTGTGGAGTGCATCCTGTGGGAGGTGTACTAGTGATTGGGCATAGGTTGTAAGTTTTATGATTGTTAAACCCGAGCACCGGCTAGAGGCCAGGACGTGGTTTTGTGACTTTAGATTCTTTGTTTGGTAGTGTGCTAAGGCTTATGATATTGTAATGCTTGGTGCTATTTAATGTTATGGGTAAATTTTATATACTTTGATTATGAATCGAAGGTAACTATGATTATGTGGAAGAACTGCGTTGTTTTATTTATTATGGGTATTAATAGTCATAATTGAACTTGTCATTTTGGTAGATTATAACTTATGGAGAGTTAGAATGAATCATTATTAATGGTTTGAATGAACGGAATGTACTTTCGAATTGATACAAAGTATTAGAAAACATGTAACGTGTAGGTGATTTGCTTTATTTTTATTATATTTGTGTATTATGTATTAACTTCATTTTGCAGGTGGATAGGTCAACTAATTTATTTTGTGCAGGTGGATAGACCTATCCTTAAAGACAATTGCTGCTTAGGTAATGTATTTGTATTATCGATCAATTAACATCGTAAATAGATAAATTAGAAGTGAATAATAGAATTAAACATGTGATTAAATAATGGATCAATGGTTTAAATATAATGGAATTGATATGGTTTTTGGCGTATGCTTATTGTCCCAGCATGGAAGAATTGTTCTTGAAGGTTAATTATGTTGTCAATCATATGTTGGAACTGTATATTTATTACGTTATTTTATGGGAATAGATTTCCCCCTTGTTTACTCATACCAGCTTTCATGCTGACCCATGTTGCTTTGTTTTGCACGTGGGTGTGTTCCATTTGGAATTCCATTTGGAATGCAGGCAGGAGAGGTTAGAGCTATGGAGCTGTGACAGACCGCTTGTTGGGACCAGTAGAGATCTTTAGATATTTCAATCATGTATTTTATTTGAAAGTGGTATTCATGTATTTTGTTGGAGTAAGTTATGTTGTATAATAGGATGGAATCAGGAGTACTTTTATCGTTTGGATTTTTCTTCACTATATTTTAGTTAAGATTTTTATTGTACCTGGTTTATGAGTTAGAAATTGTTGCGACCTGGGTTTATTTTTTTTTTTTTTAAATTCGGGTCGTGATACCTAAACCCTAAACTTTAACCACTAAACCCAAACTCTTAATTATAACCCTAAACCCTAAAATCTAAAACCCTAAACTGTAACCTTAAAAACCTAAACCTTAAACTTTAAATCTTAGCCGTAACTCTAAATTTAAACCCTAATTTTAAACCTAAAACCCTAAAACCCTAAATTTAAACCCTAAAATCTTAAACTTTATATCCTAAATGCTAAAATACATTATATAGAAACCCTAAACCCTAAACTTTAAACCCTAACCATAAATTATAGCCCTAAAACCCACTACAACAGAATTGCTCTCTTGCAACGAAATATTTTGCAACGTTTCCTATTCGTTGCACATACTTAGTATTTGCAACGTTTACATTCGTTGTAATTAATAAAATGGTGTTTAAGGTTATTTGTCTTTACCAATCATTTTTGCAACGTTTTGTGCGTTGCAAATACAAATATTTAATTTTAATGTAAAATTTCAAACAATTAAAATAAATAATTAAGCATTTGCAACGAATTATATCGTTGCGAGTATGAAATATTATTTGCAACGTTTAGTTAATAGTTGCAAAAGAATGTTTGATGAAATATTTTTTATTAAAATACAAAAACATAGTTGCAACCATTAGTTTCGTTGCAATTGTCTGCCATTGGCAACGAGTTATTCTGTTGCTATTAGTGTTATATTGTTGCAACGATTGTAACGTTGCGACAAGTACATATACATTACCAACGTTTGTTGGCGTTGTAATAGTACAAGCGATAGCAACGTTTTCGATAAAAGTTGCTAGAGATTGCACCTTAACAAAAAATTCTATTTTCTTTTGTTGGTAATCGAACCTAAAACACCTTAAATAGAAAAGTAACACTTGACCATGGGAACAATTGGTATTTCATATATTTTTTCATCTACAATTATTTTATTATCCATCTCCTATCTCATCTGATCAAACAAAGAACAAGAAGAGGGAACGATGAGTACAGTCTAAACTCAAGAAAAAGGAGAAGGCAATCAACCATTTCTCTCTCTCTCTCTCTCTCTCTCTCTCTCTCTCTCTCTCTCTCAGTCTCACCTCTTTGATTTTCACAATTCATGGTGATTGAAAGGAATTTCTAGAATAAAATCAGGTAAATGTTTTTTTTTTTTTTTTTCTATTGATCTCTGAATTGGATTATTGAACTTGTGATGAATCTATATTTTTTCTAGTGATCTCTGATTTTCTCATAATTTTCTTGGTAGAAAATCTTCTAATTGAAGTTATGTAGTCGAAATTAGTTAGCAATGCTTGTAATGGTGGTTCTCTTCTTTGATTTTGTTTATGCATTTTGCTTTTATTTGATTTATCAAGTATAAAAATAATTGAATATTTTCATTCCTCTGTATTCACTAAAGTGTATTCAAGAAAGAATTTTGCTGGGTTTTCATTCCTCTGTATTCACTAACCAACCATAATTCACCTGATCAAGGATTCGAAATGGCCTACTATTAAACTCCGGCCAATTTTCTAGTAACTCAGTGTCAGAGTCCCAGATGTTAAGACCATCATGTACCTCTCCTTTGACTGCCACAAGCTCCTCCCAAATGCTTTTAGTAAACCTGCAAAATGTTTTGAGTCTGAACCATACTGTACAGTCAGATTCGTCTCACTAGTTAAGGAATTTCTCATGGTCCGATAGAGTTGAAATTTTTACTGTACGTTTCTGAATATATTTTATTAATAGTATCAAAATTTCAGAATTTTTTGATGAGCCATCTAAACGTTATACTGTTTTTATCGACCTTGCGTGTTCAAGAGGAAAACTGGCATGTGTACAGATTCGTCTCACTAGTTAAGGAATTTCTCATGGTCCGATAGAGTTGAAATTTTTACCGTACTTTCCTGAATATATTGTATTCAAAATTTCAGAATTTTTTGATGAGCCATCTAAACGTTATACTGTTTTTATCGACCTTGCGTGTTCTAGAGGAAAACTGGCATGTGTACAGATTCGTCTCACTAGTTAAGGAATTTCTCAAGGTCCGTTATACTCTTGCTGCAGTTTGTTTAATATTTGAGAAGCACATTTTTGTGAATGGCTCGATTTACTAATGATGAATTTATATCGATTTGAACTTGAATTCGGAATTGTGTTTTCTGCCGCACCAAAAATATTAATTTATATACTCGTTGGTATGTGTATCACATGGCGAAATGCTTCAAATTACTCGTGAAGTCTTAATACAGTAGTAGTGGGCTGATATGTGAAGTAACATATTAGGTTCTCCAATGAAATACATTTTGAATTCTAATACTCTGTTATTGATTGTGTACTGACCATGGTGTCGCGAGGTCAGCATATGAATATATTGATTCAATTGGATTATATCTGATATGATCTTTTAGTTTGTTTTTGCTGGTATTATTGTATACACTTGCACTTGGTGGCTTCGGCCGTGTGTTGGATGTTATCCGCACACACTTACACTTTGTGCCTTTGCGAAGGTTGAATTATTCTTTAAATGAGAATTGATATATGCCTTTCAATGTTAATTTTCCCCGCATGCTTCTACTATCTAAAATTTATCGGTGTTGTGAGTTTTGTTTTAACTAATGTACTTCTATTCTTGGTGTTAAGACGGGTGAGTTAGATTTTACTTGCGAGCTGTGGCTCACCCTTGTTGTTTTCATCTTTTTCAGGAGATGGCTCTACAGTAGCTTCGCGAGTGCCGTAGGTGGACTAGGCTTTCAGAATTTCTTTTTGACTTGTAATTAGTTTAGATGGTGTTAGTGTTATCAGACCAGTTGGTGCCCTGCATATGGTTTTGAGATAGTTGTAATTTATAGTTCTTATGTATTGTAAGGAACCTTTTTGTACATCCAGCTAATGTTTAATATAGATATACCAGGTTTTGTTTTTTTCATCTAGTTGTTCCTTGTTGTTTAGAGTTTTGCAATGGTATTTATTGCTGTAGACAGGTTACTTGAACAATTTGGTTGCTCCTTTGGTTCTTTTATTTTGCTTTCATAAAAAAACTGCCATCTTCTTACATAATGACTAAGAATTATATAACTTCCAAATTTTTTAGGATTTGTTGGTTCAAGCAAATGATTATTTTTTGGTTATTTTCTATAATATTTTGTATCTCTATATGTTGTTGCAATGGCCTGTTTGAATAAAACTTCAAAAAAAAAAAAAAAAAATACTAATAACAACTTTTACCATTGGACTAACATATTAATTGTGATGTATATGTTCTTGTTAATATTTTATTATACCAAATAGGAGAACCTAATGACCAATTCAATCCCATCTCGAGCCGAGCTTAAATTTAAGCCGAGTTTTTTTTTGTGCTCGGCATATTTGAAAAAAAAAAAAAAAACCGACTGAGCTTGAGCCCAGAAAAAACAATGTTTGGCCGAAGTTCATAATTAAGTTGATTAGACATGTCTAATAAATGAAATTATATTGATATTGTCTACACTACTTTAGAATAAGGTAGATACAATGAATAGTGAAAAATAGCAATTAGGATATTGTGATTCGAAAAAGTGAATTCATTCGACTGCGGTTCAACTAATCTATTATGTCCACGTAATAGTTAAATTTCCATTTTCTCAATTGGAGAAAACCTTTTCATTCGACTGCGGCATTCATGACACGTGTGCATATTTACATAATATGATTTGGAGTTGCGCTAAATAGAGTGCAAACTTATTACCTTTTATATCGCCCCAGGATTACAGGTGAGAAAAAAAATATTGAACCATGGAACCGAACCAGACAGTTCTTATAAAAGTCAAAACACGACAGTTTTACATGAATAATAATAGTACAGACCGGGTTAAAAGCCCAATAAATAAGCCCAAACCGATAGAACCAAACCGAACTGTAACTACGGTTCAGATTGAAATCGTCTCTAAAACTTTACAGTGCGGTTTGCAGTTTCAATATCTTTAGAACTATACAGTTCGGTTTATGATTTCACCAAGAACCGCTCAGAATAAGACCATGCTCACACCTACCTAGGATTGTCCACGATACAGAAATAGATCAATATTTATGTTTAAGAATGAACTTATTGAAATTTTTTATTACTATTTTCAACTAGCAAATTATAGGATAATTCAAATAAAATATTTTTTAAGAAGGTTTAAATAATTTAAAAAACCAATTGAGTGTGATTCGATCGATTAATCTTAAAAGAATTAAATCATAATTTAGTGTGATGGAGATTAAATTTAGCTAATTATAAAAATTTAAAATAATAAAAACTTTGTGACAATAATATCATAATATAATTATATATCTATATAGTTGACCCAACAAAATAAATTTTGACTCTGTGTTGACCTTGTTAAGAAATAAGAAGGAAAATAAAACTTTATTTTGGCTAGGCGCCAAACACTAAATTTTTAAAATGAAAGCTCCAAAATTTTGCACTGGGCCAGCGCCAACACTAAATCTTCCCGGTCATTTTGCTAACCATTGGCCTTCCATCTTTCCTAGGGTTTTCTTTAATATAAAAAAAAAAATATAAGTGAAAGAAAGAGCAGCCGTGCAGTGTGACGAAGGAAGAGCAACCGTCTACAGGTCTCTCTCTCTCTCCCTATATTTCTAAAGGGAAAACCTTTCTTTTTATACCTGTAACTCTAAACCTTTGTTCTCAGATCATCTAATTTGTCTCGCTAAGGTGAATTAAGGGTTGGAACCAGAGAAGAACAAGGTAAAATTTTATAATTATTCTAAATTTCTTATATTGTTAAGTTGTTATGTATGTTAGATTCATGAATCCAATATGTTGGATTCCACAATTGAGTTGATTGGTTTTACTTCATGAATCCAATATGTTGGATTGTTCATTGAATCCAATTTGGGTATGTTTATTCATGAATCCAACATGTTGGATTGTTCATTGAATCTACTTCTACTTCTTTGTATGAAAATTTAAATTTTTTTTAAGGTAGCTTATTTGGGTTTAAGAAACCATGTCTGGAGCATATAGTTTTAGATTTTCTGAGATGAAACTGTGATATAAAATTGAGTAGTGATAAAGACAGGGTTGCGCATATGTGCTTCAGATTGCATATTACAACAAGTATAGGGTCTAGTAGTATAGTTTACATGTAGTCCATATCTACTTAGATCTGTACTATGAACAAATTAGATTTAGAGTTGCATTAGCATCAGGTTCTCTTTGTAAATTGTTTAAGTGTTTATGGTCAGAAAATTCCGTGAAACTTGTCAAGATATTTCAAAATGGACATCCATAGAACAAGGATTACCATTTTGACGAAGTAATGGCTAACTGGGGTGTGTTATTAACACCCTAGCTGTTAACTTTCTGTTTTCATCAAGGTTTTTTATCTGCCTCTTTGTCTCTCTCAGATGCTGGTGGGATCTATAAATCACAACAGTCTCTCTCTTTCAGTCATTTGTAATAGACACTGATTCAGTTCTGAATAAAATTTCTAGTCACTTAATAAAAAAAAAAAAAAAAGAATGTCATTAAGTCTTTTTAATTATTTATTTATGCATGTATAGGTATGGCGCCAGGAGTTCGATCAAGATCCAGGTCAAGTGCACAATCAGAAACATCCCTTCAGGACTCGGGGGCAAGTGGTAAGGAAATCATTATTTTATTTCAAATAAATGTTGTTTTTGTATTGTTAATTTATTATAAATTCTGAACAGCTTCCAGCAGCTCAGTCAATTGAAGAAAAAGGGCAGTAAATGCGAAACTTGTTAAGGCTCTTGGGGATGGTATGGCAAAACCAAGGATAGTATTTTTTCCTGGTAAGGCAAGGCCGGTAGGGCCATGGAGTACAAAATTCATTAGAGAGGTTGGAATTGTATGTCGTAAACATGCCCCTCTTTCTTGCCATCGTTGGAAAGACATTAAGAAAATATATGGCAGTATATTCTATAGGGCCATTTTGGTAATTAAATCTTTCATTTAATTACTATGTCATTCATAGTTTCATATATAATTTAAATTTGTTTTGATTTTGATTGATTTGTTTGTGTTTCATAGGAAAAGTTTGAAGTTGATTTTGGTGATCCAAGTGTGGTAAAGAGTGTCGACAAGTATATGGGGCAAAGGTTGAAAGAATATCGCAGTAGGCTTCATGCATATTATAAGAACCTAGGGGATAATGTAGACAAGAAACATAAACCTCCATCATGGATCACACAAAATGCTTGGGTTGAGATTTGTGTATGGTTCGAGTCCGAGAAATTTCAGGTAAAATAACATCATCATTTCTGGTAGTGTAGCTCTTCTTGAAGTAGAATAAGGTGTAATATAATGACTAAGATAAATTAGTTTTATGGCATTATCTTTTTGTGTGAATCTTTTGATTAAGTATATATTATTTGAAATGACAGAAGCCGAGCAAAACAAATATTGTCAGTAGGCAACAACTCCCAGTGAACCATCGTGGGGGTTCGAAAGGTTTTGTCATTTACCAAGAAGAGCAGGTAGTTTTGTTTAGTGTTTATTTCAGTTTTCACTTCTTTTTCACTAACAATTACTCACTTCTAATTTCTGAAAATTGTTAAAGCGTGATGCGGAGAGTCAACAAGACCTTGGGAGGATCGAATTGTATCATATAACTCATTGGAGTACTAGTAAAGGCTGGATCAATGCTCTTGCGCAAGAAAACTATGTAAGAAAAGTTTCTTTCGAATTAATGCTAGTGGTTGTGGATGTTTATTTATTTTTTATAAATGGGGGTTTCATTAAAAAATAGAGGGAAATACAATTCTGATCAGCGTACTCTGTAAGAGTGTCGTCAGATAGGAAAAACAGAAAAAATACAACCAGATTAAGTACTTCAACCTTGCAGAAAATCTGCAACTGCTTTGATCTGTGATTGCTTTGAGTATTCATTATACCCTCCAAAACTGTGCGTTGATCTGTGATTGCTTGACTTTTACACTGTTATCTTAGTATGGTTATTTTGCTATTTGTAAAAGAACCAATCTTGCTGATGGTCTAAATGTATTTTCAACTAAGTTTACAAGGTTTATTAGTTTAATGTAACTTAATATTTGGTTTGGCTCAATACTCATGTGAACATTGATAACTTGTAGGACAAAATGTTGACACTAAGGGCTCAACCTCCTGAAGAGGGTTCTAGTGCAATGACCGAGGATGAGATATGTGACAAGGTGTTGGGGAAGATATCCAACTACATCCGTGGTCTTGGGAATGGCCACATTCCTTCATCATCTTCTACTTCATATGCCTACAATCAACATGATGTGGAAGAGTATAGAAGGAGAGCAGAGGCAGCTGAAAGACGTAATGAAGAGCTCACTGTCCAAGTGCAAGAACAAGGTAATCGACTTCAAGAGCAAGGTAATCAACTTCAAGATTTGTTTGTTTGGAAAGATCAAATGATGGCTATGTTAATTTGCTGGTCGTTCAATGATGTCACAAGTCAGCAGTGCATCTCCATGGTATGTGTTTATATTTCAATATTTTTGGTATATGTTTCCATTTTAATAGTATGAAATTGATCACTTGTCAGTCTACCTAGCTAAAAGGTGAAAAAATCATCTGCATTGGAAATTTCGAATGCGCATATATCGTTTTGGTACACCACACTTTTATACATGGGGACAAGTAGTATGACCTGCTTACATGTGGACAACCATTTTAATAGTACTCACCTGCTTGCTGACCATCCCTTGACAAGGTGGTAGCCTTTTTTGGCAAATAGTTAAACTTAGTTCTAAGTCTTTGGAGTTGTATGGAAGTTTGATGCTAGAGATTGTTTTAGGCTATATATATATATATATATATATTTGTTAGAATTGTACTAAACGATTTGTGTTGTTACTATTGTAGAATTGCTGATGGTGGGAGCAAGAGGCTTGGGGGTAGAAATTATATAAAAGCGATGCATTTTGGTCCAAGAGGAGTGAATTTTAGGACTTATAGTTTATGACTCTTTCATGATGAAATAGTAGACATGGCTTTGCACATTTTGGTATTTTTGTATGGACCAAATGGATGGTTTATTTCTGTCGAAAACTTGTAGTACTTTTGTATGGATCAGAGATGGTTTAATTTTAATTTGAATAAATAACTCTTTTGTTATTTTTTGCAATATATTTTTTAGAGCTATGGTGATGTGTTGTGAATTTGTGAAATAACTATTCAAGGTTTGATTTGCAAAAAACAATTAATAGCTCAACATTTAAATTAGTTATAAATATCATTTTCAATTTTTTACTTACCATGTTTTGCAACTAAAAATAACGTTGCTATTGAATAAAGAAAAATAAAGTAACAATGTTCAACAAAATTATTTAGCAACGTATATTCAGTTGCAAGTAGTGGACCAAAATATTGTTGACACTGCTTTTACAACACTAGTTAAACGTTACTAATATTGTTGACACTGCAACATTTTAATAACAGTTGCTAATTAAAATTTATTTGCAACGATTCGCAGAAGTTGCAAATAAATTTTGAATTGCAACGAATTTACTAACGTTGCAAATGTATTTGTAATTGCAACGTTTTCATTATAGTTGCCAATGAATTTTAAATTGCAACGTTTTCATTATAGTTGCAAATGGCTTTGTAATTGCAACATTTTTCCGTTGCCATTGTTATTTTTAATAAAAAGAAATTAATTAATACAAAAAGTAGGTAAAATAGGTTTTGCAACGCAAATTAATTAATAGCAACGATATCTTCTGTTGCCAATAATTAAACATGTTGCAACGTAATACTCGTTGCGAATAGTTATTAGTCACGCAATATTTTGCAACGCTTTTCTTCGTATTTGCAACGTATAGAAACATTGCAAAAACCTTTTTCTGTAATAAGGGTCCTAAACCCTAACGATAAAACCTAATTAAACCCTAAAACCCTAAACTATAACCCTAAACTTTTAACCCTAAACCCTAAACTTTAAACCCTAAAACCCTAAACCCTAAACTTTAAATACTAAACCTAAAGCCTAAATTATAACCCTAAACCCAAAAATTTAAAAGACTTAATCGTAACCTTAAAAAACTAAACCTTAAACTTAAAACCCTAACTGTAACCCTAAACTTTAAACCCTAAAACCCTAAACTTTAAACCCTAATTCTAAACCCAAAACCCTAAACCCTAAATTTTATACCATAAATTCCTAAATTTTAAATCCTAAACCCTAAACCCTAAAATACTAAAATACATTATATAGAAACCATCAACCTTAAACCTAACTCTAAACCCTAAACTTTAAACAGTAAACACAAATCCTAAATTATATCCCTAAAACCCTAAACCGTAATCCTAACACTCTAAACTTTAAACCCTAAAATCCTAAATATTAAACTTTAAACACTAATAGTATCCCTACACTTTAAACCCTAAAACCTTAAATGTAAACTCTAAAACCCAAAACCCTAAAATTCTAAAAAAAAGTTATATACAAAACCAAAACTTTAAACCATAATCATAAATTATAGTCCTAAAACCCTAAATCCTAACTATAAACCTAATTAAACCCTAAAGCTAAACCCTAAAACTATAAATCCAAAACTTTAAAAACTAAACCCAAACCCTAAATTAAAACTTTAAACCCAATAATCTAACCCTAAACCGTTTAAATTTTAAACCCCAACCATAACCTAAACTTTAAACCCCAAAACCCTAAACTTTATACCCTAATTCTAAACCCAAAACCCTAAAACCCTAAATTTAAACCAAAAAATCCTAAACCTTAAAATACAAAAATAAATTATATAGAAACCGTAAACCCAAAAGTTTAAACCTTAACTCTAACTCTAAACCCTTAAACCCTAAACTTTAAACACAAACCCTAAATTATAACCCTAAAACCCTAAACTGTAACCCAAAAACTCTAAACTTTAAACCCTAAAACTATAAACATTAATTGTAACCCTACACTTTAAAACTTAAAACCCTAAATTTAAACTCTCAAACCCTAAACTTTAAATCCTAATCCGTAAACCGTAAAATACTAAAAATATTTATATAAATACCCTAAACCCAAAATTATACCTATAAAACCCTAAACCCTAAACCTTAAAATCTAAAACACTAAACCTTAAGCCTAAAACAAAAACCTTTGGTTTTTTGGAGCTTTGAGGTCTTTAATATACTCCATCTGTCCCAAATTATAAGTACCTTATTCCATTTTAGATTGTCCCAAAATATATGTCGTTTTTTACTTTTCAGCACATATTAATTAAGTTAAATGGTTCATTTGTCCATACTACCCTTGCTTTGAGATTAGAGTAATTATTCTAATGAAAAGTTAGACATTGTAATTAGTATTAAATAGGGGTAAATTAGAAAATAGAGTTAGTAGACAAACAATAAATGATGATTCCTTAATAAGTAGAATATTCCAAAAGGTACATATAATTTGAGACGAAGGGAGTATCAAAAATGCATGTTTTGCTCCTTTTTTTCAATTTTACAACTTAATCCGACCTAGGGTAGTATGCCCAACCCTAGCTTTCATAGTTTGGACAAAAATTCTTCTAAAAATACGTTAATTGATCAGCAAGGATACAAAAAAATATAAAACCTAAAATCTTAAACTTTATATCCTAAACCCTAAAATGCTAAAATAAATTATATAGAAACCCTAACTCTAAATCCTAAACTTTATATCCTAAACCCTAAAATGCTAAAATAAATTATATAGAAACCCTAACTCTAAATCCTAAACTTAAAACCCTAAACCCTAAACTTTAAACACTAAATACAAACCCAAAATTATAACCCTAAAACTCTAAATTTTAAACCCTAAAACCATAAACATTAAACTTTTTACATTAATCGTAATGCTATACTTTAAACCCTAAAAACCTTAATTTAAACTCTAAAACCCCAAACTTTAAATCGTAAACCCTAAATCATAAAATACTAAAAAAAATAAAGAAACCCTAAACTTTAAACCATAACCATAAATTATAGCCCTAAAACCCTAAACCTAAAATCTAAAACCCTAAACCTTAAGCCTAAAACCCTAAACATTAAACTTTGAACCCTAACCGTAACGCTAAACTTTAAACCCTAACTTAAAACCCAAAACCCTAAAACCTTAAATTTAAACCCTAAAATGCTAAACATTAAATCTTAAACCCTAAAATACAAAAATAAATTATATAGAAAGCCTTTATCCTAACTCCCTAAACCCTAAATTTAAACCATAACCCTAACTCCCTAAACCCTAAAACCCTAAATTTTAAACCCTAATTCTACCAAAAACCCTAAATTTAAACCTTAAAATCCTAAACTTAAAATTCTAAACACTAAACCCAAAAATACTAAAATAAATTGTATAGAAACCCTAAACTTAAACTTGAAACTTTAAACCTAACTCTAAACCCTAAAGTTTAAACATTAAACACAAACCCTAAAACCCCAAATTGTAGTCCTAAAACTTAAAACTTTAAACCCTAAAACCCTAAACATTAAACACTAATAGTAACGCTACACTTTAAACCCTAAAACTGTAAATTTAAACTCTAAAACCCAAAATTTAAATCCTAAACACTAAGCCCTAAAATACTAAAAAATATTATATAGAAACCCTATACTTTAAACCCTAACCATAAATTATAGCCCCAAAACCCAAAACCCTAACTATAAACCTAATTAAACCCTTAACCTAAACCGTAAAACCCTAAACTATAACCCTAAACTTTTAACCCTAAATCCTAAACTAAACACAAACCTTAAATTATAACTTTAAACCCAAAAATAAAAAACCTTAAACCGTAACCTTAAAACACTATACCGTAAACTTTAAACCCCAAAACCCTAATACTATACCCAAAACCCTAAAACCTTAAATTTAAACCCAAAAATACTAAACTTTAAATCCTAAACCCTAAAATACTAAAATAAAGTATATAGAAACCCTAAATCTAAAACTATAAACCTTAACCCTAACTCTAAACCCTAAAACCCTAAACTTTAAACACTAGACACAAACCCTAAATTATAACCCTAAAACCCTAAACCATAACACAAACTCTAAAATCTAAACTTTAAACCCCAAAACCCTAGACATTAAACTTTAAACACTAATCGAAACGCTACACTATAAACCTTAAAACCTAAATTTAAACTGTAAAACACTTTAAACCCTAAACTTTTAATCTTAAACCCTGAAATACTAAAAAAGTTATATAAATACCCTAAACCCTAAACTTTAAACCCTAACCCTAAATTATACTCCTAAAACCCTAAATCTTAAAATTTAAAACCCCAAAACATTAACCTTTACACCCTAACCGTAACCCTAAACTTTAAACCCTAAAACCATAAACATATTTTAAGTACCCTATCAAAAATCTTGTTTTTTTTGGAGCTAATTTGGGCTATTTTATATATAAAAAATACAAGTTTTGCGCCCTTTTCTAAATTTAACAAGTTAACGACACATAGGGAAGTATGCGCAACCCTATCCTCTATAGTTTGGACAAAAATTCTTCTAAAAATACGTTTCTTGATCAGCAAGGATCAAGAAAATGTAACCTTAAAGCGTAGGGATAAGTATTTTGGGGTATTGTATTAGAGAAAAGAAGATAGTTTGGGGTTATAATACGTTGTTTGGGAAAAAAAAAGTTGTATAGAACCTTAAACCCTAAAATAACTTTAACTAAAAAACCCTAATTAAACCCTGAACTTTTAAACGTAAACCCTAAACTTTAAACACCAAAACCCTAAACCCTAAACTTTAACCACTAAACCCAAACTCTTAATTATAAACCTAAATTTTAAAATCTAAAACCCTAAACATTAAACTTTAAACACTAATCATAACGCTACACTTTAAACCCTAAAACCCTAAATTTAAACTCTAAAAACCCAAACTTTAAATCCTAAACCCTAAACCCTAAAATACTAGAAAACGATATATACAAACCCTAAATTCTAAACTTTAAATCCTAACCATAAATTATAGCCGTAAACCTTAAACCCTAACTATAAAGCCTAATTATACCCTAAACCCTTAAACCCTACACCATAACCCTAAACCTTAAACCCTAAACTTTAAATATTAAATCCAAACCATAAATTATAACCATAAACCCAAAAATCTAGAACCCTATACCGTAACCTTAAACTTTAAACCCTAACCGTAACCCTAAACTTTAAACCATAACCATAACCCTAAAACTCTAAACTTTAAATCTTAAAACCCTAAACATTAAAGTTTAGACATTAATTGTAACCATAAATTTTGAACCGTAAAACCCTAAATTTAAACTCTCAAACCCTAAACTTTAAATCCTAAACACTAAACACTAAAATACAAAAATAAGTTATATAGATACCCTAAACCCTAAACTTTAAACCCTAACCCAAAATTATATCCCTAAAAGCTTAAACCCTAAAATCCAAAAGTCTAAACCTTAAGCCTAAAACACTTAACATTAAATGTTAAACCCTAACTCTAAACTTGAAACCCTAAAACCCTAAATATATTTTAAGTACCCTAGCCAAAATCTTGGGTTTTTTAGAGCTTTGGGTTATTTTATATATCAAAAATACATGTTTTGGGCCTTTTTCTCAATTTTGCAAATTAAGCCCACCTAGGGAAGTATGGGGTCATAATACGTGGTTTGGGAAAAAAAGGTTGAAAAGAAACCCGAAAATAACCCTAACTATAAAACACTAATTAAACCCTAAACTTAAACTGTAACGCCCCGGGATTTCGTCCTCGCTCATCCCGGTGCGTCGAGCACCATACCGCTCGCTAATGTCAATATTGTCCCCCTTTAGTCACTGCGGATATCCAGCAGTAGAGAGTTTTGGATCAGGGCCCACCCATGTGGTTTACCCCAAAAGGCCTTGACATTAGTTAGAGTATGGTTAAGCTCTATATACTACCAATAGAACCGCTTCCTTGGCAATGTGGGACTAACACCAACTCATGGGTGTTACAATCTCACCACCTTGGATGTTACAATCTCACCACCTTAGAAATAGAGCCGTCCTCGGCTCTGCAGTACACTCAGTACAGTCCCAAAATTTCCGACGTTCCCTGCCAAGTGAGACAAGTACTTGGCGCTCCCTGGGCCTTTCCACCGTACTTTTCCACCTGCAACTGGCGACCCGTCATCGGCTCTGATACTAAGAAATGTCACGACCCAAATTTAAAAAAATAAAATAAACCCAGGCCGCAACAATTTCTAACTCAAAAACCAGATCCAACAAAAATCTTAAATAAAATACAGTGAAGAAAAATCCAAACGATAAAAGTACACCTGATTAGATTCTATTATAATACATAACTTTCGCCAACAAAATACAGGAATGAAACATCTAAAGATCTCTACTGGTCCCAACAAGCGGTCTGTCATAGCTCCATAGCTTTAATTTCTCCTGCCTGCATTCCAAATGGAACACACCCACGTGCAAAACAAAGCAACATGGGTCAGCATAAAAACTAGTATGAGTAAATAAGCTGGAAATCTATTCCCACAAAATAATATAATAAATATAAATTTCCAAAATATGATTAACAATATAATTAACCTTAAAGAACAATTCTTCCATGCTAAGACAATAAGCATACGCCAACAACCATATCAATTCCATTATATTAAAACTCTTTATCCCTTATATAATCACATGCTTACTTCCATTATTCAATTCTAATTTATCTATTTACGATGGTAATTGATCAATAATATAAATACATTACCTAAGCAACAACTGTCTTTAAGGATAAGTTTATCCACCTGCACAAAATAAATTAGTAGACCTATCCACCTGCAAAATGGAGTTAATACATAATAGACAAATATAATAAAGCTCAGCCAAATCACATACACGGTACGTGTTATCTACACTACAAGAATACATCAAATTTGCCACGGACCGGAACCGTGGCAAAACAGGATTAGCCACGGTTTTCGACCGTGGCGAGACCGTGGGTGTTCAGGGCGTAGCTAATTCTTTTGCCACGGTCCGGGTCCGTGGCGACTAGCTATATTTAGCCACGGTTATGAACTGTGGGCCTTGCCACGGATATCAACCGTGGCAGAATTTCAATATCCCCACGGTTTGGGTCCGTGGCGAATATTATTTTTTTGAAAAAAAAAATATCGAAATTAATTTATTTTTCAAATTAGCTACTGTTTTTAACCGTGGCAAATCCGGAATTTTTCTAAAAAAAATTGAATTTTGCTACTGTTTGGAGCCGTGGGAAATCTGAATTCTTTGCAGAAAAAAATAACAATTATTATTTTTGCACCTGCCCTGCATAATCTAAAATCGGCTAATGACGAGCAATTTTTTTGCACCTCCACAATGCATAATATAAAATCATATTCTCACTGGATACAAAAAGGAAAATTAATTGGTTTAAGCGCATTTATAGACTACATCCAAAGTCACTTTTAACCAAGTCAGTAATTAAGTACAAACTAAAACAATTAAAAGCAACCAAAACTTAGACGATTAATAGTGTACCAAAAGATGCATTTGAATGTTCAACGAAACAATGAAATATAACATCTCTGTAAGAAACCATGGTACAGTTTTAGAGATCTTACATTAAATAATGAAAGCGTTTACATCCTTTGTTCTAACGTGAATAGAGAAAGTTGTTACATCCTTTATTTATTTCATTAAACAAAGCAAAGCATGTAATATCACATACTTATTTTGAGCAAAGCATCTCTGTAAGTAGTCACGCAGTCTATCTCTACTCTCACAATCTAGGTCATCTGCTGCTAGCATATTAATTACGATAGACATGGTTTCTGCATGACGCAAGATTCCTCTCTCATCCATTAAATTCAAAAACTGCACTGCGTTTTGAAGCACTACATAAATAACAACTAGACATAGTTTATTAACTCACAAAAGAAATATTTCACATTTTACACTGAAAGGACTGAACATGCAAAATGAAACCAAAAGTGTTATACCTAGAACTGGCAGGCCTTATGTCAAATTCACCTTTATCTGCATCGTAACCACAAATAACGACAAAGTGACCTGCAAAGAGGAAATGAAATAGTTTATTGAAGTACTATGTCTATCCCACCAAAAAGGTGAAACAAGAGAAATATTCAGACTTGAATGCATATATTTGTAATAAAGAAAAATTTAAATTGCTGAAGAATTCAAATTCAAAAAGAACAGCAAGCCTGCTTCTCAAGCACTGACACAATAAAGAACTGTGAAGAGAAGTGACACTGACATTGATAAGCTTTTATTTATCACAAAGTAGCGAGAGTCATAGTGTTAGCCTTACCAAGTTTTTCCCATGAGGCAAGTCAACTTCTGATGGAGGACAATAGCTTATGTTCAAAAGGGGACACTGAAAAAATGCCACAAATTACAACTCAGTTGTTCTTTCCAAAATAGAAATTGATATGTTAATTGCTTTCAAGATTAGAAATTATCTGGATCAAAGTTTCAGCTGCTTTATACATTTCATGATAATAAACCATTTGCAAGTTTTAGAGTTCATTTACTTCCACAAACAAAAGCAGAAATCTAAGAAATGTATGGAGGTCAATGAGACATTGAGAACATACAGTGAAAGCTTTTGTATAATAACAAGGTGATATATTAGCTCTAGGGTAAATATTGTTAAACAAGCATTCCATTATAACTGAAAAAAAATCTATACAGATGGCCTAAACATGAGTGTGGATGCATGGATGGATTAGTCTGCAGTAAACTTGAACAAGTGTTAGGACTCACTAGAAAGGAATGATATTCTTGCCTGTTCAAATTTAGTAACTGTTTTCCTACAACTTGTGTTATTTGTTGATTCTACCAAGCAGGCAAGGGAAGACGCAACCAGCTCCTCAACCTACAAAAGCACAAGTAACATTCTTGTATAAGAAAAAAAATTGGCTTTAAACAAAAGCACAACATAAAGATATAAATATGACTAGATAAACAATAAAGGCAACTATATCTCGACTCTCGAGTCCAATTACTGAAGTGACCAAAATTACAGATAACATTTGCCTTGCCTGTGCAGATGAACCAAAGGTCTTAGACCCCTGCCACACAAACTCAAGAGTCTTCTCATCCTTACGCTTTGCTCGATCTTGGTAATCTATACGGCCAAAGAAAAGAGAGTCGAATCCAACCTACAACCAGAACAAACTTAAATTGCATAGCCATTGCAGAGACTATAATATCTTTACATAGTAATCTATAAGGATTGGTTTAAAAGAGTATTTAAAGAAGATTAGGATATGTACAATGCACACACCTCTGCTCCTAACAAGTAAGCTTGAACTGCAGAATGTCCAAAGGGATCGATTTGCCAACCAATCCTCGGAGTCTGATTAAACTCCTGTTTAATAAACCGATGCCCAAGAGTTGTCTGATCAATCATGTCAATGTAATGAGGTGCTGCTTCATCATGCATGCACATACCTCCATTTCTGAAAGAAAAGAAGAAAAAAAATGCAATTTAAAGAAATAGTGGTTGTTACCATTTACAGCAACAAGAGAAAAAAAAATTAATCCACAGAAGAAGCTAGTTAAGTCTAAATAGGTTGGTTCCTACATTAACTCTAGTTGACCAGTGCTGATGAGCTTCTTGACTGTATTTTGAATGGATTCGCTTTGTTCTCTCCACCATCGTTGAAAAAACGCCTACATCAATTCAAACAAAACCATTCTTAATTTCATTTTACTTGCATGGAAATGCTGAACATGATGGGACCCTGCTCATAAGTGCTATGAGAGAATTATAAGAAATTACCTGCGAAATTATTAAACATGAATCTAGTACTACTACTTGTAGATCATTCAGGGTATTAATGCTCAGCACAGGTACCATCATCACTCGAACAATTGAAAGAGAATTCCTAATTGCATTCCAAGCTGAGAAAATGAGTATGGTAAGGTAAGTAGAACTTGAGCCACCTGCAAAAACAAACAAATTAGAGATTTAGTCCTTGTTGAAGGTGATTAATTTGATAACAAAGAAACAGAAATAAAGAAAATGTAGACTAGCTATATCAAAGAACCTCATTTGAAGCACAACTGAACCAAGCATCATAAACAGAATCACCATCCCATAAGAACATTATCTAATTATTTCATACACTAAATACTACTACTAATTATCTAATTATTTCAAAACATTATCATAATAATCTAATTATTTCAAAACATTATCATAATACAACAATAATTCCTACATTCAGCCTTATACAAGTAATAGAAACCAGAGATCTCATTGTCTGTCCAATTCTAAATTTTGATTTGTCGATAGGTGATAATATCATTATAGTGCTAAATGGACAAACATCTGCCATTTATCGAAGAGTCGATATCACTGAATGGTTGAAGAATTTTGGACTCTATATATACCTTTGTTAAATACATGCCAAAGTATAAGAAAAATAGTAAATACATAAGCCATAAGTTATCCTCAGTTGTAAGAAAATGTGACTTCACTGAAAATGGCCAAATACCCTACTACTGTATATAATTTACCAAAATCTCGATACTACGAAAACCATAAAGCTAGGGTGATGTGAAACTTGATTACGATGTGAACATTGTCAAATATACTAGCATGTGATTTTCAAAAAGAAAAAAAAAATGAAAATATAAACAAAAGAAACCACCACCAAAATAAAAAATTAAGAAGATAAACAAATTTATTGAAGAATTATAAGAAATTACCTATGAAGTACACCAAAAGAACTATCTACCACGAAGAAACTGGAGAACGAAAACCCCAATTGGTTCTCTTTCTCTCGGTGAGAATTGAATTGAACCCACCAAACCCAAATTCGAACTAGGGTTTATATTTTGAGCGCAAGAGAGGAGATAAAAGGAAGAACATGAAGCAATCGATGGGGGTGGATAACGAAAGAATTAACAACAATTCGATCGAAAGCGTTGGAACTTCTTCTAGTAATAAGAAGATTGAAATCTCTGGAAAGTATGAAGAAGAAGATGTTTGTAGAATAAAAAAAGACTTTCCTCTTCGAAAGACGGGGAGAGGTTGCAGAGACGAAGAGTCGGAGAAGAAAAGACTTTTCTTTTCGAAAGTACAAAGAGAGAAATTAAATTGAGATAACTCTTGATAATTCTAGTGATCTGAAATAACAATCTAATGGTTGTAAATCATATCCTTCCCCACGGTTGAAAACTCTTGGTAGATTCTAGAAATTTATTAAAAAAATAACAAATTATTGCAACGGACCGTACCTGCATTACCACGGACATAGACCGTGGCTAATTTAGCCACTGACCCGGACCGTGGCTAAGGAAATCGTAGGACCGTGGCTTTAATCAGATTTTCTTGTAGTGCTATGGGAACGGGGTTTTCTCCGGACATTTGGCTTGGTATTTACTCGATTTTTGTTCCGAACTTAAAAGTGGACGAAACACACATGTTTCCGCACGAAAAACGATAACATCTAAGAGACTACCCACTGAATAGCTTAACTCGGGGAGTTCTAAGGCAAAAAAACAACGTTTCGTCCGTCAAAACGATGTTTATGTCCGTCTGTTTATTGGGTATTTACTCGGTGTTCGGTCTGATCTTGGGAATGGACGAAACCCACTTGTTTTGGAATCTAAAATGTCAAGATCGACATGGCTTAGCCGGGCCGTTATAAGGCCAATATAGAACATATGGTCCATGGGAACGAGGTTTTGTCTGGACATTTGGCTTGGTGTTTACTCGATTTTTGTTCCAAACTTAAAAATGGACGAAACACACATGTTTCCGCACGGAAAGCGATAACATCTAAGAGACTAGCCACTCAATAGCTTAACTCATGGCGTTCTAAGGCGAAAAGACAACGTTTCGTCCGTCGAAACGAGGTTTATGTCTTTCTGCTTATTGGGTATTTACTCGGTGTTCGGTCTGAACTTGGAAATGGACGAAACCCACTTGTTTTGGAATCTAAAACGTCAAGATCGAAATGGCTTAGCCGGGGCGTTTTAAAGCCAATATAAAACATATGGACCATTGGAACGGGGTTTTGCCCGGACATTTGGCTTGGTATTTACTTGATTTTTGTTCCGAACTTAAAAGTTGACGAAACACACATGTTTCTGCACGGAAAGCGATAACATCTAAGAGACTAGCCACTCAATAGCTTAACTCGGGGAGTTCTAAGGCAAAAAAACAACGTTCCGTCCGTCAAAGCGAGGTTTATGTCCGTCCGTTCATTGGGAATTTACTCAGTTTTCGGTCCGAACTTGGGAATGGACGAAACCCACTTGTTTTGGAATCTAAAACGTCAAGATCGACATGGCTTAGCTGGGCCATTTTAAGGCCAATATATAACATATGGACAATGGGAACGGGGTTTTCTCGGACATTTGGCTTGGTATTTACTCGATTTTTGTTCCGAACTTATAAGTGGACGAAACACACATGTTTCCGCACGAAAAACGATAACATCTAAGAGACTAGCCACTCAATAGCTTAACTCGGGGCGTTCTAAGGCAAAAAAACAACGTTCCGTCCGTCAAAACGAGGTTTATGTCCGTCCGTTCATTGGGAATTTACTCACTTTTCGGTCCGAACTTGGGAATGGACGAAACCCACTTGATTTGGAATCTAAAACGTCAAGATCGACATGGCTTAGCTGGGCCATTTTAAGGCCAATATATAACATATGGACAATGGGAACGGGGTTTTCTCGAACATTTGGCTTGGTATTTACTCGATTTTTGTTCCGAACTTAAAAGTGGACGAAACACACATGTTTCCGCACGAAAAACGATAACATCTAAGAGACTACCCACTGAATAGCTTAACTCGGGGAGTTCTAAGGCGAAAAAACAACGTTTCGTCCGTCAAAACGATGTTTATGTCCGTCTGTTTATTGGGTATTTACTCGGTGTTTGGTCTGATCTTGGGAATGGACGAACCCACTTGTTTTGGAATCTAAAATGTCAAGATCGACATGGCTTAGCCGGGCCGTTATAAAGCCAATATAGAACATACGGACCATGGGAACGAGGTTTTGTCTGGACATTTGGCTTGGTATTTACTCGATTTTTGTTCTAATCTTAAAAATGGACGAAACACACATGTTTCCGCACGGAAAGCGATAACATCTAAGAGACTAGCCACTCAATAGCTTAACTCATGGCGTTCTAAGGCGAAAAAACAACGTTTCGTCCGTCGAAACGAGGTTTATGTCTTTCTGCTTATTGGGTATTTACTCGGTGTTCGGTCTGAACTTGGAAATGGACAAAACCCACTTGTTTTGGAATCTAAAACGTCAAGATCGAAATGGCTTAGCCGGGGCGTTTTAAAGCCAATATAAAACATATGGACCATGGGAACGGGGTTTTGCCCGGACATTTGGCTTGGTATTTACTTGATTTTTGTTCCGAACTTAAAAGTTGACGAAACACACATGTTTCTGCACGGAAAGCGATAACATCTAAGAGACTAGCCACTCAATAGCTTAACTCGGGGCGTTCTAAGGCAAAAAAACAACGTTCCGTCCGTCAAAACGAGGTTTATGTCCGTCCGTTCATTGGGAATTTACTCAGTTTTCGGTCCGAACTTGGGAATGGACGAAACCCACTTGTTTTGGAATCTAAAACGTCAAGATCGACATGGCTTAGCTGGGCCATTTTAAGGCCAATATATAACATATGGACCATGGGAACGGGGTTTTGTCCGGACATTTGGCTTGGTAGTTACTCGATTTTTGTTCCGAACTTACAAGTGGACGAAACACACATGTTTCCGCACGAAAAACGATAACATCTAAGAGACTAGCCACTCAATAGCTTAACTCGGGGCGTTCTAAGGCAAAAAAACAACGTTCCGTCCGTCAAAACGAGGTTTATGTCCGTCCGTTCATTGGGAATTTACTCAGTTTTCGGTCCGAACTAGGGAATGGACGAAACCCACTTGTTTTGGAATCTAAAACGTCAAGATCGACATGGCTTAGCTGGGCCATTTTAAGGCCAATATATAACATATGGACCATGGGAACGGGGTTTTCTCCGGACATTTGGCTTGGTAGTTACTCGATTTTTGTTGCGAACTTATAAGTGGACGAAACACACATGTTTCCGCACGAAAAACGATAACATCTAAGAGACTAGCCACTCAATAGCTTAACTCGCGGCGTTCTAAGGCAAAAAAACAATGTTCCGTCCGTCAAAACGAGGTTTATGTCCGTCCGTTCATTGGGAATTTACTCAGTTTTCGGTCCGAACTTGGGAATGGACGAATCCCACTTGTTTTGGAATCTAAAAAGTCAAGATCGACATGGCTTAGCTGGGCCATTTTAAGGCCAATATATAACATATGGACCATGGGAACGGGGTTTTCTCCGGACATTTGGCTTGATATTTACACGATTTTTGTTTTGAACTTAAAAGTGGACGAAACACACATGGTTCTGCATAGAAAACGATAACAACTTAGAGACTAGCCACTCAATAGCTAAACTCGGGGCGTTCTAAGGCAAAAAAACAACGTTCCGTCGGTCAAAACGAGGTTTATGTCCGTCCGTTCGTTGGGTATTTACTCAGTTTTCAGTCCAAACTTGGGAATGGACGAATCCCACTTGTTTTGGAATCTAGAATGTCAAGATCGACATGGGTTAGCCGGGCCATTTTAAAGCCAATATAGAACATATGGACCATGGGAACGGGTTTTGTCCGGCCATTTGGCTAGGTATTTACTCGATTTTTGTTCCGAACTTAAAAGTGGACGAACACACACATGTTTCGCACGGAAAGCGATAACATCTAAGAGACTAGCCACTCAATAGCTTAACTCAGGGCGTTCTAAGGTGAAAAAACAACGGTTCGTCCGTCAAAACGAGGTTTATCTCCGTATGTTTATTGGGTATTTACTCGGTGTTCGGTCTGAACATGGAAATGGACGAAATCCACTTGTTTTGGAATCTAAAACGTCAAGATCGAAATGGCTTAGTCGGGGCGTTTTAAAGCCAATATAAAACATATGGACCATGGGAACGAGGTTTTGTCTGGACATTTGGCTGGGTATTTACTTGATTTTTGTTCCGAACTTAAAAGTGGACGAAACACACATGTTTCTGCATGGAAAACGATAACATCTAAGGGATTAGCCACTCAATAGCTTAACTCGGGGTGTGCTAAGGCCAAAAAACAACGTTTCGTCCGTCAAAACGAGGTTTATGTCCGTCCGTTCATTGGGAATTTACTCAGTTTTCGGTCCGAACTTGGGAATGGACGAAACCCACTTGTTTTGGAATCTAAAAAGTCAAGATCGACATGGCTTAGCTGGGCCATTTTAAGGCCAATATATAACATATGGACCATGGGAACGGGGTTTTCTCCGGACATTTGGCTTGGTATTTACTCGATTTTTGTTCCGAACTTAAAAGTGGACGAAACACACATGTTTCCGCATGAAAAACGATAACATCTAAGAGACTACCCACTGAATAGCTTAACTCGGGGAGTTCTAAGGCAAAAAAACAACGTTTCGTCAGTCAAAACGATGTTTATGTCCGTCTGTTTATTGGGTATTTACTCGGTGTTCGGTCTGATCTTGGGAATGGACGAAACCCACTTGTTTTGGAATCTAAAATGTCAAGATCGACATGGCTTAGCCGGGCCGTTATAAGGCCAATATAGAACATATGGTCCATGGGAACGAGGTTTTGTCTGGACATTTGGCTTGGTATTTACTCGATTTTTGTTCCAAACTTAAAAATGGACGAAACACACATGTTTCCGCACGGAAAGCGATAACATCTAAGAGACTAGCCACTCAATAGCTTAACTCATGGCGTTCTAAGGCGAAAAAACAACGTTTCGTCCGTCGAAACGAGGTTTATGTCTTTTTGCTTAATGGGTATTTACTCGGTGTTCGGTCTGAACTTGGAAATGGACGAAACCCACTTGTTTTGGAATCTAAAACGTCAAGATCGAAATGGATTAGCCGGGGCGTTTTAAAGCCAATATAAATCATATGGACCATGGGAACGAGGTTTTGCCCGGACATTTGGCTTGGTATTTACTTGATTTTTGTTCCGAACTTAAAAGTTGACGAAACACACATGTTTCTGCACGGAAAGCGATAACATCTAAGAGACTAGCCACTCAATAGCTTAACTCGGGGCGTTCTAAGGCAAAAAAACAACGTTACGTCCGTCAAAACGAGGTTTATGTCCGTCCGTTCATTGGGAATTTACTCAGTTTTCGGTCCGAACTTGGGAATGGACGAAACCCACTTGTTTGGGAATCTAAAACGTCAAGATCGACATGGCTTAGCTGGGCCATTTTAAGGCCAATATATAACATATGGACCATGGGAACGGGGTTTTCTCCGGACATTTGGCTTGGTAGTTACTCGATTTTTGTTGCGAACTTATAAGTGGACGAAACACACATGTTTCCGCACGAAAAACGATAACATCTAAAAGACTAGCCACTCAATAGCTTAACTCGGGGCGTTCTAAGGCAAAAAAACAACGTTCCGTCCGTCAAAACGAGGTTTATGTCCGTCCGTTCATTGGGAATTTACTCAGTTTTCGGTCCGAACTTGGGAATGGACGAATCCCACTTGTTTTGGAATCTAAAACGTCAAGATCGACATGGCTTAGCTGGGCCATTTTAAGGCCAATATATAACATATGGACAATGGGAACAGGGTTTTCTCGGACATTTGGCTTGGTATTTACTCGATTTTTGTTCCGAACTTATAAGCGGACGAAACACACATGTTTCCGCACGAAAAACGATAACATCTAAGAGACTAGCCACTCAATAGCTTAACTCGGGGCGTTCTAAGGCAAAAAAACAACGTTCCGTCCGTCAAAACGATGTTTATGTCCGTCCGTTCATTGGGAATTTACTCAGTTTTCGGTCCGAACTTGGGAATGGACGAAACCCACTTGTTTTGGAATCTAAAACGTCAAGATCGACATGGCTTAGCTGGGCCATTTTAAGGCCAATATATAACATATGGACAATGGGAATGGGGTTTTCTCGGACATTTGGCTTGGTATTTACTCGATTTTTGTTCCGAACTTAAAAGTGGACGAAACACACATGTTTTCGCACGAAAAACGATAACATCTAAGAGACTACCCACTGAATAGCTTAACTCGGGGAGTTCTAAGGCGAAAAAACAACGTTTCGTCCGTCAAAACGATGTTTATGTCCGTCTGTTTATTGGGTATTTACTCGGTGTTCGGTCTGATCTTGGGAATGGACGAAACCCACTTGTTTTGGAATCTAAAATGTCAAGATCGACTTGGCTTAGCCGAGCCGTTATAAGGCCAATATAGAACATATGGACCATGGGAACGAGGTTTTGTCTGGACATTTGGCTTGGTATTTACTCGATTTTTGTTCCAAACTTAAAAATGGACGAAACACACATGTTTCCGCACAGAAAGCGATAACATCTAAGAGACTAGCCACTCAATAGCTTAACTCATGGCGTTCTAAGGCGAAAAAACAACGTTTCGTCCGTCGAAACGAGGTTTATGTCATTCTGCTTATTGGGTATTTACTCGGTGTTCGGTCTGAACTTGGAAATGGACGAAACCCACTTGTTTTGGAATCTAAAACGTCAAGATCGAAATGGCTTAGCCGGGGCGTTTTAAAGCCAATATAAAACATATGGACCATGGGAACGGGGTTTTGCCAGGACATTTGGCTTGGTATTTACTTGATTTTTGTTCCGAACTTAAAAGTTGACGAAACACACATGTTTCTGCACGGAAAGCGATAACATCTAAGAGACTAGCCACTCAATAGCTTAACTCGGGGCGTTCTAAGGCAAAAAAACAACGTTCCGTCCGTCAAAACGAGGTTTATGTCCGTCCGTTCATTGGGAATTTACTCAGTTTTCGGTCCGAACTTGGGAATGGACGAAACCCACTTGTTTTGGAATCTAAAACGTCAAGATCGACATGGCTTAGCTGGGCCATTTTAAGGCCAATATATAACATATGGACAATGGGAACGTGGTTTTCTCGGACATTTGGCTTGGTATTTACTCGATTTTTGTTCCGAACTTAAAAGTGGGCGAAACACAAATGTTTCCGCGCGAAAAACGATAACATCTAAGAGACTACCCACTGAATAGCTTAACTCGAGGAGTTCTAAGGCGAAAAAACAACGTTTCGTCCGTCAAAACGATGTTTATGTCCGTCTGTTTATTGGGTATTTACTCGGTGTTCGGTCTGATCTTGGGAATGGACAAAACCCACTTGTTTTGGAATCTAAAATGTCAAGATCGTCATGGCTTAGCCGGGCCGTTATAAAGCCAATATAGAACATACGGACCATTGGAACGAGGTTTTGTCTGGACATTTGGCTTGGTATTTACTCGATTTTTGTTCTAAACTTAAAAATGGACGAAACACACATGTTTCCGCACGGAAAGCGATAACATCTAAGAGACTAGCCACTCAATAGCTTAACTCATGGCGTCCTAAGGCGAAAAAACAACGTTTCGTCCGTCAAAACGAGGTTTATCTCCGTATGTTTATTGGATATTTACTCGGTGTTCGGTCTGAACATGGAAATGGACGAAATCCACTTGTTTTGGAATTTAAAACGTCAAGATCGAAATGGCTTAGTCGGGGCGTTTTAAAGCCAATATAAAAATTATGGACCATGGGAACGGGGTTTTGTCCGGACATTTGGCTGGGTATTTACTTGATTTTTGTTCCGAACTTAAAAGTGGACGAAACACACATGTTTCCGCACGAAAAACGATAACATCTAAGAGACTACCCACTGAATAGCTTAACTCGGGGAGTTCTAAGGCAAAAAAACAACGTTTCGTTTGTCAAAACGATGTTTATGTCCGTCCGTTCATTGGGAATTTACTCAGTTTTCGGTCCGAACTTGGGAATGGACGAAACCCACTTGTTTTGGAATCTAAAACGTCAAGATCGACATGGCTTAGCTGGGCCATTTTAAGGCCAATATATAACATATGGACCATGGGAACGGGGTTTTCTCCGGACATTTGGCTTGGTATTTACTCGATTTTTGTTCCGAACTTAAAAGTGGACGAAACACACATGTTTCCGCACGAAAAACGATAACATCTAAGAGACTACCCACTGAATAGCTTAACTCGGGGAGTTCTAAGGCAAAAAAACAACGTTTCGTCTGTCAAAACGATGTTTATGTCCGTCTGTTTATTGGGTATTTGCTCGGTGTTCGGTCTGATCTTGGGAATGGACGAAACCCACTTGTTTTGGAATCTAAAATGTCAAGATCGACATGGCTTAGCCGGGCCGTTATAAGGCCAATATAGAACATATGGTCCATGGGAACGAGGTTTTGTCTGGACATTTGGCTTGGTATTTACTCGATTTTTGTTCCAAACTTAAAAATGGACGAAACACACATGTTTCCGCACGGAAAGCGATAACATCTAATAGACTAGCCACTCAATAGCTTAACTCATGGCGTTCTAAGGCGAAAAAACAACGTTTCGTCCGTCGAAACGAGGTTTATGTCTTTTTGCTTAATGGGTATTTACTCGGTGTTCGGTCTGAACTTGGAAATGGACGAAACCCACTTGTTTTGGAATCTAAAACGTCATGATCGAAATGGCTTAGCCGGGGCGTTTTAAAGCCAATATAAATCATATGGACCATGGGAACGGGGTTTTGCCCGGACATTTGGCTTGGTATTTACTTGATTTTTGTTCCGAACTTAAAAGTTGACGAAACACACATGTTTCTGCACGGAAAGCGATAACATCTAAGAGACTAGCCACTCAATAGCTTAACTCGGGGCGTTCTAAGGCAAAAAAACAACGTTCCGTCCGTCAAAACGAGGTTTATGTCCGTCCGTTCATTGGGAATTTACTCAGTTTTCGGTCCGAACTTGGGAATGGACGAAACCCACTTGTTTTGGAATCTAAAACGTCAAGATCGACATGGCTTAGCTGGGCCATTTTAAGGCCAATATATAACATATGGACCATGGGAACGGGGTTTTCTCCGGACATTTGGCTTGGTATTTACTCGATTTTTGTTCCGAACTTAAAAGTGGACGAAACACACATGTTTCCGCACGAAAAACGATAACATCTAAGAGACTACCCACTGAATAGCTTCACTCGGGGAGTTCTAAGGCGAAAAAACAACGTTTCGTCCGTCAAAACGATGTTTATGTCCGTCTGTTTATTGGGTATTTACTCGGTGTTCGGTCTGATTTTGGGAATGGACGAAACCCACTTGTTTTGGAATCTAAAAGGTCAAGATCGACATGGCTTAGCCGGGCCGTTATAAAGCCAATATAGAACATACGGACAATGGGAACGAGGTTTTGTCTGGACATTTGGCTTGGTATTTACTCGATTTTTGTTCTAAACTTAAAAATGGACGAAACACACATGTTTCCGCACGGAAAGCGATAACATCTAAGAGACTAGCCACTCAATAGGTTAACTCATGGCGTTCTAAGGCGAAAAAACAACGTTTCGTCCGTCGAAACGAGATTTATCTCCGTCTACTTATAGGGTATTTACTCGGTGTTTGGTCTGAACTTGGAAATGGACGAAACCCACTTGTTTTGGAATCTAACACGTCAAGATCGAAATGGCTTAGCCGGGGCGTTTTAAAGCCAATATAAAACATATGGACCATGGGAACGGGGTTTTGTCCGGACATTTCGCTTGGTATTTACTTGATTTTTGTTACGAACTTAAAAGTGGACGAAACACACATGTTTCGCACGGAAAGCGATAACATCTAAAGGATTAGCCACTCAATAGCATAACTCGGGGCGTACTAAGGCGAAAAATCAACGTTCCGTCCGTCAAAACGAGGTTTATGTCCGTCCGTTCAATGGGTATTTACTCAGTTTTCGGTCCGAACTTGGGAATGGACGAAACCCACTTGTTTTGGAATCTAAAACGTCAAGATCGACATGGCTTAGCCGGGCCGTTTTAAGGCCAATATAGAACATATGTACCATGGGAACGGGGTTTTGTCCGGACATTTGGCTTGGTATTTACTCGATTTTTGTTCCGAACTTAAAAGTGGACGAAACACAAATGTTTCCGCACGGAAAGCGATAACATCTAAGAGACTAGCCACTCAATAGCTTAACTCGGGGCGTTCTAAGGCAAAAAAACAACGTTCCGTCCGTCAAAACGAGGTTTATGTCCGTCCGTTCATTGGGAATTTACTCAGTTTTCGGTACGAACTTGGGAATGGACGAAACCACTTGTTTTGGAATCTAAAACGTCAAGATCGACATGGCTTAGCCGGGCCGTTATAAGGCCAATATAGAACATATGGACCATGGGAACGAGGTTTTGTCTGGACATTTGGCTTGGTATTTACTCGATTTTTGTTCCAAACTTAAAAATGGACGAAACACACATGTTTCCGCACGGAAAGCGATAACATCTAAGAGACTAGCCACTCAATAGCTTAACTCGTGGCGTTCTAAGGCGAAAAAACAATGTTTCGTCCGTCGAAACGAGGTTTATCTCCGTCTGTTTATTGGGTATTTACTCGGTGTTCGTTCTGAACTTCGAAATCGACGAAACCCACTTGTTTTGGAATCTAAATCGTCAAGATCGAAATGGCTTAGCCGGGGCATTTTAAAGCGAATATAAAACATATGGACCATGGGAACGGGGTTTTGTCCGGACATTTGGCTTGGTATTTACTTGATTTTTGTTCCGAACTTAAAAGTGGACGAAACACACATGTTTCGCACGGAAAGCGATAACATCTAAACGATTAGCCACTCAATAGCCTAACTCGGGGCGTACTAAGGCGAAAAAACAACGTTCGGTCCGTCAAAACGAGGTTTATGTCCGTTCGTTCAATGGGTATTTACTCAGTTTTTGGTCCATACTTGGGAATGGACGAAACCCACTTGTTTTGGAATTCTAAAACGTCAAGATCGACATGGCTTAGCCGGGCCGTTTTAAGGCCAATATAGAACATATGTACCATGGGAACGGGGTTTTGTCCGGACATTTGGCTTGGTATTTACTCGCTTTTTGTTCCGAACTTAAAAGTGGACGAAACACAAATGTTTCCGCACGGAAAGCGATAACATCTAAGAGACTAGCCACTCAATAGCTTAACTCGTGGCGTTCTAAGGCGAAAAAACAATGTTTCGTCCGTCGAAACGAGGTTTATCTCCGTCTGTTTATTGGGTATTTACTCGGTGTTCGGTCTGAACTTGGAAATGGGCGAAACCCACTTGTTTTGGAATCTAAATCGTCAAGATCGAAATGGCTTAGCCGGGTCGTTTTAAAGCCAATATAAAACATATGGACCATTGGAAAGGGGTTTTGTCCGGACATTTGGCTTTGTATTTACTTGATTTTTGTTCCGAACTGAAAAGTTGACGAAACACACATGTTTCTGCACGGAAAGCGATAACATCTAAGAGACTAGCCACTCAATAGCTTAACTCGGGGCGTTCTAAGGCAAAAAAACAACGTTCCGTCCGTCAAAACGAGGTTTATGTCCGTCTGTTCAATGGGAATTTACTCAGTTTTCGGTCCGAACTTGGGAATGGACGAAACCCACTTGTTTTGGAATCTAAAACGTCAAGATCGACATGGCTTAGCTGGGCCATTTTAAGGCCAATATATAACATATGGACCATGGGAACGGGGTTTTCTCCGGACATTTTGCTTGGTATTTACTCGATTTTTGTTCCGAACTTAAAAGTGGACGAAACACACATGTTTCCGCACGAAAAACGATAACATCTAAGAGACTAGCCACTCAATAGCTTAACTCATGGCTTTCTAAGGCGAAAAAGCAACGTTTCGTCCGTCGAAACGAGGTTTATCTCCGTCTGTTTATTGGGTATTTACTCGGTGTTCGGTCTGATCTTGGGAATGGACGAAACCCACTTGTTTTGAAATCTAAAATGTCAAGATCGACATGGCTTAGCCGGGCCGTTATAAGGCCAATATAGAACATATGGACCATGGGAACAAGGTTTTGTCTGGACATTTGGCTTGGTATTTACTCGATTTTTGTTCCAAACTTAAAAATGGACGAAACACAGATGTTTCCGCATGGAAAGCGATAACATCTAAGAGACTAGCCACTCAATAGCTTAACTCATGGCGTTCTAAGGCGAAAAAACAACGTTTCGTCCGTCGAAACGAGGTTTATCTCCGTCTGTTTATTGGGTATTTACTTGGTGTTCGGTCTGAACTTGGAAATGGGCGAAACCCATTTGTTTTGGAATCTAAATCGTCAAGATCGAAATGGCTTAGCCGGGGCGTTTTAAAGCCAATATAAAACATATGGACCATTGGAAAGGGGTTTTGTCCGGACATTTGGCTTGGTATTTACTTGATTTTTGTTCCGAACTTAAAAGTTGACGAAACACACATGTTTCTGCATGGAAAACGATAACATCTAAAGGATTAGCCACTCAATAGCCTAACTCGGGGCGTACTAAGGCGAAAAAACAATGTTCCGTCCGTCAAAACGAGGTTTATGTCCGTCCGTTCAATGGGTATTTACTCAGTTTTCAGTCCGAACTTGGGAATGGACGAAACCCACTTGTTTTGGAATCTAAAACGTCAAGATCGACATGGCTTAGCCGGGCCGTTTTAAGGCCAATATAGAACATATGTACCATGGGAACGGGGTTTTGTCCGGACATTTGGCTTGGTATTTACTCGATTTTTGTTCCGAACTTAAATGTGAACGAAACACACATGTTTCAGCACGGAAAGCGATAACATCTAAGAGACTAGCCACTCAATAGCTTAACTCGGGGCGTACTAAGGCGAAAAAACAACAATCCGTCCGTCAAAACGAGGTTTATGTCCGTCCGTTCATTAGGGATTTACTCAGTTTTCGGTCCGAACTTGGGAATGGACGAAACCCACTTGTTTTGGAATCTAAAACGTAAAGATTGACATGGCTTAGCCAGGCCGTTTTAAGGCCAATATAGAACATATGGACCATGGAAATGTGGTTTTGTCCGGACATTTGGCTGGGTATTTACTCGATTTTGGTTCCGAACTTAAAAGTGAACGAAACACACATGTTTCCGCATGGAAAGCGATAACATCTAAGAGACTAGCCACTCAATAGTTAACTCGGGGCATTCTAAGGCGAAAAAACACCGTTTCGTCCGTCAAAACGAGGTTTATGTCCGTCCGTTCATTGGGTATTTCCTCGGTTTTTGGTCCGAACTTGGGAATGGACGAAACCTACTTGTCTTGGAATCTAAAATATCAAGATCGACATGGCTTAGCCAGACCATTTAAAGGCCAATATAGAACATATCGACCATGGGAACGGGGTTTTATCCGGACATTTGGCTTGATATTTACACGATTTTTATTTTGAACTTAAAAGTGGACGAAACACACATGGTTCCGCATAGAAAACGATAACAACTTAGAGACTAGCCACTGAATAGCTAAACTCGGGGCGTTCTAAGGCAAAAAAACAACGTTCCGTCTGTCAAAACGAGGTTTATGTCCGTCCGTTCGTTGGGTATTTACTCAGTTTTCAGTCCAAACTTGGGAATGGACGAATCCCACTTGTTTTGGAATCTAAAATATCAAGATCGACATGGGTTAGCCGGGCCATTTTAAGGCCAATATAGAACATATGGACCATGGGAACGGGTTTTTTCCGGCCATTTGGCTTGGTATTTACTCGATTTTTGTTCCGAACTTAAAAGTGGACGAAACACACATGTTTCGCACGGAAAGCGATAACATCTAAGAGACTAGCCACTAAATAGCTTAACTCAGGGCGTTCTAAGGCAAAAAAACAACGTTTCGTCCGTTAAAACGGGGTTTATCTCCGTATGTTTATTGGGTATTTACTCGGTGTTCGGTCTGAACATGGAAATGGACGAAACCCACTTGTTTTGGAATCTAAAACGTCAAGATCCCAATGGCTTAGTCGGGACGTTTTAAAGCCAATATAAAACATATGGACCATGGGAACGGGATTTTGTCCGGACATTTGGCTGGGTATTTACTTGATTTTAGTTCCGAACTTAAAAGTGGACGAAACACACATGTTTTTGCATGGAAAACGATAACATCTAAGGGATTAGCCACTCAATAGCTTAACTCGGGGCGTACTAAGGCAAAAAAACAACGTTCCGTCCGTCAAAACGAGGTTTATGTCCGTCCGTTCATTGGGAATTTACTCAGTTTTCGGTCCGAACTTGGGAATGGACGAAACCCACTTGTTTTGGAATCTAAACCGTCAAGATCGACATGGATTAGCTGGGCCATTTTAAGGCCAATATATAACATATGGACCATGGGAACGGGGTTTTCTCCGGACATTTGGCTTGGTATTTACTCGATTTTTGTTCCGAACTAAAAAGTGGACGAAACACACATGTTTCCGCACGAAAAACGATAACATCTAAGAGACTACCCACTGAATAGCTTAACTCGGGTAGTTCTAAGGCGAAAAAACAACGTTTCATCCGTCAAAACGATGTTTATGTCCGTCTGTTTACTGGGTATTTACTCGGTGGTCGGTCTGATTTTGGGAATGGACGAAACCCACTTGTTTTGGAATCTAAAATGTCAAGATCGACATGGCTTAGCCGGGCCGTTATAAGGCCAATATAGAACATAGGGACCATGGGAACGAGGTTTTGTCTGGACATTTGGCATGGTATTTACTCGATTTTTGTTCCAAACTTAAAAATGGACGAAACACACATGTTTCCGCACGAAAAGCGATAACATCTAAGAGACTAGCCACTCAATATCTTAACTCAGGGCGTTCGTCCGTCCGTTCATTGGGAATTTACTCAGTTTTCGTTACGAACTTGGGAATGGACGAAACCACTTATTTTGGAATCTAAAACGTCAAGATCGACATGGCTTAGCTGGGCCATTTTAAGGCCAATATATAACATATGGACCATGGGAACCGGGTTTTCTCCGGACATTTGGCTTGGTATTTACTCGATTTTTGTTCCGAACTTAAAAGTGGACGAAACACACATGTTTCCGCACGAAAAACGATAACATCTAAGAGCCTAGCCACTCAATAGCTTAACTCATGGCGTTCTAAGGCGAAAAAGCAACGTTTCGTCCGTCGAAACGAGGTTTATCTCCGTCTGTTTATTGGGTATTTACTCGGTGTTCGGTCTGATCTTGGGAATGGACGAAACCCACTTGTTTTGGAATCTAAAATGTCAAGATCGACATGGCTTAGCCGGGCCGTTATAAGGCCAATATAGAACATATGGACCATGGGAACGAGGTTTTGTCTGGACATTTGGCTTGGTATTTACTCGATTTTTGTTCCAAACTTAAAAATGGACGAAACACACATGTTTCCGCACGGAAAGCGATAACATCTAAGAGACTAGCCACTCAATAGCTTAACTCAGGGCGTTCTAAGGCGAAAAAACAACGTTTCGTCCGTCAAAACGGGGTTTATCTCCGTATGTTTATTGGGTATTTACTCGGTGTTCGGTCTGAACATGGAAATGGACGAAAGCCACTTGTTTTGGAATCTAAAACGTCAAGATCCAAATGGCTTAGTCGGGGCGTTTTAAAGCCAATATAAAACATATGGACCATGGGAACGGGATTTTGTCCGGACATTTGGCTGGGTATTTACTTGATTTTAGTTCCGAACTTAAAAGTGGACGAAACACACATGTTTCTGCATGGAAAACGTAACATCTAAGGGATTAGCCACTCAATAGCTAAACTCGGGGGCGTACTAAGGCGAAAAAACAACGTTCCGTCCGTCAAAACGAGGTTTATGTCCGTCCGTTCATTGGGAATTTACTCAGTTTTCGGTCCGAACTTGGGAATGGACGAAACCCACTTGTTTTGGAATCTAAAACGTCAAGATCGACATGGATTATCTGGGCCATTTTAAGGCCAATATATAACATATGGACCATGGGAACGGGGTTTTCTCCGGACATTTGGCTTGGTATTTACTCGATTTTTGTTCCGAACTAAAAAGTGGACGAAACACACATGTTTCCGCACGAAAAACGATAACATCTAAGAGACTACCCACTGAATAGCTTAACTCGGGGAGTTCTAAGGCGAAAAAACAACGTTTCGTCCGTCAAAACGATGTTTATGTCCGTCTGTTTACTGGGTATTTACTCGGTGGTCGGTCTGATTTTGGGAATGGACGAAACCCACTTGTTTTGGAATCCAAAATGTCAAGATCGACATGGCTTAGCCGGGCCGTTATAAGGCCAATATAGAACATATGGACCATGGGAACGAGGTTTTGTCTGGACATTTGGAATGGTATTTACTCGATTTTTGTTCCAAACTTAAAAATGGACGAAACACACATGTTTCCGCACGGAAAGCGATAACATCTAAGAGACTAGCCACTCAATATCTTAACTCAGGGCGTTCTAAGGCGAAAAAACAACGTTTCGTCCGTCGAAACGAGGTTTATGTCCGTCCGTTCATTGGGTATTTCCTTGGTTTTTGGTCCGAATTTGGGAATGGACGAAACCCACTTGTCTTGGAATCTAAAATATCAAGATCGACATGGCTTAGCCAGACCGTTTAAAGGCCAATATAGAACATATCGACCATGGGAATGGGGTTTTGTCCGGACATTTGGCTTGATATTTACACGATTTTTGTTTTGAACTTAAAAGTGGACGAAACACACATGGTTCCGCATAGAAAAAGATAACAACTTAGAGACTAGCCACTCAATAGCTAAACTCGGGGCGTTCTAAGGCAAGAAAACAACGTTCCGTCGGTCAAAACGAGGTTTATGTTCGTCCGTTCGTTGGGTATTTACTCAGTTTTCAGTCCAAACTTGGGAATGGAGGAATCCCACTTGTTTTGGAATCTAAAATGTCAAGATCGACATGGGTTAGCCGGGCCATTTTAAGGCCAATATAGAACATATGGACCATGGGAACGGGTTTTGTCCGGCCATTTGGCTTGGTATTTAATCGATTTTTGTTACGAACTTAAAAGTGGACGAACACACACATGTTTCGCACGGAAAGCGATAACATCTAAGAGACTAGCCACTCAATAGCTTAACTCAGGGTGTTCTAAGGCGAAAAAACAACGTTTCGTCAGTCAAAACAAGGTTTATCTCCGTCTGTTTATTGGGTATTTACTCGGTGTTCGGTCTGAACATGGAAATGGACGAAACCCACTTGTTTTGGAATCTAAAACGTCAAGATCGAAATGACTTAGTCGGGGCGTTTTAAAGCCAATATAAAACATATGGACCATGGGAACGGGATTTTGTCCGGACATTTGGGTGTGTATTTAGTTTATTTTTATTCCGAACTTAAAAGTGGACGAAACACAAATGTTTCCGCACGGAAAGCGATAACATCTAAGAGACTAGCCACTCAATAGCTTAACTCGGGGCGTTCTAAGGCGAAAAAACAACGTTCCGTCCGTCAAAACGAGGTTTATGTCCGTCCGTTCATTGGGAATTTACTCAGTTTTCGGTACGAACTTGGGAATGGACGAAAAACAACGTTCCGTCCGTCAAAACGAGGTTTATGTCCGTCCGTTCATTGGGAATTTACTCAGTTTTCGGTACGAACTTGGGAATGGACGAAACCACTTATTTTGGAATCTAAAACGTCAAGATCGACATGGCTTAGCTGGGCCATTTTAAGGCCAATATATAACATATGGACCATGGGAACGGGGTTTTCTCCAAACATTTGGCTTGGTATTTACTCGATTTTTGTTCCGAACTTAAAAGTGGACGAAACACACATGTTTCCGCACGAAAAACGATAACATCTAAGAGCCTACCCACTCAATAGCTTAACTCATGGCGTTCTAAGGCGAAAAAGCAACGTTTCGTCCGTCGAAACGAGGTTTATCTCCGTCTGTTTATTGGGTATTTACTCGGTGTTCGGTCTGATCTTGGGAATGGACGAAACCCACTTGTTTTGGAATCTAAAATGTCAAGATCGACATGGCTTAGCCGGGCCGTTATAAGGCCAATATAGAACATATGGACCATGGGAACGAGGTTTTGCCTGGACATTTGGCTTGGTATTTACTCGATTTTTGTTCCAAACTTAAAAATGGACGAAACACACATGTTTCCGCACGGAAAGCGATAACATCTAAGAGACTAGCCACTCAATAGCTTAACTCATGGCGTTCTAAGGCGAAAAAACAACGTTTCGTCCGTCGAAACGAGGTTTATCTCCGTCTGTTTATTGGGTATTTACTCGGTGTTCGGTCTGATCTTGGGAATGGACGAAACCCACTTGTTTTGGAATCTAAATCGTCAAGATCGAAATGGCTTAGCCGGGGCGTTTTAAAGCCAATATAAAACATATGGACCATTGGAAAGGGGTTTTGTCCGGACATGTGGCTTGGTATTTACTTGATTTTTGTTCCGAACTTAAAAGTTGACGAAACACACATGTTTCTGCATGGAAAACGATAACATCTAAAGGATTAGCCACTCAATAGCCTAACTCGGGGCGTACTAAGGCGAAAAAACAACGTTCCGTCCGTCAAAACGAGGTTTATGTTCGTCCTTTCAATAGGTATTTACTCAGTTTTCAGTCCGAACTTGGGAATGGACGAAACCCACTTGTTTTGGAATCTAAAACGTCAAGATTGACATGGCTTAGCCAGGCCGTTTTAAGGCCAATATAGAACATATGGACCATGGAAACGTGGTTTTGTCCGGACATTTGGCTGGGTATTTACTTGATTTTGGTTCCGAACTTAAAAGTGAACGAAACACACATGTTTCCGCATGGAAAGCGATAACATCTAAGAGACTAGCCACTCAATAGTTAACTCGGGGCATTCTAAGGCGAAAAAACACCGTTTCGTCCGTCAAAACGAGGTTTATGTCCGTCCGTTCATTGGGTATTTCCTCGATTTTTGGTCCGAACTTGGGAATGGACGAAACCTACTTGTCTTGGAATCTAAAATATCAAGATCGACATGGCTTAGCCAGACCGTTTAAAGGCCAATATAGAACATATCGACCATGGGAACGGGGTTTTGTCCGGACATTTGGCTTGATATTTACACGATTTTTATTTTGAACTTAACAGTGGACGAAACACACATGGTTCCGCATAGAAAACGATAACAACTTAGAGACTAGCCACTCAATAGCTAAACTCGGGGCGTTCTAAGGCAAAAAAACAACGTTCCGTCGGTCAAAACGAGGTTTATGTCCGTCCGTTCGTTGGGTATTTACTCAGTTTTCAGTCCAAACTTGGGAATGGACGAATCCCACTTGTTTTGGAATCTAAAATATCAAGATCGACATGGGTTAGCCAGGCCATTTTAAGGCCAATATAGAACATATGGACCATGGGAACGGGTTTTTTCCGGCCATTTGGCTTGGTATTTACTCGATTTTTGTTCCGAACTTAAAAGTGGACGAAACACACATGTTTCGCACGGAAAGCGATAACATCTAAGAGACTAGCCACTCAATAGCTTAACTCAGGGCGTTCTAAGGCGAAAAAACAACGTTTCGTCCGTCAAAACGGGGTTTATCTCCGTATGTTTATTGGGTATTTACTCGGTGTTCGGTCTGAACATGGAAATGGACGAAAGCCACTTGTTTTGGAATCTAAAACGTCAAGATCCAAATGGCTTAGTCGGGGCGTTTTAAAGCCAATATAAAACATATGGACCATGGGAACGGGATTTTGTCCGGACATTTGGCTGGGTATTTACTTGATTTTAGTTCCGAACTTAAAAGTGGACGAAACACACATGTTTCTGCATGGAAAACGATAACATCTAAGAGACTAGCCACTCAATAGCTTAACTCGGGGCGTACTAAGGCAAAAAAACAACAATCCGTCCGTCAAAACGAGGTTTATGTCCGTCCGTTCATTAGGGATTTACTCAGTTTTCGGTCCGAACTTGGGAATGGACGAAACCCACTTGTTTTGGAATCTAAAACTTCAAGATTGACATGGCTTAGCCAGGCCGTTTTAAGGCCAATATAGAACATATGGACCATGGAAACGTGGTTTTGTCCGGACATTTGGCTGGGTATTTACTCGATTTTGGTTCCGAACTTAAAAGTGAACGAAACACACATGTTTCCGCATGGAAAGCGATAACATCTAAGAGACTAGCCACTCAATAGTTAACTCGGGGCATTCTAAGGCGAAAAAACACCGTTTCGTCCGTCAAAACGAGGTTTATGTCCGTCCGTTCATTGGGTATTTCCTCGATTTTTGGTCCGAACTTGGGAATGGACGAAACCTACTTGTCTTGGAATCTAAAATATCAAGATCGACATGGCTTAGCCAGACCGTTTAAAGGCCAATATAGAACATATCGACCATGGGAACGGGGTTTTGTCCGGACATTTGGCTTGATATTTACACGATTTTTATTTTGAACTTAAAAGTGGACGAAACACACATGGTTCCGCATAGAAAACGATAACAACTTAGAGACTAGCCACTCAATAGCTAAACTCGGGGCGTTCTAAGGCAAAAAAACAACGTTCCGTCGGTCAAAACGAGGTTTATGTCCGTCCGTTCGTTGGGTATTTACTCAGTTTTCAGTCCAAACTTGGGAATGGACGAATCCCACTTGTTTTGGAATCTAAAATATCAAGATCGACATGGGTTAGCCAGGCCATTTTAAGGCCAATATAGAACATATGGACCATGGGAACGGGTTTTTTCCGGCCATTTGGCTTGGTATTTACTCGTTTTTTGTTCCGAACTTAAAAGTGGACGAAACACACATGTTTCGCACGGAAAGCGATAACATTTAAGAGACTAGCCACTCAATAGCTTAACTCAGGGCGTTCTAAGGCGAAAAAACAACGTTTCGTCCGTCAAAACGGGGTTTATCTCCGTATGTTTATTGGGTATTTACTCGGTGTTCGGTCTGAACATGGAAATGGACGAAAGCCACTTGTTTTGGAATCTAAAACGTCAAGATCCAAATGGCTTAGTCGGGGCGTTTTAAAGCCAATATAAAACATATGGACCATGGGAACGGGATTTTGTCCAGACATTTGGCTGGGTATTTACTTGATTTTAGTTCCGAACTTAAAAGTGGACGAAACACACATGTTTCTGCATGGAAAACGATAACATCTAAGGGATTAGCCACTCAATAGCTTAACGCGGGGGCGTACTAAGGCGAAAAAACAACGTTCCGTCCGTCAAAACGAGGTTTATGTCCGTCCGTTCATTGGGAATTTACTCAGTTTTCGGTCCGAACTTGGGAATGGATGAAACCCACTTGTTTTGGAATCTAAAACGTCAAGATCGACATGGATTAGCTGGGCCATTTTAAGGCCAATATATAAGATTTGGACCATGGGAACAGGGTTTTCTCCGGACATTTGGCTTGGTATTTACTCGATTTTTGTTCCGAACTAAAAAGTGGACGAAACATACATGTTTCCGCACGAAAAACGATAACATCTAAGAGACTACCCACTGAATAGCTTAACTCGGGGAGTTCTAAGGCGAAAAAACAACGTTTCGTCCGTCAAAACGATGTTTATGTCCGTCTGTTTACTGGGTATTTACTCGGTGTTCGGTCTGATTTTGGGAATGGACGAAACCCACTTGTTTTGGAATCTAAAATGTCCAGATCGACATGGCTTAGCCGGGCCGTTATAAGGCCAATATAGAACATATGGACCATGGGAACGAGGTTTTGTCTGGACATTTGGCATGGTATTTACTCGATTTTTGTTCCATACTTAAAAATGGACGAAACACACATGTTTCCGCACGGAAAGCGATAACATCTAAGAGACTAGCCACTCAATATCTTAACTCAGGGCGTTCTAAGGCGAAAAAACAACGTTTGGTCCGTCGAAACGAGGTTTATGTCCGTCCTTTCATTTGGTATTTCCTCGGTTTTTGGTCCGAATTTGGGAATGGACGAAACCCACTTGTCTTGGAATCTAAAATATCAAGATCGACATGGCTTAGCCAGACCGTTTAAAGGCCAATATAAAACATATCGACCATGGGAACGGGGTTTTGTCCGGACATTTAGCTTGATATTTACACGATTTTTGTTTTGAACTTAAAAGTGGACGAAACACACATGGTTCCGCATAGAAAACGATAACAACTTAGAGACTAGCCACTCAATAGCTAAACTCGGGGCGTTCTAAGGCAAAAAAACAACGTTCCGTAGGTCAAAACGAGGTTTATGTCCGTCCGTTCGTTGGGTATTTACTCAGTTTTCAGTCCAAACTTGGGAATCGACGAATCCCACTTGTTTTGGAATCTAAAATGTCAAGATCGACATGGGTTAGCCGGGCCATTTTAAGGCCAATATAGAACATATGGACCATGGGAACGAGGTTTTCTCCGGACATTTGGCTTGGTATTTACTCGATTTTTGTTCCGAACTTAAAATTGGACGAAACACACATGTTTCCGCATGGAAAACGATAACATCGAAGGGATTAGCCACTCAATAGCTTAACTCGGGGCGTACTAAGGCGAAAAAACAACGTTCCGTCCATCAAAACGAGGTTTATGTCCGCCCGTCATTGGGAATTTACTCAGTTTTCGGTCCGAACTTGGGAATGGACGAAACCCACTTGTTTTGGAATCTAAAACGTCAAGATCGACATGGCTTAGCTGGGCCATTTTAAGGCCAATATATAACATATGGACCATGGGAACGGGGTTTTCTCCGGACATTTGGCTTGGTATTTACTCGATTTTTGTTCCGAACTTAAAATTGGACGAAACACACATGTTTCCGCACGAAAAACGATAACATCTAAGAGACTACCCACTGAATAGCTTAACTCGGGGAATTCTAAGGGGAAAAAACAACGTTTCGTCCGTCAAAACGATGTTTATGTCCGTCTGTTTATTGGGTATTTACTCGGTGTTCGGTCTGATTTTAGGAATGGACGAAACCCACTTTTTTTGGAATCTAAAATGTCAAGATCGACATGGCTTAGCAGGGCCGTTATAAGGCCAATATAGAACATATGGACCATGGGAACGAGGTTTTGTCTGGACATTTGGCTTGGTATTTACTCGATTTTTGTTCCAAACTTAAAAATGGATGAAACACACATGTTTCCGAACGGAAAGCGATAACATCTAAGAGACTAGCCACTCAATATCTTAACTCAGGGCGTTCTAAGGCGAAAAAACAACGTTTCGTCCGTCGAATCGAGGTTTATGTCCGTCTTTTTATTGGGTATTTACTCGGTGTTCGGTCTGAACTTGAAAATGGACGAAACCCACTTGTTTTGGAATCTAAAACGTCAAGATCGAAATGGCTTAGCCGGGGTGTTTTAAAGCCAATATAAAACATATGGACCATGGGAACGGGGTTTTGTCCGGACATTTGGCTTGGTATTTACTTGAATTTTGTTCCGAACTTTAAAGTTGACGAAACACACATGTTTCTGCATGGAAAACGATAACATCTAAAGGATTAGCCACTCAATAGCCTAACTCGGGGCGTACTAAGGCGAAAAAACAACGTTCCGTCCGTCAAAACGAGGTTTATGTCCGTCCGTTCAATGGGTATTTACTCAGTTTTCGGTCCGAACTTGGGAATGGACGAAACCCACTTGTTTTGGAATCTAAAACGTCAAGATCGACATGGCTTAGCCGGGCCGTGTTAAGGCCAATATAGAACATATGTACCATGGGAACGGGGTTTTGTCCGGACATTTGGCTTGGTATTTACACGATTTTTATTTTGAACTTAACAGTGGACGAAACACACATGGTTCCGCATAGAAAACGATAACAACTTAGAGACTAGCCACTCAATAGCTAAACTCGGGGCGTTCTAAGGCAAAAAAACAACGTTCCGTCGGTCAAAACGAGGTTTATGTCCGTCCGTTCGTTGGGTATTTACTCAGTTTTCAGTCCAAACTTGGGAATGGACGAATCCCACTTGTTTTGGAATCTAAAATATCAAGATCGACATGGGTTAGCCAGGCCATTTTAAGGCCAATATAGAACATATGGACCATGGGAACGGGTTTTTTCCGGCCATTTGGCTTGGTATTTACTCGATTTTTGTTCCGAACTTAAAAGTGGACGAAACACACATGTTTCGCACGGAAAGCGATAACATCTAAGAGACTAGCCACTCAATAGCTTAACTCAGGGCGTTCTAAGGCAAAAAAACAACGTTTCGTCCGTTAAAACGGGGTTTATCTCCGTATGTTTATTGGGTATTTACTCGGTGTTCGGTCTGAACATGGAAATGGACGAAACCCACTTGTTTTGGAATCTAAAACGTCAAGATCCCAATGGCTTAGTCGGGACGTTTTAAAGCCAATATAAAACATATGGACCATGGGAACGGGATTTTGTCCGGACATTTGGCTGGGTATTTACTTGATTTTAGTTCCGAACTTAAAAGTGGACGAAACACACATGTTTCTGCATGGAAAACGATAACATCTAAGGGATTAGCCACTCAATAGCTTAACTCGGGGCGTACTAAGGCAAAAAAACAACGTTCCGTCCGTCAAAACGAGGTTTATGTCCGTCCGTTCATTGGGAATTTACTCAGTTTTCGGTCCGAACTTGGGAATGGACGAAACCCACTTGTTTTGGAATCTAAACCGTCAAGATCGACATGGATTAGCTGGGCCATTTTAAGGCCAATATATAACATATGGACCATGGGAACGGGGTTTTCTCCGGACATTTGGCTTGGTATTTACTCGATTTTTGTTCCGAACTAAAAAGTGGACGAAACACACATGTTTCCGCACGAAAAACGATAACATCTAAGAGACTACCCACTGAATAGCTTAACTCGGGTAGTTCTAAGGCGAAAAAACAACGTTTCATCCGTCAAAACGATGTTTATGTCCGTCTGTTTACTGGGTATTTACTCGGTGGTCGGTCTGATTTTGGGAATGGACGAAACCCACTTGTTTTGGAATCTAAAATGTCAAGATCGACATGGCTTAGCCGGGCCGTTATAAGGCCAATATAGAACATAGGGACCATGGGAACGAGGTTTTGTCTGGACATTTGGCATGGTATTTACTCGATTTTTGTTCCAAACTTAAAAATGGACGAAACACACATGTTTCCGCACGAAAAGCGATAACATCTAAGAGACTAGCCACTCAATATCTTAACTCAGGGCGTTCGTCCGTCCGTTCATTGGGAATTTACTCAGTTTTCGTTACGAACTTGGGAATGGACGAAACCACTTATTTTGGAATCTAAAACGTCAAGATCGACATGGCTTAGCTGGGCCATTTTAAGGCCAATATATAACATATGGACCATGGGAACCGGGTTTTCTCCGGACATTTGGCTTGGTATTTACTCGATTTTTGTTCCGAACTTAAAAGTGGACGAAACACACATGTTTCCGCACGAAAAACGATAACATCTAAGAGCCTAGCCACTCAATAGCTTAACTCATGGCGTTCTAAGGCGAAAAAGCAACGTTTCGTCCGTCGAAACGAGGTTTATCTCCGTCTGTTTATTGGGTATTTACTCGGTGTTCGGTCTGATCTTGGGAATGGACGAAACCCACTTGTTTTGGAATCTAAAATGTCAAGATCGACATGGCTTAGCCGGGCCGTTATAAGGCCAATATAGAACATATGGACCATGGGAACGAGGTTTTGTCTGGACATTTGGCTTGGTATTTACTCGATTTTTGTTCCAAACTTAAAAATGGACGAAACACACATGTTTCCGCACGGAAAGCGATAACATCTAAGAGACTAGCCACTCAATAGCTTAACTCAGGGCGTTCTAAGGCGAAAAAACAACGTTTCGTCCGTCAAAACGGGGTTTATCTCCGTATGTTTATTGGGTATTTACTCGGTGTTCGGTCTGAACATGGAAATGGACGAAAGCCACTTGTTTTGGAATCTAAAACGTCAAGATCCAAATGGCTTAGTCGGGGCGTTTTAAAGCCAATATAAAACATATGGACCATGGGAACGGGATTTTGTCCGGACATTTGGCTGCGTATTTACTTGATTTTAGTTCCGAACTTAAAAGTGGACGAAACACACATGTTTCTGCATGGAAAACGTAACATCTAAGGGATTAGCCACTCAATAGCTAAACTCGGGGGCGTACTAAGGCGAAAAAACAACGTTCCGTCCGTCAAAACGAGGTTTATGTCCGTCCGTTCATTGGGAATTTACTCAGTTTTCGGTCCGAACTTGGGAATGGACGAAACCCACTTGTTTTGGAATCTAAAACGTCAAGATCGACATGGATTATCTGGGCCATTTTAAGGCCAATATATAACATATGGACCATGGGAACGGGGTTTTCTCCGGACATTTGGCTTGGTATTTACTCGATTTTTGTTCCGAACTAAAAAGTGGACGAAACACACATGTTTCCGCACGAAAAACGATAACATCTAAGAGACTACCCACTGAATAGCTTAACTCGGGGAGTTCTAAGGCGAAAAAACAACGTTTCGTCCGTCAAAACGATGTTTATGTCCGTCTGTTTACTGGGTATTTACTCGGTGGTCGGTCTGATTTTGGGAATGGACGAAACCCACTTGTTTTGGAATCCAAAATGTCAAGATCGACATGGCTTAGCCGGGCCGTTATAAGGCCAATATAGAACATATGGACCATGGGAACGAGGTTTTGTCTGGACATTTGGCATGGTATTTACTCGATTTTTGTTCCAAACTTAAAAATGGACGAAACACACATGTTTCCGCACGGAAAGCGATAACATCTAAGAGACTAGCCACTCAATATCTTAACTCAGGGCGTTCTAAGGCGAAAAAACAACGTTTCGTCCATCGAAACGAGGTTTATGTCCGTCCGTTCATTGGGTATTTCCTTGGTTTTTGGTCCGAATTTGGGAATGGACGAAACCCACTTGTCTTGGAATCTAAAATATCAAGATCGACATGGCTTAGCCAGACCGTTTAAAGGCCAATATAGAACATATCGACCATGGGAATGGGGTTTTGTCCGGACATTTGGCTTGATATTTACACGATTTTTGTTTTGAACTTAAAAGTGGACGAAACACACATGGTTCCGCATAGAAAAAGATAACAACTTAGAGACTAGCCACTCAATAGCTAAACTCGGGGCGTTCTAAGGCAAGAAAACAACGTTCCGTCGGTCAAAACGAGGTTTATGTTCGTCCGTTCGTTGGGTATTTACTCAGTTTTCAGTCCAAACTTGGGAATGGAGGAATCCCACTTGTTTTGGAATCTAAAATGTCAAGATCGACATGGGTTAGCCGGGCCATTTTAAGGCCAATATAGAACATATGGACCATGGGAACGGGTTTTGTCCGGCCATTTGGCTTGGTATTTAATCGATTTTTGTTACGAACTTAAAAGTGGACGAACACACACATGTTTCGCACGGAAAGCGATAACATCTAAGAGACTAGCCACTCAATAGCTTAACTCAGGGTGTTCTAAGGCGAAAAAACAACGTTTCGTCAGTCAAAACAAGGTTTATCTCCGTCTGTTTATTGGGTATTTACTCGGTGTTCGGTCTGAACATGGAAATGGACGAAACCCACTTGTTTTGGAATCTAAAACGTCAAGATCGAAATGACTTAGTCGGGGCGTTTTAAAGCCAATATAAAACATATGGACCATGGGAACGGGATTTTGTCCGGACATTTGGGTGTGTATTTAGTTTATTTTTATTCCGAACTTAAAAGTGGACGAAACACAAATGTTTCCGCACGGAAAGCGATAACATCTAAGAGACTAGCCACTCAATAGCTTAACTCGGGGCGTTCTAAGGCGAAAAAACAACGTTCCGTCCGTCAAAACGAGGTTTATGTCCGTCCGTTCATTGGGAATTTACTCAGTTTTCGGTACGAACTTGGGAATGGACGAAACCACTTATTTTGGAATCTAAAACGTCAAGATCGACATGGCTTAGCTGGGCCATTTTAAGGCCAATATATAACATATGGACCATGGGAACGGGGTTTTCTCCAAACATTTGGCTTGGTATTTACTCGATTTTTGTTCCGAACTTAAAAGTGGACGAAACACACATGTTTCCGCACGAAAAACGATAACATCTAAGAGCCTACCCACTCAATAGCTTAACTCATGGCGTTCTAAGGCGAAAAAGCAACGTTTCGTCCGTCGAAACGAGGTTTATCTCCGTCTGTTTATTGGGTATTTACTCGGTGTTCGGTCTGATCTTGGGAATGGACGAAACCCACTTGTTTTGGAATCTAAAATGTCAAGATCGACATGGCTTAGCCGGGCCGTTATAAGGCCAATATAGAACATATGGACCATGGGAACGAGGTTTTGCCTGGACATTTGGCTTGGTATTTACTCGATTTTTGTTCCAAACTTAAAAATGGACGAAACACACATGTTTCCGCACGGAAAGCGATAACATCTAAGAGACTAGCCACTCAATAGCTTAACTCATGGCGTTCTAAGGCGAAAAAACAACGTTTCGTCCGTCGAAACGAGGTTTATCTCCGTCTGTTTATTGGGTATTTACTCGGTGTTCGGTCTGATCTTGGGAATGGACGAAACCCACTTGTTTTGGAATCTAAATCGTCAAGATCGAAATGGCTTAGCCGGGGCGTTTTAAAGCCAATATAAAACATATGGACCATTGGAAAGGGGTTTTGTCCGGACATGTGGCTTGGTATTTACTTGATTTTTGTTCCGAACTTAAAAGTTGACGAAACACACATGTTTCTGCATGGAAAACGATAACATCTAAAGGATTAGCCACTCAATAGCCTAACTCGGGGCGTACTAAGGCGAAAAAACAACGTTCCGTCCGTCAAAACGAGGTTTATGTTCGTCCTTTCAATAGGTATTTACTCAGTTTTCAGTCCGAACTTGGGAATGGACGAAACCCACTTGTTTTGGAATCTAAAACGTCAAGATTGACATGGCTTAGCCAGGCCGTTTTAAGGCCAATATAGAACATATGGACCATGGAAACGTGGTTTTGTCCGGACATTTGGCTGGGTATTTACTTGATTTTGGTTCCGAACTTAAAAGTGAACGAAACACACATGTTTCCGCATGGAAAGCGATAACATCTAAGAGACTAGCCACTCAATAGTTAACTCGGGGCATTCTAAGGCGAAAAAACACCGTTTCGTCCGTCAAAACGAGGTTTATGTCCGTCCGTTCATTGGGTATTTCCTCGATTTTTGGTCTGAACTTGGGAATGGACGAAACCTACTTGTCTTGGAATCTAAAATATCAAGATCGACATGGCTTAGCCAGACCGTTTAAAGGCCAATATAGAACATATCGACCATGGGAACGGGGTTTTGTCCGGACATTTGGCTTGATATTTACACGATTTTTATTTTGAACTTAACAGTGGACGAAACACACATGGTTCCGCATAGAAAACGATAACAACTTAGAGACTAGCCACTCAATAGCTAAACTCGGGGCGTTCTAAGGCAAAAAAACAACGTTCCGTCGGTCAAAACGAGGTTTATGTCCGTCCGTTCGTTGGGTATTTACTCAGTTTTCAGTCCAAACTTGGGAATGGACGAATCCCACTTGTTTTGGAATCTAAAATATCAAGATCGACATGGGTTAGCCAGGCCATTTTAAGGCCAATATAGAACATATGGACCATGGGAACGGGTTTTTTCCGGCCATTTGGCTTGGTATTTACTCGATTTTTGTTCCGAACTTAAAAGTGGACGAAACACACATGTTTCGCACGGAAAGCGATAACATCTAAGAGACTAGCCACTCAATAGCTTAACTCAGGGCGTTCTAAGGCGAAAAAACAACGTTTCGTCCGTCAAAACGGGGTTTATCTCCGTATGTTTATTGGGTATTTACTCGGTGTTCGGTCTGAACATGGAAATGGACGAAAGCCACTTGTTTTGGAATCTAAAACGTCAAGATCCAAATGGCTTAGTCGGGGCGTTTTAAAGCCAATATAAAACATATGGACCATGGGAACGGGATTTTGTCCGGACATTTGGCTGGGTATTTACTTGATTTTAGTTCCGAACTTAAAAGTGGACGAAACACACATGTTTCTGCATGGAAAACGATAACATCTAAGAGACTAGCCACTCAATAGCTTAACTCGGGGCGTACTAAGGCGAAAAAACAACAATCCGTCCGTCAAAACGAGGTTTATGTCCGTCCGTTCATTAGGGATTTACTCAGTTTTCGGTCCGAACTTGGGAATGGACGAAACCCACTTGTTTTGGAATCTAAAACTTCAAGATTGACATGGCTTAGCCAGGCCGTTTTAAGGCCAATATAGAACATATGGACCATGGAAACGTGGTTTTGTCCGGACATTTGGCTGGGTATTTACTCGATTTTGGTTCCGAACTTAAAAGTGAACGAAACACACATGTTTCCGCATGGAAAGCGATAACATCTAAGAGACTAGCCACTCAATAGTTAACTCGGGGCATTCTAAGGCGAAAAAACACCGTTTCGTCCGTCAAAACGAGGTTTATGTCCGTCCGTTCATTGGGTATTTCCTCGATTTTTGGTCCGAACTTGGGAATGGACGAAACCTACTTGTCTTGGAATCTAAAATATCAAGATCGACATGGCTTAGCCAGACCGTTTAAAGGCCAATATAGAACATATCGACCATGGGAACGGGGTTTTGTCCGGACATTTGGCTTGATATTTACACGATTTTTATTTTGAACTTAAAAGTGGACGAAACACACATGGTTCCGCATAGAAAACGATAACAACTTAGAGACTAGCCATTCAATAGCTAAACTCGGGGCGTTCTAAGGCAAAAAAACAACGTTCCGTCGGTCAAAACGAGGTTTATGTCCGTCCGTTCGTTGGGTATTTACTCAGTTTTCAGTCCAAACTTGGGAATGGACGAATCCCACTTGTTTTGGAATCTAAAATATCAAGATCGACATGGGTTAGCCAGGCCATTTTAAGGCCAATATAGAACATATGGACCATGGGAACGGGTTTTTTCCGGCCATTTGGCTTGGTATTTACTCGTTTTTTGTTCCGAACTTAAAAGTGGACGAAACACACATGTTTCGCACGGAAAGCGATAACATTTAAGAGACTAGCCACTCAATAGCTTAACTCAGGGCGTTCTAAGGCGAAAAAACAACGTTTCGTCCGTCAAAACGGGGTTTATCTCCGTATGTTTATTGGGTATTTACTCGGTGTTCGGTCTGAACATGGAAATGGACGAAAGCCACTTGTTTTGGAATCTAAAACGTCAAGATCCAAATGGCTTAGTCGGGGCGTTTTAAAGCCAATATAAAACATATGGACCATGGGAACGGGATTTTGTCCAGACATTTGGCTGGGTATTTACTTGATTTTAGTTCCGAACTTAAAAGTGGACGAAACACACATGTTTCTGCATGGAAAACGATAACATCTAAGGGATTAGCCACTCAATAGCTTAACGCGGGGGCGTACTAAGGCGAAAAAACAACGTTCCGTCCGTCAAAACGAGGTTTATGTCCGTCCGTTCATTGGGAATTTACTCAGTTTTCGGTCCGAACTTGGGAATGGATGAAACCCACTTGTTTTGGAATCTAAAACGTCAAGATCGACATGGATTAGCTGGGCCATTTTAAGGCCAATATATAAGATTTGGACCATGGGAACAGGGTTTTCTCCGGACATTTGGCTTGGTATTTACTCGATTTTTGTTCCGAACTAAAAAGTGGACGAAACATACATGTTTCCGCACGAAAAACGATAACATCTAAGAGACTACCCACTGAATAGCTTAACTCGGGGAGTTCTAAGGCGAAAAAACAACGTTTCGTCCGTCAAAACGATGTTTATGTCCGTCTGTTTACTGGGTATTTACTCGGTGTTCGGTCTGATTTTGGGAATGGACGAAACCCACTTGTTTTGGAATCTAAAATGTCCAGATCGACATGGCTTAGCCGGGCCGTTATAAGGCCAATATAGAACATATGGACCATGGGAACGAGGTTTTGTCTGGACATTTGGCATGGTATTTACTCGATTTTTGTTCCATACTTAAAAATGGACGAAACACACATGTTTCCGCACGGAAAGCGATAACATCTAAGAGACTAGCCACTCAATATCTTAACTCAGGGCGTTCTAAGGCGAAAAAACAACGTTTGGTCCGTCGAAACGAGGTTTATGTCCGTCCTTTCATTTGGTATTTCCTCGGTTTTTGGTCCGAATTTGGGAATGGACGAAACCCACTTGTCTTGGAATCTAAAATATCAAGATCGACATGGCTTAGCCAGACCGTTTAAAGGCCAATATAAAACATATCGACCATGGGAACGGGGTTTTGTCCGGACATTTAGCTTGATATTTACACGATTTTTGTTTTGAACTTAAAAGTGGACGAAACACACATGGTTCCGCATAGAAAACGATAACAACTTAGAGACTAGCCACTCAATAGCTAAACTCGGGGCGTTCTAAGGCAAAAAAACAACGTTCCGTAGGTCAAAACGAGGTTTATGTCCGTCCGTTCGTTGGGTATTTACTCAGTTTTCAGTCCAAACTTGGGAATGGACGAATCCCACTTGTTTTGGAATCTAAAATGTCAAGATCGACATGGGTTAGCCGGGCCATTTTAAGGCCAATATAGAACATATGGACCATGGGAACGAGGTTTTCTCCGGACATTTGGCTTGGTATTTACTCGATTTTTGTTCCGAACTTAAAATTGGACGAAACACACATGTTTCCGCATGGAAAACGATAACATCGAAGGGATTAGCCACTCAATAGCTTAACTCGGGGCGTACTAAGGCGAAAAAACAACGTTCCGTCCATCAAAACGAGGTTTATGTCCGCCCGTCATTGGGAATTTACTCAGTTTTCGGTCCGAACTTGGGAATGGACGAAACCCACTTGTTTTGGAATCTAAAACGTCAAGATCGACATGGCTTAGCTGGGCCATTTTAAGGCCAATATATAACATATGGACCATGGGAACGGGGTTTTCTCCGGACATTTGGCTTGGTATTTTCTCGATTTTTGTTCCGAACTTAAAATTGGACGAAACACACATGTTTCCGCACGAAAAACGATAACATCTAAGAGACTACCCACTGAATAGCTTAACTCGGGGAATTCTAAGGGGAAAAAACAACGTTTCGTCCGTCAAAACGATGTTTATGTCCGTCTGTTTATTGGGTATTTACTCGGTGTTCGGTCTGATTTTAGGAATGGACGAAACCCACTTTTTTTGGAATCTAAAATGTCAAGATCGACATGGCTTAGCAGGGCCGTTATAAGGCCAATATAGAACATATGGACCATGGGAACGAGGTTTTGTCTGGACATTTGGCTTGGTATTTACTCGATTTTTGTTCCAAACTTAAAAATGGACGAAACACACATGTTTCCGAACGGAAAGCGATAACATCTAAGAGACTAGCCACTCAATATCTTAACTCAGGGCGTTCTAAGGCGAAAAAACAACGTTTCGTCCGTCGAATCGAGGTTTATGTCCGTCTTTTTATTGGGTATTTACTCGGTGTTCGGTCTGAACTTGAAAATGGACGAAACCCACTTGTTTTGGAATCTAAAACGTCAAGATCGAAATGGCTTAGCCGGGGTGTTTTAAAGCCAATATAAAACATATGGACCATGGGAACGGGGTTTTGTCCGGACATTTGGCTTGGTATTTACTTGAATTTTGTTCCGAACTTTAAAGTTGACGAAACACACATGTTTCTGCATGGAAAACGATAACATCTAAAGGATTAGCCACTCAATAGCCTAACTCGGGGCGTACTAAGGCGAAAAAACAACGTTCCGTCCGTCAAAACGAGGTTTATGTCCGTCCGTTCAATGGGTATTTACTCAGTTTTCGGTCCGAACTTGGGAATGGACGAAACCCACTTGTTTTGAAATCTAAAACGTCAAGATCGACATGGCTTAGCCGGGCCGTGTTAAGGCCAATATAGAACATATGTACCATGGGAACGGGGTTTTGTCCGGACATTTGGCTTGGTATTTACTCGATTTTTGTTCCGAACTTAAAAGTGGACGAAACACAAATGTTTCCGCACGGAAAGCGATAACATCTAAGAGACTAGCCACTCAATAGCTTAACTCGGGGCGTACTAAGGCGAAAAAACAACAATCCGTCTGTCAAAACGAGGTTTATGTCCGTCCGTTCATTAGGGATTTACTCAGTTTTCGGTCCGAACTTGGGAATGGACGAAACCCACTTGTTTTGGAATCTAAAACGTCAAGATCGACATGGCTTAGCCAGGCCGTTTTAAGGCCAATATAGAACATATGGACCATGGGAACGGGGTTTTGTCCCGACATTTGGCTTGGTATTTACTCGAGTTTTGTTCCGAACTTAAAAGTGGACGAAACACACATGTTTCCGCGTGGAAAACGATAACATCTAAGAGGTTTTAAAACGTCCCGGTTAAGCCTTGTCGATCTTGAGGTTTTAGATTCCAAAACAAGTGAGTTTTGTCCATTTCCAAGTTTGGACCGAAAACCGAGTAAATAACGACCGAACGGACGGACATAAACCTCGTTTTTACGGATGGAACGTTGTTTTTTCGCCTTAGAACAACCCGAGTTAAGCTATTGAGTGGCTAGTCTCTTAGGTGTATCGTTTTCTATGCGAAAACATGTGTGTTTCGTCCACTTATAAGTTCGGAACCAAAATGGAGTACATACAAAGGCGAATGTCCGTACAAAACTTCGTTCCCATGGTCCGAATGTTCTATGTTGGCCTTAAAACGTCCCGGTTAAGCATTGTCGATCTTGAGGTTTTAGATTCCAAAACAAGTGAGTTTCGTCCATTTCCAAGTTTGGACCGAAAACCGAGTAAATAACGACCGAACGGACGGACATAAACCTCGTTTTTACGGATGGAACGTTGTTTTTTTGCCTTAGAACAACCCGAGTTAAGCTATTGAGTGGCTAGTCTCTTAGGTGTATCGTTTTCTATGCGAAAACAAGTGTGTTTCGTCCACTTATAAGTTCGGAACTAAAATGAATGGAGTACATACAAGGCCGAATGTCCGTACAAAACTTCGTTCTCATGGTCCAAATGTTCTATGTTGGCCTTAAAACGTCCCGGTTAAGCATTGTCGATCTTGAGGTTTTAGATTCCAAAACAAGTGAGTTTCGTCCATTTCCAAGTTTGGACCGAAAACCAAGTAAATAACGACCGAACGGACGGACATAAACCTCGTTTTTACGGATGGAACGTTGTTTTTTCGCCTTAGAACAACCCGAGTTAAGCTATTGAGTGGTTAGTCTCTTAGGTGTATCGTTTTCTATGCGAAAACATGTGTGTTACGTCCACTTATAAGTTCGGAACAAAAATGGAGTACATACAAAGCCGAATGTCCGTACAAAACTTCGTTCCCATGGTCCAAATGTTCTATGTTGGCCTTAAAACGTCCCGGTTAAGCCTTGTCGATCTTGAGGTTTGAGATTCCAAAACAAGTGAGTTTCGTCCATTTCCAAGTTTGGACCGAAAACCGAGTAAATAATGACCGAACGGACGGACATAAACCTCGTTTTTACGGATGGGACGTTGTTTTTTCACCTTAGAACAACCCGAGTTAAGCTATTGAGTGGCTAGTCTCTTAGGTGTATCATTTTCTATGCGAAAACATATGTGTTTCGTCCACTTATAAGTTCGGAACAAAAATGGAGTACATACAAAGCCGAATGTCCGTACAAAACTTCGTTCCCATGGTCCAAATGTTCTATATTGGTCTTAAACGTCCTGGCTAAGCCTTGTCGATCATGAGGTTTTAGATTCCAAAACAAGTGAGTTTCGTCAATTTCCAAGTTCGGACCGAAAACCGAGTAAATACCAACCGAACGGACGGACATAAACCTCGTTTTTACGGACGGAACATTGTTTTTTCGCCTTAGAACAACCCGAGTTAAGCTATTGCAGTGTCTAGTCTCTTAGGTGTATCGTTTTCTATGCGAAAACATGTGTGTTTCGTCCACTTATAAGTTCGGAACAAAAATGGAGTACATACAAAGCCGAATGTCCGTACAAAACTTCGTTCCCATGGTCAAAATGTTCTATGTTGGCCTTAAAACGTCCCGGTTAAGCCTTGTTGATCTTGAGGTTTTAGATTCCAAAACAAGTGAGTTTCGTCCATTTCCAAGTTTGGACCGAAAACTGAGTAAATAACGACCGAACGGACGGACATAAACCTCGTTTTTACGGATGGAACGTTGTTTTTTCGCCTTAGAACAACCCGAATTAAGCTATTGAGTGGCTAGTCTCTTAGGTGTATCGTTTTCTATGCGAAAACAAGTGTGTTTCGTCCACTTATAAGTTCGGAACTAAAATGAATGGAGTACATACAAAGCCGAATGTCCGTACAAAACTTCGTTCTCATGGTCCAAATGTTCTATGTTGGCCTTAAAACGTCCCGGTTAAGCCTTGTCGATCTTGAGGTTTTAGATTCCAAAACAAGTGAGTTTCGTCCATTTCCAAGTTTGGACCGAAAACCGAGTAAATAACGACCGAACGGACGGACATAAACCTCGTTTTTACGGATGGAACGTTGTTTCTTCACCTTAGAACAACCCGAGTTAAGCTATTGAGTGGTTAGTCTCTTAGGTGTATCGTTTTCTATGCGAAAACATGTGTGTTTCGTCCACTTATAAGTTCGGAACAAAAATGGAGTACATACAAAGCCGAATGTCCGTACAAAACTTCGTTCCCATGGTCCAAATGTTCTATGTTGGCCTTAAAACGTCCCGGTTAAGCCTTGTCGATCTTGAGGTTTGAGATTCCAAAACAATTGAGTTTCGTCCATTTCCAAGTTTGGACCGAAAACCGAGTAAATAACGACCGAACGGACGGACATAAACCTCGTTTTTACGGATGGAACGTTGTTTTTTCGCCTTAGAACAACCCGAGTTAAGCTATTGAGTGGCTAGTCTCTTAGGTGTATCGTTTTCTATGCGAAAACAAGTGTGTTTCGTCCACTTATAAGTTCGGAACTAAAATGAATGGAGTACATACAAAGCCGAATGTCCGTACAAAACTTCGTTCCCATGGTCCAAATGTTCTATATTGGTCTTAAACGTCCTGGCTAAGCCTTGTCGATCTTGAGGTTTTAGATTCCAAAACAAGTGAGTTTCGTCAATTTCCAAGTTCGGACCGAAAACCGAGTAAATACCAACCGAACGGACGGACATAAACCTCGTTTTTACGGACGGAACATTGTTTTTTCGCCTTAGAACAACCCGAGTTAAGCTATTGCAGTGTCTAGTCTCTTAGGTGTATCGTTTTCTATGCAAAAACATGTGTGTTTCATCCACTTATAAGTTCGGAACAAAAATGGAGTACATACAAAGCCGAATGTCCGTACAAAACTTCGTTCCCATGGTCCAAATGTTCTATATTGGTCTTAAACGTCCTGGCTAAGCCTTGTCGATCTTGAGGTTTTAGATTCCAAAACAAGTGAGTTTCGTCAATTTCCAAGTTCGGACCGAAAACCGAGTAAATACCAACCGAACGGACGGACATAAACCTCGTTTTTACGGACGGAACATTGTTTTTTCGCCTTAGAACAACCCGAGTTAAGCTATTGCAGTGTCTAGTCTCTTAGGTGTATCGTTTTCTATGCAAAAACATGTGTGTTTCGTCCACTTATAAGTTCGGAACAAAAATGGAGTACATACAAAGCCGAATGTCCGTACAAAACTTTGTTCCCATGGTCAAAATGTTCTATGTTGGCCTTAAAACGTCCCGGTTAAGCCTTGTCGATCTTGAGATTTTAGATTCCAAAACAAGTGAGTTTCGTCCATTTCCAAGTTTGGACCGAAAACCGAGTAAATAACGACCGAACGGACGGACATAAACCTCGTTTTTACGGATGGAACGTTGTTTTTCGCCTTAGAACAACCCGAGTTAACCTATTGAGTGGCTAGTCTCTTAGGTGTATCGTTTTCTATGCGAAAACATGTGTGTTTCGTCCACTTATAAGTTCGGAACAAAAATGGAGTACATACAAAGCCGAATGTCCGTACAAAACTTTGTTCCCATGGTCCGAATGTTCTATGTTGGCCTTAAAATGTCCCGGTTAAGCATTGTCGATCTTGAGGTTTTAGATTCCAAAACAAGTGAGTTTCGTCCATTTCCAAGTTTGGACCGAAAACCGAGTAAATAACGACCGAACAGACGGACATAAACCTCGTTTTTACGGATGGAACGTTGTTTTTTCGCCTTAGAACAACCCGAGTTAAGCTATTGAGTGGCTAGTCTCTTAGGTGTATCGTTTTCTATGCGAAAACAAGTGTGTTTCGTCCACTTATAAGTTCGGAACTAAAATGAATGGAGTACATACAAAGCCGAATGTTCGTACAAAACTTCGTTCTCATGGTCCAAATGTTCTATGTTGGCCTTAAAACGTCCCGGTTAAGCCTTGTCGATCTTGAGGTTTTAAATTCCAAAACAAGTGAGTTTCGTCCATTTCCCAGTTTGGACCGAAAACCGAGTAAATAACGACCGAACGGACGGACATAAACCTCGTTTTTACGGATGGGAGGTTGTTTTTTCACCTTAGAAGAACCCGAGTTAAGCTATTGAGTGGCTAGTCTCTTAGGTGTATCATTTTCTATGCGAAAACATATGTGTTTCGTCCACTTATAAGTTCGGAACAAAAATGGAGTACATACAAAGCCGAATGTCCGTACAAAACTTCGTTCCCATGGTCCAAATGTTCTATATTGGTCTTAAACGTCCTGGCTAAGCCTTGTCGATCTTGAGGTTTTAGATTCCAAAACAAGTGAGTTTCGTCAATTTCCAAGTTCAGACCGAAAACCGAGTAAATACCAAGCGAACGGACGGACATAAACCTCGTTTTTACGGACGGAACATTGTTTTTTCGCCTTAGAACAACCCGAGTTAAGCTATTGCAGTGTCTAGTCTCTTAGGTGTATCGTTTTCTATGCAAAAACATGTGTGTTTCGTCCACTTATAAGTTCGGAACAAAAATGGAGTACATACAAAGCCGAATGTCCGTACAAAACTTTGTTCCCATGGTCAAAATGTTCTATGTTGGCCTTAAAACGTCCCGGTTAAGCCTTGTCGATCTTGAGATTTTAGATTCCAAAACAAGTGAGTTTCGTCCATTTCCAAGTTTGGACCGAAAACCGAGTAAATAACGACCGAACGGACGGACATAAACCTCGTTTTTACGGATGGAACGTTGTTTTTTCGCCTTAGAACAACCCGAGTTAACCTATTGAGTGGCTAGTCTCTTAGGTGTATCGTTTTCTATGCGAAAACATGTGTGTTTCGTCCACTTATAAGTTCGGAACAAAAATGGAGTACATACAAAGCCGAATGTCCGTACAAAACTTTGTTCCCATGGTCCGAATGTTCTATGTTGGCCTTAAAATGTCCCGGTTAAGCATTGTCGATCTTGAGGTTTTAGATTCCAAAACAAGTGAGTTTCGTCCATTTCCAAGTTTGGACCGAAAACCGAGTAAATAACGACCGAACAGACGGACATAAACCTCGTTTTTACGGATGGAACGTTGTTTTTTCGCCTTAGAACAACCCGAGTTAAGCTATTGAGTGGCTAGTCTCTTAGGTGTATCGTTTTCTATGCGAAAACAAGTGTGTTTCGTCCACTTATAAGTTCGGAACTAAAATGAATGGAGTACATACAAAGCCGAATGTTCGTACAAAACTTCGTTCTCATGGTCCAAATGTTCTATGTTGGCCTTAAAACGTCCCGGTTAAGCCTTGTCGATCTTGAGGTTTTAAATTCCAAAACAAGTGAGTTTCGTCCATTTCCCAGTTTGGACCGAAAACCGAGTAAATAACGACCGAACGGACGGACATAAACCTTTTTTTTACGGATGGGAGGTTGTTTTTTCACCTTAGAACAACCCGAGTTAAGCTATTGAATGGCTAGTCTCTTAGGTGTATCATTTTCTATGCGAAAACATATGTGTTTCGTCCACTTATAAGTTCGGAACAAAAATGGAGTACATACAAAGCCGAATGTCCGTACAAAACTTCGTTCCCATGGTCCAAATGTTCTATATTGGTCTTAAACGTCCTGGCTAAGCCTTGTCGATCTTGAGGTTTTAGATTCCAAAACAAGTGAGTTTCGTCAATTTCCAAGTTCGGACCGAAAACCGAGTAAATACCAACCGAACGGACGGACATAAACCTCGTTTTTACGGACGGAACATTGTTTTTTCGCCTTAGAACAACCCGAGTTAAGCTATTGCAGTGTCTAGTCTCTTAGGTGTATCGTTTTCTATGCAAAAACATGTGTGTTTCGTCCACTTATAAGTTCGGAACAAAAATGGAGTACATACAAAGCCGAATGTCCGTACAAAACTTTGTTCCCATGGTCAAAATGTTCTATGTTGGCCTTAAAACGTCCCGGTTAAGCCTTGTCGATCTTGAGATTTTAGATTCCAAAACAAGTGAGTTTCGTCCATTTCCAAGTTTGGACCGAAAACCGAGTAAATAACGACCGAACGGACGGACATAAACCTCGTTTTTACGGATGGAACGTTGTTTTTTCGCCTTAGAACAACCCGAGTTAACCTATTGAGTGGCTAGTCTCTTAGGTGTATCGTTTTCTATGCGAAAACATGTGTGTTTCGTCCACTTATAAGTTCGGAACAAAAATGGAGTACATACAAAGCCGAATGTCCGTACAAAACTTTGTACCCATGGTCCGAATGTTCTATGTTGGCCTTAAAATGTCCCGGTTAAGCATTGTCGATCTTGAGGTTTTAGATTCCAAAACAAGTGAGTTTCGTCCATTTCCAAGTTTGGACCGAAAACCGAGTAAATAACGACCGAACAGACGGACATAAACCTCGTTTTTACGGATGGAACGTTGTTTTTTCGCCTTAGAACAACCCGAGTTAAGCTATTGAGTGGCTAGTCTCTTAGGTGTATCGTTTTCTATGCGAAAACAAGTGTGTTTCGTCCACTTATAAGTTCGGAACTAAAATGAATGGAGTACATACAAAGCCGAATGTTCGTACAAAACTTCGTTCTCATGGTCCAAATATTCTATGTTGGCCTTAAAACGTCCCGGTTAAGCCTTGTCGATCTTGAGGTTTTAGATTCCAAAACAAGTGAGTTTCGTCCATTTCCAAGTTTGGACCGAAAACCGAGTAAATAACGACCGAACGGACGGACATAAACCTCGTTTTTACGGATGGGACGTTGTTTTTTCACCTTAGAACAACCCGAGTTAAGCTATTGAGTGGCTAGTCTCTTAGGTGTATCATTTTCTATGCGAAAACATATGTGTTTCGCCCACTTATAAGTTCGGAACAAAAATGGAGTACATACAAAGCCGAATGTCCGTACAAAACTTCGTTCCCATGGTCCAAATTTTCTATATTGGTCTTAAACGTCCCGGCTAAGCCTTGTCGATCTTGAGGTTTTAGATTCCAAAACAAGTGAGTTTCGTCAATTTCCAAGTTCGGACCGAAAACCGAGTAAATACCAACCGAACGGACGGACATAAACCTCGTTTTTACGGACGGAACGTTGTTTTTTCGCCTTAGAACAACCCGAGTTAAGCTATTGTAGTGTCTAGTCTCTTAGGTGTATCGTTTTCTATGCGAAAACATGTGTGTTTCGTCCACTTATAAGTTCGGAACAAAAATGGAGTACATACAAAGCCGAATGTCCGTACAAAACTTCGTTCCCATGGTCAAAATGTTCTATGTTGGCCTTAAAACGTCCCGGTTAAGCCTTGTCGATCTTGAGGTTTTAGATTCCAAAACAAGTGAGTTTCGTCCATTTCCAAGTTTAGACCGAAAACCGAGTAAATACCGACCGAACGGACGGACATAAACCTCGTTTTAACGGATGGAACGTTGTTTTTTCGCCTTAGAACAACCCGAGTTAAGCTATTGAGTGGCTAGTCTCTTAGGTTTATCGTTTTCTATGCGAAAACATGTGTGTTTCGTCCACTTATAAGTTCGGAACTAAAATGAATGGAGTACATACAAAGCCGAATGTCCGTACAAAACTTCGTTCTCATGGTCCAAATGTTCTATGTTGGCCTTAAAACGTCCCGGTTAAGCCTTGTCGATCTTGAGGTTTTAGATTCCAAAACAAGTGAGTTTCGTCCATTTCCAAGTTTGGACCGAAAACCGAGTAAATACCAACCGAACGGACGGACATAAACCTCGTTTTTACGGACGAAACATTGTTTTTTCGCCTTAGAACAACCCGAGTTAAGCTATTGCAGTGTCTAGTCTCTTAGGTGTATCGTTTTCTATGCAAAAACATGTGTGTTTCGTCCACTTATAAGTTCGGAACAAAAATGGAGTACATACAAAGCCGAATGTCCGTACAAAACTTCGTTCCCATGGTTAAAATGTTCTATGTTGGCCTTAAAATGTCCCGGTTAAGCCTTGTCGATCTTGAGGTTTTAGATTCCAAAACAAGTGAGTTTCGTCCATTTCCAAGTTTGGACCGAAAACCGAGTAAATAACGACCGAACGGACGGACATAAACCTCGTTTTTACGGATGGAACGTTGTTTTTTTGCCTTAGAACAACCCGAGTTAAGCTATTGAGTGGCTAGTCTCTTAGGTGTATCGTTTTCTATGCGAAAACAAGTGTGTTTCGTCCACTTATAAGTTCGGAACTAAAATGAATGGAGTACATACAAAGCCGAATGTTCGTACAAAACTTCGTTCTCATGGTCCAAATGTTCTATGTTGGCCTTAAAACGTCCCGGTTAAGCCTTGTCGATCTTGAGGTTTTAGATTCCAAAACAAGTGAGTTTCGTCCATTTCCAAGTTTGGACCGAAAACCGAGTAAATAACGACCGAACGGACGGACATAAACCTCGTTTTTACGGATGGGACGTTGTTTTTTCACCTTAGAACAACCCGAGTTAAGCTATTGAGTGGCTAGTCTCTTAGGTGTATCATTTTCTATGCGAAAACATATGTGTTTCGCCCACTTATAAGTTCGGAACAAAAATGGAGTACATACAAAGCCGAATGTCCGTACAAAACTTCGTTCCCATGGTCCAAATTTTCTATATTGGTCTTAAACGTCCCGGCTAAGCCTTGTCGATCTTGAGGTTTTAGATTCCAAAACAAGTGAGTTTCGTCAATTTCCAAGTTCGGACCGAAAACCGAGTAAATACCAACCGAACGGACGGACATAAACCTCGTTTTTACGGACGGAACGTTGTTTTTTCGCCTTAGAACAACCCGAGTTAAGCTATTGCAGTGTCTAGTCTCTTAGGTGTATCGTTTTCTATGCGAAAACATGTGTGTTTCGTCCACTTATAAGTTCGGAACAAAAATGGAGTACATACAAAGCCGAATGTCCGTACAAAACTTCGTTCCCATGGTCAAAATGTTCTATGTTGGCCTTAAAACGTCCCGGTTAAGCCTTGTCGATCTTGAGGTTTAGATTCCAAAACAAGTGAGTTTCGTCCATTTCCAAGTTTGGACCGAAAACCGAGTAAATACCGACCGAACGGACGGACATAAACCTCGTTTTAACGGATGGAACGTTGTTTTCTCGCCTTAGAACAACCCGAGTTAAGCTATTGAGTGGCTAGTCTCTTAGGTGTATCGTTTTCTATGCGAAAACATGTGTGTTTCGTCCACTTATAAGTTCGGAACTAAAATGAATGGAGTACATACAAAGCCGAATGTCCGTACAAAACTTCGTTCTCATGGTCCAAATGTTCTATGTTGGCCTTAAAACGTCCCGGTTAAGCCTTGTCGATCTTGAGGTTTTAGATTCCAAAACAAGTGAGTTTCGTCCATTTCCAAGTTTGGACCGAAAACCGAGTAAATAACGACCGAACGGACGGACATAAACCTCGTTTTTACGGACGGAACTATGTTTTTTCGCCTTAGAACAACCCGAGTTAAGCTATTGAGTGGCTAGTCTCTTAGGTGTATCGTTTTCTATGCGAAAACATGTGTGTTTCGTCCACTTATAAGTTCGGAACAAAAATGGAGTACATACAAAGCCGAATGTCCGTACAAAACTTCGTTCCCATGGTCAAAATGTTCTATGTTGGCCTTAAAACGTCCCGGTTAAGCCTTGTCGATCTTGAGGTTTTAGATTCCAAAACAAGTGAGTTTCGTCCATTTCCAAGTTTAGACCGAAAACCGAGTAAATACCGACCGAAAGGACGGACATAAACCTCGTTTTAACGGATGGAATGTTGTTTTTTCGCCTTAGAATAACCCGAGTTAAGCTATTGAGTGGCTTGTCTTTTAGGTGTATCGTTTTCTATGCGAAAACATGTGTGTTTCGTCCACTTATAAGTTCGGAACTAAAATGAATGGAGTACATACAAAGCCGAATGTCCGTACAAAACTTCGTTCTCATGGTCCAAATGTTCTATGTTGGCCTTAAAACGTCCCGGTTAAGCCTTGTCGATCTTGAGGTTTTAGATTCCAAAACAAGTGAGTTTCGTCCATTTCCAAGTTTGGACCGAAAACCGAGTAAATAACAACCGAACGGACGGACATAAACCTCGTTTTTACGGATGGAAAGTTGTTTTTTCGCCTTAGAACAACCCGAGTTAAGCTATTGAGTGGCTAGTCTCTTAGGTGTATCGTTTTCTATGCGAAAACATGTGTGTTTCGTCCACTTATAAGTTCGGAACAAAACTGGAGTACATACAAAGCCGAATGTCCGTACAAAACTTCGTTCCCATGGTCCGAATGTTCTATGTTGGCCTTAAAATGTCCCGGTTAAGCATTGTCGATCTTGAGGTTTTAGATTCCAAAACAAGTGAGTTTCGTCCATTTCCAAGTTTGGACCGAAAACCGAGTAAATAACGACCGAACGGACGGACATAAACCTCGTTTTTACGGATGGAACGTTGTTTTTTCGCCTTAGAACAACCCGAGTTAAGCTATTGAGTGGCTAGTCTCTTAGGTGTATCGTTTCCTATGCGAAAACAAGTGTGTTTCGTCCACTTATAAGTTCGGAACTAAAATGAATGGAGTACATACAAAGCCGAATGTCCGTACAAAACTTCGTTCTCATGGTCCAAATGTTCTATGTTGCCCTTAAAACGTCCCGGTTAAGCCTTGTCGATCTTGAGGTTTTAGATTCCAAAACAAGTGAGTTTCGTCCATTTCCAAGTTTGGACCGAAAACCGAGTAAATAACGATCGAACGGACGGACATAAACCTCGTTTTTACGGATGGGACGTTGTTTTTTCACCTTAGAACAACCCGAGTTAAGCTATTGAGTGGCTAGTCTCTTAGGTGTATCATTTTCTATGCGAAAACATATGTGTTTCGCCCACTTATAAGTTCGGAACAAAAATGGAGTACATACAAAGCCGAATGTCCGTACAAAACTTCGTTCCCATGGTCCAAATTTTCTATATTGGTCTTAAACGTCCCGGCTAAGCCTTGTCGATCTTGAGGTTTTAGATTCCAAAACAAGTGAGTTTCGTCAATTTCCAAGTTCGGACCGAAAAACGAGTAAATACCAACCGAACGGACGGACATAAACCTCGTTTTTACGGACGGAACATTGTTTTTTCGCCTTAGAACAACCCGAGTTAAGCTATTGCAGTGTCTAGTCTCTTAGGTGTATCGTTTTCTATGCAAAAACATGTGTGTTTCGTCCACTTATAAGTTCGAAACAAAAATGGAGGACATACAAAGCCGAATGTCCGTACAAAACTTCGTTCCCATGGTCAAAATGTTCTATGTTGGCCTTAAAACGTCCCGGTTAAGCCTTGTCGATCTTGAGCTTTTAGATTCCAAAACAAGTGAGTTTCGTCCATTTCCAAGTTTGGACCGAAAACCGAGTAAATAACGACCGAACGGACGGACATAAACCTCGTTTTTACGGATGGATCGTTGTTTTTTCACCTTAGAACAACCCGAGTTAAGCTATTGAGTGGCTAGTCTCTTAGGTGTATCATTTTCTATGCGAAAACATATGTGTTTCGTCCACTTATAAGTTCGGAACAAAAATGGAGTACATACAAAGCCGAATGTCCGTACAAAACTTCGTTCCCATGGTCCAAATGTTCTATATTGGTCTTAAACGTCCCGGCTAAGCCTTGTCGATCTTGAGGTTTTAGATTCCAAAACAAGTGAGTTTCGTCAATTTCCAAGTTCGGACCGAAAACCGAGTAAATACAAACCGAACGGACGGACATAAACCTCGTTTTTACGGACGGAACATTGTTTTTTCGCCTTAGAACAACCCGAGTTTAGCTATTGCAGTGTCTAGTCTCTTAGGTGTATCGTTTTCTATGCAAAAACCTGTGTGTTTCGTCCACTTATAAGTTCGGAACAAAAATGGAGTACATACAAAGCCGAATGTCGGTACAAAACTTCGTTCCCATGGTCAAAATGTTCTATGTTGGCCTTAAAACGTCCCGGTTAAGCCTTGTCGATCTTGGGTTTTAGATTCCAAAACAAGTGAGTTTCGTCAATTTCCAAGTTCGGACCGAAAACCGAGTAAATACCAACCGAACGGACGGACATAAACCTCGTTTTTACGGACGGAACATTGTTTTTTCGCCTTAGAAAAACCCGAGTTAAGCTATTGCAGTGTCTAGTCTCTTAGGTGTATCGTTTTCTATGCAAAAACATGTGTGTTTCGTCCACTTATAAGTTCGGAACAAAAATGGAGTACATACAAAGCCGAATGTCCGTACAAAACTTCGTTCCCATGGTCAAAATGTTCTATGTTGGCCTTAAAACGTCCCGGTTAAGCCTTGTCGATCTTGAGGTTTTAGATTCCAAAACAAGTGAGTTTCGTCCATTTCCAAGTTTGGACCGAAAACCGAGTAAATAACGACCGAACGGACGGACATAAACCTCGTTTTTACGGATGGATCGTTGTTTTTTCGACTTAGAACAACCCGAGTTAAGCTATTGAGTGGCTAGTCTCTTAGGTGTATTGTTTTCTATGCGAAAACATGTGTGTTTCGTCCACTTATAAGTTCGGAACAAAAATGGAGTACATACAAAGCCGAATGTCCGTACAAAACTTCGTTCCCATGGTCAAAATGTTCTATGTTGGCCTTAAAACGTCCCGGTTAAGCCTTGTCGATCTTGAGGTTTTAGATTCCAAAACAAGTGAGTTTCGTCCATTTCCAAGTTTAGACCGAAAACCGAGTAAATACCGACCGAACGGACGGACATAAACCTCGTTTTAACGGATGGAACGTTGTTTTTTCGCCTTAGAACAACCCGAGTTAAGCTATTGAGTGGCTAGTCTCTTAGGTGTATCATTTTCTATGCGAAAACATATGTGTTTCGCCCACTTATAAGTTCGGAACAAAAATGGAGTACATACAAAGCCGAATGTCCGTACAAAACTTCGTTCCCATGGTCCAAATTTTCTATATTGGTCTTAAACGTCCCGGCTAAGCCTTGTCGATCTTGAGGTTTTAGATTCCAAAACAAGTGAGTTTCGTCAATTTCCAAGTTCGGACCGAAAACCGAGTAAATACCAACCGAACGGACGGACATAAACCTCGTTTTTACGGACGGAACGTTGTTTTTTCGCCTTAGAACAACCCGAGTTAAGCTATTGCAGTGTCTAGTCTCTTAGGTGTATCGTTTTCTATGCGAAAACATGTGTGTTTCGTCCACTTATAAGTTCGGAACAAAAATGGAGTACATACAAAGCCGAATGTCCGTACAAAACTTCGTTCCCATGGTCAAAATGTTCTATGTTGGCCTTAAAACGTCCCGGTTAAGCCTTGTCGATCTTGAGGTTTTAGATTCCAAAACAAGTGAGTTTCGTCCATTTCCAAGTTTAGACCGAAAACCGAGTAAATACCGACCGAACGGACGGACATAAACCTCGTTTTAACGGATGGAACGTTGTTTTTTCGCCTTAGAACAACCCGAGTTAAGCTATTGAGTGGCTAGTCTCTTAGGTTTATCGTTTTCTATGCGAAAACATGTGTGTTTCGTCCACTTATAAGTTCGGAACTAAAATGAATGGAGTACATACAAAGCCGAATGTCCGTACAAAACTTCGTTCTCATGGTCTAAATGTTCTATGTTGGCCTTAAAACGTCCCGGTTAAGCCTTGTCGATCTTGAGGTTTTAGATTCCAAAACAAGTGAGTTTCGTCCATTTCCAAGTTTGGACCGAAAACCGAGTAAATACCAACCGAACGGACGGACATAAACCTCGTTTTTACGGACGGAACATTGTTTTTTCGCCTTAGAACAACCCGAGTTAAGCTATTGCAGTGTCTAGTCTCTTAGGTGTATCGTTTTCTATGCAAAAACATGTGTGTTTCGTCCACTTATAAGTTCGGAACAAAAATGGAGTACATACAAAGCCGAATGTCCGTACAAAACTTCGTTCCCATGGTTAAAATGTTCTATGTTGGCCTTAAAACGTCCCGGTTAAGCCTTGTCGATCTTGAGGTTTTAGATTCCAAAACAAGTGAGTTTCGTCCATTTCCAAGTTTGGACCGAAAACCGAGTAAATAACGACCGAACGGACGGACATAAACCTCGTTTTTACGGATGGAACGTTGTTTTTTCGCCTTAGAACAACCCGAGTTAAGCTATTGAGTGGCTAGTCTCTTAGGTGTATCGTTTTCTATGCGAAAACATGTGTGTTTCGTCCACTTATAAGTTCGGAACAAAACTGGAGTACATACAAAGCCGAATGTCCGTACAAAACTTCGTTCCCATGGTCCGAATGTTCTATGTTGGCCTTAAAATGTCCCGGTTAAGCATTGTCGATCTTGAGGTTTTAGATTCCAAAACAAGTGAGTTTCGTCCATTTCCAAGTTTGGACCGAAAACCGAGTAAATAACGACCGAACAGACGGACATAAACCTCGTTTTTACGGATGGAACGTTGTTTTTTCGCCTTAGAACAACCCGAGTTAAGCTATTGAGTGGCTAGTCTCTTAGGTGTATCGTTTCCTATGCGAAAACAAGTGTGTTTCGTCCACTTATAAGTTCGGAACTAAAATGAATGGAGTACATACAAAGCCGAATGTCCGTACAAAACTTCGTTCTCATGGTCCAAATGTTCTATGTTGCCCTTAAAACGTCCCGGTTAAGCCTTGTCGATCTTGAGGTTTTAGATTCCAAAACAAGTGAGTTTCGTCCATTTCCAAGTTTGGACCGAAAACCCAGTAAATAACGATCGAACGGACGGACATAAACCTCGTTTTTACGGATGGGACGTTGTTTTTTCACCTTAGAACAACCCGAGTTAAGCTATTGAGTGGCTAGTCTCTTAGGTGTATCATTTTCTATGCGAAAACATATGTGTTTCGCCCACTTATAAGTTCGGAACAAAAATGGAGTACATACAAAGCCGAATGTCCGTACAAAACTTCGTTCCCATGGTCCAAATTTTCTATATTGGTCTTAAACGTCCCGGCTAAGCCTTGTCTATCTTGAGGTTTTAGATTCCAAAACAAGTGAGTTTCGTCAATTTCCAAGTTCGGACCGAAAAACGAGTAAATACCAACCGAACGGACGGACATAAACCTCGTTTTTACGGACGGAACATTGTTTTTTCGCCTTAGAACAACCCGAGTTAAGCTATTGCAGTGTCTAGTCTCTTAGGTGTATCGTTTTCTATGCAAAAACATGTGTGTTTCGTCCACTTATAAGTTCGGAACAAAAATGGAGTACATACAAAGCCGAATGTCCGTACAAAACTTCGTTCCCATGGTCAAAATGTTCTATGTTGGCCTTAAAACGTCCCGGTTAAGCCTTGTCGATCTTGAGCTTTTAGATTCCAAAACAAGTGAGTTTCGTCCATTTCCAAGTTTGGACCGAAAACCGAGTAAATAACGACCGAACGGACGGACATAAACCTCGTTTTTACGGATGGATCGTTGTTTTTTCACCTTAGAACAACCCGAGTTAAGCTATTGAGTGGCTAGTCTCTTAGGTGTATCGTTTTCTATGCGAAAACATGTGTGTTTCGTCCACTTATAAGTTCGGAACTAAAATGAATGGAGTACATACAAAGCCGAATGTCCGTACAAAACTTCGTTCTCATGGTCCAAATGTTCTATGTTGGCCTTAAAACGTCCCGGTTAAGCCTTGTCGATCTTGAGGTTTTAGATTCCAAAACAAGTGAGTTTCGTCCATTTCCAAGTTTGGACCGAAAACCGAGTAAATAACGACCGAACGGACGGACATAAACCTCGTTTTTACGGATGGGACGTTGTTTTTTCACCTTAGAACAACCCGAGTTAAGCTATTGAGTGGCTAGTCTCTTAGGTGTATCATTTTCTATGCGAAAACATATGTGTTTCGCCCACTTATAAGTTCGGAACAAAAATGGAGTACATACAAAGCCGAATGTCCGTACAAAACTTCTTTCCCATGGTCCAAATTTTCTATATTGGTCTTAAACGTCCCGGCTAAGCCTTGTCGATCTTGAGGTTTTAGATTCCAAAACAAGTGAGTTTCGTCAATTTCCAAGTTCGGACCGAAAACCGAGTAAATACCAACCGAACGGACGGACATAAACCTCGTTTTTACGGACGGAACGTTGTTTTTTCGCCTTAGAACAACCCGAGTTAAGCTATTGCAGTGTCTAGTCTCTTAGGTGTATCGTTTTCTATGCGAAAACATGTGTGTTTCGTCCACTTATAAGTTCGGAACAAAAATGGAGTACATACAAAGCCGAATGTCCGTACAAAACTTCGTTCCCATGGTCAAAATGTTCTATGTTAGCCTTAAAACGTCCCGGTTAAGCCTTGTCGATCTTGAGGTTTAGATTCCAAAACAAGTGAGTTTCGTCCATTTCCAAGTTTGGACCGAAAACCGAGTAAATACCGACCGAACGGACGGACATAAACCTCGTTTTAACGGATGGAACGTTGTTTTTTCGCCTTAGAACAACCCGAGTTAAGCTATTGAGTGGCTAGTCTCTTAGGTGTATCGTTTTCTATGCGAAAACATGTGTGTTTCGTCCACTTATAAGTTCGGAACTAAAATGAATGGAGTACATACAAAGCCGAATGTCCGTACAAAACTTCGTTCTCATGGTCCAAATGTTCTATGTTGGCCTTAAAACGTCCCGGTTAAGCCTTGTCGATCTTGAGGTTTTAGATTCCAAAACAAGTGAGTTTCGTCCATTTCCAAGTTTGGACCGAAAACCGAGTAAATAACGACCGAACGGACGGAGATAAACCTCGTTTTAACGGATGGAACGTTGTTTTTTCGCCTTAGAACAACCCGAGTTAAGCTATTGAGTGGCTAGTCTCTTAGGTGTATCGTTTTCTATGCGAAAACATGTGTGTTTCGTCCACTTATAAGTTCGGAACAAAAATGGAGTACATACAAAGCCGAATGTCCGTACAAAACTTCGTTCCCATGGTCAAAATGTTCTATGTTGGCCTTAAAACGTCCCGGTTAAGCCTTGTCGATCTTGAGGTTTTAGATTCCAAAACAAGTGAGTTTCGTCCATTTCCAAGTTTAGACCGAAAACCGAGTAAATACCGACCGAACGGACGGACATAAACCTCGTTTTAACGGATGGAATGTTGTTTTTTCACCTTAGAACAACCCGAGTTAAGCTATTGAGTGGCTAGTCTCTTAGGTGTATCGTTTTCTATGCGAAAACATGTGTGTTTCGTCCACTTATAAGTTCGGAACTAAAATGAATGGAGTACATACAAAGCCGAATGTCCGTACAAAACTTCGTTCTCATGGTCCAAATGTTCTATGTTGGCCTTAAAACGTCCCGGTTAAGCCTTGTCGATCTTGAGGTTTTAGATTCCAAAACAAGTGAGTTTCGTCCATTTCCAAGTTTGGACCGAAAACCGAGTAAATAACGACCGAACGGACGGACATAAACCTCGTTTTTACGGATGGAACGTTGTTTTTTCGCCTTAGAACAACCCGAGTTAAGCTATTGAGTGGCTAGTCTCTTAGGTGTATCGTTTTCTATGCGAAAACATGTGTGTTTCGTCCACTTATAAGTTCGGAACAAAACTGGAGTACATACAAAGCCGAATGTCCGTACAAAACTTCGTTCCCATGGTCCGAATGTTCTATGTTGGCCTTAAAATGTCCCGGTTAAGCATTGTCGATCTTGAGGTTTTAGATTCCAAAACAAGTGAGTTTCGTCCATTTCCAAGTTTGGACCGAAAACCGAGTAAATAACGACCGAACAGACGGACATAAACCTCGTTTTTACGGATGGAACGTTGTTTTTTCGCCTTAGAACAACCCGAGTTAAGCTATTGAGTGGCTAGTCTCTTAGGTGTATCGTTTCCTATGCGAAAACAAGTGTGTTTCGTCCACTTATAAGTTCGGAACTAAAATGAATGGAGTACATACAAAGCCGAATGTCCGTACAAAACTTCGTTCTCATGGTCCAAATGTTCTATGTTGCCCTTAAAACGTCCCGGTTAAGCCTTGTCGATCTTGAGGTTTTAGATTCCAAAACAAGTGAGTTTCGTCCATTTCCAAGTTTGGACCGAAAACCCAGTAAATAACGATCGAACGGACGGACATAAACCTCGTTTTTACGGATGGGACGTTGTTTTTTCACCTTAGAACAACCCGAGTTAAGCTATTGAGTGGCTAGTCTCTTAGGTGTATCATTTTCTATGCGAAAACATATGTGTTTCGCCCACTTATAAGTTCGGAACAAAAATGGAGTACATACAAAGCCGAATGTCCGTACAAAACTTCGTTCCAATGGTCCAAATTTTCTATATTGGTCTTAAACGTCCCGGCTAAGCCTTGTCTATCTTGAGGTTTTAGATTCCAAAACAAGTGAGTTTCGTCAATTTCCAAGTTCGGACCGAAAAACGAGTAAATACCAACCGAACGGACGGACATAAACCTCGTTTTTACGGACGGAACATTGTTTTTTCGCCTTAGAACAACCCGAGTTAAGCTATTGCAGTGTCTAGTCTCTTAGGTGTATCGTTTTCTATGCAAAAACATGTGTGTTTCGTCCACTTATAAGTTCGGAACAAAAATGGAGTACATACAAAGCCGAATGTCCGTACAAAACTTCGTTCCCATGGTCAAAATGTTCTATGTTGGCCTTAAAACGTCCCGGTTAAGCCTTGTCGATCTTGAGCTTTTAGATTCCAAAACAAGTGAGTTTCGTCCATTTCCAAGTTTGGACCGAAAACCGAGTAAATAACGACCGAACGGACGGACATAAACCTCGTTTTTACGGATGGATCGTTGTTTTTTCACCTTAGAACAACCCGAGTTAAGCTATTGAGTGGCTAGTCTCTTAGGTGTATCGTTTTCTATGCGAAAACATGTGTGTTTCGTCCACTTATAAGTTCGGAACTAAAATGAATGGAGTACATACAAAGCCGAATGTCCGTACAAAACTTCGTTCTCATGGTCCAAATGTTCTATGTTGGCCTTAAAACGTCCCGGTTAAGCCTTGTCGATCTTGAGGTTTTAGATTCCAAAACAAGTGAGTTTCGTCCATTTCCAAGTTTGGACCGAAAACCGAGTAAATAACGACCGAACGGACGGACATAAACCTCGTTTTTACGGATGGGACGTTGTTTTTTCACCTTAGAACAACCCGAGTTAAGCTATTGAGTGGCTAGTCTCTTAGGTGTATCATTTTCTATGCGAAAACATATGTTCGTCCACTTATAAGTTCGGAACAAAAATGGAGTACATACAAAGCCGAATGTCCGTACAAAACTTCGTTCCCATGGTCCAAATTTTCTATATTGGTCTTAAACGTCCCGGCTAAGCCTTGTCGATCTTGAGGTTTTAGATTCCAAAACAAGTGAGTTTCGTCAATTTCCAAGTTCGGACCGAAAACCGAGTAAATACCAACCGAACGGACGGACATAAACCTCGTTTTTACGGACGGAACGTTGTTTTTTCGCCTTAGAACAACCCGAGTTAAGCTATTGCAGTGTCTAGTCTCTTAGGTGTATCGTTTTCTATGCGAAAACATGTGTGTTTCGTCCACTTATAAGTTCGGAACAAAAATGGAGTACATACAAAGCCGAATGTCCGTACAAAACTTCGTTCCCATGGTCAAAATGTTCTATGTTGGCCTTAAAACGTCCCGGTTAAGCCTTGTCGATCTTGAGGTTTAGATTCCAAAACAAGTGAGTTTCGTCCATTTCCAAGTTTGGACCGAAAACCGAGTAAATACCGACCGAACGGACGGACATAAACCTCGTTTTAACGGATGGAACGTTGTTTTTTCGCCTTAGAACAACCCGAGTTAAGCTATTGAGTGGCTAGTCTCTTAGGTGTATCGTTTTCTATGCGAAAACATGTGTGTTTCGTCCACTTATAAGTTCGGAACTAAAATGAATGGAGTACATACAAAGCCGAATGTCCGTACAAAACTTCGTTCTCATGGTCCAAATGTTCTATGTTGGCCTTAAAACGTCCCGGTTAAGCCTTGTCGATCTTGAGGTTTTAGATTCCAAAACAAGTGAGTTTCGTCCATTTCCAAGTTTGGACCGAAAACCGAGTAAATAACGACCGAACGGACGGAGATAAACCTCGTTTTAACGGATGGAACGTTGTTTTTTCGCCTTAGAACAACCCGAGTTAAGCTATTGAGTGGCTAGTCTCTTAGGTGTATCGTTTTCTATGCGAAAACATGTGTGTTTCGTCCACTTATAAGTTCGGAACAAAAATGGAGTACATACAAAGCCGAATGTCCGTACAAAACTTCGTTCCCATGGTCAAAATGTTCTATGTTGGCCTTAAAACGTCCCGGTTAAGCCTTGTCGATCTTGAGGTTTTAGATTTCAAAACAAGTGAGTTTCGTCCATTTCCAAGTTTAGACCGAAAACCGAGTAAATACCGACCGAACGGACGGACATAAACCTCGTTTTAACGGATGGAATGTTGTTTTTTCACCTTAGAACAACCCGAGTTAAGCTATTGAGTGGCTAGTCTCTTAGGTGTATCGTTTTCTATGCGAAAACATGTGTGTTTCGTCCACTTATAAGTTCGGAACTAAAATGAATGGAGTACATACAAAGCCGAATGTCCGTACAAAACTTCGTTCTCATGGTCCAAATGTTCTATGTTGGCCTTAAAACGTCCCGGTTAAGCCTTGTCGATCTTGAGGTTTTAGATTCCAAAACAAGTGAGTTTCGTCCATTTCCAAGTTTGGACCGAAAACCGAGTAAATAACGACCGAACGGACGGACATAAACCTCGTTTTTACGGATGGAACGTTGTTTTTTCGCCTTAGAACAACCCGAGTTAAGCTATTGAGTGGCTAGTCTCTTAGGTGTATCGTTTTCTATGCGAAAACATGTGTGTTTCGTCCACTTATAAGTTCGGAACAAAACTGGAGTACATACAAAGCCGAATGTCCGTACAAAACTTCGTTCCCATGGTCCGAATGTTCTATGTTGGCCTTAAAATGTCCCGGTTAAGCATTGTCGATCTTGAGGTTTTAGATTCCAAAACAAGTGAGTTTCGTCCATTTCCAAGTTTGGACCGAAAACCGAGTAAATAACGACCGAACAGACGGACATAAACCTCGTTTTTACGGATGGAACGTTGTTTTTTCGCCTTAGAACAACCCGAGTTAAGCTATTGAGTGGCTAGTCTCTTAGGTGTATCGTTTCCTATGCGAAAACAAGTGTGTTTCGTCCACTTATAAGTTCGGAACTAAAATGAATGGAGTACATACAAAGCCGAATGTCCGTACAAAACTTCGTTCTCATGGTCCAAATGTTCTATGTTGGCCTTAAAACGTCCCGGTTAAGCCTTGTCGATCTTGAGGTTTTAGATTCCAAAACAAGTGAGTTTCGTCCATTTCCAAGTTTGGACCGAAAACCGAGTAAATAACGACCGAACGGACGGACATAAACCTCGTTTTTACGGATGGAACGTTGTTTTTTCGCCTTAGAACAACCCGAGTTAAGCTATTGAGTGGCTAGTCTCTTAGGTGTATCGTTTTCTATGCGAAAACATGTGTGTTTCGTCCACTTATAAGTTCGGAACAAAACTGGAGTACATACAAAGCCGAATGTCCGTACAAAACTTCGTTCCCATGGTCCGAATGTTCTATGTTGGCCTTAAAATGTCCCGGTTAAGCATTGTCGATCTTGAGGTTTTAGATTCCATAACAAGTGAGTTTCGTCCATTTCCAAGTTTGGACCGAAAACCGAGTAAATAACGACCGAACAGACGGACATAAACCTCGTTTTTACGGATGGAACGTTGTTTTTTCGCCTTAGAACAACCCGAGTTAAGCTATTGAGTGGCTAGTCTCTTAGGTGTATCGTTTCCTATGCGAAAACAAGTGTGTTTCGTCCACTTATAAGTTCGGAACTAAAATGAATGGAGTACATACAAAGCCGAATGTCCGTACAAAACTTCGTTCTCATGGTCCAAATGTTCTATGTTGCCCTTAAAACGTCCCGGTTAAGCCTTGTCGATCTTGAGGTTTTAGATTCCAAAACAAGTGAGTTTCGTCCATTTCCAAGTTTGGACCGAAAACCCAGTAAATAACGATCGAACGGACGGACATAAACCTCGTTTTTACGGATGGGACGTTGTTTTTTCACCTTAGAACAACCCGAGTTAAGCTATTGAGTGGCTAGTCTCTTAGGTGTATCATTTTCTATGCGAAAACATATGTGTTTCGCCCACTTATAAGTTCGGAACAAAAATGGAGTACATACAAAGCCGAATGTTCGTACAAAACTTCGTTCCCATGGTCCAAATTTTCTATATTGGTCTTAAACGTCCCGGCTAAGCCTTGTCGATCTTGAGGTTTTAGATTCCAAAACAAGTGAGTTTCGTCAATTTCCAAGTTCGGACCGAAAAACGAGTAAATACCAACCGAACGGACGGACATAAACCTCGTTTTTACGGACGGAACATTGTTTTTTCGCCTTAGAACAACCCGAGTTAAGCTATTGCAGTGTCTAGTCTCTTAGGTGTATCGTTTTCTATGCAAAAACATGTGTGTTTCGTCCACTTATAAGTTCGGAACAAAAATGGAGTACATACAAAGCCGAATGTCCGTACAAAACTTCGTTCCCATGGTCAAAATGTTCTATGTTGGCCTTAAAACGTCCCGGTTAAGCCTTGTCGATCTTGTGCTTTTAGATTCCAAAACAAGTGAGTTTCGTCCATTTCCAAGTTTGGACCGAAAACCGAGTAAATAACGACCGAACGGACGGACATAAACCTCGTTTTTACGGATGGATCGTTGTTTTTTCACCTTAGAACAACCCGAGTTAAGCTATTGAGTGGCTAGTCTCTTAGGTGTATCATTTTCTATGCGAAAACATATGTGTTTCGTCCACTTATAAGTTCGGAACAAAAATGGAGTACATACAAAGCCGAATGTCCGTACAAAACTTCGTTCCCATGGTCCAAATGTTCTATATTGGTCTTAAACGTCCCGGCTAAGCCTTGTCGATCTTGAGGTTTTAGATTCCAAAACAAGTGAGTTTCGTCAATTTCCAAGTTCGGACCGAAAACCGAGTAAATACAAACCGAACGGACGGACATAAACCTCGTTTTTACGGACGGAACATTGTTTTTTCGCCTTAGAACAACCCGAGTTAAGCTATTGCAGTGTCTAGTCTCTTAGGTGTATCGTTTTCTATGCAAAAACATGTGTGTTTCGTCCACTTATAAGTTCGGAACAAAAATGGAGTACATACAAAGCCGAATGTCCGTACAAAACTTCGTTCCCATGGTCAAAATGTTCTATGTTGGCCTTAAAACGTCCCGGTTAAGCCTTGTCGATCTTGGGTTTTAGATTCCAAAACAAGTGAGTTTCGTCAATTTCCAAGTTCGGACCGAAAACCGAGTAAATACCAACCGAACGGACGGACATAAACCTCGTTTTTACGGACGGAACATTGTTTTTTCGCCTTAGAAAGACCCGAGTTAAGCTATTGCAGTGTCTAGTCTCTTAGGTGTATCGTTTTCTATGCAAAAACATGTGTGTTTCGTCCACTTATAAGTTCGGAACAAAAATGGAGTACATACAAAGCCGAATGTCCGTACAAAACTTCGTTCCCATGGTCAAAATGTTCTATGTTGGCCTTAAAACGTCCCCGTTAAGCCTTGTCGATCTTGAGGTTTTAGATTCCAAAACAAGTGAGTTTCGTCCATTTCCAAGTTTGGACCGAAAACCGAGTAAATAACGACCGAACGGACGGACATAAACCTCGTTTTTACGGATGGATCGTTGTTTTTTCGCCTTAGAACAACCCGAGTTAAGCTATTGAGTGGCTAGTCTCTTAGGTGTATTGTTTTCTATGCGAAAACATGTGTGTTTCGTCCACTTATAAGTTCGGAACAAAAATGGAGTACATACAAAGCCGAATGTCCGTACAAAACTTCGTTCCCATGGTCAAAATGTTCTATGTTGGCCTTAAAACGTCCCGGTTAAGCCTTGTCGATCTTGAGGTTTTAGATTCCAAAACAAGTGAGTTTCGTCCATTTCCAAGTTTAGACCGAAAACCGAGTAAATACCGACCGAACGGACGGAAAAAAACCTCGTTTTAACGGATGGAACGTTGTTTTTTCGCCTTAGAACAACCCGAGTTAAGCTATTGAGTGGCTAGTCTCTTAGGTGTATCATTTTCTATGCGAAAACATATGTGTTTCGCCCACTTATAAGTTCGGAACAAAAATGGAGTACATACAAAGCCGAATGTCCGTACAAAACTTCGTTCCCATGGTCCAAATTTTCTATATTGGTCTTAAACGTCCCGGCTAAGCCTTGTCGATCTTGAGGTTTTAGATTCCAAAACAAGTGAGTTTCGTCAATTTCCAAGTTCGGACCGAAAACCGAGTAAATACCAACCGAACGGACGGACATAAACCTCGTTTTTACGGACGGAACGTTGTTTTTTCGCCTTAGAACAACCCGAGTTAAGCTATTGCAGTGTCTAGTCTCTTAGGTGTATCGTTTTCTATGCGAAAACATGTGTGTTTCGTCCACTTATAAGTTCGGAACAAAAATGGAGTACATACAAAGCCGAATGTCCGTACAAAACTTCGTTCCCATGGTCAAAATGTTCTATGTTGGCCTTAAAACGTCCCGGTTAAGCCTTGTCGATCTTGAGGTTTTAGATTCCAAAACAAGTGAGTTTCGTCCATTTCCAAGTTTAGTCCGAAAACCGAGTGGCTAGTCTCTTAGGTGTATCGTTTTCTATGCGAAAATATGTGTGTTTCGTCCACTTATAAGTTCGGAACTAAAATGGAGTACATACAAAGCCGAATGTCCGTACAAAACTTCGTTCCCATGGTCCAAATGTTCAATATTTTTCTTAAACGTCCCGGCTAAGCCTTGTCGATCTTGAGGTTTTAGATTCCAAAACAAGTGAGTTTCGTCCATTTCCAAGTTCGGACCGAAAACAGAGTAAATACTGACCGAACGGACGGACATAAACCTCGTTTTAAACGGATGGAACGTTGTTTTTTCTCCTTAGAACACCCCGAGTTAAGCTATTGAGTGGCTAGTCTCTTAGGTGTATCGTTTTCTATGCGAAAACATGTGTGTTTCGTCCACTTATAAGTTCGGAACTAAAATGGAGTACATACAAAGCCGAATGTCCGTACAAAACTTCGTTCCCATGGTCCAAATGTTCTATGTTGGCCTTAAAACGTCCCGGTTAAGCCTTGTCGATCTTGAGGTTTTAGATTCCAAAACAAGTGAGTTTCGTCCATTTCCAAGTTTAGACCGAAAACAGAGTAAATACCGACCGAACGGACGGACATAAACCTCGTTTTAACGGATGGAACGTTGTTTTTTCTCCTTAGAACAACCCGAGTTAAGCTATTGAGTGGCTAGTCTCTTAGGTGTATCGTTTTCTATGCGAAAACATGTGTGTTTCGTCCACTTATAAGTTCGGAACTAAAATGGAGTACATACAAAGCCGAATGTCCGTACAAAAATTCGTTCCCATGGTCCAAATGTTCTAATTTGGCCTTAAAACGTCCCAGTTAAGCCTTGTCGATCTTGAGGTTTTAGATTCCAAAACAAGTGAGTTTCGTCCATTTCCAAGTTTGGACCGAAAATCGAATATATAACGACCGAACAGACGGACATAAACCTCGTTTTTAAGGATGGAACGTTGTTTTTTCGCCTTAGAACAACCCGAGTTAAGCTATTGAGTGGTTAATCTCTTAGGTGTATCGTTTTCTATGCGAAAACATGTGTGTTTCGTCTACTTATAAGTTCGGAACAAAAATGGAGTACAGACAAAGCCGAATGTCCGTACAAAACTTCGTTCCCATGGTTCAAATGGTCTTAAACGTCCCGGCTAAGCCTTGTCGATCTTGAGGTTTTAGATTTCAAAACAAGTGAGTTTCGTCCATTTCCAAGTTCAGACCGAAAACCGAGTAAATAACGACCGAACGGACGGACATAAACCTCGTTTTTACGGACGAAACGTTGTTTTTTCGCCTTAGAACAACCCGAGTTAAGCTATTGAGTGGCTAGTCTCTTAGGTGTATCGTTTTCTATGCGAAAACATGTGTGTTTCGTCCATTTATAAGTTCGGAACTAAAATGGAGTACATACAAAGCCGAATGTCCGTACAAAACTTCGTTCCCACGGTCCACATGTTCTATATTTTTCTTAAACGTCCCGGCTAAGCCTTGTCGATCTTGAGGTTTTAGATTCCAAAACAAGTGAGTTTCGTCCATTTCCAAGTTCGGACCGAAAACCGAATAAATACCAACCGAACGGACGGACATAAACGTCGTTTTTACGGACGGAACGTTGTTTTTTCGCCTTAGAACAACCAGAGTTAAGCTATTGCAGTGTCTAGTCTCTTAGGTGTATCGTTTTCTATGCGAAAACATGTGTGTTTGGTCCACTTATAAGTTCGGAACAAAAATGGAGGACATACAAAGCCGAATGTCCGTACAAAACTTCGTTCCCATGGTCCAAATGTTCTATGTTGGCCTTAAAACGTCCCGGTTATGCCTTGTCGATCTTGAGGTTTTAGATTCCAAAAAAAGTGAGTTTCGTCCATTTCCAAGTTTAGACCGAAAACAGAGTAAATACCGACCGAACGGACGGACATAAACCTCGTTTTTACGGATGGAACGTTGTTTTTTCGCCTTAGAACAACCCGAGTTAAGCTATTGAGTGGCTAGTCTCTTAGGTGTATCGTTTTCTATGCGAAAACATGTGTGTTTCGTCCACTTATAAGTTCGGAACTAAAATGAAGTACATACAAAGCCGAATGTCCGTACAAAACTTTGTTCCCATGGTCCAAATGTTCTATGTTGGCCTTAAAACGTCCCGGTTAAGCCTTGTCGATCTTGAGGTTTTAGATTCCAAAACAAGTGATTTTCGTCCATTTCCAAGTTTAGACCGAAAACAGAGTAAATACCGACCGAACGGACGGACATAAACCTCGTTTTTACGGATGGAACGTTGTTTTTTCGCCTTAGAACAACCCGAGTTAAGCTATTGAGTGGCTTGTCTCTTAGGTGTATCGTTTTCTATGCGAAAACATGTGTGTTTCGTCCACTTATAAGTTCGGAACTAAAATGGAGTACATACAAAGCCGAATGTCGGTACAAAACTTCGTTCCCATGCTTCAAATGTTCTATATTGGTCTTAAACGTCCCGGCTAAGCCTTGTCGATCTTGAGGTTTTAGATTCCAAAACAAGTGAGTTTCGTCCATTTCCAAGTTCGGACCGAAAACCGAGTAAATACCAACCGAACGGACGGACATAAACGTCGTTTTTACGGACGAAACGTTGTTTTTTCGCCTTAGAACTACCAAAGTTAAGCTATTGCAGTGTCTAGTCTCTTAGGTGTATCGTTTTCTATGCGAAAACATGTGTGTTTCGTCCACTTATAAGTTCGGAACAAAAATGGAGTACATACAAAGCCGAATGTCCGTACAAAACTTCGTTCCCATGGTCCAAATGTTCTATGTTGGCCTTAAAACGTCCCGGTTAAGCCTTGTCGATCTTGAGGTTTTAGATATCAAAACAAGTGAGTTTCGTCCATTTCCAAGTTTAGACCGAAAACAGAGTAAATACCGACCGAACGGACGGACATAAACCTCGTTTTAACGGATGGAACGTTGTTTTTTCGCCTTAGAACAACCCGAGTTAAGCTATTGAGTGGCTAGTCTCTTAGGTGTATCGTTTTCTATGCGAAAACATGTGTGTTTCGTCCACTTATAAGTTCGGAACTAAAATGGAGTACATACAAAGCCGAATGTCCGTACAAAACTTCGTTCCCATGGTCCAAATGTTCTATCTTGGTCTTAAAAGTCCCGGCTAAGCCTTGTCGATCTTGAGGTTTTAGATTCCAAAACAAGTGAGTTTCGTCCATTTCCAAGTTCGGACCGAAAACCGAGTAAATACCAACCGAACGGACGGACATAAACGTCGTTTTTACGGACGGAACGTTGTTTTTTCGCCTTAGAACAACCCGAGTTAAGCTATTGCAGTGTCTAGTCTCTTAGGTGTATCGTTTTCTATGCGAAAACATGTGTGTTTCGTCCACTTATAAGTTCGGAACTAAAATGGAGTACATACAAAGCCGAATGTCCGTACAAAACTTCGTTCCCATGGTCCAAATGTTCTATATTTTTCTTAAACGTCCCGGCTAAGCCTTGTCGATCTTGAGGTTTTAGATTCCAAAACAAGTGAGTTTCGTCCATTTCCAAGTTTGGACCGAAAATCGAGTAAATACCGACCGAACGGACGGACATAAACCTCGTTTTTACGGATGGAACGTTGTTTTTTCGGTTTAGAACAACCCGAGTTAAGCTATTGAGTGGCTAGTCTCTTAGGTGTATCGTTTTCTATGCGAAAATATGTGTGTTTCGTCCACTTATAAGTTCGGAACTAAAATGGAGTACATACAAAGCCGAATGTCGGTACAAAACTTCGTTCCCATGCTTCAAATGTTCTAATTTGGCCTTAAAACGTCCCAGTTAAGCCTTGTCGATCTTGAGGTTTTAGATTCCAAAACAAGTGAGTTTCGTCCATTTCCAAGTTTGGACCGAAAATCGAATATATAACGACCGAACAGACGGACATAAACCTCGTTTTTACGGATGGAACGTTGTTTTTTCGCCTTAGAACAACCCGAGTTAAGCTATTGAGTGGTTAGTCTCTTAGGTGTATCGTTTTCTATGCGAAAACATGTGTGTTTCGTCTACTTATAAGTTCGGAACAAAAATGGAGTACAGACAAAGCCGAATGTCCGTACAAAACTTCGTTCCCATGGTTCAAATGGTCTTAAACGTCCCGGCTAAGCCTTGTCGATCTTGAGGTTTTAGATTCCAAAACAAGTGAGTTTCGTCCATTTCCAAGTTCAGACCGAAAACCGAGTAAATAACGACCGAACGGACGGACATAAACCTCGTTTTTACGGACGAAACGTTGTTTTTTCGCCTTAGAACAACCCGAGTTAAGCTATTGAGTGGCTAGTCTCTTAGGTGTATCGTTTTCTATGCGAAAACATGTGTGTTTCGTCCATTTATAAGTTCGGAACTAAAATGGAGTACATACAAAGCCGAATGTCCGTACAAAACTTCGTTCCCACGGTCCACATGTTCTATATTTTTCTTAAACGTCCCGGCTAAGCCTTGTCGATCTTGAGGTTTTAGATTACAAAACAAGTGAGTTTCGTCCATTTCCAAGTTCGGACCGAAAACCGAATAAATACCAACCGAACGGACGGACATAAACGTCGTTTTTACGGACGGAACGTTGTTTTTTCGCCTTAGAACAACCAGAGTTAAGCTATTGCAGTGTCTAGTCTCTTAGGTGTATCGTTTTCTATGCGAAAACATGTGTGTTTGGTCCACTTATAAGTTCGGAACAAAAATGGAGGACATACAAAGCCGAATGTCCGTACAAAACTTTGTTCCCATGGTCCAAATGTTCTATGTTGGCCTTAAAACGTCCCGGTTATGCCTTGTCGATCTTGAGGTTTTAGATTCCAAAAAAAGTGAGTTTCGTCCATTTCCAAGTTTAGACCGAAAACAGAGTAAATACCGACCGAACGGACGGACATAAACCTCGTTTTTACGGATGGAACGTTGTTTTTTCGCCTTAGAACAACCCGAGTTAAGCTATTGAGTGGCTAGTCTCTTAGGTGTATCGTTTTCTATGCGAAAACATGTGTGTTTCGTCCACTTATAAGTTCGGAACTAAAATGAAGTACATACAAAGCCGAATGTCCGTACAAAACTTTGTTCCCATGGTCCAAATATTCTATGTTGGCCTTAAAACGTCCTGGTTAAGCCTTGTCGATCTTGAGGTTTTAGATTCCAAAACAAGTGAGTTTCGTCCATTTCCAAGTTTAGACCGAAAACAGAGTAAATACCGACCGAACGGACGGACATAAACCTCGTTTTTACGGATGGAACGTTGTTTTTTCGCCTTAGAACAACCCGAGTTAAGCTATTGAGTGGCTAGTCTCTTAGGTGTATCGTTTTCTATGCGAAAACATGTGTGTTTCGTCCACTTATAAGTTCGGAACTAAAATGGAGTACATACAAAGCCGAATGTCGGTACAAAACTTCGTTCCCATGCTTCAAATGTTCTATATTGGTCTTAAACGTCCCGGCTAAGCCTTGTCGATCTTGAGGTTTTAGATTCCAAAACAAGTGAGTTTCGTCCATTTCCAAGTTCGGACCGAAAACCGAGTAAATACCAACCGAACGGACGGACATAAACGTCGTTTTTACGGACGAAACGTTGTTTTTTCGCCTTAGAACTACCAAAGTTAAGCTATTGCAGTGTCTAGTCTCTTAGGTGTATCGTTTTCTATGCGAAAACATGTGTGTTTCGTCCACTTATAAGTTCGGAACAAAAATGGAGTACATACAAAGCCGAATGTCTGTACAAAACTTCGTTCCCATGGTCCAAATGTTCTATGTTGGCCTTAAAACGTCCCGGTTAAGCCTTGTCGATCTTGAGGTTTTAGATATCAAAACAAGTGAGTTTCGTCCATTTCCAAGTTTAGACCGAAAAGAGAGTAAATACCGACCGAACGGACGGACATAAACCTCGTTTTAACGGATGGAACGTTGTTTTTTCGCCTTAGAACAACCCGAGTTAAGCTATTGAGTGGCTAGTCTCTTAGGTGTATCGTTTTCAATGCGAAAACATGTGTGTTTCGTCCACTTATAAGTTCGGAACTAAAATGGAGTACATACAAAGCCGAATGTCCGTACAAAACTTCGTTCCCATGGTCCAAATGTTCTATGTTGGCCTTAAAACGTCCCGGTTAAGCCTTGTCGATCTTGAGGTTTTAGATATCAAAACAAGTGAGTTTCGTCCATTTCCAAGTTTAGACCGAAAACAGAGTAAATACCGACCGAACGGACGGACATAAACCTCGTTTTAACGGATGGAACGTTGTTTTTTCGCCTTAGAACAACCCGAGTTAAGCTATTGAGTGGCTAGTCTCTTAGGTGTATCGTTTTCTATGCGAAAACATGTGTGTTTCGTCCACTTATAAATTCGGAACTAAAATGGAGTACATACAAAGCCGAATGTCCGTACAAAACTTCGTTCCCATGGTCCAAATGTTCTATCTTGGTCTTAAACGTCCCGGCTAAGCATTGTCGATCTTGAGGTTTTAGATTCCAAAACAAGTGAGTTTCGTCCATTTCCAAGTTCGGACCGAAAACCGAGTAAATACCAACCGAACGGACGGACATAAACGACGTTTTTATAGACGGAACGTTGTTTTTTCGCCTTAGAACAACCAGAGTTAAGCTATTGCAGTGTCTAGTCTCTTAGGTGTATCATTTTCTATGCGAAAACATGTGTGTTTCGTCCACTTATGAGTTCGGAACTAAAATGGAGTACATACAAAGCCGAATGTCCGTACAAAACTTCGTTCCCACGGTCCACATGTTCTATATTTTTCTTAAACGTCCCGGCTAAGCCTTGTCGATCTTGAGGTTTTAGATTCCAAAACAAGTGAGTTTCGTCCATTTCCAAGTTCGGACCGAAAACCGAATAAATACCAACCGAACGGACAGACATAAACGTCGTTTTTACGGACGGAACGTTGTTTTTTCGCCTTAGAACAACCAGAGTTAAGCTATTGCAGTGTCTAGTCTCTTAGGTGTATCGTTTTCTATGCGAAAACATGTGTGTTTGGTGCACTTATAAGTTCGGAACAAAAATGGAGGACATACAAAGCCGAATGTCCGTACAAAACTTCGTTCCCATGGTCCAAATGTTCTATGTTGGCCTTAAAACGTCCCGGTTATGCCTTGTCGATCTTGAGGTTTTAGATTCCAAAAAAAGTGAGTTTCGTCCATTTCCAAGTTTAGACCGAAAACAGAGTAAATACCGACCGAACGGACGGACATAAACCTCGTTTTTACGGATGGAACGTTGTTTTTTCGCCTTAGAACAACCCGAGTTAAGCTATTGAGTGGCTAGTCTCTTAGGTGTATCGTTTTCTATGCGAAAACATGTGTGTTTCGTCCACTTATAAGTTCGGAACTAAAATGGAGTACATACAAAGCCGAATGTCCGTACAAAACTTTGTTCCCATGGTCCAAATGTTCTATGTTGGCCTTAAAACGTCCCGGTTAAGCCTTGTCGATCTTGAGGTTTTAGATTCCAAAACAAGTGAGTTTCGTCCATTTCCAAGTTTAGACCGAAAACAGAGTAAATACCGACCGAACGGACGGACATAAACCTCGTTTTTACGGATGGAACGTTGTTTTTTCGCCTTAGAACAACCCGAGTTAAGCTATTGAGTGGCTAGTCTCTTAGGTGTATCATTTTCTATGCGAAAACATCTGTGTTTCGTCCACTTATAAGTTCGGAACTAAAATGGAGTACATACAAAGCCGAATGTCGGTACAAAACTTCGTTCCCATGCTTCAAATGTTCTATATTGGTCTTAAACGTCCCGGCTAAGCCTTGTCGATCTTGAGGTTTTAGATTCCAAAACAAGTGAGTTTCGTCCATTTCCAAGTTCGGACCGAAAACCGAGTAAATACCAACCGAACGGACGGACATAAACGTCGTTTTTACGGACGAAACGTTGTTTTTTCTCCTTAGAACTACCAAAGTTAAGCTATTGCAGTGTCTAGTCTCTTAGGTGTATCGTTTTCTATGCGAAAACATGTGTGTTTCGTCCACTTATAAGTTCGGAACAAAAATGGAGTACATACAAAGCCGAATGTCCGTACAAAACTTCGTTCCCATGGTCCAAATGTTCTATGTTGGCCTTAAAACGTCCCGGTTAAGCCTTGTCGATCTTGAGGTTTTAGATATCAAAACAAGTGAGTTTCGTCCATTTCCAAGTTTAGACCGAAAACAGAGTAAATACCGACCGAACGGACGGACATAAACCTCGTTTTAACGGATGGAACGTTGTTTTTTCGCCTTAGAACAACCCGAGTTAAGCTATTGAGTGGCTAGTCTCTTAGGTGTATCGTTTTCTATGCGAAAACATGTGTGTTTCGTCCACTTATAAGTTCGGAACTAAAATGGAGTACATACAAAGCCGAATGTCCGTACAAAACTTCGTTCCCATGGTCCAAATGTTCTATATTTTTCTAAAACGTCCCGGCTAAGCCTTGTCGATCTTGAGGTTTTAGATTCCAAAACAAGTGAGTTTCGTCCATTTCCAAGTTCGGACCGATAACCGAGTAAATACCAACCGAACGGACGGACATAAACGTCGTTTTTACGGACGGAACGTTGTTTTTTCGCCTTAGAACAACCCGAGTTAAGCTATTGCAGTGTCTATTCTCTTAGGTGTATCGTTTTCTATGCGAAAACATGTGTGTTTCGTCCACTTATAAGTTCGGAACTAAAATGGAGTACATACAAAGCCGAATGTCCGTACAAAACTTCGTTCCCATGGTCCAAATGTTCTATATTTTTCTTAAACGTCCCGGCTAAGCCTTGTCGATCTTGAGGTTTTAGATTCCAAAACAAGTGAGTTTCGTCCATTTCCAAGTTTGGACCGAAAATCGAGTAAATACCGACCGAACGGACGGACATAAACCTCGTTTTTACGGATGGAACGTTGTTTTTTCGCTTTAGAACAACCCGAGTTAAGCTATTGAGTGGCTAGTCTCTTAGGTGTATCGTTTTCTATGCGAAAATATGTGTGTTTCGTCCACTTATAAGTTCGGAACTAAAATGGAGTACATACAAAGCCGAATGTCCGTACAAAACTTCGTTCCCATGGTCCAAATGTTCTATATTTTTCTTAAACGTCCCGGCTAAGCCTTGTCGATCTTGAGGTTTTAGATTCCAAAACAAGTGAGTTTCGTCCATTTCCAAGTTCGGACCGAAAACCGAGTAAATACCAACCGAACGGACGGACATAAACGTCGTTTTTACGGACGGAACGTGGTTTTTTCGCCTTAAAACAACCCGAGTTAAGCTATTGCAGTGTCTAGTCTCTTGGGTGTATCGTTTTCTATGCGAAAACATGTGTGTTTCATCCACTTATAAGTTCGGAACAAAAATGGAGTATATACAAAGCCGAATGTCCGTACAAAACTTCGTTCCCATGGTCCAAATGTTCTATGTTGGCCTTAAAACGTCCCGGTTATGCCTTGTCGATCTTGAGGTTTTAGATTCCAAAAAAAGTGAGTTTCGTCCATTTCCAGGTTTAGACCGAAAGCAGAGTAAATACCGACCGAACGGACGGACATAAACCTCGTTTTTACGGATGGAACGTTGTTTTTTCGCCTTAGAACAACCCGAGTTAAGCTATTGAGTGGCTAGTCTCTTAGGTGTATCGTTTTCTATTCGAAAATATGTGTGTTTCGTCCACTTATAAGTTCGGAACTAAAATGGAGTACATACAAAGCCGAATGTCCGTACAAAACTTCGTTCCCATGGTCCAAATGTTCTATATTTTTCTAAAACGTCCCGGCTAAGCCTTGTCGATCTTGAGGTTTTAGATTCCAAAACAAGTGAGTTTCGTCCATTTCCAAGTTCGGACCGAAAACCGAGTAAATACCAACCGAACGGACGGACATAAACGTCGTTTTTACGGACGGAACGTTGTTTTTTCGCCTTAGAACAACCCGAGTTAAGCTATTGCAGTGTCTATTCTCTTAGGTGTATCGTTTTCTATGCGAAAACATGTGTGTTTCGTCCACTTATAAGTTCGGAACAAATATGGAGTACATACAAAGCCGTCCGTACAAAACTTCGTTCCCATGGTCCAAATGTTCTATGTTGGCCTTAAAACGTCCCGGTTAAGCCTTGTCGATCTTGAGGTTTTAGATTCCAAAACAAATGAGTTTCGTACATTTCCAAGTTTAGACCGAAAACAGAGTAAATACCGACCGAACGGACGGACATAAACCTCGTTTTAACGGATGGAACGTTGTTTTTTCGCCTTAGAACAACCCGAGTTAAGTTATTGAGTGGCTAGTCTCTTAGGTGTATCATTTTCTATGCGAAAACATGTGTGTTTCGTCCACTTATAAGTTCGGAACAAAAAAAAAGTACATACAAAGCCGAATGTCCGTACAAAACTTCGTTCCCATGGTCCAAATGTTCTATGTTGGCCTTAAAACGTCCCAGTTAAGCCTTGTCGATCTTGAGGTTTTAGATTCCAAAACAAGTGAGTTTCGTCCATTTCCAATTTTAGACCGAAAACAGAGTAAATACCGACCGACTTGACGGACATAAACCTCGTTTTAATGGATGGAACGTTGTTTTTTCGCCTTAGAACAACCCGAGTTACGCTATTGAGTGGCTAGTCTATTAGGTGTATCGTTTTCTATGCGAAAACATGTGTGTTTCGTCCACTTATAAGTTCGGAACTAAAATGGAGTACATACAAATCCGAATGTCGGTACAAAACTTCGTTCCCATGGTTCAAATGTTCTATATTGGTCTTAAACATCCCGGCTAAGCCTTGTCGATCTTGAGGTTTTAGATTCCAAAACAAGTGAGTTTCGTCCATTTCCAAGTTCGGACCGAAAACCGAGTAAATACCAACCGAACGGACGGACATAAACGTCGTTTTTACAGACGAAACGTTGTTTTTTCGCCTTAGAACAACCAGAGTTAAGCTATTGCAGTGTCTAGTCTCTTAGGTGTATCGTTTTCTATGCGAAAACATGTGTGTTTCGTCCACTTATAAGTTCGGAACAAAAATGGAGTACATACAAAGCCGAATGTCCGTACAAAACTTCGTTCCCATGGTCCAAATGTTCTATGTTGGCCTTAAAACGTCCCGGTTAAGCCTTGTCAATCTTGAGGTTTTAGATATCAAAACAAGTGAGTTTCGTCCATTTCCAAGTTTAGACCGAAAACAGAGTAAATACCGACCGAACGGACGGACATAAACCTCGTTTTAACGGATGGAACGTTGTTTTTTCGCCTTAGAACAACCCGAGTTAAGCTATTGAGTGGCTAGTCTCTTAGGTGTATCGTTTCCTATGCGAAAACATGTGTGTTTCGTCCACTTATAAGTTCGGAACTAAAATGGAGTACATACAAAGCCGAATGTCCGTACAAAACTTCGTTCCCATGGTCCAAATGTTCTATATTTTTCTTAAACGTCCCGGCTAAGCCTTGTCGATCTTGAGGTTTTAGATTCCAAAACAAGTGAGTTTCGTCCATTTCCAAGTTCGGACCGAAAACCCAGTAAATACCAACCGAACGGACGGACATAAACGTCGTTTTTACGGACGGAACGTTGTTTTTTCGCCTTAGAATAACCCGAGTTAAGCTATTTTAGTGTCTAGTCTCTTGGGTGTATCGTTTTCTATGCGAAAACATGTGTGTTTCGTCCACTTATAAGTTCGGAACAAAAATGGAGTACATACAAAGCCTGTCCGTACAAAACTTCGTTCCCATGGTCCAAATATTCTATGTTGGCCTTAAAACGTCCCGGTTAAGCCTTGTCGATCTTGAGGTTTTAGATTCCAAAACAAGTGAGTTTCGTCCATTTCCAAGTTTAGACCGAAAACAGAGTAAATACCGACCGAACGGACGGACATAAACCTCGTTTTAACGGATGGAACGTTGTTTTTTCGCCTTAGAACAACCCGAGTTACGCTATTGAGTGGCTAGTCTATTAGGTGTATCGTTTTCTATGCGAAAACATGTGTGTTTCGTCCACTTATAAGTTCGGAACTAAAATGGAGTACATACAAATCCGAATGTCGGTACAAAACTTCGTTCCCATGGTTCAAATGTTCTATATTGGTCTTAAACATCCCGGCTAAGCCTTGTCGATCTTGAGGTTTTAGATTCCAAAACAAGTGAGTTTCGTCCATTTCCAAGTTCGGACCGAAAACCGAGTAAATACCAACCGAACGGACGGACATAAACGTCGTTTTTACAGACGAAACGTTGTTTTTTCGCCTTAGAACAACCAGAGTTAAGCTATTGCAGTGTCTAGTCTCTTAGGTGTATCGTTTTCTATGCGAAAACATGTGTGTTTCGTCCACTTATAAGTTCGGAACAAAAATGGAGTACATACAAAGCCGAATGTCCGTACAAAACTTCGTTCCCATGGTCCAAATGTTCTATGTTGGCCTTAAAACGTCCCGGTTAAGCCTTGTCGATCTTGAGGTTTTAGATATCAAAACAAGTGAGTTTCGTCCATTTCCAAGTTTAGACCGAAAACAGAGTAAATACCGACCGAACGGACGGACATAAACCTCGTTTTAACGGATGGAACGTTGTTTTTTCGCATTAGAACAACCCGAGTTAAGCTATTGAGTGGCTAGTCTCTTAGGTGTATCGTTTCCTATGCGAAAACATGTGTGTTTCGTCCACTTATAAGTTCGGAACTAAAATGGAGTACATACAAAGCCGAATGTCCGTACAAAACTTCGTTCCCATGGTCCAAATGTTCTATATTTTTCTTAAACGTCCCGGCTAAGCCTTGTCGATCTTGAGGTTTTAGATTCCAAAACAAGTGAGTTTCGTCCATTTCCAAGTTCGGACCGAAAACCCAGTAAATACCAACCGAACGGACGGACATAAACGTCGTTTTTACGGACGGAACGTTGTTTTTTCGCCTTAGAATAACCCGAGTTAAGCTATTTTAGTGTCTAGTCTCTTGGGTGTATCGTTTTCTATGCGAAAACATGTGTGTTTCGTCCACTTATAAGTTCGGAACAAAAATGGAGTACATACAAAGCCTGTCCGTACAAAACTTCGTTCCCATGGTCCAAATATTCTATGTTGGCCTTAAAACGTCCCGGTTAAGCCTTGTCGATCTTGAGGTTTTAGATTCCAAAACAAGTGAGTTTCGTCCATTTCCAAGTTTAGACCGAAAACAGAGTAAATACCGACCGAACGGACGGACATAAACCTCGTTTTAACGGATGGAACGTTGTTTTTTCGCCTTAGAACAACCCGAGTTACGCTATTGAGTGGCTAGTCTATTAGGTGTATCGTTTTCTATGCGAAAACATGTGTGTTTCGTCCACTTATAAGTTCGGAACTAAAATGGAGTACATACAAAGCCGAATGTCCGTACAAAACTTCGTTCCCATGGTCCAAATGTTCTATGTTGGCCTTAAAACGTCCCGGTTAAGCCTTGTCGATCTTGAGGTTTTAGATATCAAAACAAGTGAGTTTCGTCCATTTCCAAGTTTAGACCGAAAACAGAGTAAATACCGACCGAACGGACGGACATAAACCTCGTTTTAACGGATGGAACGTTGTTTTTTCGCCTTAGAACAACCCGAGTTAAGCTATTGAGTGGCTAGTCTCTTAGGTGTATCGTTTCCTATGCGAAAACATGTGTGTTTCGTCCACTTATAAGTTCGGAACTAAAATGGAGTACATACAAAGCCGAATGTCCGTACAAAACTTCGTTCCCATGGTCCAAATGTTCTATATTTTTCTTAAACGTCCCGGCTAAGCCTTGTCGATCTTGAGGTTTTAGATTCCAAAACAAGTGAGTTTCGTCCATTTCCAAGTTCGGACCGAAAACCCAGTAAATACCAACCGAACGGACGGACATAAACGTCGTTTTTACGGACGGAACGTTGTTTTTTCGCCTTAGAATAACCCGAGTTAAGCTATTTTAGTGTCTAGTCTCTTGGGTGTATCGTTTTCTATGCGAAAACATGTGTGTTTCGTCCACTTATAAGTTCGGAACAAAAATGGAGTACATACAAAGCCTGTCCGTACAAAACTTCGTTCCCATGGTCCAAATATTCTATGTTGGCCTTAAAACGTCCCGGTTAAGCCTTGTCGATCTTGAGGTTTTAGATTCCAAAACAAGTGAGTTTCGTCCATTTCCAAGTTTAGACCGAAAACAGAGTAAATACCGACCGAACGGACGGACATAAACCTCGTTTTAACGGATGGAACGTTGTTTTTTCGCCTTAGAACAACCCGAGTTATGCTATTGAGTGGCTAGTCTATTAGGTGTATCGTTTTCTATGCGAAAACATGTGTGTTTCGTCCACTTATAAGTTCGGAACTAAAATGGAGTACATACAAAGCCGAATGTCGGTACAAAACTTCGTTCCCATGGTTCAAATGTTCTATATTGGTCTTAAACATCCCGGCTAAGCCTTGTCGATCTTGAGGTTTTAGATTCCAAAACAAGTGAGTTTCGTCCATTTCCAAGTTCGGACCGAAAACCGAGTAAATACCAACCGAACGGACGGACATAAACGTCGTTTTTACAGACGAAACGTTGTTTTTTCGCCTTAGAACAACCAGAGTTAAGCTATTGCAGTGTCTAGTCTCTTAGGTGTATCGTTTTCTATGCGAAAACATGTGTGTTTCGTCCACTTATGAGTTCGGAACTAAAATGGAGTACATACAAAGCCGAATGTCTGTACAAAACTTCGTTCTCATGGCACAAATGTTCTATGTTGGCCTTAAAACGTCTCGGTTAAGCCTTGTCGATCTTGAGGTTTTAGATTCCAAAGCAAGTGAGTTTCGTCCATTTCCAAGTTTGGACCGAAAATCGAGTAAATAACGACCGAACGGACGGACATAAACCTCGTTTTTACGGATGATACGTTGTTTTTTCGCTTTAGAACAACCCGAGTTAAGCTATTGAGTGGCTAGTCTCTTAGGTGTATCGTTTTCTATGCGAAAATATGTGTGTTTCGTCCACTTATAAGTTCGGAACTAAAATGGAGTACATACAAAGCCGAATGTCTGTACAAAACTTCGTTCTCATGGCACAAATGTTCTATGTTGGCCTTAAAACGTCTCGGTTAAGCCTTGTCGATCTTGAGGTTTTAGATTCCAAAGCAAGTGAGTTTCGTCCATTTCCAAGTTTGGACCGAAAATCGAGTAAATAACGACCGAACGGACGGACATAAACCTCGTTTTTACGGATGATACGTTGTTTTTTCGCCTTAGAACAACCCGAGTTAAGCTATTGAGTGGCTAGTCTCTTAGGTGTATCGTTTTCTATGCGAAAATATGTGTGTTTCGTCCACTTATAAGTTCGGAACTAAAATGGAGTACATACAAAGCCGAATGTCCGTACAAAACTTCGTTCCCATGGTCCAAATGTTCTATATTTTTCTTAAACGTCCCGGCTAAGCCTTGTCGATCTTGAGGTTTTAGATTCCAAAACAAGTGAGTTTCGTCCATTTCCAAGTTTGGACCGAAAATCGAGTAAATACATACTGAACGGATGGACATAAACCTCGTTTTTACGGATGGAACGTTGTTTTTTCGCCTTAGAACAACCCGAGTTAAGCTATTTAGTGGCTAGTCTCTTAGGTGTATCGTTTTCTATGCGAAAATATGTGTGTTTCGTCCACTTATAAGTTCGGAACTAAAATGGAGTACATACAAAGCCGAATGTCCGTACAAAACTTCGTTCCCATGGTCCAAATGTTCTATATTTTTCTCAAACGTCCCGGCTAAGCCTTGTCGATCTTGAGGTTTTAGATTCCAAAACAAGTGAGTTTCGTCCATTTCCAAGTTTAGACCGAAAACAGAGTAAATACCGACCGAACGGACGGACATAAACCTCGTTTTAACGGATGGAACGTTGTTTTTTCGCCTTAGAACAACCCGAGTTACGCTATTGAGTGGCTAGTCTATTAGGTGTATCGTTTTCTATGCGAAAACATGTGTGTTTCGTCCACTTATAAGTTCGGAACTAAAATGGAGTACATACAAAGCCGAATGTCGGTACAAAACTTCGTTCCCATGGTTCAAATGTTCTATATTGGTCTTAAACATCCCGGCTAAGCCTTGTCGATCTTGAGGTTTTAGATTCCAAAACAAGTGAGTTTCGTCCATTTCCAAGTTCGGACCGAAAACCGAGTAAATACCAACCGAACGGACGGACATAAACGTCGTTTTTACAGACGAAACGTTGTTTTTTCGCCTTAGAACAACCAGAGTTAAGCTATTGCAGTGTCTAGTCTCTTAGGTGTATCGTTTTCTATGCGAAAACATGTGTGTTTCGTCCACTTATAAGTTCGGAACAAAAATGGAGTACATACAAAGCCGAATGTCCGTACAAAACTTCGTTCCCATGGTCCAAATGTTCTATGTTGGCCTTAAAACGTCCCGGTTAAGCCTTGTCGATCTTGAGGTTTTAGATATCAAAACAAGTGAGTTTCGTCCATTTCCAAGTTTAGACCGAAAACAGAGTAAATACCGACCGAACGGACGGACATAAACCTCGTTTTAACGGATGGAACGTTGTTTTTTCGCCTTAGAACAACCCGAGTTAAGCTATTGAGTGGCTAGTCTCTTAGGTGTATCGTTTCCTATGCGAAAACATGTGTGTTTCGTCCACTTATAAGTTCGGAACTAAAATGGAGTACATACAAAGCCGAATGTCCGTACAAAACTTCGTTCCCATGGTCCAAATGTTCTATATTTTTCTTAAACGTCCCGGCTAAGCCTTGTCGATCTTGAGGTTTTAGATTCCAAAACAAGTGAGTTTCGTCCATTTCCAAGTTCGGACCGAAAACCCAGTAAATACCAACCGAACGGACGGACATAAACGTCGTTTTTACGGACGGAACGTTGTTTTTTCGCCTTAGAATAACCCGAGTTAAGCTATTTTAGTGTCTAGTCTCTTGGGTGTATCGTTTTCTATGCGAAAACATGTGTGTTTCGTCCACTTATAAGTTCGGAACAAAAATGGAGTACATACAAAGCCTGTCCGTACAAAACTTCGTTCCCATGGTCCAAATATTCTATGTTGGCCTTAAAACGTCCCGGTTAAGCCTTGTCGATCTTGAGGTTTTAGATTCCAAAACAAGTGAGTTTCGTCCATTTCCAAGTTTAGACCGAAAACAGAGTAAATACCGACCGAACGGACGGACATAAACCTCGTTTTAACGGATGGAACGTTGTTTTTTCGCCTTAGAACAACCCGAGTTACGCTATTGAGTGGCTAGTCTATTAGGTGTATCGTTTTCTATGCGAAAACATGTGTGTTTCGTCCACTTATAAGTTCGGAACTAAAATGGAGTACATACAAAGCCGAATGTCCGTACAAAACTTCGTTCCCATGGTCCAAATGTTCTATGTTGGCCTTAAAACGTCCCGGTTAAGCCTTGTCGATCTTGAGGTTTTAGATATCAAAACAAGTGAGTTTCGTCCATTTCCAAGTTTAGACCGAAAACAGAGTAAATACCGACCGAACGGACGGACATAAACCTCGTTTTAACGGATGGAACGTTGTTTTTTCGCCTTAGAACAACCCGAGTTAAGCTATTGAGTGGCTAGTCTCTTAGGTGTATCGTTTCCTATGCGAAAACATGTGTGTTTCGTCCACTTATAAGTTCGGAACTAAAATGGAGTACATACAAAGCCGAATGTCCGTACAAAACTTCGTTCCCATGGTCCAAATGTTCTATATTTTTCTTAAACGTCCCGGCTAAGCCTTGTCGATCTTGAGGTTTTAGATTCCAAAACAAGTGAGTTTCGTCCATTTCCAAGTTCGGACCGAAAACCCAGTAAATACCAACCGAACGGACGGACATAAACGTCGTTTTTACGGACGGAACGTTGTTTTTTCGCCTTAGAATAACCCGAGTTAAGCTATTTTAGTGTCTAGTCTCTTGGGTGTATCGTTTTCTATGCGAAAACATGTGTGTTTCGTCCACTTATAAGTTCGGAACAAAAATGGAGTACATACAAAGCCTGTCCGTACAAAACTTCGTTCCCATGGTCCAAATATTCTATGTTGGCCTTAAAACGTCCCGGTTAAGCCTTGTCGATCTTGAGGTTTTAGATTCCAAAACAAGTGAGTTTCGTCCATTTCCAAGTTTAGACCGAAAACAGAGTAAATACCGACCGAACGGACGGACATAAACCTCGTTTTAACGGATGGAACGTTGTTTTTTCGCCTTAGAACAACCCGAGTTATGCTATTGAGTGGCTAGTCTATTAGGTGTATCGTTTTCTATGCGAAAACATGTGTGTTTCGTCCACTTATAAGTTCGGAACTAAAATGGAGTACATACAAAGCCGAATGTCGGTACAAAACTTCGTTCCCATGGTTCAAATGTTCTATATTGGTCTTAAACATCCCGGCTAAGCCTTGTCGATCTTGAGGTTTTAGATTCCAAAACAAGTGAGTTTCGTCCATTTCCAAGTTCGGACCGAAAACCGAGTAAATACCAACCGAACGGACGGACATAAACGTCGTTTTTACAGACGAAACGTTGTTTTTTCGCCTTAGAACAACCAGAGTTAAGCTATTGCAGTGTCTAGTCTCTTAGGTGTATCGTTTTCTATGCGAAAACATGTGTGTTTCGTCCACTTATGAGTTCGGAACTAAAATGGAGTACATACAAAGCCGAATGTCTGTACAAAACTTCGTTCTCATGGCACAAATGTTCTATGTTGGCCTTAAAACGTCTCGGTTAAGCCTTGTCGATCTTGAGGTTTTAGATTCCAAAGCAAGTGAGTTTCGTCCATTTCCAAGTTTGGACCGAAAATCGAGTAAATAACGACCGAACGGACGGACATAAACCTCGTTTTTACGGATGATACGTTGTTTTTTCGCTTTAGAACAACCCGAGTTAAGCTATTGAGTGGCTAGTCTCTTAGGTGTATCGTTTTCTATGCGAAAATATGTGTGTTTCGTCCACTTATAAGTTCGGAACTAAAATGGAGTACATACAAAGCCGAATGTCTGTACAAAACTTCGTTCTCATGGCACAAATGTTCTATGTTGGCCTTAAAACGTCTCGGTTAAGCCTTGTCGATCTTGAGGTTTTAGATTCCAAAGCAAGTGAGTTTCGTCCATTTCCAAGTTTGGACCGAAAATCGAGTAAATAACGACCGAACGGACGGACATAAACCTCGTTTTTACGGATGATACGTTGTTTTTTCGCCTTAGAACAACCCGAGTTAAGCTATTGAGTGGCTAGTCTCTTAGGTGTATCGTTTTCTATGCGAAAATATGTGTGTTTCGTCCACTTATAAGTTCGGAACTAAAATGGAGTACATACAAAGCCGAATGTCCGTACAAAACTTCGTTCCCATGGTCCAAATGTTCTATATTTTTCTTAAACGTCCCGGCTAAGCCTTGTCGATCTTGAGGTTTTAGATTCCAAAACAAGTGAGTTTCGTCCATTTCCAAGTTTGGACCGAAAATCGAGTAAATACATACTGAACGGATGGACATAAACCTCGTTTTTACGGATGGAACGTTGTTTTTTCGCCTTAGAACAACCCGAGTTAAGCTATTTAGTGGCTAGTCTCTTAGGTGTATCGTTTTCTATGCGAAAATATGTGTGTTTCGTCCACTTATAAGTTCGGAACTAAAATGGAGTACATACAAAGCCGAATGTCCGTACAAAACTTCGTTCCCATGGTCCAAATGTTCTATATTTTTCTCAAACGTCCCGGCTAAGCCTTGTCGATCTTGAGGTTTTAGATTCCAAAACAAGTGAGTTTCGTCCATTTCCAAGTTTAGACCGAAAACAGAGTAAATACCGACCGAACGGACGGACATAAACCTCGTTTTAACGGATGGAACGTTGTTTTTTCGCCTTAGAACAACCCGAGTTACGCTATTGAGTGGCTAGTCTATTAGGTGTATCGTTTTCTATGCGAAAACATGTGTGTTTCGTCCACTTATAAGTTCGGAACTAAAATGGAGTACATACAAAGCCGAATGTCGGTACAAAACTTCGTTCCCATGGTTCAAATGTTCTATATTGGTCTTAAACATCCCGGCTAAGCCTTGTCGATCTTGAGGTTTTAGATTCCAAAACAAGTGAGTTTCGTCCATTTCCAAGTTCGGACCGAAAACCGAGTAAATACCAACCGAACGGACGGACATAAACGTCGTTTTTACAGACGAAACGTTGTTTTTTCGCCTTAGAACAACCAGAGTTAAGCTATTGCAGTGTCTAGTCTCTTAGGTGTATCGTTTTCTATGCGAAAACATGTGTGTTTCGTCCACTTATGAGTTCGGAACTAAAATGGAGTACATACAAAGCCGAATGTCTGTACAAAACTTCGTTCTCATGGCACAAATGTTCTATGTTGGCCTTAAAACGTCTCGGTTAAGCCTTGTCGATCTTGAGGTTTTAGATTCCAAAGCAAGTGAGTTTCGTCCATTTCCAAGTTTGGACCGAAAATCGAGTAAATAACGACCGAACGGACGGACATAAACCTCGTTTTTACGGATGATACGTTGTTTTTTCGCTTTAGAACAACCCGAGTTAAGCTATTGAGTGGCTAGTCTCTTAGGTGTATCGTTTTCTATGCGAAAATATGTGTGTTTCGTCCACTTATAAGTTCGGAACTAAAATGGAGTACATACAAAGCCGAATGTCTGTACAAAACTTCGTTCTCATGGCACAAATGTTCTATGTTGGCCTTAAAACGTCTCGGTTAAGCCTTGTCGATCTTGAGGTTTTAGATTCCAAAGCAAGTGAGTTTCGTCCATTTCCAAGTTTGGACCGAAAATCGAGTAAATAACGACCGAACGGACGGACATAAACCTCGTTTTTACGGATGATACGTTGTTTTTTCGCCTTAGAACAACCCGAGTTAAGCTATTGAGTGGCTAGTCTCTTAGGTGTATCGTTTTCTATGCGAAAATATGTGTGTTTCGTCCACTTATAAGTTCGGAACTAAAATGGAGTACATACAAAGCCGAATGTCCGTACAAAACTTCGTTCCCATGGTCCAAATGTTCTATATTTTTCTTAAACGTCCCGGCTAAGCCTTGTCGATCTTGAGGTTTTAGATTCCAAAACAAGTGAGTTTCGTCCATTTCCAAGTTTGGACCGAAAATCGAGTAAATACATACTGAACGGATGGACATAAACCTCGTTTTTACGGATGGAACGTTGTTTTTTCGCCTTAGAACAACCCGAGTTAAGCTATTTAGTGGCTAGTCTCTTAGGTGTATCGTTTTCTATGCGAAAATATGTGTGTTTCGTCCACTTATAAGTTCGGAACTAAAATGGAGTACATACAAAGCCGAATGTCCGTACAAAACTTCGTTCCCATGGTCCAAATGTTCTATATTTTTCTCAAACGTCCCGGCTAAGCCTTGTCGATCTTGAGGTTTTAGATTCCAAAACAAGTGAGTTTCGTCCATTTCCAAGTTTAGACCGAAAACAGAGTAAATACCGACCGAACGGACGGACATAAACCTCGTTTTAACGGATGGAACGTTGTTTTTTCGCCTTAGAACAACCCGAGTTACGCTATTGAGTGGCTAGTCTATTAGGTGTATCGTTTTCTATGCGAAAACATGTGTGTTTCGTCCACTTATAAGTTCGGAACTAAAATGGAGTACATACAAAGCCGAATGTCGGTACAAAACTTCGTTCCCATGGTTCAAATGTTCTATATTGGTCTTAAACATCCCGGCTAAGCCTTGTCGATCTTGAGGTTTTAGATTCCAAAACAAGTGAGTTTCGTCCATTTCCAAGTTCGGACCGAAAACCGAGTAAATACCAACCGAACGGACGGACATAAACGTCGTTTTTACAGACGAAACGTTGTTTTTTCGCCTTAGAACAACCAGAGTTAAGCTATTGCAGTGTCTAGTCTCTTAGGTGTATCGTTTTCTATGCGAAAACATGTGTGTTTCGTCCACTTATGAGTTCGGAACTAAAATGGAGTACATACAAAGCCGAATGTCTGTACAAAACTTCGTTCTCATGGCACAAATGTTCTATGTTGGCCTTAAAACGTCTCGGTTAAGCCTTGTCGATCTTGAGGTTTTAGATTCCAAAGCAAGTGAGTTTCGTCCATTTCCAAGTTTGGACCGAAAATCGAGTAAATAACGACCGAACGGACGGACATAAACCTCGTTTTTACGGATGATACGTTGTTTTTTCGCTTTAGAACAACCCGAGTTAAGCTATTGAGTGGCTAGTCTCTTAGGTGTATCGTTTTCTATGCGAAAATATGTGTGTTTCGTCCACTTATAAGTTCGGAACTAAAATGGAGTACATACAAAGCCGAATGTCTGTACAAAACTTCGTTCTCATGGCACAAATGTTCTATGTTGGCCTTAAAACGTCTCGGTTAAGCCTTGTCGATCTTGAGGTTTTAGATTCCAAAGCAAGTGAGTTTCGTCCATTTCCAAGTTTGGACCGAAAATCGAGTAAATAACGACCGAACGGACGGACATAAACCTCGTTTTTACGGATGATACGTTGTTTTTTCGCCTTAGAACAACCCGAGTTAAGCTATTGAGTGGCTAGTCTCTTAGGTGTATCGTTTTCTATGCGAAAATATGTGTGTTTCGTCCACTTATAAGTTCGGAACTAAAATGGAGTACATACAAAGCCGAATGTCCGTACAAAACTTCGTTCCCATGGTCCAAATGTTCTATATTTTTCTTAAACGTCCCGGCTAAGCCTTGTCGATCTTGAGGTTTTAGATTCCAAAACAAGTGAGTTTCGTCCATTTCCAAGTTTGGACCGAAAATCGAGTAAATACATACTGAACGGACGGACATAAACCTCGTTTTTACGGATGGAACGTTGTTTTTTCGCCTTAGAACAACCCGAGTTAAGCTATTTAGTGGCTAGTCTCTTAGGTGTATCGTTTTCTATGCGAAAATATGTGTGTTTCGTCCACTTATAAGTTCGGAACTAAAATGGAGTACATACAAAGCCGAATGTCCGTACAAAACTTCGTTCCCATGGTCCAAATGTTCTATATTTTTCTCAAACGTCCCGGCTAAGCCTTGTCGATCTTGAGGTTTTAGATTCCAAAACAAGTGAGTTTCGTCCATTTCCAAGTTTAGACCGAAAACAGAGTAAATACCGACCGAACGGACGGACATAAACCTCGTTTTAACGGATGGAACGTTGTTTTTTCGCCTTAGAACAACCCGAGTTACGCTATTGAGTGGCTAGTCTATTAGGTGTATCGTTTTCTATGCGAAAACATGTGTGTTTCGTCCACTTATAAGTTCGGAACTAAAATGGAGTACATACAAAGCCGAATGTCGGTACAAAACTTCGTTCCCATGGTTCAAATGTTCTATATTGGTCTTAAACATCCCGGCTAAGCCTTGTCGATCTTGAGGTTTTAGATTCCAAAACAAGTGAGTTTCGTCCATTTCCAAGTTCGGACCGAAAACCGAGTAAATACCAACCGAACGGACGGACATAAACGTCGTTTTTACAGACGAAACGTTGTTTTTTCGCCTTAGAACAACCAGAGTTAAGCTATTGCAGTGTCTAGTCTCTTAGGTGTATCGTTTTCTATGCGAAAACATGTGTGTTTCGTCCACTTATGAGTTCGGAACTAAAATGGAGTACATACAAAGCCGAATGTCTGTACAAAACTTCGTTCTCATGGCACAAATGTTCTATGTTGGCCTTAAAACGTCTCGGTTAAGCCTTGTCGATCTTGAGGTTTTAGATTCCAAAGCAAGTGAGTTTCGTCCATTTCCAAGTTTGGACCGAAAATCGAGTAAATAACGACCGAACGGACGGACATAAACCTCGTTTTTACGGATGATACGTTGTTTTTTCGCCTTAGAACAACCCGAGTTAAGCTATTGAGTGGCTAGTCTCTTAGGTGTATCGTTTTCTATGCGAAAATATGTGTGTTTCGTCCACTTATAAGTTCGGAACTAAAATGGAGTACATACAAAGCCGAATGTCCGTACAAAACTTCGTTCCCATGGTCCAAATGTTCTATATTTTTCTTAAACGTCCCGGCTAAGCCTTGTCGATCTTGAGGTTTTAGATTCCAAAACAAGTGAGTTTCGTCCATTTCCAAGTTTGGACCGAAAATCGAGTAAATACATACCGAACGGACGGACATAAACCTCGTTTTTACGGATGGAACGTTGTTTTTTCGCCTTAGAACAACCCGAGTTAAGCTATTTAGTGGCTAGTCTCTTAGGTGTATCGTTTTCTATGCGAAAATATGTGTGTTTCGTCCACTTATAAGTTCGGAACTAAAATGGAGTACATACAAAGCCGAATGTCCGTACAAAACTTCGTTCCCATGGTCCAAATGTTCTATATTTTTCTCAAACGTCCCGGCTAAGCCTTGTCGATCTTGAGGTTTTAGATTCCAAAACAAGTGAGTTTCGTCCATTTCCAAGTTCGGACCGAAAACCGAGTAAATACCAACCGAACGGACGGACATAAACGTCGTTTTTACGGACAGAACGTGGTTTTTTCGCCTTAAAACAACCCGAGTTAAGCTATTGCAGTGTCTAGTCTCTTGGGTGTATCGTTTTCTATGCGAAAACATGTGTGTTTCATCCACTTATAAGTTCGGAACAAAAATGGAGTATATACAAAGCCGAATGTCCGTACAAAACTTCGTTCCCATGGTCCAAATGTTCTATGTTGGCCTTAAAACGTCCCGGTTATGCCTTGTCGATCTTGAGGTTTTAGATTCCAAAAAAAGTGAGTTTCGTCCATTTCCAAGTTTAGACCGAAAGCAGAGTAAATACCGACCGAACGGACGGACATAAACCTCGTTTTTACGGATGGAACGTTGTTTTTTCGCCTTAGAACAACCCGAGTTAAGCTATTGAGTGGCTAGTCTCTTAGGTGTATCGTTTTCTATTCGAAAATATGTGTGTTTCGTCCACTTATAAGTTCGGAACTAAAATGGAGTACATACAAAGCCGAATGTCCGTACAAAACTTCGTTCCCATGGTCCAAATGTTCTATATTTTTCTTAAACGTCCCGGCTAAGCCTTGTCGATCTTGAGGTTTTAGATTCCAAAACAAGTGAGTTTCGTCCATTTTCAAGTTCGGACCGAAAAAAGAGTAAATACCAACCGAACGGACGGACATAAACGTCGTTTTTACGGACGGAACGTTGTTTTTTCGCCTTAGAACAACCCGAGTTAAGCTATTGCAGTGTCTATTCTCTTAGGTGTATCGTTTTCTATGCGAAAACATGTGTGTTTCTTCCACTTATAAGTTCGGAACAAATATGGAGTACATACAAAGCCGTCCGTACAAAACTTCGTTCCCATGGTCCAAATGTTCTATGTTGGCCTTAAAACGTCCCGGTTAAGCCTTGTCGATCTTGAGGTTTTAGATTCCAAAACAAGTGAGTTTCGTCCATTTCCAAGTTTAGACCGAAAACAGAGTAAATACCGACCGAACGGACGGACATAAACCTCGTTTTAACGGATGGAACGTTGTTTTTTCGCCTTAGAACAACCCGAGTTAAGTTATTGAGTGGCTAGTCTCTTAGGTGTATCATTTTCTATGCGAAAACATGTGTGTTTCGTCCACTTATAAGTTCGGAACAAAAATGGAGTACATACAAAGCCGAATGTCCGTACAAAACTTCGTTCCCATGGTCCAAATGTTCTATGTTGGCCTTAAAACGTCCCGGTTAAGCCTTGTCGATCTTGAGGTTTTAGATTCCAAAACAAGTGAGTTTCGTCCATTTCCAAGTTTAGACCGAAAACAGAGTAAATACCGACCGAACGGACGGACATAAACCTCGTTTTAACGGATGGAACGTTGTTTTTTCGCCTTAGAACAACCCGAGTTACGCTATTGAGTGGCTAGTCTATTAGGTGTATCGTTTTCTATGCGAAAACATGTGTGTTTCGTCCACTTATAAGTTCGGAACTAAAATGGAGTACATACAAAGCCGAATGTCGGTACAAAACTTCGTTCCCATGGTTCAAATGTTCTATATTGGTCTTAAACATCCCGGCTAAGCCTTGTCGATCTTGAGGTTTTAGATTCCAAAACAAGTGAGTTTCGTCCATTTCCAAGTTCGGACCGAAAACCGAGTAAATACCAACCGAACGGACGGACATAAACGTCGTTTTTACAGACGAAACGTTGTTTTTTCGCCTTAGAACAACCAGAGTTAAGCTATTGCAGTGTCTAGTCTCTTAGGTGTATCGTTTTCTATGCGAAAACATGTGTGTTTCGTCCACTTATGAGTTCGGAACTAAAATGGAGTACATACAAAGCCGAATGTCTGTACAAAACTTCGTTCTCATGGCACAAATGTTCTATGTTGGCCTTAAAACGTCTCGGTTAAGCCTTGTCGATCTTGAGGTTTTAGATTCCAAAGCAAGTGAGTTTCGTCCATTTCCAAGTTTGGACCGAAAATCGAGTAAATAACGACCGAACGGACGGACATAAACCTCGTTTTTACGGATGATACGTTGTTTTTTCGCTTTAGAACAACCCGAGTTAAGCTATTGAGTGGCTAGTCTCTTAGGTGTATCGTTTTCTATGCGAAAATATGTGTGTTTCGTCCACTTATAAGTTCGGAACTAAAATGGAGTACATACAAAGCCGAATGTCTGTACAAAACTTCGTTCTCATGGCACAAATGTTCTATGTTGGCCTTAAAACGTCTCGGTTAAGCCTTGTCGATCTTGAGGTTTTAGATTCCAAAGCAAGTGAGTTTCGTCCATTTCCAAGTTTGGACCGAAAATCGAGTAAATAACGACCGAACGGACGGACATAAACCTCGTTTTTACGGATGATACGTTGTTTTTTCGCCTTAGAACAACCCGAGTTAAGCTATTGAGTGGCTAGTCTCTTAGGTGTATCGTTTTCTATGCGAAAATATGTGTGTTTCGTCCACTTATAAGTTCGGAACTAAAATGGAGTACATACAAAGCCGAATGTCCGTACAAAACTTCGTTCCCATGGTCCAAATGTTCTATATTTTTCTTAAACGTCCCGGCTAAGCCTTGTCGATCTTGAGGTTTTAGATTCCAAAACAAGTGAGTTTCGTCCATTTCCAAGTTTGGACCGAAAATCGAGTAAATACATACTGAACGGATGGACATAAACCTCGTTTTTACGGATGGAACGTTGTTTTTTCGCCTTAGAACAACCCGAGTTAAGCTATTTAGTGGCTAGTCTCTTAGGTGTATCGTTTTCTATGCGAAAATATGTGTGTTTCGTCCACTTATAAGTTCGGAACTAAAATGGAGTACATACAAAGCCGAATGTCCGTACAAAACTTCGTTCCCATGGTCCAAATGTTCTATATTTTTCTCAAACGTCCCGGCTAAGCCTTGTCGATCTTGAGGTTTTAGATTCCAAAACAAGTGAGTTTCGTCCATTTCCAAGTTTAGACCGAAAACAGAGTAAATACCGACCGAACGGACGGACATAAACCTCGTTTTAACGGATGGAACGTTGTTTTTTCGCCTTAGAACAACCCGAGTTACGCTATTGAGTGGCTAGTCTATTAGGTGTATCGTTTTCTATGCGAAAACATGTGTGTTTCGTCCACTTATAAGTTCGGAACTAAAATGGAGTACATACAAAGCCGAATGTCGGTACAAAACTTCGTTCCCATGGTTCAAATGTTCTATATTGGTCTTAAACATCCCGGCTAAGCCTTGTCGATCTTGAGGTTTTAGATTCCAAAACAAGTGAGTTTCGTCCATTTCCAAGTTCGGACCGAAAACCGAGTAAATACCAACCGAACGGACGGACATAAACGTCGTTTTTACAGACGAAACGTTGTTTTTTCGCCTTAGAACAACCAGAGTTAAGCTATTGCAGTGTCTAGTCTCTTAGGTGTATCGTTTTCTATGCGAAAACATGTGTGTTTCGTCCACTTATGAGTTCGGAACTAAAATGGAGTACATACAAAGCCGAATGTCTGTACAAAACTTCGTTCTCATGGCACAAATGTTCTATGTTGGCCTTAAAACGTCTCGGTTAAGCCTTGTCGATCTTGAGGTTTTAGATTCCAAAGCAAGTGAGTTTCGTCCATTTCCAAGTTTGGACCGAAAATCGAGTAAATAACGACCGAACGGACGGACATAAACCTCGTTTTTACGGATGATACGTTGTTTTTTCGCCTTAGAACAACCCGAGTTAAGCTATTGAGTGGCTAGTCTCTTAGGTGTATCGTTTTCTATGCGAAAATATGTGTGTTTCGTCCACTTATAAGTTCGGAACTAAAATGGAGTACATACAAAGCCGAATGTCCGTACAAAACTTCGTTCCCATGGTCCAAATGTTCTATATTTTTCTTAAACGTCCCGGCTAAGCCTTGTCGATCTTGAGGTTTTAGATTCCAAAACAAGTGAGTTTCGTCCATTTCCAAGTTTGGACCGAAAATCGAGTAAATACATACCGAACGGACGGACATAAACCTCGTTTTTACGGATGGAACGTTGTTTTTTCGCCTTAGAACAACCCGAGTTAAGCTATTTAGTGGCTAGTCTCTTAGGTGTATCGTTTTCTATGCGAAAATATGTGTGTTTCGTCCACTTATAAGTTCGGAACTAAAATGGAGTACATACAAAGCCGAATGTCCGTACAAAACTTCGTTCCCATGGTCCAAATGTTCTATATTTTTCTCAAACGTCCCGGCTAAGCCTTGTCGATCTTGAGGTTTTAGATTCCAAAACAAGTGAGTTTCGTCCATTTCCAAGTTCGGACCGAAAACCGAGTAAATACCAACCGAACGGACGGACATAAACGTCGTTTTTACGGACAGAACGTGGTTTTTTCGCCTTAAAACAACCCGAGTTAAGCTATTGCAGTGTCTAGTCTCTTGGGTGTATCGTTTTCTATGCGAAAACATGTGTGTTTCATCCACTTATAAGTTCGGAACAAAAATGGAGTATATACAAAGCCGAATGTCCGTACAAAACTTCGTTCCCATGGTCCAAATGTTCTATGTTGGCCTTAAAACGTCCCGGTTATGCCTTGTCGATCTTGAGGTTTTAGATTCCAAAAAAAGTGAGTTTCGTCCATTTCCAAGTTTAGACCGAAAGCAGAGTAAATACCGACCGAACGGACGGACATAAACCTCGTTTTTACGGATGGAACGTTGTTTTTTCGCCTTAGAACAACCCGAGTTAAGCTATTGAGTGGCTAGTCTCTTAGGTGTATCGTTTTCTATTCGAAAATATGTGTGTTTCGTCCACTTATAAGTTCGGAACTAAAATGGAGTACATACAAAGCCGAATGTCCGTACAAAACTTCGTTCCCATGGTCCAAATGTTCTATATTTTTCTTAAACGTCCCGGCTAAGCCTTGTCGATCTTGAGGTTTTAGATTCCAAAACAAGTGAGTTTCGTCCATTTTCAAGTTCGGACCGAAAAAAGAGTAAATACCAACCGAACGGACGGACATAAACGTCGTTTTTACGGACGGAACGTTGTTTTTTCGCCTTAGAACAACCCGAGTTAAGCTATTGCAGTGTCTATTCTCTTAGGTGTATCGTTTTCTATGCGAAAACATGTGTGTTTCTTCCACTTATAAGTTCGGAACAAATATGGAGTACATACAAAGCCGTCCGTACAAAACTTCGTTCCCATGGTCCAAATGTTCTATGTTGGCCTTAAAACGTCCCGGTTAAGCCTTGTCGATCTTGAGGTTTTAGATTCCAAAACAAGTGAGTTTCGTCCATTTCCAAGTTTAGACCGAAAACAGAGTAAATACCGACCGAACGGACGGACATAAACCTCGTTTTAACGGATGGAACGTTGTTTTTTCGCCTTAGAACAACCCGAGTTAAGTTATTGAGTGGCTAGTCTCTTAGGTGTATCATTTTCTATGCGAAAACATGTGTGTTTCGTCCACTTATAAGTTCGGAACAAAAATGGAGTACATACAAAGCCGAATGTCCGTACAAAACTTCGTTCCCATGGTCCAAATGTTCTATGTTGGCCTTAAAACGTCCCGGTTAAGCCTTGTCGATCTTGAGGTTTTAGATTCCAAAACAAGTGAGTTTCGTCCATTTCCAAGTTTAGACCGAAAACAGAGTAAATACCGACCGAACGGACGGACATAAACCTCGTTTTAACGGATGGAACGTTGTTTTTTCGCCTTAGAACAACCCGAGTTACGCTATTGAGTGGCTAGTCTATTAGGTGTATCGTTTTCTATGCGAAAACATGTGTGTTTCGTCCACTTATAAGTTCGGAACTAAAATGGAGTACATACAAAGCCGAATGTCGGTACAAAACTTCGTTCCCATGGTTCAAATGTTCTATATTGGTCTTAAACATCCCGGCTAAGCCTTGTCGATCTTGAGGTTTTAGATTCCAAAACAAGTGAGTTTCGTCCATTTCCAAGTTCGGACCGAAAACCGAGTAAATACCAACCGAACGGACGGACATAAACGTCGTTTTTACAGACGAAACGTTGTTTTTTCGCCTTAGAACAACCAGAGTTAAGCTATTGCAGTGTCTAGTCTCTTAGGTGTATCGTTTTCTATGCGAAAACATGTGTGTTTCGTCCACTTATGAGTTCGGAACTAAAATGGAGTACATACAAAGCCGAATGTCTGTACAAAACTTCGTTCTCATGGCACAAATGTTCTATGTTGGCCTTAAAACGTCTCGGTTAAGCCTTGTCGATCTTGAGGTTTTAGATTCCAAAGCAAGTGAGTTTCGTCCATTTCCAAGTTTGGACCGAAAATCGAGTAAATAACGACTGAACGGACGGACATAAACCTCGTTTTTACGGATGATACGTTGTTTTTTCGCCTTAGAACAACCCGAGTTAAGCTATTGAGTGGCTAGTCTCTTAGGTGTATCGTTTTCTATGCGAAAATATGTGTGTTTCGTCCACTTATAAGTTCGGAACTAAAATGGAGTACATACAAAGCCGAATGTCCGTACAAAACTTCGTTCCCATGGTCCAAATGTTCTATATTTTTCTTAAACGTCCCGGCTAAGCCTTGTCGATCTTGAGGTTTTAGATTCCAAAACAAGTGAGTTTCGTCCATTTCCAAGTTTGGACCAAAAATCGAGTAAATACCGACCGAACGGACGGACATAAACCTCGTTTTTACGGATGGAACGTTGTTTTTTCGCCTTAGAACAACCCGAGTTAAGCTATTTAGTGGCTAGTCTCTTAGGTGTATCGTTTTCTATGCGAAAATATGTGTGTTTCGTCCACTTATAAGTTCGGAACTAAAATGGAGTACATACAAAGCCGAATGTCCGTACAAAACTTCGTTCCCATGGTCCAAATGTTCTATATTTTTCTCAAACGTCCCGGCTAAGCCTTGTCGATCTTGAGGTTTTAGATTCCAAAACAAGTGAGTTTCGTCCATTTCCAAGTTCGGACCGAAAACCGAGTAAATACCAACCGAACGGACGGACATAAACGTCGTTTTTACGGACGGAACGTGGTTTTTTCGCCTTAAAACAACCCGAGTTAAGCTATTGCAGTGTCTAGTCTCTTGGGTGTATCGTTTTCTATGCGAAAACATGTGTGTTTCATCCACTTATAAGTTCGGAACAAAAATGGAGTATATACAAAGCCGAATGTCCGTACAAAACTTCGTTCCCATGGTCCAAATGTTCTATGTTGGCCTTTAAATGTCCCGGTTATGCCTTGTCGATCTTGAGGTTTTAGATTCCAAAAAAAGTGAGTTTCGTCCATTTCCAAGTTTAGACCGAAAGCAGAGTAAATACCGACCGAACGGACGGACATAAACCTCGTTTTTACGGATGGAACGTTGTTTTTTCGCCTTAGAACAACCCGAGTTAAGCTATTGAGTGGCTAGTCTCTTAGGTGTATCGTTTTCTATTCAAAAATATGTGTGTTTCGTCCACTTATAAGTTCGGAACTAAAATGGAGTACATACAAAGCCGAATGTCCGTACAAAACTTCGTTCCCATGGTCCAAATGTTCTATATTTTTCTTAAACGTCCCGGCTAAGCCTTGTCGATCTTGAGGTTTTAGATTCCAAAACAAGTGAGTTTCGTCCATTTTCAAGTTCGGACCGAAAAAAGAGTAAATACCAACCGAACGGACGGACATAAACGTCGTTTTTACGGACGGAACGTTGTTTTTTCGCCTTAGAACAACCCGAGTTAAGCTATTGCAGTGTCTATTCTCTTAGGTGTATCGTTTTCTATGCGAAAACATGTGTGTTTCGTCCACTTATAAGTTCGGAACAAATATGGAGTACATACAAAGCCGTCCGTACAAAACTTCGTTCCCATGGTCCAAATGTTCTATGTTGGCCTTAAAACGTCCCGGTTAAGCCTTGTCGATCTTGATGTTTTAGATTCCAAAACAAGTGAGTTTCGTACATTTCCAAGTTTAGACCGAAAACAGAGTAAATACCGACCGAACGGACGGACATAAACCTCGTTTTAACGGATGGAACGTTGTTTTTTCGCCTTAGAACAACCCGAGTTAAGTTATTGAGTGGCTAGTCTCTTAGGTGTATCATTTTCTATGCGAAAACATGTGTGTTTCGTCCACTTATAAGTTCGGAACAAAAATGGAGTACATACAAAGCCGAATGTCCGTACAAAACTTCGTTCCCATGGTCCAAATGTTCTATGTTGGCCTTAAAACGTCCCAGTTAAGCCTTGTCGATCTTGAGGTTTTAGATTCCAAAACAAGTGAGTTTCGTCCATTTCCAAGTTTAGACCGAAAACAGAGTAAATACCGACCGAACGGACGGACATAAACCTCGTTTTAACGGATGGAACGTTGTTTTTTCGCCTTAGAACAACCCGAGTTACGCTATTGAGTGGCTAGTCTATTAGGTGTATCGTTTTCTATGCGAAAACATGTGTGTTTCGTCCACTTATAAGTTCGGAACTAAAATGGAGTACATACAAAGCCGAATGTCGGTACAAAACTTCGTTCCCATGGTTCAAATGTTCTATATTGGTCTTAAACATCCCGGCTAAGCCTTGTCGATCTTGAGGTTTTAGATTCCAAAACAAGTGAGTTTCGTCCATTTCCAAGTTCGGACCGAAAACCGAGTAAATACCAACCGAACGGACGGACATAAACGTCGTTTTTACAGACGAAACGTTGTTTTTTCGCCTTAGAACAACCAGAGTTAAGCTATTGCAGTGTCTAGTCTCTTAGGTGTATCGTTTTCTATGCGAAAACATGTGTGTTTCGTCCACTTATGAGTTCGGAACTAAAATGGAGTACATACAAAGCCGAATGTCTGTACAAAACTTCGTTCTCATGGCACAAATGTTCTATGTTGGCCTTAAAACGTCTCGGTTAAGCCTTGTCGATCTTGAGGTTTTAGATTCCAAAACAAGTGAGTTTCGTCCATTTCCAAGTTTGGACCGAAAATCGAGTAAATACCGACCGAACGGACGGACATAAACCTCGTTTTTACGGATGGAACGTTGTTTTTTCGCCTTAGAACAACCCGAGTTAAGCTATTTAGTGGCTAGTCTCTTAGGTGTATCGTTTTCTATGCGAAAATATGTGTGTTTCGTCCACTTATAAGTTCGGAACTAAAATGGAGTACATACAAAGCCGAATGTCCGTACAAAACTTCGTTCCCATGGTCCAAATGTTCTATATTTTTCTCAAACGTCCCGGCTAAGCCTTGTCGATCTTGAGGTTTTAGATTCCAAAACAAGTGAGTTTCGTCCATTTCCAAGTTCGGACCGAAAACCGAGTAAATACCAACCGAACGGACGGACATAAACGTCGTTTTTACGGAAGGAACGTGGTTTTTTCGCCTTAAAACAACCCGAGTTAAGCTATTGCAGTGTCTAGTCTCTTGGGTGTATCGTTTTCTATGCGAAAACATGTGTGTTTCATCCACTTATAAGTTCGGAACAAAAATGGAGTATATACAAAGCCGAATGTCCGTACAAAACTTCGTTCCCATGGTCCAAATGTTCTATGTTGGCCTTAAAACGTCCCGGTTATGCCTTGTCGATCTTGAGGTTTTAGATTCCAAAAAAAGTGAGTTTCGTCCATTTCCAAGTTTAGACCGAAAGCAGAGTAAATACCGACCGAACGGACGGACATAAACCTCGTTTTTACGGATGGAACGTTGTTTTTTCGCCTTAGAACAACCCGAGTTAAGCTATTGAGTGGCTAGTCTCTTAGGTGTATCGTTTTCTATTCGAAAATATGTGTGTTTCGTCCACTTATAAGTTCGGAACTAAAATGGAGTACATACAAAGCCGAATGTCCGTACAAAACTTCGTTCCCATGGTCCAAATGTTCTATATTTTTCTTAAACGTCCCGGCTAAGCCTTGTCGATCTTGAGGTTTTAGATTCCAAAACAAGTGAGTTTCGTCCATTTTCAAGTTCGGACCGAAAAAAGAGTAAATACCAACCGAACGGACGAACATAAACGTCGTTTTTACGGACGGAACGTTGTTTTTTCGCCTTAGAACAACCCGAGTTAAGCTATTGCAGTGTCTATTCTCTTAGGTGTATCGTTTTCTATGCGAAAACATGTGTGTTTCGTCCACTTATAAGTTCGGAACAAATATGGAGTACATACAAAGCCGTCCGTACAAAACTTCGTTCCCATGGTCCAAATGTTCTATGTTGGCCTTAAAACGTCCCCGTTAAGCCTTGTCGATCTTGAGGTTTTAGATTCCAAAACAAGTGAGTTTCGTACATTTCCAAGTTTAGACCGAAAACAGAGTAAATACCGACCGAACGGACGGACATAAACCTCGTTTTAACGGATGGAACGTTGTTTTTTCGCCTTAGAACAACCCGAGTTAAGTTATTGAGTGGCTAGTCTCTTAGGTGTATCATTTTCTATGCGAAAACATGTGTGTTTCGTCCACTTATAAGTTCGGAACAAAAATGGAGTACATACAAAGCCGAATGTCCGTACAAAACTTCGTTCCCATGGTCCAAATGTTCTATGTTGGCCTTAAAACGTCCCGGTTAAGCCTTGTCGATCTTGAGGTTTTAGATATCAAAACAAGTGAGTTTCGTCCATTTCCAAGTTTAGACCGAAAACAGAGTAAATACCGACCGAACGGACGGACATAAACCTCGTTTTAACGGATGGAACGTTGTTTTTTCGCCTTAGAACAACCCGAGTTAAGCTATTGAGTGGCTAGTCTCTTAGGTGTATCGTTTTCTATGCGAAAACATGTGTGTTTCGTCCACTTATAAGTTCGGAACTAAAATGGAGTACATACAAAGCCGAATGTCCGTACAAAACTTCGTTCCCATGGTCCAAATGTTCTATCTTGGTCTTAAACGTCCCGGCTAAGCCTTGTCGATCTTGAGGTTTTAGATTCCAAAACAAGTGAGTTTCGTCCATTTCCAAGTTCGGACCGAAAACCGAATAATACCAACCGAACGGATGGACATAAACGTCGTTTTTACAGACGAAACGTTGTTTTTTCGCCTTAGAACAACCAGAGTTAAGCTATTGCAGTGTCTAGTCTCTTAGGTGTATCGTTTTCTATGCGAAAACATGTGTGTTTCGTCCACTTATAAGTTCGGAACAAAAATGGAGTACATACAAAGCCGAAGGTCCGTACAAAACTTCGTTCCCATGGTCCAAATGTTCTATGTTGGCCTTAAAACGTCCCGGTTAAGCTTTGTCGATCTTGAGGTTTTAGATATCAAAACAAGTGAGTTTCGTCCATTTCCAAGTTTAGACCGAAAACAGAGTAAATACCGACCGAACGGACGGACATAAACCTCGTTTTAACGGATGGAACGTTGTTTTTTCGCCTTAGAACAACCCGAGTTAAGCTATTGAGTGGCTAGTCTCTTAGGTGTATCGTTTCCTATGCGAAAACATGTGTGTTTCGTCCACTTATAAGTTCGGAACTAAAATGGAGTACATACAAAGCCGAATGTCCGTACAAAACTTCGTTCCCATGGTCCAAATGTTCTATATTTTTCTTAAACGTCCCGGCTAAGCCTTGTCGATCTTGAGGTTTTAGATTCCAAAACAAGTGAGTTTCGTCCATTTCCAAGTTCGGACCGAAAACCCAGTAAATACCAACCGAACGGACGGACATAAACGTCGTTTTTACGGACGGAACGTTGTTTTTTCGCCTTAGAATAACCCGAGTTAAGCTATTTTAGTGTCTAGTCTCTTGGGTGTATCGTTTTCTATGCGAAAACATGTGTGTTTCGTCCACTTATAAGTTCGGAACAAAAATGGAGTACATACAAAGCCTGTCCGTACAAAACTTCGTTCCCATGGTCCAAATATTCTATGTTGGCCTTAAAACGTCCCGGTAAAGCCTTGTCGATCTTGAGGTTTTAGATTCCAAAACAAGTGAGTTTCGTCCATTTCCAAGTTTAGACCGAAAACAGAGTAAATACCGACCGAACGGACGGACATAAACCTCGTTTTAACGGATGGAACGTTGTTTTTTCGCCTTAGAACAACCCGAGTTACGCTATTGAGTGGCTAGTCTATTAGGTGTATCGTTTTCTATACGAAAACATGTGTGTTTCGTCCACTTATAAGTTCGGAACTAAAATGGAGTACATACAAAGCCGAATGTCGGTACAAAACTTCGTTCCCATGGTTCAAATGTTCTATATTGGTCTTAAACATCCCGGCTAAGCCTTGTCGATCTTGAGGTTTTAGATTCCAAAACAAGTGAGTTTCGTCCATTTCCAAGTTCGGACCGAAAACCGAGTAAATACCAACCGAACGGACGGACATAAACGTCGTTTTTACAGACGAAACGTTGTTTTTTCGCCTTAGAACAACCAGAGTTAAGCTATTGCAGTGTCTAGTCTCTTAGGTGTATCGTTTTCTATGCGAAAACATGTGTGTTTCGTCCACTTATGAGTTCGGAACTAAAATGGAGTACATACAAAGCCGAATGTCTGTACAAAACTTCGTTCTCATGGCACAAATGTTCTATGTTGGCCTTAAAACGTCTCGGTTAAGCCTTGTCGATCTTGAGGTTTTAGATTCCAAAGCAAGTGAGTTTCGTCCATTTCCAAGTTTGGACCGAAAATCGAGTAAATAACGACCGAACGGACGGACATAAACCTCGTTTTTACGGATGATACGTTGTTTTTTCGCCTTAGAACAACCCGAGTTAAGCTATTGAGTGGCTAGTCTCTTAGGTGTATCGTTTTCTATGCGAAAATATGTGTGTTTCGTCCACTTATAAGTTCGGAACTAAAATGGAGTACATACAAAGCCGAATGTCCGTACAAAACTTCGTTCCCATGGTCCAAATGCTCTATATTTTTCTTAAACGTCCCGGCTAAGCCTTGTCGATCTTGAGGTTTTAGATTCCAAAACAAGTGAGTTTCGTCCATTTCTAAGTTTGGACCGAAAATCGAGTAAATACCGACCGAACGGACGGACATAAACCTCGTTTTTACGGATGGAACGTTGTTTTTTCGCCTTAGAACAACCCGAGTTAAGCTATTTAGTGGCTAGTCTCTTAGGTGTATCGTTTTCTATGCGAAAATATGTGTGTTTCGTCCACTTATAAGTTCGGAACTAAAATGGAGTACATACAAAGCCGAATGTCCGTACAAAACTTCGTTCCCATGGTCCAAATGTTCTATATTTTTCTCAAACGTCCCGGCTAAGCCTTGTCGATCTTGAGGTTTTAGATTCCAAAACAAGTGAGTTTCGTCCATTTCCAAGTTCGGACCGAAAACCGAGTAAATACTAACCGAACGGACGGACATAAACGTCGTTTTTACGGACGGAACGTGGTTTTTTCGCCTTAAAACAACCCGAGTTAAGCTATTGCAGTGTCTAGTCTCTTGGGTGTATCGTTTTCTATGCGAAAACATGTGTGTTTCATCCACTTATAAGTTTGGAACAAAAATGGAGTATATACAAAGCCGAATGTCCGTACAAAACTTCGTTCCCATGGTCCAAATGTTCTATGTTGGCCTTAAAACGTCCCGGTTATGCCTTGTCGATCTTGAGGTTTTAGATTCCAAAAAAAGTGAGTTTCGTCCATTTCCAAGTTTAGACCGAAAGCAGAGTAAATACCGACCGAACGGACGGACATAAACCTCGTTTTTACGGATGGAACGTTGTTTTTTCGCCTTAGAACAACCCGAGTTAAGCTATTGAGTGGCTAGTCTCTTAGGTGTATCGTTTTCTATTCGAAAATATGTGTGTTTCGTCCACTTATAAGTTCGGAACTAAAATGGAGTACATACAAAGCCGAATGTCCGTACAAAACTTCGTTCCCATGGTCCAAATGTTCTATATTTTTCTTAAACGTCCCGGCTAAGCCTTGTCGATCTTGAGGTTTTAGATTCCAAAACAAGTGAGTTTCGTCCATTTCCAAGTTCGGACCGAAAAAAGAGTAAATACCAACCGAACGGACGGACATAAACGTCGTTTTTAAGGACGGAACGTTGTTTTTTCGCCTTAGAACAACCCGACTTAAGCTATTGCAGTGTCTATTCTCTTAGGTGTATCGTTTTCTATGCGAAAACATGTGTGTTTCGTCCACTTATAAGTTCGGAACAAATATGGAGTACATACAAAGCCGTCCGTACAAAACTTCGTTCCCATGGTCCAAATGTTCTATGTTGGCCTTAAAACGTCCCGGTTAAGCCTTGTCGATCTTGAGGTTTTAGATTCCAAAACAAGTGAGTTTCGTACATTTCCAAGTTTAGACCGAAAACAGAGTAAATACCGACCGAACGGACGGACATAAACCTCGTTTTAACGGATGGAACGTTGTTTTTTCGCCTTAGAACAACCCGAGTTAAGTTATTGAGTGGCTAGTCTCTTAGGTGTATCATTTTCTATACGAAAACATGTGTGTTTCGTCCACTTATAAGTTCGGAACAAAAATGGAGTACATACAAAGCCGAATGTCCGCACAAAACTTCGTTCCCATGGTCCAAATGTTCTATGTTGGCCTTAAAACGTCCCAGTTAAGCCTTGTCGATCTTGAGGTTTTAGATTCCAAAATAAGTGAGTTTCGTCCATTTCCAAGTTTGGACCAAAAATCGAGTAAATAACGACCGAACGGACGGACATAAACCTCGTTTTTACGGATGGAACGTTGTTTTTTCGACTTAGAACAACCCGAGTTAAGCTATTGAGTGGCTAGTCTATTAGGTGTATCGTTTTCTATGCGAAAACATGTGTGTTTCGTCCACTTATAAGTTCGGAACTAAAATGGAGTACATACAAAGCCGAATGTCGGTACAAAACTTCGTTGCCATGGTTCAAATGTTCTATATTGGTCTTAAACATCCCGGCTAAGCCTTGTCGATCTTGAGGTTTTAGATTCCAAAACAAGTGAGTTTCGTCCATTTCCAAGTTCGGACCGAAAACAGAGTAAATACCAACCGAACGGACGGACATAAACGTCGTTTTTACAGACGAAACGTTGTTTTTTCGCCTTAGAAAAACCAGAGTTAAGCTATTGCAGTGTCTAGTCTCTTAGGTGTATCGTTTTCTATGCGAAAACATGTGTGTTTCGTCCACTTATAAGTTCGGAACAAAAATGGAGTACATACAAAGCCGAATGTCCGTACAAAACTTCGTTCCCATGGTCCAAATGTTCTATGTTGGCCTTAAAACGTCCCGGTTAAGCCTTGTCGATCTTGAGGTTTTAGATATCAAAACAAGTGAGTTTCGTCCATTTCCAAGTATAGACCGAAAACAGAGTAAATACCGACCGAACGGACGGACATAAACCTCGTTTTAACGGATGGAACGTTGTTTTTTCGCCTTAGAACAACCCGAGTTAAGCTATTGAGTGGCTAGTCTCTTAGGTGTATCGTTTTCTATGCGAAAACATGTGTTTCGTCCACTTATAAGTTCGGAACTAAAATGGAGTACATACAAAGAGGAATGTCCGTACAAAACTTCGTTCCCATGGTCCAAATGTTCTATATTTTTCTTAAACGTCCCGGCTAAGCCTTGTCGATCTTGAGGTTTTAGATTCCAAAACAAGTGAGTTTCGTCCATTTCCAAGTTCGGACCGAAAACCGAATAAATACCAACCGAACGGACGGACATAAACGTCGTTTTTACGGACGGAACGTTGTTTTTTCGCCTTAGAACAACCAGAGTTAAGCTATTTCAGTGTCTAGTCTCTTAGGTGTATCGTTTTCTATGCGAAAACATGTGTGTTTCGTCCACTTATAAGTTCGGAACTAAAATGGAGTACATACAAAGCCGAATGTCCGTACAAAACTTCGTTCCCATGGTCCAAATGTTCTATGTTGGCCTTAAAATGTCCCGGTTAAGCATTGTCGATCTTGAGGTTTTAGATTCCAAAACAAGTGAGTTTCGTCCATTTCCAAGTTTGGACCGAAAACCGAGTAAATAACGACCGAACGGACGGACATAAACCTCGTTTTTACGGATGGAACGTTGTTTTTTCGCATTAGAACAACCCGAGTTAAGCTATTGAGTGGCTAGTCTCTTAGGTGTATCGTTTTCTATGCGAAAACATGTGTGTTTCGTCCACTTATAAGTTCGGAACTAAAATGGAGTACATACAAAACCGAATGTCCGTACAAAACTTCGTTCCCATGGTCCAAATGTTCTATATTTTTCTTAAACGTCCCGGCTAAGCCTTGTCGATCTTGAGGTTTTTGATTCCAAAACAAGTGAGTTTCGTCCATTTCCAAGTTCGGACCGAAAACCGAGTAAATACCAACCGAACGGACGGACATAAACGTCGTTTTTACGGACGGAACGTTGTTTTTTCGCCTTAAAACAACCCGAGTTAAGCTATTGCAGTGTCTAGTCTCTTGGGTGTATCGTTTTCTATGCGAAAACATGTGTGTTTCGTCCACTTATAAGTTCGGAACAAAAATGGAGTACATATAAAGCCGAATGTCCGTACAAAACTTCGTTCCCATGGTCCAAATGTTCTATGTTTGCCTTAAAATGTCCCGGTTAAGCCTTGTCGATCTTGAGGTTTTAGATTCCAAAATAAGTGAGTTTCGTCCATTTCCAAGTTTGGACCAAAAATCGAGTAAATAACGACCGAACGGACGGACATAAACCTCGTTTTTACGGATGGAACGTTGTTTTTTCGACTTAGAACAACCCGAGTTAAGCTATTGAGTGGCTAGTCTCTTAGGTGTATCGTTTTCTATGCGAAAAATGTGTGTTTCGTCCACTTATAAGTTCGGAAGAAATATAGAGTACATACAAAGCCGAATGTCTGTACAAAACTTCGTTCCCATGGTCCAAATGTTCTATCTTGGTCTTAAAAGTCCCGGCTAAGCCTTGTCGATCTTGAGGTTTAAGATTCCAAAACAAGTGAGTTTCGTCCATTTCCAAGTTTAGACCGAAAACAGAGTAAATACCGACCGAACGGACGGACATAAACCTCGTTTTAACGGATGGAACGTTGTTTTTTCGCCTTAGAACAACCCGAGTTAAGCTATTGAGTGGCTAGTCTCTTAGGTGTATCGTTTTCTATGCGAAAACAGGTGTGTTTCGTCCACTTATAAGTTCGGAACAAAAATGGAGTACATACAAAGCCGAATGTCCGTACAAAACTTCGTTCCCATGGTCCAAATGTTCTATGTTGGCCTTAAAACGTCCCGGTTAAGCTTTGTCGATCTTGAGGTTTTAGATTCCAAAACAAGTGAGTTTCGTCAATTTCCAAGTTTAGACCGAAAACATAGTAAATACCGACCGAACGGACGGACATAAACCTCGTTTTATCGGATGGAACGTTGTTTTTTCGCCTTAGAACAACCCGAGTTAACCTATTGAGTGGCTAGTCTCTTAGGTGTATCGTTTTCTATGCGAAAACATGTGTGTTTCGTCCACTTATAAGTTCGGAAAAAAATGGAGTACATACAAAGCCGAATGTCCGTACAAAACTTCGTTCCCATGGTCCAAATGTTCTATATTTTTCTTAAACGTCCCCACTAAGCCTTGTCGATCTTGAGGTTTTAGATTCCAAAACAAGTGAGTTTCGTCAATTTCCAAGTTCGGACCGAAAACCGAATAAATACCAACCGAACGGACGGACATAAACGTCGTTTTTACGGACGGAACGTTGTTTTTTCGCCTTAGAACAACCAGAGTTAAGCTATTGCAATGTCTAGTCTCTTAGGTGTATCGTTTTCTATGCGAAAACATGTGTGTTTCGTCCACTTATAAGTTCGGAACAAAAATGGAGTACATACAAAGCCGAATGTCAGTATAAAACTTCGTTCCCATGGTCCAAATGTTCTATATTGGTCTTAAACGTTCCGGATAAGCCTTGTCGATCTTGAGGTTTTAGATTCCAAAACAAGTGAGTTTCGTCCATTTCCAAGTTCGGACCGAAAACCGAGTAAATACCAACCGAACGGACGGACATAAACGTCGTTTTTACGGACGAAACGTTGTTTTTTCGCCTTAGAACAACCCGAGTTAAGCTATTGCAGTGTCTAGTCTCTTAGGTGTATCGTTTTCTATGCGAAAACATGTGTGTTTCGTCCACTTATAAGTTCAGAACAAAAATGGAGTACATACAAAGCCGAATGTCCGTACAAAACTTCGTTCCCATGATCCAAATGTTCTATGTTGGCCTTAAAACGTCCCGGTTAAGCCTTGTCGATCTTGAGGTTTTAGATTCCAAAACAAGTGAGTTTCGTCCATTTCCAAGTTTAGACCGAAAACAGAGTAAATACCGACCGAACGGACGGACATAAACCTCGTTTTAACGGATGGAACGTTGTTTTTTCTCCTTAGAACAACCCGAGTTAAGCTATTGAGTGGCTAGTCTCTTAGGTGTATCGTTTTCTATACGAAAACATGTGTGTTTCGTCCACTTATAAGTTCGGAAATAAAATGGAGTACATACAAAGCCGAATGTCCGTACAGAACTTTGTTCCCATGGTCCAAATGTTCAATATTTTTCTTAAACGTCCCGGCTAAGCCTTGTCGATCTTGAGGTTTTAGATTCCAAAACAAGTGAGTTTCGTCCATTTCCAAGTTTGGACCGAAAACCGAGTAAATACCAACCGAACGGACGGACATAAACGTCGTTTTTATGGACGGAACGTTTTTTTTTCGCCTTAGAACAACCAGAGTTAAGCTATTGCAATGTCTAGTCTCTTAGGTGTATCGTTTTCTATGCGAAAACATGTGTGTTTCGTCCACTTATAAGTTCGGAACAAAAATGGAGTACATACAAAGCCGAATGTCTGTACAAAACTTCGTTCCCATGGTCCAAATGTTCTATGTTGGCCTTAAAACGTCCCGGTTAAGCCTTGTCGATCTTGAGGTTTTAGATTCCAAAACAAGTGAGTTTCGTCCATTTCCAAGTTTAGACCGAAAACAGAGTAAATACCGACCGAACGGACGGACATAAACCTCGTTTTAACGGATGGAACGTTGTTTTTTCGCCTTAGAACAACCCGAGTTAAGCTATTGAGTGGCTAGTCTCTTAGGTGTATCGTTTTCTATGCGAAAACATGTGTGTTTCGTCCACTTATAAGTTCAGAACTAAAATGGAGTACATACAAAGCCGAATGTCCGTACAAAACTTAGTTCCCATGGTCCAAATGTTCTATGTTGGGCTTAAAACGTCCCGGTTAAGCCTTGTCGATCTTGAGGTTTTAGATTCCAAAACAAGTGAGTTTCGTCCATTTCCAAGTTTAGACCGAAAACAGAGTAAATACCAACCGAACGGACGAACATAAACCTCGTTTTAACGGATGGAACGTTGTTTTTTCGCCTTAGAACAACCCGAGTTAAGCTATTGAGTGGCTAGTCTCTTAGGTGTATCGTTTTCTATGCGAAAACATGTGTGTTTCGTCCACTTATAAGTTCGGAACTAAAATGGAGTGCATACAAAGCCGAATGTCCGTACAAAACTTCGTTCCCATGGTCCAAATGTTCTATATTTTTCTTAAACGTCCCGGCTAAGCCTTGTCGATCTTGAGGTTTTAGATTCCAAAACAAGTGAGTGTCGTCCATTTCCAAGTTCGGACCGAAAACCGTGTAAATACCAACCGAACGGACGGACATAAACGTCGTTTTTACGGACGGAACGTTGTTTTTTCGCCTTAGAACAACCCGAGTTAAGCTATTGCAGTGTCTAGTCTCTTAGGTGTATCGTTTTCTATGCGAAAACATGTGTGTTTCGTCCACTTATAAGTTCGGAACAAAAATGGAGTACATACAAAGCCGAATGTCCGTACAAAACTTCGTTCCCATGGTCCAAATGTTCTATGTTGGCCTTAAAACGTCCAGGTTAAGCCTTGTCGATCTTGAGGTTTTAGATTCCAAAACAAGTGAGTTTCGTCCATTTCCAAGTTTAGACCAAAAACAGAGTAAATACCGACCGAACAGACGAACATAAACCTCGTTTTAACGGATGGAACGTTGTTTTTTTGCCTTAGAACAACCCGAGTTAAGCTATTGAGTGGCTAGTCTCTTAGGTGTAACGTTTTCTATGCGAAAACATGTGTGTTTCGTCCACTTATAAGTTCAGAACTAAAATGGAGTGCATACAAAGCCGAATGTCCGTACAAAACTTCGTTCCCATGGTCCGAATGTTGTATGTTGGCCTTAAAATGTCCCCGTTAAGCATTGTCGATCTTGAGGTTTTAGATTCCAAAAGAAGTGAGTTTCGTCCATTTCCAAGTTTGGACCAAAAACCGAGGAAATAACGACTGAACGGACGGACATAAACCTCGTTTTTACGGATGGAACGTTGTTATTTCGAATTAGAACAACCCGAGTTAAGCTATTGAGTGGTTAGTCTCTTAGGTGTATCGTTTTCTATGCGAAAACATGTGTGTTTCGTCCACTTATAAGTTCGGAACAAAAATGGAGTACATACAAAGCCGAATGTCCGTACAAAACTTTGTTCCCATGGTCCAAATGTTCTATGTTGGCCTTAAAACGTCCCGGTTAAGCCTTGTCGATCTTGAGGTTCTAGATTCCAAAACAAGTGAGTTTCATCCATTTCCAAGTTTAGACCGAAAACAGAGTAAATACCGACCGAACGGACGGACATAAACCTCGTTTTAACGGATGGAACGTTCTTTTTTCGCCTTAGAACAACCCGAGTTAAGCTATTGAGTGGCTAGTCTCTTAGGTGTATCGTTTTCTATGCGAAAACATGTGTGCTTCGTCCACTTATAAGTTCGGAACTAAAATGGAGTACATACAAAGCCGAATGTCCGTACAAAACTTCGTTCCCATGGTCCAAATGTTCTATATTTTTCTTAAACGTCTCGGCTAAGCCTTGTCGATCTTGAGGTTTTAGATTCCAAAACAAGTGAGTTTCGTCCATTTCCAAGTTCGGACCGAAAACCGAATAAATACCAACCGAACAGACGGACATAAACGTCGTTTTTACGGACCGAACGTTGTTTTTTCGCCTTAGAACAACCAGAGTTAAGCTATTGCAGTGTCTAGTCTCTTAGATGTATCGTTTTCTATGCGAAAACATGTGTGTTTCGTGCACTTATAAGTTCGGAACAAAAATGGAGTACATACAAAGCCGAATGTCCGTACAAAACTTCGTTCCCATGGTCCAAATGTTCTATATTGGTCTTAAACGTTCCGGCTAAGCCTTGTCGATCTTGAGGTTTTAGATTCCAAAACAAGTGAGTTTCGTGCATTTCCAAGTTCGGACCGAAAACCGAGTAAATACCAACCGAACGGACGGACATAAACGTCGTTTTTACGGACAAAACGTTGTTTTTTCGCCTTAGAACAACCCGAGTTAAGCTATTGCAGTGTCTAGTCTCTTAGGTGTATCGTTTTCTATGCAAAAACATGTGTGTTTCGTCCACTTATAAGTTCGGAACAAAAATGGAGTACATACAAAGCCGAATGTCCGTACAAAACTTCGTTCCCATGGTCCAAATGTTCTATGTTGGCCTTAAAACGTCCCGGTTAAGCCTTGTCGATCTTGAGGTTTTAGATTTCAAAACAAGTGAGTTTCGTCCATTTCCAAGTTTAGACCGAAAACAGAGTAAATACCGACCGAACGGACGGACATAAACCTCGTTTTAACGGATGGAACGTTGTTTTTTCGCCTTAGAACAACCCGAGTTAAGCTATTGAGTGGCTAGTCTCTTAGGTGTATCGTTTTCTATGCGAAAACATGTGTGTTTCGTCCACTTATAAGTTCGGAACTAAAATGGAGTACATACAAAGCCGAATGTCCGTACAAAACTTTGTTCCCATGGTCCAAATGTTCAATATTTTTCTTAAACGTCCCGGCTAAGCCTTGTCGATCTTGAGGTTTTAGATTCCAAAACAAGTGAGTTTCGTCCATTTCCAAGTTTGGACCGAAAACCGAGTAAATACCAACCGATCGGACGGACATAAACGTCGTTTTTATGGACGGAACGTTTTTTTTTCGCCTTAGAACAACCCGAGTTAAGCTATTGCAGTGTCTAGTCTCTTAGGTGTATCGTTTTCTATGCGAAAACATGTGTGTTTCGTCCACTTATAAGTTCGGAACAAAAATAGAGTACATACAAAGCCGAATGTCCGTACAAAACTTCGTTCCCATGGTCCAAATATTCTATGTTGGCCTTAAAACGTCCCGGTTAAGCCTTGTCGATCTTGAGGTTTTAGATTCCAAAAAAAGTGAGTTTCGTCCATTTCCAAGTTTAGACCGAAAACAGAGTAAATACCGACCGAACGGACGGACATAAACCTCGTTTTAACGGATGGAACGTTGTTTTTTCGCCTTAGAACAACCCGAGTTAAGCTATTGAGTGGCTAGTCTCTTAGGTGTATCGTTTTCTATGCGAAAACATGTGTGTTTCGTCCACTTATAAGTTCGGAACTAAAATGGAGTACATACAAAGCCGAATGTCCGTACAAAACTTCGTTCCCATGGTCCGAATGTTCTATGTTGGCCTTAAAATGTCCCGGTTAAGCATTGTCGATCTTGAGGTTTTAGATTCCAAAACAAGTGAGTTTCGTCCATTTCCAAGTTTGGACCGAAAACCGAGTAAATAACGACCGAACGGACTGACATAAACCTCGTTTTTACGGATGGAACTTTGTTATTTCGCCTTAGAACAACCCGAGTTAAGCTATTGCGAGGCTAGTCTCTTAGGTGTATCGTTTTCTATGCGAAAACATGTGTGTTTCGTCCACTTATAAGTTCGGAACTAAAATGGAGTACATACAAAGCCGAATGTCCGTACAAAACTTAGTTCCCATGGTCCAAATGTTCTATGTTGGCCTTAAAATGTCCCGGTTAAGCCTTGTCGATCTTGAGGTTTTAGATTCCAAAACAAGTGAGTTTCGTCCATTTCCAAGTTTAGACCGAAAACAGAGTAAATACCGACCGAACGGACGGACATAAACCTCGTTTTAACGGATGGAACGTTGTTTTTTTGCCTTAGAACAACCCGAGTTAAGCTATTGAGTGGCTAGTCTCTTAGGTGTATCGTTTTCTATGCGAAAACATGTGTGTTTCGTCCACTTATAAGTTCGGAACAAAAATGGAGTACATACAAAGCCGAATGTCCGTACAAAACTTTGTTCCAATGGTCCAAATGTTCTATGTTGGCCTTAAAACGTCCCGGTTAAGCCTTGTCGATCTTGAGGTTCTAGATTCCAAAACAAGTGAGTTTCGTCCATTTCCAAGTTTAGACCGAAAACAGAGTAAATACCGACCGAACGGACGGACATAAACCTCGTTTTAACGGATGGAACGTTGTTTTTTCGCCTTAGAACAACCCGAGTTAAGCTATTGAGTGGCTAGTCTCTTAGGTGTATCGTTTTCTATGCGAAAACATGTGTGCTTCGTCCACTTATAAGTTCGGAACTAAAATGGAGTACATACAAAGCCGAATGTCCGTACAAAACTTCGTTCCCATGGTCCAAATGTTCTATATCTCGGCTAAGCCTTGTCGATCTTGAGGTTTTAGATTCCAAAACAAGTGAGTTTCGTCCATTTCCAAGTTCGGACCGAAAACCGAATAAATACCAACCGAACAGACGGACATAAACGTCGTTTTTACGGACGGAACGTTGTTTTTCGCCTTAGAACAACCAGAGTTAAGCTATTGCAGTGTCTAGTCTCTTAGGTGTATCGTTTTCTATGCGAAAACATGTGTGTTTCGTGCACTTATAAGTTCGGAACAAAAATGGAGTACATACAAAGCCGAATGTCCGTACAAAACTTCGTTCCCATGGTCCAAATGTTCTATATTGGTCTTAAACGTTCCGGCTAAGCCTTGTCGATCTTGAGGTTTTAGATTCCAAAACAAGTGAGTTTCGTGCATTTCCAAGTTCGGACCGAAAACCGAGTAAATACCAACCGAACGGACGGACATAAACGTCGTTTTTACGGACGAAACGTTGTTTTTTCGCCTTAGAACAACCCGAGTTAAGCTATTGCAGTGTCTAGTCTCTTAGGTGTATCGTTTTCTATGCGAAAACATGTGTGTTTCGTCCACTTATAAGTTCGGAACAAAAATGGAGTACATACAAAGCCGAATGTCCGTACAAAACTTCGTTCCCATGGTCCAAATATTCTATGTTGGCCTTAAAACGTCCCGGTTAAGCCTTGTCGATCTTGAGGTTTTAGATTCCAAAAAAAGTGAGTTTCGTCCATTTCCAAGTTTAGACCGAAAACAGAGTAAATACCGACCGAACGGACGGACATAAACCTCGTTTTAACGGATGGAACGTTGTTTTTTCGCCTTAGAACAACCCGAGTTAAGCTATTGAGTGGCTAGTCTCATAGGTGTATCGTTTTCTATGCGAAAACAAGTGTGTTTCGTCCACTTATAAGTTCGGAACTAAAATGGAGTACATACAAAGCCGAATGTCCGTACAAAACTTCGTTCCCATGGTCCAAATGTTCTATATTTTTCTTAAACGTCCCGGCTAAGCCTTGTCGATCTTGAGGTTTTAGATTCCAAAACAAGTGAATTTCGTCCATTTCCAAGTTCGGACCGAAAACCGAATAAATACCAACCGAACGGACGGACATAAACGTCGTTGTTACGGACGGAACGTTATTTTTTCGCCTTAGAACAACCCGAGTTAAGCTATTGCAGTGTCTAGTCTCTTAGGTGTATCGTTTTCTATGCGAAAACATGTGTGTTTCGTCCACTTATAAGTTCAGAACAAAAATGGAGTACATACAAAGCGGAATGTCCGTACAAAACTTCGTTCCCATGGTCCAAATGTTCTATGTTGGCCTTAAAACGTCCCGGTTAAGCCTTGTCGATCTTGAGGTTTTAGATTCCAAAACAAGTGAGTTTCGTCCATTTCCAAGTTTAGACCGAAAACAGAGTAAATACCGACCGAACGGACGGACATAAACCTCGTTTTAACGGATGGAACGTTGTTTTTTCGCCTTAGAACAACCCGAGTTAAGCTATTGAGTGGCTAGTCTCTTAGGTGTATCGTTTTCTATGCGAAAACATGTGTGTTTCGTCCACTTATAAGTTCGGAACTAAAATGGAGTACATACAAAGCCGAATGTCCGTACAAAACTTCGTTCCCATGGTCCGAATGTTCTATGTTGGCCTTAAAATTTCCCGGTTAAGCATTGTCGATCTTGAGGTTTTAGATTCCAAAACAAGTGAGTTTCGTCCATTTCCAAGTTTGGACCGAAAACCGAGTAAATAACGACCGAACGGACTGACATAAACCTCGTTTTTACGGATGGAACTTTGTTATTTCGCCTTAGAACAACCCGAGTTAAGCTATTGCGTGGCTAGTCTCTTAGGTGTATCGTTTTCTATGCGAAAACATGTGTGTTTCGTCCACTTATAAGTTCGGAACTAAAATGGAGTACATACAAAGCCGAATGTCCGTACAAAACTTAGTTCCCATGGTCCAAATGTTCTATGTTGGCCTTAAAACGTCCCGGTTAAGCCTTGTCGATCTTGAGGTTTTAGATTCCAAAACAAGTGAGTTTCGTCCATTTCCAAGTTTAGACCGAAAACAGAGTAAATACCGACCGAACGGACGGACATAAACCTCGTTTTAACGGATGGAACGTTGTTTTTTTGCCTTAGAACAACCCGAGTTAAGCTATTGAGTGGCTAGTCTCTTAGGTGTATCGTTTTCTATGCGAAAACATGTGTGTTTCGTCCACTTATAAGTTCGGAACAAAAATGGAGTACATACAAAGCCGAATGTCCGTACAAAACTTTGTTCCAATGGTCCAAATGTTCTATGTTGGCCTTAAAACGTCCCGGTTAAGCCTTGTCGATCTTGAGGTTCTAGATTCCAAAACAAGTGAGTTTCGTCCATTTCCAAGTTTAGACCGAAAACAGAGTAAATACCGACCGAACGGACGGACATAAACCTCGTTTTAACGGATGGAACGTTGTTTTTTCGCCTTAGAACAACCCGAGTTAAGCTATTGAGTGGCTAGTCTCTTAGGTGTATCGTTTTCTATGCGAAAACATGTGTGCTTCGTCCACTTATAAGTTCGGAACTAAAATGGAGTACATACAAAGCCGAATGTCCGTACAAAACTTCGTTCCCATGGTCCAAATGTTCTATATCTCGGCTAAGCCTTGTCGATCTTGAGGTTTTAGATTCCAAAACAAGTGAGTTTCGTCCATTTCCAAGTTCGGACCGAAAACCGAATAAATACCAACCGAACAGACGGACATAAACGTCGTTTTTACGGACGGAACGTTGTTTTTCGCCTTAGAACAACCAGAGTTAAGCTATTGCAGTGTCTAGTCTCTTAGGTGTATCGTTTTCTATGCGAAAACATGTGTGTTTCGTGCACTTATAAGTTCGGAACAAAAATGGAGTACATACAAAGCCGAATGTCCGTACAAAACTTCGTTCCCATGGTCCAAATGTTCTATATTGGTCTTAAACGTTCCGGCTAAGCCTTGTCGATCTTGAGGTTTTAGATTCCAAAACAAGTGAGTTTCGTGCATTTCCAAGTTCGGACCGAAAACCGAGTAAATACCAACCGAACGGACGGACATAAACGTCGTTTTTACGGACGAAACGTTGTTTTTTCGCCTTAGAACAACCCGAGTTAAGCTATTGCAGTGTCTAGTCTCTTAGGTGTATCGTTTTCTATGCGAAAACATGTGTGTTTCGTCCACTTATAAGTTCGGAACAAAAATGGAGTACATACAAAGCCGAATGTCCGTACAAAACTTCGTTCCCATGGTCCAAATATTCTATGTTGGCCTTAAAACGTCCCGGTTAAGCCTTGTCGATCTTGAGGTTTTAGATTCCAAAAAAAGTGAGTTTCGTCCATTTCCAAGTTTAGACCGAAAACAGAGTAAATACCGACCGAACGGACGGACATAAACCTCGTTTTAACGGATGGAACGTTGTTTTTTCGCCTTAGAACAACCCGAGTTAAGCTATTGAGTGGCTAGTCTCATAGGTGTATCGTTTTCTATGCGAAAACAAGTGTGTTTCGTCCACTTATAAGTTCGGAACTAAAATGGAGTACATACAAAGCCGAATGTCCGTACAAAACTTCGTTCCCATGGTCCAAATGTTCTATATTTTTCTTAAACGTCCCGGCTAAGCCTTGTCGATCTTGAGGTTTTAGATTCCAAAACAAGTGAATTTCGTCCATTTCCAAGTTCGGACCGAAAACCGAATAAATACCAACCGAACGGACGGACATAAACGTCGTTGTTACGGACGGAACGTTATTTTTTCGCCTTAGAACAACCCGAGTTAAGCTATTGCAGTGTCTAGTCTCTTAGGTGTATCGTTTTCTATGCGAAAACATGTGTGTTTCGTCCACTTATAAGTTCAGAACAAAAATGGAGTACATACAAAGCGGAATGTCCGTACAAAACTTCGTTCCCATGGTCCAAATGTTCTATGTTGGCCTTAAAACGTCCCGGTTAAGCCTTGTCGATCTTGAGGTTTTAGATTCCAAAACAAGTGAGTTTCGTCCATTTCCAAGTTTAGACCGAAAACAGAGTAAATACCGACCGAACGGACGGACATAAACCTCGTTTTAACGGATGGAACGTTGTTTTTTCGCCTTAGAACAACCCGAGTTAAGCTATTGAGTGGCTAGTCTCTTAGGTGTATCGTTTTCTATGCGAAAACATGTGTGTTTCGTCCACTTATAAGTTCGGAACTAAAATGGAGTACATACAAAGCCGAATGTCCGTACAAAACTTCGTTCCCATGGTCCGAATGTTCTATGTTGGCCTTAAAATTTCCCGGTTAAGCATTGTCGATCTTGAGGTTTTAGATTCCAAAACAAGTGAGTTTCGTCCATTTCCAAGTTTGGACCGAAAACCGAGTAAATAACGACCGAACGGACTGACATAAACCTCGTTTTTACGGATGGAACTTTGTTATTTCGCCTTAGAACAACCCGAGTTAAGCTATTGCGTGGCTAGTCTCTTAGGTGTATCGTTTTCTATGCGAAAACATGTGTGTTTCGTCCACTTATAAGTTCGGAACTAAAATGGAGTACATACAAAGCCGAATGTCCGTACAAAACTTAGTTCCCATGGTCCAAATGTTCTATGTTGGCCTTAAAACGTCCCGGTTAAGCCTTGTCGATCTTGAGGTTTTAGATTCCAAAACAAGTGAGTTTCGTCCATTTCCAAGTTTAGACCGAAAACAGAGTAAATACCGACCGAACGGACGGACATAAACCTCGTTTTAACGGATGGAACGTTGTTTTTTTGCCTTAGAACAACCCGAGTTAAGCTATTGAGTGGCTAGTCTCTTAGGTGTATCGTTTTCTATGCGAAAACATGTGTGTTTCGTCCACTTATAAGTTCGGAACTAAAATGGAGTACATACAAAGCCGAATGTCCGTACAAAACTTCGTTCCCATGGTCCAAATGTTCTATGTTGGCCTTAAAACGTCCCGGTTATGCCTTGTCGATCTTGAGGTTTTAGATTCCAAAACAAGTGAGTTTCGTCCATTTCCAAGTTCGGACCGAAAACCGAGTAAATACCAACCGAACGGACATAAACCTCGTTTTTACGGATGGAACGTTGTTTTTTCGCCTTAGAACAACCCGAGTTAAGCTATTGAGTGGCTAGTCTCTTAGGTGTATCGTTTTCTATGCGAAAACATGTGTGTTTCGTCCACTTATAAGTTCGGAAGAAATATAGAGTACATACAAAGCCGAATGTCTGTACAAAACTTCGTTCCCATGGTCCAAATGTTCTATCTTGGTCTTAAACGTCCCGGCTAAGCCTTGTCGATCTTGAGGTTTTAGATTCCAAAACAAGTGAGTTTCGTCTATTTCCAAGTTCGGACCGAAAACCGAGTAAATACCAACCGAACGGACGGACATAAACGTCTTTTTTACGGACGAAACGTTGTTTTTTCGCCTTAGAACAACCCGAGTTAAGCTTTTGCAGTGTCTAGTCTCTTAGGTCTATCGTTTTCTATGCGAAAACATGTGTGTTTCGTCCACTTATAAGTTAGGAACAAAAATGGAGTACATACAAAGTCGAATGTCTGTACAAAACTTTGTTCCCATGGTCCAAATGTTCTATGTTGGCCTTAAAACGTCCCGGTTAAGGCTTGTCGATCTTGAGGTTTTAGATTCCAAAACAAGTGAGTTTCGTCCATTTCCAAGTTTAGACCGAAAACAGAGTAAATACCGACCGAACGGACCGACATAAACCTCGTTTTAACGGATGGAACGTTGTTTTTTCGCCTTAGAACAACCCGAGTTAAGCTATTGAGTGGCTAGTCTCTTAGGTGTATCGTTTTCTATGCGAAAACATGTGTGTTTCGTCCACTTATAAGTTCGGAACAAAAATGGAGTACATACAAAGCCGAATGTCCGTACAAAACTTCGTTCCCATGGTCCAAATGTTCTATGTTGGCCTTAAAACGTCCCGGTTATGCCTTGTCGATCTTGAGGTTTTAGATTCCAAAACAAGTGAGTTTCGTCCATTTCCAAGTTCGGACCGAAAACCGAGTAAATACCAACCGAACGGACATAAACCTCGTTTTTACGGATGGAACGTTGTTTTTTCGCCTTAGAACAACCCGAGTTAAGCTATTGAGTGGCTAGTCTCTTAGGTGTATCGTTTTCTATGCGAAAACATGTGTGTTTCGTCCACTTATAAGTTCGGAAGAAATATAGAGTACATACAAAGCCGAATGTCTGTACAAAACTTCGTTCCCATGGTCCAAATGTTCTATCTTGGTCTTAAACGTCCCGGCTAAGCCTTGTCGATCTTGAGATTTTAGATTCCAAAACAAGTGAGTTTCGTCCATTTCCAAGTTCGGACCGAAAACCGAGTAAATACCAACCGAACGGACGGACATAAACGTCTTTTTTACGGACGAAACGTTGTTTTTTCGCCTTAGAACAACCCGAGTTAAGCTTTTGCAGTGTCTAGTCTCTTAGGTCTATCGTTTTCTATGCGAAAACATGTGTGTTTCGTCCACTTATAAGTTAGGAACAAAAATGGAGTACATACAAAGTCGAATGTCCGTACAAAACTTTGTTCCCATGGTCCAAATGTTCTATGTTGGCCTTAAAACGTCCCGGTTAAGGCTTGTCGATCTTGAGGTTTTAGATTCCAAAACAAGTGAGTTTCGTCCATTTCCAAGTTTAGACCGAAAACAGAGTAAATACCGACCGAACGGACCGACATAAACCTCGTTTTAACGGATGGAACGTTGTTTTTTCGCCTTAGAACAACCCGAGTTAAGCTATTGAGTGGCTAGTCTCTTAGGTGTATCGTTTTCTATGCGAAAACATGTGTGTTTCGTCCACTTATAAGTTCGGAACAAAAATGGAGTACATACAAAGCCGAATGTCCGTACAAAACTTCGTTCCCATGGTCCAAATGTTCTATGTTGGCCTTAAAACGTCCCGGTTAAGCCTTGTCGATCTTGAGGTTTTAGATTCCAAAACAAGTGAGTTTCGTCGATTTCCAAGTTTAGACCGAAAACATAGTAAATACCGAACGGACGGACATAAACCTCGTTTTAACGGATGGAACGTTGTTTTTTCGCCTTAGAACAACCCGAGTTAAGCTATTGAGGAGGAGTTCTAATGGGGACAAAATTAGGGCGAACTTACTGTTCATCCCGTTTTCACTGTTCATCTTCTTAAAATACCCTATTTCTAGCCGTTTTTTAATCTGTTTTCTTCAAGTTAATGATGTCCACTTCACAAATAATACCAGGTTCGAGTGGAGATTCTACTCGGTCAGATGAGGAGGAAGAGATTGATGCTATTGAAGCTGCAATTGCAAAGAAGTTTGGTGTAAATTCTCTTGAGAAGTATAGAAGAAGGACTGTTGTTCGAATACAAGAGGAAGAGCAAAGCAGAGATTTGAATTTAGAAATTGAATTCAATTTGAATAAGGAAACCCTAGGTTCTAAAGTGCAATCTGGAATTGTGAAGGAATCCAAATCTAATATGGATTCAAGTTTGATTAGGATTAATGAGGAAGAGCTGCATACTATAAAGGGAAATCAGGCTGTGATTATGAGTGGTTCAGCATCAAAAACGTTGGATGATGTTGCACAACAAGAGAAGCACGAACATGAAAGATTAAGGCTTGCTGGTGTGCAGGAAGAAAGAAAATCATGGGCCGATGTACTTGGTCGTGCTGCTGTTGGTAAGGAGTCGCTGGAGTATATTCCACCAATGATTGTGGAAGGAAAGCCAGTTATTCATGTACGAACTGATCAATTCAAGAACTTGAAGGAAAAGAATTCTAAACTAATTGTTGGAAGCTTTGTAGGAAGGCGACCTGGTTATGCATATGTGAAGGAGGTGGTAACAAGGATATGGAGGCTGAAGAACCCTTTCACCATGAAACCATATGGTGACAAGATGTTTACATTTGAATTTGAGAACGACGAAGACAGGATTAGTGTTCTTGAGAAGGGTTGTTTTCATGTAGCGAGTCAATTAGTGGTGATTAGGCCATGGAAGTTATTTGTCGAGACTGAAAGTGAAGAACTTAAAACTATTCCAATATGGGTAATTTTTAAGAATTACCCAATGGATCTGTGGGATAGAGAGGGATTTAGCATGGTAGGAAGCTCAGTTGGCATTCCATTGTTTACTGACAGGCTAACTGAGGAGAGGAGGAGAACTTCATATGCGCGAATTTGTATAGAAGTGGATACTAAGTGCAAATACCCGAAGGAGACAACGGTGGTGTTAGATAACAAGAAGGTGATCAAAATTCCTATTGAGTATAATTGGAGACCAGCAATGTGTGGGAGTTGTGATGTGTTTGGCCATCATGGTAAAACTTGCCCGAAGAAGATGAAAAAGAGGGAGCAATCTGTGTGGGTTCAGAGGGAGAAGCATGAGCATGACGATCATAGTGACCATGAGGGGGAGCTGAGTGATGAAGAAGAAAATATTGAGGAAGGGAAGATAAATGAGAGCACCACATCTATTGTAGGTGGAGTGTATAATGAAGGAGAAAAAAGAGAGGAAGTAGTGCAAGAAAAAACAATGCGTGAAACGAGTGAGAAACCTATAAGTGAGCAACAACCTAGTAACACAAGTCAATCAGCTGAGGAAGACAGAGAGGAGGAGTGGGAAACCCCATCTAGAAAGCACACCTTCAGGCTTTCAACTCCCAAGGAGAAAGGCACCAGTGTAGATATGGGGAGTTTGCAGAAGAGAGTAGGTGAAAGGGTGGCCAAGTTGAAGGATAGTATTAGTGATGGAGCTGGCTCTAGAGGGCAAGTTCAAACTAACATGAAAAAGGGAGGTTCCAGCAAATATGTGGGTGTAGGGAGTGCTAACTCTAACACCTTACAGATGAAGCAAACTGACCATGTTGCGAGGAAAGGAACAGGAGAGGCACACAAGGGTGGTGGAAGTATGACAAATATGGTGGCTCCAAGCAGAGACACCTTAAACAGAAGCAAGTTAATTAATGGCTAAAACTGGTTGTTGGAATATGAGGGGATTTAATATGGGTTTCAAACAAATAGAAGTAAGGTCTTTAATTAGGAAGCATGATGTAAATATCATGGGCATTCTCGATACTAGAGTGCAGCAATGTAATATGGATAGAGTGAAGGAGGTGTGTTGTCCAGGCTGGGATATAGCACACAATTATGCATATGCAGAAGATGGAAGAGTGTGGGTATGTTGGAACCCAAGAGAATGCAGTATGAACGTGTTACACACTGACAGGCAAAGCATCACTATGGAGGTAACTTTAGCAACAGGTTCTAGTTACATTTTATCTACAGTGTATGCTAGTAATGATCCTGTGGTAAGAAGATTTCTCTGGAACAAACTAATTGATATTGGTTGTTCCATACATAAGCCTTGGATGCTAATAGGGGATTTCAACACAATACTCAATCCAGAAGAAAGGATAGGAGGGACAGTAATCAGGTCTTATCACTTCATTGACTTTCACAACTTTGTTACTATGGCTGGGGTGATTGACTTGAAGTATAAAGGCCACTATTTTACTTGGACTAACAAGCAAGATAGTAGAATTTGTAGTAAGATTGATAGGGTATTGGTAAATTCAGATTGGCATGCAACCTTTGTGGACTATGAAGCTGACTTCCTCAATTCAGGAGTCTACTCCAACCATACACCAGTGATCATAGCACCTATTGCACAACACAATACAAAGAAGAGATCATTCAGGTATTATAATTTCTGGACCGAAGAGGCTGGCTACTTTGCTATTGTCAAGCAAGCATGGCAGGAACCAGTTGTGGGTAATCCAATGTATAGGGTAGTGAAGAAGTTACATAATACAAAGATTGCATTGATTGACTGGAACAAGCAACGAGTTGGTAATGTGAATGCTAGAGTTCAGGATGCCAAAATGGAGGTTGAGGCAGTACAAAACAACTTGCAGACTGACCCTTTGAACGTTACTTTGATACAAGGGGAGAGAGCAGCTATTAGGGAGTTTGTAAGGGTGGCTAAAGCCGAGGAGTCCTTTCAGAAGCAAAAATCCAGGGATCAAAACATTGTTCTCGGTGACAACAATACAGCTTTCTTCTTTAATTCTGTGAAAGAGAGGAGATGGAGAAACAAAATTACATGCTTACGAGATGCAAATGGAGAGGTTATGATAGATATGGAACAGATAGGAGCCGCATGTGTCGAATACTACAAAGGTATATATAGTCCAGAGGTGATGGAACCAGTGAACTTTGATGCATTCAATGGGATTCAACCAACAAGAATTATACCAAGTGACTTGCGCGAGGGGTTGATTGCAGATGTAACAAGTAATGAAATAACTGAAGCCTTAGCCAGTATTGATATTGATAAAGCACCTGGTGGGGATGGCTTTTCTTCAAAATTTTTTAGAACTTCATGGTCTCTTACTGGGAAGGATTTTATGAAAGCCATTAAGAACTTCTTTACATCTGGGAAGTTACTTAGGGAAGTTAATGCAACTTGCATAACTTTGGTGCCTAAGGTGGACAATCCAGGAACACTAGGGGATTATAGACCTATAGCTTGCTGCAATGTACTTTACAAGTGCATAACAAAGATCATAACAAATAGAATGAAGGAGTTTATGCCACTAGTGGTGTCAAAGAACCAATCTGCTTTTGTTTCTGGGAGGTATATACAAGACAATATCTTGTTGTGTCATGAACTTTTACACAACTACCATAGAGATGCTAAACCCGCAAGATGTGCAGCAAAGGTTGATTTAAGAAAGGCTTATGACTCAGTTAGGTGGGAAACAATTGAATTTGTGTTGAACAGAATTGGTGTACCCCCAAAGTTTATAGCATGGATCAAGGTATGTGTTGAAACTCCTGTTTTCTCTATCATGCTAAATGGTGCCCCTTATGGATACTTCACTGGAAAGAGGGGAATAAGGCAAGGAGATCCTATGTCTCCTTACTTGTTTGTATTGGTTATGGACTTGCTCACTGATTTACTGATGCATAGGGTGAGAGCAGGAGATTACAAGCTGCATTATAGGTGTTTGAATCCCACAATCACACACCTTTCTTTTGCAGATGACTTGATTGCGTTTATGCAAGGGGATGTTGAAACAGCCAGATGTATGAGGGAAACTCTGAACACTTTCAAGGAATGTACAGGCCTGGAGGTAAATTTGTTAAAGAGTTCATTATTCTTTTCAGGTGTTGACACAGAGATAAAGGATGAGATCTCTACTGTTATGGGGTTCGCAGTTGGTACCCTTCCAGTAAAGTATTTGGGACTTCCATTGATCACTACTAGGCTGACTTCAGGAGATTGTATGCCATTGATATCAAAAGTCACTTCTAAGCTACATAGTTGGAGAGGAAAGTTCTTATCCTATGCTGGTAGATTGCAGCTGATTAAATCTGTGATAAGCAACTTGAATGTATACTGGATATCTTCATTTCTTTTGCCACATAAAATTATTGATGATATTAACAAGTTGTGCAGGAACTTTCTTTGGAAGGGACCTGACTGTGCACCCTCTCATGCGCTCATTAGCTGGGCTGATACATGCTACCCATACGAGGAAGGTGGGCTAGGCATAAGGCAACTTGAATCAGCAAATCATGCAGCAAATATGAAGCATTTATGGCACATTGTAACAAGGAGAGCATCTTTATGGGTACAATGGGTATACAACAATCTTATCAAGGGCAAAGAGTTCTGGACTATGAAGACAAATGCTGATAGTTCATGGTGTTGGAGATCTATTCTGAAGGAGAGCGAGAGAGCCTCTTTCGTTGTTAAACACATTATTGGGGATGGACAGGCTACTAAGCTATGGCTACACCCTTGGACAGACAAGGGGATTTTGAAGGATCAATTCCCTCAAGTGCTAAGGTATGATTCAAATTGTGGTTTGAATGCCAATGTATCTAATGTGATCGTGGAGGGTAAATGGCAATTTCCTGATACTATTAGGCTGCGTATAAGAGATATAGCTCACACAGCAGAAAACTATATACCGATTGAGGGAGGGGCAGATGAGGTGGTATGGTCAGTTGCAAAGAATGGCGAATACAGCTTGAAGGATACATATCATGCTATTAGGAAGACAAAGCAACCGGTGAAGTGGCACAAACTAGTGTGGTACACAAGCAGGATACCAAGGCACTCATTCATAGCATGGATGGCTTTGAAAGGGGGACTGAAGACACAAAGCAAGCTGAAGGGATGGGGAGTATTGCAAGTGGATACATGTGTATTGTGTTGGTGCCATTCCGAAACCGAAGAACATCTGTTCTTTGAGTGCGCTTACTCAAGGAGCGTATGGATGACTCTACTTGTACAAGCAGGGTACCAAAGAGGTATGGCCATTTCATGGGAGTTGGAACTGGATTGGTTAATACAAGCATCCAAGGGGAAAGGTTTTGCACAAGATGCACTGAAATTAACATTCAACGCATTCATCTATTGGGTCTGGAAAGAAAGAAATGAGAGGATCTTCAATAGCAAACAGATGCTAGCACAGGAGGTGGTCCGACAAGCTTCAAGGGAAGTTTATGTGAAACTCAATGAACACAGAGCTACCATGGAAAGAGGAGCAGAAAGGGAAAGACTTATGCAGCTATGGGGAGTACATATACCAGAGAAGGAATGCAGCACAGTATGGTGCAAGTGGGAGGCAGCAAGACACGGTACAAGCACATTGAACACGGATGGTACACTAGTGAACAACCAAGGAGGATGGGCAGCAGTTTTGAGGAATTCAAGTGGTGAAGTTACAGCTGCAGCACAAGGCAGATCACAGCATACTAGTATAGCTCTTATTGAATTACAAGGGCTGGAGCAAGGCTTGAAGTTAGCAAGAACACATGGAGTATCTCAACTACAGGCACAGACAGACTCAACAAATGTGGTGGCATTTATAAAAAACACAAGTCATCCATGGCAAGCAAGGAAAATGGTGAACAGAATAAAGCAAATGATTGGAGAATTGGAGGAGTTCAGTATACACCATATATTTAGGGAGGCAAACAAGCTGGCAGATGCATTAGCAGGAAATATTCCGGCAAATAGTTTCATTGAGTTAATACCCAGTTCATTTTCTGAAGATGTAAAGAAAATTATATATGATGATAGTGTAGGTACTATGCACATGAGAATGTAATGACTCCTCTGTTTTATGATTTTTATGAAACGGGGTAGGGGACCTCAGTAACAACCCCGCTTGCCAACCAAAAAAAAAAAAAAAAAAAAAAAGAGTTAAGCTATTGAGTGGCTAGTCTCTTAGGTGTATCGTTTTCTATGCGAAAACATGTGTGCTTCGTCCACTTATAAGTTCGGAACTAAAATGGAGTACATACAAAGCCGAATGTCCGTACAAAACTTCGTTCCCATGGTCCAAATGTTCTATATTTTTCTTAAACGTCTCGGCTAAGCCTTGTCGATCTTGAGGTTTTAGATTCCAAAACAAGTGAGTTTCGTCCATTTCCAAGTTCGGACCGAAAACCGAATAAATACCAACCGAACGGACGGACATAAACGTCGTTTTTACGGACGGAACGTTGTTTTTTCGCCTTAGAACAACCAGAGTTAAGCTATTGCAGTGTCTAGTCTCTTAGGTGTATCGTTTTCTATGCGAAAACATGTGTGTTTCGAGCACTTATAAGTTCGGAACAAAAATGGAGTACATACAAAGCCGAATGTCCGTACAAAACTTCGTTCCCATGGTCCAAATGTTCTATATTGGTCTTAAACGTTCCGGCTAAGCCTTGTCGATCTTGAGGTTTTAGATCCCAAAACAAGTGAGTTTCGTCCATTTCCAAGTTCGGACCGAAAACCGAGTAAATACCAACCGAACGGACGGACATAAACGTCGTTTTTACGGACGAAACGTTGTTTTTTCGCCTTAGAACAACCCGAGTTAAGCTATTGCAGTGTCTAGTCTCTTAGGTGTATCGTTTTCTATGCGAAAACATGTGTGTTTCGTCCACTTATAAGTTCGGAACAAAAATGGAGTACATACAAAGCCGAATGTCCGTACAAAACTTCGTTCCCATGGTCTAAATGTTCTATGTTGGCCTTAAAACGTCCCGGTTAAGCCTTGTCGATCTTGAGGTTTTAGATTCCAAAACAAGTGAGTTTCGTCCATTTCCAAGTTTAGACCGAAAACAGAGTAAATACCGACCGAACGGACGGACATAAACCTCGTTTTAACGGATGGAACGTTGTTTTTTCGCCTTAGAACAACCCGAGTTAAGCTATTGAGTGGCTAGTCTCTTAGGTGTATCGTTTTCTATGCGAAAACATGTGTGTTTCGTCCACTTATAAGTTCGGAACTAAAATGGAGTACATACAAAGCCGAATGTCCGTACAAAACTTCGTTCCCATGGTCCAAATATTCTATGTTGGCCTTAAAACGTCCCGGTTAAGCCTTGTCGATCTTGAGGTTTTAGATTCCAAAAAAAGTGAGTTTCGTCCATTTCCAAGTTTAGACCGAAAACAGAGTAAATACCGACCGAACGGACGGACATAAACCTCGTTTTAACGGATGGAACGTTGTTTTTTCGCCTTAGAACAACCCGAGTTAAGCTATTGAGTTGCTAGTCTCATAGGTGTATCGTTTTCTATGCGAAAACATGTGTGTTTCGTCCACTTATAAGTTCGGAACAAAAATGGAGTACATACAAAGCCGAATGTCCGTACAAAACTTTGTTCCCATGGTCTAAATGTTCTATGTTGGCCTTAAAACGTCCCGGTTAAGCCTTGTCGATCTTGAGGTTTTAGATTCCAAAACAAGTGAGTTTCGTCCATTTCCAAGTTTAGACCGAAAACAGAGTAAATACCGACCGAACGGACGGACATAAACGTCGTTTTTATGGACGGAACGTTTTTTTTTCGCCTTAGAACAACCCGAGTTAAGCTATTGCAGTGTCTAGTCTCTTAGGTGTATCATTTTCTATGCGAAAACATGTGTGTTTCGTCCACTTATAAGTTCGGAACAAAAATGGAGTACATACAAAGCCGAATGTCCGTACAAAACTTCGTTCCCATGGTCCAAATATTCTATGTTGGCCTTAAAACGTCCCGGTTAAGCCTTGTCGATCTTGAGGTTTTAGATTCCAAAAAAAGTGAGTTTCGTCCATTTCCAAGTTTAGACCGAAAACAGAGTAAATACCGACCGAACGGACGGACATAAACCTCGTTTTAACGGATGGAACGTTGTTTTTTCGCCTTAGAACAACCCGAGTTAAGCTATTGAGTTGCTAGTCTCATAGGTGTATCGTTTTCTATGCGAAAACATGTGTGCTTCGTCCACTTATAAGTTCGGAACTAAAATGGAGTACATACAAAGCCGAATGTCCGTACAAAACTTCGTTCCCATGGTCCAAATGTTCTATATTTTTCTTAAACGTCCTGGCTAAGCCTTGTCGATCTTGAGGTTTTAGATTCCAAAACAAGTGAGTTTCGTCCATTTCCAAGTTCGGACCGAAAACCGAATAAATACCAACCGAACGGACGGACATAAACGTCGTTGTTACGGACGGAACGTTGTTTTTTCGCCTTAGAACAACCCGAGTTAAGCTATTGCAGTGTCTAGTCTCTTAGGTGTATCGTTTTCTATGCGAAAACATGTGTGTTTCGTCCACTTATAAGTTCAGAACAAAAATGGAGTACATACAAAGCGGAATGTCCGTACAAAACTTCGTTCCCATGGTCCAAATGTTCTATGTTGGCCTTAAAACGTCCCGGTTAAGCCTTGTCGATCTTGAGGTTTTAGATTCCAAAACAAGTGAGTTTCGTCCATTTCCAAGTTTAGACCGAAAACAGAGTAAATACCGACCGAACGGACGGACATAAACCTCGTTTTAACGGATGGAACGTTGTTTTTTCGCCTTAGAACAACCCGAGTTAAGCTATTGAGTGGCTAGTCTCTTAGGTGTATCGTTTTCTATGCGAAAACATGTGTGTTTCGTCCACTTATAAGTTCGGAACTAAAATAGAGTACATACAAAGCCGAATGTCCGTACAAAACTTTGTTCCCATGGTCCAAATGTTCAATATTTTTCTTAAACGTCTCGGCTAAGCCGTGTCGATCTTGAGGTTTTAGATTCCAAAACAAGTGAGTTTCGTCCATTTCCAAGTTCGGACCGAAAACCGAATAAATACCAACCGAACGGACGGACATAAACGTCGTTTTTACGGACGGAACGTTGTTTTTTCGCCTTAGAACAACCAGAGTTAAGCTATTGCAGTGTCTAGTCTCTTAGGTGTATCGTTTTCTATGCGAAAACATGTGTGTTTCGTGCACTTATAAGTTCGGAACAAAAATGGAGTACATACAAAGCCGAATGTCCGTACAAAACTTCGTTCCCATGGTCCAAATGTTCTATATTGGTCTTAAACGTTCCGGCTAAGCCTTGTCGATCTTGAGGTTTTAGATTCCAAAACAAGTGAGTTTCGTCCATTTCCAAGTTCGGACCGAAAACCGAGTAAATACCAACCGAACGGACGGACATAAACGTCGTTTTTACGGGCAAAACGTTTTTTTTTCGCCTTAGAACAACCCGAGTTAAGCTATTGCAGTGTCTAGTCTCTTAGGTGTATCGTTTTCTATGCGAAAACATGTGTGTTTAGTCCACTTATAAGTTCGGAACAAAAATGGAGTACATACAAAGCCGAATGTCCGTACAAAACTTCGTTCCCATGGTCCAAATGTTCTATGTTGGCCTTAAAACGTCCCGGTTAAGCCTTGTCGATCTTGAGGTTTTAGATTCCAAAACAAGTGAGTTTCGTCCATTTCCAAGTTTAGACCGAAAACAGAGTAAATACCGACCGAACGGACGGACATAAACCTCGTTTTAACGGATGGAACGTTGTTTTTTCGCCTTAGAACAACCCGAGTTAAGCTATTGAGTGGCTAGTCTCTTAGGTGTATCGTTTTCTATGCGAAAACATGTGTGTTTCGTCCACTTATAAGTTCGGAACTAAAATGGAGTACATACAAAGCCGAATGTCCGTACAAAACTTTGTTCCCATGGTCCAAATGTTCAATATTTTTCTTAAACGTCTCGGCTAAGCCTTGTCGATCTTGAGGTTTTAGATTCCAAAACAAGTGAGTTTCGTCCATTTCCAAGTTCGGACCGAAAACCGAATAAATACCAACCGAACGGACGGACATAAACGTCGTTTTTAAGGACGGAACGTTGTTTTTTCGCCTTAGAACAACCAGAGTTAAGCTATTGCAGTGTCTAGTCTCTTAGGTGTATCGTTTTCTATGCGAAAACATGTGTGTTTCGTGCACTTATAAGTTCGGAACAAAAAGGGAGTACATACAAAGCCGAATGTCCGTACAAAACTTCGTTCCCATAGTCCAAATGTTCTATATTGGTCTTAAACGTTCCGGCTAAGCCTTGTCGATCTTAAGGTTTTAGATTCCAAAACAAGTGAGTTTCGTCCATTTCCAAGTTCGGACCGAAAACCGAGTAAATACCAACCGAACGGACGGACATAAACGTCGTTTTTACGGACGAAACGTTGTTTTTTCGCCTTAGAACAACCCGAGTTAAGCTATTGCAGTGTCTAGTCTCTTAGGTGTATCGTTTTCTATGCGAACACATGTGTGTTTAGTCCACTTATAAGTTCGGAACAAAAATGGAGTACATACAAAGCGGAATGTCCGTACAAAACTTCGTTCCCATGGTCCAAATGTTCTATGTTGGCCTTAAAACGTCCCGGTTAAGCCTTGTCGATCTTGAGGTTTTAGATTCCAAAACAAGTGAGTTTCGTCCATTTCCAAGTTTAGACCGAAAACAGAGTAAATACCGACCGAACGGACGGACATAAACCTCGTTTTAACGGATGGAACGTTGTTTTTTCGCCTTAGAACAACCCGAGTTAAGCTATTGAGTGGCTAGTCTCTTAGGTGTATCGTTTTCTATGCGAAAACATGTGTGTTTCGTCCACTTATAAGTTCGGAACTAAAATGGAGTACATACAAAGCCGAATGTCCGTACAAAACTTTGTTCCCATGGTCCAAATGTTCAATATTTTTCTTAAACGTCTCGGCTAAGCCTTGTCGATCTTGAGGTTTTAGATTCCAAAACAAGTGAGTTTCGTCCATTTCCAAGTTCGGACCGAAAACCGAATAAATACCAACCGAACGGACGGACATAAACGTCGTTTTTACGGACGGAACGTTGTTTTTTCGCCTTAGAACAACCAAAGTTAAGCTATTGCAGTGTCTAGTCTCTTAGGTGTATCGTTTTCTATGCGAAAACATGTGTGTTTCGTGCACTTATAAGTTCGGAACAAAAATGGAGTACATACAAAGCCGAATGTCCGTACAAAACTTCGTTCCCATGGTCCAAATGTTCTATATTGGTCTTAAACGTTCCGGCTAAGCCTTGTCGATCTTGAGGTTTTAGATTCCAAAACAAGTGAGTTTCGTCCATTTCCAAGTTCGGACCGAAAACCGAGTAAATACCAACCGAACGGACGGACATAAACGTCGTTTTTACGGACGAAACGTTGTTTTTTCGCCTTAGAACAACCCGAGTTAAGCTATTGCAGTGTCTAGTCTCTTAGGTGTATCGTTTTCTATGCGAAAACATGTGTGTTTAGTCCACTTATAAGTTCGGAACAAAAATGGAGTACATACAAAGCCGAATGTCAGTACAAAACTTCGTTCCCATGGTCCAAATGTTCTATGTTGGCCTTAAAACGTCCCGGTTAAGCCTTGTCGATCTTGAGGTTTTAGATTCCAAAAAAAGTGAGTTTCGTCCATTTCCAAGTTTAGACCGAAAACAGAGTAAATACCGACCGAACGGACGGACATAAACCTCGTTTTAACGGATGGAACGTTATTTTTTCGACTTAGAACAACCCGAGTTAAGCTATTGAGTGGCTAGTCTCTTAGGTGTATCGTTTTCTATGCGAAAACATGTGTGTTTCGTCCACTTATAAGTTCGGAACTAAAATGGAGTACATACAAAGCTGAATGTCCGTACAAAACTTTGTTCCCATGGTCCAAATGTTCAATATTTTTCTTAAACGTCTCGGCTAAGCCTTGTCGATCTTGAGGTTTTAGATTCCAAAACAAGTGAGTTTCGTCCATTTCCAAGTTCGGACCGAAAACCGAATAAATACCAACCGAACGGACGGACATAAACGTCGTTTTTACGGACGGAACGTTGTTTTTTCGCCTTAGAACAACCAGAGTTAAGCTATTGCAGTGTCTAGTCTCTTAGGTGTATCGTTTTCTATGCGAAAACATGTGTGTTTCGTCCACTTATAAGTTCAGAACAAAAATGGAGTACATACAAAGCGGAATGTCCGTACAAAACTTCGTTCCCATGGTCCAAATGTTCTATGTTGGCCTTAAAACGTCCCGGTTAAGCCTTGTCGATCTTGAGGTTTTAGATTCCAAAACAAGTGAGTTTCGTCCATTTCCAAGTTTAGACCGAAAACAGAGTAAATACCGACCGAACGGACGGACATAAACCTCGTTTTAACGGATGGAACGTTGTTTTTTCGCCTTAGAACAACCCGAGTTAAGCTATTGAGTGGCTAGTCTCTTAGGTGTATCGTTTTCTATGCGAAAACATGTGTGTTTCGTCCACTTATAAGTTCGGAACTAAAATGGAGTACATACAAAGCCGAATGTCCGTACAAAACTTTGTTCCCATGGTCCAAATGTTCAATATTTTTCTTAAACGTCCCGGCTAAGCCTTGTCGATCTTGAGGTTTTAGATTCCAAAACAAGTGAGTTTCGTCCATTTCCAAGTTTGGACCGAAAACCGAGTAAATACCAACCGAACGGACGGACATAAACGTCGTTTTTATGGACGGAACGTTTTTTTTTCGCCTTAGAACAACCCGAGTTAAGCTATTGCAGTGTCTAGTCTCTTAGGTGTATCGTTTTCTATGCGAAAACATGTGTGTTTCGTCCACTTATAAGTTCGGAACAAAAATGGAGTACATACAAAGCCGAATGTCCGTACAAAACTTCGTTCCCATGGTCCAAATATTCTATGTTGGCCTTAAAACGTCCCGGTTAAGCCTTGTCGATCTTGAGGTTTTAGATTCCAAAAAAAGTGAGTTTCGTCCATTTCCAAGTTTAGACCGAAAACAGAGTAAATACCGACCGAACGGACGGACATAAACCTCGTTTTAACGGATGGAACGTTGTTTTTTCGCCTTAGAACAACCCGAGTTAAGCTATTGAGTTGCTAGTCTCATAGGTGTATCGTTTTCTATGCGAAAACATGTGTGCTTCGTCCACTTATAAGTTCGGAACTAAAATGGAGTACATACAAAGCCGAATGTCCGTACAAAACTTCGTTCCCATGGTCCAAATGTTCTATATTTTTCTTAAACGTCCTGGCTAAGCCTTGTCGATCTTGAGGTTTTAGATTCCAAAACAAGTGAGTTTCGTCCATTTCCAAGTTCGGACCGAAAACCGAATAAATACCAACCGAACGGACGGACATAAACGTCGTTTTTACGGACGGAACGTTGTTTTTTCGCCTTAGAACAACCAGAGTTAAGCTATTGCAGTGTCTAGTCTCTTAGGTGTATCGTTTTCTATGCGAAAACATGTGTGTTTCGTGCACTTATAAGTTCGGAACAAAAATGGAGTACATACAAAGCCGAATGTCCGTACAAAACTTCGTTCCCATGGTCCAAATGTTCTATATTGGTCTTAAACGTTCCGGCTAAGCCTTGTCGATCATGAGGTTTTAGATTCCAAAACAAGTGAGTTTCGTCCATTTCCAAGTTCGGACCGAAAACCGAGTAAATACCAACCGAACGGACGGACATAAACGTCGTTTTTACGGACGAAACGTTTTTTTTTCGCCTTAGAACAACCCGAGTTAAGCTATTGCAGTGTCTAGTCTCTTAGGTGTATCGTTTTCTATGCGAAAACATGTGTGTTTAGTCCACTTATAAGTTCGGAACAAAAATGGAGTACATACAAAGCCGAATGTCCGTACAAAACTTCGTTCCCATGGTCCAAATGTTCTATGTTGGCCTTAAAACGTCCCGGTTAAGCCTTGTCGATCTTGAGGTTTTAGATTCCAAAACAAGTGAGTTTCGTCCATTTCCAAGTTTAGACCGAAAACAGAGTAAATACCGACCGAACGGACGGACATAAACCTCGTTTTAACGGATGGAACGTTGTTTTTTCGCCTTAGAACAACCCGAGTTAAGCTATTGAGTGGCTAGTCTCTTAGGTGTATCGTTTTCTATGCGAAAACATGTGTGTTTCGTCCACTTATAAGTTCGGAACTAAAATAGAGTACATACAAAGCCGAATGTCCGTACAAAACTTTGTTCCCATGGTCCAAATGTTCAATATTTTTCTTAAACGTCTCGGCTAAGCCGTGTCGATCTTGAGGTTTTAGATTCCAAAACAAGTGAGTTTCGTCCATTTCCAAGTTCGGACCGAAAACCGAATAAATACCAACCGAACGGACGGACATAAACGTCGTTTTTACGGACGGAACGTTGTTTTTTCGCCTTAGAACAACCAGAGTTAAGCTATTGCAGTGTCTAGTCTCTTAGGTGTATCGTTTTCTATGCGAAAACATGTGTGTTTCGTGCACTTATAAGTTCGGAACAAAAATGGAGTACATACAAAGCCGAATGTCCGTACAAAACTTCGTTCCCATTGTCCAAATGTTCTATATTGGTCTTAAACGTTCCGGCTAAGCCTTGTCGATCTTGAGGTTTTAGATTCCAAAACAAGTGAGTTTCGTCCATTTCCAAGTTCGGACCGAAAACCGAGTAAATACCAACCGAACGGACGGACATAAACGTCGTTTTTACGGACGAAACGTTGTTTTTTCGCCTTAGAACAACCCGAGTTAAGCCATAGCAGTGTCTAGTCTCTTAGGTGTATCGTTTTCTATGCGAAAACATGTGTGTTTAGTCCACTTATAAGTTCGGAACAAAAATGGAGTACATACAAAGCCGAATGTCCGTACAAAACTTCGTTCCCATGGTCCAAATGTTCTATGTTGGCCTTAAAACGTCCCGGTTAAGCCTTGTCGATCTTGAGGTTTTAGATTCCAAAACAAGTGAGTTTCGTCCATTTCCAAGTTTAGACCGAAAACAGAGTAAATACCGACCGAACGGACGGACATAAACCTCGTTTTAACGGATGGAACGTTGTTTTTTCGCCTTAGAACAACCCGAGTTAAGCTATTGAGTGGCTAGTCTCTTAGGTGTATCGTTTTCTATGCGAAAACATGTGTGTTTCGTCCACTTATAAGTTCGGAACTAAAATGGAGTACATACAAAGCCGAATGTCCGTACAAAACTTTGTTCCCATGGTCCAAATGTTCAATATTTTTCTTAAACGTCTCGGCTAAGCCTTGTCGATCTTGAGGTTTTAGATTCCAAAACAAGTGAGTTTCGTCCATTTCCAAGTTCGGACCGAAAACCGAATAAATACCAACCGAACGGACGGACATAAACGTCGTTTTTACGGACGGAACGTTGTTTTTCCCCCTTAGAACAACCAGAGTTAAGCTATTGCAGTGTCTAGTCTCTTAGGTGTATCGTTTTCTATGCGAAAACATGTGTGTTTCGTGCACTTATAAGTTTGGAACAAAAAGGGAGTACATACAAAGCCGAATGTCCGTACAAAACTTCGTTCCCATAGTCCAAATGTTCTATATTGGTCTTAAACGTTCCGGCTAAGCCTTGTCGATCTTGAGGTTTTAGATTCCAAAACAAGTGAGTTTCTTCCATTTCCAAGTTCGGACCGAAAACCGAGTAAATACCAACCGAACGGACGGACATAAACGTCGTTTTTACGGACGAAACGTTGTTTTTTCGCCTTAGAACAACCCGAGTTAAGCTATTGCAGTGTCTAGTCTCTTAGGTGTATCGTTTTCTATGCGAAAACATGTGTGTTTAGTCCACTTATAAGTTCGGAACAAAAAAAAAGTACATACAAAGCCGAATGTCCGTACAAAACTTCGTTCCCATGGTCCAAATGTTCTATGTTGGCCTTAAAACGTCCCGGTTAAGCCTTGTCGATCTTGAGGTTTTAGATTCCAAAACAAGTGAGTTTCGTCCATTTCCAAGTTTAGACCGAAAACAGAGTAAATACCGACCGAACGGACGGACATAAACCTCGTTTTAACGGATGGAACGTTGTTTTTTCGCCTTAGAACAACCCGAGTTAAGCTATTGAGTGGCTAGTCTCTTAGGTGTATCGTTTTCTATGCGAAAACATGTGTGTTTCGTCCACTTATAAGTTCGGAACTAAAATGGAGTACATACAAAGCCGAATGTCCGTACAAAACTTTGTTCCCATGGTCCAAATGTTCAATATTTTTCTTAAACGTCTCGGCTAAGCCTTGTCGATCTTGAGGTTTTAGATTCCAAAACAAGTGAGTTTCGTCCATTTCCAAGTTCGGACCGAAAACCGAATAAATACCAACCGAACGGACGGACATAAACGTCGTTTTTACGGACGGAACGTTGTTTTTTCGCCTTAGAACAACCAGAGTTAAGCTATTGCAGTGTCTAGTCTCTTAGGTGTATCGTTTTCTATGCGAAAACATGTGTGTTTCGTGCACTTATAAGTTCGGAACAAAAATGGAGTACATACAAAGCCGAATGTCCGTACAAAACTTCGTTCCCATGGTCCAAATGTTCTATATTGGTCTTAAACGTTCCGGCTAAGCCTTGTCGATCTTGAGGTTTTAGATTCCAAAACAAGTGAGTTTCGTCCATTTCCAAGTTCGGACCGAAAACCGAGTAAATACCAACCGAACGGACGGACATAAACGTCGTTTTTACGGACGAAACGTTGTTTTTTCGCCTTAGAACAACCCGAGTTAAGCTATTGCAGTGTCTAGTCTCTTAGGTGTATCGTTTTCTATGCGAAAACATGTGTGTTTAGTCCACTTATAAGTTCGGAACAAAAATGGAGTACATACAAAGCCGAATGTCCGTACAAAACTTCGTTCCCATGGTCCAAATGTTCTATGTTGGCCTTAAAACGTCCCGGTTAAGCCTTGTCGATCTTGAGGTTTTAGATTCCAAAACAAGTGAGTTTCGTCCATTTCCAAGTTTAGACCGAAAACAGAGTAAATACCGACCGAACGGACGGACAAAAACCTCGTTTTAACGGATGGAACGTTGTTTTTTCGCCTTAGAACAACCCGAGTTAAGCTATTGAGTGGCTAGTCTCTTAGGTGTATCGTTTTCTATGCGAAAACATGTGTGTTTCGTCCACTTATAAGTTCGGAACTAAAATGGAGTACATACAAAGCCGAATGTCCGTACAAAACTTTGTTCCCATGGTCCAAATGTTCAATATTTTTCTTAAACGTCTCGGCTAAGCCTTGTCGATCTTGAGGTTTTAGATTCCAAAACAAGTGAGTTTCGTCCATTTCCAAGTTCGGACCGAAAACCGAATAAATACCAACCGAACGGACGGACATAAACGTCGTTTTTACGGAAGGAACGTTGTTTTTTCGCCTTAGAACAACCAGAGTTAAGCTATTGCAGTGTCTAGTCTCTTAGGTGTATCGTTTTCTATGCGAAAACATGTGTGTTTCGTGCACTTATAAGTTCGGAACAAAAAGGGAGTACATACAAAGCCGAATGTCCGTACAAAACTTCGTTCCCATGGTCCAAATGTTCTATATTGGTCTTAAACGTTCCGGCTAAGCCTTGTCGATCTTGAGGTTTTAGATTCCAAAACAAGTGAGTTTCGTCCATTTCCAAGTTCGGACCGAAAACCGAGTAAATACCAACCGAACGGACGGACATAAACGTCGTTTTTACGGACGAAACGTTGTTTTTTCGCCTTAGAACAACCCGAGTTAAGCTATTGCAGTGTCTAGTCTCTTAGGTGTATCGTTTTCTATGCGAAAACATGTGTGTTTAGTCCACTTATAAGTTCGGAACAAAAATGGAGTACATACAAAGCCGAATGTCCGTACAAAACTTCGTTCCCATGGTCCAAATGTTCTATGTTGGCCTTAAAACGTCCCGGTTAAGCCTTGTCGATCTTGAGGTTTTAGATTCCAAAACAAGTGAGTTTCGTCCATTTCCAAGTTTAGACCGAAAACAGAGTAAATACCGACCGAACGGACGGACATAAACCTCGTTTTAACGGATGGAACGTTGTTTTTTCGCCTTAGAACAACCCGAGTTAAGCTATTGAGTGGCTAGTCTCTTAGGTGTATCGTTTTCTATGCGAAAACATGTGTGTTTCGTCCACTTATAAGTTCGGAACTAAAATGGAGTACATACAAAGCCGAATGTCCGTACAAAGCTTTGTTCCCATGGTCCAAATGTTCAATATTTTTCTTAAACGTCTCGGCTAAGCCTTGTCGATCTTGAGGTTTTAGATTCCAAAACAAGTGAGTTTCGTCCATTTCCAAGTTCGGACCGAAAACCGAATAAATACCAACCGAACGGACGGACATAAACGTCGTTTTTACGGACGGAACGTTGTTTTTTCGCCTTAGAACAACCAGAGTTAAGCTATTGCAGTGTCTAGTCTCTTAGGTGTATCGTTTTCTATGCGAAAACATGTGTGTTTCGTGCACTTATAAGTTCGGAACAAAAATGGAGTACATACAAAGCCGAATGTCCGTACAAAACTTCGTTCCCATGGTCCAAATGTTCTATATTGGTCTTAAACGTTCCGGCTAAGCCTTGTCGATCTTGAGGTTTTAGATTCCAAAACAAGTGAGTTTCGTCCATTTCCAAGTTCGGACCGAAAACCGAGTAAATACCAACCGAACGGACGGACATAAACGTCGTTTTTACGGACAAAACGTTTTTTTTTCGCCTTAGAACAACCCGAGTTAAGCTATTGCAGTGTCTAGTCTCTTAGGTGTATCGTTTTCTATGCGAAAACATGTGTGTTTAGTCCACTTATAAGTTCGGAACAAAAATGGAGTACATACAAAGCCGAATGTCCGTACAAAACTTCGTTCCCATGGTCCAAATGTTCTATGTTGGCCTTAAAACGTCCCGGTTAAGCCTTGTCGATCTTGAGGTTTTAGATTCCAAAACAAGTGAGTTTCGTCCATTTCCAAGTTCGGACCGAAAACCGAGTAAATACCAACCGAACGGACGGACATAAACGTCGTTTTTACGGACGAAACGTTGTTTTTTCGCCTTAGAACAACCCGAGTTAAGCTATTGCAGTGTCTAGTCTCTTAGGTGTATCGTTTTCTATGCGAAAACATGTGTGTTTAGTCCACTTATAAGTTCGGAACAAAAATGGAGTACATACAAAGCCGAATGTCCGTACAAAACTTCGTTCCCATGGTCCAAATGTTCTATATTGGTCTTAAACGTTCCGGCTAAGCCTTGTCGATCTTGAGGTTTTAGATTCCAAAACAAGTGAGTTTCGTCCATTTCCAAGTTCGGACCGAAAACCGAGTAAATACCAACCGAACGGACGGACATAAACGTCGTTTTTACGGACGAAACGTTGTTTTTTCGCCTTAGAACAACCCGAGTTAAGCTATTGCAGTGTCTAGTCTCTTAGGTGTATCGTTTTCTATGCGAAAACATGTGTGTTTAGTCCACTTATAAGTTCGGAACAAAAATGGAGTACATACAAAGCCGAATGTCCGTACAAAACTTCGTTCCCATGGTCCAAATGTTCTATGTTGGCCTTAAAACGTCACGGTTAAGCCTTGTCGATCTTGAGGTTTTAGATTCCAAAACAAGTGAGTTTCGTCCATTTCCAAGTTTAGACCGAAAACAGAGTAAATACCGACCGAACGGACGGACATAAACCTCGTTTTAACGGATGGAACGTTGTTTTTTCGCCTTAGAACAACCCGAGTTAAGCTATTGAGTGGCTAGTCTCTTAGGTGTATCGTTTTCTATGCGAAAACATGTGTGCTTCGTCCACTTATAAGTTCGGAACTAAAATGGAGTACATACAAAGCCGAATGTCCGTACAAAACTTCGTTCCCATGGTCCAAATGTTCTATATTTTTCTTAAACGTCTCGGCTAAGCCTTGTCGATCTTGAGGTTTTAGATTCCAAAACAAGTGAGTTTCGTCCATTTCCAAGTTCGGACCGAAAACCGAATAAATACCAACCGAACGGACGGACATAAACGTCGTTTTTACGGACGGAACGTTGTTTTTTCGCCTTAGAACAACCAGAGTTAAGCTATTGCAGTGTCTAGTCTCTTAGGTGTATCGTTTTCTATGCGAAAACATGTGTGTTTCGTGCACTTATAAGTTCGGAACAAAAATGGAGTACATACAAAGCCGAATGTCCGTACAAAACTTCGTTCCCATGGTCCAAATGTTCTATATTGGTCTTAAACGTTCCGGCTAAGCCTTGTCGATCTTGAGGTTTTAGATTCCAAAACAAGTGAGTTTCGTCCATTTCCAAGTTCGGACCGAAAACCGAGTAAATACCAACCGAACGGACGGACATAAACGTCGTTTTTACGGACGAAACGTTGTTTTTTCGCCTTAGAACAACCCGAGTTAAGCTATTGCAGTGTCTAGTCTCTTAGGTGTATCGTTTTCTATGCGAAAACATGTGTGTTTAGTCCACTTATAAGTTCGGAACAAAAATGGAGTACATACAAAGCCGAATGTCCGTACAAAACTTCGTTCCCATGGTCCAAATGTTCTATGTTGGCCTTAAAACGTCCCGGTTAAGCCTTGTCGATCTTGAGGTTTTAGATTCCAAAAAAAGTGAGTTTCGTCCATTTCCAAGTTTAGACCGAAAACAGAGTAAATACCGACCGAACGGACGGACATAAACCTCGTTTTAACGGATGGAACGTTATTTTTTCGCCTTAGAACAACCCGAGTTAAGCTATTGAGTGGCTAGTCTCTTAGGTGTATCGTTTTCTATGCGAAAACATGTGTGTTTCGTCCACTTATAAGTTCGGAACTAAAATGGAGTACATACAAAGCCGAATGTCCGTACAAAACTTTGTTCCCATGGTCCAAATGTTCAATATTTTTCTTAAACGTCTCGGCTAAGCCTTGTCGATCTTGAGGTTTTAGATTCCAAAACAAGTGAGTTTCGTCCATTTCCAAGTTCGGACCGAAAACCGAATAAATACCAACCGAACGGACGGACATAAACGTCGTTTTTACGGACGGAACGTTGTTTTTTCGCCTTAGAACAACCAGAGTTAAGCTATTGCAGTGTCTAGTCTCTTAGGTGTATCGTTTTCTATGCGAAAACATGTGTGTTTCGTCCACTTATAAGTTCAGAACAAAAATGGAGTACATACAAAGCGGAATGTCCGTACAAAACTTCGTTCCCATGGTCCAAATGTTCAATGTTGGCCTTAAAACGTCCCGGTTAAGCCTTGTCGATCTTGAGGTTTTAGATTCCAAAACAAGTGAGTTTCGTCCATTTCCAAGTTTAGACCGAAAACAGAGTAAATACCGACCGAACGGACGGACATAAACCTCGTTTTAACGGATGGAACGTTGTTTTTTCGCCTTAGAACAACCCGAGTTAAGCTATTGAGTGGCTAGTCTCTTAGGTGTATCGTTTTCTATGCGAAAACATGTGTGTTTCGTCCACTTATAAGTTCGGAACTAAAATGGAGTACATACAAAGCCGAATGTCCGTACAAAACTTCGTTCCCATGGTCCAAATATTCTATGTTGGCCTTAAAACGTCCCGGTTAAGCCTTGTCGATCTTGAGGTTTTAGATTCCAAAAAAAGTGAGTTTCGTCCATTTCCAAGTTTAGACCGAAAACAGAGTAAATACCGACCGAACGGACGGACATAAACCTCGTTTTAACGGATGGAACGTTGTTTTTTCGCCTTAGAACAACCCGAGTTAAGCTATTGAGTTGCTAGTCTCATAGGTGTATCGTTTTCTATGCGAAAACATGTGTGCTTCGTCCACTTATAAGTTCGGAACTAAAATGGAGTACATACAAAGCCGAATGTCCGTACAAAACTTCGTTCCCATGGTCCAAATGTTCTATATTTTTCTTAAACGTCCTGGCTAAGCCTTGTCGATCTTGAGGTTTTAGATTCCAAAACAAGTGAGTTTCGTCCATTTCCAAGTTCGGACCGAAAACCGAATAAATACCAACCGAACGGACGGACATAAACGTCGTTGTTACGGACGGAACATTGTTTTTTCGCCTTAGAACAACCCGAGTTAAGCTATTGCAGTGTCTAGTCTCTTAGGTGTATCGTTTTCTATGCGAAAACATGTGTGTTTCGTCCACTTATAAGTTCAGAACAAAAATGGAGTACATACAAAGCGGAATGTCCGTACAAAACTTCGTTCCCATGGTCCAAATGTTCTATGTTGGCCTTAAAACGTCCCGGTTAAGCCTTGTCGATCTTGAGGTTTTAGATTCCAAAACAAGTGAGTTTCGTCCATTTCCAAGTTTAGACCGAAAACAGAGTAAATACCGACCGAACGGACGGACATAAACCTCGTTTTAACGGATGGAACGTTGTTTTTTCGCCTTAGAACAACCCGAGTTAAGCTATTGAGTGGCTAGTCTCTTAGGTGTATCGTTTTCTATGCGAAAACATGTGTGCTTCGTCCACTTATAAGTTCGGAACTAAAATGGAGTACATACAAAGCCAAATGTCCGTAAAAAACTTCGTTCCCATGGTCCAAATGTTCTATATTTTTCTTAAACGTCTCGGCTAAGCCTTGTCGATCTTGAGGTTTTAGATTCCAAAACAAGTGAGTTTCGTCCATTTCCAAGTTCGGACCGAAAACCGAATAAATACCAACCGAACGGACGGACATAAACGTCGTTTTTACGGACGGAACGTTGTTTTTTCGCCTTAGAACAACCAGAGTTAAGCTATTGCAGTGTCTAGTCTCTTAGGTGTATCGTTTTCTATGCGAAAACATGTGTGTTTCGTGCACTTATAAGTTCGGAACAAAAATGGAGTACATACAAAGCCGAATGTCCGTACAAAACTTCGTTCCCATGGTCCAAATGTTCTATATTGGTCTTAAACGTTCCGGCTAAGCCTTGTCGATCTTGAGGTTTTAGATTCCAAAACAAGTGAGTTTCGTCCATTTCCAAGTTCGGACCGAAAACCGAGTAAATACCAACCGAACGGACGGACATAAACGTCGTTTTTACGGACGAAACGTTGTTTTTTCGCCTTAGAACAACCCGAGTTAAGCTATTGCAGTGTCTAGTCTCTTAGGTGTATCGTTTTCTATGCGAAAACATGTGTGTTTAGTCCACTTATAAGTTCGGAACAAAAATGGAGTACATACAAAGCCGAATGTCCGTACAAAACTTCGTTCCCATGGTCCAAATGTTCTATGTTGGCCTTAAAACGTCCCGGTTAAGCCTTGTCGATCTTGAGGTTTTAGATTCCAAAAAAAGTGATTTTCGTCCATTTCCAAGTTTAGACCGAAAACAGAGTAAATACCGACCGAACGGACGGACATAAACCTCGTTTTAACGGATGGAACGTTATTTTTTCGCCTTAGAACAACCCGAGTTAAGCTATTGAGTGGCTAGTCTCTTAGGTGTATCGTTTTCTATGCGAAAACATGTGTGTTTCGTCCACTTATAAGTTCGGAACTAAAATGGAGTACATACAAAGCCGAATGTCCGTACAAAACTTTGTTCCCATGGTCCAAATGTTCAATATTTTTCTTAAACGTCCCGGCTAAGCCTTGTCGATCTTGAGGTTTTAGATTCCAAAACAAGTGAGTTTCGTCCATTTCCAAGTTCGGACCGAAAACCGAGTAAATACCAACCGAACGGACGGACATAAACGTCGTTTTTACGGACGAAACGTTGTTTTTTCGCCTTAGAACAACCCGAGTTAAGCTATTGCAGTGTCTAGTCTCTTAGGTGTATCGTTTTCTATGCGAAAACATGTGTGTTTAGTCCACTTATAAGTTCGGAACAAAAATGGAGTACATACAAAGCCGAATGTCCGTACAAAACTTCGTTCCCATGGTCCAAATGTTCTATGTTGGCCTTAAAACGTCACGGTTAAGCCTTGTCGATCTTGAGGTTTTAGATTCCAAAACAAGTGAGTTTCGTCCATTTCCAAGTTTAGACCGAAAACAGAGTAAATACCGACCGAACGGACGGACATAAACCTCGTTTTAACGGATGGAACGTTGTTTTTTCGCCTTAGAACAACCCGAGTTAAGCTATTGAGTGGCTAGTCTCTTAGGTGTATCGTTTTCTATGCGAAAACATGTGTGCTTCGTCCACTTATAAGTTCGGAACTAAAATGGAGTACATACAAAGCCGAATGTCCGTACAAAACTTCGTTCCCATGGTCCAAATGTTCTATATTTTTCTTAAACGTCTCGGCTAAGCCTTGTCGATCTTGAGGTTTTAGATTCCAAAACAAGTGAGTTTCGTCCATTTCCAAGTTCGGACCGAAAACCGAATAAATACCAACCGAACGGACGGACATAAACGTCGTTTTTACGGACGGAACGTTGTTTTTTCGCCTTAGAACAACCAGAGTTAAGCTATTGCAGTGTCTAGTCTCTTAGGTGTATCGTTTTCTATGCGAAAACATGTGTGTTTCGTGCACTTATAAGTTCGGAACAAAAATGGAGTACATACAAAGCCGAATGTCCGTACAAAACTTCGTTCCCATGGTCCAAATGTTCTATATTGGTCTTAAACGTTCCGGCTAAGCCTTGTCGATCTTGAGGTTTTAGATTCCAAAACAAGTGAGTTTCGTCCATTTCCAAGTTCGGACCGAAAACCGAGTAAATACCAACCGAACGGACGGACATAAACGTCGTTTTTACGGACGAAACGTTGTTTTTTCGCCTTAGAACAACCCGAGTTAAGCTATTGCAGTGTCTAGTCTCTTAGGTGTATCGTTTTCTATGCGAAAACATGTGTGTTTAGTCCACTTATAAGTTCGGAACAAAAATGGAGTACATACAAAGCCGAATGTCCGTACAAAACTTCGTTCCCATGGTCCAAATGTTCTATGTTGGCCTTAAAACGTCCCGGTTAAGCCTTGTCGATCTTGAGGTTTTAGATTCCAAAAAAAGTGAGTTTCGTCCATTTCCAAGTTTAGACCGAAAACAGAGTAAATACCGACCGAACGGACGGACATAAACCTCGTTTTAACGGATGGAACGTTATTTTTTCGCCTTAGAACAACCCGAGTTAAGCTATTGAGTGGCTAGTCTCTTAGGTGTATCGTTTTCTATGCGAAAACATGTGTGTTTCGTCCACTTATAAGTTCGGAACTAAAATGGAGTACATACAAAGCCGAATGTCCGTACAAAACTTTGTTCCCATGGTCCAAATGTTCAATATTTTTCTTAAACGTCCCGGCTAAGCCTTGTCGATCTTGAGGTTTTAGATTCCAAAACAAGTGAGTTTCGTCCATTTCCAAGTTTGGACCGAAAACCGAGTAAATACCAACCGAACGGACGGACATAAACGTCGTTTTTATGGACGGAACGTTTTTTTTTCGCCTTAGAACAACCCGAGTTAAGCTATTGCAGTGTCTAGTCTCTTAGGTGTATCGTTTTCTATGCGAAAACATGTGTGTTTCGTCCACTTATAAGTTCTGAACAAAAATGGAGTACATACAAAGCCGAATGTCCGTACAAAACTTCGTTCCCATGGTCCAAATATTCTATGTTGGCCTTAAAACGTCCCGGTTAAGCCTTGTCGATCTTGAGGTTTTAGATTCCAAAAAAAGTGAGTTTCGTCCATTTCCAAGTTTAGACCGAAAACAGAGTAAATACCGACCGAACGGACGGACATAAACCTCGTTTTAACGGATGGAACGTTGTTTTTTCGCCTTAGAACAACCCGAGTTAAGCTATTGAGTTGCTAGTCTCATAGGTGTATCGTTTTCTATGCGAAAACATGTGTGCTTCGTCCACTTATAAGTTCGGAACAAAAATGGAGTACATACAAAGCCGAATGTCCGTACAAAACTTCGTTCCCATGGTCCAAATGTTCTATGTTGGCCTTAAAACGTCCCGGTTAAGCCTTGTCGATCTTGAGGTTTTAGATTCCAAAACAAGTGAGTTTCGTCCATTTCCAAGTTTAGACCGAAAACAGAGTAAATACCGACCGAACGGACGGACATAAACCTCGTTTTAACGGATGGAACGTTGTTTTTTCGCCTTAGAACAACCCGAGTTAAGCTATTGAGTGGCTAGTCTCTTAGGTGTATCGTTTTCTATGCGAAAACATGTGTGTTTCGTCCACTTATAAGTTCGGAACTAAAATGAATGGAGTACATACAAAGCCGAATGTCCGTACAAAACTTCGTTCCCATGGTCCAAATGTTCTATGTTGGCCTTAAAACGTCCCGGTTAAGCCTTGTCGATCTTGAGGTTTTAGATTCCAAAAAAAGTGAGTTTCGTCCATTTCCAAGTTTAGACCGAAAACAGAGTAAATACCGACCGAACGGACGGACATAAACCTCGTTTTAACGGATGGAACGTTATTTTTTCGCCTTAGAACAACCCGAGTTAAGCTATTGAGTGGCTAGTCTCTTAGGTGTATCGTTTTCTATGCGAAAACATGTGTGTTTCGTCCACTTATAAGTTCGGAACTAAAATGGAGTACATACAAAGCCGAATGTCCGTACAAAACTTTGTTCCCATGGTCCAAATGTTCAATATTTTTCTTAAACGTCTCGGCTAAGCCTTGTCGATCTTGAGGTTTTAGATTCCAAAACAAGTGAGTTTCGTCCATTTCCAAGTTCGGACCGAAAACCGAATAAATACCAACCGAACGGACGGACATAAACGTCGTTTTTACGGACGGAACGTTGTTTTTTCGCCTTAGAACAACCAGAGTTAAGCTATTGCAGTGTCTAGTCTCTTAGGTGTATCGTTTTCTATGCGAAAACATGTGTGTTTCGTCCACTTATAAGTTCAGAACAAAAATGGAGTACATACAAAGCGGAATGTCCGTACAAAACTTCGTTCCCATGGTCCAAATGTTCAATGTTGGCCTTAAAACGTCCCGGTTAAGCCTTGTCGATCTTGAGGTTTTAGATTCCAAAACAAGTGAGTTTCGTCCATTTCCAAGTTTAGACCGAAAACAGAGTAAATACCGACCGAACGGACGGACATAAACCTCGTTTTAACGGATGGAACGTTGTTTTTTCGCCTTAGAACAACCCGAGTTAAGCTATTGAGTGGCTAGTCTCTTAGGTGTATCGTTTTCTATGCGAAAACATGTGTGTTTCGTCCACTTATAAGTTCGGAACTAAAATGGAGTACATACAAAGCCGAATGTCCGTACAAAACTTCGTTCCCATGGTCCAAATATTCTATGTTGGCCTTAAAACGTCCCGGTTAAGCCTTGTCGATCTTCAGGTTTTAGATTCCAAAAAAAGTGAGTTTCGTCCATTTCCAAGTTTAGACCGAAAACAGAGTAAATACCGACCGAACGGACGGACATAAACCTCGTTTTAACGGATGGAACGTTGTTTTTTCGCCTTAGAACAACCCGAGTTAAGCTATTGAGTTGCTAGTCTCATAGGTGTATCGTTTTCTATGCGAAAACATGTGTGCTTCGTCCACTTATAAGTTCGGAACTAAAATGGAGTACATACAAAGCCGAATGTCCGTACAAAACTTCGTTCCCATGGTCCAAATGTTCAATATTTTTCTTAAACGTCCTGGCTAAGCCTTGTCGATCTTGAGGTTTTAGATTCCAAAACAAGTGAGTTTCGTCCATTTCCAAGTTCGGACCGAAAACCGAATAAATACCAACCGAACGGACGGACATAAACGTCGTTGTTACGGACGGAACATTGTTTTTTCGCCTTAGAACAACCCGAGTTAAGCTATTGCAGTGTCTAGTCTCTTAGGTGTATCGTTTTCTATGCGAAAACATGTGTGTTTCGTCCACTTATAAGTTCAGAACAAAAATGGAGTACATACAAAGCGGAATGTCCGTACAAAACTTCGATCCCATGGTCCAAATGTTCTATGTTGGCCTTAAAACGTCCCGGTTAAGCCTTGTCGATCTTGAGGTTTTAGATTCCAAAACAAGTGAGTTTCGTCCATTTCCAAGTTTAGACCGAAAACAGAGTAAATACCGACCGAACGGACGGACATAAACCTCGTTTTAACGGATGGAACGTTGTTTTTTCGCCTTAGAACAACCCGAGTTAAGCTATTGAGTGGCTAGTCTCTTAGGTGTATCGTTTTCTATGCGAAAACATGTGTGCTTCGTCCACTTATAAGTTCGGAACTAAAATGGAGTACATACAAAGCCAAATGTCCGTACAAAACTTCGTTCCCATGGTCCAAATGTTCTATATTTTTCTTAAACGTCTCGGCTAAGCCTTGTCGATCTTGAGGTTTTAGATTCCAAAACAAGTGAGTTTCGTCCATTTCCAAGTTCGGACCGAAAACCGAATAAATACCAACCGAACGGACGGACATAAACGTCGTTTTTACGGACGGAACGTTGTTTTTTCGCCTTAGAACAACCAGAGTTAAGCTATTGCAGTGTCTAGTCTCTTAGGTGTATCGTTTTCTATGCGAAAACATGTGTGTTTCGTGCACTTATAAGTTCGGAACAAAAATGGAGTACATACAAAGCCGAATGTCCGTACAAAACTTCGTTCCCATGGTCCAAATGTTCTATATTGGTCTTAAACGTTCCGGCTAAGCCTTGTCGATCTTGAGGTTTTAGATTCCAAAACAAGTGAGTTTCGTCCATTTCCAAGTTCGGACCGAAAACCGAGTAAATACCAACCGAACGGACGGACATAAACGTCGTTTTTACGGACGAAACGTTGTTTTTTCGCCTTAGAACAACCCGAGTTAAGCTATTGCAGTGTCTAGTCTCTTAGGTGTATCGTTTTCTATGCGAAAACATGTGTGTTTAGTCCACTTATAAGTTCGGAACAAAAATGGAGTACATACAAAGCCGAATGTCCGTACAAAACTTCGTTCCCATGGTCCAAATGTTCTATGTTGGCCTTAAAACGTCCCGGTTAAGCCTTGTCGATCTTGAGGTTTTAGATTCCAAAAAAAGTGATTTTCGTCCATTTCCAAGTTTAGACCGAAAACAGAGTAAATACCGACCGAACGGACGGACATAAACCTCATTTTAACGGATGGAACGTTATTTTTTCGCCTTAGAACAACCCGAGTTAAGCTATTGAGTGGCTAGTCTCTTAGGTGTATCGTTTTCTATGCGAAAACATGTGTGTTTCGTCCACTTATAAGTTCGGAACTAAAATGGAGTACATACAAAGCCGAATGTCCGTACAAAACTTTGTTCCCATGGTCCAAATGTTCAATATTTTTCTTAAACGTCCCGGCTAAGCCTTGTCGATCTTGAGGTTTTAGATTCCAAAACAAGTGAGTTTCGTCCATTTCCAAGTTTGGACCGAAAACCGAGTAAATACCAACCGAACGGACGGACATAAACGTCGTTTTTATGGACGGAACGTTTTTTTTTTCGCCTTAGAACAACCCGAGTTAAGCTATTGCAGTGTCTAGTCTCTTAGGTGTATCGTTTTCTATGCGAAAACATGTGTGTTTCGTCCACTTATAAGTTCGGAACAAAAATGGAGTACATACAAAGCCGAATGTCCGTACAAAACTTCGTTCCCATGGTCCAAATATTCTATGTTGGCCTTAAAACGTCCCGGTTAAGCCTTGTCGATCTTGAGGTTTTAGATTCCAAAAAAAGTGAGTTTCGTCCATTTCCAAGTTTAGACCGAAAACAGAGTAAATACCGACCGAACGGACGGACATAAACCTCGTTTTAACGGATGGAACGTTGTTTTTTCGCCTTAGAACAACCCGAGTTAAGCTATTGAGTTGCTAGTCTCATAGGTGTATCGTTTTCTATGCGAAAACATGTGTGCTTCGTCCACTTATAAGTTCGGAACTAAAATGGAGTACATACAAAGCCGAATGTCCGTACAAAACTTCGTTCCCATGGTCCAAATGTTCTATATTTTTCTTAAACGTCCTGGCTAAGCCTTGTCGATCTTGAGGTTTTAGATTCCAAAACAAGTGAGTTTCGTCCATTTCCAAGTTCGGACCGAAAACCGAATAAATACCAACCGAACGGACGGACATAAACGTCGTTGTTACGGACGGAACGTTATTTTTTCGCCTTAGAACAACCCGAGTTAAGCTATTGCAGTGTCTAGTCTCTTAGGTGTATCGTTTTCTATGCGAAAACATGTGTGTTTCGTCCACTTATAAGTTCAGAACAAAAATGGAGTACATACAAAGCGGAATGTCCGTACAAAACTTCGTTCCCATGGTCCAAATGTTCTATGTTGGCCTTAAAACGTCCCGGTTAAGCCTTGTCGATCTTGAGGTTTTAGATTCCAAAACAAGTGAGTTTCGTCCATTTCCAAGTTTAGACCGAAAACAGAGTAAATACCGACCGAACGGACGGACATAAACCTCGTTTTAACGGATGGAACGTTGTTTTTTCGCCTTAGAACAACCCGAGTTAAGCTATTGAGTGGCTAGTCTCTTAGGTGTATCGTTTTCTATGCGAAAACATGTGTGCTTCGTCCACTTATAAGTTCGGAACTAAAATGGAGTACATACAAAGCCGAATGTCCGTACAAAACTTTGTTCCCATGGTCCAAATGTTCTATATTTTTCTTAAACGTCTCGGCTAAGCCTTGTCGATCTTGAGGTTTTAGATTCCTAAACAAGTGAGTTTCGTCCATTTCCAAGTTCGGACCGAAAACCGAATAAATACCAACCGAACGGACGGACATAAACGTCGTTTTTACGGACGGAACGTTGTTTTTTCGCCTTAGAACAACCAGAGTTAAGCTATTGCAGTGTCTAGTCTCTTAGGTGTATCGTTTTCTATGCGAAAACATGTGTGTTTCGTCCACTTATAAGTTCAGAACAAAAATGGAGTACATACAAAGCGGAATGTCCGTACAAAACTTCGTTCCCATGGTCCAAATGTTCAATGTTGGCCTTAAAACGTCCCGGTTAAGCCTTGTCGATCTTGAGGTTTTAGATTCCAAAACAAGTGAGTTTCGTCCATTTCCAAGTTTAGACCGAAAACAGAGTAAATACCGACCGAACGGACGGACATAAACCTCGTTTTAATGGATGGAACGTTGTTTTTTCGCCTTAGAACAACCCGAGTTAAGCTATTGAGTGGCTAGTCTCTTAGGTGTATCGTTTTCTATGCGAAAACATGTGTGTTTCGTCCACTTATAAGTTCGGAACTAAAATGGAGTACATACAAAGCCGAATGTCCGTACAAAACTTCGTTCCCATGGTCCAAATATTCTATGTTGGCCTTAAAACGTCCCGGTTAAGCCTTGTCGATCTTGAGGTTTTAGATTCCAAAAAAAGTGAGTTTCGTCCATTTCCAAGTTTAGACCGAAAACAGAGTAAATACCGACCGAACGGACGGACATAAACCTCGTTTTAACGGATGGAACGTTGTTTTTTCGCCTTAGAACAACCCGAGTTAAGCTATTGAGTTGCTAGTCTCATAGGTGTATCGTTTTCTATGCGAAAACATGTGTGCTTCGTCCACTTATAAGTTCGGAACTAAAATGGAGTACATACAAAGCCGAATGTCCGTACAAAACTTCGTTCCCATGGTCCAAATGTTCAATATTTTTCTTAAACGTCCTGGCTAAGCCTTGTCGATCTTGAGGTTTTAGATTCCAAAACAAGTGAGTTTCGTCCATTTCCAAGTTCGGACCGAAAACCGAATAAATACCAACCGAACGGACGGACATAAACGTCGTTGTTACGGACGGAACATTGTTTTTTCGCCTTAGAACAACCCGAGTTAAGCTATTGCAGTGTCTAGTCTCTTAGGTGTATCGTTTTCTATGCGAAAACATGTGTGTTTCGTCCACTTATAAGTTCAGAACAAAAATGGAGTACATACAAAGCGGAATGTCCGTACAAAACTTCGTTCCCATGGTCCAAATGTTCTATGTTGGCCTTAAAACGTCCCGGTTAAGCCTTGTCGATCTTGAGGTTTTAGATTCCAAAACAAGTGAGTTTCGTCCATTTCCAAGTTTAGACCGAAAACAGAGTAAATACCGACCGAACGGACGGACATAAACCTCGTTTTAACGGATGGAACGTTGTTTTTTCGCCTTAGAACAACCCGAGTTAAGCTATTGAGTGGCTAGTCTCTTAGGTGTATCGTTTTCTATGCGAAAACATGTGTGCTTCGTCCACTTATAAGTTCGGAACTAAAATGGAGTACATACAAAGCCAAATGTCCGTACAAAACTTCGTTCCCATGGTCCAAATGTTCTATATTTTTCTTAAACGTCTCGGCTAAGCCTTGTCGATCTTGAGGTTTTAGATTCCAAAACAAGTGAGTTTCGTCCATTTCCAAGTTCGGACCGAAAACCGAATAAATACCAACCGAACGGACGGACATAAACGTCGTTTTTACGGACGGAACGTTGTTTTTTCGCCTTAGAACAACCAGAGTTAAGCTATTGCAGTGTCTAGTCTCTTAGGTGTATCGTTTTCTATGCGAAAACATGTGTGTTTCGTGCACTTATAAGTTCGGAACAAAAATGGAGTACATACAAAGCCGAATGTCCGTACAAAACTTCGTTCCCATGGTCCAAATGTTCTATATTGGTCTTGAACGTTCCGGCTAAGCCTTGTCGATCTTGAGGTTTTAGATTCCAAAACAAGTGAGTTTCGTCCATTTCCAAGTTCGGACCGAAAACCGAGTAAATACCAACCGAACGGACGGACATAAACGTCGTTTTTACGGACGAAACGTTGTTTTTTCGCCTTAGAACAACCCGAGTTAAGCTATTGCAGTGTCTAGTCTCTTAGGTGTATCGTTTTCTATGCGAAAACATGTGTGTTTAGTCCACTTATAAGTTCGGAACAAAAATGGAGTACATACAAAGCCGAATGTCCGTACAAAACTTCGTTCCCATGGTCCAAATGTTCTATGTTGGCCTTAAAACGTCCCGGTTAAGCCTTGTCGATCTTGAGGTTTTAGATTCCAAAAAAAGTGATTTTCGTCCAGTTTAGACCGAAAACAGAGTAAATACCGACCGAACGGACGGACATAAACCTCGTTTTAACGGATGGAACGTTATTTTTTCGCCTTAGAACAACCCGAGTTAAGCTATTGAGTGGCTAGTCTCTTAGGTGTATCGTTTTCTATGCGAAAACATGTGTGTTTCGTCCACTTATAAGTTCGGAACTAAAATGGAGTACATACAAAGCCGAATGTCCGTACAAAACTTTGTTCCCATGGTCCAAATGTTCAATATTTTTCTTAAACGTCCCGGCTAAGCCTTGTCGATCTTGAGGTTTTAGATTCCAAAACAAGTGAGTTTCGTCCATTTCCAAGTTTGGACCGAAAACCGAGTAAATACCAACCGAACGGACGGACATAAACGTCGTTTTTATGGACGGAACGTTTTTTTTTCGCCTTAGAACAACCCGAGTTAAGCTATTGCAGTGTCTAGTCTCTTAGGTGTATCGTTTTCTATGCGAAAACATGTGTGTTTCGTCCACTTATAAGTTCGGAACAAAAATGGAGTACATACAAAGCCGAATGTCCGTACAAAACTTCGTTCCCATGGTCCAAATATTCTATGTTGGCCTTAAAACGTCCCGGTTAAGCCTTGTCGATCTTGAGGTTTTAGATTCCAAAAAAAGTGAGTTTCGTCCATTTCCAAGTTTAGACCGAAAACAGAGTAAATACCGACCGAACGGACGGACATAAACCTCGTTTTAACGGATGGAACGTTGTTTTTTCGCCTTAGAACAACCCGAGTTAAGCTATTGAGTTGCTAGTCTCATAGGTGTATCGTTTTCTATGCGAAAACATGTGTGCTTCGTCCACTTATAAGTTCGGAACTAAAATGGAGTACATACAAAGCCGAATGTCCGTACAAAACTTCGTTCCCATGGTCCAAATGTTCTATATTTTTCTTAAACGTCCTGGCTAAGCCTTGTCGATCTTGAGGTTTTAGATTCCAAAACAAGTGAGTTTCGTCCATTTCCAAGTTCGGACCGAAAACCGAATAAATACCAACCGAACGGACGGACATAAACGTCGTTGTTACGGACGGAACGTTATTTTTTCGCCTTAGAACAACCCGAGTTAAGCTATTGCAGTGTCTAGTCTCTTAGGTGTATCGTTTTCTATGCGAAAACATGTGTGTTTCGTCCACTTATAAGTTCAGAACAAAAATGGAGTACATACAAAGCGGAATGTCCGTACAAAACTTCGTTCCCATGGTCCAAATGTTCTATGTTGGCCTTAAAACGTCCCGGTTAAGCCTTGTCGATCTTGAGGTTTTAGATTCCAAAACAAGTGAGTTTCGTCCATTTCCAAGTTTAGACCGAAAACAGAGTAAATACCGACCGAACGGACGGACATAAACCTCGTTTTAACGGATGGAACGTTGTTTTTTCGCCTTAGAACAACCCGAGTTAAGCTATTGAGTGGCTAGTCTCTTAGGTGTATCGTTTTCTATGCGAAAACATGTGTGCTTCGTCCACTTATAAGTTCGGAACTAAAATGGAGTACATACAAAGCCGAATGTCCGTACAAAACTTTGTTCCCATGGTCCAAATGTTCTATATTTTTCTTAAACGTCTCGGCTAAGCCTTGTCGATCTTGAGGTTTTAGATTCCTAAACAAGTGAGTTTCGTCCATTTCCAAGTTCGGACCGAAAACCGAATAAATACCAACCGAACGGACGGACATAAACGTCATTTTTACTGACGGAACGTTGTTTTTTCGCCTTAGAACAACCAGAGTTAAGCTATTGCAGTGTCTAGTCTCTTAGGTGTATCGTTTTCTATGCGAAAACATGTGTGTTTCGTGCACTTATAAGTTCGGAACAAAAATGGAGTACATACAAAGCCGAATGTCCGTACAAAACTTCGTTCCCATGGTCCAAATGTTCTATATTGGTCTTAAACGTTCCGGCTAAGCCTTGTCGATCTTGAGGTTTTAGATTCCAAAACAAGTGAGTTTCGTCCATTTCCAAGTTCGGACCGAAAACCGAGTAAATACCAACCGAACGGACGGACATAAACGTCGTTTTTACGGACGAAACGTTTTTTTTTCGCCTTAGAACAACCCGAGTTAAGCTATTGCAGTGTCTAGTCTCTTAGGTGTATCGTTTTCTATGCGAAAACATGTGTGTTTAGTCCACTTATAAGTTCGGAACAAAAATGGAGTACATACAAAGCCGAATGTCCGTACAAAACTTCGTTCCCATGGTCCAAATGTTCTATGTTGGCCTTAAAACGTCCCGGTTAAGCCTTGTCGATCTTGAGGTTTTAGATTCCAAAACAAGTGAGTTTCGTCCATTTCCAAGTTTAGACCGAAAACAGAGTAAATACCGACCGAACGGACGGACATAAACCTCGTTTTAACGGATGGAACGTTGTTTTTTCGCCTTAGAACAACCCGAGTTAAGCTATTGAGTGGCTAGTCTCTTAGGTGTATCGTTTTCTATGCGAAAACATGTGTGTTTCGTCCACTTATAAGTTCGGAATTAAAATAGAGTACATACAAAGCCGAATGTCCGTACAAAACTTTGTTCCCATGGTCCAAATGTTCAATATTTTTCTTAAACGTCTCGGCTAAGCCGTGTCGATCTTGAGGTTTTAGATTCCAAAACAAGTGAGTTTCGTCCATTTCCAAGTTCGGACCGAAAACCGAATAAATACCAACCGAACGGATGGACATAAACGTCGTTTTTACGGACGGAACGTTGTTTTTTCGCCTTAGAACAACCAGAGTTAAGCTATTGCAGTGTCTAGTCTCTTAGGTGTATCGTTTTCTATGCGAAAACATGTGTGTTTCGTGCACTTATAAGTTCGGAACAAAAAGGGAGTACATACAAAGCCGAATGTCCGTACAAAACTTCGTTCCCATGGTCCAAATGTTCTATATTGGTCTTAAACGTTCCGGCTAAGCCTTGTCGATCTTGAGGTTTTAGATTCCAAAACAAGTGAGTTTCGTCCATTTCCAAGTTCGGACCGAAAACCGAGTAAATACCAACCGAACGGACGGACATAAACGTCGTTTTTACGGACGAAACGTTGTTTTTTCGCCTTAGAACAACCCGAGTTAAGCTATTGCAGTGTCCAGTCTCTTAGGTGTATCGTTTTCTATGCGAAAACATGTGTGTTTCGTCCACTTATAAGTTCGGAACAAAAATGGAGTACATACAAAGCCGAATGTCCGTACAAAACTTCGTTCCCATGGTCCAAATGTTCTATATTGGTCTTAAACGTTCCGGCTAAGCCTTGTCGATCTTGAGGTTTTAGATTCCAAAACAAGTGAGTTTCGTCCATTTCCAAGTTCGGACCGTAAACCGAGTAAATACCAACTGAACGGACGGACATAAACGTCGTTTTTACGGACGAAACGTTGTTTTTTCGCCTTAGAACAACCCGAGTTAAGCTATTGCAGTGTCTAGTCTCTTAGGTGTATCGTTTTCTATGCGAAAACATGTGTGTTTAGTCCACTTATAAGTTCGGAACAAAAATGGAGTACATACAAAGCCGAATGTCCGTACAAAACTTCGTTCCCATGGTCCAAATGTTCTATGTTGGCCTTAAAACGTCCCGGTTAAGCCTTGTCGATCTTGAGGTTTTAGATTCCAAAACAAGTGAGTTTCGTCCATTTCCAAGTTTGGACCGAAAACCGAGTAAATAACGACCGAACGGACTGACATAAACCTCGTTTTTACGGATGGAACGTTGTTATTTCGCCTTAGAACAACCCGAGTTAAGCTATTGAGTGGCTAGTCTCTTAGGTGTATCGTTTTCTATGCGAAAACATGTGTGTTTCGTCCACTTATAAGTTCGGAACTAAAATGGAGTACATACAAAGCCGAATGTCCGTACAAAACTTAGTTCCCATGGTCCAAATGTTCTATGTTGGCCTTAAAACGTCCCGGTTAAGCCTTGTCGATCTTGAGGTTTTAGATTCCAAAACAAGTGAGTTTCGTCCATTTCCAAGTTTAGACCGAAAACAGAGTAAATACCGACCGAACGGACGAACATAAACCTCGTTTTAACGGATGGAACGTTGTTTTTTCGCCTTAGAACAACCCGAGTTAAGCTATTGAGTGGCTAGTCTCTTAGGTGTATCGTTTTCTATGCGAAAACATGTGTGTTTCGTCCACTTATAAGTTCGGAACTAAAATGGAGTGCATACAAAGCCGAATGTCCGTACAAAACTTTGTTCCCATGGTCCAAATGTTCTATATTTTTCTTAAATGTCCCGGCTAAGCCTTGTCGATCTTGAGGTTTTAGATTCCAAAAAAAGTGAGTTTCGTCCATTTCCAAGTTTAGACCGAAAACAGAGTAAATACCGACCGAACGGACGGACATAAACCTCGTTTTAACGGATGGAACGTTGTTTTTTCGCCTTAGAACAACCCGAGTTAAGCTATTGAGTGGCTAGTCTCTTAGGTGTATCGTTTTTATGCGAAAACATGTGTGCTTCGTCCACTTATAAGTTCGGAACTAAAATGGAGTACATACAAAGCCGAATGTCCGTACAAAACTTAGTTCCCATGGTCCAAATGTTCTATGTTGGCCTTAAAACGTCCCGGTTAAGCCTTGTCGATCTTGAGGTTTTAGATTCCAAAACAAGTGAGTTTCGTCCATTTCCAAGTTTAGACCGAAAACAGAGTAAATACCGACCGAACGGACGGACATAAACCTCCTTTTAACGGATGGAACGTTGTTTTTTCGCCTTAGAACAACCCGAGTTAAGCTATTGAGTGGCTAGTCTCTTAGGTGTATCGTTTTCTATGCGAAAACATGTGTGTTTCGTCCACTTATAAGTTCGGAACTAAAATGGAGTGCATACAAAGCCGAATGTCCGTACAAAACTTTGTTCCCATGGTCCAAATGTTCTATATTTTTCTTAAACGTCCCGGCTAAGCCTTGTCGATCTTGAGGTTTTAGATTCCAAAAAAAGTGAGTTTCGTCCATTTCCAAGTTTAGACCGAAAACAGAGTAAATACCGACCGAACGGACGGACACAAACCTCGTTTTAACGGATGGAACGTTGTTTTTTCGCCTTAGAACAACCCGAGTTAAGCTATTGAGTGGCTAGTCTCTTAGGTGTATCGTTTTCTATGCGAAAACATGTGTGCTTCGTCCACTTATAAGTTCGGAACTAAAATGGAGTACATACAAAGCCGAATGTCCGTACAAAACTTAGTTCCCATGGTCCAAATGTTCTATGTTGGCCTTAAAACGTCCCGGTTAAGCCTTGTCGATCTTGAGGTTTTAGATTCCAAAACAAGTGAGTTTCGTCCATTTCCAAGTTTAGACCGAAAACAGAGTAAATACCGACCGAACGGACGAACATAAACCTCGTTTTAACGGATGGAACGTTGTTTTTTCGCCTTAGAACAACCCGAGTTAAGCTATTGAGTGGCTAGTCTCTTAGGTGTATCGTTTTCTATGCGAAAACATGTGTGTTTCGTCCACTTATAAGTTCGGAACTAAAATGGAGTGCATACAAAGCCGAATGTCCGTACAAAACTTCGTTCCCATGGTCCAAATGTTCTATATTTTTCTTAAACGTCCCGGCTAAGCCTTGTCGATCTTGAGGTTTTAGATTCCAAAACAAGTGAGTTTCGTCCATTTCCAAGTTCGGACCGAAAACCGTGTAAATACCAACCAAACGGACGGACATAAACGTCGTTTTTACGGACGGAACGTTGTTTTTTCGCCTTAGAACAACCCGAGTTAAGCTATTGCAGTGTCCAGTCTCTTAGGTGTATCGTTTTCTATGCGAAAACATGTGTGTTTCGTCCACTTATAAGTTCGGAACAAAAATGGAGTACATACAAAGCCGAATGTCCGTACAAAACTTCGTTCCCATGGTCCAAATGTTCTATGTTGGCCTTAAAACGTCCAGGTTAAGCCTTGTCGTTCTTGAGGTTTTAGATTCCAAAACAAGTGAGTTTCGTCCATTTCCAAGTTTGGACTGAAAATAGAGTAAATACCGACCGAACGGACGGACATAAACCTCGTTTTAACGGATGGAACGTTGTTTTTTTGCCTTAGAACAACCCGAGTTAAGCTATTGAGTGGCTAGTCTCTTAGGTGTATCGTTTTCTATGCGAAAACATGTGTGTTTCGTCCACTTATAAGTTCGGAACTAAAATGGAGTGCATACAAAGCCGAATGTCCGTACAAAACTTCGTTCCCATGGTCCGAATGTTGTATGTTGGCCTTAAAATGTCCCCGTTAAGCATTGTCGATCTTGAGGTTTTAGATTCCAAACCAAGTGAGTTTCGTCCATTTCCAAGTTTGGACCAAAAACCGAGGAAATAACGACCGAACGGACGGACATAAACCTCGTTTTTACGGATGGAACGTTGTTATTTCGACTTAGAACAACCCGAGTTAAGCTATTGAGTGGCTAGTCTCTTAGGTGTATCGTTTTCTATGCGAAAACATGTGTGTTTCGTCCACTTATAAGTTCGGAACTAAAATGGAGTACATACAAAGCCGAATGTCCGTACAAAACTTCGTCCCCACGGTCCGAATGTTCTATGTTGGCCTTAAAATGTCCCGGTTAAGCATTATCGATCTTGAGGTTTTAGATTCCAAAAAAGTGAGTTTCGTCCATTTCCAAGTTTGGACAGAAAACAGAGTAAATAACGACCGAACGGACGGACATAAACCTCGTTTTAACGGATGGAACGTTGTTTTTTCTCCTTAGAACAACCCGAGTTAAGCTATTGAGTGGCTAGTCTCTTAGGTGTATCGTTTTCTATGCGAAAACATGTGTGTTTCGTCCACTTATAAGTTCGGAAGAAATATAGAGTACATACAAAGCCGAAAGTCTGTACAAAACTTCGTTCCCATGGTCCAAATGTTCTATCTTGATCTTAAACGTCCCGGCTAAGCCTTGTCGATCTTGAGGTTTTAGATTCCAAAACAAGTGAGTTTCGTCCATTTCCAAGTTCGGACCGAAAACCGAGTAAATACCAACCGAACGGACGGACATAAACGTCGTTTTTACGGACGAAACGTTGTGTTTTCGCCTTAGAACAACCCGAGTTAAGCTTTTGCAGTGTCTAGTCTCTTAGGTCTATCGTTTTCTATGCGAAAACATGTGTGTTTCGTCCACTTATAAGTTCGGAATAAAAATGGAGTACATACAAAGCCGAATGTCCGTACAAAACTTTGTTCCCATGGTCCAAATGTTCTATGTTGGCCTTAAAACGTCCCGGTTAAGCCTTGTCGATCTTGAGGTTTTAGATTCCAAAAAAAGTGAGTTTCGTCCATTTCCAAGTTTAGACCGAAAACAGAGTAAATACCGACCGAACGGACGGACATAAACCTCGTTTTAACGGATGGAACGTTGTTTTTTCGCCTTAGAACAACCCGAGTTAAGCTATTGAGTGGCTAGTCTCTTAGGTGTATCGTTTTCTATGAGAAAACATGTGTGTTTCGTCCACTTATAAGTTCGGAACAAAAATGGAGTACATACAAAGCCGAATGTCCGTACAAAACTTCGTTCCCATGGTCCAAATGTTCTATGTTAGCCTTAAAACGTCCCGGTTAAGCCTTGTCGATCTTGAGGTTTTAGATTCCAAAACAAGTGAGTTTCGTCAATTTCCAAGTTTAGACCGAAAACATAGTAAATACCGACCGAACGGACGGACATAAACCTCGTTTTAACGGATGGAACGTTGTTTTTTCGCCTTAGAACAACCCGAGTTAAGCTATTGAGTGGCTAGTCTCTTAGGTGTATCGTTTTCTATGCGAAAACATGTGTGCTTCGTCCACTTATAAGTTCGGAACTAAAATGGAGTACATACAAAGCCGAATGTCCGTACAAAACTTCGTTCCCATGGTCCAAATGTTCTATATTTTTCTTAAACGTCTCGGCTAAGCCTTGTCGATCTTGAGGTTTTAGATTCCAAAACATGTGAGTTTCGTCCATTTCCAAGTTCGGACCGAAAACCGAATAAATACCAACCGAACGGACGGACATAAACGTCGTTTTTACGGACGGAACGTTGTTTTTTCGCCTTAGAACAACCAGAGTTAAGCTATTGCAGTGTCTAGTCTCTTAGGTGTATCGTTTTTTATGCGAAAACATGTGTGTTTCGTGCACTTATAAGTTCGGAACAAAAATGGAGTACATACAAAGCTGAATGTCCGTACAAAACTTCGTTCCCATGGTCCAAATGTTCTATGTTGGCCTTAAAACGTCCCAGTTAAGCCTTATCGATCTTGAGGTTTTTGATTCCAAAATAAGTGAGTTTCTTCCATTTCTAAGTTTGGATCGAAAATCGAGTAAATAACGACCGAACGGACGGACATAAACCTCGTTTTTACGGATGGAACGTTGTTTTTTCGCCTTAGAACAACCCGAGTTAAGCTATTGAGTGGTTAGTCTCTTAGGTGTATCGTTTTCTAATCGAAAACATGTGTGTTTCGTCCACTTATAAGTTCAGAACAAAAATGGAGTACATACAAAGCCGAATGTCCGTACAAAACTTCGTTCCCATGGTCCAAATGTTCTATATTGGTCTTAAACGTCCCGGCTAAGCCTTGTCGATCTTGAGGTTTTAGATTCAAAAAGAAGTGAGTTTCGTCCATTTCCAAGTTCGGACCGAAAACCGAGTAAATACCAACCGAACGGACGGACATAAACGTCGTTTTTACGGACGAAACGTTGTTTTTTCGCCTTAGAACAACCCGAGTTAAGCTATTGCAGTGTCTAGTCTCTTAGGTGTATCGTTTTCTATGCGAAAACATGTGTGTTTCGTCCACTTATAAGTTCGGAACAAAAATGGAGTACATACAAAGCCGAATGTCCGTACAAAACTTCGTTCCCATGGTCCAAATGTTCTATGTTGGCCTTAAAACGTCCCGGTTAAGCCTTGTCGATCTTGAGGTTTTAGATTCCAAAACAAGTGAGTTTCGTCCATTTCCAAGTTTAGACCGAAAACAGAGTAAATACCGACCGAACGGACGGACATAAACCTCCTTTTAATGGATGGAACGTTGTTTTTTCGCCTTAGAACAACCCGAGTTAAGCTATTGAGTGGCTAGTCTCTTAGGTGTATCGTTTTCTATGCGAAAACATGTGTGTTTCGTCCACTTATAAGTTCGGAACTAAAATGGAGTGCATACAAAGCCGAATGTCCGTACAAAACTTTGTTCCCATGGTCCAAATGTTCTATATTTTTCTTAAACGTCACGGCTAAGCCTTGTCGATCTTGAGGTTTTAGATTCCAAAAAAAGTGAGTTTCGTCCATTTCCAAGTTTAGACCGAAAACAAAGTAAATACCGACCGAACGGACGGACATAAACCTCGTTTTAACGGATGGAACGTTGTTTTTTCGCATTAGAACAACCCGAGTTAAGCTATTGAGTGGCTAGTCTCTTAGGTGTATCGTTTTCTATGCGAAAACATGTGTGCTTCGTCCACTTATAAGTTCGGAACTAAAATGGAGTACATACAAAGCCGAATGTCCGTACAAAACTTAGTTCCCATGGTCCAAATGTTCTATGTTGGCCTTAAAACGTCCCGGTTAAGCCTTGTCGATCTTGAGGTTTTAGATTCCAAAACAAGTGAGTTTCGTCCATTTCCAAGTTTAGACCGAAAACAGAGTAAATACCGACCGAACGGACGAACATAAACCTCGTTTTAACCGATGGAACGTTGTTTTTTCGCCTTAGAACAACCCGAGTTAAGCTATTGAGTGGCTAGTCTCTTAGGTGTATCGTTTTCTATGCGAAAACATGTGTGTTTCGTCCACTTATAAGTTCGGAACTAAAATGGAGTGCATACAAAGCCGAATGTCCGTACAAAACTTCGTTCCCATGGTCCAAATGTTCTATATTTTTCTTAAACGTCCCGGCTAAGCCTTGTCGATCTTGAGGTTTTAGATTCCAAAACAAGTGAGTTTCGTCCATTTCCAAGTTCGGACCGAAAACCGTGTAAATACCAACCGAACGGACGGACATAAACGTCGTTTTTACGGACGGAACGTTGTTTTTTCGCCTTAGAACAACCCGAGTTAAGCTATTGCAGTGTCCAGTCTCTTAGGTGTATCGTTTTCTATGCGAAAACATGTGTGTTTCGTCCACTTATAAGTTCGGAACAAAAATGGAGTACATACAAAGCCGAATGTCCGTACAAAACTTCGTTCCCATGGTCCAAATGTTCTATGTTGGCCTTAAAACGTCCAGGTTAAGCCTTGTCGTTCTTGAGGTTTTAGATTCCAAAACAAGTGAGTTTCGTCCATTTCCAAGTTTAGACCAAAAACAGAGTAAATACCGACCGAACGGACGAACATAAACCTCGTTTTAACGGATGGAACGTTGTTTTTTTGCCTTAGAACAACCCGAGTTAAGCTATTGAGTGGCTAGTCTCTTAGGTGTATCGTTTTCTATGCGAAAACATGTGTGTTTCGTCCACTTATAAGTTCGGAACTAAAATGGAGTGCATACAAAGCCGAATGTCCGTACAAAACTTCGTTCCCATGGTCCGAATGTTGTATGTTGGCCTTAAAATGTCCCCGTTAAGCATTGTCGATCTTGAGGTTTTAGATTCCAAACCAAGTGAGTTTCGTCCATTTCCAAGTTTGGACCAAAAACCGTGGAAATAACGACCGAACGGACGGACATAAACCTCGTTTTTACGGATGGAACGTTGTTATTTCGACTTAGAACAACCCGAGTTAAGCTATTGAGTGGCTAGTCTCTTAGGTGTATCGTTTTCTATGCGAAAACATGTGTGTTTCGTCCACTTATAAGTTCGGAACTAAAATGGAGTACATACAAAGCCGAATGTCCGTACAAAACTTCGTTCCCATGGTCCAAATGTTCTATGTTGGCCTTAAAACGTCCCGGTTATGCCTTGTCGATCTTGAGGTTTTAGATTCCAAAACATGTGAGTTTCGTCCATTTCCAAGTTTGGACTGAAAATAGAGTAAATACCGACCGAACGGACGGACATAAACCTCGTTTTAACGGATGGAACGTTGTTTTTTCGCCTTAGAACAACCGGAGTTAAGCTATTGAGTGGCTAGTCTCTTAGGTGTATCGTTTTCTATGCGAAAACATGTGTGTTTCGTCCACTTATAAGTTCGGAACTAAAATGGAGTACATACAAAGCCGAATGTCCGTACAAAACTTCGTCCCCACGGTCCGAATGTTCTATGTTGGCCTTAAAATGTCCCGGTTAAGCATTATCGATCTTGAGGTTTTAGATTCCAAAAAAGTGAGTTTCGTCCATTTCCAAGTTTGGACAGAAAACAGACTAAATAACGACCGAACGGACGGACATAAACCTCGTTTTAACGGATGGAACGTTGTTTTTTCTCCTTAGAACAACCCGAGTTAAGCTATTGAGTGGCTAGTCTCTTAGGTGTATCGTTTTCTATGCGAAAACATGTGTGTTTCGTCCACTTATAAGTTCGGAAGAAATATAGAGTACATACAAAGCCGAAAGTCTGTACAAAACTTCGTTCCCATGGTCCAAATGTTCTATCTTGATCTTAAACGTCCCGGCTAAGCCTTGTCGATCTTGAGGTTTTAGATTCCAAAAGAAGTGAGTTTCGTCCATTTCCAAGTTCGGACCGAAAACCGAGTAAATACCAACCGAACGGACGGACATAAACGTCGTTTTTACGGACGAAACGTTGTTTTTTCGCCTTAGAACAACCCGAGTTAAGCTATTGCAGTGTCTAGTCTCTAAGGTGTATCGTTTTCTATGCGAAAACATGTGTGTTTCGTCCACTTATAAGTTCGGAACAAAAATGGAGTACATACAAAGCCGAATGTCCGTACAAAACTTCGTTCCCATGGTCCAAATGTTCTATGTTGGCCTTAAAACGTCCCGGTTAAGCCTTGTCGATCTTGAGGTTTTAGATTCCAAAACAAGTGAGTTTCGTCCATTTCCAAGTTTAGACCGAAAACAGAGTAAATACCGACCGAACGGACGGACATAAACCTCCTTTTAACGGATGGAACGTTGTTTTTTCGCCTTAGAACAACCCGAGTTAAGCTATTGAGTGGCTAGTCTCTTAGGTGTATCGTTTTCTATGCGAAAACATGTGTGTTTCGTCCACTTATAAGTTCGGAACTAAAATGGAGTGCATACAAAGCCGAATGTCCGTACAAAACTTTGTTCCCATCGTCCAAATGTTCTATATTTTTCTTAAACGTCCCGGCTAAGCCTTGTCGATCTTGAGGTTTTAGATTCCAAAAAAAGTGAGTTTCGTCCATTTCCAAGTTTAGACCGAAAACAGAGTAAATACCGACCGAACGGACGGACACAAACCTCGTTTTAACGGATGGAACGTTGTTTTTTCGCCTTAGAACAACCCGAGTTAAGCTATTGAGTGGCTAGTCTCTTAGGTGTATCGTTTTCTATGCGAAAACATGTGTGCTTCGTCCACTTATAAGTTCGGAACTAAAATGGAGTACATACAAAGCCGAATGTCCGTACAAAACTTAGTTCCCATGGTCCAAATGTTCTATGTTGGCCTTAAAACGTCCCGGTTAAGCCTTGTCGATCTTGAGGTTTTAGATTCCAAAACAAGTGAGTTTCGTCCATTTCCAAGTTTAGACCGAAAACAGAGTAAATACCGACCGAACGGACGAACATAAACCTCGTTTTAACCGATGGAACGTTGTTTTTTCGCCTTAGAACAACCCGAGTTAAGCTATTGAGTGGCTAGTCTCTTAGGTGTATCGTTTTCTATGCGAAAACATGTGTGTTTCGTCCACTTATAAGTTCGGAACTAAAATGGAGTGCATACAAAGCCGAATGTCCGTACAAAACTTCGTTCCCATGGTCCAAATGTTCTATATTTTTCTTAAACGTCCCGGCTAAGCCTTGTCGATCTTGAGGTTTTAGATTCCAAAACAAGTGAGTTTCGTCCATTTCCAAGTTCGGACCGAAAACCGTGTAAATACCAACCGAACGGACGGACATAAACGTCGTTTTTACGGACGGAACGTTGTTTTTTCGCCTTAGAACAACCCGAGTTAAGCTATTGCAGTGTCCAGTCTCTTAGGTGTATCGTTTTCTATGCGAAAACATGTGTGTTTCGTCCACTTATAAGTTCGGAACAAAAATGGAGTACATACAAAGCCGAATGTCCGTACAAAACTTCGTTCCCATGGTCCAAATGTTCTATGTTGGCCTTAAAACGTCCAGGTTAAGCCTTGTCGTTCTTGAGGTTTTAGATTCCAAAACAAGTGAGTTTCGTCCATTTCCAAGTTTAGACCAAAAACAGAGTAAATACCGACCGAACGGACGAACATAAACCTCGTTTTAACGGATGGAACGTTGTTTTTTTGCCTTAGAACAACCCGAGTTAAGCTATTGAGTGGCTAGTCTCTTAGGTGTATCGTTTTCTATGCGAAAACATGTGTGTTTCGTCCACTTATAAGTTCGGAACTAAAATGGAGTGCATACAAAGCCGAATGTCCGTACAAAACTTCGTTCCCATGGTCCGAATGTTGTATGTTGGCCTTAAAATGTCCCCGTTAAGCATTGTCGATCTTGAGGTTTTAGATTCCAAACCAAGTGAGTTTCGTCCATTTCCAAGTTTGGACCAAAAACCGAGGAAATAACGACCGAACGGACGGACATAAACCTCGTTTTTACGGATGGAACGTTGTTATTTCGACTTAGAACAACCCGAGTTAAGCTATTGAGTGGCTAGTCTCTTAGGTGTATCGTTTTCTATGCGAAAACATGTGTGTTTCGTCCACTTATAAGTTCGGAACTAAAATGGAGTACATACAAAGCCGAATGTCCGTACAAAACTTCGTTCCCATGGTCCAAATGTTCTATGTTGGCCTTAAAACGTCCCGGTTATGCCTTGTCGATCTTGAGGTTTTAGATTCCAAAACATGTGAGTTTCGTCCATTTCCAAGTTTGGACTGAAAATAGAGTAAATACCGACCGAACGGACGGACATAAACCTCGTTTTAACGGATGGAACGTTGTTTTTTCGCCTTAGAACAACCGCAGTTAAGCTATTGAGTGGCTAGTCTCTTAGGTGTATCGTTTTCTATGCGAAAACATGTGTGTTTCGTCCACTTATAAGTTCGGAACTAAAATGGAGTACATACAAAGCCGAATGTCCGTACAAAACTTCGTCCCCACGGTCCGAATGTTCTATGTTGGCCTTAAAATGTCCCGGTTAAGCATTATCGATCTTGAGGTTTTAGATTCCAAAAAAGTGAGTTTCGTCCATTTCCAAGTTTGGACAGAAAACAGAGTAAATAACGACCGAACGGACGGACATAAACCTCGTTTTAACGGATGGAACGTTGTTTTTTCTCCTTAGAACAACCCGAGTTAAGCTATTGAGTGGCTAGTCTCTTAGGTGTATCGTTTTCTATGCGAAAACATGTGTGTTTCGTCCACTTATAAGTTCGGAAGAAATATAGAGTACATACAAAGCCGAAAGTCTGTACAAAACTTCGTTCCCATGGTCCAAATGTTCTATCTTGATCTTAAACGTCCCGGCTAAGCCTTGTCGATCTTGTGGTTTTAGATTCCAAAACAAGTGAGTTTCGTCCATTTCCAAGTTCGGACCGAAAACCGAGTAAATACCAACCGAACGGACGGACATAAACGTCGTTTTTACGGACGAAACGTTGTGTTTTCGCCTTAGAACAACCCGAGTTAAGCTTTTGCAGTGTCTAGTCTCTTAGGTCTATCGTTTTCTATGCGAAAACATGTGTGTTTCGTCCACTTATAAGTTCGGAATAAAAATGGAGTACATACAAAGCCGAATGTCCGTACAAAACTTTGTTCCCATGGTCCAAATGTTCTATGTTGGCCTTAAAACGTCCCGGTTAAGCCTTGTCGATCTTGAGGTTTTAGATTCCAAAAAAAGTGAGTTTCGTCCATTTCCAAGTTTAGACCGAAAACAGAGTAAATACCGACCGAACGGACGGACATAAACCTCGTTTTAACGGATGGAACGTTGTTTTTTCGCCTTAGAACAACCCGAGTTAAGCTATTGAGTGGCTAGTCTCTTAGGTGTATCGTTTTCTATGCGAAAACATGTGTGTTTCGTCCACTTATAAGTTCGGAACAAAAATGGAGTACATACAAAGCCGAATGTCCGTACAAAACTTCGTTCCCATGGTCCAAATGTTCTATGTTAGCCTTAAAACATCCCGGTTAAGCCTTGTCGATCTTGAGGTTTTAGATTCCAAAACAAGTGAGTTTCGTCAATTTCCAAGTTTAGACCGAAAACATAGTAAATACCGACCGAACGGACGGACATAAACCTCGTTTTAACGGATGGAACGTTGTTTTTTCGCCTTAGAACAACCCGAGTTAAGCTATTGAGTGGCTAGTCTCTTAGGTGTATCGTTTTCTATGCGAAAACATGTGTGCTTCGTCCACTTATAAGTTCGGAACTAAAATGGAGTACATACAAAGCCGAATGTCCGTACAAAACTTCGTTCCCATGGTCCAAATGTTCTATATTTTTCTTAAACGTCTCGGCTAAGCCTTGTCGATCTTGAGGTTTTAGATTCCAAAACATGTGAGTTTCGTCCATTTCCAAGTTCGGACCGAAAACCGAATAAATACCAACCGAACGGACGGACATAAACGTCGTTTTTACGGACGGAACGTTGTTTTTTCGCCTTAGAACAACCAGAGTTAAGCTATTGCAGTGTCTAGTCTCTTAGGTGTATCGTTTTTTATGCGAAAACATGTGTGTTTCGTGCACTTATAAGTTCGGAACAAAAATGGAGTACATACAAAGCCGAATGTCCGTACAAAACTTCGTTCCCATGGTCCAAATGTTCTATGTTGGCCTTAAAACGTCCCAGTTAAGCCTTATCGATCTTGAGGTTTTTGATTCCAAAATAAGTGAGTTTCTTCTATTTCTAAGTTTGGATCGAAAATCGAGTAAATAACGACCGAACGGACGGACATAAACCTCGTTTTTACGGATGGAACGTTGTTTTTTCGCCTTAGAACAACCCGAGTTAAGCTATTGAGTGGTTAGTCTCTTAGGTGTATCGTTTTCTAATCGAAAACATGTGTGTTTCGTCCACTTATAAGTTCAGAACAAAAATGGAGTACATACAAAGCCGAATGTCCGTACAAAACTTCGTTCCCATGGTCCAAATGTTCTATATTGGTCTTAAACGTCCCGGCTAAGCCTTGTCGATCTTGAGGTTTTAGATTCCAAAAGAAGTGAGTTTCGTCCATTTCCAAGTTCGGACCGAAAACCGAGTAAATACCAACCGAACGGACGGACATAAACGTCGTTTTTACGGACGAAACGTTGTTTTTTCGCCTTAGAACAACCCGAGTTAAGCTATTGCAGTGTCTAGTCTCTTAGGTGTATCGTTTTCTATGCGAAAACATGTGTGTTTCGTCCACTTATAAGTTCGGAACAAAAATGGAGTACATACAAAGCCGAATGTCCGTACAAAACTTCGTTCCCATGGTCCAAATGTTCTATGTTGGCCTTAAAACGTCCCGGTTAAGCCTTGTCGATCTTGAGGTTTTAGATTCCAAAACAAGTGAGTTTCGTCCATTTCCAAGTTTAGACCGAAAACAGAGTAAATACCGACCGAACGGACGGACATAAACCTCCTTTTAACGGATGGAACGTTGTTTTTTCGCCTTAGAACAACCCGAGTTAAGCTATTGAGTGGCTAGTCTCTTAGGTGTATCGTTTTCTATGCGAAAACATGTGTGTTTCGTCCACTTATAAGTTCGGAACTAAAATGGAGTGCATACAAAGCCGAATGTCCGTACAAAACTTTGTTCCCATGGTCCAAATGTTCTATATTTTTCTTAAACGTCCCGGCTAAGCCTTGTCGATCTTGAGGTTTTAGATTCCAAAAAAAGTGAGTTTCGTCCATTTCCAAGTTTAGACCGAAAACAGAGTAAATACCGACCGAACGGACGGACATAAACCTCGTTTTAACGGATGGAACGTTGTTTTTTCGCCTTAGAACAACCCGAGTTAAGCTATTGAGTGGCTAGTCTCTTAGGTGTATCGTTTTCTATGCGAAAACATGTGTGCTTCGTCCACTTATAAGTTCGGAACTAAAATGGAGTACATACAAAGCCGAATGTCCGTACAAAACTTAGTTCCCATGGTCCAAATGTTCTATGTTGGCCTTAAAACGTCCCGGTTAAGCCTTGTCGATCTTGAGGTTTTAGATTCCAAAACAAGTGAGTTACGTCCATTTCCAAGTTTAGACCGAAAACAGAGTAAATACCGACCGAACGGACGAACATAAACCTCGTTTTAACCGATGGAACGTTGTTTTTTCGCCTTAGAACAACCCGAGTTAAGCTATTGAGTGGCTAGTCTCTTAGGTGTATCGTTTTCTATGCGAAAACATGTGTGTTTCGTCCACTTATAAGTTCGGAACTAAAATGGAGTGCATACAAAGCCGAATGTCCGTACAAAACTTCGTTCCCATGGTCCAAATGTTCTATATTTTTCTTAAACGTCCCGGCTAAGCCTTGTCGATCTTGAGGTTTTAGATTCCAAAACAAGTGAGTTTCGTCCATTTCCAAGTTCGGACCGAAAACCGTGTAAATACCAACCGAACGGACGGACATAAACGTCGTTTTTACGGACGGAACGTTGTTTTTTCGCCTTAGAACAACCCGAGTTAAGCTATTGCAGTGTCCAGTCTCTTAGGTGTATCGTCCACTTATAAGTTCGGAACAAAAATGGAGTACATACAAAGCCGAATGTCCGTACAAAACTTCGTTCCCATGGTCCAAATGTTCTATGTTGGCCTTAAAACGTCCAGGTTAAGCCTTGTCGTTCTTGAGGTTTTAGATTCCAAAACAAGTGAGTTTCGTCCATTTCCAAGTTTAGACCAAAAACAGAGTAAATACCGACCGAACGGACGAACATAAACCTCGTTTTAACGGATGGAACGTTGTTTTTTTGCCTTAGAACAACCCGAGTTAAGCTATTGAGTGGCTAGTCTCTTAGGTGTATCGTTTTCTATGCGAAAACATGTGTGTTTCGTCCACTTATAAGTTCGGAACTAAAATGGAGTGCATACAAAGCCGAATGTCCGTACAAAACTTCGTTCCCATGGTCCGAATGTTGTATGTTGGCCTTAAAATGTCCCCGTTAAGCATTGTCGATCTTGAGGTTTTAGATTCCAAACCAAGTGAGTTTCGTCCATTTCCAAGTTTGGACCAAAAACCGAGGAAATAACGACCGAACGGACGGACATAAACCTCGTTTTTACGGATGGAACGTTGTTATTTCGACTTAGAACAACCCGAGTTAAGCTATTGAGTGGCTAGTCTCTTAGGTGTATCGTTTTCTATGCGAAAACATGTGTGTTTCGTCCACTTATAAGTTCGGAACTAAAATGGAGTACATACAAAGCCGAATGTCCGTACAAAACTTCGTTCCCATGGTCCAAATGTTCTATGTTGGCCTTAAAACGTCCCGGTTATGCCTTGTCGATCTTGAGGTTTTAGATTCCAAAACATGTGAGTTTCGTCCATTTCCAAGTTTGGACTGAAAATAGAGTAAATACCGACCGAACGGACGGACATAAACCTCGTTTTAACGGATGGAACGTTGTTTTTTCGCCTTAGAACAACCGGAGTTAAGCTATTGAGTGGCTAGTCTCTTAGGTGTATCGTTTTCTATGCGAAAACATGTGTGTTTCGTCCACTTATAAGTTTGGAACTAAAATGGAGTACATACAAAGCCGAATGTCCGTACAAAACTTCGTCCCCACGGTCCGAATGTTCTATGTTGGCCTTAAAATGTCCCGGTTAAGCATTATCGATCTTGAGGTTTTAGATTCCAAAAAAGTGAGTTTCGTCCATTTCCAAGTTTGGACAGAAAACAGAGTAAATAACGACCGAACGGACGGACATAAACCTCGTTTTAACGGATGGAACGTTGTTTTTTCTCCTTAGAACAACCCGAGTTAAGCTATTGAGTGGCTAGTCTCTTAGGTGTATCGTTTTCTATGCGAAAACATGTGTGTTTCGTCCACTTATAAGTTCGGAAGAAATATAGAGTACATACAAAGCCGAAAGTCTGTACAAAACTTCGTTCCCATGGTCCAAATGTTCTATCTTGATCTTAAACGTCCCGGCTAAGCCTTGTCGATCTTGAGGTTTTAGATTCCAAAACAAGTGAGTTTCGTCCATTTCCAAGTTCGGACCGAAAACCGAGTAAATACCAACCGAACGGACGGACATAAACGTCGTTTTTACGGACCAAACGTTGTGTTTTCGCCTTAGAACAACCCGAGTTAAGCTTTTGCAGTGTCTAGTCTCTTAGGTCTATCGTTTTCTATGCGAAAACATGTGTGTTTCGTCCACTTATAAGTTCGGAACAAAAATGGAGTACATACAAAGCCGAATGTCCGTACAAAACTTTGTTCCCATGGTCCAAATGTTCTATGTTGGCCTTAAAACGTCCCGGTTAAGCCTTGTCGATCTTGAGGTTTTAGATTCCAAAAAAAGTGAGTTTCGTCCATTTCCAAGTTTAGACCGAAAACAGAGTAAATACCGACCGAACGGACGGACATAAACCTCGTTTTAACGGATGGAACGTTGTTTTTTCGCCTTAGAACAACCCGAGTTAAGCTATTGAGTGGCTAGTCTCTTAGGTGTATCGTTTTCTATGCGAAAACATGTGTGTTTCGTCCACTTATAAGTTCAGAACAAAAATGGAGTACATACAAAGCCGAATGTCCGTACAAAACTTCGTTCCCATGGTCCAAATGTTCTATGTTAGCCTTAAAACGTCCCGGTTAAGCCTTGTCGATCTTGAGGTTTTAGATTCCAAAACAAGTGAGTTTCGTCAATTTCCAAGTTTAGACCGAAAACATAGTAAATACCGACCGAACGGACGGACATAAACCTCGTTTTAACGGATGGAACGTTGTTTTTTCGCCTTAGAACAACCCGAGTTAAGCTATTGAGTGGCTAGTCTCTTAGGTGTATCGTTTTCTATGCGAAAACATGTGTGCTTCGTCCACTTATAAGTTCGGAACTAAAATGGAGTACATACAAAGCCGAATGTCCGTACAAAACTTCGTTCCCATGGTCCAAATGTTCTATATTTTTCTTAAACGTCTCGGCTAAGCCTTGTCGATCTTGAGGTTTTAGATTCCAAAACAAGTGAGTTTCGTCAATTTCCAAGTTTAGACCGAAAACATAGTAAATACCGACCGAACGGACGGACATAAACCTCGTTTTAACGGATGGAACGTTGTTTTTTCGCCTTAGAACAACCCGAGTTAAGCTATTGAGTGGCTAGTCTCTTAGGTGTATCGTTTTCTATGCGAAAACATGTGTGTTTCGTCCACTTATAAGTTCGGAACAAAAATGGAGTACATACAAAGCCGAATGTCCGTACAAAACTTCGTTCCCATGGTCCAAATGTTCTATGTTGGCCTTAAAACGTCCCGGTTAAGCCTTGTCGATCTTGAGGTTTTAGATTCCAAAACAAGTGAGTTTCGTCCATTTCCAAGTTTAGACCGAAAACAGAGTAAATACCGACCGAACGGACGGACATAAACCTCCTTTTAACGGATGGAACGTTGTTTTTTCGCCTTAGAACAACCCGAGTTAAGCTATTGAGTGGCTAGTCTCTTAGGTGTATCGTTTTCTATGCGAAAACATGTGTGTTTCGTCCACTTATAAGTTCGGAACAAAAATGGAGTACATACAAAGCCGAATGTCCGTACAAAACTTCGTTCCCATGGTCCAAATGTTCTATGTTGGCCTTAAAACGTCCCGGTTAAGCCTTGTCGATCTTGAGGTTTTAGATTCCAAAACAAGTGAGTTTCGTCAATTTCCAAGTTTAGACCGAAAACATAGTAAATACCGACCGAACGGACGGACATAAACCTCGTTTTAACGGATGGAACGTTGTTTTTTCGCCTTAGAACAACCCGAGTTAAGCTATTGAGTGGCTAGTCTCTTAGGTGTATCGTTTTCTATGCGAAAACATGTGTGCTTCGTCCACTTATAAGTTCGGAACTAAAATGGAGTACATACAAAGCCGAATGTCCGTACAAAACTTTCTTCCCATGGTCCAAATGTTCTATATTTTTCTTAAACGTCTCGGCTAAGCCTTGTCGATCTTGAGGTTTTAGATTCCAAAACATATGAGTTTCGTCCATTTCCAAGTTCGGACCGAAAACCGAATAAATACTAACCGAACGGACGGACATAAACGTCGTTTTTACGGACGGAACGTTGTTTTTTCGCCTTAGAACACCAGAGTTAAGCTATTGCAGTGTCTAGTCTCTTAGGTGTATCGTTTTTTATGCGAAAACATGTGTGTTTCGTGCACTTATAAGTTCGGAACAAAAATGGAGTACATACAAAGCCGAATGTCCGTACAAAACTTCGTTCCCATGGTCCAAATGTTCTATGTTGGCCTTAAAACGTCCCAGTTAAGCCTTGTCGATCTTGAGGTTTTTGATTCCAAAATAAGTGAGTTTCGTCCATTTTTAAGTTTGGATCGAAAATCGAGTAAATAACGACTGAACGGACGGACATAAACCTCGTTTTTACGGATGGAACGTTGTTTTTTCGCCTTAGAACAACCCGAGTTAAGCTATTGAGTGGTTAGTCTCTTAGGTGTATCGTTTTCTATGCGAAAACATGTGTGTTGCGTCCACTTATAAGTTCGGAACAAAAATGGAGTACATACAAAGCCGAATGTCCGTACAAAACTTCGTTCCCATGGTCCAAATGTTCTATGTTGGCCTTAAAACGTCCCGGTTAAACCTTGTCGATCTTGAGGTTTTAGATTCCAAAACAAGTGAGTTTCGTCCATTTCCAAGTTTGGACCGAAAACCGAGTAAATAACGACCGAACGGACGGACATAAACCTCGTTTTAACGGATGGAACGTTGTTTTTTCGCCTTAGAACAACCCGAGTTAAGCTATTGAGTGGGTAGTCTCTTAGGTGTATCGTTTTCTATGCGAAAACATGTGTGTTTTGTCTACTTATAAGTTCGGAACAAAAATGGAGTACATACAAAGCCGAATGTCCGTACAAAACTTCGTTCCCATGGTCCAAATGTTCTATGTTGGCCTTAAAACGTCCCGGTTAAGCCTTGTCGATCTTGAGGTTTTAGATTCCAAAACAAGTGAGTTTCGTCAATTTCCAAGTTTAGACCGAAAACATAGTAAATACCGACCGAACGGACGGACATAAACCTCGTTTTAACGGATGGAACGTTGTTTTTTCGCCTTAGAACAACCCGAGTTAAGCTATTGAGTGGCTAGTCTCTTAGGTGTATCGTTTTCTATGCGAAAACATGTGTGCTTCGTCCACTTATAAGTTCGGAACTAAAATGGAGTACATACAAAGCCGAATGTCCGTACAAAACTTTCTTCCCATGGTCCAAATGTTCTATATTTTTCTTAAACGTCTCGGCTAAGCCTTGTCGATCTTGAGGTTTTAGATTCCAAAACATGTGAGTTTCGTCCATTTCCAAGTTCGGACCGAAAACCGAATAAATACCAACCGAACTGACGGACATAAACGTCGTTTTTACGGACGGAACGTTGTTTTTTCGCCTTAGAACAACCAGAGTTAAGCTATTGCAGTGTCTAGTCTCTTAGGTGTATCGTTTTTTATGCGAAAACATGTGTGTTTCGTGCACTTATAAGTTCGGAACAAAAATGGAGTACATACAAAGCCGAATGTCCGTACAAAACTTCGTTCCCATGGTCCAAATGTTCTATGTTGGCCTTAAAACGTCCCAGTTAAGCCTTGTCGATCTTGAGGTTTTTGATTCCAAAATAAGTGAGTTTCGTCCATTTTTAAGTTTGGATCGAAAATCGAGTAAATAACGACCGAACGGACGGACATAAACCTCGTTTTTACGGATGGAACGTTGTTTTTTCGCCTTAGAACAACCCGAGTTAAGCTATTGAGTGGTTAGTCTCTTAGGTGTATCGTTTTCTATGCGAAAACATGTGTGTTGCGTCCACTTATAAGTTCGGAACAAAAATGGAGTACATACAAAGCCGAATGTCCGTACAAAACTTCGTTCCCATGGTCCAAATGTTCTATATTGGTCTTAAACGTCCCGGCTAAGCCTTGTCGATCTTGAGGTTTTAGATTCCAAAAGAAGTGAGTTTCGTCCATTTCCAAGTTCGGACCGAAAACCGAGTAAATACCAACCGAACGGACGGACATAAACGTCGTTTTTACGGACGAAACGTTGTTTTTTCGCCTTAGAACAACCCGAGTTAAGCTATTGCAGTGTCTAGTCTCTTAGGTGTATCGTTTTCTATGCGAAACATGTGTGTTTCGTCCACTTATAAGTTCGGAACAAAAATGGAGTACATAAAAAGCCGAATGTCCGTACAAAACTTCGTTCCCATGGTCCAAATGTTCTATGTTGGCCTTAAAACGTCCCGGTTAAACCTTGTCGATCTTGAGGTTTTAGATTCCAAAACAAGTGAGTTTCGTCCATTTCCAAGTTTGGACCGAAAACCGAGAAAATACCGACCGAACGGACGGACATAAACGTTGTTTTAACGGATGGAACGTTGTTTTTTCGCCTTAGAACAACCCGAGTTAAGCTATTGCAGTGTCTAGTCTCTTAGGTGTATCGTTTTCTATGCGAAAACATGTGTGTTTCGTCCACTTATAAGTTCGGAATAAAAATGGAGTACATACAAAGCCGAATGTCCGTACAAAACTTCGTTCCCATGGTCCAAATGTTCTATGTTGGCCTTAAAACGTCCCGGTTAAACCTTGTCGATCTTGAGGTTTTAGATTCCAAAACAAGTGAGTTTCGTCCATTTCCAAGTTTGGACCGAAAACCGAGTAAATAACGACCGAACGGACGGACATAAACCTCGTTTTAACGGATGGAACGTTGTTTTTTCGCCTTAGAACAACCCGAGTTAAGCTATTGAGTGGGTAGTCTCTTAGGTGTATCGTTTTCTATGCGAAAACATGTGTGTTTTGTCTACTTATAAGTTCGGAACTAAAATGGAGTACATACAAAGCCGAATGTCCGTACAAAACTTTGTTCCCACGGTCCGAATGTTCTATGTTGGCCTTAAAATGTCCCGGTTAAGCATTGTCGATCTTGAGGTTTTAGATTCCAAAACAAGTGAGTTTCGTCCATTTCCAAGTTTGGACCGAAAACCGAGTAAATAACGACCGAACGGACGGACATAAACCTCGTTTTTACGGATGGAACGTTGTTTTTTCACCTTAGAACAACCCGAGTTAAGCTATTGAGTGGCTAGTCTCTTAGGTGTATCGTTTTCTATGCGAAAACATGTGTGTTTCGTTCATTTATAAGTTCGGAACAAAAATGGAGTACATACAAAGCCGTATGTCCGTACAAAACTTCGTTCCCATGGTCCAAATGTTCTATGTTGGCCTTAAACATCACGGCTAAGCCTTGTCGATCTTGAGGTTTTAGATTCCAAAACAAGTGAGTTTCGTCCATTTCCAAGTTCGGACCGAAAACCGAGTAAATACCAACCGAACGGACGGACATAAACGTCGTTTTTACGGAAGAAACGTTGTTTTTCGCCTTAGAACAACCCGAGTTAAGCTATTGCAGTGTCTAGTCTCTTAGGTGTATCGTTTTCTATGCGAAAACATGTGTGTTTCGTCCACTTATAAGTTCGGAATAAAAATGGAGTACATACAAAGCCGAATCTCCGTACAAAACTTCGTTCCCATGGTCCAAATGTTCTATATTGGTCTTAAACGTCCCGGCTAAGCCTTGTCGATCTTGAGGTTTTAGATTCCAAAACAAGTGAGTTTCGTCCATTTCCAAGTTCGGACCGAAAACCGGGTAAATACCAACCGAACGGACGGACATAAACGTCGTTTTTACGGACGAAACGTTGTTTTTTCGCCTTAGAACAACCCGAGTTAAGCTATTGCAGTGTCTAGTCTCTTAGGTGTATCGTTATCTATGCGAAACATGTGTGTTTCGTCCACTTATAAGTTCGGAACAAAAATGGAGTACATAAAAAGCCGAATGTCCGTACAAAACTTCGTTCCCATGGTCCAAATGTTCTATGTTGGCCTTAAAACGTCCCGGTTAAGCCTTGTCGATCTTGAGGTTTTAGATTCCAAAGAAGTGAGTTTCGTCCATTTCCAAGTTTGGACCGAAAACCGAGAAAATACCGACCGAACGGACGGACATAAACGTTGTTTTAACGGATGGAACGTGGTTTTTTCGTCTTAGAACAACCCGAGTTAAGCTATTGAGTGGCTAGTCTCTTAGGTGTATCGTTTTCTATGCGAAAACATGTGTGTTTCGTTCATTTATAAGTTCGGAACAAAAATGGAGTACATACAAAGCCGTATGTCCGTACAAAACTTCGTTCCCATGGTCCAAATGTTCTATGTTGGCCTTAAACATCACGGCTAAGCCTTGTCGATCTTGAGGTTTTAGATTCCAAAACAAGTGAGTTTCGTCCATTTCCAAGTTCGGACCGAAAACCGAGTAAATACCAACCGAACGGACGGACATAAACGTCGTTTTTACGGAAGAAACGTTGTTTTTCGCCTTAGAACAACCCGAGTTAAGCTATTGCAGTGTCTAGTCTCTTAGGTGTATCGTTTTCTATGCGAAAACATGTGTGTTTCGTCCACTTATAAGTTCGGAATAAAAATGGAGTACATACAAAGCCGAATCTCCGTACAAAACTTCGTTCCCATGGTCCAAATGTTCTATATTGGTCTTAAACGTCCCGGCTAAGCCTTGTCGATCTTGAGGTTTTAGATTCCAAAACAAGTGAGTTTCGTCCATTTCCAAGTTCGGACCGAAAACCGGGTAAATACCAACCGAACGGACGGACATAAACGTCGTTTTTACGGACGAAACGTTGTTTTTTCGCCTTAGAACAACCCAAGTTAAGCTATTGCAGTGTCTAGTCTCTTAGGTGTATCGTTTTCTATGCGAAACATGTGTGTTTCGTCCACTTATAAGTTCGGAACAAAAATGGAGTACATAAAAAGCCGAATGTCCGTACAAAACTTCGTTCCCATGGTCCAAATGTTCTATGTTGGCCTTAAAACGTCCCGGTTAAGCCTTGTCGATCTTGAGGTTTTAGATTCCAAAGAAGTGAGTTTCGTCCATTTCCAAGTTTGGACCGAAAACCGAGAAAATACCGACCGAACGGACGGACATAAACGTTGTTTTAACGGATGGAACGTGGTTTTTTCGTCTTAGAACAACCCGAGTTAAGCTATTGAGTGGCTAGTCTCTTAGGTGTATCGTTTTCTATGCGAAAACATGTGTGTTTCGTCCACTTATAAGTTCGGAATAAAAATGGAGTACATACAAAGCCGAATGTCCGTACAAAACTTCGTTCCCATGGTCCAAATGTTCTATATTGGTCTTAAACGTCCCGGCTAAGCCTTGTCGATCTTGAGGATTTAGATTCCAAAAGAAGTGAGTTTCGTCCATTTCCAAGTTCGGACCGAAAACCGAGTAAATACCAACCGAACGGACGGACATAAACGTCGTTTTTACGGACGAAACGTTGTTTTTTCGCCTTAGAACAACCCGAGTTAAGCTATTGCAGTGTCTAGTCTCTTAGGTGTATCGTTTTCTATTCGAAAAATTGTGTGTTTCGTCCACTTATAAGTTCGGAACAAAAATGGAGTACATAAAAAGCCGAATGTCCGTACAAAACTTCGTTCCCATGGTCCAAATGTTCTATGTTGGCCTTAAAACGTCCCGGTTAAGCCTTGTCGATCTTGAGGTTTTAGATTCCAAAACAAGTGAGTTTCGTCCATTTCCAAGTTTAGACCGAAAACAGAGTAAATACCGACCGAACGGAAGGACATAAACCTCGTTTTAACGGATGGAACGTTGTTTTTTCGCCTTAGAACAACCCGAGTTACGCTATTGAGTGGCTAGTCTCTTAGGTGTATCGTTTTCTATGCGAAAACATGTGTGTTTCGTCCACTTATAAGTTCGGAACTAAAATGGAGTACATACAAAGCCGAATGTCCGTACAAAACTTTGTTCCCATGGTCCAAATGTTCTATATTTTTCTTTAACGTCTCGGCTAAGCCTTGTCGATCTTGAGGTTTTAGATTCCAAAACAAGTGAGTTTCGTCCATTTCCAAGTTCGGACCGAAAACCGAATAAATACCAACCGAACGGACGGACATAAACGTCGTTTTTACGGACGGAACGTTGTTTTTTCGCCTTAGAACAACCAGAGTTAAGCTATTGCAGTGTCTAGTCTCTTAGGTGTATCGTTTTTTATGCGAAAACATGTGTGTTTCGTGCACTTATAAGTTCGGAACTAAAATGGAGTACATACAAAGCCGAATGTCCGTGCAAAACTTCGTTCCCATGGTCCAAATGTTATATGTTGGCCTTAAAACGTCCCAGTTAAGCCTTGTCGATCTTGAGGTTTTTGATTCCAAAATAAGTGAGTTTCGTCCATTTCAAAGTTTGGATCGAAAATCGAGTAAATAACGACCGAACGGACGGACATAAACCTCGTCTTTACGGATGGAACGTTGTTTTTTCGCCTTAGAACAACCCGAGTTAAGCTATTGCAGTGTCTAGTCTCTTAGGTGTATCGTTTTCTATGCGAAAACATGTGTGTTTCGTCCACTTATAAGTTCGGAACTAAAATGGAGTACATACAAAGCCGAATGTCCGTACAAAACTTCGTTCCCATGGTCCAAATGTTCTATATTTTTCTTAAACGTCCCGGCTAAGCCTTGTCGATCTTGAGGTTTTAGATTCCAAAAAAAGTGAGTTTCGTCCATTTCCAAGTTTAGACCGAAAACAGAGTAAATACCGACCGAACGGACGGACATAAACCTCGTTTTAACGGATGGAACGTTGTTTTTTCGCCTTAGAAAAACCCGAGTTAAGCTATTGAGTGGCTAGTCTCTTAGGTGTATCGTTTCCTATGCGAAAACATGTGTGTTTCGTCCACTTATAAGTTCGGAACTAAAATGGAGTACATACAAAGCCGAATGTCCGTACAAAACTTCGTTCCCATGGTCTAAATGTTCTATATTTTTCTTAAGCTTCCCGGCTAAGCCTTGTCGATCTTGAGGTTTTAGATTCCAAAACAAGTGAGTTTCGTCCATTTCCAAGTTCGGACCGAAAACCGAATAAATACCAACCGAACGGACGGACATAAACGTCGTTTTTACGGACGGAACGTTGTTTTTTCGCCTTAGAACAACCAGAGTTAAGCTATTGAGTGTCTAGTCTCTTAGGTGTATCGTTTTCTATGCGAAAACATGTGTGTTTCGTGCACTTATAAGTTCGGAATAAAAATGGAGTACATACAAAGCCGAATGTCCGTACAAAACTTCGTTCCCATGGTCCAAATGTTCTATATTGGTCTTAAACGTCCCGGCTAAGCCTTATCGATCTTGAGGTTTTAGATTCCAAAACAAGTGAGTTTCGTCCATTTCCAAGTTCGGACCGAAAACCGAGTAAATACCAACCGAACGGACGGACATAAACGTCGTTTTTACGGACGGAACGTTGTTTTTTCGCCTTAGAACAACCAGAGTTAAGCTATTGCAGTGTCTAGTCTCTTAGGTGTATCGTTTTCTATGCGAAAACATGTGTGTTTCGTCCACTTATAAGTTCGGAACAAAAATGGAGTACATAAAAAGCCGAATGTCCGTACAAAACTTCGTTCCCATGGTCCAAATGTTCTATGTTGGCCTTAAAACGTCCTGGTTAAACCTTGTCGATCTTGAGGTTTTAGATTCCAAAACAAGTGAGTTTCGTCCATTTCCAAGTTTAGACCAAAAACCGAGTAAATTCTGACCGAACGGACGGACATAAACCTCGTTTTAACGGATGGAACGTTGTTTTTTCGCCTTAGAACAAGCCGAGTTAAGCTATTGAGTGGCTAGTCTCTTAGGTGTATCGTTTTCTATGCGAAAACATGTGTGTTTCGTGCACTTATAAGTTCGGAATAAAAATGGAGTACATACAAAGCCGAATGTCCGTACAAAACTTCGTTCCCATGGTCCAAATGTTCTATATTGGTCTTAAACGTCCCGGCTAAGCCTTGTCGATCTTGAGGTTTTAGATTCCAAAAGAAGTGAGTTTCGTCCATTTCCAAGTTCGGACCGAAAACCGAGTAAATACCAACCGAACGGACGGACATAAACGTCGTTTTTACGGACGAAACGTTGTTTTTTCGCCTTAGAACAACCCGAGTTAAGCTAATGCAGTGTCTAGTCTCTTAGGTGTATCGTTTTCTATGCGAAACATGTGTGTTTCGTCCACTTATAAGTTCGGAATAAAAATGGAGTACATAAAAAGCCGAATGTCCGTACAAAACTTCGTTCCCATGGTCCAAATGTTCTATGTTGGCCTTAAAACGTCCCGGTTAAGCCTTGTCGATCTTGAGGTTTTAGATTCCAAAGAAGTGAGTTTCGTCCATTTCCAAGTTTGGACCGAAAACCGAGAAAATACCGACCGAACGGACAGACATAAACGTTGTTTTAACGGATGGAACGTGGTTTTTTCGTCTTAGAACAACCCGAGTTAAGCTATTGAGTGGCTAGTCTCTTAGGTGTATCGTTTTCTATGCGAAAACATGTGTGTTTCGTCCACTTATAAGTTCGGAATAAAAATGGAGTACATACAAAGCCGAATGTCCGTACAAAACTTCGTTCCCATGGTCCAAATGTTCTATGTTGGCCTTAAAACGTCCCGGATAAACCTTGTCGATCTTGAGGTTTTAGATTCCAAAACAAGTGAGTTTCGTCCATTTCCAAGTTTGGACCGAAAACCGAGTAAATAACGACCGAACGGACGGACATAAACCTCGTTTTAACGGATGGAACGTTGTTTTTTCTCCTTAGAACAACCCGAGTTAAGCTATTGAGTGGGTAGTCTCTTAGGTGTATCGTTTTCTATGCGAAAACATGTGTGTTTTGTCTACTTATAAGTTCGGAACTAAAATGGAGTACATACAAAGCCGAATGTCCGTACAAAACTTTGTTCCCATGGTCCGAATGTTCTATGTTGGCCTTAAAATGTCCCGGTTAAGCATTGTCGATCTTGAGGTTTTAGATTCCAAAACAAGTGAGTTTCGTCCATTTCCAAGTTTGGACCGAAAACCGAGTAAATAACGATCGAACGGACGGACATAAACCTCGTTTTTACGGATGGAACGTTGTTTTTTCACCTTAGAACAACCCGAGTTAAGCTATTGAGTGGCTAGTCTCTTAGGTGTATCGTTTTCTATGCGAAAACATGTGTGTTTCGTTCATTTATAAGTTCGGAACAAAAATGGAGTACATACAAAGCCGTATGTCCGTACAAAACTTCGTTCCCATGGTCCAAATGTTCTATGTTGGCCTTAAACATCACGGCTAAGCCTTGTCGATCTTGAGGTTTTAGATTCCAAAACAAGTGAGTTTCGTCCATTTCCAAGTTCGGACCGAAAACCGAGTAAATACCAACCGAACGGACGGACATAAACGTCGTTTTTACGGAAGAAACGTTGTTTTTCGCCTTAGAACAACCCGAGTTAAGCTATTGCAGTGTCTAGTCTCTTAGGTGTATCGTTTTCTATGCGAAAACATGTGTGTTTCGTCCACTTATAAGTTCGGAATAAAAATGGAGTACATACAAAGCCGAATCTCCGTACAAAACTTCGTTCCCATGGTCCAAATGTTCTATATTGGTCTTAAACGTCCCGGCTAAGCCTTGTCGATCTTGAGGTTTTAGATTCCAAAAGAAGTGAGTTTCGTCCATTTCCAAGTTCGGACCGAAAACCGAGTAAATACCAACCGAACGGACGGACATAAACGTCGTTTTTAGGGACGAAACGTTGTTTTTTCGCCTTAGAACAACCCGAGTTAAGCTATTGCAGTGTCTAGTCTCTTAGGTGTATCGTTTTCTATGCGAAACATGTGTGTTTCGTCCACTTATAAGTTCGGAACAAAAATGGAGTACATAAAAAGCCGAATGTCCGTACAAAACTTCGTTCCCATGGTCCAAATGTTCTATGTTGGCCTTAAAACGTCCCGGTTAAGCCTTGTCGATCTTGAGGTTTTAGATTCCAAAGAAGTGAGTTTCGTCCATTTCCAAGTTTGGACCGAAAACCGAGAAAATACCGACCGAACGGACGGACATAAACGTTGTTTTAACGGATGGAACGTGGTTTTTTCGTCTTAGAACAACCCGAGTTAAGCTATTGAGTGGCTAGTCTCTTAGGTGTATCGTTTTCTATGCGAAAACATGTGTGTTTCGTTCATTTATAAGTTCGGAACAAAAATGGAGTACATACAAAGCCGTATGTCCGTACAAAACTTCGTTCCCATGGTCCAAATGTTCTATGTTGGCCTTAAACATCACGGCTAAGCCTTGTCGATCTTGAGGTTTTAGATTCCAAAACAAGTGAGTTTCGTCCATTTCCAAGTTCGGACCGAAAACCGAGTAAATACCAACCGAACGGACGGACATAAACGTCGTTTTTACGGACGAAACGTTGTTTTTTCGCCTTAGAACAACCCGAGTTAAGCTATTGCAGTGTCTAGTCTCTTAGGTGTATCGTTTTCTATGCGAAAAATTGTGTGTTTCGTCCACTTATAAGTTCGGAACAAAAATGGAGTACATACAAAGCCGAATGTCCGTACAAAACTTCGTTCCCATGGTCCAAATGTTCTATGTTGGCCTTAAAACGTCCCGGTTAAGCCTTGTCGATCTTGAGGTTTTAGATTCCAAAACAAGTGAGTTTCGTCCATTTCCAAGTTTAGACCGAAAACAGAGTAAATACCGACCGAACGGACGGACATAAACCTCGTTTTAACGGATGGAACGTTGTTTTTTCGCCTTAGAACAACCCGAGTTAAGCTATTGAGTGGCTAGTCTCTTAGGTGTATCGTTTTCTATGCGAAAACATGTGTGTTTCGTCCACTTATAAGTTCGGAACTAAAATGGAGTACATACAAAGCCGAATGTCCGTACAAAACTTTGTTCCCATGGTCCAAATGTTCTATATTTTTCTTTAACGTCTCGGCTAAGCCTTGTCGATCTTGAGGTTTTAGATTCCAAAACAAGTGAGTTTCGTCCATTTCCAAGTTCGGACCGAAAACCGAATAAATACCAACCGAACGGACGGACATAAACGTCGTTTTTACGGACGGAACGTTGTTTTTTCGCCTTAGAACAACCAGAGTTAAGCTATTGCAGTGTCTAGTCTCTTAGGTGTATCGTTTTTTATGCGAAAACATGTGTGTTTCGTGCACTTATAAGTTCGGAACAAAAATGGAGTACATACAAAGCCGAATGTCCGTGCAAAACTTCGTTCCCATGGTCCTAATGTTATATGTTGGCCTTAAAACGTCCCAGTTAAGCCTTGTCGATCTTGAGGTTTTTGATTCCAAAATAAGTGAGTTTCGTCCATTTCTAAGTTTGGATCGAAAATCGAGTAAATAACGACCGAACGGACGGACATAAACCTCGTCTTTACGGATGGAACGTTGTTTTTTCGCCTTAGAACAACCCGAGTTAAGCTATTGAGTGGTTAGTCTCTTAGGTGTATCGTTTTCTATGCGAAAACATGTGTGTTTCGTCCACTTATAAGTTCGGAAAAAAAATGGGGTACATACAAAGCCGAATGTCCGTACAAAACTTCGTTCCCATGGTCCAAATGTTCTATATTGGTCTTAAACGTCCCGGCTAAGCCTTGTCGATCTTGAGGTTTTAGATTCCAAAAGAAGTGAGTTTCGTCCATTTCCAAGTTCGGACCGAAAACCGAGTAAATACCAACCGAACGGACGGACATAAACGTCGTTTTTACGGACGAAACGTTGTTTTTTCGCCTTAGAACAACCCGAGTTAAGCTATTGCAGTGTCTAGTCTCTTAGGTGTATCGTTTTCTATGCGAAAACATGTGTGTTTCGTCCACTTATAAGTTCGGAACTAAAATGGAGTACATACAAAGCCGAATGTCCGTACAAAACTTCGTTCCCATGGTCCAAATGTTCTATATTTTTCTTAAACGTCCCGGCTAAGCCTTGTCGATCTTGAGGTTTTAGATTCCAAAAAAAGTGAGTTTCGTCCATTTCCAAGTTTAGACCGAAAACAGAGTAAATACCGACCGAACGGACGGAGATAAACCTCGTTTTAACGGATGGAACGTTGTTTTTTCGCCTTAGAAAAACCCGAGTTAAGCTATTGAGTGGCTAGTCTCTTAGGTGTATCGTTTCCTATGCGAAAACATGTGTGTTTCGTCCACTTATAAGTTCGGAACTAAAATGGAGTACATACAAAGCCGAATGTCCGTACAAAACTTCGTTCCCATGGTCTAAATGTTCTATATTTTTCTTAAGCTTCCCGGCTAAGCCTTGTCGATCTTGAGGTTTTAGATTCCAAAACAAGTGAGTTTCGTCCATTTCCAAGTTCGGACCTAAAACCGAATAAATACCAACCGAACGGACGGACATAAACGTCGTTTTTATGGACGGAACGTTGTTTTTTCGCCTTAGAACTACCAGAGTTAAGCTATTGAGTGTCTAGTCTCTTAGGTGTATCGTTTTCTATGCGAAAACATGTGTGTTTCGTGCACTTATAAGTTCGGAACAAAAATGGAGTACATACAAAGCCGAATGTCCGTACAAAACTTCGTTCCCATGGTCCAAATGTTCTATGTTGGCCTTAAAACGTCCCGGTTAAGCCTTGTCGATCTTGAGGTTTTAGATTCCAAAACAAGTGAGTTTCGTCCATTTCCAAGTTTAGACCGAAAACAGAGTAAATACCGACCGAACGGACGGACATAAACCTCGTTTTAACGGATGGAACGTTGTTTTTTCGCCTTAGAACAACCCGAGTTAAGCTATTGAGTGGCTAGTCTCTTAGGTGTATCGTTTTCTATGCGAAAACATGTGTGTTTCGTCCACTTATAAGTTCGGAACTAAAATGGAGTACATACAAAGCCGAATGTCCGTACAAAACTTCGTTCCCATGGTCCAAATGTTCTATGTTGGCCTTAAAACGTCCCGGTTAAGCCTTGTCGATCTTGAGGTTTTAGATTCCAAAACAAGTGAGTTTCGTCCATTTCCAAGTTTAGACCGAAAACAGAGTAAATACCGACCGAACGGACGGACATAAACCTCGTTTTAACGGATGGAACGTTGTTTTTTCGCCTTAGAACAACCCGAGTTAAGCTATTGAGTGGCTAGTCTCTTAGGTGTATCGTTTTCTATGCGAAAACATGTGTGTTTCGTCCACTTATAAGTTCGGAACTAAAATGGAGTACATACAAAGCCGAATGTCCGTACAAAACTTCGTTCCCATGGTCCGAATGTTCTATGTTGGCCTTAAAATTCCCGGTTAAGCATTGTCGATCTTGAGGTTTTAGATTCCAAAACAAGTGAGTTTCGTCCATTTCCAAGTTTGGACAGAAAACCGAGTAAATAACGACCGAACGGACGGACATAAACCTCGTTTTTACGGATGGAACGTTGTTTTTTCGCCTTAGAACAACCCGAGTTAAGCTATTGAGTGGCTAGTCTCTTAGGTGTATCGTTTTCTATGCGAAAACATGTGTGTTTCGTCCACTTATAAGTTCGGAACAAAAATGGAGTACATACAAAGCCGAATGTCCGTACAAAACTTCGTTCCCATGGTCCAAATGTTCTATGTTGGCCTTAAAACGTCCCGGTTAAGCCTTGTCGATCTTGAGGTTTTAGATTCCAAAACAAGTGAGTTTCGTCCATTTCCAAGTTTAGACCGAAAACAGAGTAAATACCGACCGAACGGACGGACATAAACCTCGTTTTAACGGATGGAACGTTGTTTTTTCGTCTCAGAACAACCCGAGTTAAGCTATTGAGTGGCTAGTCTCTTAGGTGTATCGTTTTCTATGCGAAAACATGTGTGCTTCGTCCACTTATAAGTTCGGAACTAAAATGGAGTACATACAAAGCCGAATGTCCGTACAAAACTTCGTTCCCATGGTCCAAATGTTCTATATTTTTCTTAAACGTCTCGGCTAAGCCTTGTCGATCTTGAGGTTTTAGATTCCAAAACATGTGAGTTTCGTCCATTTCCAAGTTCGGACCGAAAACCGAATAAATACCAACCGAACGGACGGACATAAACGTCGTTTTTATGGACGGAACGTTGTTTTTTCGCCTTAGAACAACCAGAGTTAAGCTATTGCAGTGTCTAGTCTCTTAGGTGTATCATTTTTTATGCGAAAACATGTGTGTTTCGTGCACTTATAAGTTCGGAACAAAAATGGAGTACATACAAAGCCGAATGTCCGTACAAAACTTCGTTCCCATGGTCTAAATGTTCTATATTTTTCTTAAGCTTCCCGGCTAAGCCTTGTCGATCTTGAGGTTTTAGATTCCAAAACAAGTGAGTTTCGTCCATTTCCAAGTTCGGACCGAAAACCGAATAAATACCAACCGAACGGACGAACATAAACGTCGATTTTACGGACGGAACGTTGTTTTTTCGCCTTAGAACAACCAGAGTTAAGCTATTGAGTGTCTAGTCTCTTAGGTGTATCGTTTTCTATGCGAAAACATGTGTGTTTCGTCCACTTATAAGTTCGGAACAAAAATGGAGTACATACAAAGCCGAATGTCCGTACAAAACTTCGTTCCCATGGTCCAAATGTTCTATGTTGGCCTTAAAACGTCCCGGTTAAGCCTTGTCGATCTTGAGGTTTTAGATTCCAAAACAAGTGAGTTTCGTCCATTTCCAAGTTTAGACCGAAAACAGAGTAAATACCGACCGAACGGACGGACATAAACCTCGTTTTAACGGATGGAACGTTGTTTTTTGGCCTTAGAACAACCCGAGTTAAGCTATTGAGTGGCTAGTCTCTTAGGTGTATCGTTTTCTATGCGAAAACATGTGTGTTTCGTCCACTTATAAGTTCGGAACTAAAATGGAGTACATACAAAGCTGAATGTCCGTACAAAACTTCGTTCTCTTGGTCGAAATGTTCTATGTTGGCCTTAAAACGTCCCGGTTAAGCATTGTCGATCTTGAGGTTTTAGATTCCAAAACAAGTGAGTTTCGTCCATTTCCAAGTTTGGACCGAAAACCGAGAAAATACCGACCGAACGGACGGACAAAAACGTCGTTTTAACGGATGGAACGTGGTTTTTTCGTCTTAGAACAACCCGAGTTTAGCTATTGAGTGGCTAGTCTCTTAGGTGTATCGTTTTCTATGCGAAAACATGTGTGTTTCGTGCACTTATAAGTTCGGAATAAAAATGGAGTACATACAAAGCCGAATGTCCGTACAAAACTTCGTTCCCATGGTCCAAATGTTCTATCTTGGTCTTAAACGTTCCGGCTAAGCCTTGTCGATCTTGAGGTTTTAGATTCCAAAACAAGTGAGTTTCGTCCATTTCCAAGTTCGGACCGAAAACCGAGTAAATACCAACCGAACGGACGGACATAAACGTCGTTTTTACGGACGGAACGTTGTTTTTTCGCCTTAGAACAACCAGAGTTAAGCTATTGCAGTGTCTAGTCTCTTAGGTGTATCGTTTTCTATACGAAAACATGTGTGTTTCGTCCACTTATAAGTTCGGAACAAAAATGGAGTACATAAAAAGCCGAATGTCCGTACAAAACTTCGTTCCCATGGTCCAAATGTTCTATGTTGGCCTTAAAACGTCCCGGTTAAACCTTGTCGATTGAGGTTTTAGATTCCAAAACAAGTGAGTTTCGTCCATTTCCAAGTTTAGACCGAAAACAGAGTAAATACCGACCGAACGGACGGACATAAACCTCGTTTTTACGGATGGAACGTTGTTTTTTCGCCTTAGAACAACCCGAGTTAAGCTATTGAGTGGCTAGTCTCTTAGGTGTATCGTTTTCTATGCGAAAACATGTGTGTTTCGTCCACTTATAAGTTCGGAACAAAAATGGAGTACATACAAAGCCGAATGTCCGTACAAAACTTCGTTCCCATGGTCCAAATGTTCTATGTTGGCCTTAAAACGTCCAGGTTAAGCCTTGTCGATCTTGAGGTTTTAGATTCCAAAACAAGTGAGTTTCGTCAATTTCCAAGTTTAGACCGAAAACATAGTAAATACCGACCGAACGGACGGACATAAACCTCGTTTTAACGGATGGAACGTTGTTTTTTCGCCTTAGAACAACCCGAGTTAAGCTATTGAGTGGCTAGTCTCTTAGGTGTATCGTTTTCTATGCGAAAACATGTGTGTTTCGTCCACTTATAAGTTCGGAACAAAAATGGAGTCATACAAAGCCGAATGTCCGTACAAAACTTCGTTCCCATGGTCCAAATGTTCTATGTTGGCCTTAAAACGTCCCGGTTAAGCCTTGTCGATCTTGAGGTTTTAGATTCCAAAACAAGTGAGTTTCGTCCATTTCCAAGTTTAGACCGAAAACAGAGTAAATACCGACCGAACGGACGGACATAAACCTCGTTTTAACGGATGGAACGTTGTTTTTTCGCCTTAGAACAACCCGAGTTAAGCTATTGAGTGGCTAGTCTTTTAGGTGTATCGTTTTCTATGCGAAAACATGTGTGTTTCGTCCACTTATAAGTTCGGAACTAAAATGGAGTACATACAAAGCCGAATGTCCGTAAAAAAACTTCGTTCCCATGGTCCAAATGTTCTATGTTGGCCTTAAAACGTCCCGGTTAAGCCTTGTCGATCTTGAGGTTTTAGATTCCAAAACAAGTGAGTTTCGTCCATTTCCAAGTTTAGACCGAAAACAGAGTAAATACCGACCGAACGGACGGACATAAACCTCGTTTTAACGGATGGAACGTTGTTTTTTCGCCTTAGAACAACCCGAGTTAAGCTATTGAGTGGCTAGTCTCTTAGGTGTATCGTTTTCTATGCGAAAACATGTGTGTTTCGTGCACTTATAAGTTCGGAACAAAAATGGAGTACATACAAAGCCGAATGTCCGTACAAAACTTCGTTCCCATGGTCCAAATGTTCTATGTTGGCCTTAAAACGTCCAGGTTAAGCCTTGTCGATCTTGAGGTTTTAGATTCCAAAACAAGTGAGTTTCGTCAATTTCCAAGTTTAGACCGAAAACATAGTAAATACCGACCGAACGGACGGACATAAACCTCGTTTTAACGGATGGAACGTTGTTTTTTCGCCTTAGAACAACCCGAGTTAAGCTATTGAGTGGCTAGTCTCTTAGGTGTATCGTTTTCTATGCGAAAACATGTGTGTTTCGTCCACTTATAAGTTCGGAACAAAAATGGAGTCATACAAAGCCGAATGTCCGTACAAAACTTCGTTCCCATGGTCCAAATGTTCTATGTTGGCCTTAAAACGTCCCGGTTAAGCCTTGTCGATCTTGAGGTTTTAGATTCCAAAACAAGTGAGTTTCGTCCATTTCCAAGTTTAGACCGAAAACAGAGTAAATACCGACCGAACGGACGGACATAAACCTCGTTTTAACGGATGGAACGTTGTTTTTTCGCCTTAGAACAACCCGAGTTAAGCTATTGAGTGGCTAGTCTTTTAGGTGTATCGTTTTCTATGCGAAAACATGTGTGTTTCGTCCACTTATAAGTTCGGAACTAAAATGGAGTACATACAAAGCCGAATGTCCGTAAAAAAACTTCGTTCCCATGGTCCAAATGTTCTATGTTGGCCTTAAAACGTCCCGGTTAAGCCTTGTCGATCTTGAGGTTTTAGATTCCAAAACAAGTGAGTTTCGTCCATTTCCAAGTTTAGACCGAAAACAGAGTAAATACCGACCGAACGGACGGACATAAACCTCGTTTTAACGGATGGAACGTTGTTTTTTCGCCTTAGAACAACCCGAGTTAAGCTATTGAGTGGCTAGTCTCTTAGGTGTATCGTTTTCTATGCGAAAACATGTGTGTTTCGTGCACTTATAAGTTCGGAACAAAAATGGAGTACATACAAAGCCGAATGTCCGTACAAAACTTCGTTCCCATGGTCCAAATGTTCTATGTTGGCCTTAAAACGTCCCGGTTAAGCCTTGTCGATCTTGAGGTTTTAGATTCCAAAACAAGTGAGTTTCGTCCATTTCCAAGTTTAGACCGAAAACAGAGTAAATACCGACCGAACGGACGGACATAAACCTCGTTTTAACGGATGGAACGTTGTTTTTTCGCCTTAGAACAACCCGAGTTAAGCTATTGAGTGGCTAGTCTCTTAGGTGTATCGTTTTCTATGCGAAAACATGTGTGTTTCGTCCACTTATAAGTTCGGAACTAAAATGGAGTACATACAAAGCCGAATGTCCGTACAAAACTTCGTTCCCATGGTCCAAATGTTCTATGTTGGCCTTAAAACGTCCCGGTTAAGCCTTGTCGATCTTGAGGTTTTAGATTCCAAAACAAGTGAGTTTCGTCCATTTCCAAGTTTAGACCGAAAACAGAGTAAATACCGACCGAACGGACGGACATAAACCTCGTTTTAACGGATGGAACGTTGTTTTTTCGCCTTATAACAACCCGAGTTAAGCTATTGAGTGGCTAGTCTCTTAGGTGTATCGTTTTCTATGCGAAAACATGTGTGTTTCGTCCACTTATAAGTTCGGAACTAAAATGGAGTACATACAAAGCCGAATGTCCGTACAAAACTTCGTTCCCATTGTCCAAATGTTCTATGTTGGCCTTAAAACGTCCCGGTTAAGCCTTGTCGATCTTGAGGTTTTATATTCCAAAGAAGTGAGTTTCGTCCATTTCCAAGTTTGGACCGAAAACCGAGAAAATACCGACCGAACGGACGGACATAAACGTTGTTTTAACGGATGGAACGTGGTTTTTTCGTCTTAGAACAACCCGAGTTAAGCTATTGAGTGGCTAGTCTCTTAGGTGTATCGTTTTCTATGCGAAAACATGTGTGTTTCGTCCACTTATAAGTTCGGAATAAAAATGGAGTACATACAAAGCCGAATGTCCGTACAAAACTTCGTTCCCATGGTCCAAATGTTCTATGTTGGCCTTAAAACGTCCCGGTTAAGCCTTGTCGATCTTGAGGTTTTAGATTCCAAAACAAGTGAGTTTCGTCCATTTCCAAGTTTAGACCGAAAACAGAGTAAATACCGACCGAACGGAGGGACATAAACCTCGTTTTAACGGATGGAACGTTGTTTTTTCGCCTTAGAACAACCCGAGTTAAGCTATTGAGTGGCTAGTCTCTTAGGTGTATCGTTTTCTATGCGAAAACATGTGTGTTTCGTCCACTTATAAGTTCGGAACTAAAATGGAGTACATACAAAGCCGAATGTCCGTACAAAACTTCGTTCCCATGGTCCAAATGTTCTATGTTGGCCTTAAAACGTCCCGGTTAAGCCTTGTCGATCTTGAGGTTTTAGATTCCAAAACAAGTGAGTTTCGTCCATTTCCAAGTTTAGACCGAAAACAGAGTAAATACCGACCGAACGGACGGACATAAACCTCGTTTTAACGGATGGAACGTTGTTTTTTCGCCTTAGAACAACCCGAGTTAAGCTATTGAGTGGCTAGTCTCTTAGGTGTATCGTTTTCTATGCGAAAACATGTGTGTTTCGTCCACTTATAAGTTCGGAACTAAAATGGAGTACATACAAAGCCGAATGTCCGTACAAAACTTCGTTCCCATGGTCTAAATGTTCTATATTTTTCTTAAGCTTCCCGGCTAAGCCTTGTCGATCTTGAGGTTTTAGATTCCAAAACAAGTGAGTTTCGTCCATTTCCAAGTTCGGACCTAAAACCGAATAAATACCAACCGAACGGACGGACATAAACGTCGTTTTTATGGACGGAACGTTGTTTTTTCGCCTTAGAACTACCAGAGTTAAGCTATTGAGTGTCTAGTCTCTTAGGTGTATCGTTTTCTATGCGAAAACATGTGTGTTTCGTGCACTTATAAGTTCGGAACAAAAATGGAGTACATACAAAGCCGAATGTCCGTACAAAACTTCGTTCCCATGGTCCAAATGTTCTATGTTGGCCTTAAAACGTCCCGGTTAAGCCTTGTCGATCTTGAGGTTTTAGATTCCAAAACAAGTGAGTTTCGTCCATTTCCAAGTTTAGACCGAAAACAGAGTAAATACCGACCGAACGGACGGACATAAACCTCGTTTTAACGGATGGAACGTTGTTTTTTCGCCTTAGAACAACCCGAGTTAAGCTATTGAGTGGCTAGTCTCTTAGGTGTATCGTTTTCTATGCGAAAACATGTGTGTTTCGTCCACTTATAAGTTCGGAACTAAAATGGAGTACATACAAAGCCGAATGTCCGTACAAAACTTCGTTCCCATGGTCCAAATGTTCTATGTTGGCCTTAAAACGTCCCGGTTAAGCCTTGTCGATCTTGAGGTTTTAGATTCCAAAACAAGTGAGTTTCGTCCATTTCCAAGTTTAGACCGAAAACAGAGTAAATACCGACCGAACGGACGGACATAAACCTCGTTTTAACGGATGGAACGTTGTTTTTTCGCCTTAGAACAACCCGAGTTAAGCTATTGAGTGGCTAGTCTCTTAGGTGTATCGTTTTCTATGCGAAAACATGTGTGTTTCGTCCACTTATAAGTTCGGAACTAAAATGGAGTACATGCAAAGCCGAATGTCCGTACAAAACTTCGTTCCCATGGTCTGAATGTTATATGTTGGCCTTAAAATGTCCCGGTTAAGCATTGTCGATCTTGAGGTTTTAGATTCCAAAACAAGTGAGTTTCGTCCATTTCCAAGTTTGGACCGAAAACCGAGAAAATACCGACCGAACGGACGGACATAAACGTCGTTTTAACGGATGGAATGTGGTTTTTTCGTCTTAGAACAACCCGAGTTAAGCTATTGAGTGGCTAGTCTCTTAGGTGTATCGTTTTCTATGCGAAAACATGTGTGTTTCGTGCACTTATAAGTTCGGAATAAAAATGGAGTACATACAAAGCCGAATGTCCGTACAAAACTTCGTTCCCATGGTCCAAATGTTCTATATTGGTCTTAAACGTCCCGGCTAAGCCTTGTCGATCTTGAGGTTTTAGATTCCAAAACAAGTGAGTTTCGTCCATTTCCAAGTTCGGACCGAAAACCGAGTAAATACCAACCGAACGGACGGACATAAACGTCGTTTTTACGGACGGAACGTTGTTTTTTCGCCTTAGAACAACCAGAGTTAAGCTATTGGAGTGTCTAGTCTCTTAGGTGTATCGTTTTCTATGCGAAAACATGTGTGTTTCGTCCACTTATAAGTTCGGAACTAAAATGGAGTACATACAAAGCCGAATGTCCGTACAAAACTTCGTTCCCATGGTCCAAATGTTCTATGTTGGCCTTAAAACGTCCCGGTTAAGCCTTGTCGATCTTGAGGTTTTAGATTCCAAAACAAGTGAGTTTCGTCCATTTCCAAGTTTAGACCGAAAACAGAGTAAATACCGACCGAACGGACGGACATAAACCTCGTTTTAACGGATGGAACGTTGTTTTTTCGCCTTATAACAACCCGAGTTAAGCTATTGAGTGGCTAGTCTCTTAGGTGTATCGTTTTCTATGCGAAAACATGTGTGTTTCGTCCACTTATAAGTTCGGAACTAAAATGGAGTACATACAAAGCCGAATGTCCGTACAAAACTTCGTTCCCATTGTCCAAATGTTCTATGTTGGCCTTAAAACGTCCCGGTTAAGCCTTGTCGATCTTGAGGTTTTATATTCCAAAGAAGTGAGTTTCGTCCATTTCCAAGTTTGGACCGAAAACCGAGAAAATACCGACCGAACGGACGGACATAAACGTTGTTTTAACGGATGGAACGTGGTTTTTTCGTCTTAGAACAACCCGAGTTAAGCTATTGAGTGGCTAGTCTCTTAGGTGTATCGTTTTCTATGCGAAAACATGTGTGTTTCGTCCACTTATAAGTTCGGAATAAAAATGGAGTACATACAAAGCCGAATGTCCGTACAAAACTTCGTTCCCATGGTCCAAATGTTCTATGTTGGCCTTAAAACGTCCCGGTTAAGCCTTGTCGATCTTGAGGTTTTAGATTCCAAAACAAGTGAGTTTCGTCCATTTCCAAGTTTAGACCGAAAACAGAGTAAATACCGACCGAACGGACGGACATAAACCTCGTTTTAACGGATGGAACGTTGTTTTTTCGCCTTAGAACAACCCGAGTTAAGCTATTGAGTGGCTAGTCTCTTAGGTGTATCGTTTTCTATGCGAAAACATGTGTGTTTCGTCCACTTATAAGTTCGGAACTAAAATGGAGTACATACAAAGCCGAATGTCCGTACAAAACTTCGTTCCCATGGTCTAAATGTTCTATATTTTTCTTAAGCTTCCCGGCTAAGCCTTGTCGATCTTGAGGTTTTAGATTCCAAAACAAGTGAGTTTCGTCCATTTCCAAGTTCGGACCTAAAACCGAATAAATACCAACCGAACGGACGGACATAAACGTCGTTTTTATGGACGGAACGTTGTTTTTTCGCCTTAGAACTACCAGAGTTAAGCTATTGAGTGTCTAGTCTCTTAGGTGTATCGTTTTCTATGCGAAAACATGTGTGTTTCGTGCACTTATAAGTTCGGAACAAAAATGGAGTACATACAAAGCCGAATGTCCGTACAAAACTTCGTTCCCATGGTCCAAATGTTCTATGTTGGCCTTAAAACGTCCCGGTTAAGCCTTGTCGATCTTGAGGTTTTAGATTCCAAAACAAGTGAGTTTCGTCCATTTCCAAGTTTAGACCGAAAACAGAGTAAATACCGACCGAACGGACGGACATAAACCTCGTTTTAACGGATGGAACGTTGTTTTTTCGCCTTAGAACAACCCGAGTTAAGCTATTGAGTGGCTAGTCTCTTAGGTGTATCGTTTTCTATGCGAAAACATGTGTGTTTCGTCCACTTATAAGTTCGGAACTAAAATGGAGTACATGCAAAGCCGAATGTCCGTACAAAACTTCGTTCCCATGGTCTGAATGTTATATGTTGGCCTTAAAATGTCCCGGTTAAGCATTGTCGATCTTGAGGTTTTAGATTCCAAAACAAGTGAGTTTCGTCCATTTTCAAGTTCGGACCAAAAACCGAGTAAATACCAACCGAACGGACGAACATAAACGTCGTTTTTACGGACGGAACGTTGTTTTTTCGCTTTAGAAAAACCAGAGTTAAGCTATTGCAGTGTCTAGTCTCTTAGGTGTATCGTTTTCTATGCGAAAACATGTGTGTTTCGTCCACTTATAAGTTCGGAACAAAAATGGAGTACATACCAAGCCGAATGTCCGGACAAAACTTCGTTCCCATGGTCCAAATGTTCTATGTTGGCCTTAAAACGTCCTGGTTAAGCCTTGTCGATCTTGAGGTTTTAGATTTCAAAACAAGTGAGTTTCGTCAATTTCGAAGTTCGGACCGAAAATCGAGTAAATACCGACCGAACGGACGGACATAAACCTCGTTTTTACGGACGGAACATTGTTTTTTCGCCTTAGAACAACCCGAGTTAAGCTATTGCAGTGTCTAGTCTCTTAGGTGTATCGTTTTCTATGCGAAAACATGTGTGTTTCGTCCACTTATAAGTTCGGAACAAAAATGGAGTACATACCAAGCCGAATGTCCGGACAAAACTTCGTTCCCATGGTCCAAATGTTCTATGTTGGCCTTAAAACTTCCCAATTAAGCCTTGTCGATCTTGAGGTTTTAGATTCTAAAACACGTGAGTTTCGTTAATTTCCAAGTTCGGACCGAAAACCGAGTAAATACCGACCGAACGGACGGACATAAACCACGTTTTTACGGACGGAACATTGTTTTTTCGCCTTAGAACAGCCCGAGTTAAGCTATTGCAGAGTCTAGTCTCTTAGGTGTATCGTTTTCAATGCGAAAACATGTGTGTTTCGTCCACTTATAAGTTCGGAACAAAAATGGATTACATACAAAGCCGAATGCCCGTACAAAACTTTGTTCCCATGGTCCAAATGTTCTATGTTGGCCTTAAAACGTCCCGGTTAAGCCTTGTCGATCTTGAGGTTTTAGATTCCAAAACAAGTGAGTTTCGTCCATTTCCAAGTTTGGACCGAAAACCAAGTAAATAACGACCGAACGGACGGACATAAACCTCGTTTTTACGGATGGAACGTTGTTTTTTCGCCTTAGAACAACCCGAGTTAAGCTATTGCAGTGTCTAGTCTCTTAGGTGTATCGTTTTCTATGCGAAAACATGTGTGTTTCGTCCACTTATAAGTTCGGAACTAAAATGGAGTACATACAAAGCTGAATGTCCGTACAAAACTTCGTTCTCTTGGTCGAAATGTTCTATGTTGGCCTTAAAACGTCCCGGTTAAGTCTTGTCGATCTTGAGGTTTTAGATTCCAAAATAAGTGAGTTTCGTCCATTTCCAAGTTTGGACCGAAAACCGAGAAAATACCGACCGAACGGACGGACATAAACGTTGTTTTAACGGATGGAACGTGGTTTTTTCGTCTTAGAACAACCCGAGTTAAGCTATTGAGTGGCTAGTCTCTTAGGTGTATCGTTTTCTATGCGAAAACATGTGTGTTTCGTCCACTTATAAGTTCGGAATAAAAATGGAGTACATACAAAGCCGAATGTCAGTACAAAACTTTGTTCCCATGGTCCAAATGTTCTATGTTGGCCTTAAAACGTCCCGGTTAAACCTTGTCGATCTTGAGGTTTTAGATTCCAAAACAAGTGAGTTTCGTCCATTTCCAAGTTCGGACCGAAAACCGAGTAAATACCAACCGAACGGACGGACATAAACGTCGTTTTTACGGACGGAACGTTGTTTTTTCGCCTTAGAACAACCAGAGTTAAGCTATTGCAGTGTCTAGTCTCTTAGGTGTATCGTTTTCTATGCGAAAACATGTGTGTTTCGTCCACTTATAAGTTCGGAACAAAAATGGAGTACATAAAAAGCCGAATGTCCGTACAAAACTTCGTTCCCATGGTCCAAATGTTCTATGTTGGCCTTAAAACGTCCCGGTTAAACCTTGTCGATCTTGAGGTTTTAGATTCCAAAACAAGTGAGTTTCGTCCATTTCCAAGTTTAGACCAAAAACCGAGTAAATTCCGACCGAACGGACGGACATAAACCTCGTTTTAACGGATGGAACGTTGTTTTTTCGCCTTAGAACAACCCGAGTTAAGCTATTGAGTGGGTAGTCTCTTAGGTGTATCGTTTTCTATGCGAAAACATGTGTGTTTTGTCTACTTACAAGTTCGGAACTAAAATGGAGTACATACAAAGCCGAATGTCCGTACAAAACTTTGTTCCCACGGTCCAAATGTTCTATGTTGGCCTTAAAATGTCCCGGTTAAGCATTGTCGATCTTGAGGTTTTAGATTCCAAAACAAGTGAGTTTCGTCCATTTTCAAGTTCGGACCAAAAACCGAGTAAATACCAACCGAACGGACGAACATAAACGTCGTTTTTACGGACGGAACGTTGTTTTTTCGCTTTAGAAAAACCAGAGTTAAGCTATTGCAGTGTCTAGTCTCTTAGGTGTATCGTTTTCTATGCGAAAACATGTGTGTTTCGTCCACTTATAAGTTCGGAACAAAAATGGAGTACATACCAAGCCGAATGTCCGGACAAAACTTCGTTCCCATGGTCCAAATGTTCTATGTTGGCCTTAAAACGTCCTGGTTAAGCCTTGTCGATCTTGAGGTTTTAGATTTCAAAACAAGTGAGTTTCGTCAATTTCGAAGTTCGGACCGAAAATCGAGTAAATACCGACCGAACGGACGGACATAAACCTCGTTTTTACGGACGGAACATTGTTTTTTCGCCTTAGAACAACCCGAGTTAAGCTATTGCAGTGTCTAGTCTCTTAGGTGTATCGTTTTCTATGCGAAAACATGTGTGTTTCGTCCACTTATAAGTTCGGAACAAAAATGGAGTACATACCAAGCCGAATGTCCGGACAAAACTTCGTTCCCATGGTCCAAATGTTCTATGTTGGCCTTAAAACTTCCCAGTTAAGCCTTGTCGATCTTGAGGTTTTAGATTCTAAAACACGTGAGTTTCGTTAATTTCCAAGTTCGGACCGAAAACCGAGTAAATACCGACCGAACGGACGGACATAAACCACGTTTTTACGGACGGAACATTGTTTTTTCGCCTTAGAACAGCCCGAGTTAAGCTATTGCAGAGTCTAGTCTCTTAGGTGTATCGTTTTCAATGCGAAAACATGTGTGTTTCGTCCACTTATAAGTTCGGAACAAAAATGGATTACATACAAAGCCGAATGCCCGTACAAAACTTTGTTCCCATGGTCCAAATGTTCTATGTTGGCCTTAAAACTTCCCAGTTAAGCCTTGTCGATCTTGAGGTTTTAGATTCCAAAACAAGTGAGTTTCGTCCATTTCCAAGTTTGGACCGAAAACCAAGTAAATAACGACCGAACGGACGGACATAAACCTCGTTTTTACGGATGGAACGTTGTTTTTTCGCCTTAGAACAACCCGAGTTAAGCTATTGCAGTGTCTAGTCTCTTAGGTGTATCGTTTTCTATGCGAAAACATGTGTGTTTCGTCCACTTATAAGTTCGGAACTAAAATGGAGTACATACAAAGCTGAATGTCCGTACAAAACTTCGTTCTCTTGGTCGAAATGTTCTATGTTGGCCTTAAAACGTCCCGGTTAAGTCTTGTCGATCTTGAGGTTTTAGATTCCAAAATAAGTGAGTTTCGTCCATTTCCAAGTTTGGACCGAAAACCGAGAAAATACCGACCGAACGGACGGACATAAACGTTGTTTTAACGGATGGAACGTGGTTTTTTCGTCTTAGAACAACCCGAGTTAAGCTATTGAGTGGCTAGTCTCTTAGGTGTATCGTTTTCTATGCGAAAACATGTGTGTTTCGTCCACTTATAAGTTCAGAATAAAAATGGAGTACATACAAAGCCGAATGTCAGTACAAAACTTCGTTCCCATGGTCCAAATGTTCTATGTTGGCCTTAAAACGTCCCGGTTAAACCTTGTCGATCTTGAGGTTTTAGATTCCAAAACAAGTGAGTTTCGTCCATTTCCAAGTTTGGACCGAAAACCGAGTAAATAACGACCGAACGGACGGACATAAACCTCGTTTTAACGGATGGAACGTTGTTTTTTCGCCTTAGAACAACCCGAGTTAAGCTATTGAGTGGGTAGTCTCTTAGGTGTATCGTTTTCTATGCGAAAACATGTGTGTTTTGTCTACTTATAAGTTCGGAACTAAAATGGAGTACATACAAAGCCGAATGTCCGTACAAAACTTTGTTCCCACGGTCCGAATGTTCTATGTTGGCCTTAAAATGTCCCGGTTAAGCATTGTCGATCTTGAGGTTTTAGATTCCAAAACAAGTGAGTTTCGTCCATTTCCAAGTTTGGACCGAAAACCGAGTAAATAACGACCGAACGGATGGATATAAACCTCGTTTTTACGGATGGAACGTTGTTTTTTCACCTTAGAACAACCCGAGTTAAGCTATTGAGTGGCTAGTCTCTTAGGTGTATCGTTTTCTATGCGAAAACATGTGTGTTTCGTTCATTTATAAGTTCGGAACAAAAATGGAGTACATACAAAGCCGTATGTCCGTACAATACTTCGTTCCCATGGTCCAAATGTTCTATGTTGGCCTTAAACATCCCGGCTAAGCCTTGTCGATCTTGAGGTTTTAGATTCCAAAACAAGTGAGTTTCGTCCATTTCCAAGTTCGGACCGAAAACCGAGTAAATACCAACCGAACGGACGGACATAAACTTCGTTTTTACGGAACAAACGTTGTTTTTCGCCTTAGAACAACCCGAGTTAAGCTATTGCAGTGTCTAGTCTCTTAGGTGTATCGTTTTCTATGCGAAAACATGTGTGTTTCGTCCACTTATAAGTTCGGAATAAAAATGGAGTACATACAAAGCCGAATCTCCGTACAAAACTTCGTTCCCATGGTCCAAATGTTCTATATTGGTCTTAAACGTCCCGGCTAAGCCTTGTCGATCTTGAGGTTTTAGATTCCAAAACAAGTGAGTTTCGTCCATTTCCAAGTTCGGACCGAAAACCGAGTAAATACCAACCGAACGGACGGACATAAACGTCGTTTTTACGGACGAAACGTTGTTTTTTCGCCTTAGAACAACCCGAGTTAAGCTATTGCAGTGTCTAGTCTCTTAGGTGTATCGTTTTCTATGCGAAACATGTGTGTTTCGTCCACTTATAAGTTCGGAACAAAAATGGAGTACATAAAAAGCCGAATGTCCGTACAAAACTTCGTTCCCATGGTCCAAATGTTCTATGTTGGCCTTAAAACGTCCCGGTTAAGCCTTGTCGATCTTGAGGTTTTAGATTCCAAAGAAGTGAGTTTCGTCCATTTCCAAGTTTGGACCGAAAACCGAGAAAATACCGACCGAACGGACGGACATAAACGTTGTTTTAACGGATGGAACGTGGTTTTTTCGTCTTAGAACAACCCGAGTTAAGCTATTGAGTGGCTAGTCTCTTAGGTGTATCGTTTTCTATGCGAAAACATGTGTGTTTCGTGCACTTATAAGTTCGGAAAAAAAATGGAGTACATACAAAGCCGAATGTCCGTACAAAACTTCGTTCCCATGGTCCAAATGTTCTATATTGGTCTTAAACGTCCCGGCTAAGCCTTGTCGATCTTGAGGTTTTAGATTCCAAAACAAGTGAGTTTCGTCCATTTCCAAGTTCGGACCGAAAACCGAGTAAATACCAACCGAACGGACGGACATAAACGTCGTTTTTACGGACGGAACGTTGTTTTTTCGCCTTAGAACAACCAGAGTTAAGCTATTGCAGTGTCTAGTCTCTTAGGTGTATCGTTTTCTATGCGAAAACATGTGTGTTTCGTCCACTTATAAGTTCGGAACAAAAATGGAGTACATAAAAAGCCGAATGTCCGTACAAAACTTCGTTCCCATGGTCCAAATGTTTTATGTTGGCCTTAAAACGTCCCGGTTAAACCTTGTCGATCTTGAGGTTTTAGATTCCAAAACAAGTGAGTTTCGTCCATTTCCAAGTTTAGACCAAAAACCGAGTAAATTCCGACCGAACGGACGGACATAAACCTCGTTTTAACGGATGGAACGTTGTTTTTTCGCCTTAGAACAACCCGAGTTAAGCTATTGAGTGGGTAGTCTCTTAGGTGTATCGTTTTCTATGCGAAAACATGTGTGTTTTGTCTACTTACAAGTTCGGAACTAAAATGGAGTACATACAAAGCCGAATGTCCGTACAAAACTTTGTTCCCACGGTCCGAATGTTCTATGTTGGCCTTAAAATGTCCCGGTTAAGCATTGTCGATCTTGAGGTTTTAGATTCCAAAACAAGTGAGTTTCGTCCATTTTCAAGTTCGGACCAAAAACCGAGTAAATACCAACCGAACGGACGAACATAAACGTCATTTTTACGGACGGAACGTTGTTTTTTCGCTTTAGAAAAACCAGAGTTAAGCTATTGCAGTGTCTAGTCTCTTAGGTGTATCGTTTTCTATGCGAAAACATGTGTGTTTCGTCCACTTATAAGTTCGGAACAAAAATGGAGTACATACCAAGCCGAATGTCCGGACAAAACTTCGTTCCCATGGTCCAAATGTTCTATGTTGGCCTTAAAACGTCCTGGTTAAGCCTTGTCGATCTTGAGGTTTTAGATTTCAAAACAAGTGAGTTTCGTCAATTTCGAAGTTCGGACCGAAAATCGAGTAAATACCGACCGAACGGACGGACATAAACCTCGTTTTTACGGACGGAACATTGTTTTTTCGCCTTAGAACAGCCCGAGTTAAGCTATTGCAGAGTCTAGTCTCTTAGGTGTATCGTTTTCAATGCGAAAACATGTGTGTTTCGTCCACTTATAAGTTCGGAACAAAAATGGATTACATACAAAGCCGAATGCCCGTACAAAACTTTGTTCCCATGGTCCAAATGTTCTATGTTGGCCTTAAAACGTCCCGGTTAAGCCTTGTCGATCTTGAGGTTTTAGATTCCAAAACAAGTGAGTTTCGTCCATTTCCAAGTTTGGACCGAAAACCAAGTAAATAACGACCGAACGGACGGACATAAACCTCGTTTTTACGGATGGAACGTTGTTTTTTCGCCTTAGAACAACCCGAGTTAAGCTATTGCAGTGTCTAGTCTCTTAGGTGTATCGTTTTCTATGCGAAAACATGTGTGTTTCGTCCACTTATAAGTTCGGAACTAAAATGGAGTACATACAAAGCTGAATGTCCGTACAAAACTTCGTTCTCTTGGTCGAAATGTTCTATGTTGGCCTTAAAACGTCCCGGTTAAGTCTTGTCGATCTTGAGGTTTTAGATTCCAAAATAAGTGAGTTTCGTCCATTTCCAAGTTTGGACCGAAAACCGAGAAAATACCGACCGAACGAACGGACATAAACGTTGTTTTAACGGATGGAACGTGGTTTTTTCGTCTTAGAACAACCCGAGTTAAGCTATTGAGTGGCTAGTCTCTTAGGTGTATCGTTTTCTATGCGAAAACATGTGTGTTTCGTCCACTTATAAGTTCAGAATAAAAATGGAGTACATACAAAGCCGAATGTCAGTACAAAACTTCGTTCCCATGGTCCAAATGTTCTATGTTGGCCTTAAAACGTCCCGGTTAAACCTTGTCGATCTTGAGGTTTTAGATTCCAAAACAAATGAGTTTCGTCCATTTCCAAGTTTGGACCGAAAACCGAGTAAATAACGACCGAACGGACGGACATAAACCTCGTTTTAACGGATGGAACGTTGTTTTTTCGCCTTAGAACAACCCGAGTTAAGCTATTGAGTGGGTAGTCTCTTAGGTGTATCGTTTTCTATGCGAAAACATGTGTGTTTTGTCTACTTATAAGTTCGGAACTAAAATGGAGTACATACAAAGCCGAATGTCCGTACAAAACTTTGTTCCCACGGTCCGAATGTTCTATGTTGGCCTTAAAATGTCCCGGTTAAGCATTGTCGATCTTGAGGTTTTAGATTCCAAAACAAGTGAGTTTCGTCCATTTCCAAGTTTGGACCGAAAACCGAGTAAATAACGACCGAACGGACGGACATAAACCTCGTTTTTACGGATGGAACGTTGTTTTTTCACCTTAGAACAACCCGAGTTAAGCTATTGAGTGGCTAGTCTCTTAGGTGTATCGTTTTCTATGCGAAAACATGTGTGTTTCGTTCATTTATAAGTTCGGAACAAAAATGGAGTATATACAAAGCCGTATGTCCGTACAATACTTCGTTCCCATGGTCCAAATGTTCTATGTTGGCCTTAAACATCCCGGCTAAGCCTTGTCGATCTTGAGGTTTTAGATTCCAAAACAAGTGAGTTTCGTCCATTTCCAAGTTCGGACCGAAAACCGAGTAAATACCAACCGAACGGACGGACATAAACTTCGTTTTTACGGAACAAACGTTGTTTTTCGCCTTAGAACAACCCGAGTTAAGCTATTGCAGTGTCTAGTCTCTTAGGTGTATCGTTTTCTATGCGAAAACATGTGTGTTTCGTCCACTTATAAGTTCGGAATAAAAATGGAGTACATACAAAGCCGAATCTCCGTACAAAACTTCGTTCCCATGGTCCAAATGTTCTATATTGGTCTTAAACGTCCCGGCTAAGCCTTGTCGATCTTGAGGTTTTAGATTCCAAAACAAGTGAGTTTCGTCCATTTCCAAGTTCGGACCGAAAACCGAGTAAATACCAACCGAACGGACGGACATAAACGTCGTTTTTACGGACGAAACGTTGTTTTTTCGCCTTAGAACAACCCGAGTTAAGCTATTGCAGTGTCTAGTCTCTTAGGTGTATCGTTTTCTATGCGAAACATGAGTGTTTCGTCCACTTATAAGTTCGGAACAAAAATGGAGTACATAAAAAGCCGAATGTCCGTACAAAACTTCGTTCCCATGGTCCAAATGTTCTATGTTGGCCTTAAAACGTCCCGGTTAAGCCTTGTCGATCTTGAGGTTTTAGATTCCAAAGAAGTGAGTTTCGTCCATTTCCAAGTTTGGACCGAAAACCGAGAAAATACCGACCGAACGGACGGACATAAACGTTGTTTTAACGGATGGAACGTGGTTTTTTCGTCTTAGAACAACCCGAGTTAAGCTATTGAGTGGCTAGTCTCTTAGGTGTATCGTTTTCTATGCGAAAACATGTGTGTTTCGTGCACTTATAAGTTCGGAAAAAAAATGGAGTACATACAAAGCCGAATGTCCGTACAAAACTTCGTTCCCATGGTCCAAATGTTCTATATTGGTCTTAAACGTCCCGGCTAAGCCTTGTCGATCTTGAGGTTTTAGATTCCAAAACAAGTGAGTTTCGTCCATTTCCAAGTTCGGACCGAAAACCGAGTAAATACCAACCGAACGGACGGACATAAACGTCGTTTTTACGGACGGAACGTTGTTTTTTCGCCTTAGAACAACCAGAGTTAAGCTATTGCAGTGTCTAGTCTCTTAGGTGTATCGTTTTCTATGCGAAAACATGTGTGTTTCGTCCACTTATAAGTTCGGAACAAAAATGGAGTACATAAAAAGCCGAATGTCCGTACAAAACTTCGTTCCCATGGTCCAAATGTTCTATGTTGGCCTTAAAACGTCCCGGTTAAACCTTGTCGATCTTGAGGTTTTAGATTCCAAAACAAGTGAGTTTCGTCCATTTCCAAGTTTAGACCAAAAACCGAGTAAATTCCGACCGAACGGACGGACATAAACCTCGTTTTAACGGATGGAACGTTGTTTTTTCGCCTTAGAACAACCCGAGTTAAGCTTTTGAGTGGGTAGTCTCTTAGGTGTATCGTTTTCTATGCGAAAACATGTGTGTTTTGTCTACTTACAAGTTCGGAACTAAAATGGAGTACATACAAAGCCGAATGTCCGTACAAAACTTTGTTCCCACAGTCCGAATGTTCTATGTTGGCCTTAAAATGTCCCGGTTAAGCATTGTCGATCTTGAGGTTTTAGATTCCAAAACAAGTGAGTTTCGTCCATTTTCAAGTTCGAACCAAAAACCGAGTAAATACCAACTGAACGGACGAACATAAACGTCGTTTTTACGGACGGAACGTTGTTTTTTCGCTTTAGAAAAACCAGAGTTAAGCTATTGCAGTGTCTAGTCTCTTAGGTGTATCGTTTTCTATGCGAAAACATGTGTGTTTCGTCCACTTATAAGTTCGGAACAAAAATGGAGTACATACCAAGCCGAATGTCCGGACAAAACTTCGTTCCCATGGTCCAAATGTTCTATGTTGGCCTTAAAACGTCCTGGTTAAGCCTTGTCGATCTTGAGGTTTTAGATTTCAAAACAAGTGAGTTTCGTCAATTTCGAAGTTCGGACCGAAAATCGAGTAAATACCGACCGAACGGACGGACATAAACCTCGTTTTTACGGACGGAACATTGTTTTTTCGCCTTAGAACAACCCGAGTTAAGCTATTGCAGTGTCTAGTCTCTTAGGTGTATCGTTTTCTATGCGAAAACATGTGTGTTTCGTCCACTTATAAGTTCGGAACAAAAATGGAGTACATACCAAGCCGAATGTCCGGACAAAACTTCGTTCCCATGGTCCAAATGTTCTATGTTGGCCTTAAAACTTCCCAGTTAAGCCTTGTCGATCTTGAGGTTTTAGATTCTAAAACACGTGAGTTTCGTTAATTTCCAAGTTCGGACCGAAAACCGAGTAAATACCGACCGAACGGACGGACATAAACCACGTTTTTACGGACGGAACATTGTTTTTTCGCCTTAGAACAGCCCGAGTTAAGCTATTGCAGAGTCTAGTCTCTTAGGTGTATCGTTTTCAATGCGAAAACATGTGTGTTTCGTCCACTTATAAGTTCGGAACAAAAATGGATTACATACAAAGCCGAATGCCCGTACAAAACTTTGTTCCCATGGTCCAAATGTTCTATGTTGGCCTTAAAACGTCCCGGTTAAGCCTTGTCGATCTTGAGGTTTTAGATTCCAAAACAAGTGAGTTTCGTCCATTTCCAAGTTTGGACCGAAAACCAAGTAAATAACGACCGAACGGACGGACATAAACCTCGTTTTTACGGATGGAACGTTGTTTTTTCGCCTTAGAACAACCCGAGTTAAGCTATTGCAGTGTCTAGTCTCTTAGGTGTATCGTTTTCTATGCGAAAACATGTGTGTTTCGTCCACTTATAAGTTCGGAACTAAAATGGAGTACATACAAAGCTGAATGTCCGTACAAAACTTCGTTCTCTTGGTCGAAATGTTCTATGTTGGCCTTAAAACGTCCCGGTTAAGTCTTGTCGATCTTGAGGTTTTAGATTCCAAAATAAGTGAGTTTCGTCCATTTCCAAGTTTGGACCGAAAACCGAGAAAATACCGACCGAACGGACGGACATAAACGTTGTTTTAACGGATGGAACGTGGTTTTTTCGTCTTAGAACAACCCGAGTTAAGCTATTGAGTGGCTAGTCTCTTAGGTGTATCGTTTTCTATGCGAAAACATGTGTGTTTCGTCCACTTATAAGTTCAGAATAAAAATGGAGTACATACAAAGCCGAATGTCAGTACAAAACTTCGTTCCCATGGTCCAAATGTTCTATGTTGGCCTTAAAACGTCCCGGTTAAACCTTGTCGATCTTGAGGTTTTAGATTCCAAAACAAGTGAGTTTCGTCCATTTCCAAGTTTGGACCGAAAACCGAGTAAATAACGACCGAACGGACGGACATAAACCTCGTTTTAACGGATGGAACGTTGTTTTTTCGCCTTAGAACAACCCGAGTTAAGCTATTGAGTGGGTAGTCTCTTAGGTGTATCGTTTTCTATGCGAAAACATGTGTGTTTTGTCTACTTATAAGTTCGGAACTAAAATGGAGTACATACAAAGCCGAATGTCCGTACAAAACTTTGTTCCCACGGTCCGAATGTTCTATGTTGGCCTTAAAATGTCCCGGTTAAGCATTGTCGATCTTGAGGTTTTAGATTCCAAAACAAGTGAGTTTCGTCCATTTCCAAGTTTGGACCGAAAACCGAGTAAATAACGACCGAACGGACGGACATAAACCTCGTTTTTACGGATGGAACGTTGTTTTTTCACCTTAGAACAACCCGACTTAAGCTATTGAGTGGCTAGTCTCTTAGGTGTATCGTTTTCTATGCGAAAACATGTGTGTTTCGTTCATTTATAAGTTCGGAACAAAAATGGAGTATATACAAAGCCGTATGTCCGTACAATACTTCGTTCCCATGGTCCAAATGTTCTATGTTGGCCTTAAACATCCCGGCTAAGCCTTGTCGATCTTGAGGTTTTAGATTCCAAAACAAGTGAGTTTCGTCCATTTCCAAGTTCGGACCGAAAACCGAGTAAATACCAACCGAACGGACGGACATAAACTTCGTTTTTACGGAACAAACGTTGTTTTTCGCCTTAGAACAACCCGAGTTAAGCTATTGCAGTGTCTAGTCTCTTAGGTGTATCGTTTTCTATGCGAAAACATGTGTGTTTCGTCCACTTATAAGTTCGGAATAAAAATGGAGTACATACAAAGCCGAATCTCCGTACAAAACTTCGTTCCCATGGTCCAAATGTTCTATATTGGTCTTAAACGTCCCGGCTAAGCCTTGTCGATCTTGAGGTTTTAGATTCCAAAACAAGTGAGTTTCGTCCATTTCCAAGTTCGGACCGAAAACCGAGTAAATACCAACCGAACGGACGGACATAAACGTCGTTTTTACGGACGAAACGTTGTTTTTTCGCCTTAGAACAACCCGAGTTAAGCTATTGCAGTGTCTAGTCTCTTAGGTGTATCGTTTTCTATGCGAAACATGAGTGTTTCGTCCACTTATAAGTTCGGAACAAAAATGGAGTACATAAAAAGCCGAATGTCCGTACAAAACTTCGTTCCCATGGTCCAAATGTTCTATGTTGGCCTTAAAACGTCCCGGTTAAGCCTTGTCGATCTTGAGGTTTTAGATTCCAAAGAAGTGAGTTTCGTCCATTTCCAAGTTTGGACCGAAAACCGAGAAAATACCGACCGAACGGACGGACATAAACGTTGTTTTAACGGATGGAACGTGGTTTTTTCGTCTTAGAACAACCCGAGTTAAGCTATTGAGTGGCTAGTCTCTTAGGTGTATCGTTTTCTATGCGAAAACATGTGTGTTTCGTGCACTTATAAGTTCGGAAAAAAAATGGAGTACATACAAAGCCGAATGTCCGTACAAAACTTCGTTCCCATGGTCCAAATGTTCTATATTGGTCTTAAACGTCCCGGCTAAGCCTTGTCGATCTTGAGGTTTTAGATTCCAAAACAAGTGAGTTTCGTCCATTTCCAAGTTCGGACCGAAAACCGAGTAAATACCAACCGAACGGACGGACATAAACGTCGTTTTTACGGACGGAACGTTGTTTTTTCGCCTTAGAACAACCAGAGTTAAGCTATTGCAGTGTCTAGTCTCTTAGGTGTATCGTTTTCTATGCGAAAACATGTGTGTTTCGTCCACTTATAAGTTCGGAACAAAAATGGAGTACATAAAAAGCCGAATGTCCGTACAAAACTTCGTTCCCATGGTCCAAATGTTCTATGTTGGCCTTAAAACGTCCCGGTTAAACCTTGTCGATCTTGAGGTTTTAGATTCCAAAACAAGTGAGTTTCGTCCATTTCCAAGTTTAGACCAAAAACCGAGTAAATTCCGACCGAACGGACGGACATAAACCTCGTTTTAACGGATGGAACGTTGTTTTTTCGCCTTAGAACAACCCGAGTTAAGCTTTTGAGTGGGTAGTCTCTTAGGTGTATCGTTTTCTATGCGAAAACATGTGTGTTTTGTCTACTTACAAGTTCGGAACTAAAATGGAGTACATACAAAGCCGAATGTCCGTACAAAACTTTGTTCCCACAGTCCGAATGTTCTATGTTGGCCTTAAAATGTCCCGGTTAAGCATTGTCGATCTTGAGGTTTTAGATTCCAAAACAAGTGAGTTTCGTCCATTTTCAAGTTCGGACCAAAAACCGAGTAAATACCAACTGAACGGACGAACATAAACGTCGTTTTTACGGACGGAACGTTGTTTTTTCGCTTTAGAAAAACCAGAGTTAAGCTATTGCAGTGTCTAGTCTCTTAGGTGTATCGTTTTCTATGCGAAAACATGTGTGTTTCGTCCACTTATAAGTTCGGAACAAAAATGGAGTACATACCAAGCCGAATGTCCGGACAAAACTTCGTTCCCATGGTCCAAATGTTCTATGTTGGCCTTAAAACGTCCTGGTTAAGCCTTGTCGATCTTGAGGTTTTAGATTTCAAAACAAGTGAGTTTCGTCAATTTCGAAGTTCGGACCGAAAATCGAGTAAATACCGACCGAACGGACGGACATAAACCTCGTTTTTACGGACGGAACATTGTTTTTTCGCCTTAGAACAACCCGAGTTAAGCTATTGCAGTGTCTAGTCTCTTAGGTGTATCGTTTTCTATGCGAAAACATGTGTGTTTCGTCCACTTATAAGTTCGGAACAAAAATGGAGTACATACCAAGCCGAATGTCCGGACAAAACTTCGTTCCCATGGTCCAAATGTTCTATGTTGGCCTTAAAACTTCCCAGTTAAGCCTTGTCGATCTTGAGGTTTTAGATTCTAAAACACGTGAGTTTCGTTAATTTCCAAGTTCGGACCGAAAACCGAGTAAATACCGACCGAACGGACGGACATAAACCACGTTTTTACGGACGGAACATTGTTTTTTCGCCTTAGAACAGCCCGAGTTAAGCTATTGCAGAGTCTAGTCTCTTAGGTGTATCGTTTTCAATGCGAAAACATGTGTGTTTCGTCCACTTATAAGTTCGGAACAAAAATGGATTACATACAAAGCCGAATGCCCGTACAAAACTTTGTTCCCATGGTCCAAATGTTCTATGTTGGCCTTAAAACGTCCCGGTTAAGCCTTGTCGATCTTGAGGTTTTAGATTCCAAAACAAGTGAGTTTCGTCCATTTCCAAGTTTGGACCGAAAACCAAGTAAATAACGACCGAACGGACGGACATAAACCTCGTTTTTACGGATGGAACGTTGTTTTTTCGCCTTAGAACAACCCGAGTTAAGCTATTGCAGTGTCTAGTCTCTTAGGTGTATCGTTTTCTATGCGAAAACATGTGTGTTTCGTCCACTTATAAGTTCGGAACTAAAATGGAGTACATACAAAGCTGAATGTCCGTACAAAACTTCGTTCTCTTGGTCGAAATGTTCTATGTTGGCCTTAAAACGTCCCGGTTAAGTCTTGTCGATCTTGAGGTTTTAGATTCCAAAATAAGTGAGTTTCGTCCATTTCCAAGTTTGGACCGAAAACCGAGAAAATACCGACCGAACGGACGGACATAAACGTTGTTTTAACGGATGGAACGTGGTTTTTTCGTCTTAGAACAACCCGAGTTAAGCTATTGAGTGGCTAGTCTCTTAGGTGTATCGTTTTCTATGCGAAAACATGTGTGTTTCGTCCACTTATAAGTTCAGAATAAAAATGGAGTACATACAAAGCCGAATGTCAGTACAAAACTTCGTTCCCATGGTCCAAATGTTCTATGTTGGCCTTAAAACGTCCCGGTTAAACCTTGTCGATCTTGAGGTTTTAGATTCCAAAACAAGTGAGTTTCGTCCATTTCCAAGTTTGGACCGAAAACCGAGTAAATAACGACCGAACGGAGGGACATAAACCTCGTTTTAACGGATGGAACGTTGTTTTTTCGCCTTAGAACAACCCGAGTTAAGCTATTGAGTGGGTAGTCTCTTAGGTGTATCGTTTTCTATGCGAAAACATGTGTGTTTTGTCTACTTATAAGTTCGGAACTAAAATGGAGTACATACAAAGCCGAATGTCCGTACAAAACTTTGTTCCCACGGTCCGAATGTTCTATGTTGGCCTTAAAATGTCCCGGTTAAGCATTGTCGATCTTGAGGTTTTAGATTCCAAAACAAGTGAGTTTCGTCCATTTCCAAGTTTGGACCGAAAACCGAGTAAATAACGACCGAACGGACGGACATAAACCTCGTTTTTACGGATGGAACGTTGTTTTTTCACCTTAGAACAACCCGAGTTAAGCTATTGAGTGGCTAGTCTCTTAGGTGTATCGTTTTCTATGCGAAAACATGTGTGTTTCGTGCACTTATAAGTTCGGAAAAAAAATGGAGTACATACAAAGCCGAATGTCCGTACAAAACTTCGTTCCCATGGTCCAAATGTTCTATATTGGTCTTAAACGTCCCGGCTAAGCCTTGTCGATCTTGAGGTTTTAGATTCCAAAACAAGTGAGTTTCGTCCATTTCCAAGTTCGGACCGAAAACCGAGTAAATACCAACCGAACGGACGGACATAAACGTCGTTTTTACGGACGGAACGTTGTTTTTTCGCCTTAGAACAACCAGAGTTAAGCTATTGCAGTGTCTAGTCTCTTAGGTGTATCGTTTTCTATGCGAAAACATGTGTGTTTCGTCCACTTATAAGTTCGGAACAAAAATGGAGTACATAAAAAGCCGAATGTCCGTACAAAACTTCGTTCCCATGGTCCAAATGTTCTATGTTGGCCTTAAAACGTCCCGGTTAAACCTTGTCGATCTTGAGGTTTTAGATTCCAAAACAAGTGAGTTTCGTCCATTTCCAAGTTTAGACCAAAAACCGAGTAAATTCCGACCGAACGGACGGACATAAACCTCGTTTTAACGGATGGAACGTTGTTTTTTCGCCTTAGAACAACCCGAGTTAAGCTTTTGAGTGGGTAGTCTCTTAGGTGTATCGTTTTCTATGCGAAAACATGTGTGTTTTGTCTACTTACAAGTTCGGAACTAAAATGGAGTACATACAAAGCCGAATGTCCGTACAAAACTTTGTTCCCACAGTCCGAATGTTCTATGTTGGCCTTAAAATGTCCCGGTTAAGCATTGTCGATCTTGAGGTTTTAGATTCCAAAACAAGTGAGTTTCGTCCATTTTCAAGTTCGGACCAAAAACCGAGTAAATACCAACTGAACGGACGAACATAAACGTCGTTTTTACGGACGGAACGTTGTTTTTTCGCTTTAGAAAAACCAGAGTTAAGCTATTGCAGTGTCTAGTCTCTTAGGTGTATCGTTTTCTATGCGAAAACATGTGTGTTTCGTCCACTTATAAGTTCGGAACAAAAATGGAGTACATACCAAGCCGAATGTCCGGACAAAACTTCGTTCCCATGGTCCAAATGTTCTATGTTGGCCTTAAAACGTCCTGGTTAAGCCTTGTCGATCTTGAGGTTTTAGATTTCAAAACAAGTGAGTTTCGTCAATTTCGAAGTTCGGACCGAAAATCGAGTAAATACCGACCGAACGGACGGACATAAACCTCGTTTTTACGGACGGAACTTGTTTTTTCGCCTTAGAACAACCCGAGTTAAGCTATTGCAGTGTCTAGTCTCTTAGGTGTATCGTTTTCAATGCGAAAACATGTGTGTTTCGTCCACTTATAAGTTCGGAACAAAAATGGAGTACATACCAAGCCGAATGTCCGGACAAAACTTCGTTCCCATGGTCCAAATGTTCTATGTTGGCCTTAAAACTTCCCAGTTAAGCCTTGTCGATCTTGAGGTTTTAGATTCTAAAACACGTGAGTTTCGTTAATTTCCAAGTTCGGACCGAAAACCGAGTAAATACCGACCGAACGGACGGACATAAACCACGTTTTTACGGACGGAACATTGTTTTTTCGCCTTAGAACAGCCCGAGTTAAGCTATTGCAGAGTCTAGTCTCTTAGGTGTATCGTTTTCAATGCGAAAACATGTGTGTTTCGTCCACTTATAAGTTCGGAACAAAAATGGATTACATACAAAGCCGAATGCCCGTACAAAACTTTGTTCCCATGGTCCAAATGTTCTATGTTGGCCTTAAAACGTCCCGGTTAAGCCTTGTCGATCTTGAGGTTTTAGATTCCAAAACAAGTGAGTTTCGTCCATTTCCAAGTTTGGACCGAAAACCAAGTAAATAACGACCGAACGGACGGACATAAACCTCGTTTTTACGGATGGAACGTTGTTTTTTCGCCTTAGAACAACCCGAGTTAAGCTATTGCAGTGTCTAGTCTCTTAGGTGTATCGTTTTCTATGCGAAAACATGTGTGTTTCGTCCACTTATAAGTTCGGAACTAAAATGGAGTACATACAAAGCTGAATGTCCGTACAAAACTTCGTTCTCTTGGTCGAAATGTTCTATGTTGGCCTTAAAACGTCCCGGTTAAGTCTTGTCGATCTTGAGGTTTTAGATTCCAAAATAAGTGAGTTTCGTCCATTTCCAAGTTTGGACCGAAAACCGAGAAAATACCGACCGAACGGACGGACATAAACGTTGTTTTAACGGATGGAACGTGGTTTTTTCGTCTTAGAACAACCCGAGTTAAGCTATTGAGTGGCTAGTCTCTTAGGTGTATCGTTTTCTATGCGAAAACATGTGTGTTTCGTCCACTTATAAGTTCAGAATAAAAATGGAGTACATACAAAGCCGAATGTCAGTACAAAACTTCGTTCCCATGGTCCAAATGTTCTATGTTGGCCTTAAAACGTCCCGGTTAAACCTTGTCGATCTTGAGGTTTTAGATTCCAAAACAAGTGAGTTTCGTCCATTTCCAAGTTTGGACCGAAAACCGAGTAAATAACGACCGAACGGACGGACATAAACCTCGTTTTAACGGATGGAACGTTGTTTTTTCGCCTTAGAACAACCCGAGTTAAGCTATTGAGTGGGTAGTCTCTTAGGTGTATCGTTTTCTATGCGAAAACATGTGTGTTTTGTCTACTTATAAGTTCGGAACTAAAATGGAGTACATACAAAGCCGAATGTCCGTACAAAACTTTGTTCCCACGGTCCGAATGTTCTATGTTGGCCTTAAAATGTCCCGGTTAAGCATTGTCGATCTTGAGGTTTTAGATTCCAAAACAAGTGAGTTTCGTCCATTTCCAAGTTTGGACCGAAAACCGAGTAAATAACGACCGAACGGACGGACATAAACCTCGTTTTTACGGATGGAACGTTGTTTTTTCACCTTAGAACAACCCGAGTTAAGCTATTGAGTGGCTAGTCTCTTAGGTGTATCGTTTTCTATGCGAAAACATGTGTGTTTCGTTCATTTATAAGTTCGGAACAAAAATGGAGTACATACAAAGCCGTATGTCCGTACAATACTTCGTTCCCATGGTCCAAATGTTCTATGTTGGCCTTAAACATCCCGGCTAAGCCTTGTCGATCTTGAGGTTTTAGATTCCAAAACAAGTGAGTTTCGTCCATTTCCAAGTTCGGACCGAAAACCGAGTAAATACCAACCGAACGGACGGACATAAACTTCGTTTTTACGGAACAAACGTTGTTTTTCGCCTTAGAACAACCCGAGTTAAGCTATTGCAGTGTCTAGTCTCTTAGGTGTATCGTTTTCTATGCGAAAACATGTGTGTTTCGTCCACTTATAAGTTCGGAATAAAAATGGAGTACATACAAAGCCGAATCTCCGTACAAAACTTCGTTCCCATGGTCCAAATGTTCTATATTGGTCTTAAACGTCCCGGCTAAGCCTTGTCGATCTTGAGGTTTTAGATTCCAAAACAAGTGAGTTTCGTCCATTTCCAAGTTCGGACCGAAAACCGAGTAAATACCAACCGAACGGACGGACATAAAAGTCGTTTTTACGGACGAAACGTTGTTTTTTCGCCTTAGAACAACCCGAGTTAAGCTATTGCAGTTTCTAGTCTCTTAGGTGTATCGTTTTCTATGCGAAACATGTGTGTTTCGTCCACTTATAAGTTCGGAACAAAAATGGAGTACATAAAAAGCCGAATGTCCGTAAAAAACTTCGTTCCCATGGTCCAAATGTTCTATGTTGGCCTTAAAACGTCCCGGTTAAGCCTTGTCGATCTTGAGGTTTTAGATTCCAAAGAAGTGAGTTTCGTCCATTTCCAAGTTTGGACCGAAAACCGAGAAAATACCGACCGAACGGACGGACATAAACGTTGTTTTAACGGATGGAACGTGGTTTTTTCGTCTTAGAACAACCCGAGTTAAGCTATTGAGTGGCTAGTCTCTTAGGTGTATCGTTTTCTATGCGAAAACATGTGTGTTTCGTCCACTTATAAGTTCGGAATAAAAATGGAGTACATACAAAGCCGAATGTCCGTACAAAACTTCGTTCCCATGGTCCAAATGTTCTATATTGGTCTTAAACGTCCCGGCTAAGCCTTGTCGATCTTGAGGTTTTAGATTCCAAAAGAAGTGAGTTTCGTCCATTTCCAAGTTCGGACCGAAAACCGAATAAATACCAACCGAACGGACGGACATAAACGTCGTTTTTACGGACGGAACGTTGTTTTTTCGCCTTAGAACAACCAGAGTTAAGCTATTGCAGTGTCTAGTCTCTTAGGTGTATCGTTTTTTATGCGAAAACATGTGTGTTTCGTGCACTTATAAGTTCGGAACAAAAATGGAGTACATACAAAGCCGAATGTCCGTACAAAACTTCGTTCCCATGGTCCAAATGTTCTATGTTGGCCTTAAAACGTCCCGGTTAAGCGTTGTCGATCTTGAGGTTTTAGATTCCAAAACAAGTGAGTTTCGTCCATTTCCAAGTTTGGACCGAAAACCACGTAAATAACGACCGAACGGACGGACATAAACCTCGTTTTTACGGATGGAACGTTGTTTTTTCGCCTTAGAACAACCTGAGTTAAGCTATTGCAGTGTCTAGTCTCTTAGGTGTAACGTTTTCTATGCGAAAACATGTGTGTTTCGTCCACTTATAAGTTCGGAACTAAAATGGAGTACATACAAAGCTGAATGTCCGTACAAAACTTCGTTCTCTTGGTCGAAATGTTCTATGTTGGCCTTAAAACGTCCCGGTTAAGTCTTGTCGATCTTGAGGTTTTAGATTCCAAAATAAGTGAGTTTCGTCCATTTCCAAGTTTGGACCGAAAACCGAGAAAATACCGACCGAACGGACGGACATAAACGTTGTTTTAACGGATGGAACGTGGTTTTTTCGTCTTAGAACAACCCGAGTTAAGCTATTGAGTGGCTAGTCTCTTAGGTGTATCGTTTTCTATGCGAAAACATGTGTGTTTCGTCCACTTATAAGTTCGGAATAAAAATGGAGTACATACAAAGCCGAATGTCAGTACAAAACTTCGTTCCCATGGTCCAAATGTTCTATGTTGGCCTTAAAACGTCCCGGTTAAACCTTGTCGATCTTGAGGTTTTAGATTCCAAAACAAGTGAGTTTCGTCCATTTCCAAGTTTGGACCGAAAACCGAGTAAATAACGACCGAACGGACGGACATAAACCTCGTTTTAACGGATGGAACGTTGTTTTTTTGCCTTAGAACAACCCGAGTTAAGCTATTGAGTGGGTAGTCTCTTAGGTGTATCGTTTTCTATGCGAAAACATGTGTGTTTTGTCTACTTATAAGTTCGGAACTAAAATGGAGTACATACAAAGCCGAATGTCCGTACAAAACTTTGTTCCCACGGTCCGAATGTTCTATGTTGGCCTTAAAATGTCCCGGTTAAGCATTGTCGATCTTGAGGTTTTAGATTCCAAAACAAGTGAGTTTCGTCCATTTCCAAGTTTGGACCGAAAACCGAGTAAATAACGACCGAACGGACGGACATAAACCTCGTTCTTACGGATGGAACGTTGTTTTTTCACCTTAGAACAACCCGAGTTAAGCTATTGAGTGGCTAGTCTCTTAGGTGTATCGTTTTCTATGCGAAAACATGTGTGTTTCGTTCATTTATAAGTTCGGAACAAAAATGGAGTACATACAAAGCCGTATGTCCGTACAATACTTCGTTCCCATGGTCCGAATGTTCTATGTTGGCCTTAAAATGTCCCGGTTAAGCATTGTCGATCTTGAGGTTTTAGATTCCAAAACAAGTGAGTTTCGTCCATTTTCAAGTTCGGACCAAAAACCGAGTAAATACCAACCGAACGGACGAACATAAACGTCGTTTTTACGGACGGAACGTTGTTTTTTCGCTTTAGAAAAACCAGAGTTAAGCTATTGCAGTGTCTAGTCTCTTAGGTGTATCGTTTTCTATGCGAAAACATGTGTGTTTCGTCCACTTATAAGTTCGGAACAAAAATGGAGTACATACCAAGCCGAATGTCCGGACAAAACTTCGTTCCCATGGTCCAAATGTTCTATGTTGGCCTTAAAACGTCCTGGTTAAGCCTTGTCGATCTTGAGGTTTTAGATTTCAAAACAAGTGAGTTTCGTCAATTTCGAAGTTCGGACCGAAAATCGAGTAAATACCGACCGAACGGACGGACATAAACCTCGTTTTTACGGACGGAACATTGTTTTTTCGCCTTAGAACAACCCGAGTTAAGCTATTGCAGTGTCTAGTCTCTTAGGTGTATCGTTTTTTATGCGAAAACATGTGTGTTTCGTCCACTTATAAGTTCGGAACAAAAATGGAGTACATACCAAGCCGAATGTCCGGACAAAACTTCGTTCCCATGGTCCAAATGTTCTATGTTGGCCATAAAACTTCCCAGTTAAGCCCTGTCGATCTTGAGGTTTTAGATTCTAAAACACGTGAGTTTCGTTAATTTCCAAGTTCGGACCGAAAACCGAGTAAATACCGACCGAACGGACGGACATAAACCACGTTTTTACGGACGGAACATTGTTTTTTCGCCTTAGAACAGCCCGAGTTAAGCTATTGCAGAGTCTAGTCTCTTAGGTGTATCGTTTTCAATGCGAAAACATGTGTGTTTCGTCCACTTATAAGTTCGGAACAAAAATGGATTACATACAAAGCCGAATGCCCGTACAAAACTTTGTTCCCATGGTCCAAATGTTCTATGTTGGCCTTAAAACGTCCCGGTTAAGCCTTGTCGATCTTGAGGTTTTAGATTCCAAAACAAGTGAGTTTCGTCCATTTCCAAGTTTGGACCGAAAACCAAGTAAATAACGACCGAACGGACGGACATAAACCTCGTTTTTACGGATGGAACGTTGTTTTTTCGCCTTAGAACAACCCGAGTTAAGCTATTGCAGTGTCTAGTCTCTTAGGTGTATCGTTTTCTATGCGAAAACATGTGTGTTTCGTCCACTTATAAGTTCGGAACAAAAATGGAGTACATACCAAGCCGAATGTCCGGACAAAACTTCGTTCCCATGGTCCAAATGTTCTATGTTGGCCTTAAAATTTCGAGTTAAGCCTTGTCGATCTTGAGTTTTTAGATTCCAAAACACGTGGTCGTTAATTTCCAAGTTCGGACCGAAAACCGAGTAAATACCGACCGAACGGACGGACATAAACCTCGTTTTTACGGATGGAACAATGTTTTTTCGCCTTAGAACAACCCGAGTTAAGTTATTGAGTGGCTAGTCTCTTAGGTGTATCATTTTCTATGCGAAAACATGTGTGTTTCGTCCACTTATAAGTTCGGAACAAAAATGGAGTACATACAAAGCCGAATGTCCGTACAAAACTTCGTTCCCATGGTCCAAATGTTCTATGTTGGCCTTAAAACGTCCCAGTTAAGCCTTGTCGATCTTGAGGTTTTAGATTCCAAAACAAGTGAGTTTCGTCCATTTCCAAGTTTGGACCGAAAACCGAGAAAATACCGACCGAACGGACGGACATAAACGTCGTTTTAACGGATGGAACGTGGTTTTTTCGTCTTAGAACAACCCGAGTTAAGCTATTGAGTGGCTAGTCTCTTAGGTGTATCGTTTTCTATGTGAAAACATGTGTGTTTCGTCCACTTATAAGTTCGGAATAAAAATGGAGTACATACAAAGCCGAATGTCCGTACAAAACTTCGTTCCCATGGTCCAAATGTTCTATATTGGTCTTAAACGTCCCGGCTAAGCCTTGTCGATCTTGAGGTTTTAGATTCCAAAACAAGTGAGTTTCGTCCATTTCCAAGTTCGGACCGAAAACCGAGTAAATACCAACCGAACGGACGGACATAAACGTCCTTTTTACAGACGGAACATTGTTTTTTCGCCTTAGAACAGCCCGAGTTAAGCTATTGCAGTGTCTAGTCTCTTAGGTGTATCGTTTTCTATGCGAAAACATGTGTGTTTCGTCCACTTATAAGTTCGGAACAAAAATGGAGTACATACCAAGCCGAATGTCCGGACAAAACTTCGTTCCCATGGTCCAAATGTTCTATGTTGGCCTTAAAACTTCCCAGTTAAGCCTTGTCGATCTTGAGGTTTTAGATTCAAAAACACGTGAGTTTCGTTAATTTCCAAGTTTGGACCGAAAACCGAGTAAATACCGACCGAACGGAAGAAAATAAACCTCGTTTTTACGGACGGAACATTGTTTTTTCGCCTTGGAACAGCCCGAGTTAAGCTATTGCAGTGTCTAGTCTCTTAGGTGTATCGTTTTCTATGCGAAAACATGTGTGTTTCGTGCACTTATAAGTTCGGAACAAAAATGGAGTACATACAAAGCTGAATGTCCGTACAAAACTTCTTTCCCATGGTCCAAATGTTCTATCTTGGTCTTAAACGTCCCGGCTAAGCCTTGTCGATCTTGAGGTTTTAGATTCCAAAACAAGTGAGTTTCGTCCATTTTCAAGTTCGGACCAAAAACCGAGTAAATACCAACCGAACGAACGAACATAAACGTCGTTTTTACGGACGGAACGTTGTTTTTTCGCTTTAGAACAACCAGAGTTAAGCTATTGCAGTGTCTAGTCTCTTAGGTGTATCGTTTTCTACGCGAAAACATGTGTGTTTCGTCCACTTATAAGTTCGGAACAAAAATGGAGTACATACCAAGCCGAATGTCCGGACAAAACTTCGTTCCCATGGTCCAAATGTTCTATGTTGGCCTTAAAACTTCCCAGTTAAGCCTTGTCGATCTTGAGGTTTTAGATTCTAAAACACGTGAGTTTCGTTAATTTCCAAGTTCGGACCGAAAACCGAGTAAATACCGACCGAACGGACGGACATAAACCACGTTTTTACGGACGGAACATTGTTTTTTCGCCTTAGAACAGCCCGAGTTAAGCTATTGCAGAGTCTAGTCTCTTAGGTGTATCGTTTTCAATGCGAAAACATGTGTGTTTCGTCCACTTATAAGTTTGGAACAAAAATGGATTACATACAAAGCCGAATGTCCGTACAAAACTTCGTTCCCATGGTCCAAATGTTCTATATTGGTCTTAAACGTCCCGGCTAAGCCTTGTCGATCTTGAGGTTTTAGATTCCAAAACAAGTGAGTTTCGTCCATTTCCAAGTTCGGACCGAAAACCGAGTAAATACCAACCGAACGGACCGACATAAACGTCGTTTTTACGGACGGAACATTGTTTTTTCGCCTTAGAACAGCCCGAGTTAAGCTATTGCAGTGTCTAGTCTCTTAGGTGTATCGTTTTCTATGTGAAAACATGTGTGTTTCGTCCACTTATAAGTTCGGAACTAAAATGGAGTACATACAAAGCTGAATGTCTGTACAAAACTTCGTTCTCTTGGTCGAAATGTTCTATGTTGGCCTTAAAACGTCCCGGTTAAGCCTTGTCGATCTTGAGGTTTTAGATTCCAAAACAAGTGAGTTTCGTCCATTTCCAAGTTTGGACCGAAAACCGAGAAAATACTGACCGAACGGACGGACATAAACGTCGTTTTAACGGATGGAACGTGGTTTTTTCGTCTTAGAACAACCCGAGTTAAGCTATTGAGTGGCTAGTCTCTTAGGTGTATCGTTTTCTATGCGAAAACATGTGTGTTTCGTCCACTTATAAGTTCGGAATAAAAATGGAGTACATACAAAGCCGAATGTCCGTACAAAACTTCGTTCCCATGGTCCAAATGTTCTATATTGGTCTTAAACGTTCCGGCTAAGCCTTGTCGATCTTGAGGTTTTAGATTCCAAAACAAGTGAGTTTCGTCCATTTCCAAGTTTGGACCGAAAACCGAGAAAATACCGACCGAACGGACGGACATAAACGTCGTTTTAACGGATGGAACGTGGTTTTTTCGTCTTAGAACAACCCGAGTTAAGCTATTGAGTGGCTAGTCTCTTAGGTGTATCGTTTTCTATGTGAAAACATGTGTGTTTCGTCCACTTATAAGTTCGGAATAAAAATGGAGTACATACAAAGCCGAATGTCCGTACAAAACTTCGTTCCCATGGTCCAAATGTTCTATATTGGTCTTAAACGTCCCGACTAAGCCTTGTCGATCTTGAGGTTTTAGATTCCAAAACAAGTGAGTTCCGTCCATTTCCAAGTTCGGACCGAAAACCGAGTAAATACCAACCGAACGGACGGACATAAACGTCGTTTTTACAGACGCAACATTGTTTTTTCGCCTTAGAACAGCCCGAGTTAAGCTATTGCAGTGTCTAGTCTCTTAGGTGTATCGTTTTCTATGCGAAAACATGTGTGTTTCGTCCACTTATAAGTTCGGAACAAAAATGGAGTACATACCAAGCCGAATGTCCGGACAAAACTTCGTTCCCATGGTCCAAATGTTCTATCTTGGTCTTAAAACTTCCCAGTTAAGCCTTGTCGATCTTGAGGTTTTAGATTCAAAAACACGTGAGTTTCGTTAATTTCCAAGTTTGGACCGAAAACCGAGTAAATACCGACCGAACGGACGGACATAAACCTCGTTTTTACGGACGGAACATTGTTTTTTCGCCTTAGAACAGCCCGAGTTAAGCTATTGCAGTGTCTAGTCTCTTAGGTGTATCGTTTTCTATGCGAAAACATGTGTGTTTCGTGCACTTATAAGTTCGGAACAAAAATGGAGTACATACAAAGCTGAATGTCCGTACAAAACTTCTTTCCCATGGTCCAAATGTTCTATCTTGGTCTTAAACGTCCCGGCTAAGCCTTGTCGATCTTGAGGTTTTAGATTCCAAAACAAGTGAGTTTCGTCCATTTTCAAGTTCGGACCAAAAACCGAGTAAATACCAACCGAACGGACGAACATAAACGTCGTTTTTACGGACGGAACGTTGTTTATTCGCTTTAGAACAACCAGAGTTAAGCTATTGCAGTGTCTAGTCTCTTAGGTGTATCGTTTTCTATGCGAAAACATGTGTGTTTCGTCCACTTATAAGTTCGGAACAAAAATGGAGTACATACCAAGCCGAATGTCCGGACAAAACTTCGTTCCCATGGTCCAAATGTTCTATGTTGGCCTTAAAACTTCCCAGTTAAGCCTTGTCGATCTTGAGGTTTTAGATTCAAAAACACGTGAGTTTCGTTAATTTCCAAGTTTGGACCGAAAACCGAGTAAATACCGACCGAACGGACGGACATAAACCTCGTTTTTACGGACGGAACATTGTTTTTTCGCCTTGGAACAGCCCGAGTTAAGCTATTGCAGTGTCTAGTCTCTTAGGTGTATCGTTTTCTATGCGAAAACATGTGTGTTTCGTGCACTTATAAGTTCGGAACAAAAATGGAGTACATACAAAGCTGAATGTCCGTACAAAACTTCTTTCCCATGGTCCAAATGTTCTATCTTGGTCTTAAACGTCCCGGCTAAGCCTTGTCGATCTTGAGGTTTTAGATTCCAAAACAAGTGAGTTTCGTCCATTTTCAAGTTCGGACCAAAAACCGAGTAAATACCAACCGAACGGACGAACATAAACGTCGTTTTTACGGACGGAACGTTGTTTTTTCGCTTTAGAACAACCAGAGTTAAGCTATTGCAGTGTCTAGTCTCTTAGGTGTATCGTTTTCTACGCGAAAACATGTGTGTTTCGTCCACTTATAAGTTCGGAACAAAAATGGAGTACATACCAAGCCGAATGTCCGGACAAAACTTCGTTCCCATGGTCCAAATGTTCTATGTTGGCCTTAAAACTTCCCAGTTAAGCCTTGTCGATCTTGAGGTTTTAGATTCTAAAACACGTGAGTTTCGTTAATTTCCAAGTTCGGACCGAAAACCGAGTAAATACCGACCGAACGGACGGACATAAACCACGTTTTTACGGACGGAACATTGTTTTTTCGCCTTAGAACAGCCCGAGTTAAGCTATTGCAGAGTCTAGTCTCTTAGGTGTATCGTTTTCAATGCGAAAACATGTGTGTTTCGTCCACTTATAAGTTTGGAACAAAAATGGATTACATACAAAGCCGAATGTCCGTACAAAACTTTGTTCCCATGGTCCAAATGTTCTATGTTGGCCTTAAAACGTCCCGGTTAAGCCTTGTCGATCTTGAGGTTTTAGATTCCAAAACAAGTGAGTTTCGTCCATTTCCAAGTTTGGACCGAAAACCGAGAAAATACTGACCGAACGGACGGACATAAACGTCGTTTTAACGGATGGAACGTGGTTTTTTCGTCTTAGAACAACCCGAGTTAAGCTATTGAGTGGCTAGTCTCTTAGGTGTATCGTTTTCTATGCGAAAACATGTGTGTTTCGTCCACTTATAAGTTCGGAATAAAAATGGAGTACATACAAAGCCGAATGTCCGTACAAAACTTCGTTCCCATGGTCCAAATGTTCTATATTGGTCTTAAACGTTCCGGCTAAGCCTTGTCGATCTTGAGGTTTTAGATTCCAAAACAAGTGAGTTTCGTCCTTTTCCAAGTTCGGACCGAAAACCGAGTAAATACCAACCGAACGGACGGACATAAACGTCTCTTTACGGACGGAACGTTGTTTTTTCGCCTTAGAACAACCAGAGTTAAGCTATTGCAGTGTCTAGTCTCTTAGGTGTATCGTTTTCTATGCTAAAACATGTGTGTTTCGTCCACTTATAAGTTCGGAACAAAAATGGAGTACATAAAAAGCCGAATGTCCGTACAAAACTTCGTTCCCATGGTCCAAATGTTCTATGTTGGCCTTAAAACGTCCCGGTTAAACCTTGTCGATTGAGGTTTTAGATTCCAAAACAAGTGAGTTTCGTCCATTTCCAAGTTTAGACCGAAAACCGAGTAAATTCCGACCGAACGGACGGATATAAACCTCGTTTTAACGGATGGAACGTTGTTTTTTCGCCTTAGAACAACCCAAGTTAAGCTATTGAGTGGGTAGTCTCTTAGGTGTATCGTTTTCTATGCGAAAACATGTGTGTTTCGTCTACTAATAAGTTCGGAACTAAAATGGAGTACATACAAAGCCGAATGTCCGTACAAAACTTCGTTCCCATGGTCCGAATGTTCTATGTTGGCCTTAAAATTCCCGGTTAAGCATTGTCGATCTTGAGGTTTTAGATTCCAAAACAAGTGAGTTTCGTCCATTTCCAAGTTTGGACCGAAAACCGAGTAAATAACGACCGAACGGACGGACATAAACCTCGTTTTTACGGATGGAACGTTGTTTTTTCGCCTTAGAACAACCCGAGTTAAGCTATTGAGTGGCTAGTCTCTTAGGTGTATCGTTTTCTATGCGAAAACATGTATGTTTCGTCCACTTATAAGTTCGGAACAAATATAGAGTACATACAAAGCCGAATGTCTGTACAAAACTTCGTTCCCATGGTCCAAATGTTCTATCTTGGTCTTAAACATCCCGGCTAAGCCTTTTCGTTCTTGAGGTTTTAGATTCCAAAACAAGTGAGTTTCGTCCATTTTCAAGTTCGGACCGAAAACCGAGTAAATACCAATCGAACGGACGGACATAAACGTCGTTTTTACGGACGGAACGTTGTTTTTTCGCCTTAGAACAACCCGAGTTAAGCTATTGCAGTGTCTAGTATCTTAGGTGTATCGTTTTCTAGGCGAAAACATGTGTGTTTCGTCCACTTATAAGTTCGGAACAAAAATGGAGTACATACCAAGCCGAATGTCCGGACAAAACTTCGTTCCCATGGTCCAAATGTTCTATGTTGGCCTTAAAACTTTCGAGTTAAGCCTTGTCGATCTTGAGTTTTTAGATTCCAAAACACGTGGTCGTTAATTTCCAAGTTCGGACCGAAAGCCGAGTAAATACCGACCGAACGGACGGACATAAACCTCGTTTTTACGGATGGAACATTGTTTTTTCGCCTTAGAACAACCCGAGTTAAGTTATTGCATTGTCTAGTCTCTTAGGTGTATCGTTTTCTATGCGAAAACATGTGTGTTTCGTCCACTTATAAGTTCGGAACAAAAATGGAGTACATACCAAGCCGAATGTCCGGACAAAACTTCGTTCCCATGGTCCAAATGTTCTATGTTGGCCTTAAAACTTCCCAGTTAAGCCTTGTCGATCTTGAGGTTTTAGATTCCAAAACAAGTGAGTTTCGTCCATTTCCAAGTTTGGACCGAAAACCGAGAAAATACCGACCGAACGGACGGACATAAACGTCGTTTTAACGGATGGAACGTGGTTTTTTCGTCTTAGAACAACCCGAGTTAAGCTATTGAGTGGCTAGTCTCTTAGGTGTATCGTTTTCTATGTGAAAACATGTGTGTTTCGTCCACTTATAAGTTCGGAATAAAAATGGAGTACATACAAAGCCGAATGTCCGTACAAAACTTCGTTCCCATGGTCCAAATGTTCTATATTGGTCTTAAACGTCCCGGCTAAGCCTTGTCGATCTTGAGGTTTTAGATTCCAAAACAAGTGAGTTTCGTCCATTTCCAAGTTCGGACCGAAAACCGAGTAAATACCAACCGAACGGACGGACATAAACGTCGTTTTTACGGACGGAACATTGTTTTTTCGCCTTAGAACAGCCCGAGTTAAGCTATTGCAGTGTCTAGTCTCTTAGGTGTATCGTTTTCTATGCGAAAACATGTGTGTTTCGTCCACTTATAAGTTCGGAACTAAAATGGAGTACATACAAAGCCGAATGTCCGTACAAAACTTCGTTCTCTTGGTCCAAATGTTCTATGTTGGCCTTAAAACGTCCCGCTTAAGCCTTGTCGATCTTGAGGTTTTAGATTCCAAACAAGTGAGTTTCGTCCATTTCCAAGTTTGGACCGAAAACCGAGTAAATAACGACCGAAGGGACGGACATAAACCTCGTTTTTACGGATGGAACGTTGTTTTTTCGCCTTAGAACAACCCGAGTTAAGCTATTGAGTGGCTAGTCTCTTAGGTGTATCGTTTTCTATGCGAAAACATGTGTGTTTCGTCCACTTATAAGTTCGGAACAAAAATGGATTACATACAAAGCCGAATGTCCGTACAAAACTTTGTTCCCATGGTCCAAATGTTCTATGTTGGCCTTAAAACGTCCCGGTTAAGCCTTGTCGATCTTGAGGTTTTAGATTCCAAAACAAGTGAGTTTCGTCCATTTCCAAGTTTGGACCGAAAACCGAGAAAATACCGACCGAACGGACGGACATAAACGTCGTTTTTACGGACGGAACGTTGTTTTTTCGCCTTAGAACAACCAGAGTTAAGCTATTGCAGTGTCTAGTCTCTTAGGTGTATCGTTTTCTATGCTAAAACATGTGTGTTTCGTCCACTTATAAGTTCGGAACAAAAATGGAGTACATACAAAGCTGAATGTCCGTACAAAACTTCGTTCTCTTGGTCGAAATGTTCTATGTTGGCCTTAAAACGTCCCGGTTAAGCCTTGTCGATCTTGAGGTTTTAGATTCCAAAACAAGTGAGTTTCGTCCATTTCCAAGTTTGGACCGAAAACCGAGAAAATACTGACCGAACGGACGGACATAAACGTCGTTTTAACGGATGGAACGTGGTTTTTTTGTCTTAGAACAACCCGAGTTAAGCTATTGAGTGGCTAGTCTCTTAGGTGTATCGTTTTCTATGCGAAAACATGTGTGTTTCGTCCACTTATAAGTTCGGAATAAAAATGGAGTACATACAAAGCCGAATGTCCGTACAAAACTTCGTTCCCATGGTCCAAATGTTCTATATTGGTCTTAAACGTTCCGGCTAAGCCTTGTCGATCTTGAGGTTTTAGATTCCAAAACAAGTGAGTTTCGTCCTTTTCCAAGTTCGGACCGAAAACCGAGTAAATACCAACCGAACGGACGGACATAAACGTCGTTTTTACGGACGGAACGTTGTTTTTTCCCCTTAGAACAACCAGAGTTAAGCTATTGCAGTGTCTAGTCTCTTAGGTGTATCGTTTTCTATGCGAAAACATGTGTGTTTCGTCCACTTATAAGTTCAGAACAAAAATGGAGTACATAAAAAGCCGAATGTCCGTACAAAACTTCGTTCCCATGGTCCAAATGTTCTATGTTGGCCTTAAAACGTCCCGGTTAAACCTTGTCGATTGAGGTTTTAGATTCCAAAACAAGTGAGTTTCGTCCATTTCCAAGTTTAGACCGAAAACCGAGTAAATTCCGACCGAACGGACGGATATAAACCTCGTTTTAACGGATGGAACGTTGTTTTTTCGCCTTAGAACAACCCAAGTTAAGCTATTGAGTGGGTAGTCTCTTAGGTGTATCGTTTTCTATGCGAAAACATGTGTGTTTCGTCTACTTATAAGTTCGGAACTAAAATGGAGTACATACAAAGCCGAATGTCCGTACAAAACTTCGTTCCCATGGTCCGAATGTTCTATGTTGGCCTTAAAATTCCCGGTTAAGCATTGTCGATCTTGAGGTTTTAGATTCCAAAACAAGTGAGTTTCGTCCATTTCCAAGTTTGGACCGAAAACCGAGTAAATAACGACCGAACGGACGGACATAAACCTCGTTTTTACGGATGGAACGTTGTTTTTTCGCCTTAGAACAACCCGAGTTAAGCTATTGAGTGGCTAGTCTCTTAGGTGTATCGTTTTCTATGCGAAAACATGTATGTTTCGTCCACTTATAAGTTCGGAACAAATATAGAGTACATACAAAGCCGAATGTCTGTACAAAACTTCGTTCCCATGGTCCAAATGTTCTATCTTGGTCTTAAACATCCCGGCTAAGCCTTGTCGATCTTGAGGTTTTAGATTCCAAAACAAGTGAGTTTCGTCCATTTTCAAGTTCGGACCGAAAACCGAGTAAATACCAATCGAACGGACGGACATAAACGTCGTTTTTACGGACGGAACGTTGTTTTTTCGCCTTAGAACAACACGAGTTAAGCTATTGCAGTGTCTAGTATCTTAGGTGTATCGTTTTCTAGGCGAAAACATGTGTGTTTCGTCCACTTATAAGTTCGGAACAAAAATGGAGTACATACCAAGCCGAATGTCCGGACAAAACTTCGTTCCCATGGTCCAAATGTTCTATGTTGGCCTTAAAACTTTCGAGTTAAGCCTTGTCGATCTTGAGTTTTTAGATTCCAAAACACGTGGTCGTTAATTTCCAAGTTCGGACCGAAAACCGAGTAAATACCGACCGAACGGACGGACATAAACCTCGTTTTTACGGATGGAACATTGTTTTTTCGCCTTAGAACAACCCGAGTTAAGTTATTGCATTGTCTAGTCTCTTAGGTGTATCGTTTTCTATGCGAAAACATGTGTGTTTCGTCCACTTATAAGTTCGGAACAAAAATGGAGTACATACCAAGCCGAATGTCCGGACAAAACTTCGTTCCCATGGTCCAAATGTTCTATGTTGGCCTTAAAACTTCCCAGTTAAGCCTTGTCGATCTTGAGGTTTTAGATTCAAAAACACGTGAGTTTCGTTAATTTCCAAGTTTGGACCGAAAACCGAGTAAATACCGACCGAACGGACGGACATAAACCTCGTTTTTACGGACGGAACATTGTTTTTTCGCCTTAGAACAGCCCGAGTTAAGCTATTGCAGTGTCTAGTCTCTTAGGTGTATCGTTTTCTATGCGAAAACATGTGTGTTTCGTGCACTTATAAGTTCGGAACAAAAATGGAGTACATACAAAGCCGAATGTCCGTACAAAACTTCTTTCCCATGGTCCAAATGTTCTATCTTGGTCTTAAACGTCCCGGCTAAGCCTTGTCGATCTTGAGGTTTTAGATTCCAAAACAAGTGAGTTTCGTCCATTTTCAAGTTCGGACCAAAAACCGAGTAAATACCAACCGAACGGACGAACATAAACGTCGTTTTTACGGACGGAACGTTGTTTTTTCGCTTTAGAACAACCAGAGTTAAGCTATTGCAGTGTCTAGTCTCTTAGGTGTATCGTTTTCTATGCGAAAACATGTGTGTTTCGTCCACTTATAAGTTCGGAACAAAAATGGAGTACATACAAAGCCGAATGTCCGTACAAAACTTTGTTCCCATGGTCCAAATGTTCTATGCTGGCCTTAAAACGTCCCGGTTAAGCCTTGTCGATCTTGAGGTTTTAGATTCCAAAACAAGTGAGTTTCGTCCATTTCCAAGTTTGGACCGAAAACCAAGTAAATAACGACCGAACGGACGGACATAAACCTCGTTTTTACGGATGGAACGTTGTTTTTTCGCCTTAGAACAATCCGAGTTAAGCTATTGCAGTGTCTAGTCTCTTAGGTGTATCGTTTTCTATGCGAAAACATGTGTGTTTCGTCCACTTATAAGTTCGGAACAAAAATGGAGTACATACAAAGCCGAATGTCCGTACAAAACTTCGTTCCCATGGTCCAAATGTTCTATGTTGGCCTTAAAACGTCCCGGTTAAGCCTTGTCGATCTTGAGGTTTTAGATTCCAAAACAAGTGAGTTTCGTCCATTTCCAAGTTTAGACCGAAAACCGAGTAAATTCCGACCGAACGGACGGACATAAACCTCGTTTTAACGGATGGAACGTTGTTTTTTCGCCTTAGAACAACCCGAGTTAAGCTATTGAGTGGGTAGTCTCTTAGGTGTATCGTTTTCTATGCGAAAACATGTGTGTTTTGTCTACTTATAAGTTCGGAACTAAAATGGAGTACATACAAAGCCGAATGTCCGTACAAAACTTCGTTCCCATGGTCCGAATGTTCTATGTTGGCCTTAAAATGTCCCGGTTAAGCATTGTCGATCTTGAGGTTTTAGATTCCAAAACAAGTGAGTTTCATCCATTTCCAAGTTTGGACCGAAAACCGAGTAAATAACGACCGAACGGACGGACATAAACCTCGTTTTTACGGATGGAACGTTGTTTTTTCGCCTTAGAACAACCCGAGTTAAGCTATTGAGTGGCTAGTCTCTTAGGTGTATCGTTTTCTATGCGAAAACATGTATGTTTCGTCCACTTATAAGTTCGGAACAAATATAGAGTACATACAAAGCCGAATGTCTGTACAAAACTTCGTTCCCATGGTCCAAATGTTCTATCTTGGTCTTAAACATCCCGGCTAAGCCTTGTCGATCTTGAGGTTTTAGATTCCAAAACAAGTGAGTTTCGTCCATTTCCAAATTCGGACCGAAAACCGAGTAAATACCGATCGAACGGACGGACATAAACGTCGTTTTTATGGACGGAACGTTGTTTTTTCGCCTTAGAACAACCCGAGTTAAGCTATTGCAGTGTCTAGTGTCTTAGGTGTATCGTTTTCTATGCGAAAACATGTGTGTTTCGTCCACTTATAAGTTCGGAACAAAAATGGAGTACATACCAAGCCGAATGTCCGGACAAAACTTCGTTCCCATGGTCCAAATGTTCTATGTTGGCCTTAAAACGTCCCGGTTAAGCCTTGTCGATCTTGAGGTTTTAGATTCCAAAACAAGTGAGTTTCGTCCATTTCCAAGTTCGGACCGAAAACCGAGTAAATACCAACCGAACGGACGGACATAAACGTCGTTTTTACGGACGGAACGTTGTTTTTTTCGCCTTAGAACAACCAGAGTTAAGCTATTGCAGTGTCTAGTCTCTTAGGTGTATCGTTTTCTATACGAAAACATGTGTGTTTCGTCCACTTATAAGTTCGGAACAAAAATGGAGTACATAAAAAGCCGAATGTCCGTACAAAACTTCGTTCCCATGGTCCAAATGTTCTATGTTGGCCTTAAAACGTCCCGGTTAAACCTTGTCGATTGAGGTTTTAGATTCCAAAACAAGTGAGTTTCGTCCATTTCCAAGTTTAGACCGAAAACCGAGTAAATTCCGACCGAACCGACGGATATAAACCTCGTTTTAACGGATGGAACGTTGTTTTTTCGCCTTAGAACAACCCAAGTTAAGCTATTGAGTGGGTAGTCTCTTAGGTGTATCGTTTTCTATGCGAAAACATGTGTGTTTCGTCTACTTATAAGTTCGGAACTAAAATGGAGTACATACCAAGCCGAATGTCCGGACAAAACTTCGTTCCCATGGTCCAAATGTTCTATGTTGGCCTTAAAACTTTCGAGTTAAGCCTTGTCGATCTTGAGTTTTTAGATTCCAAAACACGTGGTCGTTAATTTCCAAGTTCGGACCGAAAACCGAGTAAATACCGACCGAACGGACGGACATAAACCTCGTTTTTACGGACATAAACCTCGTTTTTACGGACGGACATAAACCTCGTTTTTACGGATGGAACGTTGTTTTTTCGCCTTAGAACAACCCGAGTTAAGCTATTGAGTGGCTAGTCTCTTAGGTGTATCGTTTTCTATGCGAAAACATGTATGTTTCGTCCACTTATAAGTTCGGAACAAATATAGAGTACATACAAAGCCGAATGTCTGTACAAAACTTCGTTCCCATGGTCCAAAAGTTCTATCTTGGTCTTAAACATCCCGGCTAAGCCTTGTCGATCTTGAGGTTTTAGTTTCCAAAACAAGTGAGTTTCGTCCATTTCCAAGTTCGGACCGAAAACCGAGTAAATACCAATCGAACGGACGGACATAAACGTCGTTTTTACGGACGGAACGTTGTTTTTTCGCCTTAGAACAACACGAGTTAAGCAATTGCAGTGTCTAGTATCTTAGGTGTATCGTTTTCTAGGCGAAAACATGTGTGTTTCGTCCACTTATAAGTTCGGAACAAAAATGGAGTACATACCAAGCCGAATGTCCGGACAAAACTTCGTTCCCATGGTCCAAATGTTCTATGTTGGCCTTAAAACTTTCGAGTTAAGCCTTGTCGATCTTGAGTTTTTAGATTCCAAAACACGTGGTCGTTAATTTCCAATTTCGGACCGAAAACCGAGTAAATACCGACCGAACGGACGGACATAAACCTCGTTTTTACGGATGGAACATTGTTTTTTCGCCTTAGAACAACCCGAGTTAAGCTATTGCATTGTCTAGTCTCTTAGTTGTATCGTTTTCTATGCGAAAACATGTGTGTTTCGTCCACTTATAAGTTCGGAACAAAAATGGAGTACATACCAAGCCGAATGTCCGGACAAAACTTCGTTCCCATGGTCCAAATGTTCTACGTTGGCCTTAAAACTTCCCAGTTAAGCCTTGTCGATCTTGAGGTTTTAGATTCAAAAACAAGTGAGTTTCGTCCATTTCCAAGTTTGGACCGAAAACCGAGAAAATACCGACCGAACGGACGGACATAAACGTCGTTTTTACGGACGGAACGTTGTTTTTTCGCCTTAGAACAACCAGAGTTAAGCTATTGCAGTGTCTAGTCTCTTAGGTGTATCGTTTTCTATGCGAAAACATGTGTGTTTCGTCCACTTATAAGTTCGGAACAAAAATGGAGTACATAAAAAGCCGAATGTCCGTACAAAACTTCGTTCCCATGGTCCAAATGTTCTATGTTGGCCTTAAAACGTCCCGGTTAAGCCTTGTCGATCTTGAGGTTTTAGATTCCAAAACAAGTGAGTTTCGTCCATTTCCAAGTTTAGACCGAAAACCGAGTAAATTCCGACCGAACGGACGGACATAAACCTCGTTTTAACGGATGGAACGTTGTTTTTTCGCCTTAGAACAACCCGAGTTAAGCTATTGAGTGGGTAGTCTCTTAGGTGTATCGTTTTCTATGCGAAAACATGTGTGTTTCGTCTACTTATAAGTTCGGAACTAAAATGGAATACATACAAAGCCGAATGTCCGTACAAAACTTTGTTCCCATGGTCGGAATGTTCTATGTTGGCCTTAAAATGTCCCGGTTAAGCATTGTCGATCTTGAGGTTTTAGATTCCAAAACAAGTGAGTTTCATCCATTTCCAAGTTTGGACCGAAAACCGAGTAAATAACGACCGAACGGACGGACATAAACCTCGTTTTTACGGATGGAACGTTGTTTTTTCGCCTTAGAACAACCCGAGTTAAGCTATTGAGTGGCTAGTCTCTTAGGTGTATCGTTTTCTATGCGAAAACATGTATGTTTCGTCCACTTATAAGTTCGGAACAAATATAGAGTACATACAAAGCCGAATGTCTGTACAAAACTTCGTTCCCATGGTCCAAATGTTCTATCTTGGTCTTAAACGTCCCGGCTAAGCCTTGTCGATCTTGAGGTTTTAGATTCCAAAACAAGTGAGTTTCGTCCATTTCCAAGTTCGGACCGAAAACCGAGTAAATACCAATCGAACGGACGGACATAAACGTCGTTTTTACGGACGGAACGTTGTTTTTTCGCCTTAGAACAACCCGAGTTAAGCTATTGCAGTGTCTAGTGTCTTAGGTGTATCGTTTTCTAGGCGAAAACATGTGTGTTTCGTCCACTTATAAGTTCGGAACTAAAATGGAGTACATACCAAGCCGAATGTCCGGACAAAACTTTGTTCCCATGGTCCAAATGTTCTATGTTGGCCTTAAAACTTTCGAGTTAAGCCTTGTCGATCTTGAGGTTTTAGATTCCAAAACACGTGAGTTTCGTCCATTTCCAAGTTCGGACCAAAAACCGAGTAAATACCGACCGAACGGACGGACATAAACCTCGTTTTTACAGACGGAACATTGTTTTTTCGCCTTAAAACAGCCCGAGTTAAGCTATTGCAGTGTCTAGTCTCTTAGGTGTATCGTTTTCTATGCGAAAACATGTGTGTTTCGTCCACTTATAAGTTCGGAACAAAAATGGAGTACATAAAAAGCCGAATGTCCGTACAAAACTTCGTTCCCATGGTCCAAATGTTCTATGTTGGCCTTAAAACGTCCCGGTTAAACCTTGTCGATTGAGGTTTTAGATTCCAAAACAAGTGAGTTTCGTCCATTTCCAAGTTTAGACCAAAAACCGAGTAAATACCGACCGAACGGACGGACATAAACCTCGTTTTAACGGATGGAACGTTGTTTTTTCGCCTTAGAACAACCCGAGTTAAGCTATTGAGTGGGTAGTCTCTTAGGTGTATCGTTTTCTATGCGAAAACATGTGTGTTTCGTCCACTTATAAGTTCGGAACTAAAATGGAGTACATACAAAGCCGAATGTCCATACAAAACTTCGTTCCCATGGTCCGAATGTTCTATGTTGGCCTTAAAATGTCCCGGTTAAGCATTGTCGATCTTGTGGTTTTAGATTCCAAAACAAGTGAGTTTCGTCCATTTCCAAGTTTGGACCGAAAACCGAGTAAATAACGACCGAACGGACGGACATAAACCTCGTTTTTACGGATGGAACGTTGTTTTTTCGCCTTAGAACAACCCGAGTTAAGCTATTGAGTGGCTAGTCTCTTAGGTGTATCGTTTTCTATGCGAAAACATGTGTGTTTCGTCCATTTATAAGTTCGGAACAAAAATGGAGTACATACAAAGCCGAATGTCCGTACAAAACTTCGTTCCCATGGTACAAATGTTCTATGTTGGCCTTAAAACGTCCCGGTTAAGCCTTGTCGATCTTGAGGTTTTAGATTCCAAAACAAGTGAGATTCGTCCATTTCCAAGTTTTGACCAAAAACCGAGTAAATACCGACCGAACGGACGGACATAAACCTCATTTTAACGGATGGAACGTTGTTTTTCGCCTTAGAACAACCCGAGTTAACCTATTGAGTGGCTAGTCTCTTAGGTGTATCGTTTTCTATGCGAAAACATGTGTGTTTCGTCCACTTATAAGTTCGGAACTAAAATGGAGTACATACAAAGCCGAATGTCCGTACAAAACTTCGTTCCCATGGTCCGAATGTTCTATGTTGGCCTTAAAATGTCCCGGTTAAGCATTGTCGATCTTGTGGTTTTAGATTCCAAAACAAGTGAGTTTCGTCCATTTCCAAGTTTGGACCGAAAACCGAGTAAATAACGACCCAACGGACGGACATAAACCTCGTTTTTACTGATGGAACGTTGTTTTTTCGCCTTAGAATAACCTGAGTTAAGCTATTGAGTGGCTAGTCTCTTAGGTGTATCGTTTTCTATGCGAAAACATGTGTGTTTCGTCCATTTATAAGTTCGGAACAAAAATGGAGTACATACAAAGCCGAATGTCCGTACAAAACTTCGTTCCCATGGTCCAAATGTTCTATGTTGGCCTTAAAACGTCCCGGTTAAGCCTTGTCGATCTTGAGGTTTTAGATTCCAAAACAAGTGAGTTTCGTCCATTTCCAAGTTTGGGCCGAAAACCGAGTAAATAACGACCGAACGGACGGACATAAACCTCGTTTTTACGGATGGAACGTTGTTTTTTCGCCTTAGAACAACCCGAGTTAAGCTATTGAGTGGCTAGTCTCTTAGGTGTATCGTTTTCTATGCGAAAACATGTGTGTTTCGTCCACTTATAAGTTCGGAACTAAAATGGAGTACATACAAAGCCGAATGTCCGTACCAAACTTCGTTCCCATGATCCGAATGTTCTATGTTGGCCTTAAAATGTCCCGGTTAAGCATTGTTGATCTTGTGGTTTTAGATTCCAAAACAAGTGAGTTTCTTCCATTTCCAAGTTTGGACCGAAAACCGAGTAAATAACGACCGAACGGACGGACATAAACCTCGTTTTTACGGATGGAACGTTGTTTTTTCGCCTTAGAACAACCCGAGTTAAGCTATTGAGTGGCTAGTCTCTTAGGTGTATCGTTTTCTATGCGAAAACATGTGTGTTTCGTCCATTTATAAGTTCGGAATAAAATTGGAGTACATACAAAGCCGAATGTCCGTACAAAACTTCGTTCCCATGGTCCAAATGTTCTATGTTGGCCTTAAAACGTCCCGGTTAAGCCTTGTCGATCTTAAGGTTTTAGATTCCAAAACAAGTGAGTTTCGTCCATTTCCAAGTTTGGGCCGAAAACCGAGTAAATAACGACCGAACGGACGGATTACGGATGGAACGTTGTTTTTTCGCCTTAGAACAACCCGAGTTAAGCTATTGAGTGGCTAGTCTCTTAGGTGTATCGTTTTCTATGCGAAAACATGTGTGTTTCGTTCATTTATAAGTTCGGAACAAAAATGGAGTACATACAAAGCCGAATGTCCGTACAAAACTTCGTTCCCATGGTCCAAATGTTCTATGTTGGCCTTAAAACGTCCCGGTTAAGCCTTGTCGATCTTGAGGTTTTAGATTCTAAAACGAGTGAGTTTCGTCCATTTCCAAGTTTGGACCAAAAACCCAGTAAATACCGACCGAACGGACGGACATAAACCTCATTTTAACGGATGGAACGTTGTTTTTCGCCTTAGAACAACCCGAGTTAACCTATTGAGTGGCTAGTCTCTTAGGTGTATCGTTTTCTATGCGAAAACATGTGTGTTTCGTCCACTTATAAGTTCGGAACTAAAATGGAGTACATACAAAGCCGAATGTCCGTACAAAACTTCGTTCCCATGGTCCGAATGTTCTATGTTGGCCTTAAAATGTCCCGGTTAAGCATTGTCGATCTTGTGGTTTTAGATTCCAAAACAAGTGAGTTTCGTCCATTTCCAAGTTTGGACCGAAAACCGAGTAAATAACGACCCAACGGACGGACATAAACCTCGTTTTTACTGATGGAACGTTGTTTTTTCGCCTTAGAATAACCTGAGTTAAGCTATTGAGTGGCTAGTCTCTTAGGTGTATCGTTTTCTATGCGAAAACATGTGTGTTTCGTCCATTTATAAGTTCGGAACAAAAATGGAGTACATACAAAGCCGAATGTCCGTACAAAACTTCGTTCCCATGGTCCAAATGTTCTATGTTGGCCTTAAAACGTCCCGGTTAAGCCTTGTCGATCTTGAGGTTTTAGATTCCAAAACAAGTGAGATTCGTCCATTTCCAAGTTTTGACCAAAAACCGAGTAAATACTGACCGAACGGACGGACATAAACCTCATTTTAACGGATGGAACGTTGTTTTTCGCCTTAGAACAACCCGAGTTAAGCTATTGAGTGGCTAGTCTCTTAGGTGTATCGTTTTCTATGCGAAAACATGTGTGTTTCGTCCACTTATAAATTCGGAACTAAAATGGAGTACATACAAAGCCGAATGTCCGTACAAAACTTCGTTCCCATGGTCCGAATGTTCTATGTTGGCCTTAAAATGTCCCGGTTAAGCATTGTCGATCTTGTGGTTTTAGATTCCAAAACAAGTGAGTTTCGTCCATTTCCAAGTTTGGACCGAAAACCGAGTAAATAACGACCCAACGGACGGACATAAACCTCGTTTTTACTGATGGAACGTTGTTTTTTCGCCTTAGAATAACCTGAGTTAAGCTATTGAGTGGCTAGTCTCTTAGGTGTATCGTTTTCTATGCGAAAACATGTGTGTTTCGTCCATTTATAAGTTCGGAACAAAAATGGAGTACATACAAAGCCGAATGTCCGTACAAAACTTCGTTCCCATGGTCCAAATGTTCTATGTTGGCCTTAAAACGTCCCGGTTAAGCCTTGTCGATCTTGAGGTTTTAGATTCCAAAACAAGTGAGTTTCGTCCATTTCCAAGTTTGGGCCGAAAACCGAGTAAATAACGACCGAACGGACGGACATAAACCTCGTTTTTACGGATGGAACGTTGTTTTTTCGCCTTAGAACAACCCGAGTTAAGCTATTGAGTGGCTAGTCTCTTAGGTGTATCGTTTTCTATGCGAAAACATGTGTGTTTCGTCCACTTATAAGTTCGGAACTAAAATGGAGTACATACAAAGCCGAATGTCCGTACCAAACTTCGTTCCCATGGTCCGAATGTTCTATGTTGGCCTTAAAATGTCCCGGTTAAGCATTGTTGATCTTGTGGTTTTAGATTCCAAAACAAGTGAGTTTCTTCCATTTCCAAGTTTGGACCGAAAACCGAGTAAATAACGACCGAACGGACGGACATAAACCTCGTTTTTACGGATGGAACGTTGTTTTTTCGCCTTAGAACAACCCGAGTTAAGCTATTGAGTGGCTAGTCTCTTAGGTGTATCGTTTTCTATGCGAAAACATGTGTGTTTCGTCCATTTATAAGTTCGGAATAAAATTGGAGTACATACAAAGCCGAATGTCCGTACAAAACTTCGTTCCCATGGTCCAAATGTTCTATGTTGGCCTTAAAACGTCCCGGTTAAGCCTTGTCGATCTTAAGGTTTTAGATTCCAAAACAAGTGAGTTTCGTCCATTTCCAAGTTTGGGCCGAAAACCGAGTAAATAACGACCGAACGGACGGATTACGGATGGAACGTTGTTTTTTTGCCTTAGAACAACCCGAGTTAAGCTATTGAGTGGCTAGTCTCTTAGGTGTATCGTTTTCTATGCGAAAACATGTGTGTTTCGTTCATTTATAAGTTCGGAACAAAAATGGAGTACATACAAAGCCGAATGTCCGTACAAAACTTCGTTCCCATGGTCCAAATGTTCTATGTTGGCCTTAAAACGTCCCGGTTAAGCCTTGTCGATCTTGAGGTTTTAGATTCTAAAACGAGTGAGTTTCGTCCATTTCCAAGTTTGGACCAAAAACCGAGTAAATACCGACCGAACGGACGGACATAAACCTCATTTTAACGGATGGAACGTTGTTTTTCGCCTTAGAACAACCCGAGTTAAGCTATTGAAGGATAGTATTAGTGATGGAGCTGGCTCTAGAGGGCAAGTTCAAACTAACATGAAAAAGGGAGGTTCCAGCAAATATGTGGGTGTAGGGAGTGCTAACTCTAACACCTTACAGATGAAGCAAACTGACCATGTTGCGAGGAAAGGAACAGGAGAGGCACACAAGGGTGGTGGAAGTATGACAAATATGGTGGCTCCAAGCAGAGACACCTTAAACAGAAGCAAGTTAATTAATGGCTAAAACTGGTTGTTGGAATATGAGGGGATTTAATATGGGTTTCAAACAAATAGAAGTAAGGTCTTTAATTAGGAAGCATGATGTAAATATCATGGGCATTCTCGATACTAGAGTGCAGCAATGTAATATGGATAGAGTGAAGGAGGTGTGTTGTCCAGGCTGGGATATAGCACACAATTATGCATATGCAGAAGATGGAAGAGTGTGGGTATGTTGGAACCCAAGAGAATGCAGTATGAACGTGTTACACACTGACAGGCAAAGCATCACTATGGAGGTAACTTTAGCAACAGGTTCTAGTTACATTTTATCTACAGTGTATGCTAGTAATGATCCTGTGGTAAGAAGATTTCTCTGGAACAAACTAATTGATATTGGTTGTTCCATACATAAGCCTTGGATGCTAATAGGGGATTTCAACACAATACTCAATCCAGAAGAAAGGATAGGAGGGACAGTAATCAGGTCTTATCACTTCATTGACTTTCACAACTTTGATACTATGGCTGGGGTGATTGACTTGAAGTATAAAGGCCACTATTTTACTTGGACTAACAAGCAAGATAGTAGAATTTGTAGTAAGATTGATAGGGTATTGGTAAATTCAGATTGGCATGCAACCTTTGTGGACTATGAAGCTGACTTCCTCAATTCAGGAGTCTACTCCGACCATACACCAGTGATCATAGCACCTATTGCACAACACAATACAAAGAAGAGATCATTCAGGTATTATAATTTCTGGACCGAAGAGGCTGGCTACTTAGATATTGTCAAGCAAGCATGGCAGGAACCAGTTGTGGGTAATCCAATGTATAGGGTAGTGAAGAAGTTACGTAATACAAAGATTGCATTGATTGACTGGAACAAGCAACGAGTTGGTAATGTGAATGCTAGAGTTCAGGATGCCAAAATGGAGGTTGAGGCAGTACAAAACAACTTGCAGACTGACCCTTTGAACGTTACTTTGATACAAGGGGAGAGAGCAGCTATTAGGGAGTTTGTAAGGGTGGCTAAAGCCGAGGAGTCCTTTCAGAAGCAAAAATCCAGGGATCAAAACATTGTTCTCGGTGACAACAATACAGCTTTCTTCTTTAATTCTGTGAAAGAGAGGAGATGGAGAAACAAAATTACATGCTTACGAGATGCAAATGGAGAGGTAATGACAGATATGGAACAGATAGGAGCCGCATGTGTCGAATACTACAAAGGTATATATAGTCCAGAGGTGATGGAACCAGTGAACTTTGATGCATTCAATGGGATTCAACCAACAAGAATTATACCAAGTGACTTGCGCGAGGGGTTGATTGCAGATGTAACAAGTAATGAAATAACTGAAGCCTTAGCCAGTATTGATATTGATAAAGCACCTGGTGGGGATGGCTTTTCTTCAAAATTTTTTAGAACTTCATGGTCTCTTACTGGGAAGGATTTTATGAAAGCCATTAAGAACTTCTTTACATCTGGGAAGTTACTTAGGGAAGTTAATGCAACTTGCATAACTTTGGTGCCTAAGGTGGACAATCCAGGAACACTAGGGGATTATAGACCTATAGCTTGCTGCAATGTACTTTACAAGTGCATAACAAAGATCATAACAAATAGAATGAAGGAGTTTATGCCACTAGTGGTGTCAAAGAACCAATCTGCTTTTGTTTCTGGGAGGTATATACAAGACAATATCTTGTTGTGTCATGAACTTTTACACAACTACCATAGAGATGCTAAACCCGCAAGATGTGCAGCAAAGGTTGATTTAAGAAAGGCTTATGACTCAGTTAGGTGGGAAACAATTGAATTTGTGTTGAACAGAATTGGTGTACCCCCAAAGTTTATAGCATGGATCAAGGTATGTGTTGAAACTCCTGTTTTCTCTATCATGCTTAATGGTGCCCCTTATGGATACTTCACTGGAAAGAGGGGAATAAGGCAAGGAGATCCTATGTCTCCTTACTTGTTTGTATTGGTTATGGACTTGCTCACTGATTTACTGATGCATAGGGTGAGAGCAGGAGATTACAAGCTGCATTATAGGTGTTTGAATCCCACAATCACACACCTTTCTTTTGCAGATGACTTGATTGCGTTTATGCAAGGGGATGTTGAAACAGCCAGATGTATGAGGGAAACTCTGAACACTTTCAAGGAATGTACAGGCCTGGAGGTAAATTTGTTAAAGAGTTCATTATTCTTTTCAGGTGTTGACACAGAGATAAAGGATGAGATCTCTACTGTTATGGGGTTCGCAGTTGGTACCCTTCCAGTAAAGTATTTGGGACTTCCATTGATCACTACTAGGCTGACTTCAGGAGATTGTATGCCATTGATATCAAAAGTCACTTCTAAGCTACATAGTTGGAGAGGAAAGTTCTTATCCTATGCTGGTAGATTGCAGCTGATTAAATCTGTGATAAGCAACTTGAATGTATACTGGATATCTTCATTTCTTTTGCCACATAAAATTATTGATGATATTAACAAGTTGTGCAGGAACTTTCTTTGGAAGGGACCTGACTGTGCAGCCTCTCATGCGCTCATTAGCTGGGCTGATACATGCTACCCATACGAGGAAGGTGGGCTAGGCATAAGGCAACTTGAATCAGCAAATCATGCAGCAAATATGAAGCATTTATGGCACATTGTAACAAGGAGAGCATCTTTATGGGTACAATGGGTATACAACAATCTTATCAAGGGCAAAGAGTTCTGGACTATGAAGACAAATGCTGATAGTTCATGGTGTTGGAGATCTATTCTGAAGGAGAGGGAGAGAGCCTCTTTCGTTGTTAAACACATTATTGGGGATGGACAGGCTACTAAGTTATGGCTACACCCTTGGACAGACAAGGGGATTTTGAAGGATCAATTCCCTCAAGTGCTAAGGTATGATTCAAATTGTGGTTTGAATGCCAATGTATCTAATGTGATCGTGGAGGGTAAATGGCAATTTCCTGATACTATTAGGCTGCGTATAAGAGATATAGCTCACACAGCAGAAAACTATATACCGATTGAGGGAGGGGCAGATGAGGTGGTATGGTCAGTTGCAAAGAATGGCGAATACAGCTTGAAGGATACATATCATGCTATTAGGAAGACAAAGCAACCGGTGAAGTGGCACAAACTAGTGTGGTACACAAGCAGGATACCAAGGCACTCATTCATAGCATGGATGGCTTTGAAAGGGGGACTGAAGACACAAAGCAAGCTGAAGGGATGGGGAGTATTGCAAGTGGATACATGTGTATTGTGTTGGTGCCATTCCGAAACCGAAGAACATCTGTTCTTTGAGTGCGCTTACTCAAGGAGCATATGGATGACTCTACTTGTACAAGCAGGGTACCAAAGAGGTATGGCCATTTCATGGGAGTTGGAACTGGATTGGTTAATACAAGCATCCAAGGGGAAAGGTTTTGCACAAGATGCACTGAAATTAACTTTCAACGCATTCATCTATTGGGTCTGGAAAGAAAGAAATGAGAGGATCTTCAATAGCAAACAGATGCTAGCACAGGAGGTGGTCCGACAAGCTTCAAGGGAAGTTTATGTGAAACTCAATGAACACAAAGCTACCATGGAAAGAGGAGCAGAAAGGGAAAGACTTATGCAGCTATGGGGAGTACATATACCAGAGAAGGAATGCAACACAGTATGGTGCAAGTGGGAGGCAGCAAGACACGGTACAAGCACATTGAACACAGATGGTACACTAGTGAACAACCAAGGAGGATGGGCAGCAGTTTTGAGGAATTCAAGTGGTGAAGTTACAGCTGCAGCACAAGGCAGATCACAGCATACTAGTATAGCTCTTATTGAATTACAAGGGCTGGAGCAAGGCTTGAAGTTAGCAAGAACACATGGAGTATCTCAACTACAGGCACAGACAGACTCAACAAATGTGGTGGCATTTATAAAAAACACAAGTCATCCATGGCAAGCAAGGAAAATGGTGAACAGAATAAAGCAAATGATTGGAGAATTGGAGGAGTTCAGTATACACCATATATTTAGGGAGGCAAACAAGCTGGCAGATGCATTAGCAGGAAATATTCCGGCAAATAGTTTCATTGAGTTAATACCCAGTTCATTTTCTGAAGATGTAAAGAAAATTATATATGATGATAGTGTAGGTACTATGCACATGAGAATGTAATGACTCCTCTGTTTTATGATTTTTATGAAACGGGGTAGGGGACCTCAGTAACAACCCCGCTTGCCAACCAAAAAAAAAAAAAAAAAAAAAAAAAGAGTTAAGCTATTGAGTGGCTAGTCTCTTAGGTGTATCGTTTTCTATGCGAAAACATGTGTGTTTCGTCCACTTATAAGTTCGGAACAAAAATGAAGTACATACAAAGCAGAATGTCCGTACAAAACTTCGTTCCCATGGTCCAAATGTTCTATCTTGGTCTTAAACGTCCCGGCTAAGCCTTGTCGATCTTGAGGTTTTAGATTCCAAAACAAGTGAGTTTCGTCCATTTCCAAGTTCGGACAGAAAACCGAGTAAATACCAACCGAACGGACGGACATAAATGTCGTTTTTATGGACGGAACGTTGTTTTTTCGCCTTAGAACAACCAGAGTTAAGCTATTGCAGTGTCTAGTCCCTTAGGTGTATCGTTTTCTATGCGAAAACATGTGTGTTTCGTCCACTTATAAGTTCGGAAAAAAAATGGAGTACATACCAAGCCGAATGTCCGGACAAAACTTCGTTCCCATGGTCCAAATGTTCTATGTTGGCCCTAAAACGTCCCGGTTAAGCCTTGTCGATCTTGATGTTTTAGATTCCAAAACAAGTGAGTTTCGTCCATTTCCAAGTTTGGACCGAAAACCGAGTAAATAACGACCGAACGGACGGACATAAACCTCGTTTTTACGGATGGAACGTTGTTTTTTCGCCTTAGAACAACCCGAGTTAAGCTAGTGAGTGGCTAGTCTCTTAGGTGTATCGTTTTCTATGCGAAAACATGTGTGTTTCGTCCACTTATAAGTTCGGAACAAAAATGGAGTACATACAAAGCCGAATGTCCGTACAAAACTTCGTTCCCATGGTCCAAATGTTCTATGTTGGCCTTAAAACGTCCCGGTTAAGCCTTGTCGATCTTGAGGTTTTGGATTCCAAAACAAGTGAGTTTCGTCCATTTCCAAGTTTGGACCAAAAACCGAGTAAATACCGACCGAACGGACGGACATAAACCTCATTTTAACGGATGGAACGTTGTTTTTCGCCTTAGAACAACCCGAGTTAAGCTATTGAGTGGCTAGTCTCTTAGGTGTATCGTTTTCTATGCGAAAACATGTGTGTTTCGTCCACTTATAAGTTCGGAACTAAAATGGAGTACATACAAAGCCGAATGTCCGTACAAAACTTCGTTCCCATGGTCCGAATGTTCTATGTTGGCCTTAAAATGTCCCGGTTAAGCATTGTCGATCTTGTGGTTTTAGATTCCAAAACAAGTGAGTTTCGTCCATTTCCAAGTTTGGACCGAAAACCGAGTAAATAACGACCGAACAGACGGACATAAACCTCGTTTTTACGGATGGAACGTTGTTTTTTCGCCTTAGAACAACCCGAGTTAAGCTATTGAGTGGCTAGTCTCTTTGGTGTATCGTTTTCTATGCGAAAACATGTGTGTTTCGTCCATTTATAAGTTCGGAACAAAAATGGAGTACATACAAAGCCGAATGTCCGTACAAAACTTCGTTCCCATGGTCCAAATGTTCTATGTTGGCCTTAAAACGTCCCGGTTAAGCCTTGTCGATCTTGAGGTTTTAGATTCTAAAACGAGTGAGTTTCGTCCATTTCCAAGTTTGGACCGAAAACCGAGTAAATAACGACCGAACGGACGGACATAAACCTCGTTTTTACGGATGTAACGTTGTTTTTTCGCCTTAGAACAACCCGAGTTAAGCTATTGAGTGGCTAGTCTCTTAGGTGTATCGTTTTCTATGCGAAAACATGTGTGTTTCGTCCACATATAAGTTCGGAACTAAAATGGAGTACATACAAAGCCGAATGTCCGTACAAAACTTCGTTCCCATGGTCCGAATGTTCTATGTTGGCCTTAAAATGTCCCGGTTAAGCATTGTTGATCTTGTGGTTTTAGATTCCAAAACAAGTGAGTTTCGTCCATTTCCAAGTTTGGACCGAAAACCGAGTAAATAACGACCGAACGGACGGACATAAACCTCGTTTTTACGGATGGAACGTTGTTTTTTCGCCTTAGAACAACCCGAGTTAAGCTATTGAGTGGCTAGTCTCTTAGGTGTATCGTTTTCTATGCGAAAACATGTGTGTTTCGTCCATTTATAAGTTCGGAATAAAATTGGAGTACATACAAAGCCGAATGTCCGTACAAAACTTCGTTCCCATGGTCCAAATGTTCTATGCTGGCCTTAAAACGTCCCGGTTAAGCCTTGTCGATCTTAAGGTTTTAGATTCCAAAACAAGTGAGTTTCGTCCATTTCCAAGTTTGGGCCGAAAACCGAGTAAATAACGACCGAACGGACGGACATAAACCTCGTTTTTACGGATGGAACGTTGTTTTTTCGCCTTAGAACAACCCGAGTTAAGCTAGTGAGTGGCTAGTCTCTTAGGTGTATCGTTTTCTATGCGAAAACATGTGTGTTTTGTCCACTTATAAGTTCGGAACAAAAATGGAGTACATACAAAGCCGAATGTCCGTACAAAACTTCGTTCCCATGGTCCAAATGTTCTATGTTGGCCTTAAAACGTCCCGGTTAAGCCTTGTCGATCTTGAGGTTTTGGATTCCAAAACAAGTGAGTTTCGTCCATTTCCAAGTTTGGACCAAAAACCGAGTAAATACCGACCGAACGGACGGACATAAACCTCATTTTAACGGATGGAACGTTGTTTTTCGCCTTAGAACAACCCGAGTTAAGCTATTGAGTGGCTAGTCTCTTAGGTGTATCGTTTTCTATGCGAAAACATGTGTGTTTCGTCCACTTATAAGTTCGGAACTAAAATGGAGTACATACAAAGCCGAATGTCCGTACAAAACTTCGTTCCCATGGTCCGAATGTTCTATGTTGGCCTTAAAATGTCCCGGTTAAGCATTGTCGATCTTGTGGTTTTAGATTCCAAAACAAGTGAGTTTCGTCCATTTCCAAGTTTGGACCGAAAACCGAGTAAATAACGACCGAACAGACGGACATAAACCTCGTTTTTACGGATGGAACGTTGTTTTTTCGCCTTAGAACAACCCGAGTTAAGCTATTGAGTGGCTAGTCTCTTTGGTGTATCGTTTTCTATGCGAAAACATGTGTGTTTCGTCCATTTATAAGTTCGGAACAAAAATGGAGTACATACAAAGCCGAATGTCCGTACAAAACTTCGTTCCCATGGTCCAAATGTTCTATGTTGGCCTTAAAACGTCCCGGTTAAGCCTTGTCGATCTTGAGGTTTTAGATTCTAAAACGAGTGAGTTTCGTCCATTTCCAAGTTTGGACCGAAAACCGAGTAAATAACGACCGAACGGACGGACATAAACCTCGTTTTTACGGATGTAACGTTGTTTTTTCGCCTTAGAACAACCCGAGTTAAGCTATTGAGTGGCTAGTCTCTTAGGTGTATCGTTTTCTATGCGAAAACATGTGTGTTTCGTCCACATATAAGTTCGGAACTAAAATGGAGTACATACAAAGCCGAATGTCCGTACAAAACTTCGTTCCCATGGTCCGAATGTTCTATGTTGGCCTTAAAATGTCCCGGTTAAGCATTGTTGATCTTGTGGTTTTAGATTCCAAAACAAGTGAGTTTCGTCCATTTCCAAGTTTGGACCGAAAACCGAGTAAATAACGACCGAACGGACGGACATAAACCTCGTTTTTACGGATGGAACGTTGTTTTTTCGCCTTAGAACAACCCGAGTTAAGCTATTGAGTGGCTAGTCTCTTAGGTGTATCGTTTTCTATGCGAAAACATGTGTGTTTCGTCCATTTATAAGTTCGGAATAAAATTGGAGTACATACAAAGCCGAATGTCCGTACAAAACTTCGTTCCCATGGTCCAAATGTTCTATGCTGGCCTTAAAACGTCCCGGTTAAGCCTTGTCGATCTTAAGGTTTTAGATTCCAAAACAAGTGAGTTTCGTCCATTTCCAAGTTTGGGCCGAAAACCGAGTAAATAACGACCGAACGGACGGACATAAACCTCGTTTTTACGGATGGAACGTTGTTTTTTCGCCTTAGAACAACCCGAGTTAAGCTATTGAGTGGCTAGTCTCTTAGGTGTATCGTTTTCTATGCGAAAACATGTGTGTTTCGTCCATTTATAAGTTCGGAATAAAATTGGAGTACATACAAAGCCGAATGTCCGTACAAAACTTCGTTCCCATGGTCCAAATGTTCTATGCTGGCCTTAAAACGTCCCGGTTAAGCCTTGTCGATCTTAAGGTTTTAGATTCCAAAACAAGTGAGTTTCGTCCATTTCCAAGTTTGGGCCGAAAACCGAGTAAATAACGACCGAACGGACGGACATAAACCTCGTTTTTACGGATGGAACGTTGTTTTTTCGCCTTAGAACAACCCGAGTTAAGCTATTGAGTGGCTAGTCTCTTAGGTGTATCGTTTTCTATGCGAAAACATGTGTGTTTCGTTCATTTATAAGTTCGGAACAAAAATGGAGTACATACAAAGCCGAATGTCCGTACAAAACTTCGTTCCCATGGTCCAAATGTTCTATGTTGGCCTTAAAACGTCCCGGTTATGCCTTGTCGATCTTGAGGTTTTAGATTCTAAAACGAGTGAGTTTCGTCCATTTCCAAGTTTGGGCCGAAAACCGAGTAAATAACGACCGAACGGACGGACATAAACCTCGTTTTTACGGATGGAACGTTGTTTTTTCGCCTTAGAACAACCCGAGTTAAGCTATTGACTGGCTAGTCTCTTAGGTGTTTCGTTTTCTATGCGAAAACATGTGTGTTTCGTTCATTTATAAGTTCGGAACAAAAATGGAGTACATACAAAGCCGAATGTCCGTACAAAACTTCGTTCCCATGGTCCAAATGTTCTATGTTGGCCTTAAAACGTCCCGGTTAAGCCTTGTCGATCTTGAGGTTTTAGATTCTAAAACGAGTGAGTTTCGTCCATTTCCAAGTTTGGACCAAAAACCGAGTAAATACCGACCGAACGGACGGACATAAACCTCATTTTAACGGATGGAACGTTGTTTTTCGCCTTAGAACAACCCGAGTTAAGCTATTGAGTGGCTAGTCTCTTAGGTGTATCGTTTTCTATGCGAAAACATGTGTGTTTCGTCCACTTATAAGTTCGGAACAAAAATGGAGTACATACAAAGCAGAATGTCCGTACAAAACTTCGTTCCCATGGTCCAAATGTTCTATCTTGGTCTTAAACGTCCCGGCTAAGCCTTGTCGATCTTGAGGTTTTAGATTCCAAAACAAGTGAGTTTCGTCCATTTCCAAGTTTGGACCGAAAACCGAGTAAATAACGACCGAACGGACGGACATAAACTTCGTTTTTACGGATGGAACGTTGTTTTTTCGCCTTAGAACAACCCGAGTTAAGCTATTGACTGGCTAGTCTCTTAGGTGTTTCGTTTTCTATGCGAAAACATGTGTGTTTCGTTCATTTATAAGTTCGGAACAAAAATGGAGTACATACAAAGCCGAATGTCCGTACAAAACTTCGTTCCCATGGTCCAAATGTTCTATGTTGGCCTTAAAACGTCCCGGTTAAGCCTTGTCGATCTTGAGGTTTTAGATTCTAAAACGAGTGAGTTTCGTCCATTTCCAAGTTTGGACCAAAAACCGAGTAAATACCGACCGAACGGACGGACATAAACCTCATTTTAACGGATGGAACGTTGTTTTTCGCCTTAGAACAACCCGAGTTAAGCTATTGAGTGGCTAGTCTCTTAGGTGTATCGTTTTCTATGCGAAAACATGTGTGTTTCGTCCACTTATAAGTTCGGAACAAAAATGGAGTACATACAAAGCAGAATGTCCGTACAAAACTTCGTTCCCATGGTCCAAATGTTCTATCTTGGTCTTAAACGTCCCGGCTAAGCCTTGTCGATCTTGAGGTTTTAGATTCCAAAACAAGTGAGTTTCGTCCATTTCCAAGTTCGGACAGAAAACCGAGTAAATACCAACCGAACGGACGGACATAAATGTCGTTTTTATGGACGGAACGTTGTTTTTTCGCCTTAGAACAACCAGAGTTAAGCTATTGCAGTGTCTAGTCCCTTAGGTGTATCGTTTTCTATGCGAAAACATGTGTGTTTCGTCCACTTATAAGTTCGGAAAAAAAATGGAGTACATACCAAGCCGAATGTCCGGACAAAACTTCGTTCCCATGGTCCAAATGTTCTATGTTGGCCTTAAAACGTCCCGGTTAAGCCTTGTCGATCTTGAGTTTTAGATTCCAAAACAAGTGAGTTTCGTCCATTTCCAAGTTTGGGCCGAAAACCGAGTAAATAACGACCGAACGGACGGACATAAACCTCGTTTTTACGGATGGAACGTAGTTTTTTCGCCTTAGAACAACCCGAATTAAGCTATTGAGTGGCTAGTCTCTTAGGTGTATCGTTTTCTATGCGAAAACATGTGTGTTTCGTCTACTTATAAGTTCGGAACAAAAATGGAGTACATACAAAGCCGAATGTCCGTACAAAACTTCATTCCCATGGTCCAAATGTTCTATGTTGGCCTTAAAACGTCACGGTTAAGCCTTGTCGATCTTGAGGTTTTAGATTCCAAAACAAGTGAGTTTCGTCCATTTCCATGTTTGGACCAAAAACCGAGTAAATACTGACCGAACGGACGGACATAAACCTCCTTTTAACGGATGGAACGTTGTTTTTTGCCTTAGAACAACCCGAGTTAAGCTATTGAGTGGCTAGTCTCTTAGGTGTATCGTTTTCTATGCGAAAACATGTGTGTTTTGTCCACTTATAAGTTCGGAACTAAAATGGAGTACATACAAAGCCGAATGTCCGTACAAAACTTCGTTCCCATGGTCCGAATGTTTTATGTTGGCCTTAAAATGTCCCGGTTAAGCATTGTTGATCTTGTGGTTTTAGATTCCAAAACAAGTGAGTTTCGTCCATTTCCAAGTTTGGACAGAAAACCGAGTAAATAACGACCGAACGGACGGACATAAACCTCGTTTTTACGGATGGAACGTTGTTTTTTCGCCTTAGAACAACCCGAGTTAAGCTATTGAGTGGCTAGTCTCTTAGGTGTATCGTTTTCTATGCGAAAACATGTGTGTTTCGTCCATTTATAAGTTCGGAATAAAATTGGAGTACATACAAAGCCGAATGTCCGTACAAAACTTCGTTCCCATGGTCCAAATGTTCTATGTTGGCCTTAAAACGTCCCGGTTAAGCCTTGTCGATCTTAAGGTTTTAGATTCCAAAACAAGTGAGTTTCGTCCATTTCCAAGTTTGGGCCGAAAACCGAGTAAATAACGACCGAACGGACGGACATAAACCTCGTTTTTACGGATGGAACGTTGTTTTTTCGCCTTAGAACAACCCGAGTTAAGCTATTGACTGGCTAGTCTCTTAGGTGTTTCGTTTTCTATGCGAAAACATGTGTGTTGCGTTCATTTATAAGTTCGGAACAAAAATGGAGTACATACAAAGCCGAATGTCCGTACAAAACTTCGTTCCCATGGTCCAAATGTTCTATGTTGGCCTTAAAACGTCACGGTTAAGCCTTGTCGATCTTAAGGTTTTAGATTCCAAAACAAGTGAGTTTCGTCCATTTCCAAGTTTGGGCCGAAAACCGAGTAAATAACGACCGAACGGACGGACATAAACCTCGTTTTTACGGATGGAACGTTGTTTTTTCGCCTTAGAACAACCCGAGTTAAGCTATTGAGTGGCTAGTCTCTTAGGTGTATCGTTTTCTATGCGAAAACATGTGTGTTTCGTCCACTTATAAGTTCGGAACAAAAATGGAGTACATACAAAGCCGAATGTCCGTACAAAACTTCGTTCCCATGGTCCAAATGTTCTATGTTGGCCTTAAAACGTCCCGGTTAAGCCTTGTCGATCTTGAGGTTTTAGATTCCAAAACAAGTGAGTTTCGTCCATTTCCAAGTTTGGACCAAAAACCGAGTAAATACCGACCGAACGGACGGACATAAACCTCATTTTAACGGATGGAACGTTGTTTTTCGCCTTAGAACAACCCGAGTTAAGCTATTGAGTGGCTAGTCTCTTAGGTGTATCGTTTTCTATGCGAAAACATGTGTGTTTCGTCCACTTATAAGTTCGGAACAAAAATGGAGTACATACAAAGCCGAATGTCCGTACAAAACTTCGTTCCCATGGTCCGAATGTTCTATGTTGGCCTTAAAATATCCCGGTTAAGTATTGTCGATCTTGTGGTTTTAGATTCCAAAACAAGTGAGTTTCGTCCATTTCCAAGTTTGGACCGAAAACCGAGTAAATAACGACCGAACGGACGGCCATAAACCTCGTTTTTACGGATAGAACGTTGTTTTTTCGCCTTAGAACAACCCGAGTTAAGCTATTGAGTGGCTAGTCTCTTAGGTGTATCGTTTTCTATGCGAAAACATGTGTGTTTCGTCCATTTATAAGTTCGGAACAAAAATGGAGTACATACAAAGCCGAATGTCCGTACAAAACTTCGTTCCCATGGTCCAAATGTTCTATGTTGGCCTTAAAACGTCCCGGTTAAGCCTTGTCGATCTTGAGGTTTTAGATTCCAAAACAAGTGAGTTTCGTCCATTTCCAAGTTTGGACCAAAAACCGAGTAAATACCGACCGAACGGACGGACATAAACCTCATTTTAACGGATGGAACGTTGTTTTTCGCCTTAGAACAACCCGAGTTAAGCTATTGAGTGGCTAGTCTCTTAGGTGTATCGTTTTCTATGCGAAAACATGTGTGTTTCGTCCACTTATAAGTTCGGAACAAAAATGGAGTACATACAAAGCAGAATGTCCGTACAAAACTTCGTTCCCATGGTCCAAATGTTCTATCTTGGTCTTAAACGTCCCGGCTAAGCCTTGTCGATCTTGAGGTTTTAGATTCCAAAACAAGTGAGTTTCGTCCATTTCCAAGTTTGGACCGAAAACCGAGTAAATAACGACCGAACGGACGGACATAAACTTCGTTTTTACGGATGGAACGTTGTTTTTTCGCCTTAGAACAACCCGAGTTAAGCTATTGACTGGCTAGTCTCTTAGGTGTTTCGTTTTCTATGCGAAAACATGTGTGTTTCGTTCATTTATAAGTTCGGAACAAAAATGGAGTACATACAAAGCCGAATGTCCGTACAAAACTTCGTTCCCATGGTCCAAATGTTCTATGTTGGCCTTAAAACGTCCCGGTTAAGCCTTGTCGATCTTGAAGTTTTAGATTCCAAAACAAGTGAGTTTCGTCCATTTCCAAGTTTGGGCCGAAAACCGAGTAAATAACGACCGAACGGACGGACATAAACCTCGTTTTTACGGATGGAACGTTGTTTTTTCGCCTTAGAACAACCCGAGTTAAGCTATTGACTGGCTAGTCTCTTAGGTGTTTCGTTTTCTATGCGAAAACATGTGTGTTTCGTTCATTTATAAGTTCGGAACAAAAATGGAGTACATACAAAGCCGAATGTCCGTACAAAACTTCGTTCCCATGGTCCAAATGTTCTATGTTGGCCTTAAAACGTCACGGTTAAGCCTTGTCGATCTTAAGGTTTTAGATTCCAAAACAAGTGAGTTTCGTCCATTTCCAAGTTTGGGCCGAAAACCGAGTAAATAACGACCGAACGGACGGACATAAACCTCGTTTTTACGGATGGAACGTTGTTTTTTCGCCTTAGAACAACCCGAGTTAAGCTATTGAGTGGCTAGTCTCTTAGGTGTATCGTTTTCTATGCGAAAACATGTGTGTTTCGTCCACTTATAAGTTCGGAACAAAAATGGAGTACATACAAAGCCGAATGTCCGTACAAAACTTCGTTCCCATGGTCCAAATGTTCTATGTTGGCCTTAAAACGTCCCGGTTAAGCCTTGTCGATCTTGAGGTTTTAGATTCCAAAACAAGTGAGTTTCGTCCATTTCCAAGTTTGGACCAAAAACCGAGTAAATACCGACCGAACGGACGGACATAAACCTCATTTTAACGGATGGAACGTTGTTTTTCGCCTTAGAACAACCCGAGTTAAGCTATTGAGTTGCTAGTCTCTTAGGTGTATCGTTTTCTATGCGAAAACATGTGTGTTTCGTCCACTTATAAGTTCGGAACAAAAATGGAGTACATACAAAGCCGAATGTCCGTACAAAACTTCGTTCCCATGGTCCGAATGTTCTATGTTGGCCTTAAAATATCCCGGTTAAGTATTGTCGATCTTGTGGTTTTAGATTCCAAAACAAGTGAGTTTCGTCCATTTCCAAGTTTGGACCGAAAACCGAGTAAATAACGACCGAACGGACGGCCATAAACCTCGTTTTTACGGATGGAACGTTGTTTTTTCGCCTTAGAACAACCCGAGTTAAGCTATTGAGTGGCTAGTCTCTTAGGTGTATCGTTTTCTATGCGAAAACATGTGTGTTTCGTCCATTTATAAGTTCGGAATAAAATTGGAGTACATACAAAGCCGAATGTCCGTACAAAACTTCGTTCCCATGGTCCAAATGTTCTATGTTGGCCTTAAAACGTCCGGGTTAAGCCTTGTCGATCTTGAGGTTTTAGATTCCAAAACAAGTGAGTTTCGTCCATTTCCAAGTTTGGGCCGAAAACCGAGTAAATAACGACCGAACGGACGGACATAAACCTCGTTTTTACGGATGTAACGTTGTTTTTTCGCCTTAGAACAACCCGAGTTAAGCTATTGAGTGGCTAGTCTCTTAGGTGTATCGTTTTCTATGCGAAAACATGTGTGTTTCGTCCACTTATAAGTTCGGAACTAAAATGGAGTACATACAAAGCCGAATGTCAGTACAAAACTTCGTTCCCATGGTCCGAATGTTCTATGTTGGCCTTAAAATGTCCCGGTTAAGCATTGTTGATCTTGTGGTTTTAGATTCCAAAACAAGTGAGTTTCGTCCATTTCCAAGTTTGGACCAAAAACCGAGTAAATAACGACCGAACGGACGGACATAAACCTCGTTTTTACGGATGGAACGTTGTTTTTTCGCCTTAGAACAACCCGAATTAAGCTATTGAGTGGCTAGTCTCTTAGGTGTATCGTTTTCTATGCGAAAACATGTGTGTTTCGTCCACTTATAAGTTCGGAACAAAAATGGAGTACATACAAAGCCGAATGTCCGTACAAAACTTCGTTCCCATGGTCCAAATGTTCTATGTTGGCCTTAAAACGTCACGGTTAAGCCTTGTCGATCTTGAGGTTTTAGATTCCAAAACAAGTGAGTTTCGTCCATTTCCATGTTTGGACCAAAAACCGAGTAAATACTGACCGAACGGACGGACATAAACCTCCTTTTAACGGATGGAACGTTGTTTTTTGCCTTAGAACAACCCGAGTTAAGCTATTGAGTGGCTAGTCTCTTAGGTGTATCGTTTTCTATGCGAAAACATGTGTGTTTTGTCCACTTATAAGTTCGGAACTAAAATGGAGTACATACAAAGCAGAATGTCCGTACAAAACTTCGTTCCCATGGTCCGAATGTTTTATGTTGGCCTTAAAATGTCCCGGTTAAGCATTGTTGATCTTGTGGTTTTAGATTCCAAAACAAGTGAGTTTCGTCCATTTCCAAGTTTGGACCGAAAACCGAGTAAATAACGACCGAACGGACGGACATAAACCTCGTTTTTACGGATGGAACGTTGTTTTTTTGCCTTAGAACAACCCGAGTTAAGCTATTGAGTGGCTAGTCTCTTAGGTGTATCGTTTTCTATGCGAAAACATGTGTGTTTCGTCCATTTATAAGTTCGGAATAAAATTGGAGTACATACAAAGCCGAATGTCCGTACAAAACTTCGTTCCCATGGTCCAAATGTTCTATGTTGGCCTTAAAACGTCCCGGTTAAGCCTTGTCGATCTTAAGGTTTTAGATTCCAAAACAAGTGAGTTTCGTCCATTTCCAAGTTTGGGCCGAAAACCGAGTAAATAACGACCGAACGGACGGACATAAACCTCGTTTTTACGGATGGAACGTTGTTTTTTCGCCTTAGAACAACCCGAGTTAAGATATTGAGTGGCTAGTCTCTTAGGTGTATCGTTTTCTATGCGAAAACATGTGTGTTTCGTCCACTTATAAGTTCGGAACTAAAATGGAGTACATACAAAGCCGAATGTCCGTACAAAACTTCGTTCCCATGGTCCGAATGTTCTATGTTGGCCTTAAAATGTCCCGGTTAAGCATTGTTGATCTTGTGGTTTTAGATTCCAAAACAAGTGAGTTTCGTCCATTTCCAAGTTTGGACCAAAAACCGAGTAAATAACGACCGAACGGACGGACATAAACCTCGTTTTTACGGATGGAACGTTGTTTTTTCGCCTTAGAACAACCCGAATTAAGCTATTGAGTGGCTAGTCTCTTAGGTGTATCGTTTTCTATGCGAAAACATGTGTGTTTCGTCCACTTATAAGTTCGGAACAAAAATGGAGTACATACAAAGCCGAATGTCCGTACAAAACTTCGTTCCCATGGTCCAAATGTTCTATGTTGGCCTTAAAACGTCACGGTTAAGCCTTGTCGATCTTGAGGTTTTAGATTCCAAAACAAGTGAGTTTCGTCCATTTCCATGTTTGGACCAAAAACCGAGTAAATACTGACCGAACGGACGGACATAAACCTCCTTTTAACGGATGGAACGTTGTTTTTTGCCTTAGAACAACCCGAGTTAAGCTATTGAGTGGCTAGTCTCTTAGGTGTATCGTTTTCTATGCGAAAACATGTGTGTTTTGTCCACTTATAAGTTCGGAACTAAAATGGAGTACATACAAAGCAGAATGTCCGTACAAAACTTCGTTCCCATGGTCCGAATGTTTTATGTTGGCCTTAAAATGTCCCGGTTAAGCATTGTTGATCTTGTGGTTTTAGATTCCAAAACAAGTGAGTTTCGTCCATTTCCAAGTTTGGACCGAAAACCGAGTAAATAACGACCGAACGGACGGACATAAACCTCGTTTTTACGGATGGAACGTTGTTTTTTTGCCTTAGAACAACCCGAGTTAAGCTATTGAGTGGCTAGTCTCTTAGGTGTATCGTTTTCTATGCGAAAACATGTGTGTTTCGTCCATTTATAAGTTCGGAATAAAATTGGAGTACATACAAAGCCGAATGTCCGTACAAAACTTCGTTCCCATGGTCCAAATGTTCTATGTTGGCCTTAAAACGTCCCGGTTAAGCCTTGTCGATCTTAAGGTTTTAGATTCCAAAACAAGTGAGTTTCGTCCATTTCCAAGTTTGGGCCGAAAACCGAGTAAATAACGACCGAACGGACGGACATAAACCTCGTTTTTACGGATGGAACGTTGTTTTTTCGCCTTAGAACAACCCGAGTTAAGCTATTGACTGGCTAGTCTCTTAGGTGTTTCGTTTTCTATGCGAAAACATGTGTGTTTCGTTCATTTATAAGTTCGGAACAAAAATGGAGTACATACAAAGCCGAATGTCCGTACAAAACTTCGTTCCCATGGTCCAAATGTTCTATGTTGGCCTTAAAACGTCCAGGTTAAGCCTTGTCGATCTTGAGGTTTTAGATTCTAAAACGAGTGAGTTTCGTCCATTTCCAAGTTTGGACCAAAAACCGAGTAAATACCGACCGAACGGACGGACATAAACCTCATTTTAACGGATGGAACGTTGTTTTTCGCCTTAGAACAACCCGAGTTAAGCTATTGAGTGGCTAGTCTCTTAGGTGTATCGTTTTCTATGCGAAAACATGTGTGTTTCGTCCACTTATAAGTTCGGAACAAAAATGGAGTACATACAAAGCAGAATGTCCGTACAAAACTTCGTTCCCATGGTCCAAATGTTCTATCTTGGTCTTAAACGTCCCGGCTAAGCCTTGTCGATCTTGAGGTTTTAGATTCCAAAACAAGTGAGTTTCGTCCATTTCCAAGTTCGGACAGAAAACCGAGTAAATACCAACCGAACGGACGGACATAAATGTCGTTTTTATGGACAGAACGTTGTTTTTTCGCCTTAGAACAACCAGAGTTAAGCTATTGCAGTGTCTAGTCCCTTAGGTGTATCGTTTTCTATGCGAAAACATGTGTGTTTCGTCCACTTATAAGTTCGGAAAAAAAATGGAGTACATACCAAGCCGAATGTCCGGACAAAACTTCGTTCCCATGGTCCAAATGTTCTATGTTGGCCTTAAAACGTCCCGGTTAAGCCTTGTCGATCTTGAGTTTTAGATTCCAAAACAAGTGAGTTTCGTCCATTTCCAAGTTTGGGCCGAAAACCGAGTAAATAACGACCGAACGGACGGACATAAACCTCGTTTTTACGGATGGAACGTAGTTTTTTCGCCTTAGAACAACCCGAATTAAGCTATTGAGTGGCTAGTCTCTTAGGTGTATCGTTTTCTATGCGAAAACATGTGTGTTTCGTCTACTTATAAGTTCGGAACAAAAATGGAGTACATACAAAGCCGAATGTCCGTACAAAACTTCATTCCCATGGTCCAAATGTTCTATGTTGGCCTTAAAACGTCACGGTTAAGCCTTGTCGATCTTGAGGTTTTAGATTCCAAAACAAGTGAGTTTCGTCCATTTCCATGTTTGGACCAAAAACCGAGTAAATACTGACCGAACGGACGGACATAAACCTCCTTTTAACGGATGGAACGTTGTTTTTTGCCTTAGAACAACCCGAGTTAAGCTATTGAGTGGCTAGTCTCTTAGGTGTATCGTTTTCTATGCGAAAACATGTGTGTTTTGTCCACTTATAAGTTCGGAACTAAAATGGAGTACATACAAAGCCGAATGTCCGTACAAAACTTCGTTCCCATGGTCCGAATGTTTTATGTTGGCCTTAAAATGTCCCGGTTAAGCATTGTTGATCTTGTGGTTTTAGATTCCAAAACAAGTGAGTTTCGTCCATTTCCAAGTTTGGACAGAAAACCGAGTAAATAACGACCGAACGGACGGACATAAACCTCGTTTTTACGGATGGAACGTTGTTTTTTCGCCTTAGAACAACCCGAGTTAAGCTATTGAGTGGCTAGTCTCTTAGGTGTATCGTTTTCTATGCGAAAACATGTGTGTTTCGTCCATTTATAAGTTCGGAATAAAATTGGAGTACATACAAAGCCGAATGTCCGTACAAAACTTCGTTCCCATGGTCCAAATGTTCTATGTTGGCCTTAAAACGTCCCGGTTAAGCCTTGTCGATCTTAAGGTTTTAGATTCCAAAACAAGTGAGTTTCGTCCATTTCCAAGTTTGGGCCGAAAACCGAGTAAATAACGACCGAACGGACGGACATAAACCTCGTTTTTACGGATGGAACGTTGTTTTTTCGCCTTAGAACAACCCGAGTTAAGCTATTGACTGGCTAGTCTCTTAGGTGTTTCGTTTTCTATGCGAAAACATGTGTGTTTCGTTCATTTATAAGTTCGGAATAAAAATGGAGTACATACAAAGCCGAATGTCCATACAAAACTTCGTTCCCATGGTCCAAATGTTCTATGTTGGCCTTAAAACGTCACGGTTAAGCCTTGTCGATCTTAAGGTTTTAGATTCCAAAACAAGTGAGTTTCGTCCATTTCCAAGTTTGGGCCGAAAACCGAGTAAATAACGACCGAACGGACGGACATAAACCTCGTTTTTACGGATGGAACGTTGTTTTTTCGCCTTAGAACAACCCGAGTTAAGCTATTGAGTGGCTAGTCTCTTAGGTGTATCGTTTTCTATGCGAAAACATGTGTGTTTCGTCCACTTATAAGTTCGGAACAAAAATGGAGTACATACAAAGCCGAATGTCCGTACAAAACTTCGTTCCCATGGTCCAAATGTTTTATGTTGGCCTTAAAACGTCCCGGTTAAGCCTTGTCGATCTTGAGGTTTTAGATTCCAAAACAAGTGAGTTTCGTCCATTTCCAAGTTTGGACCAAAAACCGAGTAAATACCGACCGAACGGACGGACATAAACCTCATTTTAACGGATGGAACGTTGTTTTTCGCCTTAGAACAACCCGAGTTAAGCTATTGAGTGGCTAGTCTCTTAGGTGTATCGTTTTCTATGCGAAAACATGTGTGTTTCGTCCACTTATAAGTTCGGAACAAAAATGGAGTACATACAAAGCCGAATGTCCGTACAAAACTTCGTTCCCATGGTCCGAATGTTCTATGTTGGCCTTAAAATATCCCGGTTAAGTATTGTCGATCTTGTGGTTTTAGATTCCAAAACAAGTGAGTTTCGTCCATTTCCAAGTTTGGACCGAAAACCGAGTAAATAACGACCGAACGGACGGCCATAAACCTCGTTTTTACGGATGGAACGTTGTTTTTTCGCCTTAGAACAACCCGAGTTAAGCTATTGAGTGGCTAGTCTCTTAGGTGTATCGTTTTCTATGCGAAAACATGTGTGTTTCGTCCATTTAGAAGTTCGGAACAAAAATGGAGTACATACAAAGCCGAATGTCCGTACAAAACTTCGTTCCCATGGTCCAAATGTTCTATGTTGGCCTTAAAACGTCCCGGTTAAGCCTTGTCGATCTTGAGGTTTTAGATTCCAAAACAAGTGAGTTTCGTCCATTTCCAAGTTTGGGCCGAAAACCGAGTAAATAACGACCGAACGGACGGACATAAACCTCGTTTTTACGGATGTAACGTTGTTTTTTCGCCTTAAAACAACCCGAGTTAAGCTATTGAGTGGCTAGTCTCTTAGGTGTATCGTTTTCTATGCGAAAACATGTGTGTTTCGTCCACTTATAAGTTCGGAACTAAAATGGAGTACATACAAAGCCGAATGTCCGTACAAAACTTCGTTCCCAAGGTCCGAATGTTCTATGTTGGCCTTAAAATGTCCCGGTTAAGCATTGTTGATCTTGTGGTTTTAGATTCCAAAACAAGTGAGTTTCGTCCATTTCCAAGTTTGGACCAAAAACCGAGTAAATAACGACCGAACGGACGGACATAAACCTCGTTTTTACGGATGGAACGTTGTTTTTTCGCCTTAGAACAACCCGAGTTAAGCTATTGAGTGGCTAGTCTCTTAGGTGTATCGTTTTCTATGCGAAAACATGTGTGTTTCGTCCATTTATAAGTTCGGAACAAAAATGGAGTACATACAAAGCCGAATGTCCGTACAAAACTTCATTCCCATGGTCCAAATGTTCTATGTTGGCCTTAAAACGTCCCGGTTAAGCCTTGTCGATCTTGAGGTTTTAGATTCCAAAACAAGTGAGTTTCGTCCATTTCCAAGTTTGGGCCGAAAACCGAGTAAATAACGACCGAACGGACGGACATAAATCTCGTTTTTACGGATGTAAGGTTGTTTTTTCGCCTTAGAACAACCCGAGTTAAGCTATTGAGTGGCTAGTCTCTTAGGTGTATCGTTTTCTATGCGAAAACATGTGTGTTTCGTCCACTTATAAGTTCGGAACTAAAATGGAGTACATACAAAGCCGAATGTCCGTACAAAACTTCGTTCCCATGGTCCGAATGTTCTATGTTGGCCTTAAAATGTCCCGGTTAAGCATTGTTGATCTTGTGGTTTTAGATTCCAAAACAAGTGAGTTTCGTCCATTTCCAAGTTTGGACCAAAAATCGAGTAAATAACGACCGAACCGACGGACATAAACCTCGTTTTTACGGATGGAACGTTGTTTTTTCGCCTTAGAACAACCCGAGTTAAGCTATTGAGTGGCTAGTCTCTTAGGTGTATCGTTTTCTATGCGAAAACATGTGTGTTTCGTCCATTTATAAGTTCGGAACAAAAATGGAGTACATACAAAGCCGAATGTCCGTACAAAACTTCGTTCCCATGGTCCAAATGTTCTATGTTGGCCTTAAAACGTCCCGGTTAAGCCTTGTCGATCTTGAGGTTTTAGATTCCAAAACAAGTGAGTTTCGTCCATTTCCAAGTTTGGGCCGAAAACCGAGTAAATAACGACCGAACGGACGGACATAAACCTCGTTTTTACGGATGTAACGTTGTTTTTTCGCCTTAGAACAACCCGAGTTAAGCTATTGAGTGGCTAGTCTCTTAGGTGTATCGTTTTCTATGCGAAAACATGTGTGTTTCGTCCACTTATAAGTTCGGAACTAAAATGGAGTACATACAAAGCCGAATGTCCGTACAAAACTTCGTTCCCATGGTCCGAATGTTCTATGTTGGCCTTAAAATGTCCCGGTTAAGCATTGTTGATCTTGTGGTTTTAGATTCCAAAACAAGTGAGTTTCGTCCATTTCCAAGTTTGGACCAAAAACCGAGTAAATAACGACCGAACGGACGGACATAAACCTCGTTTTTACGGATGGAACGTTGTTTTTTCGCCTTAGAACAACCCGAGTTAAGCTATTGAGTGGCTAGTCTCTTAGGTGTATCGTTTTCTATGCGAAAACATGTGTGTTTCGTCCACTTATAAGTTCGGAACAAAAATGGAGTACATACAAAGCCGAATGTCCGTACAAAACTTCGTTCCTATGGTCCAAATGTTCTATGTTGGCCTTAAAACGTCCCGGTTAAGCCTTGTCGATCTTGAGGTTTTAGATTCCAAAACAAGTGAGTTTCGTCCATTTCCAAGTTTGGACCAAAAACCGAGTAAATACCGACCGAACGGACGGACATAAACCTCATTTTTTCGGATGGAACGTTGTTTTTTGCCTTAGAACAACCCGAGTTAAGCTATTGAGTGGCTAGTCTCTTAGGTGTATCGTTTTCTATGCGAAAACATGTGTGTTTTGTCCACTTATAAGTTCGGAACTAAAATGGAGTACATACAAAGCCGAATGTCCGTACAAAACTTCGTTCCCATGGTCCGAATGTTTTATGTTGGCCTTAAAATGTCCCGGTTAAGCATTGTTGATCTTGTGGTTTTAGATTCCAAAACAAGTGAGTTTCGTCCATTTCCAAGTTTGGACAGAAAACCGAGTAAATAACGACCGAACGGACGGACATAAACCTCGTTTTTACGGATGGAACGTTGTTTTTTCGCCTTAGAACAACCCGAGTTAAGCTATTGAGTGGCTAGTCTCTTAGGTGTATCGTTTTCTATGCGAAAACATGTGTGTTTCGTCCATTTATAAGTTCGGAATAAAATTGGAGTACATACAAAGCCGAATGTCCGTACAAAACTTCGTTCCCATGGTCCAAATGTTCTATGTTGGCCTTAAAACGTCCCGGTTAAGCCTTGTCGATCTTAAGGTTTTAGATTCCAAAACAAGTGAGTTTCGTCCATTTCCAAGTTTGGGCCGAAAACCGAGGTAATAACGACCGAACGGACGGACATAAACCTCGTTTTTACGGATGGAACGTTGTTTTTTCGCCTTAGAACAACCCGAGTTAAGCTATTGACTGGCTAGTCTCTTAGGTGTTTCGTTTTCTATGCGAAAACATGTGTGTTTCGTTCATTTATAAGTTCGGAACAAAAATGGAGTACATACAAAGCCGAATGTCCGTACAAAACTTCGTTCCCATGGTCCAAATGTTCTATGTTGGCCTTAAAACGTCACGGTTAAGCCTTGTCGATCTTAAGGTTTTAGATTCCAAAACAAGTGAGTTTCGTCCATTTCCAAGTTTGGGCCGAAAACCGAGTAAATAACGACCGAACGGACGGACATAAACCTCGTTTTTACGGATGGAACGTTGTTTTTTCGCCTTAGAACAACCCGAGTTAAGCTATTGAGTGGCTAGTCTCTTAGGTGTATCGTTTTCTATGCGAAAACATGTGTGTTTCGTCCACTTATAAGTTCGGAACAAAAATGGAGTACATACAAAGCCGAATGTCCGTACAAAACTTCGTTCCCATGGTCCAAATGTTTTATGTTGGCCTTAAAACGTCCCGGTTAAGCCTTGTCGATCTTGAGGTTTTAGATTCCAAAACAAGTGAGTTTCGTCCATTTCCAAGTTTGGACCAAAAACCGAGTAAATACCGACCGAACGGACGGACATAAACCTCATTTTAACGGATGGAACGTTGTTTTTCGCCTTAGAACAACCCGAGTTAAGCTATTGAGTGGCTAGTCTCTTAGGTGTATCGTTTTCTATGCGAAAACATGTGTGTTTCGTCCACTTATAAGTTCGGAACAAAAATGGAGTACATACAAAGCCGAATGTCCGTACAAAACTTCGTTCCCATGGTCCGAATGTTCTATGTTGGCCTTAAAATATCCCGGTTAAGTATTGTCGATCTTGTGGTTTTAGATTCCAAAACAAGTGAGTTTCGTCCATTTCCAAGTTTGGACCGAAAACCGAGTAAATAACGACCGAACGGACGGACATAAACCTCGTTTTTACGGATGGAACGTTGTTTTTTCGCCTTAGAACAACCCGAGTTAAGCTATTGACTGGCTAGTCTCTTAGGTGTTTCGTTTTCTATGCGAAAACATGTGTGTTTCGTTCATTTATAAGTTCGGAACAAAAATGGAGTACATACAAAGCCGAATGTCCGTACAAAACTTCGTTCCCATGGTCCAAATGTTCTATGTTGGCCTTAAAACGTCCCGGTTAAGCCTTGTCGATCTTAAGGTTTTAGATTCCAAAACAAGTGAGTTTCGTCCATTTCCAAGTTTGGGCCGAAAACCGAGTAAATAACGACCGAACGGACGGACATAAACCTCGTTTTTACGGATGGAACGTTGTTTTTTCGCCTTAGAACAACCCGAGTTAAGCTATTGACTGGCTAGTCTCTTAGGTGTTTCGTTTTCTATGCGAAAACATGTGTGTTTCGTTCATTTATAAGTTCGGAACAAAAATGGAGTACATACAAAGCCGAATGTCCGTACAAAACTTCGTTCCCATGGTCCAAATGTTCTATGTTGGCCTTAAAACGTCACGGTTAAGCCTTGTCGATCTTAAGGTTTTAGATTCCAAAACAAGTGAGTTTCGTCCATTTCCAAGTTTGGGCCGAAAACCGAGTAAATAACGACCGAACGGACGGACATAAACCTCGTTTTTACGGATGGAACGTTGTTTTTTCGCCTTAGAACAACCCGAGTTAAGCTATTGAGTGGCTAGTCTCTTAGGTGTATCGTTTTCTATGCGAAAACATGTGTGTTTCGTCCACTTATAAGTTCGGAACAAAAATGGAGTACATACAAAGCCGAATGTCCGTACAAAACTTCGTTCCCATGGTCCAAATGTTTTATGTTGGCCTTAAAACGTCCCGGTTAAGCCTTGTCGATCTTGAGGTTTTAGATTCCAAAACAAGTGAGTTTCGTCCATTTCCAAGTTTGGACCAAAAACCGAGTAAATACCGACCGAACGGACGGACATAAACCTCATTTTAACGGATGGAACGTTGTTTTTCGCCTTAGAACAACCCGAGTTAAGCTATTGAGTGGCTAGTCTCTTAGGTGTATCGTTTTCTATGCGAAAACATGTGTGTTTCGTCCACTTATAAGTTCGGAACAAAAATGGAGTACATACAAAGCCGAATGTCCGTACAAAACTTCGTTCCCATGGTCCGAATGTTCTATGTTGGCCTTAAAATATCCCGGTTAAGTATTGTCGATCTTGTGGTTTTAGATTCCAAAACAAGTGAGTTTCGTCCATTTCCAAGTTTGGACCGAAAACCGAGTAAATAACGACCGAACGGACGGCCATAAACCTCGTTTTTACGGATGGAACGTTGTTTTTTCGCCTTAGAACAACCCGAGTTAAGCTATTGAGTGGCTAGTCTCTTAGGTGTATCGTTTTCTATGCGAAAACATGTGTGTTTCGTCCATTTAGAAGTTCGGAACAAAAATGGAGTACATACAAAGCCGAATGTCCGTACAAAACTTCGTTCCCATGGTCCAAATGTTCTATGTTGGCCTTAAAACGTCCCGGTTAAGCCTTGTCGATCTTGAGGTTTTAGATTCCAAAACAAGTGAGTTTCGTCCATTTCCAAGTTTGGGCCGAAAACCGAGTAAATAACGACCGAACGGACGGACATAAACCTCGTTTTTACGGATGTAAGGTTGTTTTTTCACCTTAGAACAACCCGAGTTAAGCTATTGAGTGGCTAGTCTCTTAGGTGTATCGTTTTCTATGCGAAAACATGTGTGTTTCGTCCACTTATAAGTTCGGAACTAAAATGGAGTACATACAAAGCCGAATGTCCGTACAAAACTTCGTTCCCATGGTCCGAATGTTCTATGTTGGCCTTAAAATGTCCCGGTTAAGCATTGTTGATCTTGTGGTTTTAGATTCCAAAACAAGTGAGTTTCGTCCATTTCCAAGTTTGGACCAAAAATCGAGTAAATAACGACCGAACCGACGGACATAAACCTCGTTTTTACGGATGGAACGTTGTTTTTTCGCCTTAGAACAACCCGAGTTAAGCTATTGAGTGGCTAGTCTCTTAGGTGTATCGTTTTCTATGCGAAAACATGTGTGTTTCGTCCATTTATAAGTTCGGAACAAAAATGGAGTACATACAAAGCCGAATGTCCGTACAAAACTTCGTTCCCATGGTCCAAATGTTCTATGTTGGCCTTAAAACGTCCCGGTTAAGCCTTGTCGATCTTGAGGTTTTAGATTCCAAAACAAGTGAGTTTCGTCCATTTCCAAGTTTGGGCCGAAAACCGAGTAAATAACGACCGAACGGACGGACATAAACCTCGTTTTTACGGATGTAACGTTGTTTTTTCGCCTTAGAACAACCCGAGTTAAGCTATTGAGTGGCTAGTCTCTTAGGTGTATCGTTTTCTATGCGAAAACATGTGTGTTTCGTCCACTTATAAGTTCGGAACAAAAATGGAGTACATACAAAGCCGAATGTCCGTACAAAACTTCGTTCCCATGGTCCAAATGTTCTATGTTGGCCTTAAAACGTCCCGGTTAAGCCTTGTCGATCTTGAGGTTTTAGATTCCAAAACAAGTGAGTTTCGTCCATTTCCAAGTTTGGACCAAAAACCGAGTAAATACCGACCGAACGGACGGACATAAACCTCATTTTAACGGATGGAACGTTGTTTTTCGCCTTAGAACAACCCGAGTTAAGCTATTGAGTGGCTAGTCTCTTAGGTGTATCGTTTTCTATGCGAAAACATGTGTGTTTCGTCCACTTATAAGTTCGGAACAAAAATGGAGTACATACAAAGCCGAATGTCCGTACAAAACTTCGTTCCCATGGTCCGAATGTTCTATGTTGGCCTTAAAATATCCCGGTTAAGTATTGTCGATCTTGTGGTTTTAGATTCCAAAACAAGTGAGTTTCGTCCATTTCCAAGTTTGGACCGAAAACCGAGTAAATAACGACCGAACGGACGGCCATAAACCTCGTTTTTACGGATGGAACATTGTTTTTTCGCCTTAGAACAACCCGAGTTAAGCTATTGAGTGGCTAGTCTCTTAGGTGTATCGTTTTCTATGCGAAAACATGTGTGTTTCGTCCATTTAGAAGTTCGGAACAAAAATGGAGTACATACAAAGCCGAATGTCCGTACAAAACTTCGTTCCCATGGTCCAAATGTTCTATGTTGGCCTTAAAACGTCCCGGTTAAGCCTTGTCGATCTTGAGGTTTTAGATTCCAAAACAAGTGAGTTTCGTCCATTTCCAAGTTTGGGCCGAAAACCGAGTAAATAACGACCGAACGGACGGACATAAACCTCGTTTTTACGGATGTAACGTTGTTTATTCGCCTTAGAACAACCCGAGTTAAGCTATTGAGTGGCTAGTCTCTTAGGTGTATCGTTTTCTATGCGAAAACATGTGTGTTTCGTCCACTTATAAGTTCAGAACTAAAATGGAGTACATACAAAGCCGAATGTCCGTACAAAACTTCGTTCCCATGGTCCGAATGTTCTATGTTGGCCTTAAAATGTCCCGGTTAAGCATTGTTGATCTTGTGGTTTTAGATTCCAAAACAAGTGAGTTTCGTCCATTTCCAAGTTTGGACCAAAAACCGAGTAAATAACGACCGAACGGACGGACATAAACCTCGTTTTTACGGATGGAACGTTGTTTTTTCGCCTTAGAACAACCCGAGTTAAGCTATTGAGTGGCTAGTCTCTTAGGTGTATCGTTTTCTATGCGAAAACATGTGTGTTTCGTCCATTTATAAGTTCGGAACAAAAATGGAGTACATACAAAGCCGAATGTCCGTACAAAACTTCGTTCCCATGGTCCAAATGTTCTATGTTGGCCTTAAAACGTCCCGGTTAAGCCTTGTCGATCTTGAGGTTTTAGATTCCAAAACAAGTGAGTTTCGTCCATTTCCAAGTTTGGGCCGAAAACCGAGTAAATAACGACCGAACGGACGGACATAAACCTCGTTTTTACGGATGTAACGTTGTTTTTTCGCCTTAGAACAACCCGAGTTAAGCTATTGAGTGGCTAGTCTCTTAGGTGTATCGTTTTCTATGCGAAAACATGTGTGTTTCGTCCACTTATAAGTTCGGAACAAAAATGGAGTACATACAAAGCCGAATGTCCGTACAAAACTTCGTTCCCATGGTCCAAATGTTCTATGTTGGCCTTAAAACGTCCCGGTTAAGCCTTGTCGATCTTGAGGTTTTAGATTCCAAAACAAGTGAGTTTCGTCCATTTCCAAGTTTGGACCAAAAACCGAGTAAATACCGACCGAACGGACGGACATAAACCTCATTTTAACGGATGGAACGTTGTTTTTCGCCTTAGAACAACCCGAGTTAAGCTATTGAGTGGCTAGTCTCTTAGGTGTATCGTTTTCTATGCGAAAACATGTGTGTTTCGTCCACTTATAAGTTCGGAACAAAAATGGAGTACATACAAAGCCGAATGTCCGTACAAAACTTCGTTCCCATGGTCCGAATGTTCTATGTTGGCCTTAAAATATCCCGGTTAAGTATTGTCGATCTTGTGGTTTTAGATTCCAAAACAAGTGAGTTTCGTCCATTTCCAAGTTTGGACCGAAAACCGAGTAAATAACGACCGAACGGACGGACATAAACCTCGTTTTTACGGACGGAAAGTTGTTTTTTCGCCTTAGAACAACCCGAGTTAAGCTATTGAGTGGCTAGTCTCTTAGGTGTATCGTTTTCTATGCGAAAACATGTGTGTTTCGTCCATTTATAAGTTCGGAACAAAAATGGAGTACATACAAAGTCGAATGTCGGTACAAAACTTCGTTCCCATGGTCCAAATGTTCTATGTTGGCCTTAAAACGTCCCGGTTAAGCCTTGTCGATCTTGAGGTTTTAGATTCCAAAACAAGTGAGTTTCGTCCATTTCCAAGTTTAGACCAAAAACCGAGTAAATACCGACCGAACGGACGGACATAAACCTCATTTTAACGGATGTAACGTTGTTTTTTCGCCTTAGAACAACCCGAGTTAAGCTATTGAGTGGCTAGTCTCTTAGGTGTATCGTTTTCTATGCGAAAACATGTGTGTTTCGTCCACTTATAAGTTCAGAACTAAAATGGAGTACATACAAAGCCGAATGTCCGTACAAAACTTCGTTCCCATGGTCCGAATGTTCTATGTTGGCCTTAAAATGTCCCGGTTAAGCATTGTTGATCTTGTGGTTTTAGATTCCAAAACAAGTGAGTTTCGTCCATTTCCAAGTTTGGACCAAAAACCGAGTAAATAACGACCGAACGGACGGACATAAACCTCGTTTTTACGGATGGAACGTTGTTTTTTCGCCTTAGAACAACCCGAGTTAAGCTATTGAGTGGCTAGTCTCTTAGGTGTATCGTTTTCTATGCGAAAACATGTGTGTTTCGTCCATTTATAAGTTCGGAACAAAAATGGAGTACATACAAAGCCGAATGTCCGTACAAAACTTCGTTCCCATGGTCCAAATGTTCTATGTTGGCCTTAAAACGTCCCGGTTAAGCCTTGTCGATCTTGAGGTTTTAGATTCCAAAACAAGTGAGTTTCGTCCATTTCCAAGTTTGGGCCGAAAACCGAGTAAATAACGACCGAACGGACGGACATAAACCTCGTTTTTACGGATGTAACGTTGTTTTTTCGCCTTAGAACAACCCGAGTTAAGCTATTGAGTGGCTAGTCTCTTAGGTGTATCGTTTTCTATGCGAAAACATGTGTGTTTCGTCCACTTATAAGTTCGGAACAAAAATGGAGTACATACAAAGCCGAATGTCCGTACAAAACTTCGTTCCCATGGTCCAAATGTTCTATGTTGGCCTTAAAACGTCCCGGTTAAGCCTTGTCGATCTTGAGGTTTTAGATTCCAAAACAAGTGAGTTTCGTCCATTTCCAAGTTTGGGCCGAAAACCGAGTAAATACCGACCGAACGGACGGACATAAACCTCGTTTTTACGGATGTAACGTTGTTTTTTCGCCTTAGAACAACCCGAGTTAAGCTATTGAGTGGCTAGTCTCTTAGGTGTATCGTTTTCTATGCGAAAACATGTGTGTTTCGTCCACTTATAAGTTCGGAACTAAAATGGAGTACATACAAAGCCAAATGTCCGTACAAAACTTCGTTCCCATGGTCCGAATGTTCTATGTTGGCCTTAAAATGTCCCGGTTAAGCATTGTTGATCTTGTGGTTTTAGATTCCAAAACAAGTGAGTTTCGTCCATTTCCAAGTTTGGACCAAAAACCGAGTAAATAACGACCGAACGGACGGACATAAACCTCGTTTTTACGGATGGAACGTTGTTTTTTCGCCTTAGAACAACCCGAGTTAAGCTATTGAGTGGCTAGTCTCTTAGGTGTATCGTTTTCTATGCGAAAACATGTGTGTTTCGTCCACTTATAAGTTCGGAACAAAAATGGAGTACATACAAAGCCGAATGTCCGTACAAAACTTCGTTCCGATGGTCCAAATGTTCTATGTTGGCCTTCAAACGTCCCGGTTAAGCCTTGTCGATCTTGAGGTTTTAGATTCCAAAACAAGTGAGTTTCGTCCATTTCCAAGTTTGGACCAAAAACCGAGTAAATACCGACCGAACGGACGGACATAAACCTCATTTTTTCGGATGGAACGTTGTTTTTTCGCCTTAGAACAACCCGAGTTAAGCTATTGAGTGGCTAGTCTCTTAGGTGTATCGTTTTCTATGCGAAAACATGTGTGTTTCGTCCATTTATAAGTTCGGAACAAAAATGGAGTACATACAAAGCCGAATGTCCGTACAAAACTTCGTTCCCATGGTCCAAATGTTCTATGTTGGCCTTAAAACGTCACGGTTAAGCCTTGTCGATCTTAAGGTTTTAGATTCCAAAACAAGTGAGTTTCGTCCATTTCTAAGTTTGGGCCGAAAACCGAGTAAATAACGACCGAACGGACGGATATAAACCTCGTTTTTACGGATGGAACGTTGTTTTTTCGCCTTAGAACAACCCGAGTTAAGCTATTGAGTGGCTAGTCTCTTAGGTGTATCGTTTTCTATGCGAAAACATGTGTGTTTCGTCCACTTATAAGTTCGGAACAAAAATGGAGTACATACAAAGCCGAATGTCCGTACAAAACTTCGTTCCCATGGTCCAAATGTTCTATGTTGGCCTTAAAACGTCCCGGTTAAGCCTTGTCGATCTTGAGGTTTTAGATTCCAAAACAAGTGAGTTTCGTCCATTTCCAAGTTTGGACCAAAAACCGAGTAAATACCGACCGAACGGACGGACATAAACCTCATTTTAACGGATGGAACGTTGTTTTTCGCCTTAGAACAACCCGAGTTAAGCTATTGAGTGGCTAGTCTCTTAGGTGTATCGTTTTCTATGCGAAAACATGTGTGTTTCGTCCACTTATAAGTTCGGAACAAAAATGGAGTACATACAAAGCCGAATGTCCGTACAAAACTTCGTTCCCATGGTCCGAATGTTCTATGTTGGCCTTAAAATATCCCGGTTAAGTATTGTCGATCTTGTGGTTTTAGATTCCAAAACAAGTGAGTTTCGTCCATTTCCAAGTTTGGACCGAAAACCGAGTAAATAACGACCGAACGGACGGCCATAAACCTCGTTTTTACGGATGGAACATTGTTTTTTCGCCTTAGAACAACCCGAGTTAAGCTATTGAGTGGCTAGTCTCTTAGGTGTATCGTTTTCTATGCGAAAACATGTGTGTTTCGTCCATTTAGAAGTTCGGAACAAAAATGGAGTACATACAAAGCCGAATGTCCGTACAAAACTTCGTTCCCATGGTCCAAATGTTCTATGTTGGCCTTAAAACGTCCCGGTTAAGCCTTGTCGATCTTGAGGTTTTAGATTCCAAAACAAGTGAGTTTCGTCCATTTCCAAGTTTGGGCCGAAAACCGAGTAAATAACGACCGAACGGACGGACATAAACCTCGTTTTTACGGATGTAACGTTGTTTTTTCGCCTTAGAACAACCCGAGTTAAGCTATTGAGTGGCTAGTCTCTTAGGTGTATCGTTTTCTATGCGAAAACATGTGTGTTTCGTCCACTTATAAGTTCAGAACTAAAATGGAGTACATACAAAGCCGAATGTCCGTACAAAACTTCGTTCCCATGGTCCGAATGTTCTATGTTGGCCTTAAAATGTCCCGGTTAAGCATTGTTGATCTTGTGGTTTTAGATTCCAAAACAAGTGAGTTTCGTCCATTTCCAAGTTTGGACCAAAAACCGAGTAAATAACGACCGAACGGACGGACATAAACCTCGTTTTTACGGATGGAACGTTGTTTTTTCGCCTTAGAACAACCCGAGTTAAGCTATTGAGTGGCTAGTCTCTTAGGTGTATCGTTTTCTATGCGAAAACATGTGTGTTTCGTCCATTTATAAGTTCGGAACAAAAATGGAGTACATACAAAGCCGAATGTCCGTACAAAACTTCGTTCCCATGGTCCAAATGTTCTATGTTGGCCTTAAAACGTCCCGGTTAAGCGTTGTCGATCTTGAGGTTTTAGATTCCAAAACAAGTGAGTTTCGTCCATTTCCAAGTTTGGGCCGAAAACCGAGTAAATAACGACCGAACGGACGGACATAAACCTCGTTTTTACGGATGTAACGTTGTTTTTTCGCCTTAGAACAACCCGAGTTAAGCTATTGAGTGGCTAGTCTCTTAGGTGTATCGTTTTCTATGCGAAAACATGTGTGTTTCGTCCACTTATAAGTTCGGAACAAAAATGGAGTACATACAAAGCCGAATGTCCGTACAAAACTTCGTTCCCATGGTCCAAATGTTCTATGTTGGCCTTAAAACGTCCCGGTTAAGCCTTGTCGATCTTGAGGTTTTAGATTCCAAAACAAGTGAGTTTCGTCCATTTCCAAGTTTGGACCAAAAACCGAGTAAATACCGACCGAACGGACGGACATAAACCTCATTTTAACGGATGGAACGTTGTTTTTCGCCTTAGAACAACCCGAGTTAAGCTATTGTGTGGCTAGTCTCTTAGGTGTATCGTTTTCTATGCGAAAACATGTGTGTTTCGTCCACTTATAAGTTCGGAACAAAAATGGAGTACATACAAAGCCGAATGTCCGTACAAAACTTCGTTCCCATGGTCCGAATGTTCTATGTTGGCCTTAAAATATCCCGGTTAAGTATTGTCGATCTTGTGGTTTTAGATTCCAAAACAAGTGAGTTTCGTCCATTTCCAAGTTTGGACCGAAAACCGAGTAAATAACGACCGAACGGACGGACATAAACCTCGTTTTTACGGACGGAAAGTTGTTTTTTCGCCTTAGAACAACCCGAGTTAAGCTATTGAGTGGCTAGTCTCTTAGGTGTATCGTTTTCTATGCGAAAACATGTGTGTTTCGTCCATTTATAAGTTCGGAACAAAAATGGAGTACATACAAAGCCGAATGTCGGTACAAAACTTCGTTCCCATGGTCCAAATGTTCTATGTTGGCCTTAAAACGTCCCGGTTAAGCCTTGTCGATCTTGAGGTTTTAGATTCCAAAACAAGTGAGTTTCGTCCATTTCCAAGTTTAGACCAAAAACCGAGTAAATACCGACCGAACGGACGGACATAAACCTCATTTTAACGGATGTAACGTTGTTTTTTTGCCTTAGAACAACCCGAGTTAAGCTATTGAGTGGCTAGTCTCTTAGGTGTATCGTTTTCTATGCGAAAACATGTGTGTTTCGTCCATTTATAAGTTCGGAATAAAATTGGAGTACATACAAAGCCGAATGTCCGTACAAAACTTCGTTCCCATGGTCCAAATGTTCTATGTTGGCCTTAAAACGTCCCGGTTAAGCCTTGTCGATCTTAAGGTTTTAGATTCCAAAACAAGTGAGTTTCGTCCATTTCCAAGTTTGGGCGAAAACCGAGTAAATAACGACCGAACGGACGGACATAAACCTCGTTTTTACGGATGGAACGTTGTTTTTTCGCCTTAGAACAACCCGAGTTAAGCTATTGACTGGCTAGTCTCTTAGGTGTTTCGTTTTCTATGCGAAAACATGTGTGTTTCGTTCATTTATAAGTTCGGAACAAAAATGGACTACATACAAAGCCGAATGTCCGTACAAAACTTCGTTCCCATGGTCCAAATGTTCTATGTTGGCCTTAAAACGTCACGGTTAAGCCTTGTCGATCTTAAGGTTTTAGATTCCAAAACAAGTGAGTTTCGTCCATTTCCAAGTTTGGGCCGAAAACCGAGTAAATAACGACCGAACGGACGGACATAAACCTCGTTTTTACGGATGGAACGTTGTTTTTTCGCCTTAGAACAACCCGAGTTAAGCTATTGAGTGGCTAGTCTCTTAGGTGTATCGTTTTCTATGCGAAAACATGTGTGTTTCGTCCATTTATAAGTTCGGAACAAAAATGGAGTACATACAAAGCCGAATGTCCGTACAAAACTTCGTTCCCATGGTCCAAATGTTCTATGTTGGCCTTAAAACGTCCCGGTTAAGCCTTGTCGATCTTGAGGTTTTAGATTCCAAAACAAGTGAGTTTCGTCCATTTCCAAGTTTGGGCCGAAAACCGAGTAAATAACGACCGAACGGACGGACATAAACCTCGTTTTTACGGATGTAACGTTGTTTTTTCGCCTTAGAACAACCCGAGTTAAGCTATTGAGTGGCTAGTCTCTTAGGTGTATCGTTTTCTATGCGAAAACATGTGTGTTTCGTCCACTTATAAGTTCGGAACTAAAATGGAGTACATACAAAGCCGAATGTCCGTACAAAACTTCGTTCCCATGGTCCGAATGTTCTATGTTGGCCTTAAAACGTCACGGTTAAGCATTGTTGATCTTGTGGTTTTAGATTCCAAAACAAGTGAGTTTCGTCCATTTCCAAGTTTGGACCAAAAACCGAGTAAATAACGACCGAACGGACGGACATAAACCTCGTTTTTACGGATGGAACGTTGTTTTTTCGCCTTAGAACAACCCGAGTTAAGCTATTGAGTGGCTAGTCTCTTAGGTGTATCGTTTTCTATGCGAAAACATGTGTGTTTCGTCCATTTATAAGTTCGGAACAAAAATGGAGTACATACAAAGCCGAATGTCCGTACAAAACTTCGTTCCCATGGTCCAAATGTTCTATGTTGGCCTTAAAACGTCCCGGTTAAGCCTTGTCGATCTTGAGGTTTTAGATTCCAAAACAAGTGAGTTTCGTCCATTTCCAAGTTTGGGCCGAAAACCGAGTAAATAACGACCGAACGGACGGACATAAACCTCGTTTTTACGGATGTAACGTTGTTTTTTCGCCTTAGAACAACCCGAGTTAAGCTATTGAGTGGCTAGTCTCTTAGGTGTATCGTTTTCTATGCGAAAACATGTGTGTTTCGTCCACTTATAAGTTCGGAACTAAAATGGAGTACATACAAAGCCGAATGTCCGTACAAAACTTCGTTCCCATGGTCCGAATGTTCTATGTTGGCCTTAAAATGTCCCGGTTAAGCATTGTTGATCTTGTGGTTTTAGATTCCAAAACAAGTGAGTTTCGTCCATTTCCAAGTTTGGACCAAAAACCGAGTAAATAACGACCGAACGGACGGACATAAACCTCGTTTTTACGGATGGAACGTTGTTTTTTCGCCTTAGAACAACCCGAGTTAAGCTATTGAGTGGCTAGTCTCTTAGGTGTATCGTTTTCTATGCGAAAACATGTGTGTTTCGTCCATTTATAAGTTCGGAACAAAAATGGAGTACATACAAAGCCGAATGTCCGTACAAAACTTCGTTCCCATGGTCCAAATGTTCTATGTTGGCCTTAAAACGTTCCGGTTAAGCCTTGTCGATCTTGAGGTTTTAGATTCCAAAACAAGTGAGTTTCGTCCATTTCCAAGTTTGGGCCGAAAACCGAGTAAATAACGACCGAACGGACGGACATAAACCTCGTTTTTACGGATGTAACGTTGTTTTTTCGCCTTAGAACAACCCGAGTTAAGCTATTGAGTGGCTAGTCTCTTAGGTGTATCGTTTTCTATGCGAAAACATGTGTGTTTCGTCCACTTATAAGTTCGGAACTAAAATGGAGTACATACAAAGCCGAATGTCCGTACAAAACTTCGTTCCCATGGTCCGAATGTTCTATGTTGGCCTTAAAATGTCCCGGTTAAGCATTGTTGATCTTGTGGTTTTAGATTCCAAAACAAGTGAGTTTCGTCCATTTCCAAGTTTAGACCAAAAACCGAGTAAATACCGACCGAACGGACGGACATAAACCTCATTTTAACGGATGTAACGTTGTTTTTTCGCCTTAGAACAACCCGAGTTAAGCTATTGAGTGGCTAGTCTCTTAGGTGTATCGTTTTCTATGCGAAAACATGTGTGTTTCGTCCATTTATAAGTTCGGAATAAAATTGGAGTACATACAAAGCCGAATGTCCGTACAAAACTTCGTTCCCATGGTCCAAATGTTCTATGTTGGCCTTAAAACGTCCCGGTTAAGCCTTGTCGATCTTAAGGTTTTAGATTCCAAAACAAGTGAGTTTCGTCCATTTCCAAGTTTGGGCGAAAACCGAGTAAATAACGACCGAACGGACGGACATAAACCTCGTTTTTACGGATGGAACGTTGTTTTTTCGCCTTAGAACAACCCGAGTTAAGCTATTGACTGGCTAGTCTCTTAGGTGTTTCGTTTTCTATGCGAAAACATGTGTGTTTCGTTCATTTATAAGTTCGGAGCAAAAATGGAGTACATACAAAGCCGAATGTCCGTACAAAACTTCGTTCCCATGGTCCAAATGTTCTATGTTGGCCTTAAAACGTCACGGTTAAGCCTTGTCGATCTTAAGGTTTTAGATTCCAAAACAAGTGAGTTTCGTCCATTTCCAAGTTTGGGCCGAAAACCGAGTAAATAACGACCGAACGGACGGACATAAACCTCGTTTTTACGGATGGAACGTTGTTTTTTCGCCTTAGAACAACCCGAGTTAAGCTATTGAGTGGCTAGTCTCTTAGGTGTATCGTTTTCTATGCGAAAACATGTGTGTTTCGTCCACTTATAAGTTCGGAACAAAAATGGAGTACATACAAAGCCGAATGTCCGTACAAAACTTCGTTCCCATGGTCCGAATGTTCTATGTTGGCCTTAAAATATCCCGGTTAAGTATTGTCGATCTTGTGGTTTTAGATTCCAAAACAAGTGAGTTTCGTCCATTTCCAAGTTTGGACCAAAAACCGAGTAAATACCGACCGAACGGACGGACATAAACCTCATTTTAACGGATGGAAGGTTGTTTTTCGCCTTAGAACAACCCGAGTTAAGCTATTGAGTGGCTAGTCTCTTAGGTGTATCGTTTTCTATGCGAAAACATGTGTGTTTCGTCCACTTATAAGTTCGGAACAAAAATGGAGTACATACAAAGCCGAATGTCCGTACAAAACTTCGTTCCCATGGTCCGAATGTTCTATGTTGGCCTTAAAATATCCCGGTTAAGTATTGTCGATCTTGTGGTTTTAGATTCCAAAACAAGTGAGTTTCGTCCATTTCCAAGTTTGGACCGAAAACCGAGTAAATAACGACCGAACGGACGGCCATAAACCTCGTTTTTACGGATGGAACATTGTTTTTTCGCCTTAGAACAACCCGAGTTAAGCTATTGAGTGGCTAGTCTCTTAGGTGTATCGTTTTCTATGCGAAAACATGTGTGTTTCGTCCATTTAGAAGTTCGGAACAAAAATGGAGTACATACAAAGCCGAATGTCCGTACAAAACTTCGTTCCCATGGTCCAAATGTTCTATGTTGGCCTTAAAACGTCCCGGTTAAGCCTTGTCGATCTTGAGGTTTTAGATTCCAAAACAAGTGAGTTTCGTCCATTTCCAAGTTTGGGCCGAAAACCGAGTAAATAACGACCGAACGGACGGACATAAACCTCGTTTTTACGGATGTAACGTTGTTTTTTCGCCTTAGAACAACCCGAGTTAAGCTATTGAGTGCTAGTCTCTTAGGTGTATCGTTTTCTATGCGAAAACATGTGTGTTTCGTCCATTTATAAGTTCGGAACAAAAATGGAGTACATACAAAGCCGAATGTCCGTACAAAACTTCGTTCCCATGGTCCAAATGTTCTATGTTGGCCTTAAAACGTCCCGGTTAAGCCTTGTCGATCTTGAGGTTTTAGATTCCAAAACAAGTGAGTTTCGTCCATTTCCAAGTTTGGGCCGAAAACCGAGTAAATAACGACCGAACGGACGGACATAAACCTCGTTTTTACGGATGTAACGTTGTTTTTTCGCCTTAGAACAACCCGAGTTAAGCTATTGAGTGGCTAGTCTCTTAGGTGTATCGTTTTCTATGCGAAAACATGTGTGTTTCGTCCACTTATAAGTTCGGAACTAAAATGGAGTAGATACAAAGCCGAATGTCCGTACAAAACTTCGTTCCCATGGTCCGAATGTTCTATGTTGGCCTTAAAATGTCCCGGTTAAGCATTGTTGATCTTGTGGTTTTAGATTCCAAAACAAGTGAGTTTCGTCCATTTCCAAGTTTGGACCAAAAACCGAGTAAATAACGACCGAACCGACGGACATAAACCTCGTTTTTACGGATGGAACGTTGTTTTTTCGCCTTAGAACAACCCGAGTTAAGCTATTGAGTGGCTAGTCTCTTAGGTGTATCGTTTTCTATGCGAAAACATGTGTGTTTCGTCCATTTATAAGTTCGGAACAAAAATGGAGTACATACAAAGCCGAATGTCCGTACAAAACTTCGTTCCCATGGTCCAAATGTTCTATGTTGGCCTTAAAACGTTCCGGTTAAGCCTTGTCGATCTTGAGGTTTTAGATTCCAAAACAAGTGAGTTTCGTCCATTTCCAAGTTTGGGCCGAAAACCGAGTAAATAACGACCGAACGGACGGACATAAACCTCGTTTTTACTGATGTAACGTTGTTTTTTCGCCTTAGAACAACCCGAGTTAAGCTATTGAGTGGCTAGTCTCTTAGGTGTATCGTTTTCTATGCGAAAACATGTGTGTTTCGTCCACTTATAAGTTCGGAACTAAAATGGAGTACATACAAAGCCGAATGTCCGTACAGAACTTCGTTCCCATGGTCCGAATGTTCTATGTTGGCCTTAAAATGTCCCGGTTAAGCATTGTTGATCTTGTGGTTTTAGATTCCAAAACAAGTGAGTTTCGTCCATTTCCAAGTTTGGACCAAAAACCGAGTAAATAACGACCGAACGGACGGACATAAACCTCGTTTTTACGGATGGAACGTTGTTTTTTCGCCTTAGAACAACCCGAGTTAAGCTATTGAGTGGCTAGTCTCTTAGGTGTATCGTTTTCTATGCGAAAACATGTGTGTTTCGTCCACTTATAAGTTCGGAACAAAAATGGAGTACATACAAAGCCGAATGTCCGTACAAAACTTCGTTCCCATGGTCCAAATGTTCTATGTTGGCCTTAAAACGTCCCGGTTAAGCCTTGTCGATCTTGAGGTTTTAGATTCCAAAACAAGTGAGTTTCGTCCATTTCCAAGTTTGGACCAAAAACCGAGTAAATACCGACCGAACGGACGGACATAAACCTCATTTTTTCGGATGGAACGTTGTTTTTTCGCCTTAGAACAACCCGAGTTAAGCTATTGAGGGTTCGAATCCCGCCAGCATTACCGAGTTACTGATCTCATTAAAAAACAGGCTTACCAAACCATTTTTTGCAGGTGTTAGTTGGGCTCAACTGGTAAAACCTCTGGGTGATGATACTAGAGGTCTGGGGTTCGAATCCCGCCAGCATTACCGAGTTACTGATCTCATTAAAAAACAGGCTTACCAAACCATTTTCTGCAGGTGTTAGTTGGGCTCAACTGGTAAAACCTCTGGGTGATGATACTAGAGGTCTGGGGTTCGAATCCCGCCAGCATTACCGAGTTACTGATCTCATTAAAAAACAGGCTTACCAAACCATTTTTACCAAACCATTTTTTTAGCAGGTGCCAGTTGGGCTCAACTGGTAAAACCTTTGGGTGATGATACCAGAGGTCTGGGGTTCGAATCCCGCCAGCATTACGAGTTACTGATCTCATTAAAACAGGCTTACCACACCATTTTTTTTTGCAGGTGTCAGTTGGGCTCAACTGGTAAAACCTTTGGGTGATGATACCAGAGGTCTGGGGTTCGAATCCCGCCAGCATTACCGAGTTACTGATCTCATTAAAAACAGGCTTACCAAACCATTTTTAGCAGGTGCCAGTTGGGCTCAACTGGTAAAACCTTTGGGTGATGATACCAGAGGTCTGGGGTTCGAATCCCGCCAGCATTACGAGTTACTGATCTCATTAAAACAGGCTTACCACACCATTTTTTTTTGTTCGAATCCCGCCAACATTACCGAGTTACTGATCTCATTAAAAACAAGCTTACCAAACCATTTTTTTTTTGCAGGTGTCAGTTGGGCTCAACTGGTAAAACCTTTGGGTGATGATACCAGAGGTCTGGGGTTCGAATCCCGCCAGCATTACCGAGTTACTGATCTCATTAAAAACAGGCTTACCAAACCATTTTTTTTAACAACCAGAGTTAAGCTATTGAGTAGGAGTTCTAATGGGGACAAAATTAGGGCGAACTTACTGTTCATCCCGTTTTCACTGTTCATCTTCTTAAAATACCCTATTTCTAGCCGTTTTTTAATCTGTTTTCTTCAAGTTAATGATGTCCACTTCACAAATAATACCAGGTTCGAGTGGAGATTCTACTCGGTCAGATGAGGAGGAAGAGATTGATGCTATTGAAGCTGCAATTGCAAAGAAGTTTGGTGTAAATTCTCTTGAGAAGTATAGAAGAAGGACTGTTGTTCGAATACAAGAGGAAGAGCAAAGCAGAGATTTGAATTTAGAAATTGAATTCAATTTGAATAAGGAAACCCTAGGTTCTAAAGTGCAATCTGGAATTGTGAAGGAATCCAAATCTAATATGGATTCAAGTTTGATTAGGATTAATGAGGAAGAACTGCATACTATAAAGGGAAATCAGGCTGTGATTATGAGTGGTTCAGCATCAAAAACGTTGGATGATGTTGCACAACAAGAGAAGCACGAACATGAAAGATTAAGGCTTGCTGGTGTGCAGGAAGAAAGAAAATCATGGGCCGATGTACTTGGTCGTGCTGCTGTTGGTAAGGAGTCGCTGGAGTATATTCCACCAATGATTGTGGAAGGAAAGCCAGTTATTCATGTACGAACTGATCAATTCAAGAACTTGAAGGAAAAGAATTCTAAACTAATTGTTGGAAGCTTTGTAGGAAGGCGACCTGGTTATGCATATGTGAAGGAGGTGGTAACAAGGATATGGAGGCTGAAGAACCCTTTCACCATGAAACCATATGGTGACAAGATGTTTACATTTGAATTTGAGAACGACGAAGACAGGATTAGTGTTCTTGAGAAGGGTTGTTTTCATGTAGCAAGTCAATTAGTGGTGATTAGGCCATGGAAGTTATTTGTCGAGACTGAAAGTGAAGAACTTAAAACTATTCCAATATGGGTAATTTTTAAGAATTACCCCATGGATCTGTGGGATAGAGAGGGATTTAGCATGGTAGGAAGCTCAGTTGGCATTCCATTGTTTACTGACAGGCTAACTGAGGAGAGGAGGAGGACTTCATATGCGCGAATTTGTATAGAAGTGGATACTAAGTGCAAATACCCGAAGGAGACAACGGTGGTGTTAGATAACAAGAAGGTGATCAAAATTCCTATTGAGTATAATTGGAGACCAGCAATGTGCGGGAGTTGTGATGTGTTTGGCCATCATGGTAAAACTTGCCCAAAGAAGATGAAAAAGAGGGAGCAATCTGTGTGGGTTCAGAGGGAGAAGCATGAGCATGACGATCATAGTGACCATGAGGGGGAGCTGAGTGATGAAGAAGAAAATATTGAGGAAGGGAAGATAAATGAGAGCACCACATCTATTGTAGGTGGAGTGTATAATGAAGGAGAAAAAAGAGAGGAAGTAGTGCAAGAAAAAACAATGCGTGAAACGAGTGAGAAACCTATAAGTGAGCAACAACCTAGTAACACAAGTCAATCAGCTGAGGAAGACAGAGAGGAGGAGTGGGAAACCCCATCTAGAAAGCACACCTTCAGGCTTTCAACTCCCAAGGAGAAAGGCACCAGTGTAGATATGGGGAGTTTGCAGAAGAGAGTAGGTGAAAGGGTGGCCAAGTTGAAGGATAGTATTAGTGATGGAGCTGGCTCTAGAGGGCAAGTTCAAACTAACATGAAAAAGGGAGGTTCCAGCAAATATGTGGGTGTAGGGAGTGCTAACTCTAACACCTTACAGATGAAGCAAACTGACCATGTTGCGAGGAAAGGAACAGGAGAGGCACACAAGGGTGGTGGAAGTATGACAAATATGGTGGCTCCAAGCAGAGACACCTTAAACAGAAGCAAGTTAATTAATGGCTAAAACTGGTTGTTGGAATATGAGGGGATTTAATATGGGTTTCAAACAAATAGAAGTAAGGTCTTTAATTAGGAAGCATGATGTAAATATCATGGGCATTCTCGATACTAGAGTGCAGCAATGTAATATGGATAGAGTGAAGGAGGTGTGTTGTCCAGGCTGGGATATAGCACACAATTATGCATATGCAGAAGATGGAAGAGTGTGGGTATGTTGGAACCCAAGAGAATGTAGTATGAACGTGTTACACACTGACAGGCAAAGCATCACTATGGAGGTAACTTTAGCAACAGGTTCTAGTTACATTTTATCTACAGTGTATGCTAGTAATGATCCTGTGGTAAGAAGATTTCTCTGGAACAAACTAATTGATATTGGTTGTTCCATACATAAGCCTTGGATGCTAATAGGGGATTTCAACACAATACTCAATCCAGAAGAAAGGATAGGAGGGACAGTAATCAGGTCTTATCACTTCATTGACTTTCACAACTTTGTTACTATGGCTGGGGTGATTGACTTGAAGTATAAAGGCCACTATTTTACTTGGACTAACAAGCAAGATAGTAGAATTTGTAGTAAGATTGATAGGGTATTGGTAAATTCAGATTGGCATGCAACCTTTGTGGACTATGAAGCTGACTTCCTCAATTCAGGAGTCTACTCCGACCATACACCAGTGATCATAGCACCTATTGCACAACACAATACAAAGAAGAGATCATTCAGGTATTATAATTTCTGGACCGAAGAGGCTGGCTACTTAGATATTGTCAAGCAAGCATGGCAGGAACCAGTTGTGGGTAATCCAATGTATAGGGTAGTGAAGAAGTTACGTAATACAAAGATTGCATTGATTGACTGGAACAAGCAACGAGTTGGTAATGTGAATGCTAGAGTTCAGGATGCCAAAATGGAGGTTGAGGCAGTACAAAACAACTTGCAGACTGACCCTTTGAACGTTACTTTGATACAAGGGGAGAGAGCAGCTATTAGGGAGTTTGTAAGGGTGGCTAAAGCCGAGGAGTCCTTTCAGAAGCAAAAATCCAGGGATCAAAACATTGTTCTCGGTGACAACAATACAGCTTTCTTCTTTAATTCTGTGAAAGAGAGGAGATGGAGAAACAAAATTACATGCTTACGAGATGCAAATGGAGAGGTAATGACAGATATGGAACAGATAGGAGCCGCATGTGTCGAATACTACAAAGGTATATATAGTCCAGAGGTGATGGAACCAGTGAACTTTGATGCATTCAATGGGATTCAACCAACAAGAATTATACCAAGTGACTTGCGCGAGGGGTTGATTGCAGATGTAACAAGTAATGAAATAACTGAAGCCTTAGCCAGTATTGATATTGATAAAGCACCTGGTGGGGATGGCTTTTCTTCAAAATTTTTTAGAACTTCATGGTCTCTTACTGGGAAGGATTTTATGAAAGCCATTAAGAACTTCTTTACATCTGGGAAGTTACTTAGGGAAGTTAATGCAACTTGCATAACTTTGGTGCCTAAGGTGGACAATCCAGGAACACTAGGGGATTATAGACCTATAGCTTGCTGCAATGTACTTTACAAGTGCATAACAAAGATCATAACAAATAGAATGAAGGAGTTTATGCCACTAGTGGTGTCAAAGAACCAATCTGCTTTTGTTTCTGGGAGGTATATACAAGACAATATCTTGTTGTGTCATGAACTTTTACACAACTACCATAGAGATGCTAAACCCGCAAGATGTGCAGCAAAGGTTGATTTAAGAAAGGCTTATGACTCAGTTAGGTGGGAAACAATTGAATTTGTGTTGAACAGAATTGGTGTACCCCCAAAGTTTATAGCATGGATCAAGGTATGTGTTGAAACTCCTGTTTTCTCTATCATGCTTAATGGTGCCCCTTATGGATACTTCACTGGAAAGAGGGGAATAAGGCAAGGAGATCCTATGTCTCCTTACTTGTTTGTATTGGTTATGGACTTGCTCACTGATTTACTGATGCATAGGGTGAGAGCAGGAGATTACAAGCTGCATTATAGGTGTTTGAATCCCACAATCACACACCTTTCTTTTGCAGATGACTTGATTGCGTTTATGCAAGGGGATGTTGAAACAGCCAGATGTATGAGGGAAACTCTGAACACTTTCAAGGAATGTACAGGCCTGGAGGTAAATTTGTTAAAGAGTTCATTATTCTTTTCAGGTGTTGACACAGAGATAAAGGATGAGATCTCTACTGTTATGGGGTTCGCAGTTGGTACCCTTCCAGTAAAGTATTTGGGACTTCCATTGATCACTACTAGGCTGACTTCAGGAGATTGTATGCCATTGATATCAAAAGTCACTTCTAAGCTACATAGTTGGAGAGGAAAGTTCTTATCCTATGCTGGTAGATTGCAGCTGATTAAATCTGTGATAAGCAACTTGAATGTATACTGGATATCTTCATTTCTTTTGCCACATAAAATTATTGATGATATTAACAAGTTGTGCAGGAACTTTCTTTGGAAGGGACCTGACTGTGCACCCTCTCATGCGCTCATTAGCTGGGCTGATACATGCTACCCATACGAGGAAGGTGGGCTAGGCATAAGGCAACTTGAATCAGCAAATCATGCAGCAAATATGAAGCATTTATGGCACATTGTAACAAGGAGAGCATCTTTATGGGTACAATGGGTATACAACAATCTTATCAAGGGCAAAGAGTTCTGGACTATGAAGACAAATGCTGATAGTTCATGGTGTTGGAGATCTATTCTGAAGGAGAGGGAGAGAGCCTCTTTCGTTGTTAAACACATTATTGGGGATGGACAGGCTACTAAGTTATGGCTACACCCTTGGACAGACAAGGGGATTTTGAAGGATCAATTCCCTCAAGTGCTAAGGTATGATTCAAATTGTGGTTTGAATGCCAATGTATCTAATGTGATCGTGGAGGGTAAATGGCAATTTCCTGATACTATTAGGCTGCGTATAAGAGATATAGCTCACACAGCAGAAAACTATATACCGATTGAGGGAGGGGCAGATGAGGTGGTATGGTCAGTTGCAAAGAATGGCGAATACAGCTTGAAGGATACATATCATGCTATTAGGAAGACAAAGCAACCGGTGAAGTGGCACAAACTAGTGTGGTACACAAGCAGGATACCAAGGCACTCATTCATAGCATGGATGGCTTTGAAAGGGGGACTGAAGACACAAAGCAAGCTGAAGGGATGGGGAGTATTGCAAGTGGATACATGTGTATTGTGTTGGTGCCATTCCGAAACCGAAGAACATCTGTTCTTTGAGTGCACTTACTCAAGGAGCATATGGATGACTCTACTTGTACAAGCAGGGTACCAAAGAGGTATGGCCATTTCATGGGAGTTGGAACTGGATTGGTTAATACAAGCATCCAAGGGGAAAGGTTTTGCACAAGATGCACTGAAATTAACTTTCAACGCATTCATCTATTGGGTCTGGAAAGAAAGAAATGAGAGGATCTTCAATAGCAAACAGATGCTAGCACAGGAGGTGGTCCGACAAGCTTCAAGGGAAGTTTATGTGAAACTCAATGAACACAAAGCTACCATGGAAAGAGGAGCAGAAAGGGAAAGACTTATGCAGCTATGGGGAGTACATATACCAGAGAAGGAATGCAACACAGTATGGTGCAAGTGGGAGGCAGCAAGACACGGTACAAGCACATTGAACACAGATGGTACACTAGTGAACAACCAAGGAGGATGGGCAGCAGTTTTGAGGAATTCAAGTGGTGAAGTTACAGCTGCAGCACAAGGCAGATCACAGCATACTAGTATAGCTCTTATTGAATTACAAGGGCTGGAGCAAGGCTTGAAGTTAGCAAGAACACATGGAGTATCTCAACTACAGGCACAGACAGACTCAACAAATGTGGTGGTTATAAAAAACACAAGTCATCCATGGCAAGCAAGGAAAATGGTGAACAGAATAAAGCAAATGATTGGAGAATTGGAGGAGTTCAGTATACACCATATATTTAGGGAGGCAAACAAGCTGGCAGATGCATTAGCAGGAAATATTCCGGCAAATAGTTTCATTGAGTTAATACCCAGTTCATTTTCTGAAGATGTAAAGAAAATTATATATGATGATAGTGTAGGTACTATGCACATGAGAATGTAATGACTCCTCTGTTTTATGATTTTTATGAAACGGGGTAGGGGACCTCAGTAACAACCCCGCTTGCCAACTAAAAAAAAAAAAAAAAAAAAAAAAAAAAAGAGTTAAGCTATTGAGTGGCTAGTCTCTTAGGTGTATCGTTTTCTATGCGAAAACATGTGTGTTTCGTCCATTTATAAGTTCGGAACAAAAATGGAGTACATACAAAGCCGAATGTCCGTACAAAACTTCGTTCCCATGGTCCAAATGTTCTATGTTGGCCTTAAAACGTCACGGTTAAGCCTTGTCGATCTTAAGGTTTTAGATTCCAAAACAAGTGAGTTTCGTCCATTTCCAAGTTTGGGCCGAAAACCGAGTAAATAACGACCGAACGGACGGACATAAACCTCGTTTTTACGGATGGAACGTTGTTTTTTCGCCTTAGAACAACCCGAGTTAAGCTATTGAGTGGCTAGTCTCTTAGGTGTATCGTTTTCTATGCGAAAACATGTGTGTTTCGTCCACTTATAAGTTCGGAACAAAAATGGAGTACATACAAAGCCGAATGTCCGTACAAAACTTCGTTCCTATGGTCCAAATGTTCTATGTTGGCCTTAAAACGTCCCGGTTAAGCCTTGTCGATCTTGAGGTTTTAGATTCCAAAACAAGTGAGTTTCGTCCATTTCCAAGTTTGGACCAAAAACCGAGTAAATACCGACCGAACGGACGGACATAAACCTCATTTTAACGGATGGAACGTTGTTTTTCCCCTTAGAACAACCCGAGTTAAGCTATTGAGTGGCTAGTCTCTTAGGTGTATCGTTTTCTATGCGAAAACATGTGTGTTTCGTCCATTTATAAGTTCGGAATAAAATTGGAGTACATACAAAGCCGAATGTCCGTACAAAACTTCGTTCCCATGGTCCAAATGTTCTATGTTGGCCTTAAAACGTCCCGGTTAAGCCTTGTCGATCTTAAGGTTTTAGATTCCAAAACAAGTGAGTTTCGTCCATTTCCAAGTTTGGGCCGAAAACCGAGTAAATAACGACCGAACGGACGGACATAAACCTCGTTTTTACGGATGGAACGTTGTTTTTTCGCCTTAGAACAACCCGAGTTAAGCTATTGACTGGCTAGTCTCTTAGGTGTATCGTTTTCTATGCGAAAACATGTGTGTTTCGTCCATTTATAAGTTCGGAACAAAAATGGAGTACATACAAAGCCGAATGTCCGTACAAAACTTCGTTCCCATGGTCCAAATGTTCTATGTTGGCCTTAAAACGTCACGGTTAAGCCTTGTCGATCTTAAGGTTTTAGATTCCAAAACAAGTGAGTTTCGTCCATTTCCAAGTTTGGGCCGAAAACCGAGTAAATAACGACCGAACGGACGGACATAAACCTCATTTTTACGGATGGAACGTTGTTTTTTCGCCTTAGAACAACCCGAGTTAAGCTATTGAGTGGCTAGTCTCTTAGGTGTATCGTTTTCTATGCGAAAACATGTGTGTTTCGTCCACTTATAAGTTCGGAACAAAAATGGAGTACATACAAAGCCGAATGTCCGTACAAAACTTCGTTCCTATGGTCCAAATGTTCTATGTTGGCCTTAAAACGTCCCGGTTAAGCCTTGTCGATCTTGAGGTTTTAGATTCCAAAACAAGTGAGTTTCGTCCATTTCCAAGTTTGGACCAAAAACCGAGTAAATACCGACCGAACGGACGGACATAAACCTCATTTTAACGGATGGAACGTTGTTTTTCGCCTTAGAACAACCCGAGTTAAGCTATTGAGTGGCTAGTCTCTTAGGTGTATCGTTTTCTATGCGAAAACATGTGTGTTTCGTCCATTTATAAGTTCGGAATAAAATTGGAGTACATACAAAACCGAATGTCCGTACAAAACTTCGTTCCCATGGTCCAAATGTTCTATGTTGGCCTTAAAACGTCCCGGTTAAGCCTTGTCGATCTTAAGGTTTTAGATTCCAAAACAAGTGAGTTTCGTCCATTTCCAAGTTTGGGCCGAAAACCGAGTAAATAACGACCGAACGGACGGACATAAACCTCGTTTTTACGGATGGAACGTTGTTTTTTCGCCTTAGAACAACCCGAGTTAAGCTATTGACTGGCTAGTCTCTTAGGTGTTTCGTTTTCTATGCGAAAACATGTGTGTTTCGTTCATTTATAAGTTCGGAACAAAAATGGAGTACATACAAAGCCGAATGTCCGTACAAAACTTCGTTCCCATGGTCCAAATGTTCTATGTTGGCCTTAAAACGTCACGGTTAAGCCTTGTCGATCTTAAGGTTTTAGATTCCAAAACAAGTGAGTTTCGTCCATTTCCAAGTTTGGGCCGAAAACCGAGTAAATAACGACCGAACGGACGGACATAAACCTCGTTTTCACGGATGGAACGTTGTTTTTTCGCCTTAGAACAACCCGAGTTAAGCTATTGAGTGGCTAGTCTCTTAGGTGTATCGTTTTCTATGCGAAAACATGTGTGTTTCGTCCACTTATAAGTTCGGAACAAAAATGGAGTACATACAAAGCCGAATGTCCGTACAAAACTTCGTTCCTATGGTCCAAATGTTCTATGTTGGCCTTAAAACGTCCCGGTTAAGCCTTGTCGATCTTGAGGTTTTAGATTCCAAAACAAGTGAGTTTCGTCCATTTCCAAGTTTGGACCAAAAACCGAGTAAATACCGACCGAACGGACGGACATAAACCTCATTTTAACGGATGGAACGTTGTTTTTCGCCTTAGAACAACCCGAGTTAAGCTATTGAGTGGCTAGTCTCTTAGGTGTATCGTTTTCTATGCGAAAACATGTGTGTTTCGTCCATTTATAAGTTCGGAATAAAATTGGAGTACATACAAAGCCGAATGTCCGTACAAAACTTCGTTCCCATGGTCCAAATGTTCTATGTTGGCCTTAAAATGTCCCGGTTAAGCCTTGTCGATCTTAAGGTTTTAGATTCCAAAACAAGTGAGTTTCGTCCATTTCCAAGTTTGGGCCGAAAACCGAGTAAATAACGACCGAACGGACGGACATAAACCTCGTTTTTACTGATGGAACGTTGTTTTTTCGCCTTAGAACAACCCGAGTTAAGCTATTGAGTGGCTAGTCTCTTAGGTGTATCGTTTTCTATGCGAAAACATGTGTGTTTCGTCCACTTATAAGTTCGGAACAAAAATGGAGTACATACAAAGCCGAATGTCCGTACAAAACTTCGTTCCCATGGTCCAAATGTTCTATGTTGGCCTTAAAACGTCCCGGTTAAGCCTTGTCGATCTTGAGGTTTTAGATTCCAAAACAAGTGAGTTTCGTCCATTTCCAAGTTTGGACCAAAAACCGAGTAAATACCGACCGAACGGACGGACATAAACCTCATTTTAACGGATGGAACGTTGTTTTTCGCCTTAGAACAACCCGAGTTAAGCTATTGAGTGGCTAGTCTCTTAGGTGTATCGTTTTCTATGCGAAAACATGTGTGTTTCGTCCATTTATAAGTTCGGAACAAAAATGGAGTACATACAAAGCCGAATGTCCGTACAAAACTTCGTTCCCATGGTCCAAATGTTCTATGTTGGCCTTAAAACGTCACGGTTAAGCCTTGTCGATCTTAAGGTTTTAGATTCCAAAACAAGTGAGTTTCGTCCATTTCCAAGTTTGGGCCGAAAACCGAGTAAATAACGACCGAACGGACGGACATAAACCTCATTTTTACGGATGGAACGTTGTTTTTTCGCCTTAGAACAACCCGAGTTAAGCTATTGAGTGGCTAGTCTCTTAGGTGTATCGTTTTCTATGCGAAAACATGTGTGTTTCGTCCACTTATAAGTTCGGAACAAAAATGGAGTACATACAAAGCCGAATGTCCGTACAAAACTTCGTTCCTATGGTCCAAATGTTCTATGTTGGCCTTAAAACGTCCCGGTTAAGCCTTGTCGATCTTGAGGTTTTAGATTCCAAAACAAGTGAGTTTCGTCCATTTCCAAGTTTGGACCAAAAACCGAGTAAATACCGACCGAACGGACGGACATAAACCTCATTTTAACGGATGGAACGTTGTTTTTCCCCTTAGAACAACCCGAGTTAAGCTATTGAGTGGCTAGTCTCTTAGGTGTATCGTTTTCTATGCGAAAACATGTGTGTTTCGTCCATTTATAAGTTCGGAATAAAATTGGAGTACATACAAAGCCGAATGTCCGTACAAAACTTCGTTCCCATGGTCCAAATGTTCTATGTTGGCCTTAAAACGTCCCGGTTAAGCCTTGTCGATCTTAAGGTTTTAGATTCCAAAACAAGTGAGTTTCGTCCATTTCCAAGTTTGGGCCGAAAACCGAGTAAATAACGACCGAACGGACGGACATAAACCTCGTTTTTACGGATGGAACGTTGTTTTTTCGCCTTAGAACAACCCGAGTTAAGCTATTGACTGGCTAGTCTCTTAGGTGTATCGTTTTCTATGCGAAAACATGTGTGTTTCGTCCATTTATAAGTTCGGAACAAAAATGGAGTACATACAAAGCCGAATGTCCGTACAAAACTTCGTTCCCATGGTCCAAATGTTCTATGTTGGCCTTAAAACGTCACGGTTAAGCCTTATCGATCTTAAGGTTTTAGATTCCAAAACAAGTGAGTTTCGTCCATTTCCAAGTTTGGGCCGAAAACCGAGTAAATAACGACCGAACGGACGGACATAAACCTCATTTTTACGGATGGAACGTTGTTTTTTCGCCTTAGAACAACCCGAGTTAAGCTATTGAGTGGCTAGTCTCTTAGGTGTTTCGTTTTCTATGCGAAAACATGTGTGTTTCGTCCACTTATAAGTTCGGAACAAAAATGGAGTACATACAAAGCCGAATGTCCGTACAAAACTTCGTTCCTATGGTCCAAATGTTTTATGTTGGCCTTAAAACGTCCCGGTTAAGCCTTGTCGATCTTGAGGTTTTAGATTCCAAAACAAGTGAGTTTCGTCCATTTCCAAGTTTGGACCAAAAACCGAGTAAATACCGACCGAACGGACGGACATAAACCTCATTTTAACGGATGGAACGTTGTTTTTCGCCTTAGAACAACCCGAGTTAAGCTATTGAGTGGCTAGTCTCTTAGGTGTATCGTTTTCTATGCGAAAACATGTGTGTTTCGTCCATTTATAAGTTCGGAATAAAATTGGAGTACATACAAAGCCGAATGTCCGTACAAAACTTCGTTCCCATGGTCCAAATGTTCTATGTTGGCCTTAAAACGTCCCGGTTAAGCCTTGTCGATCTTAAGGTTTTAGATTCCAAAACAAGTGAGTTTCGTCCATTTCCAAGTTTGGGCCGAAAACCGAGTAAATAACGACCGAACGGACGGACATAAACCTCGTTTTTACGGATGGAACGTTGTTTTTTCGCCTTAGAACAACCCGAGTTAAGCTATTGACTGGCTAGTCTCTTAGGTGTTTCGTTTTCTATGCGAAAACATGTGTGTTTCGTTCATTTATAAGTTCGGAACAAAAATGGAGTACATACAAAGCCGAATGTCCGTACAAAACTTCGTTCCCATGGTCCAAATGTTCTATGTTGGCCTTAAAACGTCACGGTTAAGCCTTGTCGATCTTAAGGTTTTAGATTCCAAAACAAGTGAGTTTCGTCCATTTCCAAGTTTGGGCCGAAAACCGAGTAAATAACGACCGAACGGACGGACATAAACCTCGTTTTTACGGATGGAACGTTGTTTTTTCGCCTTAGAACAACCCGAGTTAAGCTATTGAGTGGCTAGTCTCTTAGGTGTATCGTTTTCTATGCGAAAACATGTGTGTTTCGTCCACTTATAAGTTCGGAACAAAAATGGAGTACATACAAAGCCGAATGTCCGTACAAAACTTCGTTCCTATGGTCCAAATGTTCTATGTTGGCCTTAAAACGTCCCGGTTAAGCCTTGTCGATCTTGAGGTTTTAGATTCCAAAACAAGTGAGTTTCGTCCATTTCCAAGTTTGGACCAAAAACCGAGTAAATACCGACCGAACGGACGGACATAAACCTCATTTTAACGGATGGAACGTTGTTTTTCGCCTTAGAACAACCCGAGTTAAGCTATTGAGTGGCTAGTCTCTTAGGTGTATCGTTTTCTATGCGAAAACATGTGTGTTTCGTCCATTTATAAGTTCGGAATAAAATTGGAGTACATACAAAGCCGAATGTCCGTACAAAACTTCGTTCCCATGGTCCAAATGTTCTATGTTGGCCTTAAAACGTCCCGGTTAAGCCTTGTCGATCTTAAGGTTTTAGATTCCAAAACAAGTGAGTTTCGTCCATTTCCAAGTTTGGGCCGAAAACCGAGTAAATAACGACCGAACGGACGGACATAAACCTCGTTTTTACTGATGGAACGTTGTTTTTTCGCCTTAGAACAACCCGAGTTAAGCTATTGAGTGGCTAGTCTCTTAGGTGTATCGTTTTCTATGCGAAAACATGTGTGTTTCGTCCACTTATAAGTTCGGAACAAAAATGGAGTACATACAAAGCCGAATGTCCGTACAAAACTTCGTTCCCATGGTCCAAATGTTCTATGTTGGCCTTAAAACGTCCCGGTTAAGCCTTGTCGATCTTGAGGTTTTAGATTCCAAAACAAGTGAGTTTCGTCCATTTCCAAGTTTGGACCAAAAACCGAGTAAATACCGACCGAACGGACGGACATAAACCTCATTTTAACGGATGGAACGTTGTTTTTCGCCTTAGAACAACCCGAGTTAAGCTATTGAGTGGCTAGTCTCTTAGGTGTATCGTTTTCTATGCGAAAACATGTGTGTTTCGTCCATTTATAAGTTCGGAACAAAAATGGAGTACATACAAAGCCGAATGTCCGTACAAAACTTCGTTCCCATGGTCCAAATGTTCTATGTTGGCCTTAAAACGTCACGGTTAAGCCTTGTCGATCTTAAGGTTTTAGATTCCAAAACAAGTGAGTTTCGTCCATTTCCAAGTTTGGGCCGAAAACCGAGTAAATAACGACCGAACGGACGGACATAAACCTCATTTTTACGGATGGAACGTTGTTTTTTCGCCTTAGAACAACCCGAGTTAAGCTATTGAGTGGCTAGTCTCTTAGGTGTATCGTTTTCTATGCGAAAACATGTGTGTTTCGTCCACTTATAAGTTCGGAACAAAAATGGAGTACATACAAAGCCGAATGTCCGTACAAAACTTCGTTCCTATGGTCCAAATGTTCTATGTTGGCCTTAAAACGTCCCGGTTAAGCCTTGTCGATCTTGAGGTTTTAGATTCCAAAACAAGTGAGTTTCGTCCATTTCCAAGTTTGGACCAAAAACCGAGTAAATAACGACCGAACGGACGGACATAAACCTCGTTTTTACGGATGGAACGTTGTTTTTTCGCCTTAGAACGACCCGAGTTAAGCTATTGAGTGGCTAGTCTCTTAGGTGTATCGTTTTCTATGCGAAAACATGTGTGTTTCGTTCATTTATAAGTTCGGAACAAAAATGGAGTACATACAAAGCCGAATGTCCGTACAAAACTTCGTTCCTATGGTCCAAATGTTCTATGTTGGCCTTAAAACGTCCCGGTTAAGCCTTGTCGATCTTGAGGTTTTAGATTCCAAAACAAGTGAGTTTCGTCCATTTCCAAGTTTGGACCAAAAACCGAGTAAATACCGACCGAACGGACGGACATAAACCTCATTTTAACGGATGGAACGTTGTTTTTCGCCTTAGAACAACCCGAGTTAAGCTATTGAGTGGCTAGTCTCTTAGGTGTATCGTTTTCTATGCGAAAACATGTGTGTTTCGTCCATTTATAAGTTCGGAATAAAATTGGAGTACATACAAAGCCGAATGTCCGTACAAAACTTCGTTCCCATGGTCCAAATGTTCTATGTTGGCCTTAAAACGTCCCGGTTAAGCCTTGTCGATCTTAAGGTTTTAGATTCCAAAACAAGTGAGTTTCGTCCATTTCCAAGTTTGGGCCGAAAACCGAGTAAATAACGACCGAACGGACGGACATAAACCTCGTTTTTACTGATGGAACGTTGTTTTTTCGCCTTAGAACAACCCGAGTTAAGCTATTGAGTGGCTAGTCTCTTAGGTGTATCGTTTTCTATGCGAAAACATGTGTGTTTCGTCCACTTATAAGTTCGGAACAAAAATGGAGTACATACAAAGCCGAATGTCCGTACAAAACTTCGTTCCCATGGTCCAAATGTTCTATGTTGGCCTTAAAACGTCCCGGTTAAGCCTTGTCGATCTTGAGGTTTTAGATTCCAAAACAAGTGAGTTTCGTCCATTTCCAAGTTTGGACCAAAAACCGAGTAAATACCGACCGAACGGACGGACATAAACCTCATTTTAACGGATGGAACGTTGTTTTTCGCCTTAGAACAACCCGAGTTAAGCTATTGAGTGGCTAGTCTCTTAGGTGTATCGTTTTCTATGCGAAAACATGTGTGTTTCGTCCATTTATAAGTTCGGAACAAAAATGGAGTACATACAAAGCCGAATGTCCGTACAAAACTTCGTTCCCATGGTCCAAATGTTCTATGTTGGCCTTAAAACGTCACGGTTAAGCCTTGTCGATCTTAAGGTTTTAGATTCCAAAACAAGTGAGTTTCGTCCATTTCCAAGTTTGGGCCGAAAACCGAGTAAATAACGACCGAACGGACGGACATAAACCTCATTTTTACGGATGGAACGTTGTTTTTTCGCCTTAGAACAACCCGAGTTAAGCTATTGAGTGGCTAGTCTCTTAGGTGTATCGTTTTCTATGCGAAAACATGTGTGTTTCGTCCACTTATAAGTTCGGAACAAAAATGGAGTACATACAAAGCCGAATGTCCGTACAAAACTTCGTTCCTATGGTCCAAATGTTCTATGTTGGCCTTAAAACGTCCCGGTTAAGCCTTGTCGATCTTGAGGTTTTAGATTCCAAAACAAGTGAGTTTCGTCCATTTCCAAGTTTGGACCAAAAACCGAGTAAATACCGACCGAACGGACGGACATAAACCTCATTTTAACGGATGGAACGTTGTTTTTCGCCTTAGAACAACCCGAGTTAAGCTATTGAGTGGCTAGTCTCTTAGGTGTATCGTTTTCTATGCGAAAACATGTGTGTTTCGTCCATTTATAAGTTCGGAATAAAATTGGAGTACATACAAAGCCGAATGTCCGTACAAAATTCGTTCCCATGGTCCAAATGTTCTATGTTGGCCTTAAAACGTCACGGTTAAGCCTTGTCGATCTTAAGGTTTTAGATTCCAAAACAAGTGAGTTTCGTCCATTTCCAAGTTTGGGCCGAAAACCGAGTAAATAACGACCGAACGGACGGACATAAACCTCGTTTTTACGGATGGAACGTTGTTTTTTCGCCTTAGAACAACCCGAGTTAAGCTATTGAGTGGCTAGTCTCTTAGGTGTATCGTTTTCTATGCGAAAACATGTGTGTTTCGTCCACTTATAAGTTCGGAACAAAAATGGAGTACATACAAAGCCGAATGTCCGTACAAAACTTCGTTCCTATGGTCCAAATGTTCTATGTTGGCCTTAAAACGTCCCGGTTAAGCCTTGTCGATCTTGAGGTTTTAGATTCCAAAACAAGTGAGTTTCGTCCATTTCCAAGTTTGGACCAAAAACCGAGTAAATACCGACCGAACGGACGGACATAAACCTCATTTTAACGGATGGAACGTTGTTTTTCGCCTTAGAACAACCCGAGTTAAGCTATTGAGTGGCTAGTCTCTTAGGTGTATCGTTTTCTATGCGAAAACATGTGTGTTTCGTCCATTTATAAGTTCGGAATAAAATTGGAGTACATACAAAGCCGAATGTCCGTACAAAACTTCGTTCCCATGGTCCAAATGTTCTATGTTGGCCTTAAAACGTCCCGGTTAAGCCTTGTCGATCTTAAGGTTTTAGATTCCAAAACAAGTGAGTTTCGTCCATTTCCAAGTTTGGGCCGAAAACCGAGTAAATAACGACCGAACGGACGGACATAAACCTCGTTTTTACTGATGGAACGTTGTTTTTTCGCCTTAGAACAACCCGAGTTAAGCTATTGAGTGGCTAGTCTCTTAGGTGTATCGTTTTCTATGCGAAAACATGTGTGTTTCGTCCACTTATAAGTTCGGAACAAAAATGGAGTACATACAAAGCCGAATGTCCGTACAAAACTTCGTTCCCATGGTCCAAATGTTCTATGTTGGCCTTAAAACGTCCCGGTTAAGCCTTGTCGATCTTGAGGTTTTAGATTCCAAAACAAGTGAGTTTCGTCCATTTCCAAGTTTGGACCAAAAACCGAGTAAATACCGACCGAACGGACGGACATAAACCTCATTTTAACGGATGGAACGTTGTTTTTCGCCTTAGAACAACCCGAGTTAAGCTATTGAGTGGCTAGTCTCTTAGGTGTATCGTTTTCTATGCGAAAACATGTGTGTTTCGTCCATTTATAAGTTCGGAACAAAAATGGAGTACATACAAAGCCGAATGTCCGTACAAAACTTCGTTCCCATCGTCCAAATGTTCTATGTTGGCCTTAAAACGTCACGGTTAAGCCTTGTCGATCTTAAGGTTTTAGATTCCAAAACAAGTGAGTTTCGTCCATTTCCAAGTTTGGGCCGAAAACCGAGTAAATAACGACCGAACGGACGGACATAAACCTCATTTTTACGGATGGAACGTTGTTTTTTCGCCTTAGAACAACCCGAGTTAAGCTATTGAGTGGCTAGTCTCTTAGGTGTATCGTTTTCTATGCGAAAACATGTGTGTTTCGTCCACTTATAAGTTCGGAACAAAAATGGAGTACATACAAAGCCGAATGTCCGTACAAAACTTCGTTCCTATGGTCCAAATGTTCTATGTTGGCCTTAAAACGTCCCGGTTAAGCCTTGTCGATCTTGAGGTTTTAGATTCCAAAACAAGTGAGTTTCGTCCATTTCCAAGTTTGGACCAAAAACCGAGTAAATACCGACCGAACGGACGGACATAAACCTCATTTTAACGGATGGAACGTTGTTTTTCGCCTTAGAACAACCCGAGTTAAGCTATTGAGTGGCTAGTCTCTTAGGTGTATCGTTTTCTATGCGAAAACATGTGTGTTTCGTCCATTTATAAGTTCGGAATAAAATTGGAGTACATACAAAGCCGAATGTCCGTACAAAATTCGTTCCCATGGTCCAAATGTTCTATGTTGGCCTTAAAACGTCACGGTTAAGCCTTGTCGATCTTAAGGTTTTAGATTCCAAAACAAGTGAGTTTCGTCCATTTCCAAGTTTGGGCCGAAAACCGAGTAAATAACGACCGAACGGACGGACATAAACCTCGTTTTTACGGATGGAACGTTGTTTTTTCGCCTTAGAACAACCCGAGTTAAGCTATTGAGTGGCTAGTCTCTTAGGTGTATCGTTTTCTATGCGAAAACATGTGTGTTTCGTCCACTTATAAGTTCGGAACAAAAATGGAGTACATACAAAGCCGAATGTCCGTACAAAACTTCGTTCCTATGGTCCAAATGTTCTATGTTGGCCTTAAAACGTCCCGGTTAAGCCTTGTCGATCTTGAGGTTTTAGATTCCAAAACAAGTGAGTTTCGTCCATTTCCAAGTTTGGACCAAAAACCGAGTAAATACCGACCGAACGGACGGACATAAACCTCATTTTAACGGATGGAACGTTGTTTTTCCCCTTAGAACAACCCGAGTTAAGCTATTGAGTGGCTAGTCTCTTAGGTGTATCGTTTTCTATGCGAAAACATGTGTGTTTCGTCCATTTATAAGTTCGGAATAAAATTGGAGTACATACAAAGCCGAATGTCCGTACAAAACTTCGTTCCCATGGTCCAAATGTTCTATGTTGGCCTTAAAACGTCCCGGTTAAGCCTTGTCGATCTTAAGGTTTTAGATTCCAAAACAAGTGAGTTTCGTCCATTTCCAAGTTTGGGCCGAAAACCGAGTAAATAACGACCGAACGGACGGACATAAACCTCGTTTTTACGGATGGAACGTTGTTTTTTCGCCTTAGAACAACCCGAGTTAAGCTATTGACTGGCTAGTCTCTTAGGTGTATCGTTTTCTATGCGAAAACATGTGTGTTTCGTCCATTTATAAGTTCGGAACAAAAATGGAGTACATACAAAGCCGAATGTCCGTACAAAACTTCGTTCCCATGGTCCAAATGTTCTATGTTGGCCTTAAAACGTCACGGTTAAGCCTTGTCGATCTTAAGGTTTTAGATTCCAAAACAAGTGAGTTTCGTCCATTTCCAAGTTTGGGCCGAAAACCGAGTAAATAACGACCGAACGGACGGACATAAACCTCATTTTTACGGATGGAACGTTGTTTTTTCGCCTTAGAACAACCCGAGTTAAGCTATTGAGTGGCTAGTCTCTTAGGTGTTTCGTTTTCTATGCGAAAACATGTGTGTTTCGTCCACTTATAAGTTCGGAACAAAAATGGAGTACATACAAAGCCGAATGTCCGTACAAAACTTCGTTCCTATGGTCCAAATGTTCTATGTTGGCCTTAAAACGTCCCGGTTAAGCCTTGTCGATCTTGAGGTTTTAGATTCCAAAACAAGTGAGTTTCGTCCATTTCCAAGTTTGGACCAAAAACCGAGTAAATACCGACCGAACGGACGGACATAAACCTCATTTTAACGGATGGAACGTTGTTTTTCGCCTTAGAACAACCCGAGTTAAGCTATTGAGTGGCTAGTCTCTTAGGTGTATCGTTTTCTATGCGAAAACATGTGTGTTTCGTCCATTTATAAGTTCGGAATAAAATTGGAGTACATACAAAGCCGAATGTCCGTACAAAACTTCGTTCCCATGGTCCAAATGTTCTATGTTGGCCTTAAAACGTCCCGGTTAAGCCTTGTCGATCTTAAGGTTTTAGATTCCAAAACAAGTGAGTTTCGTCCATTTCCAAGTTTGGGCCGAAAACCGAGTAAATAACGACCGAACGGACGGACATAAACCTCGTTTTTACGGATGGAACGTTGTTTTTTCGCCTTAGAACAACCCGAGTTAAGCTATTGACTGGCTAGTCTCTTAGGTGTTTCGTTTTCTATGCGAAAACATGTGTGTTTCGTTCATTTATAAGTTCGGAACAAAAATGGAGTACATACAAAGCCGAATGTCCGTACAAAACTTCGTTCCCATGGTCCAAATGTTCTATGTTGGCCTTAAAACGTCACGGTTAAGCCTTGTCGATCTTAAGGTTTTAGATTCCAAAACAAGTGAGTTTCGTCCATTTCCAAGTTTGGGCCGAAAACCGAGTAAATAACGACCGAACGGACGGACATAAACCTCGTTTTTACGGATGGAACGTTGTTTTTTCGCCTTAGAACAACCCGAGTTAAGCTATTGAGTGGCTAGTCTCTTAGGTGTATCGTTTTCTATGCGAAAACATGTGTGTTTCGTCCACTTATAAGTTCGGAACAAAAATGGAGTACATACAAAGCCGAATGTCCGTACAAAACTTCGTTCCTATGGTCCGAATGTTCTATGTTGGCCTTAAAACGTCCCGGTTAAGCCTTGTCGATCTTGAGGTTTTAGATTCCAAAACAAGTGAGTTTCGTCCATTTCCAAGTTTGGACCAAAAACCGAGTAAATACCGACCGAACGGACGGACGTAAACCTCATTTTAACGGATGGAACGTTGTTTTTCGCCTTAGAACAACCCGAGTTAAGCTATTGAGTGGCTAGTCTCTTAGGTGTATCGTTTTCTATGCGAAAACATGTGTGTTTCGTCCATTTATAAGTTCGGAATAAAATTGGAGTACATACAAAGCCGAATGTCCGTACAAAACTTCGTTCCCATGGTCCAAATGTTCTATGTTGGCCTTAAAACGTCCCGGTTAAGCCTTGTCGATCTTAAGGTTTTAGATTCCAAAACAAGTGAGTTTCGTCCATTTCCAAGTTTGGGCCGAAAACCGAGTAAATAACGACCGAACGGACGGACATAAACCTCGTTTTTACTGATGGAACGTTGTTTTTTCGCCTTAGAACAACCCGAGTTAAGCTATTGAGTGGCTAGTCTCTTAGGTGTATCGTTTTCTATGCGAAAACATGTGTGTTTCGTCCACTTATAAGTTCGGAACAAAAATGGAGTACATACAAAGCCGAATGTCCGTACAAAACTTCGTTCCCATGGTCCAAATGTTCTATGTTGGCCTTAAAACGTCCCGGTTAAGCCTTGTCGATCTTGAGGTTTTAGATTCCAAAACAAGTGAGTTTCGTCCATTTCCAAGTTTGGACCAAAAACCGAGTAAATACCGACCGAACGGACGGACATAAACCTCATTTTAACGGATGGAACGTTGTTTTTCGCCTTAGAACAACCCGAGTTAAGCTATTGAGTGGCTAGTCTCTTAGGTGTATCGTTTTCTATGCGAAAACATGTGTGTTTCGTCCATTTATAAGTTCGGAACAAAAATGGAGTACATACAAAGCCGAATGTCCGTACAAAACTTCGTTCCCATGGTCCAAATGTTCTATGTTGGCCTTAAAACGTCACGGTTAAGCCTTGTCGATCTTAAGGTTTTAGATTCCAAAACAAGTGAGTTTCGTCCATTTCCAAGTTTGGGCCGAAAACCGAGTAAATAACGACCGAACGGACGGACATAAACCTCATTTTTACGGATGGAACGTTGTTTTTTCGCCTTAGAACAACCCGAGTTAAGCTATTGAGTGGCTAGTCTCTTAGGTGTATCGTTTTCTATGCGAAAACATGTGTGTTTCGTCCACTTATAAGTTCGGAACAAAAATGGAGTACATACAAAGCCGAATGTCCGTACAAAACTTCGTTCCTATGGTCCAAATGTTCTATGTTGGCCTTAAAACGTCCCGGTTAAGCCTTGTCGATCTTGAGGTTTTAGATTCCAAAACAAGTGAGTTTCGTCCATTTCCAAGTTTGGACCAAAAACCGAGTAAATAACGACCGAACGGACGGACATAAACCTCGTTTTTACGGATGGAACGTTGTTTTTTCGCCTTAGAACGACCCGAGTTAAGCTATTGAGTGGCTAGTCTCTTAGGTGTATCGTTTTCTATGCGAAAACATGTGTGTTTCGTTCATTTATAAGTTCGGAACAAAAATGGAGTACATACAAAGCCGAATGTCCGTACAAAACTTCGTTTCCATGGTCCAAATGTTCTATGTTGGCCTTAAAACGTCCCGGTTAAGCCTTGTCGATCTTGAGGTTTTAGATTCCAAAACAAGTGAGTTTCGTCCATTTCCAAGTTTGGGCCGAAAACCGAGTAAATAACGACCGAACGGACGGACATAAACCTCATTTTTACGGATGGAACGTTGTTTTTTCGCCTTAGAACAACCCGAGTTAAGCTATTTAGTGGCTAGTCTCTTAGGTGTATCGTTTTCTATGCGAAAACATGTGTGTTTCGTCCACTTATAAGTTCGGAACAAAAATGGAGTACATACAAAGCCGAATGTCCGTACAAAACTTCGTTCCTATGGTCCAAATGTTCTATGTTGGCCTTAAAACGTCCCGGTTAAGCCTTGTCGATCTTGAGGTTTTAGATTCCAAAACAAGTGAGTTTCGTCCATTTCCAAGTTTGGACCAAAAACCGAGTAAATACCGACCGAACGGACGGACATAAACCTCATTTTAACGGATGGAACGTTGTTTTTCGCCTTAGAACAACCCGAGTTAAGCTATTGAGTGGCTAGTCTCTTAGGTGTATCGTTTTCTATGCGAAAACATGTGTGTTTCGTCCATTTATAAGTTCGGAATAAAATTGGAGTACATACAAAGCCGAATGTCCGTACAAAATTCGTTCCCATGGTCCAAATGTTCTATGTTGGCCTTAAAACGTCACGGTTAAGCCTTGTCGATCTTAAGGTTTTAGATTCCAAAACAAGTGAGTTTCGTCCATTTCCAAGTTTGGGCCGAAAACCGAGTAAATAACGACCGAACGGACGGACATAAACCTCGTTTTTACGGATGGAACGTTGTTTTTTCGCCTTAGAACAACCCGAGTTAAGCTATTGAGTGGCTAGTCTCTTAGGTGTATCGTTTTCTATGCGAAAACATGTGTGTTTCGTCCACTTATAAGTTCGGAACAAAAATGGAGTACATACAAAGCCGAATGTCCGTACAAAACTTCGTTCCTATGGTCCAAATGTTCTATGTTGGCCTTAAAACGTCCCGGTTAAGCCTTGTTGATCTTGAGGTTTTAGATTCCAAAACAAGTGAGTTTCGTCCATTTCCAAGTTTGGACCAAAAACCGAGTAAATACCGACCGAACGGACGGACATAAACCTCATTTTAACGGATGGAACGTTGTTTTTCCCCTTAGAACAACCCGAGTTAAGCTATTGAGTGGCTAGTCTCTTAGGTGTATCGTTTTCTATGCGAAAACATGTGTGTTTCGTCCATTTATAAGTTCGGAATAAAATTGGAGTACATACAAAGCCGAATGTCCGTACAAAACTTCGTTCCCATGGTCCAAATGTTCTATGTTGGCCTTAAAACGTCCCGGTTAAGCCTTGTCGATCTTAAGGTTTTAGATTCCAAAACAAGTGAGTTTCGTCCATTTCCAAGTTTGGGCCGAAAACCGAGTAAATAACGACCGAACGGACGGACATAAACCTCGTTTTTACGGATGGAACGTTGTTTTTTCGCCTTAGAACAACCCGAGTTAAGCTATTGACTGGCTAGTCTCTTAGGTGTATCGTTTTCTATGCGAAAACATGTGTGTTTCGTCCATTTATAAGTTCGGAACAAAAATGGAGTACATACAAAGCCGAATGTCCGTACAAAACTTCGTTCCCATGGTCCAAATGTTCTATGTTGGCCTTAAAACGTCACGGTTAAGCCTTGTCGATCTTAAGGTTTTAGATTCCAAAACAAGTGAGTTTCGTCCATTTCCAAGTTTGGGCCGAAAACCGAGTAAATAACGACCGAACGGACGGACATAAACCTCATTTTTACGGATGGAACATTGTTTTTTCGCCTTAGAACAACCCGAGTTAAGCTATTGAGTGGCTAGTCTCTTAGGTGTTTCGTTTTCTATGCGAAAACATGTGTGTTTCGTCCACTTATAAGTTCGGAACAAAAATGGAGTACATACAAAGCCGAATGTCCGTACAAAACTTCGTTCCTATGGTCCAAATGTTCTATGTTGGCCTTAAAACGTCCCGGTTAAGCCTTGTCGATCTTGAGGTTTTAGATTCCAAAACAAGTGAGTTTCGTCCATTTCCAAGTTTGGACCAAAAACCGAGTAAATACCGACCGAACGGACGGACATAAACCTCATTTTAACGGATGGAACGTTGTTTTTCGCCTTAGAACAACCCGAGTTAAGCTATTGAGTGGCTAGTCTCTTAGGTGTATCGTTTTCTATGCGAAAACATGTGTGTTTCGTCCATTTATAAGTTCGGAATAAAATTGGAGTACATACAAAGCCGAATGTCCGTACAAAACTTCGTTCCCATGGTCCAAATGTTCTATGTTGGCCTTAAAACGTCCCGGTTAAGCCTTGTCGATCTTAAGGTTTTAGATTCCAAAACAAGTGAGTTTCGTCCATTTCCAAGTTTGGGCCGAAATCCGAGTAAATAACGACCGAACGGACGGACATAAACCTCGTTTTTACGGATGGAACGTTGTTTTTTCGCCTTAGAACAACCCGAGTTAAGCTATTGACTGGCTAGTCTCTTAGGTGTTTCGTTTTCTATGCGAAAACATGTGTGTTTCGTTCATTTATAAGTTCGGAACAAAAATGGAGTACATACAAAGCCGAATGTCCGTACAAAACTTCGTTCCCATGGTCCAAATGTTCTATGTTGGCCTTAAAACGTCACGGTTAAGCCTTGTCGATCTTAAGGTTTTAGATTCCAAAACAAGTGAGTTTCGTCCATTTCCAAGTTTGGGCCGAAAACCGAGTAAATAACGACCGAACGGACGGACATAAACCTCGTTTTTACGGATGGAACGTTGTTTTTTCGCCTTAGAACAACCCGAGTTAAGCTATTGAGTGGCTAGTCTCTTAGGTGTATCGTTTTCTATGCGAAAACATGTGTGTTTCGTCCACTTATAAGTTCGGAACAAAAATGGAGTACATACAAAGCCGAATGTCCGTACAAAACTTCGTTCCTATGGTCCAAATGTTCTATGTTGGCCTTAAAACGTCCCGGTTAAGCCTTGTCGATCTTGAGGTTTTAGATTCCAAAACAAGTGAGTTTCGTCCATTTCCAAGTTTGGACCAAAAACCGAGTAAATACCGACCGAACGGACGGACATAAACCTCATTTTAACGGATGGAACGTTGTTTTTCGCCTTAGAACAACCCGAGTTAAGCTATTGAGTGGCTAGTCTCTTAGGTGTATCGTTTTCTATGCGAAAACATGTGTGTTTCGTCCATTTATAAGTTCGGAATAAAATTGGAGTACATACAAAGCCGAATGTCCGTACAAAACTTCGTTCCCATGGTCCAAATGTTCTATGTTGGCCTTAAAACGTCCCGGTTAAGCCTTGTCGATCTTAAGGTTTTAGATTCCAAAACAAGTGAGTTTCGTCCATTTCCAAGTTTGGGCCGAAAACCGAGTAAATAACGACCGAACGGACGGACATAAACCTCGTTTTTACTGATGGAACGTTGTTTTTTCGCCTTAGAACAACCCGAGTTAAGCTATTGAGTGGCTAGTCTCTTAGGTGTATCGTTTTCTATGCGAAAACATGTGTGTTTCGTCCACTTATAAGTTCGGAACAAAAATGGAGTACATACAAAGCCGAATGTCCGTACAAAACTTCGTTCCCATGGTCCAAATGTTCTATGTTGGCCTTAAAACGTCCCGGTTAAGCCTTGTCGATCTTGAGGTTTTAGATTCCAAAACAAGTGAGTTTCGTCCATTTCCAAGTTTGGACCAAAAACCGAGTAAATACCGACCGAACGGACGGACATAAACCTCATTTTAACGGATGGAACGTTGTTTTTCGCCTTAGAACAACCCGAGTTAAGCTATTGAGTGGCTAGTCTCTTAGGTGTATCGTTTTCTATGCGAAAACATGTGTGTTTCGTCCATTTATAAGTTCGGAACAAAAATGGAGTACATACAAAGCCGAATGTCCGTACAAAACTTCGTTCCCATGGTCCAAATGTTCTATGTTGGCCTTAAAACGTCACGGTTAAGCCTTGTCGATCTTAAGGTTTTAGATTCCAAAACAAGTGAGTTTCGTCCATTTCCAAGTTTGGGCCGAAAACCGAGTAAATAACGACTGAACGGACGGACATAAACCTCATTTTTACGGATGGAACGTTGTTTTTTCGCCTTAGAACAACCCGAGTTAAGCTATTGAGTGGCTAGTCTCTTAGGTGTATCGTTTTCTATGCGAAAACATGTGTGTTTCGTCCACTTATAAGTTCGGAACAAAAATGGAGTACATACAAAGCCGAATGTCCGTACAAAACTTCGTTCCCATGGTCCAAATGTTCTATGTTGGCCTTAAAACGTCCCGGTTAAGCCTTGTCGATCTTAAGGTTTTAGATTCCAAAACAAGTGAGTTTCGTCCATTTCCAAGTTTGGACCAAAAACCGAGTAAATAACGACCGAACGGACGGACATAAACCTCGTTTTTACGGATGGAACGTTGTTTTTTCGCCTTAGAACGACCCGAGTTAAGCTATTGAGTGGCTAGTCTCTTAGGTGTATCGTTTTCTATGCGAAAACATGTGTGTTTCGTTCATTTATAAGTTCGGAACAAAAATGGAGTACATACAAAGCCGAATGTCCGTACAAAACTTCGTTTCCATGGTCCAAATGTTCTATGTTGGCCTTAAAACGTCCCGGTTAAGCCTTGTCGATCTTGAGGTTTTAGATTCCAAAACAAGTGAGTTTCGTCCATTTCCAAGTTTGGACCAAAAACCGAGTAAATACCGACCGAACGGACGGACATAAACCTCATTTTAACGGATGGAACGTTGTTTTTCGCCTTAGAACAACCCGAGTTAAGCTATTGAGTGGCTAGTCTCTTAGGTGTATCGTTTTCTATGCGAAAACATGTGTGTTTCGTCCACTTATAAGTTCGGAACAAAAATGGAGTACATACAAAGCCGAATGTCCGTACAAAACTTCGTTCCCATGGTCCAAATGTTCTATCTTGGTCTTAAACGTCCCGGCTAAGCCTTGTCGATCTTGAGGTTTTAGATTCCAAAACAAGTGAGTTTCGTCCATTTCCAAGTTCGGACCGAAAACCGAGTAAATACCAACCGAACGGACGGACATAAATGTCGTTTTTATGGACGGAACGTTGTTTTTTCGCCTTAGAACAACCAGAGTTAAGCTATTGCAGTGTCTAGTCCCTTAGGTGTATCGTTTTCTATGCGAAAACATGTGTGTTTCGTCCAATTATAAGTTCGGAAAAAAAATGGAGTACATACCAAGCCGAATGTCCGGACAAAACTTCGTTCCCATGGTTCAAATGTTCTATGTTGGCCTTAAAACGTCCCGGTTAAGCCTTGTCGATCTTGAGGTTTTAGATTCCAAAACAAGTGAGTTTCGTTCATTTCCAAGTTTGGACCAAAAACCGAGTAAATACCGACCGAACGGACGGACATAAACCTCATTTTAACGGATGGAACGTTGTTTTTCGCCTTAGAACAACCCGAGTTAAGCTATTGAGTGGCTAGTCTCTTAGGTGTATCGTTTTCTATGCGAAAACATGTGTGTTTCGTTCATTTATAAGTTCGGAACAAAAATGGAGTACATACAAAGCCGAATGTCCGTACAAAACTTCGTTCCCATGGTCCAAATGTTCTATGTTGGCCTTAAAACGTCCCGGTTAAGCCTTGTCGATCTTGAGGTTTTAGATTCCAAAACAAGTTAGTTTCGTCCATTTCAAAGTTTGGACCGAAAACCGAGTAAATAATGACCGAACGGACGGACATAAACCTCGTTTTTACGGATGGAACGTTATTTTTTCGCCTTAGAACAACCCGAGTTAAGCTATTGAGTGGCTAGTCTCTTAGGTGTATCGTTTTCTATGCGAAAACATGTGTGTTTCGTTCATTTATAAGTTCGGAACAAAAATGGAATACATACAAAGCTGAATGTCCGTACAAAACTTCGTTCCCATGGTCCAAATGTTCTATGTTGGCCTTAAAACGTCCCGGTTAAGCCTTGTCGATCTTGAGGTTTTAGATTCTAAAACAAGTGAGTTTCGTCCATTTCCAAGTTTGGACCAAAAACCGAGTAAATACCGACCGAACGGACGGACATAAACCTCATTTTAACGGATGGAACGTTGTTTTTCGCCTTAGAACAACCCGAGTTAAGCTATTGAGTGGCTAGTCTCTTAGGTGTATCGTTTTCTATGCGAAAACATGTGTGTTTCGTCCATTTATAAGTTCGGAACAAAAATGGAGTACATACAAAGCCGAATGTCCGTACAAAACTTCGTTCCCATGGTCCCAATGTTCTATCTTGGTCTTAAACCGAGTAAATACAAACCGAACGGACGGACATAAATGTCGTTTTTATGGACGGAACGTTGTTTTTTCGCCTTAGAACAACCAGAGTTAAGCTATTGCAGTGTCTAGTCCCTTAGGTGTATCGTTTTCCTTTCGAAAACATGTGTGTTTCGTCCACTTATAAGTTCGGAAAAAAAATGGAGTACATACCAAGCCGAATGTCCGTACAAAACTTCGTTCCCATGGTCCAAATGTTCTATGTTGGCCTTAAAACGTCCCGGTTAAGCCTTGTCGATCTTAAGGTTTTAGATTCCAAAACAAGTGAGTTTCGTCCATTTCCAAGTTTGGGCCGAAAACCGAGTAAATAACAACCGAACGGACGGACATAAACCTCGTTTTTACGGATGGAACGTAGTTTTTTCGCCTTAGAACAACCCGAATTAAGCTATTGAATGGCTAGTCTCTTAGGTGTATCGTTTTCTATGCGAAAACATGTGTGTTTCGTCCACTTATAAGTTCGGACCAAAAACCGAGTAAATACCGACCGAACGGACGGACATAAACCTCATTTTAACGGATGGAACGTTGTTTTTCGCCTTAGAACAACCCGAGTTAAGCTATTGAGTGGCTAGTCTCTTAGGTGTATCGTTTTCTATGCGAAAACATGTGTGTTTCGTCCACTTATAAGTTCGGAACTAAAATGGAGTACATACAAAGCCGAATGTCCGTACAAAACTTCGTTCCCATGGTCCGAATGTTCTATGTTGGCCTTAAAATGTCCCGGTTAAGCATTGTCGATCTTGTGGTTTTAGATTCCAAAACAAGTGAGTTTCGTCCATTTCCAAGATTGGGCCGAAAACCGAGTAAATAACGACCGAACGGACGGACATAAACCTCGTTTTTACGGATGTAACGTTGTTTTTTCGCCTTAGAACAACCCGAGTTAAGCTATTGAGTGGCTAGTCTCTTAGGTGTATCGTTATCTATGCGAAAACATGTGTGTTTCGTCCATTTATAAGTTCGGAACAAAAATGGAGTACATACAAAGCCGAATGTCCGTACAAAACTTCGTTCCAATGGTCCAAATGTTCTATGTTGGCCTTAAAACGTCCCAGTTAACCCTTGTCGATCTTGAGGTTTTAGATTCCAAAACAAGTGAGTTTTGTCCATTTCCAAGTTTGGGCCGAAAACCGAGTAAATAACGACCGAACGGACGGACATAAACCTCGTTTTTACGGATGGAACGTTGTTTTTTCGCCTTAGAACAACCCGAGTTAAGCTATTGAGTGGCTAGTCTCTTAGGTGTATCGTTTTCTATGCGAAAACATGTGTGTTTCGTCCATTTATAAGTTCGGAACAAAAATTGAGTACATACAAAGCCGAATGTCCGTACAAAACTTCGTTCCCATGGTCCAAATGTTCTATGTTGGCCTTAAAACGTCCCGGCTAAGCCTTGTCGATCTTGAGGTTTTAGATTCAAAAACAAGTGAGTTTCGTCCATTTCCAAGTTTGGGCCGAAAACCGAGTAAATAACGACCGAACGGACGGACATAAACCTCGTTTTTACGAATGTAACGTTGTTTTTTCGCCTTAGAACAACCCGAGTTAAGCTATTGAGTGGCTAGTCTCTTAGGTGTATCGTTATCTATGCGAAAACATGTGTGTTTCGTCCATTTATAAGTTCGGAACAAAAATGGAGTACATACAAAGCCGAATGTCCGTACAAAACTTCGTTCCCATGGTCCAAATGTTCTATGTTGGCCTTAAAACGTCCCGGTTAAGCCTTGTCGATCTTGAGGTTTTAGATTCCAAAACAAGTGAGTTTCGTCCATTTCCAAGTTTGGGCCGAAAACCGAGTAAATAACGACCGAACCGACGGACATAAACCTCGTTTTTACGGATAGAACGTTGTTTTTTCGCCTTAGAACAACCCGAGTTAAGCTATTGAGTGGCTAGTCTCTTAGGTGTATCGTTTTCAATGCGAAAACATGTGTGTTTCGTCCACTTATAAGTTCGGAACAAAAATGGAGTACATACAAAGCCGAATGTCCGTACAAAACTTCGTTCCAATGGTCCAAATGTTCTATGTTGGCCTTAAAACGTCCCAGTTAACCCTTGTCGATCTTGAGGTTTTAGATTCCAAAACAAGTGAGTTTTGTCCATTTCCAAGTTTGGGCCGAAAACCGAGTAAATAACGACCGAACGGACGGACATAAACCTCGTTTTTACGGATGGAACGTAGTTTTTTCGCCTTAGAACAACCCGAGTTAAGCTATTGAGTGGCTAGTCTATTAGGTCTATCGTTTTCTATGCGAAAACATGTGTGTTTCGTCCACTTATAAGTTCGGAACAAAAATGGAGTACATACAAAGCCGCATGTCCGTACAAAACTTCGTTCCAATGGTCCAAATGTTCTATGTTGGCCTTAAAACGTCCCGGTTAAGCCATGTCGATCTTGAGGTTTTAGAATCCAAAACAAGTGAGTTTCGTCCATTTCCAAGTTTGGGCCGAAAACCGAGTAAATAACGACCGAACGGACGGACATAAAACTCGTTTTTACGGATGGAACGTTGTTTTTTCGCCTTAGAACAACCCGAGTTAAGCTATTGAGTGGCTAGTCTCTTAGGTGTATCGTTTTCTATGCGAAAACATGTGTGTTTCGTCCACTTATAAGTTCGGAACAAAAATGGAGTACATACAAAGCCGAATGTCCGTACAAAACTTCGTTCCCATGGTCCAAATGTTCTATGTTGGCCTTAAAACGTCCCGGTTAAGCCTTGTCGATCTTAAGGTTTTAGATTCCAAAACAAGTGAGTTTCGTCCATTTCCAAGTTTGGGCCGAAAACCGAGTAAATAACGACCGAACGGACGGACATAAACCTCGTTTTTACGAATGTAACGTTGTTTTTTCGCCTTAGAACAACCCGAGTTAAGCTATTGAGTGGCTAGTCTCTTAGGTGTATCGTTATCTATGCGAAAACATGTGTGTTTCGTCCATTTATAAGTTCGGAACAAAAATGGAGTACATACAAAGCCGAATGTCCGTACAAAACTTCGTTCCCATGGTCCAAATGTTCTATGTTGGCCTTAAAACGTCCCGGTTAAGCCTTGTCGATCTTGAGGTTTTAGATTCCAAAACAAGTGAGTTTCGTCCATTTCCAAGTTTGGGCCGAAAACCGAGTAAATAACGACCGAACGGACGGACATAAACCTCGTTTTTACGGATGGAACGTAGTTTTTTCGCCTTAGAACAACCCGAGTTAAGCTATTGAGTGGCTAGTCTCTTGGGTGTATCGTTTTCTATGCGAAAACATGTGTGTTTCGTCCACTTATAAGTTCGGAACAAAAATGGAGTACAAACAAAGCCGAATGTCCGTACAAAACTTCGTTCCCATGGTCCAAATGTTCTATGTTGGCCTTAAAACGTCGCGGTTAAGCCTTGTCGATCTTGAGGTTTTAGATTCCAAAACAAGTGAGTTTCGTCCATTTCCAAGTTTGGACAAAAAACCGAGTAAATACCGACCGAACGGACGGACATAAACCTCATTTTAACGGATGGAACGTTGTTTTTCGCCTTAGAACAACCCGAGTTAAGCTATTGAGTGGCTAGTCTCTTAGGTGTATCGTTTTCTATGCGAAAACATGTGTGTTTCGTCCACTTATAAGTTCGGAACTAAAATGGAGTACATACAAAGCCGAATGTCCGTACAAAACTTCGTTCCCATGGTCCGAATGTTCTATGTTGGCCTTAAAATGTCCCGGTTAAGCATTGTCGATCTTGTGGTTTTAGATTCCAAAACAAGTGAGTTTCGTCCATTTCCAAGTTTGGGCCGAAAACCGAGTAAATAACGACCGAACGGACGGACATAAACCTCGTTTTTACGGATGTAACGTTGTTTTTTCGCCTTAGAACAACCAAAGTTAAACTATTGAGTGGCTAGTCTCTTAGGTGTATCGTTTTCTATGCGAAAACATGTGTGTTTCGTCCATTTATAAGTTCGGAACAAAAATGGAGTACATACAAAGCCGAATGTCCGTACAAAACTTCGTTCCCATGGTCCAAATGTTCTATGTTGGCCTTAAAACGTCCCGGTTAAGCCTTGTCGATCTTAAGGTTTTAGATTCCAAAACAAGTGAGTTTCGTCCATTTCCAAGTTTGGGCCGAAAACCGAGTAAATAACGACCGAACGGACGGACATAAACCTCGTTTTTACGGATGGAACGTAGTTTTTTCGCCTTAGAACAACCCGAGTTAAGCTATTGAGTGGCTAGTCTCTTAGGTGTATCGTTTTCTATGCGAAAACATGTGTGTTTCGTCCATTTATAAGTTCGGAACAAAAATGGAGTACATACAAAGCCGAATGTCCGTACAAAACTTCGTTCCCATGGTCCCAATGTTCTATGTTGGCCTTAAAACGTTCCGGTTAAGCCTTGTCGATCTTGAGGTTTTAGATTCCAAAACAAGTGAGTTTCGTCCATTTCCAAGTTTGGGCCGAAAACCGAGTAAATAACGACCGAACGGACGGACATAAACCTCGTTTTTACGGATAGAACGTTGTTTTTTCGCATTAGAACAACCCGAGTTAAGCTATTGAATGGCTAGTCTCTTAGGTGTATCGTTTTCTATGCGAAAACATGTGTGTTTCGTCCACTTATAAGTTCGGAACAAAAATGGAGTACATACAAAGCCGAATGTCCGTACAAAACTTCGTTCCAATGGTCCAAATGTTCTATGTTGGCCTTAAAACGTCCCGGTTAAGCCTTGTCGATCTTAAGGTTTTAGATTCCAAAACAAGTGAGTTTCGTCCATTTCCAAGTTTGGGCCGAAAACCGAGTAAATAACGACCGAACGGAAGGACATAAACCTCGTTTTTACGGATGGAACGTAGTTTTTTCGCCTTAGAACAACCCGAGTTAAGCTATTGAGTGGCTAGTCTCTTAGGTGTATCGTTTTCTATGCGAAAACATGTGTGTTTCGTCCACTTATAAGTTCGGAACAAAAATGGAGTACATACAAAGCCGAATGTCCGTACAAAACTTCGTTCCCATGGTCCAAATGTTCTATGTTGGCCTTAAAACGTCCCGGTTAAGCCTTTTCGATCTTGAGGTTTTAGATTCCAAAACAAGTGAGTTTCGTCCATTTCCAAGTTTGGACCAAAAACCGAGTAAATACCGACCGAACGGACGGACATAAACCTCATTTTAACGGATGGAACGTTGTTTTTCGCCTTAGAACAACCCGAGTTAAGCTATTGAGTGGCTAGTCTCTTAGGTGTATCGTTTTCTATGCGAAAACATGTGTGTTTCGTCCATTTATAAGTTCGGAACAAAAATGGAGTACATACAAAGCCGAATGTCCGTACAAAACTTTGTTCCCATGGTCCAAATGTTCTATGTTGGCCTTAAAACGTCCCGGTTAAGCCTTGTCGATCTTGAGGTTTTAGATTCCAAAACAAGTGAGTTTCGTCCATTTCCAAGTTTGGGCCGAAAACCGAGTAAATAACGACCGAACGGACGGACATAAACCTCGTTTTTACGGATGGAACGTTGTTTTTTCGCCTTAGAACAACCCGAGTTAAGCTATTGAGTGGCTAGTCTCTTAGGTGTATCGTTTTCTATGTGAAAACATGTGTGTTTCGTCCACTTATAAGTTCGGAACAAAAATGGAGTACATACAAAGCCGAATGTCCGTACAAAACTTCGTTCCCATGGTCCAAAAGTTCTATGTGGCCTTAAAACGTCCCGGTTAAGCCTTGTCGATCTTGAGGTTTTAGATTCCAAAAAAAGTGAGTTTCGTCCATTTCCAAGTTTGGGCCGAAAACCGAGTAAATAACGACCGAACGGACGGACATAAACCTCGTTTTTACGGATGGAACGTTGTTTTTTCGCCTTAGAACAACCCGAGTTAAGCTATTGAGTGGCTAGTCTCTTAGGTGTATCGTTTTCTATGCGAAAACATGTGTGTTTCGTCCACTTATAAGTTCGGAACAAAAATGGAGTACATACAAAGCCGAATGTCCGTACAAAACTTCGTTCCCATGGTCCAAATGTTCTATGTTGGCCTTAAAACGTCCCGGTTAATCCTTGTCGATCTTAAGGTTTTAGATTCCAAAACAAGTGAGTTTCGTCCATTTCCAAGTTTGGGCCGAAAACCGAGTAAATAACGACCGAACGGACGGACATAAACCTCGTTTTTACGGATGGAACGTTGTTTTTTAGCCTTAGAACAACCCGAATTAAGCTATTGAGTGGCTAGTCTCTTAGGTGTATCGTTTTCTATGCGAAAACATGTGTGTTTCGTCCACTTATAAGTTCGGAACAAAAATGGAGTACATACAAAGCCGAATGTCCGTACAAAACTTCGTTCCAATGGTCCAAATGTTCTATGTTGGCCTTAAAACGTCCCGGTTAAGCCTTGTCGATCTTGAGGTTTTAGATTCCAAAACAAGTGAGTTTCGTCCATTTCCAAGTTTGGGCCGAAAACCGAGTAAATAACGACCGAACGGACGGACATAAACCTCGTTTTTACGGATGGAACGTTGTTTTTTCGCCTTAGAACAACCCGAGTTAAGCTATTGAGTGGCTAGTCTCTTAGGTGTATCGTTTTCTATGCGAAAACATGTGTGTTTCGTCCACTTATAAGTTCGGAACAAAAATGGAGTACATACAAAGCCGAATGTCCGTACAAAACTTCGTTCCAATGGTCAAAATGTTCTATGTTGGCCTTAAAACGTCCCGGTTAAGCCTTGTCGATCTTGAGGTTTTAGAATCCAAAACAAGTGAGTTTCGTCCATTTCCAAGTTTGGGCCGAAAACCGAGTAAATAACGACCGAACGGACGGACATAAAACTCGTTTTTACCGATGGAACGTTGTTTTTTCGCCTTAGAACAACCCGAGTTAAGCTATTGAGTGGCTAGTCTCTTAGGTGTATCGTTTTCTATACGAAAACATGTGTGTTTCGTCCACTTATAAGTTCGGAACAAAAATGGAGTACATACAAAGCCGAATGTCCGTACAAAACTTCGTTCCCATGGTCCAAATGTTCTATGTTGGCCTTAAAACGTCCCGGTTAAGCCTTGTCGATCTTAAGGTTTTAGATTCCAAAACAAGTGAGTTTCGTCCATTTCCAAGTTTGGGCCGAAAACCGAGTAAATAACGACCGAACGGACGGACATAAACCTCGTTTTTACGGATGGAACGTTGTTTTTTCGCCTTAGAACAACCCGAGTTAAGCTATTGAGTGGCTAGTCTCTTAGGTGTATCGTTTTCTATGCGAAAACATGTGTGTTTCGTCCACTTATAAGTTCGGAACAAAAATGGAGTACATACAAAGCCGAATGTCCGTACAAAACTTCGTTCCCATGGTCCCAATGTTCTATGTTAGCCTTAAAACGTCCCGGTTAAGCCTTGTCGATCTTGAGGTTTTAGATTCCAAAACAAGTGAGTTTCGTCCATTTCCAAGTTTGGACCAAAAACCGAGTAAATACCGACCGAACGGACGGACATAAACCTCATTTTAACGGATGGAACGTTGTTTTTCGCCTTAGAACAACCCGAGTTAAGCTATTGAGTGGCTAGTCTCTTAGGTGTATCGTTTTCTATGCGAAAACATGTGTGTTTCGTCCACTTATAAGTTCGGAACAAAAATGGAGTACATACAAAGCCGAATGTCCGTACAAAACTTCGTTCCCATGGTCCAAATGTTCTATGTTGGCCTTAAAACGTCCCGGTTAAGCCTTGTCGATCTTAAGGTTTTAGATTCCAAAACAAGTGAGTTTCGTCCATTTCCAAGTTTGGGCCGAAAACCGAGTAAATAACGACCGAACGGACGGACATAAACCTCGTTTTTACGGATGGAACGTAGTTTTTTCGCCTTAGAACAACCCGAGTTAAGCTATTGAGTGGCTAGTCTCTTAGGTGTATCGTTTTCTATGCGAAAACATGTGTGTTTCGTCCACTTATAAGTTCGGAACAAAAATGGAGTACATACAAAGCCGAATGTCCGTACAAAACTTCGTTCCCATGGTCCAAATGTTGTATGTTGGCCTTAAAACGTCCCGGTTAAGCCTTGTCGATCTTGAGGTTTTAGATTCCAAAACAAGTGAGTTTCGTCCATTTCCAAGTTTGGACCAAAAACCGAGTAAATACCGACCGAACGGACGGACATAAACCTCATTTTAACGGATGGAACGTTGTTTTTCGCCTTAGAACAACCCGAGTTAAGCTATTGAGTGGCTAGTCTCTTAGGTGTATCGTTTTCTATGCGAAAACATGTGTGTTTCGTCCACTTATAAGTTCGGAACAAAAATGGAGTACATACAAAGCCGAATGTCCGTACAAAACTTCGCTCCCATGGTCCGAATGTTCTATGTTGGCCTTAAAATGTCCCGGTTAAGCATTGTCGATCTTGTGGTTTTAGATTCCAAAACCGAGTAAATAACGACCGAACGGACGGACATAAACCTCGTTTTTACGGATGGAACGTTGTTTTTTCGCCTTAGAACAACCCGAGTTAAGCTATTGAGTGGCTAGTCTCTTAGGTGTATTGTTTTCTATGCGAAAACATGTGTGTTTCGTCCATTTATAAGTTCGGAACAAAAATGGAGTACATACAAAGCCGAATGTCCGTACAAAACTTCGTTCCCATTGTCCAAATGTTCTATGTTGGCCTTAAAACGTCCCGGTTAAGCCTTGTCGATCTTGAGGTTTTAGATTCCAAAACAAGTGAGTTTCGTCCATTTCCAAGTTTGGGCCAAAAACCGAGTAAATAACGACCGAACGGACGGACATAAACCCCGTTTTTACGGATGTAACGTTGTTTTTTCGCCTTAGAACAACCCGAGTTAAGCTATTGAGTGGCTAGTCTCTTAGGTGTATCGTTTTCTATGCGAAAACATGTGTGTTTCGTCCATTTATAAGTTCGGAACAAAAATGGAGTACATACAAAGCCGAATGTCCGTACAAAACTTCGTTCCAATGGTCCAAATGTTCTATGTTGGCCTTAAAACGTCCCGGTTAAGCCTTGTCGATCTTGAGGTTTTAGATTCCAAAACAAGTGAGTTTCGTCCATTTCCAAGTTTGGGCCGAAAACCGAGTAAATAACGACCGAACGGACGGACATAAACCTCGTTTTTACGGATGGAACGTTGTTTTTTCGCCTTAGAACAACCCGATTTAAGCTATTGAGTGGCTAGTCTCTTAGGTGTATCGTTTTCTATGCGAAAACATGTGTGTTTCGTCCACTTATAAGTTCGGAACAAAAATGGAGTACATACAAAGCCGAATGTCCGTACAAAACTTCGTTCCCATGGTCCAAATGTTCTATGTTGGCCTTAAAACGTCCCGGTTAAGCCTTGTCGATCTTAAGGTTTTAGATTCCAAAACAAGTGAGTTTCGTCCATTTCCAAGTTTGGGCCGAAAACCGAGTAAATAACGACCGAACGGACGGACATAAACCTCGTTTTTACGGATGGAACGTTGTTTTTTCGCCTTAGAACAACCCGAGTTAAGCTATTGAGTGGCTAGTCTCTTAGGTGTATCGTTTTCTATGCGAAAACATGTGTGTTTCGTCCACTTATAAGTTCGGAACAAAAATGGAGTACATACAAAGCCGAATGTCCGTACAAAACTTCGTTCCCATGGTCCCAATGTTCTATGTTAGCCTTAAAACGTCCCGGTTAAGCCTTGTCGATCTTGAGGTTTTAGATTCCAAAACAAGTGAGTTTCGTCCATTTCCAAGTTTGGACCAAAAACCGAGTAAATACCGACCGAACGGACGGACATAAACCTCATTTTAACGGATGGAACGTTGTTTTTCGCCTTAGAACAACCCGAGTTAAGCTATTGAGTGGCTAGTCTCTTAGGTGTATCGTTTTCTATGCGAAAACATGTGTGTTTCGTCCACTTATAAGTTCGGAACAAAAATGGAGTACATACAAAGCCGAATGTCCGTACAAAACTTCGTTCCCATGGTCCAAATGTTCTATGTTGGCCTTAAAACGTCCCGGTTAAGCCTTGTCGATCTTGAGGTTTTAGATTCCAAAACAAGTGAGTTTCGTCCATTTCCAAGTTTGGGCCGAAAACCGAGTAAATACCGACCGAACGGACGGACATAAACCTCATTTTAACGGATGGAACGTTGTTTTTCGCCTTAGAACAACCCGAGTTAAGCTATTGAGTGGCTAGTCTCTTAGGTGTATCGTTTTCTATGCGAAAACATGTGTGTTTCGTCCATTTATAAGTTCGGAACAAAAATGGAGTACATACAAAGCCGAATGTCCGTACAAAACTTCGTTCCCATGGTCCAAATGTTCTATGTTGGCCTTAAAACGTCACGGTTAAGCCTTGTCGATCTTAAGGTTTTAGATTCCAAAACAAGTGAGTTTCGTCCATTTCCAAGTTTGGGCCGAAAACCGAGTAAATAACGACCGAACGGACGGACATAAACCTCATTTTTACGGATGGAACGTTGTTTTTTCGCCTTAGAACAACCCGAGTTAAGCTATTGAGTGGCTAGTCTCTTAGGTGTATCGTTTTCTATGCGAAAACATGTGTGTTTCGTCCACTTATAAGTTCGGAACAAAAATGGAGTACATACAAAGCCGAATGTCCGTACAAAACTTCGTTCCTATGGTCCAAATGTTCTATGTTGGCCTTAAAACGTCCCGGTTAAGCCTTGTCGATCTTGAGGTTTTAGATTCCAAAACAAGTGAGTTTCGTCCATTTCCAAGTTTGGACCAAAAACCGAGTAAATACCGACCGAACGGACGGACATAAACCTCATTTTAACGGATGGAACGTTGTTTTTCGCCTTAGAACAACCCGAGTTAAGCTATTGAGTGGCTAGTCTCTTAGGTGTATCGTTTTCTATGCGAAAACATGTGTGTTTCGTCCATTTATAAGTTCGGAATAAAATTGGAGTACATACAAAGCCGAATGTCCGTACAAAATTCGTTCCCATGGTCCAAATGTTCTATGTTGGCCTTAAAACGTCACGGTTAAGCCTTGTCGATCTTAAGGTTTTAGATTCCAAAACAAGTGAGTTTCGTCCATTTCCAAGTTTGGGCCGAAAACCGAGTAAATAACGACCGAACGGACGGACATAAACCTCGTTTTTACGGATGGAACGTTGTTTTTTCGCCTTAGAACAACCCGAGTTAAGCTATTGAGTGGCTAGTCTCTTAGGTGTATCGTTTTCTATGCGAAAACATGTGTGTTTCGTCCACTTATAAGTTCGGAACAAAAATGGAGTACATACAAAGCCGAATGTCCGTACAAAACTTCGTTCCTATGGTCCAAATGTTCTATGTTGGCCTTAAAACGTCCCGGTTAAGCCTTGTCGATCTTGAGGTTTTAGATTCCAAAACAAGTGAGTTTCGTCCATTTCCAAGTTTGGACCAAAAACCGAGTAAATACCGACCGAACGGACGGACATAAACCTCATTTTAACGGATGGAACGTTGTTTTTCGCCTTAGAACAACCCGAGTTAAGCTATTGAGTGGCTAGTCTCTTAGGTGTATCGTTTTCTATGCGAAAACATGTGTGTTTCGTCCATTTATAAGTTCGGAATAAAATTGGAGTACATACAAAGCCGAATGTCCGTACAAAACTTCGTTCCCATGGTCCAAATGTTCTATGTTGGCCTTAAAACGTCCCGGTTAAGCCTTGTCGATCTTAAGGTTTTAGATTCCAAAACAAGTGAGTTTCGTCCATTTCCAAGTTTGGGCCGAAAACCGAGTAAATAACGACCGAACGGACGGACATAAACCTCGTTTTTACTGATGGAACGTTGTTTTTTCGCCTTAGAACAACCCGAGTTAAGCTATTGAGTGGCTAGTCTCTTAGGTGTATCGTTTTCTATGCGAAAACATGTGTGTTTCGTCCACTTATAAGTTCGGAACAAAAATGGAGTACATACAAAGCCGAATGTCCGTACAAAACTTCGTTCCCATGGTCCAAATGTTCTATGTTGGCCTTAAAACGTCCCGGTTAAGCCTTGTCGATCTTGAGGTTTTAGATTCCAAAACAAGTGAGTTTCGTCCATTTCCAAGTTTGGACCAAAAACCGAGTAAATACCGACCGAACGGACGGACATAAACCTCATTTTAACGGATGGAACGTTGTTTTTCGCCTTAGAACAACCCGAGTTAAGCTATTGAGTGGCTAGTCTCTTAGGTGTATCGTTTTCTATGCGAAAACATGTGTGTTTCGTCCATTTATAAGTTCGGAACAAAAATGGAGTACATACAAAGCCGAATGTCCGTACAAAACTTCGTTCCCATGGTCCAAATGTTCTATGTTGGCCTTAAAACGTCACGGTTAAGCCTTGTCGATCTTAAGGTTTTAGATTCCAAAACAAGTGAGTTTCGTCCATTTCCAAGTTTGGGCCGAAAACCGAGTAAATAACGACCGAACGGACGGACATAAACCTCATTTTTACGGATGGAACGTTGTTTTTTCGCCTTAGAACAACCCGAGTTAAGCTATTGAGTGGCTAGTCTCTTAGGTGTATCGTTTTCTATGCGAAAACATGTGTGTTTCGTCCACTTATAAGTTCGGAACAAAAATGGAGTACATACAAAGCCGAATGTCCGTACAAAACTTCGTTCCTATGGTCCAAATGTTCTATGTTGGCCTTAAAACGTCCCGGTTAAGCCTTGTCGATCTTGAGGTTTTAGATTCCAAAACAAGTGAGTTTCGTCCATTTCCAAGTTTGGACCAAAAACCGAGTAAATACCGACCGAACGGACGGACATAAACCTCATTTTAACGGATGGAACGTTGTTTTTCGCCTTAGAACAACCCGAGTTAAGCTATTGAGTGGCTAGTCTCTTAGGTGTATCGTTTTCTATGCGAAAACATGTGTGTTTCGTCCATTTATAAGTTCGGAATAAAATTGGAGTACATACAAAGCCGAATGTCCGTACAAAATTCGTTCCCATGGTCCAAATGTTCTATGTTGGCCTTAAAACGTCACGGTTAAGCCTTGTCGATCTTAAGGTTTTAGATTCCAAAACAAGTGAGTTTCGTCCATTTCCAAGTTTGGGCCGAAAACCGAGTAAATAACGACCGAACGGACGGACATAAACCTCGTTTTTACGGATGGAACGTTGTTTTTTCGCCTTAGAACAACCCGAGTTAAGCTATTGAGTGGCTAGTCTCTTAGGTGTATCGTTTTCTATGCGAAAACATGTGTGTTTCGTCCACTTATAAGTTCGGAACAAAAATGGAGTACATACAAAGCCGAATGTCCGTACAAAACTTCGTTCCTATGGTCCAAATGTTCTATGTTGGCCTTAAAACGTCCCGGTTAAGCCTTGTCGATCTTGAGGTTTTAGATTCCAAAACAAGTGAGTTTCGTCCATTTCCAAGTTTGGACCAAAAACCGAGTAAATACCGACCGAACGGACGGACATAAACCTCATTTTAACGGATGGAACGTTGTTTTTCCCCTTAGAACAACCCGAGTTAAGCTATTGAGTGGCTAGTCTCTTAGGTGTATCGTTTTCTATGCGAAAACATGTGTGTTTCGTCCATTTATAAGTTCGGAATAAAATTGGAGTACATACAAAGCCGAATGTCCGTACAAAACTTCGTTCCCATGGTCCAAATGTTCTATGTTGGCCTTAAAACGTCCCGGTTAAGCCTTGTCGATCTTAAGGTTTTAGATTCCAAAACAAGTGAGTTTCGTCCATTTCCAAGTTTGGGCCGAAAACCGAGTAAATAACGACCGAACGGACGGACATAAACCTCGTTTTTACGGATGGAACGTTGTTTTTTCGCCTTAGAACAACCCGAGTTAAGCTATTGACTGGCTAGTCTCTTAGGTGTATCGTTTTCTATGCGAAAACATGTGTGTTTCGTCCATTTATAAGTTCGGAACAAAAATGGAGTACATACAAAGCCGAATGTCCGTACAAAACTTCGTTCCCATGGTCCAAATGTTCTATGTTGGCCTTAAAACGTCACGGTTAAGCCTTGTCGATCTTAAGGTTTTAGATTCCAAAACAAGTGAGTTTCGTCCATTTCCAAGTTTGGGCCGAAAACCGAGTAAATAACGACCGAACGGACGGACATAAACCTCATTTTTACGGATGGAACGTTGTTTTTTCGCCTTAGAACAACCCGAGTTAAGCTATTGAGTGGCTAGTCTCTTAGGTGTTTCGTTTTCTATGCGAAAACATGTGTGTTTCGTCCACTTATAAGTTCGGAACAAAAATGGAGTACATACAAAGCCGAATGTCCGTACAAAACTTCGTTCCTATGGTCCAAATGTTCTATGTTGGCCTTAAAACGTCCCGGTTAAGCCTTGTCGATCTTGAGGTTTTAGATTCCAAAACAAGTGAGTTTCGTCCATTTCCAAGTTTGGACCAAAAACCGAGTAAATACCGACCGAACGGACGGACATAAACCTCATTTTAACGGATGGAACGTTGTTTTTCGCCTTAGAACAACCCGAGTTAAGCTATTGAGTGGCTAGTCTCTTAGGTGTATCGTTTTCTATGCGAAAACATGTGTGTTTCGTCCATTTATAAGTTCGGAATAAAATTGGAGTACATACAAAGCCGAATGTCCGTACAAAACTTCGTTCCCATGGTCCAAATGTTCTATGTTGGCCTTAAAACGTCCCGGTTAAGCCTTGTCGATCTTAAGGTTTTAGATTCCAAAACAAGTGAGTTTCGTCCATTTCCAAGTTTGGGCCGAAAACCGAGTAAATAACGACCGAACGGACGGACATAAACCTCGTTTTTACGGATGGAACGTTGTTTTTTCGCCTTAGAACAACCCGAGTTAAGCTATTGACTGGCTAGTCTCTTAGGTGTTTCGTTTTCTATGCGAAAACATGTGTGTTTCGTTCATTTATAAGTTCGGAACAAAAATGGAGTACATACAAAGCCGAATGTCCGTACAAAACTTCGTTCCCATGGTCCAAATGTTCTATGTTGGCCTTAAAACGTCACGGTTAAGCCTTGTCGATCTTAAGGTTTTAGATTCCAAAACAAGTGAGTTTCGTCCATTTCCAAGTTTGGGCCGAAAACCGAGTAAATAACGACCGAACGGACGGACATAAACCTCGTTTTTACGGATGGAACGTTGTTTTTTCGCCTTAGAACAACCCGAGTTAAGCTATTGAGTGGCTAGTCTCTTAGGTGTATCGTTTTCTATGCGAAAACATGTGTGTTTCGTCCACTTATAAGTTCGGAACAAAAATGGAGTACATACAAAGCCGAATGTCCGTACAAAACTTCGTTCCTATGGTCCGAATGTTCTATGTTGGCCTTAAAACGTCCCGGTTAAGCCTTGTCGATCTTGAGGTTTTAGATTCCAAAACAAGTGAGTTTCGTCCATTTCCAAGTTTGGACCAAAAACCGAGTAAATACCGACCGAACGGACGGACGTAAACCTCATTTTAACGGATGGAACGTTGTTTTTCGCCTTAGAACAACCCGAGTTAAGCTATTGAGTGGCTAGTCTCTTAGGTGTATCGTTTTCTATGCGAAAACATGTGTGTTTCGTCCATTTATAAGTTCGGAATAAAATTGGAGTACATACAAAGCCGAATGTCCGTACAAAACTTCGTTCCCATGGTCCAAATGTTCTATGTTGGCCTTAAAACGTCCCGGTTAAGCCTTGTCGATCTTAAGGTTTTAGATTCCAAAACAAGTGAGTTTCGTCCATTTCCAAGTTTGGGCCGAAAACCGAGTAAATAACGACCGAACGGACGGACATAAACCTCGTTTTTACTGATGGAACGTTGTTTTTTCGCCTTAGAACAACCCGAGTTAAGCTATTGAGTGGCTAGTCTCTTAGGTGTATCGTTTTCTATGCGAAAACATGTGTGTTTCGTCCACTTATAAGTTCGGAACAAAAATGGAGTACATACAAAGCCGAATGTCCGTACAAAACTTCGTTCCCATGGTCCAAATGTTCTATGTTGGCCTTAAAACGTCCCGGTTAAGCCTTGTCGATCTTGAGGTTTTAGATTCCAAAACAAGTGAGTTTCGTCCATTTCCAAGTTTGGACCAAAAACCGAGTAAATACCGACCGAACGGACGGACATAAACCTCATTTTAACGGATGGAACGTTGTTTTTCGCCTTAGAACAACCCGAGTTAAGCTATTGAGTGGCTAGTCTCTTAGGTGTATCGTTTTCTATGCGAAAACATGTGTGTTTCGTCCATTTATAAGTTCGGAACAAAAATGGAGTACATACAAAGCCGAATGTCCGTACAAAACTTCGTTCCCATGGTCCAAATGTTCTATGTTGGCCTTAAAACGTCACGGTTAAGCCTTGTCGATCTTAAGGTTTTAGATTCCAAAACAAGTGAGTTTCGTCCATTTCCAAGTTTGGGCCGAAAACCGAGTAAATAACGACCGAACGGACGGACATAAACCTCATTTTTACGGATGGAACGTTGTTTTTTCGCCTTAGAACAACCCGAGTTAAGCTATTGAGTGGCTAGTCTCTTAGGTGTATCGTTTTCTATGCGAAAACATGTGTGTTTCGTCCACTTATAAGTTCGGAACAAAAATGGAGTACATACAAAGCCGAATGTCCGTACAAAACTTCGTTCCTATGGTCCAAATGTTCTATGTTGGCCTTAAAACGTCCCGGTTAAGCCTTGTCGATCTTGAGGTTTTAGATTCCAAAACAAGTGAGTTTCGTCCATTTCCAAGTTTGGACCAAAAACCGAGTAAATAACGACCGAACGGACGGACATAAACCTCGTTTTTACGGATGGAACGTTGTTTTTTCGCCTTAGAACGACCCGAGTTAAGCTATTGAGTGGCTAGTCTCTTAGGTGTATCGTTTTCTATGCGAAAACATGTGTGTTTCGTTCATTTATAAGTTCGGAACAAAAATGGAGTACATACAAAGCCGAATGTCCGTACAAAACTTCGTTTCCATGGTCCAAATGTTCTATGTTGGCCTTAAAACGTCCCGGTTAAGCCTTGTCGATCTTGAGGTTTTAGATTCCAAAACAAGTGAGTTTCGTCCATTTCCAAGTTTGGGCCGAAAACCGAGTAAATAACGACCGAACGGACGGACATAAACCTCATTTTTACGGATGGAACGTTGTTTTTTCGCCTTAGAACAACCCGAGTTAAGCTATTTAGTGGCTAGTCTCTTAGGTGTATCGTTTTCTATGCGAAAACATGTGTGTTTCGTCCACTTATAAGTTCGGAACAAAAATGGAGTACATACAAAGCCGAATGTCCGTACAAAACTTCGTTCCTATGGTCCAAATGTTCTATGTTGGCCTTAAAACGTCCCGGTTAAGCCTTGTCGATCTTGAGGTTTTAGATTCCAAAACAAGTGAGTTTCGTCCATTTCCAAGTTTGGACCAAAAACCGAGTAAATACCGACCGAACGGACGGACATAAACCTCATTTTAACGGATGGAACGTTGTTTTTCGCCTTAGAACAACCCGAGTTAAGCTATTGAGTGGCTAGTCTCTTAGGTGTATCGTTTTCTATGCGAAAACATGTGTGTTTCGTCCATTTATAAGTTCGGAATAAAATTGGAGTACATACAAAGCCGAATGTCCGTACAAAATTCGTTCCCATGGTCCAAATGTTCTATGTTGGCCTTAAAACGTCACGGTTAAGCCTTGTCGATCTTAAGGTTTTAGATTCCAAAACAAGTGAGTTTCGTCCATTTCCAAGTTTGGGCCGAAAACCGAGTAAATAACGACCGAACGGACGGACATAAACCTCGTTTTTACGGATGGAACGTTGTTTTTTCGCCTTAGAACAACCCGAGTTAAGCTATTGAGTGGCTAGTCTCTTAGGTGTATCGTTTTCTATGCGAAAACATGTGTGTTTCGTCCACTTATAAGTTCGGAACAAAAATGGAGTACATACAAAGCCGAATGTCCGTACAAAACTTCGTTCCTATGGTCCAAATGTTCTATGTTGGCCTTAAAACGTCCCGGTTAAGCCTTGTTGATCTTGAGGTTTTAGATTCCAAAACAAGTGAGTTTCGTCCATTTCCAAGTTTGGACCAAAAACCGAGTAAATACCGACCGAACGGACGGACATAAACCTCATTTTAACGGATGGAACGTTGTTTTTCCCCTTAGAACAACCCGAGTTAAGCTATTGAGTGGCTAGTCTCTTAGGTGTATCGTTTTCTATGCGAAAACATGTGTGTTTCGTCCATTTATAAGTTCGGAATAAAATTGGAGTACATACAAAGCCGAATGTCCGTACAAAACTTCGTTCCCATGGTCCAAATGTTCTATGTTGGCCTTAAAACGTCCCGGTTAAGCCTTGTCGATCTTAAGGTTTTAGATTCCAAAACAAGTGAGTTTCGTCCATTTCCAAGTTTGGGCCGAAAACCGAGTAAATAACGACCGAACGGACGGACATAAACCTCGTTTTTACGGATGGAACGTTGTTTTTTCGCCTTAGAACAACCCGAGTTAAGCTATTGACTGGCTAGTCTCTTAGGTGTATCGTTTTCTATGCGAAAACATGTGTGTTTCGTCCATTTATAAGTTCGGAACAAAAATGGAGTACATACAAAGCCGAATGTCCGTACAAAACTTCGTTCCCATGGTCCAAATGTTCTATGTTGGCCTTAAAACGTCACGGTTAAGCCTTGTCGATCTTAAGGTTTTAGATTCCAAAACAAGTGAGTTTCGTCCATTTCCAAGTTTGGGCCGAAAACCGAGTAAATAACGACCGAACGGACGGACATAAACCTCATTTTTACGGATGGAACATTGTTTTTTCGCCTTAGAACAACCCGAGTTAAGCTATTGAGTGGCTAGTCTCTTAGGTGTTTCGTTTTCTATGCGAAAACATGTGTGTTTCGTCCACTTATAAGTTCGGAACAAAAATGGAGTACATACAAAGCCGAATGTCCGTACAAAACTTCGTTCCTATGGTCCAAATGTTCTATGTTGGCCTTAAAACGTCCCGGTTAAGCCTTGTCGATCTTGAGGTTTTAGATTCCAAAACAAGTGAGTTTCGTCCATTTCCAAGTTTGGACCAAAAACCGAGTAAATACCGACCGAACGGACGGACATAAACCTCATTTTAACGGATGGAACGTTGTTTTTCGCCTTAGAACAACCCGAGTTAAGCTATTGAGTGGCTAGTCTCTTAGGTGTATCGTTTTCTATGCGAAAACATGTGTGTTTCGTCCATTTATAAGTTCGGAATAAAATTGGAGTACATACAAAGCCGAATGTCCGTACAAAACTTCGTTCCCATGGTCCAAATGTTCTATGTTGGCCTTAAAACGTCCCGGTTAAGCCTTGTCGATCTTAAGGTTTTAGATTCCAAAACAAGTGAGTTTCGTCCATTTCCAAGTTTGGGCCGAAATCCGAGTAAATAACGACCGAACGGACGGACATAAACCTCGTTTTTACGGATGGAACGTTGTTTTTTCGCCTTAGAACAACCCGAGTTAAGCTATTGACTGGCTAGTCTCTTAGGTGTTTCGTTTTCTATGCGAAAACATGTGTGTTTCGTTCATTTATAAGTTCGGAACAAAAATGGAGTACATACAAAGCCGAATGTCCGTACAAAACTTCGTTCCCATGGTCCAAATGTTCTATGTTGGCCTTAAAACGTCACGGTTAAGCCTTGTCGATCTTAAGGTTTTAGATTCCAAAACAAGTGAGTTTCGTCCATTTCCAAGTTTGGGCCGAAAACCGAGTAAATAACGACCGAACGGACGGACATAAACCTCGTTTTTACGGATGGAACGTTGTTTTTTCGCCTTAGAACAACCCGAGTTAAGCTATTGAGTGGCTAGTCTCTTAGGTGTATCGTTTTCTATGCGAAAACATGTGTGTTTCGTCCACTTATAAGTTCGGAACAAAAATGGAGTACATACAAAGCCGAATGTCCGTACAAAACTTCGTTCCTATGGTCCAAATGTTCTATGTTGGCCTTAAAACGTCCCGGTTAAGCCTTGTCGATCTTGAGGTTTTAGATTCCAAAACAAGTGAGTTTCGTCCATTTCCAAGTTTGGACCAAAAACCGAGTAAATACCGACCGAACGGACGGACATAAACCTCATTTTAACGGATGGAACGTTGTTTTTCGCCTTAGAACAACCCGAGTTAAGCTATTGAGTGGCTAGTCTCTTAGGTGTATCGTTTTCTATGCGAAAACATGTGTGTTTCGTCCATTTATAAGTTCGGAATAAAATTGGAGTACATACAAAGCCGAATGTCCGTACAAAACTTCGTTCCCATGGTCCAAATGTTCTATGTTGGCCTTAAAACGTCCCGGTTAAGCCTTGTCGATCTTAAGGTTTTAGATTCCAAAACAAGTGAGTTTCGTCCATTTCCAAGTTTGGGCCGAAAACCGAGTAAATAACGACCGAACGGACGGACATAAACCTCGTTTTTACTGATGGAACGTTGTTTTTTCGCCTTAGAACAACCCGAGTTAAGCTATTGAGTGGCTAGTCTCTTAGGTGTATCGTTTTCTATGCGAAAACATGTGTGTTTCGTCCACTTATAAGTTCGGAACAAAAATGGAGTACATACAAAGCCGAATGTCCGTACAAAACTTCGTTCCCATGGTCCAAATGTTCTATGTTGGCCTTAAAACGTCCCGGTTAAGCCTTGTCGATCTTGAGGTTTTAGATTCCAAAACAAGTGAGTTTCGTCCATTTCCAAGTTTGGACCAAAAACCGAGTAAATACCGACCGAACGGACGGACATAAACCTCATTTTAACGGATGGAACGTTGTTTTTCGCCTTAGAACAACCCGAGTTAAGCTATTGAGTGGCTAGTCTCTTAGGTGTATCGTTTTCTATGCGAAAACATGTGTGTTTCGTCCATTTATAAGTTCGGAACAAAAATGGAGTACATACAAAGCCGAATGTCCGTACAAAACTTCGTTCCCATGGTCCAAATGTTCTATGTTGGCCTTAAAACGTCACGGTTAAGCCTTGTCGATCTTAAGGTTTTAGATTCCAAAACAAGTGAGTTTCGTCCATTTCCAAGTTTGGGCCGAAAACCGAGTAAATAACGACCGAACGGACGGACATAAACCTCATTTTTACGGATGGAACGTTGTTTTTTCGCCTTAGAACAACCCGAGTTAAGCTATTGAGTGGCTAGTCTCTTAGGTGTATCGTTTTCTATGCGAAAACATGTGTGTTTCGTCCACTTATAAGTTCGGAACAAAAATGGAGTACATACAAAGCCGAATGTCCGTACAAAACTTCGTTCCCATGGTCCAAATGTTCTATGTTGGCCTTAAAACGTCCCGGTTAAGCCTTGTCGATCTTAAGGTTTTAGATTCCAAAACAAGTGAGTTTCGTCCATTTCCAAGTTTGGACCAAAAACCGAGTAAATAACGACCGAACGGACGGACATAAACCTCGTTTTTACGGATGGAACGTTGTTTTTTCGCCTTAGAACGACCCGAGTTAAGCTATTGAGTGGCTAGTCTCTTAGGTGTATCGTTTTCTATGCGAAAACATGTGTGTTTCGTTCATTTATAAGTTCGGAACAAAAATGGAGTACATACAAAGCCGAATGTCCGTACAAAACTTCGTTTCCATGGTCCAAATGTTCTATGTTGGCCTTAAAACGTCCCGGTTAAGCCTTGTCGATCTTGAGGTTTTAGATTCCAAAACAAGTGAGTTTCGTCCATTTCCAAGTTTGGACCAAAAACCGAGTAAATACCGACCGAACGGACGGACATAAACCTCATTTTAACGGATGGAACGTTGTTTTTCGCCTTAGAACAACCCGAGTTAAGCTATTGAGTGGCTAGTCTCTTAGGTGTATCGTTTTCTATGCGAAAACATGTGTGTTTCGTCCACTTATAAGTTCGGAACAAAAATGGAGTACATACAAAGCCGAATGTCCGTACAAAACTTCGTTCCCATGGTCCAAATGTTCTATCTTGGTCTTAAACGTCCCGGCTAAGCCTTGTCGATCTTGAGGTTTTAGATTCCAAAACAAGTGAGTTTCGTCCATTTCCAAGTTCGGACCGAAAACCGAGTAAATACCAACCGAACGGACGGACATAAATGTCGTTTTTATGGACGGAACGTTGTTTTTTCGCCTTAGAACAACCAGAGTTAAGCTATTGCAGTGTCTAGTCCCTTAGGTGTATCGTTTTCTATGCGAAAACATGTGTGTTTCGTCCAATTATAAGTTCGGAAAAAAAATGGAGTACATACCAAGCCGAATGTCCGGACAAAACTTCGTTCCCATGGTTCAAATGTTCTATGTTGGCCTTAAAACGTCCCGGTTAAGCCTTGTCGATCTTGAGGTTTTAGATTCCAAAACAAGTGAGTTTCGTTCATTTCCAAGTTTGGACCAAAAACCGAGTAAATACCGACCGAACGGACGGACATAAACCTCATTTTAACGGATGGAACGTTGTTTTTCGCCTTAGAACAACCCGAGTTAAGCTATTGAGTGGCTAGTCTCTTAGGTGTATCGTTTTCTATGCGAAAACATGTGTGTTTCGTTCATTTATAAGTTCGGAACAAAAATGGAGTACATACAAAGCCGAATGTCCGTACAAAACTTCGTTCCCATGGTCCAAATGTTCTATGTTGGCCTTAAAACGTCCCGGTTAAGCCTTGTCGATCTTGAGGTTTTAGATTCCAAAACAAGTTAGTTTCGTCCATTTCAAAGTTTGGACCGAAAACCGAGTAAATAATGACCGAACGGACGGACATAAACCTCGTTTTTACGGATGGAACGTTATTTTTTCGCCTTAGAACAACCCGAGTTAAGCTATTGAGTGGCTAGTCTCTTAGGTGTATCGTTTTCTATGCGAAAACATGTGTGTTTCGTTCATTTATAAGTTCGGAACAAAAATGGAATACATACAAAGCTGAATGTCCGTACAAAACTTCGTTCCCATGGTCCAAATGTTCTATGTTGGCCTTAAAACGTCCCGGTTAAGCCTTGTCGATCTTGAGGTTTTAGATTCTAAAACAAGTGAGTTTCGTCCATTTCCAAGTTTGGACCAAAAACCGAGTAAATACCGACCGAACGGACGGACATAAACCTCATTTTAACGGATGGAACGTTGTTTTTCGCCTTAGAACAACCCGAGTTAAGCTATTGAGTGGCTAGTCTCTTAGGTGTATCGTTTTCTATGCGAAAACATGTGTGTTTCGTCCATTTATAAGTTCGGAACAAAAATGGAGTACATACAAAGCCGAATGTCCGTACAAAACTTCGTTCCCATGGTCCCAATGTTCTATCTTGGTCTTAAACCGAGTAAATACAAACCGAACGGACGGACATAAATGTCGTTTTTATGGACGGAACGTTGTTTTTTCGCCTTAGAACAACCAGAGTTAAGCTATTGCAGTGTCTAGTCCCTTAGGTGTATCGTTTTCCTTTCGAAAACATGTGTGTTTCGTCCACTTATAAGTTCGGAAAAAAAATGGAGTACATACCAAGCCGAATGTCCGTACAAAACTTCGTTCCCATGGTCCAAATGTTCTATGTTGGCCTTAAAACGTCCCGGTTAAGCCTTGTCGATCTTAAGGTTTTAGATTCCAAAACAAGTGAGTTTCGTCCATTTCCAAGTTTGGGCCGAAAACCGAGTAAATAACAACCGAACGGACGGACATAAACCTCGTTTTTACGGATGGAACGTAGTTTTTTCGCCTTAGAACAACCCGAATTAAGCTATTGAATGGCTAGTCTCTTAGGTGTATCGTTTTCTATGCGAAAACATGTGTGTTTCGTCCACTTATAAGTTCGGACCAAAAACCGAGTAAATACCGACCGAACGGACGGACATAAACCTCATTTTAACGGATGGAACGTTGTTTTTCGCCTTAGAACAACCCGAGTTAAGCTATTGAGTGGCTAGTCTCTTAGGTGTATCGTTTTCTATGCGAAAACATGTGTGTTTCGTCCACTTATAAGTTCGGAACTAAAATGGAGTACATACAAAGCCGAATGTCCGTACAAAACTTCGTTCCCATGGTCCGAATGTTCTATGTTGGCCTTAAAATGTCCCGGTTAAGCATTGTCGATCTTGTGGTTTTAGATTCCAAAACAAGTGAGTTTCGTCCATTTCCAAGATTGGGCCGAAAACCGAGTAAATAACGACCGAACGGACGGACATAAACCTCGTTTTTACGGATGTAACGTTGTTTTTTCGCCTTAGAACAACCCGAGTTAAGCTATTGAGTGGCTAGTCTCTTAGGTGTATCGTTATCTATGCGAAAACATGTGTGTTTCGTCCATTTATAAGTTCGGAACAAAAATGGAGTACATACAAAGCCGAATGTCCGTACAAAACTTCGTTCCAATGGTCCAAATGTTCTATGTTGGCCTTAAAACGTCCCAGTTAACCCTTGTCGATCTTGAGGTTTTAGATTCCAAAACAAGTGAGTTTTGTCCATTTCCAAGTTTGGGCCGAAAACCGAGTAAATAACGACCGAACGGACGGACATAAACCTCGTTTTTACGGATGGAACGTTGTTTTTTCGCCTTAGAACAACCCGAGTTAAGCTATTGAGTGGCTAGTCTCTTAGGTGTATCGTTTTCTATGCGAAAACATGTGTGTTTCGTCCATTTATAAGTTCGGAACAAAAATTGAGTACATACAAAGCCGAATGTCCGTACAAAACTTCGTTCCCATGGTCCAAATGTTCTATGTTGGCCTTAAAACGTCCCGGCTAAGCCTTGTCGATCTTGAGGTTTTAGATTCAAAAACAAGTGAGTTTCGTCCATTTCCAAGTTTGGGCCGAAAACCGAGTAAATAACGACCGAACGGACGGACATAAACCTCGTTTTTACGAATGTAACGTTGTTTTTTCGCCTTAGAACAACCCGAGTTAAGCTATTGAGTGGCTAGTCTCTTAGGTGTATCGTTATCTATGCGAAAACATGTGTGTTTCGTCCATTTATAAGTTTGGAACAAAAATGGAGTACATACAAAGCCGAATGTCCGTACAAAACTTCGTTCCCATGGTCCAAATGTTCTATGTTGGCCTTAAAACGTCCCGGTTAAGCCTTGTCGATCTTGAGGTTTTAGATTCCAAAACAAGTGAGTTTCGTCCATTTCCAAGTTTGGGCCGAAAACCGAGTAAATAACGACCGAACCGACGGACATAAACCTCGTTTTTACGGATAGAACGTTGTTTTTTCGCCTTAGAACAACCCGAGTTAAGCTATTGAGTGGCTAGTCTCTTAGGTGTATCGTTTTCAATGCGAAAACATGTGTGTTTCGTCCACTTATAAGTTCGGAACAAAAATGGAGTACATACAAAGCCGAATGTCCGTACAAAACTTCGTTCCAATGGTCCAAATGTTCTATGTTGGCCTTAAAACGTCCCAGTTAACCCTTGTCGATCTTGAGGTTTTAGATTCCAAAACAAGTGAGTTTTGTCCATTTCCAAGTTTGGGCCGAAAACCGAGTAAATAACGACCGAACGGACGGACATAAACCTCGTTTTTACGGATGGAACGTAGTTTTTTCGCCTTAGAACAACCCGAGTTAAGCTATTGAGTGGCTAGTCTATTAGGTGTATCGTTTTCTATGCGAAAACATGTGTGTTTCGTCCACTTATAAGTTCGGAACAAAAATGGAGTACATACAAAGCCGCATGTCCGTACAAAACTTCGTTCCAATGGTCCAAATGTTCTATGTTGGCCTTAAAACGTCCCGGTTAAGCCATGTCGATCTTGAGGTTTTAGAATCCAAAACAAGTGAGTTTCGTCCATTTCCAAGTTTGGGCCGAAAACCGAGTAAATAACGACCGAACGGACGGACATAAAACTCGTTTTTACGGATGGAACGTTGTTTTTTCGCCTTAGAACAACCCGAGTTAAGCTATTGAGTGGCTAGTCTCTTAGGTGTATCGTTTTCTATGCGAAAACATGTGTGTTTCGTCCACTTATAAGTTCGGAACAAAAATGGAGTACATACAAAGCCGAATGTCCGTACAAAACTTCGTTCCCATGGTCCAAATGTTCTATGTTGGCCTTAAAACGTCCCGGTTAAGCCTTGTCGATCTTAAGGTTTTAGATTCCAAAACAAGTGAGTTTCGTCCATTTCCAAGTTTGGGCCGAAAACCGAGTAAATAACGACCGAACGGACGGACATAAACCTCGTTTTTACGAATGTAACGTTGTTTTTTCGCCTTAGAACAACCCGAGTTAAGCTATTGAGTGGCTAGTCTCTTAGGTGTATCGTTATCTATGCGAAAACATGTGTGTTTCGTCCATTTATAAGTTCGGAACAAAAATGGAGTACATACAAAGCCGAATGTCCGTACAAAACTTCGTTCCCATGGTCCAAATGTTCTATGTTGGCCTTAAAACGTCCCGGTTAAGCCTTGTCGATCTTGAGGTTTTAGATTCCAAAACAAGTGAGTTTCGTCCATTTCCAAGTTTGGGCCGAAAACCGAGTAAATAACGACCGAACGGACGGACATAAACCTCGTTTTTACGGATGGAACGTAGTTTTTTCGCCTTAGAACAACCCGAGTTAAGCTATTGAGTGGCTAGTCTCTTGGGTGTATCGTTTTCTATGCGAAAACATGTGTGTTTCGTCCACTTATAAGTTCGGAACAAAAATGGAGTACAAACAAAGCCGAATGTCCGTACAAAACTTCGTTCCCATGGTCCAAATGTTCTATGTTGGCCTTAAAACGTCGCGGTTAAGCCTTGTCGATCTTGAGGTTTTAGATTCCAAAACAAGTGAGTTTCGTCCATTTCCAAGTTTGGACAAAAAACCGAGTAAATACCGACCGAACGGACGGACATAAACCTCATTTTAACGGATGGAACGTTGTTTTTCGCCTTAGAACAACCCGAGTTAAGCTATTGAGTGGCTAGTCTCTTAGGTGTATCGTTTTCTATGCGAAAACATGTGTGTTTCGTCCACTTATAAGTTCGGAACTAAAATGGAGTACATACAAAGCCGAATGTCCGTACAAAACTTCGTTCCCATGGTCCGAATGTTCTATGTTGGCCTTAAAATGTCCCGGTTAAGCATTGTCGATCTTGTGGTTTTAGATTCCAAAACAAGTGAGTTTCGTCCATTTCCAAGTTTGGGCCGAAAACCGAGTAAATAACGACCGAACGGACGGACATAAACCTCGTTTTTACGGATGTAACGTTGTTTTTTCGCCTTAGAACAACCAAAGTTAAACTATTGAGTGGCTAGTCTCTTAGGTGTATCGTTTTCTATGCGAAAACATGTGTGTTTCGTCCATTTATAAGTTCGGAACAAAAATGGAGTACATACAAAGCCGAATGTCCGTACAAAACTTCGTTCCCATGGTCCAAATGTTCTATGTTGGCCTTAAAACGTCCCGGTTAAGCCTTGTCGATCTTAAGGTTTTAGATTCCAAAACAAGTGAGTTTCGTCCATTTCCAAGTTTGGGCCGAAAACCGAGTAAATAACGACCGAACGGACGGACATAAACCTCGTTTTTACGGATGGAACGTAGTTTTTTCGCCTTAGAACAACCCGAGTTAAGCTATTGAGTGGCTAGTCTCTTAGGTGTATCGTTTTCTATGCGAAAACATGTGTGTTTCGTCCATTTATAAGTTCGGAACAAAAATGGAGTACATACAAAGCCGAATGTCCGTACAAAACTTCGTTCCCATGGTCCCAATGTTCTATGTTGGCCTTAAAACGTTCCGGTTAAGCCTTGTCGATCTTGAGGTTTTAGATTCCAAAACAAGTGAGTTTCGTCCATTTCCAAGTTTGGGCCGAAAACCGAGTAAATAACGACCGAACGGACGGACATAAACCTCGTTTTTACGGATAGAACGTTGTTTTTTCGCATTAGAACAACCCGAGTTAAGCTATTGAATGGCTAGTCTCTTAGGTGTATCGTTTTCTATGCGAAAACATGTGTGTTTCGTCCACTTATAAGTTCGGAACAAAAATGGAGTACATACAAAGCCGAATGTCCGTACAAAACTTCGTTCCAATGGTCCAAATGTTCTATGTTGGCCTTAAAACGTCCCGGTTAAGCCTTGTCGATCTTAAGGTTTTAGATTCCAAAACAAGTGAGTTTCGTCCATTTCCAAGTTTGGGCCGAAAACCGAGTAAATAACGACCGAACGGAAGGACATAAACCTCGTTTTTACGGATGGAACGTAGTTTTTTCGCCTTAGAACAACCCGAGTTAAGCTATTGAGTGGCTAGTCTCTTAGGTGTATCGTTTTCTATGCGAAAACATGTGTGTTTCGTCCACTTATAAGTTCGGAACAAAAATGGAGTACATACAAAGCCGAATGTCCGTACAAAACTTCGTTCCCATGGTCCAAATGTTCTATGTTGGCCTTAAAACGTCCCGGTTAAGCCTTTTCGATCTTGAGGTTTTAGATTCCAAAACAAGTGAGTTTCGTCCATTTCCAAGTTTGGACCAAAAACCGAGTAAATACCGACCGAACGGACGGACATAAACCTCATTTTAACGGATGGAACGTTGTTTTTCGCCTTAGAACAACCCGAGTTAAGCTATTGAGTGGCTAGTCTCTTAGGTGTATCGTTTTCTATGCGAAAACATGTGTGTTTCGTCCATTTATAAGTTCGGAACAAAAATGGAGTACATACAAAGCCGAATGTCCGTACAAAACTTTGTTCCCATGGTCCAAATGTTCTATGTTGGCCTTAAAACGTCCCGGTTAAGCCTTGTCGATCTTGAGGTTTTAGATTCCAAAACAAGTGAGTTTCGTCCATTTCCAAGTTTGGGCCGAAAACCGAGTAAATAACGACCGAACGGACGGACATAAACCTCGTTTTTACGGATGGAACGTTGTTTTTTCGCCTTAGAACAACCCGAGTTAAGCTATTGAGTGGCTAGTCTCTTAGGTGTATCGTTTTCTATGTGAAAACATGTGTGTTTCGTCCACTTATAAGTTCGGAACAAAAATGGAGTACATACAAAGCCGAATGTCCGTACAAAACTTCGTTCCCATGGTCCAAAAGTTCTATGTGGCCTTAAAACGTCCCGGTTAAGCCTTGTCGATCTTGAGGTTTTAGATTCCAAAAAAAGTGAGTTTCGTCCATTTCCAAGTTTGGGCCGAAAACCGAGTAAATAACGACCGAACGGACGGACATAAACCTCGTTTTTACGGATGGAACGTTGTTTTTTCGCCTTAGAACAACCCGAGTTAAGCTATTGAGTGGCTAGTCTCTTAGGTGTATCGTTTTCTATGCGAAAACATGTGTGTTTCGTCCACTTATAAGTTCGGAACAAAAATGGAGTACATACAAAGCCGAATGTCCGTACAAAACTTCGTTCCCATGGTCCAAATGTTCTATGTTGGCCTTAAAACGTCCCGGTTAATCCTTGTCGATCTTAAGGTTTTAGATTCCAAAACAAGTGAGTTTCGTCCATTTCCAAGTTTGGGCCGAAAACCGAGTAAATAACGACCGAACGGACGGACATAAACCTCGTTTTTACGGATGGAACGTTGTTTTTTAGCCTTAGAACAACCCGAATTAAGCTATTGAGTGGCTAGTCTCTTAGGTGTATCGTTTTCTATGCGAAAACATGTGTGTTTCGTCCACTTATAAGTTCGGAACAAAAATGGAGTACATACAAAGCCGAATGTCCGTACAAAACTTCGTTCCAATGGTCCAAATGTTCTATGTTGGCCTTAAAACGTCCCGGTTAAGCCTTGTCGATCTTGAGGTTTTAGATTCCAAAACAAGTGAGTTTCGTCCATTTCCAAGTTTGGGCCGAAAACCGAGTAAATAACGACCGAACGGACGGACATAAACCTCGTTTTTACGGATGGAACGTTGTTTTTTCGCCTTAGAACAACCCGAGTTAAGCTATTGAGTGGCTAGTCTCTTAGGTGTATCGTTTTCTATGCGAAAACATGTGTGTTTCGTCCACTTATAAGTTCGGAACAAAAATGGAGTACATACAAAGCCGAATGTCCGTACAAAACTTCGTTCCAATGGTCAAAATGTTCTATGTTGGCCTTAAAACGTCCCGGTTAAGCCTTGTCGATCTTGAGGTTTTAGAATCCAAAACAAGTGAGTTTCGTCCATTTCCAAGTTTGGGCCGAAAACCGAGTAAATAACGACCGAACGGACGGACATAAAACTCGTTTTTACCGATGGAACGTTGTTTTTTCGCCTTAGAACAACCCGAGTTAAGCTATTGAGTGGCTAGTCTCTTAGGTGTATCGTTTTCTATACGAAAACATGTGTGTTTCGTCCACTTATAAGTTCGGAACAAAAATGGAGTACATACAAAGCCGAATGTCCGTACAAAACTTCGTTCCCATGGTCCAAATGTTCTATGTTGGCCTTAAAACGTCCCGGTTAAGCCTTGTCGATCTTAAGGTTTTAGATTCCAAAACAAGTGAGTTTCGTCCATTTCCAAGTTTGGGCCGAAAACCGAGTAAATAACGACCGAACGGACGGACATAAACCTCGTTTTTACGGATGGAACGTTGTTTTTTCGCCTTAGAACAACCCGAGTTAAGCTATTGAGTGGCTAGTCTCTTAGGTGTATCGTTTTCTATGCGAAAACATGTGTGTTTCGTCCACTTATAAGTTCGGAACAAAAATGGAGTACATACAAAGCCGAATGTCCGTACAAAACTTCGTTCCCATGGTCCCAATGTTCTATGTTAGCCTTAAAACGTCCCGGTTAAGCCTTGTCGATCTTGAGGTTTTAGATTCCAAAACAAGTGAGTTTCGTCCATTTCCAAGTTTGGACCAAAAACCGAGTAAATACCGACCGAACGGACGGACATAAACCTCATTTTAACGGATGGAACGTTGTTTTTCGCCTTAGAACAACCCGAGTTAAGCTATTGAGTGGCTAGTCTCTTAGGTGTATCGTTTTCTATGCGAAAACATGTGTGTTTCGTCCACTTATAAGTTCGGAACAAAAATGGAGTACATACAAAGCCGAATGTCCGTACAAAACTTCGTTCCCATGGTCCAAATGTTCTATGTTGGCCTTAAAACGTCCCGGTTAAGCCTTGTCGATCTTAAGGTTTTAGATTCCAAAACAAGTGAGTTTCGTCCATTTCCAAGTTTGGGCCGAAAACCGAGTAAATAACGACCGAACGGACGGACATAAACCTCGTTTTTACGGATGGAACGTAGTTTTTTCGCCTTAGAACAACCCGAGTTAAGCTATTGAGTGGCTAGTCTCTTAGGTGTATCGTTTTCTATGCGAAAACATGTGTGTTTCGTCCACTTATAAGTTCGGAACAAAAATGGAGTACATACAAAGCCGAATGTCCGTACAAAACTTCGTTCCCATGGTCCAAATGTTGTATGTTGGCCTTAAAACGTCCCGGTTAAGCCTTGTCGATCTTGAGGTTTTAGATTCCAAAACAAGTGAGTTTCGTCCATTTCCAAGTTTGGACCAAAAACCGAGTAAATACCGACCGAACGGACGGACATAAACCTCATTTTAACGGATGGAACGTTGTTTTTCGCCTTAGAACAACCCGAGTTAAGCTATTGAGTGGCTAGTCTCTTAGGTGTATCGTTTTCTATGCGAAAACATGTGTGTTTCGTCCACTTATAAGTTCGGAACAAAAATGGAGTACATACAAAGCCGAATGTCCGTACAAAACTTCGCTCCCATGGTCCGAATGTTCTATGTTGGCCTTAAAATGTCCCGGTTAAGCATTGTCGATCTTGTGGTTTTAGATTCCAAAACCGAGTAAATAACGACCGAACGGACGGACATAAACCTCGTTTTTACGGATGGAACGTTGTTTTTTCGCCTTAGAACAACCCGAGTTAAGCTATTGAGTGGCTAGTCTCTTAGGTGTATTGTTTTCTATGCGAAAACATGTGTGTTTCGTCCATTTATAAGTTCGGAACAAAAATGGAGTACATACAAAGCCGAATGTCCGTACAAAACTTCGTTCCCATTGTCCAAATGTTCTATGTTGGCCTTAAAACGTCCCGGTTAAGCCTTGTCGATCTTGAGGTTTTAGATTCCAAAACAAGTGAGTTTCGTCCATTTCCAAGTTTGGGCCAAAAACCGAGTAAATAACGACCGAACGGACGGACATAAACCCCGTTTTTACGGATGTAACGTTGTTTTTTCGCCTTAGAACAACCCGAGTTAAGCTATTGAGTGGCTAGTCTCTTAGGTGTATCGTTTTCTATGCGAAAACATGTGTGTTTCGTCCATTTATAAGTTCGGAACAAAAATGGAGTACATACAAAGCCGAATGTCCGTACAAAACTTCGTTCCAATGGTCCAAATGTTCTATGTTGGCCTTAAAACGTCCCGGTTAAGCCTTGTCGATCTTGAGGTTTTAGATTCCAAAACAAGTGAGTTTCGTCCATTTCCAAGTTTGGGCCGAAAACCGAGTAAATAACGACCGAACGGACGGACATAAACCTCGTTTTTACGGATGGAACGTTGTTTTTTCGCCTTAGAACAACCCGATTTAAGCTATTGAGTGGCTAGTCTCTTAGGTGTATCGTTTTCTATGCGAAAACATGTGTGTTTCGTCCACTTATAAGTTCGGAACAAAAATGGAGTACATACAAAGCCGAATGTCCGTACAAAACTTCGTTCCCATGGTCCAAATGTTCTATGTTGGCCTTAAAACGTCCCGGTTAAGCCTTGTCGATCTTAAGGTTTTAGATTCCAAAACAAGTGAGTTTCGTCCATTTCCAAGTTTGGGCCGAAAACCGAGTAAATAACGACCGAACGGACGGACATAAACCTCGTTTTTACGGATGGAACGTTGTTTTTTCGCCTTAGAACAACCCGAGTTAAGCTATTGAGTGGCTAGTCTCTTAGGTGTATCGTTTTCTATGCGAAAACATGTGTGTTTCGTCCACTTATAAGTTCGGAACAAAAATGGAGTACATACAAAGCCGAATGTCCGTACAAAACTTCGTTCCCATGGTCCCAATGTTCTATGTTAGCCTTAAAACGTCCCGGTTAAGCCTTGTCGATCTTGAGGTTTTAGATTCCAAAACAAGTGAGTTTCGTCCATTTCCAAGTTTGGACCAAAAACCGAGTAAATACCGACCGAACGGACGGACATAAACCTCATTTTAACGGATGGAACGTTGTTTTTCGCCTTAGAACAACCCGAGTTAAGCTATTGAGTGGCTAGTCTCTTAGGTGTATCGTTTTCTATGCGAAAACATGTGTGTTTCGTCCACTTATAAGTTCGGAACAAAAATGGAGTACATACAAAGCCGAATGTCCGTACAAAACTTCGTTCCCATGGTCCAAATGTTCTATGTTGGCCTTAAAACGTCCCGGTTAAGCCTTGTCGATCTTAAGGTTTTAGATTCCAAAACAAGTGAGTTTCGTCCATTTCCAAGTTTGGGCCGAAAACCGAGTAAATAACGACCGAACGGACGGACATAAACCTCGTTTTTACGGATGGAACGTAGTTTTTTCGCCTTAGAACAACCCGAGTTAAGCTATTGAGTGGCTAGTCTCTTAGGTGTATCGTTTTCTATGCGAAAACATGTGTGTTTCGTCCACTTATAAGTTCGGAACAAAAATGGAGTACATACAAAGCCGAATGTCCGTACAAAACTTCGTTCCCATGGTCCAAATGTTGTATGTTGGCCTTAAAACGTCCCGGTTAAGCCTTGTCGATCTTGAGGTTTTAGATTCCAAAACAAGTGAGTTTCGTCCATTTCCAAGTTTGGACCAAAAACCGAGTAAATACCGACCGAACGGACGGACATAAACCTCATTTTAACGGATGGAACGTTGTTTTTCGATTTAGAACAACCCGAGTTAAGCTATTGAGTGGCTAGTCTCTTAGGTGTATCGTTTTCTATGCGAAAACATGTGTGTTTCGTCCACTTATAAGTTCGGAACTAAAATGGAGTACATACAAAGCCGAATGTCCGTACAAAACTTCGTTCCCATGGTCCGAATGTTCTATGTTGGCCTTAAAATGTCCCGGTTAAGCATTGTCGATCTTGTGGTTTTAGATTCCAAATCAAGTGAGTTTCGTCCATTTCCAAGTTTGGACCGAAAACCGAGTAAATAACGACCGAACGGACGGACATAAATCTCGTTTTTACGGATGGAACGTTGTTTTTTCGCCTTAGAACAACCCGAGTTAAGCTATTGAGTGGCTAGTCTCTTAGGTGTATCGTTTTCTATGCGAAAACATGTGTGTTTCGTCCATTTATAAGTTCGGAACAAAAATGGAGTACATACAAAGCCGAATGTCCGTACAAAACTTCGTTCCCATGGTCCAAATGTTCTATGTTGGCCTTAAAACGTCCCGGTTAAGCCTTGTCGATCTTGAGGTTTTAGATTCCAAAACAAGTGAGTTTCGTCCATTTCCAAGTTTGGGCCGAAAACCGAGTAAATAACGACCGAACGGACGGACATAAACCTCGTTTTTACGGATGGAACGTTGTTTTTTCGCCTTAGAACAACCCGAGTTAAGCTATTGAGTGGCTAGTCTCTTAGGTGTATCGTTTTCTATGCGAAAACATGTGTGTTTCGTCCACTTATAAGTTCGGAACAAAAATGGAGTACATACAAAGCCGAATGTCCGTACAAAACTTCGCTCCCATGGTCCGAATGTTCTATGTTGGCCTTAAAATGTCCCGGTTAAGCATTGTCGATCTTGTGGTTTTAGATTCCAAAACCGAGTAAATAACGACCGAACGGACGGACATAAACCTCGTTTTTACGGATGGAACGTTGTTTTTTCGCCTTAGAACAACCCGAGTTAAGCTATTGAGTGGCTAGTCTCTTAGGTGTATTGTTTTCTATGCGAAAACATGTGTGTTTCGTCCATTTATAAGTTCGGAACAAAAATGGAGTACATACAAAGCCGAATGTCCGTACAAAACTTCGTTCCCATTGTCCAAATGTTCTATGTTGGCCTTAAAACGTCCCGGTTAAGCCTTGTCGATCTTGAGGTTTTAGATTCCAAAACAAGTGAGTTTCGTCCATTTCCAAGTTTGGGCCAAAAACCGAGTAAATAACGACCGAACGGACGGACATAAACCCCGTTTTTACGGATGTAACGTTGTTTTTTCGCCTTAGAACAACCCGAGTTAAGCTATTGAGTGGCTAGTCTCTTAGGTGTATCGTTTTCTATGCGAAAACATGTGTGTTTCGTCCATTTATAAGTTCGGAACAAAAATGGAGTACATACAAAGCCGAATGTCCGTACAAAACTTCGTTCCAATGGTCCAAATGTTCTATGTTGGCCTTAAAACGTCCCGGTTAAGCCTTGTCGATCTTGAGGTTTTAGATTCCAAAACAAGTGAGTTTCGTCCATTTCCAAGTTTGGGCCGAAAACCGAGTAAATAACGACCGAACGGACGGACATAAACCTCGTTTTTACGGATGGAACGTTGTTTTTTCGCCTTAGAACAACCCGATTTAAGCTATTGAGTGGCTAGTCTCTTAGGTGTATCGTTTTCTATGCGAAAACATGTGTGTTTCGTCCACTTATAAGTTCGGAACAAAAATGGAGTACATACAAAGCCGAATGTCCGTACAAAACTTCGTTCCCATGGTCCAAATGTTCTATGTTGGCCTTAAAACGTCCCGGTTAAGCCTTGTGGATCTTAAGGTTTTAGATTCCAAAACAAGTGAGTTTCGTCCATTTCCAAGTTTGGGCCGAAAACCGAGTAAATAACGACCGAACGGACGGACATAAACCTCGTTTTTACGGATGGAACGTAGTTTTTTCGCCTTAGAACAACCCGAGTTAAGCTATTGAGTGGCTAGTCTCTTAGGTGTATCGTTTTCTATGCGAAAACATGTGTGTTTCGTCCACTTATAAGTTCGGAACAAAAATGGAGTACATACAAAGCCGAATGTCCGTACAAAACTTCGTTCCCATGGTCCAAATGTTGTATGTTGGCCTTAAAACGTCCCGGTTAAGCCTTGTCGGTCCATTTCCAAGTTTGGACCAAAAACCGAGTAAATACCGACCGAACGGACGGACATAAACCTCATTTTAACGGATGGAACGTTGTTTTTCGCCTTAGAACAACCCGAGTTAAGCTATTGAGTGGCTAGTCTCTTAGGTGTATCGTTTTCTATGCGAAAACATGTGTGTTTCGTCCACTTATAAGTTCGGAACTAAAATGGAGTACATACAAAGCCGAATGTCCGTACAAAACTTCGTTCCCATGGTCCGAATGTTCTATGTTGGCCTTAAAATGTCCCGGTTAAGCATTGTCGATCTTGTGGTTTTAGATTCCAAAACAAGTGAGTTTCGTCCATTTCCAAGTTTGGACCGAAAACCGAGTAAATAACGACTGAACGGACGGACATAAACCTCGTTTTTACGGATGGAACGTTGTTTTTTCGCCTTAGAACAACCCGAGTTAAGCTATTGAGTGGCTAGTCTCTTAGGTGTATCGTTTTCTATGCGAACACATGTGTGTTTCGTCCATTTATAAGTTCGGAACAAAAATGGAGTACATACAAAGCCGAATGTCCGTACAAAACTTCGTTCCCATGGTCCAAATGTTCTATGTTGGCCTTAAAACGTCCCGGTTAAGCCTTGTCGATCTTAAGGTTTTAGATTCCAAAACAAGTGAGTTTCGTCCATTTCCAAGTTTGGGCCGAAAACCGAGTAAATAACGACCGAACGGACGGACATAAACCTCGTTTTTACGGATGGAACGTTGTTTTTTCGCCTTAGAACAACCCGAGTTAAGCTATTGAGTGGCTAGTCTCTTAGGTGTATCGTTTTCTATGCGAAAACATGTGTGTTTCGTCCACTTATAAGTTCGGAACAAAAATGGAGTACATACAAAGCCGAATGTCCGTACAAAACTTCGTTCCCATGGTCCAAATGTTCTATGTTGGCCTTAAAACGTCCCGGTTAAGCCTTTTCGATCTTGAGGTTTTAGATTCCAAAACAAGTGAGTTTCGTCCATTTCCAAGTTTGGACCAAAAACCGAGTAAATACCGACCGAACGGACGGACATAAACCTCATTTTAACGGATGGAACGTTGTTTTTCGCCTTAGAACAACCCGAGTTAAGCTATTGAGTGGCTAGTCTCTTAGGTGTATCGTTTTCTATGCGAAAACATGTGTGTTTCGTCCACTTATAAGTTCGGAACTAAAATGGAGTACATACAAAGCCGAATGTCCGTACAAAACTTCGTTCCCATGGTCCAAATGTTGTATGTTGGCCTTAAAACGTCCCGGTTAAGCCTTGTCGATCTTGAGGTTTTAGATTCCAAAACAAGTGAGTTTCGTCCATTTCCAAGTTTGGACCAAAAACCGAGTAAATACCGACCGAACGGACGGACATAAACCTCATTTTAACGGATGGAACGTTGTTTTTCGCCTTAGAACAACCCGAGTTAAGCTATTGAGTGGCTAGTCTCTTAGGTGTATCGTTTTCTATGCGAAAATATGTGTGTTTCGTCCACTTATAAGTTCGGAACTAAAATGGAGTACATACAAAGCCGAATGTCCGTACAAAACTTCGTTCCCATGGTCCGAATGTTCTATGTTGGCCTTAAAATGTCCCGGTTAAGCATTGTCGATCTTGTGGTTTTAGATTCCAAAACAAGTGAGTTTCGTCCATTTCCAAGTTTGGACCGAAAACCGAGTAAATAACGACCGAACGGACGGACATAAACCTCGTTTTTACGGATGGAACGTCTTTTTTTCGCCTTAGAACAACCCGATTTAAGCTATTGAGTGGCTAGTCTCTTAGGTGTATCGTTTTCTATGCGAAAACATGTGTGTTTCGTCCATTTATAAGTTCGGAACAAAAATGGAGTACATACAAAGCCGAATGTCCGTACAAAACTTCGTTCCCATGGTCCAAATGTTCTATGTTGGCCTTAAAACGTCCCGGTTAAGCCTTGTCGATCTTGAGGTTTTAGATTCCAAAACAAGTGAGTTTCGTCCATTTCCAAGTTTGGGCCGAAAACCGAGTAAATAACGACCGAACGGACGGACATAAACCTCGTTTTTACGGATGGAACGTTGTTTTTTCGCCTTAGAACAACCCGAGTTAAGCTATTGAGTGGCTAGTCTCTTAGGTGTATCGTTTTCTATGCGAAAACATGTGTGTTTCGTCCACTTATAAGTTCGGAACAAAAATGGAGTACATACAAAGCCGAATGTCCGTACAAAACTTCGTTCCCATGGTCCAAATGTTCTATGTTGGCCTTAAAACGTCCCGGTTAAGCCTTGTCGATCTTGAGGTGTTAGATTCCAAAACAAGTGAGTTTCGTCCATTTCCAAGTTTGGACCAAAAACCGAGTAAATACCGACCGAACGGACGGACATAAACCTCATTTTAACGGATGGAACGTTGTTTTTCGCCTTAGAACAACCCGAGTTAAGCTATTGAGTGGCTAGTCTCTTAGGTGTATCGTTTTCTATGCGAAAACATGTGTGTTTCGTCCACTTATAAGTTCGGAACTAAAATGGAGTACATACAAAGCCGAATGTCCGTACAAAACTTCGTTCCCATGGTCCGAATGTTCTATGTTGGCCTTAAAATGTCCCGGTTAAGCATTGTCGATCTTGTGGTTTTAGATTCCAAAACAAGTGAGTTTCGTCCATTTCCAAGTTTGGACCGAAAACCGAGTAAATAACGACCGAACGGACGGACATAAACCTCGTTTTTACGGATGGAACGTTGTTTTTTCGCCTAAGAACAACCCGAGTTAAGCTATTGAGTGGCTAGTCTCTTAGGTGTATCGTTTTCTATGCGAAAACATGTGTGTTTCGTCCATTTATAAGTTCGGAACAAAAATGGAGTACATACAAAGCCGAATGTCCGTACAAAACTTCGTTCCCATGGTCCAAATGTTGTATGTTGGCCTTAAAACGTCCCGGTTAAGCCTTGTCGATCTTGAGGTTTTAGATTCCAAAACAAGTGAGTTTCGTCCATTTCCAAGTTTGGACCAAAAACCGAGTAAATACCGACCGAACGGACGGACATAAACCTCATTTTAACGGATGGAACGTTGTTTTTCGCCTTAGAACAACCCGAGTTAAGCTATTGAGTGGCTAGTCTCTTAGGTGTATCGTTTTCTATGCGAAAACATGTGTGTTTCGTCCACTTATAAGTTCGGAACTAAAATGGAGTACATACAAAGCCGAATGTCCGTACAAAACTTCGTTCCCATGGTCCGAATGTTCTATGTTGGCCTTAAAATGTCCCGGTTAAGCATTGTCGATCTTGTGGTTTTAGATTCCAAAACAAGTGAGTTTCGTCCATTTCCAAGTTTGGGCCGAAAACCGAGTAAATAACGACCGAACGGACGGACATAAACCTCGTTTTTACGGATGGAACGTAGTTTTTTCGCCTTAGAACAACCCGAATTAAGCTATTGAGTGGCTAGTCTCTTAGGTGTATCGTTTTCTATGCGAAAACATGTGTGTTTCGTCCACTTATAAGTTCGGAACAAAAATGGAGTACATACAAAGCCGAATGTCCGTACAAAACTTCGTTCCCATGGTCCAAATGTTCTATGTTGGCCTTAAAACGTCACGGTTAAGCCTTGTCGATCTTGAGGTTTTAGATTCCAAAACAAGTGAGTTTCGTCCATTTCCAAGTTTGGACCAAAAACCGAGTAAATACCGACCGAACGGATGGACATAAACCTCATTTTAACGGATGGAACGTTGTTTTTCGCCTTAGAACAACCCGAGTTAAGCTATTGAGTGGCTAGTCTCTTAGGTGTATCGTTTTCTATGCGAAAACATGTGTGTTTCGTCCACTTATAAGTTCGGAACTAAAATGGAGTACATACAAAGCCGAATGTCCGTACAAAACTTCGTTCCCATGGTCCAAATGTTCTATGTTGGCCTTAAAACGTCCCGGTTAAGCCTTGTCGATCTTGAGGTTTTAGATTCCAAAACAAGTGAGTTTCGTCCATTTCCAAGTTTGGGCCGAAAACCGAGTAAATTACGACCGAACGGACGGACATAAACCTCATTTTTACGGATGGAACGTTGTTTTTTCGCCGTAGAACAACCCAAGTTAAGCTATTGAGTGGCTAGTCTCTTAGATGTATCGTTTTCTATGCGAAAACATGTGTGTTTCGTCCACTTATAAGTTCGGAACAAAAATGGAGTACATACAAAGCCGAATGTCCGTACAAAACTTCGTTCCCATGGTCCAAATGTTCTATCTTGGTCTTAAACGTCCCGGCTAAGCCTTGTCGATCTTGAGGTTTTAGATTCCAAAACAAGTGAGTTTCGTCCATTTCCAAGTTCGGACCGAAAACCGAGTAAATACCAACCGAACGGACGGACATAAATGTCGTTTTTATGGACGGAACGTTTTTTTTTCGCCTTAGAACAACCAGAGTTAAGCTATTGCAGTGTCTAGTCCCTTAGGTGTTTCGTTTTCTATGCGAAAACATGTGTGTTTCGTCCACTTATAAGTTCGGAAAAAAAATGGAGTACATACCAAGCCGAATGTCCGGACAAAACTTCGTTCCCATGGTCCAAATGTTCTATGTTGGCCTTAAAACGTCCCGGTTAAGCCTTGTCGATCTTGAGGTTTTAGATTCCAAAACAAGTGAGTTTCGTCCATTTCCAAGTTTGGGCCGAAAACCGAGTAAATAACGACCGAACGGACGGACATAAACCTCGTTTTTACGGATGGAACGTAGTTTTTTCGCCTTAGAACAACCCGAATTAAGCTATTGAGTGGCTAGTCTCTTAGGTGTATCGTTTTCTATGCGAAAACATGTGTGTTTCGTCCACTTATAAGTTCGGAACAAAAATGGAGTACATACAAAGCCGAATGTCCGTACAAAACTTCGTTCCCATGGTCCAAATGTTCTATGTTGGCCTTAAAACGTCACGGTTAAGCCTTGTCGATCTTGAGGTTTTAGATTCCAAAACAAGTGAGTTTCGTCCATTTCCAAGTTCGGACCGAAAACCGAGTAAATACCAACCGAACGGACGGACATAAATGTCGTTTTTATGGACGGAACGTTTTTTTTTCGCCTTAGAACAACCAGAGTTAAGCTATTGCAGTGTCTAGTCCCTTAGGTGTTTCGTTTTCTATGCGAAAACATGTGTGTTTCGTCCACTTATAAGTTCGGAAAAAAAATGGAGTACATACCAAGCCGAATGTCCGGACAAAACTTCGTTCCCATGGTCCAAATGTTCTATGTTGGCCTTAAAACGTCCCGGTTAAGCCTTGTCGATCTTGAGGTTTTAGATTCCAAAACAAGTGAGTTTCGTCCATTTCCAAGTTTGGGCCAAAAACCGAGTAAATAACGACCGAACGGACGGACATAAACCTCGTTTTTACGGATGGAACGTAGTTTTTTCGCCTTAGAACAACCCGAATTAAGCTATTGAGTGGCTAGTCTCTTAGGTGTATCGTTTTCTATGCGAAAACATGTGTGTTTCGTCCACTTATAAGTTCGGAACAAAAATGGAGTACATACAAAGCCGAATGTCCGTACAAAACTTCGTTCCCATGGTCCAAATGTTCTATGTTGGCCTTAAAACGTCACGGTTAAGCCTTGTCGATCTTGAGGTTTTAGATTCCAAAACAAGTGAGTTTCGTCCATTTCCAAGTTTGGACCAAAAACCGAGTAAATACCGACCGAACGGATGGACATAAACCTCATTTTAACGGATGGAACGTTGTTTTTCGCCTTAGAACAACCCGAGTTAAGCTATTGAGTGGCTAGTCTCTTAGGTGTATCGCTTTCTATGCGAAAACATGTGTGTTTCGTCCACTTATAAGTTCGGAACTAAAATGGAGTACATACAAAGCCGAATGTCCGTACAAAACTTCGTTCCCATGGTCCAAATGTTCTATGTTGGCCTTAAAACGTCCCGGTTAAGCCTTGTCGATCTTGAGGTTTTAGATTCCAAAACAAGTGAGTTTCGTCCATTTCCAAGTTTGGGCCAAAAACCGAGTAAATAACGACCGAACGGACGGACATAAACCTCGTTTTTACGGATGGAACGTAGTTTTTTCGCCTTAGAACAACCCGAATTAAGCTATTGAGTGGCTAGTCTCTTAGGTGTATCGTTTTCTATGCGAAAACATGTGTGTTTCGTCCACTTATAAGTTCGGAACAAAAATGGAGTACATACAAAGCCGAATGTCCGTACAAAACTTCGTTCCCATGGTCCAAATGTTCTATGTTGGCCTTAAAACGTCACGGTTAAGCCTTGTCGATCTTGAGGTTTTAGATTCCAAAACAAGTGAGTTTCGTCCATTTCCAAGTTTGGACCAAAAACCGAGTAAATACCGACCGAACGGATGGACATAAACCTCATTTTAACGGATGGAACGTTGTTTTTCGCCTTAGAACAACCCGAGTTAAGCTATTGAGTGGCTAGTCTCTTAGGTGTATCGCTTTCTATGCGAAAACATGTGTGTTTCGTCCACTTATAAGTTCGGAACTAAAATGGAGTACATACAAAGCCGAATGTCCGTACAAAACTTCGTTCCCATGGTCCAAATGTTCTATGTTGGCCTTAAAACGTCCCGGTTAAGCCTTGTCGATCTTGAGGTTTTAGATTCCAAAACAAGTGAGTTTCGTCCATTTCCAAGTTTGGGCCGAAAACTGAGTAAATTACGACCGAACGGACGGACATAAACCTCATTTTTACGGATGGAACGTTGTTTTTTCGCCGTAGAACAACCCGAGTTAAGCTATTGAGTGGCTAGTCTCTTAGATGTATCGTTTTCTATGCGGAAACATGTGTGTTTCGTCCACTTATAAGTTCGGAACAAAAATGGAGTACATACAAAGCCGAATGTCCGTACAAAACTTCGTTCCCATGGTCCAAATGTTCTATCTTGGTCTTAAACGTCCCGGCTAAGCCTTGTCGATCTTGAGGTTTTAGATTCCAAAACAAGTGAGTTTCGTCCATTTCCAAGTTCGGACCGAAAACCGAGTAAATACCAACCGAACGGACGGACATAAATGTCGTTTTTATGGACGGAACGTTGTTTTTTTCGCCTTAGAACAACCAGAGTTAAGCTATTGCAGTGTCTAGTCCCTTAGGTGTATCGTTTTCTATGCGAAAACATGTGTGTTTCGTCCACTTATAAGTTCGGAAAAAAAATGGAGTACATACCAAGCCGAATGTCCGGACAAAACTTCGTTCCCATGGTCCAAATGTTCTATGTTGGCCTTAAAACGTCCCGGTTAAGCCTTGTCGATCTTGAGGTTTTAGATTCCAAAACAAGTGAGTTTCGTCCATTTCCAAGTTTGGACCAAAAACCGAGTAAATACCGACCGAACGGATGGACATAAACCTCATTTTAACGGATGGAACGTTGTTTTTCGCCTTAGAACAACCCGAGTTAAGCTATTGAGTGGCTAGTCTCTTAGGTGTATCGTTTTCTATGCGAAAACATGTGTGTTTCGTCCACTTATAAGTTCGGAACTAAAATGGAGTACATACAAAGCCGAATGTCCGTACAAAACTTCGTTCCCATGGTCCGAATGTTCTATGTTGGCCTTAAAATGTCCCAGTTAAGCATTGTCGATCTTGTGGTTTTAGATTCCAAAACAAGTGAGTTTCGTCCATTTCCAAGTTTGGACCGAAAACCGAGTAAATAACGACCGAACGGACGGACATAAACCTCGTTTTTACGGATGGAACGTTGTTTTTCGCCTTAGAACAACCCGAGTTAAGCTATTGAGTGGCTAGTCTCTTAGGTGTATCGTTTTCTATGCGAAAACATGTGTGTTTCGTCCACTTATAAGTTCGGAACAAAAATGGAGTACATACAAAGCCGAATGTCCGTACAAAACTTCGTTCCCATGGTCCAAATGTTCTATGTTGGCCTTAAAACGTCACGGTTAAGCCTTGTCGATCTTGAGGTTTTAGATTCCAAAACAAGTGAGTTTCGTCCATTTCCAAGTTTGGACCAAAAACCGAGTAAATACCGACCGAACGGATGGACATAAACCTCATTTTAACGGATGGAACGTTGTTTTTCGCCTTAGAACAACCCGAGTTAAGCTATTGAGTGGCTAGTCTCTTAGGTGTATCGCTTTCTATGCGAAAACATGTGTGTTTCGTCCACTTATAAGTTCGGAACTAAAATGGAGTACATACAAAGCCGAATGTCCGTACAAAACTTCGTTCCCATGGTCCAAATGTTCTATGTTGGCCTTAAAACGTCCCGGTTAAGCCTTGTCGATCTTGAGGTTTTAGATTCCAAAACAAGTGAGTTTCGTCCATTTCCAAGTTTGGGTCGAAAACTGAGTAAATTACGACCGAACGGACGGACATAAACCTCATTTTTACGGATGGAACGTTGTTTTTTCGCCGTAGAACAACCCGAGTTAAGCTATTGAGTGGCTAGTCTCTTAGATGTATCGTTTTCTATGCGGAAACATGTGTGTTTCGTCCACTTATAAGTTCGGAACAAAAATGGAGTACATACAAAGCCGAATGTCCGTACAAAACTTCGTTCCCATGGTCCAAATGTTCTATCTTGGTCTTAAACGTCCCGGCTAAGCCTTGTCGATCTTGAGGTTTTAGATTCCAAAACAAGTGAGTTTCGTCCATTTCCAAGTTCGGACCGAAAACCGAGTAAATACCAACCGAACGGACGGACATAAATGTCGTTTTTATGGACGGAACGTTGTTTTTTCGCCTTAGAACAACCAGAGTTAAGCTATTGCAGTGTCTAGTCCCTTAGGTGTATCGTTTTCTATGCGAAAACATGTGTGTTTCGTCCACTTATAAGTTCGGAAAAAAAATGGAGTACATACCAAGCCGAATGTCCGGACAAAACTTCGTTCCCATGGTCCAAATGTTCTATGTTGGCCTTAAAACGTCCCGGTTAAGCCTTGTCGATCTTGAGGTTTTAGATTCCAAAACAAGTGAGTTTCGTCCATTTCCAAGTTTGGACCAAAAACCGAGTAAATACCGACCGAACGGATGGACATAAACCTCATTTTAACGGATGGAACGTTGTTTTTCGCCTTAGAACAACCCGAGTTAAGCTATTGAGTGGCTAGTCTCTTAGGTGTATCGTTTTCTATGCGAAAACATGTGTGTTTCGTCCACTTATAAGTTCGGAACTAAAATGGAGTACATACAAAGCCGAATGTCCGTACAAAACTTCGTTCCCATGGTCCGAATGTTCTATGTTGGCCTTAAAATGTCCCAGTTAAGCATTGTCGATCTTGTGGTTTTAGATTCCAAAACAAGTGAGTTTCGTCCATTTCCAAGTTTGGACCGAAAACCGAGTAAATAACGACCGAACGGACGGACATAAACCTCGTTTTTACGGATGGAACGTTGTTTTTCGCCTTAGAACAACCCGAGTTAAGCTATTGAGTGGCTAGTCTCTTAGGTGTATCGTTTTCTATGCGAAAACATGTGTGTTTCGTCCACTTATAAGTTCGGAACTAAAATGGAGTACATACAAAGCCGAATGTCCGTACAAAACTTCGTTCCCATGGTCCGAATGTTCTATGTTGGCCTTAAAATGTCCCGGTTAAGCATTGTCGATCTTGTGGTTTTAGATTCCAAAACAAGTGAGTTTCGTCCATTTCCAAGTTTGGACCGAAAACCGAGTAAATAACGACCGAACGGAGGGACATAAACCTCGTTTTTACGGATGGAACGTTGTTTTTTCGCCTTAGAACAACCCGAGTTAAGCTATTTAGTGGCTAGTCTCTTAGGTGTATCGTTTTCTATGCGAAAACATGTGTGTTTCGTCCATTTATAAGTTCGGAACAAAAATGGAGTACATACAAAGCCGAATGTCCGTACAAAACTTCGTTCCCATGGTCCAAATGTTCTATGTTGGCCTTAAAACGTCCCGGTTAAGCCTTGTCGATCTTGAGGTTTTAGATTCCAAAACAAGTGAGTTTCGTCCATTTCCAAGTTTGGGCCGAAAACCGAGTAAATAAAGACCGAACGGACGGACATAAACCTCATTTTTACGGATGGAACGTTGTTTTTTCGCCTTAGAACAACCCGAGTTAAGCTATTGAGTGGATAGTCTCTTAGGTGTATCGTTTTCTATGCGAAAACATGTGTGTTTCGTCCACTTATAAGTTCGGAACAAAAATGGAGTACATACAAAGCCGAATGTCCGTACAAAACTTCGTTCCCATGGTCCAAATGTTCTATCTTGGTCTTAAACGTCCCGGCTAAGCCTTGTCGATCTTGAGGTTTTAGATTCCAAAACAAGTGAGTTTCGTCCATTTCCAAGTTCGGACCGAAAACCGAGTAAATACCAACCGAACGGACGGACATAAATGTCGTTTTTATGGACGGAACGTTGTTATTTCGCCTTAGAACAACCCGAGTTAAGCTATTGCAGTGTCTAGTCCCTTAGGTGTATCGTTTTCTATTCGAAAACATGTGTGTTTCGTCCACTTATAAGTTCGGAAAAAAAATGGAGTACATACCAAGCCGAATGTCCGGACAAAACTTCGTTCCCATGGTCCAAATGTTCTAGTTAAGCTCTATATACTACCAATACAACCACATCCTTGGCAATGTAGGACTAACACCAACTCATGGGTGTTACAATCTCACCACCTTAGAAATAGAGCCGTCCTTGGCTCTGCAGTACACTCAGTACAGTCCCAAAATCTCCGACGTTCCCTGCCAAGTGAGACAAGTACCTGGCGCTCCCTGGGCCTTTCCAGCGTACTTCCCACCTGCAACAGGCCTCGTCGTCGGCTCTGATACCATCTGTAACGCCCCGGGATTTCGTCCTCGCTCATCCCGGTGCGTCGAGCACCATACTACTCGCTAATATCAATATTGTCCCCCTTTAGTCATTGCGGATATCCAACAGTAGAGGGTTTTGGATCCGGGCCCACCCATGTGATTTACCCCAAAAGGCCTTGACATTAGTTAGAGTATGGTTAAGCTCTATATACTACCAATACAACCACTTACTTGGCAATGTGGGACTAACACCAACTCATGGGTGTTACATGGTTAAGGTCGGGCATACTTCGCAAGGTGGGCTTATGTTGTAAAATTGAGAAAAGGGAGCAAAACATGTATTTTTGATATATAAAATAGCCCAAAGCTCCAAAAAAACACAAGATTTTGGCCAGGGTACTTAAAATATGTTTAGGGTTTTAGAGTTTAAAACTTAGGGTTGCGGTTATGGTTGGGCATACTTCCCAAGGTGGCCTTATTTTGTAAAATTGAGAAAAAGGCGCAAAACATGTATTTTTGATATATAAAATAGCCCAAAGTTCAAAAAAACCGTGGATTTTTACTATGGTCTTTAAAATATGTTTATGGTTTTAGGTTTTAAATATTAGGGTTGTCGTTAAGGTTGGGCATACTTCCCAAGGTGGGCTTATGTTGTAAAATTGAGAAAAATGGCGCAAAACATGTATTATTGATATATAAAATAGCACAAAGCTCCAAAAAACCCAAGATTTTTACCAGGGTACTTAAAATATGTTTAGGATTTTAGGGTTTAAATATTAGGGTTGTGGTTATGGTTGGGCATACTTCCCAAAGTGGGCTTATGTTGTAAAATTGAGAAAAAGGGAGCAAAACATGTATTTTTGATATATAAAATAGCCCAAAGCTCCAAAAAAACACATGATTTTGGCCAGGATACTTAAAATATGTTTAGGGTTTTAGAGTTTAAAACTTAGGGTTGCGGCTAAGGTTGGGCATACTTCCCAAGGTGGGCTTATGTTGTAAAATTGAGAAAATGGCGCAAAACATGTATTTTTGATATATAAAATAGCCCAAAACTCCTAAAAACACAAGATTTTTACTAGGGTCTTTAAAATATATTTGGTTTTAGGGTTTAAATATTAGGGTTGTGGTTAAGGTGGGCTTATGTTGTAAAATTGAGAAAAAAAAAAGCAAAACATGTATTTTTGATATATAAAATAGCCCAAAGCTCCAAAAAAACACAAGATTTTGGCCAAAGTACTTAAAATATGTTTAGGGTTTTAGAGTTTAGAACTTAGGGTTGCGGTTAAGGTTGGGAATACTTCCCAAGGTGGGCTTATGTTGTAAAATTGAGAAAATGGTGCAAAATATGTATATTTGATAAATAAAATATCCAGAGGCTCTAAAAAAACACAAGATTTTTACTAGGGTACTTAAAATATATTTAGGGTTTTAGGGTTTAAATATTAGGGTTGTGGTTAAGTTTGGGCATACTTCCCCAGGTGGGCTTATGTTGTAAAATTGAGAAAAAGGGCGTAAAACATGTATTTTTGATATATAAAATAACCCAAAGCTCCAAATAAAAACACAATATTTTGGCCCAGGGTAGTTAAAATATGTTTAGGGTTTTATAGTTAAAAACTTCGGGTTGCGGTTAAGGATGGGCATACTTCCCAAGGTGGGCTTATGTTGTAAAATCGAGAAAATGGCGCAAAACATGTATTTTTGATATATAAAATAGCCCAAAGCTCCAAAAAACCCAAGAATTTTATTAGGACCTTTAAAATATGTTTATGGTTTTAAGGTTTAAATATTAGGGTTGTGGTTAAGTTTGGGCATACTTCCCAAGGTGGGCTTATGTTGTAAAATTGAGAAAAAAGGGCGCAAAACATGTATTTTTGATATATAAAATAGTCCAAAGATCCAAAAAACCCAAGATTTTTACTATGGTACTTAAAATATGTTTAGGGTTTTAGGGTTTAAATATTAGGGCTGTGGTTAAGGTTGTGCATACTTCCAAAGGTGGTCTTATGTTGTAAAATTGAGAAAAGGACGCAAAACATATGTTCTTGGTATATAAAATAGCCCAAAGCTCAAAAAAACCATAGATTTTTACTTTGGTACTTCAAATATGTTTAGGGTTTTAGGGTTTAAATATTAGGGTTCAAAATTTAGGGTTGCGGTTAAAGTTGGGCATACTTCCCAAGATGGGCTTGTGTAGTAAAATTGAGAAAATGACGCAAAACATGTGTTTCTGATATATAAAATAGCCCAAAACTCCAAAAAACCCCAAGATTTTTACTAGGGTACTTAAAATATTTCTAGGGTTTTATGGTTAGAAATTTAGGTTTGCGGTTAAGGTTGGGCATACTTCCCAAGGTGGGATTATGTTGTAAAATTGAGAAAAAGGGAACAAAACATGTATTTTTGATATATAAAATAGCTCAAAGCTCCAAAAAACCCAAGATTTTTACTAGGGTACTTAAAATATGTTTAGGGTCTTAGCGTTTAAATATTAGGGTTGCGGTTAAGGTTGGGCATACTTTCCAAGGTGGGCTTACGTTGTAAAATTGAGAAAAATGGAACAAAACATGTATTTTTGATATATAAAATAGCTCAAAGCTCCAAAAAACCCAAGATTTTTACTAGGGTACTTAAAATATGTTTAGGGTTTTAGGGTTGAAATATTAGGGTTGTGGTTAAGCTTGGGCATACTTCCCAAGATTGCCTTATGTTGTAAAATTGAGAAAAGGGCGCAAAACATGTATTTTTAATATATAAAATATCCAAAAGCTCCAAAAAAACACAGGATTTTGGCCAGGGTACTTAAAATATGTTTAGGGTTTTAGAGGTTAAAACTTATGGTTGCGGTTAAAGTTGGGCATATTTCCCAAGGTGGGCTTGTGTAGTAAAATTGAGAAAATGACGCAACACATATATTTCTGATATATAAAATAACCCGAAGCTCCAAAAAACCAAAGATTTTTACTAGGGTACTTAAAATTTGTTTAGGGTATTATGGTTAGAAATTTAGGGTTGCGGTTAAGGTTGGGCATACTTCCCAAGGTGGGCCTATGTTATAAAATCGAGAAAATAGCGCAAAACATGTATTTTTGATATATAAAATAGCTCCAAGAAACCAACAATTTTACTAGGGCCTTTAAAATATGTTTAAGGTTTTAAGGTTTAAATATTAGGGTTGTGGTTAAGTTTGGGCATACTTCCCAAGGTGGTCTTATGTTGTAAAATTGAGAAATATTGCGCAAAACATGTATTTTTGATATATAAAATAGCCCAAAGCTCCAAAAAACCCAAGATTTTTACTTGGGTACTTAAAATATGTTTAGGGTTTTAGGGTTTAAATATTAGGGTTGTGGTTAAGGTTGGGCATACTTCGCAAGGCGGGCTTATGTTGTAAAATTGAGAAAATTGGTGCAAAACATGTATTTTTGATATATAAAATAGCCCAAAGCTCAAAAAAAAAACACAAGATTTTTGCCAGGGTACTTAAAATATGTTTCGGGTTTTATAGTTAAAAACTTAGGGTTGCGGTTAAGGTTGGGGATACTTCCAAAGGTGGCTATATGTTGTAAAATTGAGAAATGTGGGCAAAACATGCATGTATTTTTGATATATAAAATATCCCAAACCTCCAAAAAAAACACAAGATTTTGGCCAGGGTACTTAAAATATGTTTAGGGTTTTAGTTTTTAAAAGTTAGTGTTGCGGATAAGGTTGGGCGTACTTCCCAAGGTGGGCTTATGTTGTAAAATTGAGAAAAGGGCGCAAAACATGTATTTTTGATATATAAAATAGCCCAAAGCTCCAAAAAACCCAAGAATTTGACTAGGGCCTTTAAAATATGTTTATGGTTTTAAGGTTTAAATATTAGGGTTGTGGTTAAGTTTGGGGATACTTCCCAAGGTGGGCTTATGTTGTAAAATTGAGAAAAAGGGCGCAAAACATGTATTTTCGATATATAAAATAGCCCAAAGCTCCAAAAAACCCAGGATTTTTACCACGGTACTTAAAATATTTTTAGGGTTTTAGGGTTTAAATATTAGGGTTCTGGTTAAGATTGAGCATACTTCGCAAGGTGGCCTTATGTTGTAAAATTGAGAAAAAGGGTGGCAAACATGTATTTTTGATATATAAAATATGCCAAAGCTCCAAAAAAAATACAAGATTTTGGCCAGGGTACTTAAAATATGTTTAGGGTTTTATAGTTAAAAACTTAGGGTTACGGTTAAGGTTGGCATACTTCCAAAGGTGCCTATATGTTGTAAAATTTAGAAAAGGTGGAAAACATGTATTTTTAATATATAAAATATCCAAAGCTCCAAAAAAAACACAAGATTTTGGCCAGGGTACTTAAAATATGTTTAGGGTTTTAGTGTTTAAAACTTAGGGTTGCGGATAAGGTTGGGAATACTTCCCAAGGTGGGCTTATGGTGTAAAACTGAGAAAAAAGGCGCAAAACATGTATTTGTGATATATAAAATAGCCCAAAGCTTCAAAAAACCCTAGATTTTTTCTATAGTACTTAAAATATGTTTAGGGTTTTATGGTTTAAATATGAGGGTTGTGGTTAAGGTTGGGCATACTTCCAAGGGTGGGCTTATGATGTAAAATTGAGAAAAGGGCACAAAACATGTACTTCATATATAAAATATCCCAAAGCTCCAAAAAAACCCAAGATTTTTACTAGGGTACTTAAAATATGTTTAGGGTTTTATGGTTAGAAATTTAGGGTTGCGGTTAAGGTTGGTCATACTTCCCTAGGTGTGCTTATGTTGTAAAATCGAGAAAATGGAGCAAAACATGTATTTTTGATATATAAAATAACCCAAAGCTCCAAAAAACCCAAGAATTTTATTAGGGCCTTTAAAATATGTTTATGGTTTTAAGGTTTAAATATTAGGGTTGTGGTTAAGTTTGTGCATACTTCCCAAGGTGGGCTTATGTTGTAAAATTGAGAAAAAGGGCGCAAAACATGTATTTTTGATATATAAAATAGCCCAAAGATCCAAAAAACCTAAGATTTTTACTATGATACTTAAAATATGTTTAGGGTTTTAGGGTTTAAATATTAGGGTTTAAAATATGTATTAGGGTTTAAAATATGCATGACACAAAAACAGTTGAGGACGCCAAACTAGAAACATCTGTAAAATGGAATCCACACAATAGAGAATGTAGTATGTCCTCAATACCAACAACAATAATAAATGACCAAACCTAAACATCCTAAACACAGACAGTTCCATGAACACATTAGGTATATGAATGCGGAAGAGGTGTAGTGACAATGAAACAGTTATCAGATGAGCGACTACCCGTTAACACCAAGATATGATTGGAATAAAAAACATCACACCTATTATCCTCAAACACAACCTTAAACTTAGCATCACATAACTGACTAATACTCAATAGATTGGACTTAAGACCCTTAACAAAAAGAAGCTCATGACTATTGAGCGATCCAACCTCAGAAAAATTTCCTTTACCTTCAACCGGAAGCATTTTACCATTACCAAACCTAACCTTACCTCCATAACCAAGAGTCAGGTTATCAATCAGAGTCTTATCACCTGTCATATGGCGCGAACAACCGCTGTCAAGATACCATGATAAAGGCATTGGTTCAACCAAACGAGCCATGTGAGATACTATTTTCTTGGATGCATCCATACTCCTATCCCAGAAATGTGGTGGTGGAGTAGGCATGGGTGTTGTTTGAGGACGATTTCCATAAGGAGAAGTTCTGGGTAAACCCCACGGAGCATAGCCATTCCACATGTATGGAGCCTGCATGGAGAAAGTAGAAGACTTGTTCCAATATGAATTACCTGCAAAAGAAGGATGATGAGCAGGATACAAATTATTCCAACAAAAAGCAGAAGTGTGACCCATGCGACCACATGTTAGACATTTAAAACCTTTGTGTCTAAAATTCTTTTTCCGAACATGCTTTACATGAGTAACCTTGGGTGGTGATACCACACTAGACACCTGCACAGGAGCAGGAAGAGCGACACTTGTTGGTCGCACAAAGGTAGTGCGGGAAGTGCCAGCAGTAGAAAGAGGAACAGATGTGTCATAACCTAAACCAGATTTATCTGAATGGGATTTACCAATTCCCAACAGAGAGTTTAGGTTAGCACTTGCTTTACCAAACCCAACCAATTGTTTGTTAGCAGCAAACAACTCAGCTTTTACTCTCTCATGCTCCAATACAAGGGATCGATACCGTGTCTCCAGATCATTATTGAGTTTTTCCAGAGTGGCAATACGCACTTGGAAATCCTCCTTTTCCTTCACAAATTCTTCCTTCAACATGTTGGAGTCACCTGTAAGATTGCATATATCCTGCCCAAGACTATCTACCTGATCCTGCAAGACGGTGTTAGTTTTTTCAAGCAACTTTACTTGTTGCATGGAAAACTTATACATATCACATAATTCACTAGTAGTAGCATGAACACCAGAATCAGAAACATTAATATCATCAGTAGAGGATACAATACCTCCTGGATGTTCATCCAGGGATGCACTGAAGACCACATAATTGGAGACAACATTTGAGAGATTCCCATCATCATCTTCATCTGAATCATCCCATGTTACTGTGAGGTTCGCTTTGGAATTATCACCAGGTTTGCGATCCACCTTCTTGTCACATTCATTTGCAAAGTGTCCATATTCACGACACTTGTAACATTGGACATCTTTACAATCAACTCGAGCTCTTCTCCCATCCACAGAGAATCGCTCAAAACCACGACTCCTAGGAGCATTTGAGGGATCAGGAAATCGCTTTCGAGGGTCTCGATTCTGTTGATATTTCAGAATCTTCTGAATGCTACGTGACAGGAACGCATAGTTATCATCCACATCCTGTTCTTCATCATCAGAAGGTCCTGTGGAAGGTTCTTTAGACGATGTAGCTTTGAATGCTACAGATTTGTTCTTCAAAGGTTCTTCCAAAGCCTGTTCCATCTCACATGTCCTTAGTTTCCCAGCAAGTGTCTCGATGGACATGTTCTTAATCACATTACTCTCAGTGATGGCATCCTTACGAGAACGAAACCGAGGAGGCAAAGCACGCAATATCTTACGTACCACTTGTGTGTCAGTATATGCATGACCAATAGCCGCACTGCAGTTTATGATGTCTTGGAGACGAATAAAGAAATCATCAAAGGTCTCAGAATTATCCATCCGTAGATTCTCAAACTGAGATGTTAACAGTTCCAGCTTACTTTCTTTGACTGTTTCGTCACCTTCATGTGTACAGATAAGCCTGTTCCATGCATCTTTAGCCTCTTCACAGCCTTGCACCCGACGAAACTCACTAGCATTTAATGCCATGAAAATAGCATTGAGTGCCTTGTTGTTATAATTTGCCAACAACTTCTGTTCAGGCGTCCACTTTTCACGTGGTGTCAGTGATGTAACAGCAGTATCACCAGTACCTGTAGTAGTCAGAGGTTCTTTCCACCCTGTGACAACAGAAAGCCAAACTTCTTCTCCTAAGGCTTGGAGATAAGCTCGCATCCGTACTTTCCAATGACCAAAGTCTTTTCCACTGAATTGTGGAGGAAGACTTGAAGTAGCAACCTTGTGAGGTTCCATAGAGCACTATTGATCGTTAGCGTGAGCCTTTACGCTCCTTAACCAGCCCCCAGCGACTGATACCAATTGAGAAACTACAAATAGTGCTAGTATAACAAATGTAAATTCAAACAAGCAATCAAACAATACGCAGAAAGTAAATAACACACAGAGATTTTTAACGTGGTAAAACCCAAACAGGGAAACGTCCACGGTTGTCCTCGCGACAACAAAATAATCCACTAGATGAAAAGAGATGTACAAACCTATCAACTACCTGCACTCACTGCGAGTTGATACTCCTGGTTATCTCTAACACCTTGACTTCACCAGAGCACCTTGATGTACGCACAAGACACTCGACTCCTTGATGAACACACAAGAAGACTCGAAGCCGAATTCACAATAACTCTTGAAGATCACAAAGATATGAATTGAGAAAAGGGGGAAGAAAGGGAATTGAGTTCAATAGCCACAAACACTTTCAATATCAAAAACCTAACCAAAACACATGAACTAGAAGAAGAATAGACGGCCAAAGAACTGACCTGTTCTTTGGAAGAGAAACCCTATTTATACTTAGGGTTGGAAACCAAGGAAAATGGGCCGAAAAAGTGCAAACCGACTTTGGACGTTCGTACGTCGATATGACGTTCGAACGTCGCCACACAAAAATAAGCCTGCTGCCTACCATGACGTACGAACGCTCTAACTCGGTACGTACGTCTCCATACGAAACACGTCTGCTGCCTACTTGGACGTACGAACGTCCTAACTGCGTACGTACGTCCTGACCAAAAGATGTTTGCTGCTTCAGTGGACGTACGTACGTCGTAACCCGGTACGTACGTCCAGAACCCAATAACTTTTCCTGGACAGAACTAAGAACCACGAAGGACACGAGACGACCATGCGTACATCTTGATTTTCCTAACAATGAATTCAAGGCGAGATAACCAAGGACACTTTGTCACAAAATTGATGTCAAACCACATCGTGCCGGTTTTACAATGGAATTAAGATAGAGAGTTCAAACACAGTCTTTACTGCAACAAGAAAATGACCAGATTAAGATCACGAGTACAAAAAGTCCTATTTTTTTTTCGATGAATGACTGACTGACTGACTGAAAAAGTCCTGCACAATATGTTGTTTGAATTGAATTTTATTACTTGTGCTGAATGGAATTATATCTCTTAGCTCGTACATTATATTTAATTTCTTTTGAACAGATTGGGTTTTAAAAGTCAAGAAATGAATGTTTAACTTGGTTGCAAAATATTTGAGATAGCCAAGAATTAGACACGCAATTAATTGGAGTAAAATTTATTTTGGAAAATATCTTAGCAGCCATGAACAGTCAACATGGTAGAAGAAAATAATGGGTAGCGTGTCCCTAAGTGCTATTAGCCAAGTTATAATTTTCTCCTAACAATTACATCACTGATCAACCTGCAACATATAGTTGCATTGTAGTTTTCAAGTTTCTCCTTACGAACTTGGGCTCTCCCTGGTCCTTTCCTTATTGAACTAAAAGATTACCATACTTGTTTTCCCCTGAGAGACCCCTCTTCCTGTCTCTAGACTTTGCCCCATCTGAATAGTTACAGCTGCAAGCCTGGATCCTGAGAAAGAGAAAATGACCTCTTCAGTCCTGGATATATCAGTCTGCAGCAGTCCTTCTATCCCCAAACTACTTAGTCCTTGCTTTGCGTACTAACATTTGCCAGCTCATACAGAAAACCAAAATCGACTACCAACCAGAGTTTCAAACCCCAAATAGTTACTATGGACGAGTGACAAAGAGTCAGTGGCATAGATTTATCCAGAGGCATCTTTAGTCAAGCCCCACCAGTTACTTTTATCTCTAACAGTAACTGATCATAAACAATACTCCAGCCGTGAATAAAACATCCATTCTGCATTGCCATAAGACCCATATGACTAACAGATGACAGAATCTCAAATAGCCATAGAAAACCTGGTCATAACTCTGTAGACCCCAGAATTCAGTAGCTTCACTATTATTGCTGCCATGTTGTTGCTATCTGCTTTGAATAGGAGTATGATTAGGAGTCCGACCACATATCTTGTAAGTTCATCAAGATGTCCAGTGACTTGGAACCTGTCCATCTCCATGAGGCTTATTGTAAATATAAACAAAACAAAACCCAATAAAAACCGCACAAATAATAACTGAGTGAGATGGAGAGACTTGCCCCCTTGAGGGATAGAGGCCCCAAAGCCATGAAGAAAATACAGAAAAAAAAACCTCGAACAAATAGCCATTGAGTTGGATCATGTCCTTCATCAATAATCTCTTCTGCTTATTACACACTCGAATCACCTATTAGTGATCTGTGAAGCTCCAAGAGTGTTTGGTATACGAGGTTCAAATCCTCGCATTCCTATTTTCTTGGTACTTTTTATACTATGCAAGTTTTTTATAATATATTTTACCTTATAATGCCATTGTTTCATAGAAACTAATTTCAGTGTGGGTTCTGGCAGAGGAACTCCATTTGAATAAGTCCATATGCAAATGCATGGACTGACATTAGAAATGATTAACAATTTGAGTGAAGTTGTGATAATTCCAATATTTTCCTATATAAATGCAAATGGCCATACAATAGTATTTTGTTAACATTACTGTAAAATATCCCATTATAAAAATGCAAGGAATTTTATAGCGCTCATGTTGAACCTTAAAATTCATATGCTTATTTTTCTTTTTTTTTTTTCTTTTTGCAATGGTATGAACTTAAGGCCCTTTTTCTATTCTTGTTAATCAAGATGATATTTTTGGAGTTAATGGTATCCATATCATGCGTCTTCCAATAAAGAGTTGGGTTTCCTTCGAGTTTGCAGGTCTAGCGGTCTGTTTATCAACATTTCAATTCTGAAGCCTTAGCAAAGTCATACTCGTTTATTTGTATAAGTTAAACCTGGTTATAAAACAACATGGTCTCATTTAAGCGTCCATAGTGCTCTCATTTCTTAGATGAAAATAGATCTTCGTGACGAATCATTGTTTAATAATTTTCATCCTTTAAATTTATTATTATTATTATTATTTTATTTTATATTTTTTTTTACAGTTGATTGGTCGCGCAACTTGTTTGCCATAATTGATTTTTTAATTTCCCACAACTTTCTGTAATTATATTATACTAGGAATGGACAAGTCTTGGATGTCCAAAAGTAGAACATCACAAGAATATGACAATGGAGTTGAAGAGTTTCTCAAATTTGCAGAGGGTAGTCTAGAAAATCCTAGTTTCATACCATGTCCATGCACTCATTGTGGCAACAACTATAGTCACAATATTTCAGAGATAAGAAATCATCTATTTCAGTTCGGAATTGAGCAAACTTATCGTGAGTGGGTTTGGCATGGAGAAGATGTGGTCGTGGAAGAAGACTCGTGTTCTGAGAAAAATAACCCCATTAGCGACAATTATGAGATGGATGACATAGAAAACATTGATGATGTGATAGAACTGGCTCGTGCAGCACAACAAAATTTCACTGGAAACCCTGAAAAGCTCAAGCAGTTGGTTGAGGATGCTGAAAAACCTTTATATAAAGGTTGTAAAAGATACACAAAGTTATCAGCTCTGATCAATCTTTATAATTTGAAAGCAAAAGGTGGTTGGTCTGATAAATCTTTTACAATGTTGTTGAAGTTGTTGAAGAAAATGATCCCTTGTCATAATGAATTACCATCATCCATGCACGAAGTTAAAGAGACATTGTCTACATTTGGGATGGATTATCAAAAAATTCATGCATGCCCCAGAGACTGTATACTCTACAGAAATGAGTATAAAGATGATGAAGAATGTCCTACTTGTGGAACATCCAGATATAAAGAAAGCAAAAGTACAATAACCAAAAGGTTAAAGTTCCTGCAAAGGTATTTTGGTATTTTCCTCCAATTCCAAGATTTAAGAAGATGTTTCAATCAATTCCTACTGCTAAGAATTTGGCATGGCATGCAAATGATAGAGAAGTAGTTGATGGTCAGATGCGCCACCCAACAGATTCTCCAGCATGGAAACATGTAGATAGCAAGTGGCCCAATTTTGCATCTGAGTCAAGAAATCTCCGGCTTGCACTTTCAGCAGATGGAATTAATCCACATAGGTCCCTTAGCAGCAAAACTAGTTGTTGGCCTGTCATGTTGATTATTTACAACCTTCCACCATGGCTATACATGAAGAGAAAATTTTTGATGTTAACAATGTTAATATCAGGTCCACGACAACCTGGTAATGATATAGATGTTTACCTTGCTCCATTGATTGAAGATCTAAAAACTCTTTGGAACATCGGAGTTGAAGTGTATGATGCCTTCAAGGAAGAACATTTCACATTAAGAGCTATACTAATGTGGACGATTAATGATTTTCCTGCTTTTGGTAATTTAGCTGGTTGTCCCGTAAAAGGGTATTTAGCTTGTCCAGTATGCGCTGAAGAAACTGACTCTATTAGATTGACACATTCTGGGAAGAATTCGTACATGGCTCACAGAAGATTCCTTCCAACAAACCACCGGTATCGGAAGTTAAGGAAGGCTTTTAATGGTGAAAAGGAATTACGTCAGAGTCCGAAACCATTAAGTAGGGAGCAAGTTTATGACAAGGTCAAAGGGATTAAAACTGTGGGGCAAAAAGGTGGTTGTTATTGTTGATAAATTAAGAAAAAGGAAGCGGACAAAAAAGATTAAATCTACCAATGAAAACAAAGGCTATTGGAAGAAGAAATCAATATTTTTTGAGCTTGAATACTGGAAAGATCTGCTTGTGCGACACAACTTAGACGTGATGCACATTGAGAAAAATGTTTGTGACAGTATCATTGGGACACTATTAAACATTCCAGGAAAAACTAAAGATGGACTAAAATGTCGCAAAGATTTAGAAAACATGCATCTTAAAAGTGATTTGGCACCAGAAACCAGAGGAAATCGAACTTACTTGCCGCCAGCATGTTATACATTGACCAAAGAAGAAAAAAAACAAGTATGCAGAACCTTATATGAACTCAAGGTCCCAGATGGTTATTCTTCAAATATCAGATCTCTTGTGTAAATGGAAGACTTAAAATTACAAGGTTTAAAATCCCATGACTGTCACATATTAATGCAAAACATTCTTCCAGTAGTAATACGATCAGTATTACCAAAACAAGTTCGATATTCAATTATTAGATTTTGTTTTTTCTTCAATGCTCTTTGCACCAAGGTAGTGGACGTGTCGAAATTGGAAGACATTCAGAAAGAGTTGGTGGTCACTTTATGTTTGTTTGAAATGTACTTCCCACCATCGTTCTTTGACATCATGGTTCATTTAACTGTTCATCTTGTAAGGGAGGTCGAGCTTTGTGGTCCAGTTTGCTTTCGGTGGATGTATGGATTTGAAAGGTATGTATAAATGAAGTTTCACTTCTTTGATAATATGATTAAGGCAAATCAGTTTGCTAAAACTCATTTTCTCTTCTAAATTTTTAGGTTTATGATGGTATTGAAAAGTTATGTTCGTAACCGAAGTCGTCCTGAAGGATGTATTGCAGAGAATTATGTTGCCGAATAAGCGATAGAGTTCTGTACTGAGTTTTTGGTTGAATTAGATTCTATTGGACCTCATCCAACTAGAAATATGCCAGCTAATGATGAAGAAGTTGGAAAAATAATTACTGATGGAAAACCTCTTGGGGGATGTGTTCTTATTGAAGTTGGTAAAGAGTCATGGGAGCAAGCACATCGTTGTGTGTTAGAAAACACGCACGATGTTCAACCTTATATAGAGTAATTATTATCCTTTACCTTTTACATTAAACAATTTTACTTTATCTCAATTTCGTGGAGTGTGATAATTCTTACTATTCTTATTGTTAATTTATAGGAGACACAAGGCGTACATTAAACATAATAATTCAGGAAAAACACCAAAATGGCTACTAGATGAACATAATCGCACCTTCATTGAATGGCTTCGTCAAACGGTATATTTGGTTATTTATTATTTTTCTATATAATAGTAATTTTAATGATTATGACTATTTTTTTACAAAATTTAGGTGGAAGACGAGGATAAACCTGGTAATAATATCTCAGAAGTTGTAAAATAAACCTGGTAATAATATCTCAGAAGTTGTAAAAGTGTTGGCTGAAGGACCTCGTCGAGATGTACTAAAATACCCTGGTTATGTTATTAATGGTTTTCGTTTTCATATGAAGAATCGGGATGCTTCGTTGGTAACCCAAAATAGCGGAGTTAGCATAGTGGCAGATGTGATGCAGCTATCTAGTTCTAAGGACAAGAACCCCATTACATCACCAATGAATTTTTATGGTATTATCATCGAGATATGGTTGCTTGACTATTATACGCTCAAGATTCCGGTATTCAAATGTGATTGGGTTAACAATAATAAAGGCATCAAAGTTGATGAACTAGGTTTCACATCAGTTGAACTTGGTAGAATTGGCCATATATCTGACCCATTTATTTTAGCTTCTCAAGCTAGACAAGTCTTTTATGTAACTGACCAAGTTGATCCTAAGTGGTCTATAGTCTTGTCAGCTCCTCAAAGGGACTATCGTGGTGAAGACGGTGATGAGCCCATTGATGGTTCTATTGAAGACTGTACAGGTACCAAGGGATTGCCAAATGTCGACATTGATGAAGATGCATTATCCTACGCTCGTGTAGGTGGTGAAGGAATTTGGGTTGATTATAGGCCAATCACAACAAAGAGTCGACCATGAGTTTGTATTTCTTTTTTGAAAATTTTTTGTCAGCAAAGGGATTTTTTAGGTTTATTCTATGTGTGTTTTTGGTGGTTTATTATATGGTTATCAATGGATTCACATTTTGTTTTTTAGTATATTCATTAGTGTTTGTTTACTGGATTCTACACTTAAAAAAATAAATGTACTTCTGTCAAGTTTCATGTAGTTAAACTTGCATTTATTGTGTTGGCTACTATTTTACTAATTTTTTATTTTTTTTCTGAAAATAACCTTGTTCAATGTTATATGTGTGTTGCACATGTCTTCTTTCTTGTATGATTGTTACTGAATGTTTATGCTATATATTTAGATACAGTTGTGTCATGGATCCACAAGAGAACTCAACTTCAGACGATAGTGATGACAACCAGCCTTCAGATCCTTGTAGGAAAAAGAAAGGTTGAGATCTGTTCTAAATTCATTTATTCATTTAGTTTCATAAAATTAAACTTGATGTTGATGTTTGAATGCTTATGGAATACATACAGGAATATCTGAGCCCATGGATCACCAAGAAGACTCAACATCAGATGATAGTGATGACAACGAGCCTTCAAATTCGTGCGAGGAAAAGAAAGGCAGATCTGCAAGTCAATGCAATAGAGTAACAAAGATGCGTGATGGTGAACGGAAAATGGTCTACTATAATTCTAAGGGACAACCTATAGGTGATAGTAAATCTGATCTTGCCAGTTATGAAGGCTTGATTGCAAAGAAGGTTCGAATCACCTATGAAAATTGGAAAGCAGTTCCAAAAAGTGTGAAAAAAAAATGTTGGAAAGCTTTAAAGGTGAAACATTCATCATTATATATAAGTTCTTATTCTTTTATTGTTGTTTATTTAATTTTTTGTTATTAACTTATAAAGACCCATTGTGAATATCAGGCCAAATTTGTCTTAAGTGAGGACAAAAGGCGTACTCGTGTATCCGCGATTGGTGCTTCATGGAAAAAGTTCAAAAGCACCCTTACAACGAAATACATCCGTCCATTTGAAGATGATCTTGAGCAGCTTAGATATCCACCAGAAAAATATGAAAAGATAATTCCACAAAATGATTGGGAAGTTTTTCTAAAGCAGCGTATTTCAGATGAATTTAAGGTAAAGCACAAGAATTTTTTGACTTAAATATATTTGTAATACAACTCTTTTGTGAAGAAGGTTGACTATAGTGACACTTGATCATTGTGCTTATTTGTAGCGTCTTAGTGAGAAACAATCTGCCCGGCGAAAAAAAAAGTTGTACAATCACCGAACGAGCAAGAGGGGTTACGCTGGATTGGCAGAAGAATTGGTTAGTAATTACAACTTTTCCATTCTGAATTTGTATATGATTGATTTTAATTATCTATGATGCATTGGTCTAAGTGCATGATTGATTTTAATTAATAGAAAATGAAGTTGGGCCCAAAATTTGACGAAAATAATAGGTCTTTGTTATGGAAAGAGGCACACAAGGACAAGAAAGGCTTATATCCAGACGATGCTATTAAAGAAGTTGCTGAAAAAATTGTAAGTTGCCTCACTTATTTGTGAACTGATCCTTGTTTATCTTGCCAATGAGAGTAAAAGGTTTTCCTGTCTATACAAATTGAGGTTCCACTCACTACTAAGCATGCGTATAATATGAGGTCAAGCATTATTATTATTGTCTTCACACAATTAAAAATACCAAGTGAAATGATGATCAAGGTAATAAATTAAACGTTTTACCACATGACATTTAGATTAAATATACAAAACATGCTTATATTATATTGTTTTTTCATTTCTCTCTCCTTCTTTAAACAACTTGTGGTTTGGTTAGACCTGTAAATTGCATCTAAAACTCTTACACTGTTTGATCTGTTGTTGGTTCCCACTTGCACTTTTTGACTTGTCTGATTGTCAAGTCAACATTCATCTGCCATGTCTCTATAAAATATCTTTTTTCTGGTCCCTTTTCCATGTATGTTTAGCAGTCACGTACATGTTAGGTATAATCTATGAAAGAGTGTACAGTCTATTAAAATTCTATGTAGACTGTACCAATCGTGAGTTAGTGATTTAGTGTACAATCTATTAAAATTCTTGTATTGTCCTTAGACCATTAAGAACTATTAAAATTCAGTATTCTAAAGAATGTTTGTCTGCTAGTTCAATGCACCAAAGGTTGTCAGAACAATTCCAAGGTGAGTTAGTGATATTCTTTAGAATTTTAATGCACCAAAGGTTATCAGAACATACTTGTAGCTTCTTGATACCTATAGCTGATCGGCTAGTTTAATTTCATTCCTTCGAGCACTTTTGGACTAAAAATTTTCTGTTAGTAGAGCTCCCTACGAATGCTACCACCATGCTGCCCAATGAGTCCCCAAGCAACCCTCCATACCTTGTCTTGTTCTCCTGTACTGCACCATCAATATTCCTCTTGATGCTAGGTGACCTTAGTACGAGATTTCTTATCTATGCAGTACAGTCCATAAATGAATATTATTTTTGAATGGATGGAACTAGGTCATACCAATCTGTTGGGAACTATATTTAGCTCAAGTTGAGCATAGAAACTCTTGACAGTATAATGCCCTTCCCTTTCTCAGAAATGTCTTTTATATATTTCACGTTTATTTTTAAAGGTAAGGTTTAATAAAGACGATACATATAAAGTTTGTTTTAACAAAGTCAGTTTTAACGTATGATTGTATGTGCAGGACCTACTGAATGATGGAGTTATGGAAGGAAATGTAATCACTGAAGGCAAAAATGATGTACTAACAATGGCATTAGGTACTCCTGAACACAATGGCCGTGTTCGTGCAGTTGGATCAGGGGTCACACCTACTGTCTATTTTCATTTAGTTAAACGTGGATCAAAGACACATGTTAATCAGTTCGAATCTAGTCTTCGAGAGGAAAAGGAAAAAAGAAAAGAAGAACAAAATAAGAGAAAAGAAGAAGAAATGAAGAGAAAAGAAGAAGAAGAGAAAAGAAAAGCTCTTGAGAAGAAGGTCAGGGATATGGAGGAGAAATACAAAATATTGGAAAATAGAGTAGCTACTCCAACTGTAGGAGAGAAAATTGCTTCCAATTCCAATAAAAGTGATAACCGACAACATATTTCTCCATCAAAGGTCAATAAACGAGAATGTGAGAGAACCGACAAGCGTACTAGTGTAAGTCATTTTAAGTTTGTTAGCTTATTTCCTTATGTCGAATAATAATACTTTTCTGTAACCTAGCTAGTTATTTTGAAAAATAGATCAAACCCAATGAAAAAAAGAAGGATTTTCTACAACATTTGAAGGCTCAGAAAGTGGTACACAAGAAAGCAACTAGTAATGTTGTAGCTTCAAAGATTACACCTACACTAGGGAAGGTATTTATTAACTCTATCTCTGGCTCAATTTCCTAGTTTACTAAACCTAACTAAAAATATATGTTTGGCAGGGCAAAAAATGTTCTTTGGTAGTTGATATGATTTCAAATGTAGTTGCGAAAGGTATGGTATATGAAGACCTTGGACCAGAGACAAAAGTACACACTGTTCCCTTGGGGGAAAATAATGTAAGGGTATCAGTTGATGAGGTTGTTATTGGTGAGGCCCTTCTTCCAATTCCAGTTCATGATGAGATGGTAAGAGTCAAGGATGCGAAAAGGTCACAGGTTGCATGGCCTAAAAAATATGTATGGACAAACGAGGAGGTAAAAAAAATATCAAAGGTATTAATCAAAGCGTAGTGTACATATTAAAGTTACGTTGATCTAACATGTTCGAACTTGTTTACCATTGAAGGTGTCTTCTCGAAAGCCAATGGGAAAAGATAAAATTTACAACAAAGAAAGGATACAACAGGTTAGATTCCAAACATAACATATATACTAAAAGATTTGTGCATATTGAAATACATTGATCTAACATGCTTCTACTTTTCTTCCTGGAAGGCATCTTCTCGAAAGCTAGTGGATGAAAACACCATTCACAACAAAGAGAAGATAAACCAGGTCAACACATAAACTTAAAATACTAGTAACAATGTTTTTTTACGCTTTTGTTTTCTAGTTTGGTTTGATTTCAGATTTTTACATATATAGTTACCTTGATCTGTTTTGATCAAATCCAATAAACATTGGGTGAATTCTATGTGATCTTGTGATCAAATCTCTTTGAATAGTGATTTTTTTTTTGTTGTTATTACGAATGGAATCATTCATTTGCTGCCTTCACCTACATTCTTTTTTACTAGGAACCAAAATGCTTGGTCTCATGAAGTACATAGGTTGAACTAGTAGTCTGTGTCTTTCAGAATTCAAAAAAAAAAAAAAAAAAAAAAAAACTATGCTTAGCAACCCTTTGATGTCCACATAGAATTTGGCTATTAGAGATAGGTAATTCTTTTTGCATCAAACTGTCAGATGTTCACAAACTACCAAAGAACATTTTCCAGCAAGTAAAAGAATGCTTAAGATAAAATAAAAGAAATACATATATACAAGTTTGTTCCATGTACGTTTGCTTCCCCTTGGGTTCAAGCCTCTATATGCAAATGTACTGATTTGTATATATATAAATATATATATATATATATACAAGTAATTTACTGATTTGTCTTATAATATCTTCTTTCAATTTTTTGTTTAATAGGGTCTTCTTGTAAATGTTGTCATTTGTGCTATTATGTTATAGATGAAGTAGTGTTCTGGTTATATATGATGCAGGATAACATATGTAAACGTGATAGCGACGCACAAAGCTCAATTGATTCTTTCCAGGATACGCTTCATTTGATATATCCTAAAGAAACTGATGTGATACAATTTCCAGTTGGAAAAGATGTTTTTGGTGAAGATATTGAGTTTGGATATCTTCCAAAGCGTAATGTTTTGGATGTATGTCAGATGAACGATTTAGATTGCGATGTATTGATCGTTTACATGAGGTAAGTGTTATAATTGGGAATATTCCTTTTATCTTTGTTATAGTTTCGATGTGGATTTTCTTGTTTCGTCTTTTGACCTTTCTTCAATGAAGTTAGTAGTTTCGAGGGACATCCTAAATTGCTTTTAATAGCTAAGTCAGACTAGTGTAAGATTTCCATATCTGTAGCAACTTCAATTTAAATATCACGATATTTCTAGGCACAACCAACAACAACATAGTGTTTGATATGATATATATTGAAAAAGGATATATATTGCATTAATTTTTTTTTTCCCAGGTGCTTATATGACAAATTCATAAGTTCTCGAGATCGTTTTGTGTTTATAAATCCTCTCACATTCAGTCATGCTCAAGGGATTGAAAAAGCTAAAATTATTCGAGAAAGATTAAAGAATGTTAAAGGGAAGCAATTTGCTCTTATTCCATATAATCCAGGGTGAGAATTATGTATTGTTAATTTTATTGGAAAGTTGGTCTGGATGAAACTCGTTGCATATATTAATGATTTTTGGCGCTATCTTTTGTAGGTTTCATTTCGTATTGATTGTGGTTGACTTGGTACATATGGATGTCTATTGGTTAGATTCTTTACACGGTGAACCTGAAGAAAGCTTTAAGTTACTTATTAATAATTGTCTTATCGCATACAAAATGATTAATGGAAGCAAAATTCTCACACCGATTTGGCAATGCATTAAGCTATAAAACTTTATACTCATATAGTAGCTTTTAAACACTTTGTACTTGTGAGCCAAATGTTTATTTTCATATCCACTCATGTAGGGCCCAAAACAACCAGATGGTAGCTTATTTTGTGGATATTATGCAATGAGGTTTATGAAAGACCCACCATGTTAAAAAGAAACATAGTATGTATTCTTTAATTTGGTGTTAAGGAGAAAAACTCTTTATCTAATTTTCTGATTGTGTTATGATATCTAATGCAAATTTTAACCTTGGTGAACATTTTACTGTTATGGTCATGATATGGTACAGGTTTACATATATTATATTGTGTTATGGCACACAATGTTTGCTTTGTACAAACTAACTAAATGTTTGTTTTTTATCTTATTAAATTACAAACTAACTTACTTCCTCGAGAGTGTAGTGATTACCTTTAATTTGATATTTATTTACTTAGGTTTTTATTATTCTCTATGAAAATTTGTTTTTCCAGGTTAAGAAATTAGTTGGAAAAAAGAAGTACACAAGGAAAGAAATTGATGAAGTTCGACTTGAGATCACTGAATTTATTCAACAATGTATGGTGGAGAATGCAAACGAACGAAATTGAATTGTATTCTTATTAGTTGGGTTTGAGATTTATTGGGAGGACAAAAGTGAATCTTATTTTATTTTCTTTTGATTGCAAAGTAATATTTGAAAGTAGTTATGTACAGTAGTTTACTAGATTATTGTACTTGTGAAATGAAGGATGTAGATACTAAAATATCAATTAGTATCAATGAATTCAATTAATTTTTGTATTGGTCAATTACTTTCAGCATTTATTATAAATTGTCAATTTTGTTTATTTTTGTTTTAATAAATTAGAAAATAAATTATTATATCACACATTTGCAAATAAATATCACAGTTTTTGGACTTTCTATCACAGTTTTAGGACTTTTTATCACAGTTTTAGGACTTTTTATCACAGTTTTATGACCTTTTATCACAGTTTTCAGTGCATTTATCACGTTTATTAGTTGACTGTGCTATAATTTTATTATATATCACAGTTTTAATAGAGTAAAGAACAAAAATAGATGAATTTATATCACTGTTCTACTATAAAAACGTGACATACTTTTTGTTTTTTTATCACGGTTTTGAGGAACATATATCACCCCAGTATATATCACAGTTTTTGAAAAAAAAAACCGTGATATATATCTTTATATCACAGTTTTTAACTGTGATATATCTACTTTTGTGTAGTAGTGCCTAAACTTTAAACCTTAACCCTAAATTATACTCCTAAAACCCTAAACCCTAAAATTTAAAACCCAAAAACATTAACCTTTACACCCTAATCGTAACCCTAAACATTAAACCCTAAAACCATAAACATATTTTAAGTACCCTATCAAAAATCTAGGTTTTTTTGGAGCTAATTTGGGCTATTGTATATATAACAAATACAAATTTTGCGCCCTTTTCTAAATTTTACAACTTAACCACACATAGGGAAGTATGCGCAACACTATCCTCCATAGTTTGGACAAAAATTCTTCTAAAAATACGTTTCTTGATCAGCAAGGATCAAGAAAATGTAACCTTAAAGCGTAGGGATAAGTATTTTGGGGTATTATATTAGAGAAAAGAAGATAATTTGGGGTTATAATACGTTGTTTGGGGAAAAAAAAGTTGTATAGAACCTTAAAACCTAAAATAACTTTAACTAAAAAACCCTAATTAAACCCTGAACTTTTAACCGTAAACCCTAAACTTTAAACACCAAAACCCTAAACCCTAAACTTTAACCACTAAACCCAAACTCTTAATTATAAACCTAAATTTTAAAATCTAAAACCCTAAACATTAAACTTTAAACACTAATTGTAACGCTACACTTTAAACCCTAAAACCCTAAATTTAAACTCTAAAAGCCCAAACTTTAAATCCTAAACCCTAAACACTAAAATACTAAAAAAAGATATATACAAACCCTAAACCCTAAACTTTAAATCCTAACCATAAATTATAGTCCTAAAACCCTAAACCATAACTATAAAACCTAATTATACCCTAAACCCTTAAACCTTACACCATAACCCTAAACCCTAAACCTAAAACTTTAAATATTAAACCCTAAACCCTAAACTTTAAACCCTAACCCAAAATTATACCTCTAAACCTTAAACCCTAAAATCTAAAACTCTAAACCTTAAGCCTAAAACCCTAAACATTAAATGTTAAACCCTAACCCTAACCTTGAAACCCTAAAACCATAAATATATTTTAAGTACCCCAGCCAAAATCTTGGTTTTTTTAGAGCTTTGGGTTATTTTATAATCAAAAATACATGTTTTGGGCCCTTTTTCTCAATTTTACAAGTTAAGCCCACCTAGGGAAGTATACCCAACCCTAGCCTCCGTACTTTGGACAAACATTCTTCTAAAAATACATTTTTCATCAGCAAGGATCAAGAACATTTAATCCTCAAGCCTAAAGATAAGTACTTTGGGGTGTTGTATTAGAGAAAGGAAAATAGTTTGGGGTCATAATACGTGGTTTGGGAAAAAAAGGTTGAAAAAAGTTTGGGGTCATAATACGTGGTTTGGGGTCATAATACGTGGTCTAAACTATAGACCTAAACCCAAAACTTTAAACACTAAAACCCTAAACCTTAAACTTTAAACACTAAACCCTAACCTTTAATTATAACCCTAAACCCTAAAATCTAAAACCCCAAACTGTAACCTTAAAACCTTAACCCTTAAACATTAAACCCTAACCCAAAACTTTAAACCCTAATTTTAAACCCAAAACCCTAAAACCCTTAATTTAAACTCTAAAACCCCATACTTTAAATCCTAAACCCTAAAATACTAAAACCCTAAACCCTAACTATAAAATATAATTGAACCTTAAACCTAAACCCTAAAATCCTAAACCATAACCCTAAACCCTAAACTTTTAACCCTAAAACCTTAAACCCTAAACCCAAAAATCTAAAACCTTAAATCGTTACTTTAAAAGCCTAAACTGTAAACTTAAAACGATAACCGTAACCCTAAAATTTAAACCCTAAAACTCAAAACTTTGAACCCTAATTCTAAACCCAAAACTCTAAAACCCTAAATTTTAACACTAAAATCCTTAACATTAAATCCTAAACCTTAAAATAAATTATATAGAAACCCCAAATCCTAAATTTTAAACCTTAAACCTAATTCTAAATTCTAAACTCCAAACACTAAACAAAAACCATAAATTATAATCCTAAAACCCTAAACCGTAACCCTAGAACTCTAAACTTTAAACCCTAAAACCATAAAATATAAACTTTAAACATTAATCGTAACCCTACACTTTAAACCCTAAACCCTAAATTCTAAAACCCTAAACCTTAAGCCTAAAACCAAAATCTTGGGTTTTGTGGAGCTTTGGGCTCTTTTATATATCAAAAATGCATGTTTTGCTCCATTTTCTCAATTTTAAAACTTAAACCCACCTAGGGAAGTATGCCCAACCCTAGCTTCCATAGTTTGGACAAATATTCTTCAAATAATACGTTTCTTGATCAGCAAAGATCAAGAAAATGTATCCTTAAAGCCTAATGATAAGTACTTTAGGGTATTGTATTAGAGATAAGGAAATAGTTTGGGTTTATAATATTATAACCCTAAACCCTAAAATCTAAAACCCTAAATTGTAACCTTAAAAACCTAAACCTTAAACCTTAGCCGTAACTCCAAACTTTAAACCCTAATTTTAAATCTAAAACCCTAAAACCCTAAATTTAAACCCTAAAAATCTTAAACTTTATATCCTAAACCCTAAAATGATAAAATAAATTATATAGAAACCCTAAACCCTAACCCTAACCCTTAATTATAACCCTAAACCCTAAAATCTAAAACCCCAAACTGTAACCTTAAAACCCTAACCCTTAGACATTAAACCCTACCCCAAAACTTTAAACCCTAATTTTAAACCCAAAACCCTAAAACCCTAAATTTAAACTCTAAAACCCCATACTTTAAATCCTAAACCCTAAAATAAGAAAACCCTAAACCCTAACTGTAACACCCATGAGTTGGTGTTAGTCCCACATTGCCAAGGAAGTGGTTGTATTGGTAGTATATAGAGCTTAACCATACTCTAACTAATGTCAAGGCCTTTTGGGGTAAGCCACATGGGTGGGCCCTGATCCAAAACCCTCTACTGCTGGATATCCGCAGTGACTAAAGGGGGACAATATTGACATTAGCGAGCGGTATGGTGCTCGACACACCGGGATGAGCGAGGACGAAATCCTGAGGCGTTACAGTTGGTATCAGAGCCGATGACGGGTCTCCTGTTGCAGGTGGGAAAGTACGCTGGAAAGGCCCAGGGAGCGCCAGGTACTTGTCTCACTTGGCAAGGAACGTCGGAGATTTTGGGACTATACTGAGCGTACTGCAGAGCCGAGGACGGCTCTATTTCTAAGGTGGTGAGATTGTAACACCCATGAGTTGGTGTTAGTCCCACATTGCCAAGGAAGTGGTTGTATTGGTAGTATATAGAGCTTAACCATACTCTAACTAATGTCAAGGCCTTTTGGGGTAAGCCACATGGGTGGGCCCTGATACAAAACCCTCTACTGCTGGATATCCGCAATGACTAAAGGGGGACAATATTGACATTAGCGAGCGGTATGGTGCTCGACGCACTGGGATGAGCGAGGACGAAATCCCGGGGCGTTACACTAACTATAAAACGTAATTAAACCTTAAACCTAAACCCTAAAATCCTAAACCATAACCCTAAACTTTTAACCCTAAAACATTAAACCCTAAACTTTAAATACTAAATCCAAAGCCTAAATTATAACCCTAAACCCAAAAATCTAAAACCCTAAATCGTTACTTTAATAGCCTAAACTTTAAACTTAAAACGATAACCGTAACCCTAAAATTTAAACCCTAAAACCCAAAACTTTAAACCCTAATTCTAAACCCAAAACTCTAAAACCCAAAATTTTAACCCTAAAATCCTAAACTTTAAATCCTAAACCTTAAAATAAATTATATAGAAACCCTAAACCCTAAATTTTAAACCTTAACCCTAATTCTAAATTTTAAACTTTAAACACTAAACAAAATCCCTAAATTATAATCCTAAAACCCTAAATCGTAACCCTAGAACTCTAAACTTTAAACCCTAAAACCATAAAATATAAACTTTAAACATTAATTGTAACCCTACACTTCAAACCCTAAACCCTAAATTCAAACTCTCAAACCCAAAACTTTAAGTCCTAAACCTTAAACCCTAAAATACTAAAAACATTTATATAAATACCCCAAACCCTAAATTATACCCCTAAAACCCTAAACCCTAAATTCTAAAACCCTAAACCTTAAGCCTAAAACCGAAATCTTGGGTTTTTTGGAGCTTTGGGCTCTTTTAAATTTCAAAAATGCATGTTTTGCTCCTTTTTCTCAATTTTAAAACTTAAGCCCACCTAGGGAAGTATGCCCAACCCTAGCTTCCATAGTTTGGACAAAAATTCTTCAAATAATACGTTTCTTGATCAGCAAAGATCAAGAAAATGTATCCTTAAAGCTTAAATATAAGTACTTAGGGGTAATTTATTAGAGAAAAAGAAATAGTTTGGGTTTATAATATTATAACCCTAAACCCTAAAATCTAAAACCCTAAATTGTAACCTTAAAAACCTAAACCTTAAACCTTAGTCGTAACTCCAAACTTTAAAACCTAGTTTTAAATCTAACACCCTAAAACCCTAAATTTAAACCCTAAAAATCTTAAACTTTATATCCTAAACCCTAAAATGCTAAAATAGATTATATAGAAACCCTAAACCCTAAACTTTAAACTCTAACCTTAACCCTTAATTATAACCCTAAACCCTAAAATCTAAAACCACAAACTGTAACCTTAAAACCCTAACCCTTAAACATTAAACCCTAACCCAAAACTTTAAACCCTAATTTTAAACCCAAAACCCTAAAACCCTAAATTTAAACTCTAAAACCCCATACTTTAAATCCTAAACTCTAAAATACTAAAACCGTAAAGCCTAACTATAAAACGTAATTAAACCTTAAACCTAAACCCTAAAATCCTAAACCATAACCTAAACTTTTAACCCTAAAATCTTAAACCCTAAACTTTAAGTACTAAATCCAAAGCCTAAATTATAACCTTAAACCCAAAAATCTAAAACCCTAAATCGTTACTTTAAAAGCCTAAACTTTAAACTTAAAACGATAACCGTAACCCTAAAATTTAAACCCTAAAACCTAAAACTTTAAACCCTAATTTTAAACCCAAAACTCTAAAACCCTAAATTTTAAAACTAAAATCCTTAACTTTAAATCCTAAACCTTAAAATAAATTTTATAGAAACCCTAAACCCTAAATTTTAAACCATAACCCTAATTCTAAATTCTAAACTTTAAAAACTAAACAAAAACCCTAAATTATAACACTAAAACCCTAAACCCAAAACTTTAAACCCTAAACCCTGAAACCCTAAAATTATATAGAAATCCTAAAACCCTATACTTTAAACACTAAAAAAAACCCTAAATTTTAAACCATAACCCTAATTCTAAATTCTAAACTTTAAACACTAAACAAAAACCCTAAATTATAACACTAAAACCCTAACCCAAAACTTTAAACCCTAAAATTCTAAAATTATATAGAAACCCTAAAACCCTATACTTTAAACACTAAATAAAACCCTAAATTTTAAACCATAACCCTAATTCTAAATTCTAAACTTTAAACACTAAACAAAAACCCTAAATTATAACACTAAAACCCTAACCCAAAACTTTAAACCCTAAAATCCTAAAATTATATAGAAACCCTAAAACTCTATACTTTAAACACTAGATACAAGCACTAAATTATAACCCTAAAACCCAAAACCATAACACTAAAACACTAAAATCTAAACTTTAAACCCCAAAACCCTAGACATTAAACTTTAAACACTAATCGAAACGCTACACTATAAACCTTAAAACCTAAATTTAAACTGTAAAACACTTTAAACCCTAATCTTTTAATCCTACACCCTGAAATACTAAAAAAAGTTATATAAATACCCTAAACCCTAAACTTTAAACCTTAACCCTAAATTATACTCCTAAAACCCTAAACCCTAAAATTTAAAACCCAAAAACATTAACCTTTACACCCTAATCGTAACCCTAAACATTAAACCCTAAAACCATAAACATATTTTAACTACCCTATCAAAAATCTTGGTTTTTTTGGAGCTAATTTGGGCTATTGTATATATAAAAAATACAAATTTTGCGCCCTTTTCTAAATTTTACAACTTACCCACACATAGGGAAGTATGCGCAACACTATCCTCCATAGTTTGGACAAAAATTCTTCTAAAAAAACATTTTTCATCAACAAGGATCAAGAACATTTAATCCTCAAGCTTAAAGATAAGTACTTTGGGGTGTTGTATTAGAGAATGGAAAATAGTTTGGGGTCATAATACGTGGTTTGGGAAAAAAAGGTTGAAAAGAAACCCTAAAATAACCCTAACTATAAAACACTAATTAAACCCTAAACTTAAACCCTAAACTATAGACCTAAACCCAAAACTTTAAACACTAAAACCCTAATCCTTAAACTTTAAACACTAAACCCTAACCTTTAATTATAACCGTAAACCCTAAAATCTAAAACCCCAAACTGTAACCTTAAAACCCTAACCCTTAAACATTAAACCCTAACCCAAAACTTTAAACCCTAATTTTAAACCCAAAACCCTAAAACCCTTAATTTAAACTCTAAAACCCCATACTTTAAATCCTAAACCCTAAAATACTAAAACCCTAAACCCTAACTATAAAATATAATTGAACTTTAAACCTAAACCCTAAAATCCTATACCATAACCCTAAACCTTAAACTTCTAACCATAAAACCTTAAACCCTAAACCCAAAAATCTAAAACCTTAAATCGTTACTTTAAAAGCCTAAACTGTAAACTTAAAACGATAACCGTAACCCTAAAATTTAAACCCTAAAACTCAAAACTTTAAACCCTAATTCTAAACCCAAAACTCTAAAACCCTAAATTTTAACACTAAAATCCTTAACTTTAAATCCTAAACCTTAAAATAAATTATATAGAAACCCCAAACCCTAAATTTTAAACCTTAAACATAATTCTAAATTCTAAACTCCAAACACTAAACAAAAACCCTAAATTATAATCCTAAAACCCTAAATCGTAACGCTAGAACTCTAAACTTTAAACCCTAAAACCATAAAATATAAACTTTAAACATTAATCGTAACCCTACACTTTAAACCCTAAACCCTAAATTCTAAAACCCTAAACCTTAAGCCTAAAACCAAAATCTTGGGTTTTGTGGAACTTTGGGCTCTTTTATATATCAAAAATGCATGTTTTGCTCCCATTTCTCAATTTTAAAACTTAAGCCCACCTAGGGAAGTATGCCCAACCCTAGCTTCCATAGTTTGGACAAATATTCTTCAAATAATACGTTTCTTGATCAGCAAAGATCAAGAAAATGTATCCTTAAAGCCTAATGATAAGTACTTTAGGGTATTGTATTAGAGATAAGGAAATAGTTTGGGTTTATAATATTATAACCCTAAACCCTAAAATCTAAAACCCTAAATTGTAACCTTAAAAACCTAAACCTAAACCTTAAACCTTAGCCGTAACTCCAAACTTTAAACCCTAATTTTAAATCTAAAACCCTAAAACCCTAAATTTAAACCCTAAAAATCTTAAACTTTATATTCTAAACCCTAAAATGATAAAATAAATTATATAGAAACCCTAAACCCTAACCCTAACCCTTAATTATAACCCTAAACCCTAAAATCTAAAACCCCAAACTGTAACCTTAAAACCCTAACCCTTAGACATTAAACCCTAACCCAAAACTTTAAACCCTAATTTTAAACCCAAAACCCTAAAACCCTAAATTTAAACTCTAAAACCCCATACTTTAAATCCTAAACCCTAAAATACTAAAACCCTAAACCCTAACTGTAACACCCATGAGTTGGTGTTAGTCCCACATTGCCAAGGAAGTGGTTGTATTGGTAGTATATAGAGCTTAACCATACTCTAACTAATGTCAAGGCCTTTTGGGGTAAGCCACATGGGTGGGCCCTGATCCAAAACCCTCTACAGCTGGATATCCGCAGTGACTAAAGGGGGACAATATTGACATTAGCGAGCGGTATGTTGCTCGACGAACCGGGATGAGCGAGGACGAAATCCCGCTGCATTACAGTTGGTATCAGAGCCGACGACGGGTCGCCTGTTGCAGGTGGGAAAGTACGCTGGAAAGGCCCAGGGAGCGCCAGGTACTTGTCTCACTTGGCAAGGAACGTCGGAGATTTTGGGACTGTACTGAGCGTACTGCAGAGCCGAGGACGGCTCTATTTCTAAGATGGTGAGATTGTAACACCCATGAGTTGGTGTTAGTCCCACATTGCCAAGGAAGTGGTTGTATTGGTAGTATATAGAGCTTAACCATACTCTAACTAATGTCAAGGCCTTTTGAGGTAAGCCACATGGGTGGGCCCTGATCCAAAACCCTCTACTGCTGGATATCTGCAATGACTAAAGGGGGACAATATTGACATTAGCGAGCGGTATGGTGCTCGACGCACTGGGATGAGCGAGGACGAAATCTCGGGGCGTTACACTAACTATAAAACGTAATTAAACCTTAAACCTAAACCCTAAAATCCTAAACCATAACCCTAAACTTTTAACCCTAAAACCTTAAACCCTAAACTTTAAATACTAAATCCAAAGCCTAAATTATAACCGTAAACCCAAAAATCTAAAACCCTAAATCGTTACTTTAAAAGCCTAAACTTTAAACTTAAAACGATAACCGTAACCCTAAAATTTAAACCCTAAAACCCAAAACTTTAAACCCTAATTCTAAACCCAAAACTCTAAAACCCAAAATTTTAACCCTAAAATCCTAAACTTTAAATCCTAAACCTTAAAATAAATTATATAGAAACCCTAAACCCTAAATTTTAAACCTTAACCCTAATTCTAAATTTTAAACTTTAAACACTAAACAAAACCCCTAAATTATAATCCTAAAACCCTAAACCGTAACCCTAGAACTCTAAACTTTAAACCCTAAAACCATAAAATATAAACTTTAAACATTAATTGTAACCCTACACTTCAAACCCTAAACCCTAAATTCAAACTCTCAAACCCAAAACTTTAAATCCTAAACCTTAAACCCTAAAATACTAAAAACATTTATATAAATACCCAAACCCCAAATTATACCCCTAAAACCCTAAACCCTAAATTCTAAAACCCTAAACCTTAAGCCTAAAACTGAAATCTTGGGTTTTTTGAAGCTTTGGGATCTTTTATATTTCAAAAATGCATGTTTTGCTCCTTTTTCTCAATTTTAAAACTTAAGCCCACCTAGGGAAGTATGCCCAACCCTAGCTTCCATAGTTTGGACAAAAATTCTTCAAATAATACGTTTCTTGATCAGCAAAGATCAAGAAAATGTATCCTTAAAGCTTAAATATAAAGAACTTAGGGGTAATTTATTAGAGAAAAAGAAATAGTTTGGGTTTATAATATTATAACCCTAAACCCTAAAATCTAAAACCCTAAATTGTAACCTTAAAAACCTAAACCTTAAACCTTAGTCGTAACTCCAAACTTTAAACCCTAGTTTTAAATCTAAAACCCTAAAACCCTAAATTCAAACCCTAAAAATCTTAAACTTTATATCCTAAACCCTAAAATGCTGAAATAGATTATATAGAAACCCTAAACCCTAAACTTTAAACTCTAACCTTAACCCTTAATTATAACCCTAAACCCTAAAATCTAAAACCACAAACTGTAACCTTAAAATCCTAACCCTTAAACATTAAACCCTAACCCAAAACTTTAAACCCTAATTTTAAACCCAAAACCCTAAAACCCTAAATTTAAACTCTAAAACCCCATACTTTAAATCCTAAACTCTAAAATACTAAAACCCTAAAGCCTAACTATAAAACGTAATTAAACCTTAAACCTAAACCCTAAAATCCTAAACCATAACCTAAACTTTTAACCCTAAAACCTTAAACCCTAAACTTTAAGTACTAAATCCAAAGCCTAAATTATAACCCTAAACCCAAAAATCTAAAACCCTAAATCGTTACTTTAAAAGCCTAAACTTTAAACTTAAAACGATAACCGTAACCCTAAAATTTAAACCCTAAAACCCAAAACTTTAAACACTAATTCTAAACCCAAAACTCTAAAACCCTAAATTTTAACACTAAAATCCTTAACTTTAAATCCTAAACCTTAAAATAAATTATATAGAAACCCTAAACCCTAAATTTTAAACCATAACCCTAATTCTAAATTCTAAACTTTAAAAACTAAACAAAAACCCTAAATTATAACACTAAAACCCTAAACCCTAAACTTTAAACCCTAAACCCTAAAACCCTAAAATTATATAGAAACCCTATAACCCTATACTTTAAACACTAAACAAAACCCTAAATTTTAAACCATAACCCTAATTCTAAATTCTAAACTTTAAACACTAAACAAACACCCTAAATTATAACACTAAAACCCTAACCCAAAACTTTAAACCCTAAACCCTAAAACCCTAAAATTATATAGAAACCCTAAAACCCTATACTTTAAACACTAGATAAAAACCCTAAATTATAACCCTAAAACCCAAAACCATAACACTAAAACTCTAAAATCTAAACTTTAAACCCCAAAACCCTAGACATTAAACTTTAAACACTAATCGAAACGCTACACTATAAACCTTAAAACCTAAATTTAAACTGTAAAACACTTTAAACCCTAATCTTTTAATCCTAAACCCTAAAATACTAAAAAAAGTTATATAAATACCCTAAACCCTAAACTTTAAACCTTAACCCTAAATTATACTCCTAAAACCCTAAACCCTAAAATTTAAAACCCAAAAACATTAACCTTTACACCCTAATCGTAACCCTAAACATTAAACCCTAAAACCATAAACATATTTTAAGTACCCTATCAAAAATCTAGGTTTTTTTGGAGCTAATTTGGGCTATTGTATATATAAAAAATACAAATTTTGCGCCCTTTTCTAAATTTTACAACTTAACCACACATAGGGAAGTATGCGCAACACTATCCTCCATAGTTTGGACAAATATTCTTCTAACAATACGTTTCTTGATCAGTAAGGATCAAGAAAATGTAACCTTAAAGCGTAGGGATAAGTATTTTGTGGTATTATAATAGAGAAAAGAAGATAATTTGGGGTTATAATACGTTGTTTGGGGAAAAAAAAGTTGTATAGAACCTTAAAACCTAAAATAACTTTAACCAAAAACCCTAATTAAACCCTGAACTTTTAACCGTAAACCCTAAACTTTAAACACCAAAACCCTAAACCCAAACTCTTAATTATAAACCTAAATTTTAAAATCTAAAACCCTAAACATTAAACTTTAAACACTAATTGTAACGCTACACTTTAAACCCTAAAACCCTAAATTTAAACTCTAAAAGCCCAAACTTTAAATCCTAAACCCTAAACACTAAAATACTAAAAAAAGATAGCCCTTAAACCCTAAACCTTAACTATAAAACCTAATTATACCCTAAACCCTTAAACCTTACACCATAACCCTAAACCCTAAACCTAAAACTTTAAATATTAAACCCTAAACCCTAAACTTTAAACCCTAACCCAAAATTATACCTCTAAACCTTAAACCCTAAAATCTAAAACTCTAAACCTTAAGCCTAAAACCCTAAACATTAAATGTTAAACCCTAACCCTAACCTTGAAACCCTAAAACCATAAATATATTTTAAGTACCCCAGCCAAAATCATGGGTTTTTTAGAGCTTTGGGTTATATTATAATCAAAAATACATGTTTTGGGCCCTTTTCTCAATTTTACAAGTTAAGCCCACCTAGGGAAGTATACCCAACCCTAGCCTCCGTACTTTGGACAAACATTCTTCTAAAAATACATTTTTCATCAGCAAGGATCAAGAACATTTAATCCTCAAGCCTAAAGATAAGTACTTTGGGGTGTTGTATTAGAGAATGGAAAATAGTTTGGGGTCATAATACGTGGTTTGGGAAAAAAAGGTTAAAAAGAAACCCTAAAATAACCCTAACTATAAAACACTAATTAAACCCTAAACTATAGACCTAAACCCAAAACTTTAAACACTAAAACCCTAATCCTTAAACTTTAAACACTAAACCCTAACCTTTAATTATAACCCTAAACCCTAAAATCTAAAACCCCAAACTGTAACCTTAAAACCCTAACCCTTAAACATTAAACCCTAACCCAAAACTTTAAACCCTAATTTTAAACCCAAAACCCTAAAACCCTTAATTTAAACTCTAAAACCCCATACTTTAAATCCTAAACCCTAAAATACTAAAACCCTAAACCCTAACTATAAAATATAATTAAACCTTAAACCTAAACCCTAAAATCCTAAACCATAACCCTAAACCCTAAACTTTTAACCCTAAAACCTTAAACCCTAAACCCAAAAATCTAAAACCTTAAATCGTTACTTTAAAAGCCTAAACTTTAAACTTAAAACGATAACTGTAACCCTAAAATTTAAACCCTAAAACCCAAAACTTTAAACTCTAATTCTAAACCCAAAACTCTAAAACCCTAAATTTAAAAACTAAAATCCTTAACTTTAAATCCTAAACCTTAAAATAAATTATATAGAAACCCCAAACCCTAAATTTTAAACCTTAAACCTAATTCTAAATTCTAAACTCCAAACACTAAACAAAAACCCTAAATTATAATCCTAAAACCCTAAACCGTAACCCTAGAACTCTAAACTTTAAACCCTAAAACCATAAAATATAAACTTTAAACATTAATCGTAACCCTACACTTTAAACCCTAAACCCTAAATTCTAAAACCCTAAACCTTAAGCCTAAAACCAAAATCTTGGGTTTTGTGGAGCTTTGGGCTCTTTTATATATCAAAAATGCATGTTTTGCTCCCTTTTCTCAATTTTAAAACTTAAGCCCACCTAGGGAAGTATGCCCAACCCTAGCTTCCATAGTTTGTACAAATATTCTTCAAATAATACGTTTCTTGATCAGCAAAGATCAAGAAAATGTATCCTTAAAGCCTAATGATAAGTACTTTAGGGTATTGTATTAGAGATAAGGAAATAGTTTGGGTTTATAATATTATAACCCTAAACCCTAAAATCTAAAACCCTAAATTGTAACCTTAAAAACCTAAACCTTAAACCTTAGCCGTAACTCCAAACTTTAAACCATAATTTTAAATCTAAAACCCTAAAACCCTAAATTTAAACCCTAAAAATCTTAAACTTTATATCCTAAACCCTAAAATAATAAAATAAATTATATAGAAACCCTAAACCCTAACCCTAACCCTTAATTATAACCCTAAACCCTAAAATCTAAAACCCCAAACTGTAACCTTAAAACCCTAACCCTTAGACATTAAACCCTAACCCAAAACTTTAAACCCTAATTTTAAACCCAAAACAATAAAACCCTAAATTTAAACTCTAAAACCCCATACTTTAAATCCTAAACCCTAAAATACTAAAACCCTAAACCCTAACTGTAACACCCATGAGTTGGTGTTAGTCCCACAATGCCAAGGAAGTGGTTGTATTGGTAGTATATAGAGCTTAACCATACTCTAACTAATGTTCAAGGCCTTTTGGGGTAAGCCACATGGGTGGGCCCTGATCCAAAACCCTCTACTGCTGGATATCCGCAGTGACTAAAGGGGGACAATATTGACATTAGCGAGCGGTATGGTGCTCGACGCACCGGGATGAGCGAGGACGAAATCCCGGGGCGTTACAGTTGGTATCAGAGCCGACGACGGTTCGCCTGTTGCAGGTGGGAAAGTACGCTGGAAAGGCCCAGGGAGCGCCAGGTATTGTCTCACTTGGCAAGGAACCTCAGAGATTTTGGGACTGTACTGAGCGTACTGCAGAGCCGAGGACGGCTCTATTTCTAAGGTGGTGAGATTGTAACACCCATGAGTTGGTGTTAGTCCCACATTGCCAAGGAAGCGGTTGTATTGGTACTATATAGAGCTTAACCATACTCTAACTAATGTCAAGGCCTTTTGGGGTAAGCCACATGGGTGGGCCCTGATACAAAACCCTCTACTACTGGATATCCGCAATGACTAAAGGGCGACAATATTGACATTAGCGAGCGGAATGGTGCTCGACGCACTGGGATGAGCGAGGACGAAATCCCGGGGCGTTACACTAACTATAAAACGTAATTAAACCTTAAACCTAAACCCTAAAATCCTAAACCATAACCCTAAACTTTTAACCCTAAAACCTTAAACCCTAAACTTTAAATACTAAATCCAAAGCCTAAATTATAACCCTAAACCCAAAAATCTAAAACCCTAAATCGTTACTTTAAAAGCCTAAACTTTAAACTTAAAACGATAACCGTAACCCTAAAATTTAAACCCTAAAACCCAAAACTTTAAACCCTAATTCTAAACCCAAAACTCTAAAACCCAAAATTTTAACCCTAAAATCCTAAACTTTAAATCCTAAACCTTAAAATAAATTATATAGAAACCCTAAACCCTAAATTTTAAACCTTAACCCTAATTCTAAATTTTCAACTTTAAACACTAAACAAAATCCCTAAATTATAATCCTAAAACCCTAAACCGTAACCCTAGAACTCTAAACTTTAAACCCTAAAACCATAAAATATAAACTTTAAACATTAATTGTAACCCTACACTTCAAACCCTAAACCCTAAATTCGAACTCTCAAACCCAAAACTTTAAATCCTAAACCTTAAACCCTAAAATACTAAAAACATTTATATTAATACCCCAAACCCCAAATTATACCCCTAAAACCCTAAACCCTAAATTCTAAAACACTAAACCTTAAGCCTAAAACCGAAATATTGGGTTTTTTGGAGCTTTGGTTTCTTTTATATTTCAAAAATGCATGTTTTGCTCTTTTTCTCAATTTTAAAACTTAAGCCCACCTAGGGAAGTATGCCCAACCCTAGGTTCCATAGTTTGGACAAAAATTCTTCAAATAATACGTTTCTTAATCAGCAAAGATCAAGAAAATGTATCCTTAAAGCTTAAATATAAGTACTTAGGGGTAATTTATTAGAGAAAAAGAAATAGTTTGGGTTTATAATATTATAACCCAAAACCCTAAAATCTAAAACCCAAAATTGTAACCTTAAAAACCTAAACCTTAAACCTTAGCCGTAACTCCAAACTTTAAACCCTAATTTTAGATCTAAAACCCTAAAACCCTAAATTTAAACTCTAAAAATCTTAAACTTTATATCCTAAACCCTAAAATGCTAAAATAAATTATATAGAAACCCTAAACCCTAACCCTAACACTAACCTTTAATTATAACCCTAAACCCTAAAATCTAAAACCCCAAACTGTAACCTTAAAACCCTAACCCTTAAACATTAAACCCTAACCCAAAACTTTAAACCCTAATTTTAAACCCAAAACCCTAAAACCCTTAATTTAAACTCTAAAACCCCATACTTTAAATCCTAAACCCTAAAATACTAAAACCCTAAACCCTAACTATAAAATATAATTAAACCTTAAACCTAAACCCTAAAATCCTAAACCATAACCCTAAACCCTAAACTTTTAACTCTAAAACCTTAAACCCTAAACCCAAAAATCTAAAACCTTAAATCGTTACTTTAAAAGCCTAAACTGTAAACTTAAAACGATAACCGTAACCCTAAAATTTAAACCCTAAAACTCAAAACTTTAAACCCTAATTCTAAACCCAAAACTCTAAAACCCTAAATTTTAACACTAAAATCCTTAACTTTAAATCCTAAACCTTAAAATAAATTATATAGAAACCCCAAACCCTAAATTTTAAACCTTAAACCTAATTCTAAATTCTAAACTCCAAACACTAAACAAAAACCCTAAATTATAATCCTAAAACCCTAAATCGTAACCCTAGAACTCTAAACTTTAAACCCTAAAACCATAAAATATAAACTTTAAACATTAATCGTAACCCTACACTTTAAACCCTAAACCCTAAATTCTAAAACCCTAAACCTTAAGCCTAAAACCAAAATCTTGGGTTTTGTGGAGCTTTGGGCTCTTTTATATATCAAAAATGCATGTTTTGCTCCCTTTTCTCAATTTTAAAACATAAGCCCACCTAGGGAAGTATGCCCAACCCTAGCTTCCATAGTTTGGACAAATATTCTTCAAATAATACGTTTCTTGATCAGCAAAGATCATGAAAATGTATCCTTAAAGCTTAATGATAAGTACTTTAGGGTATTGTATTAGAGATAAGGAAATAGTTTGGGTTTATAATATTATAACCCTAAACCCTAAAATCTAAAAGCCTAAATTGTAACCTTAAAAACCTAAACCTTAAACCTTAGCCGTAACTCCAAACTTTAAACCCTAATTTTAAATCTAAAACCCTAAAACCCTAAATTTAAACCCTAAAAATCTTAAACTTTATATCCTAAACCCTAAAATGATAAAATAAATTATATAGAAACCCTAAACCCTAACCCTAACCCTTAATTATAACCCTAAACCCTAAAATCTAAAACCCCAAACTGTAACCTTAAAACCCTAACCCTTAGACATTAAACCCTAACCCAAAACTTTAAACCCTAATTTTAAACCCAAAACCCTAAAACCCTAAATTTAAACTCTAAAACCCCATACTTTAAATCCTAAACCCTAAAATACTAAAACCCTAAACCCTAATTGTAACACCCATGAGTTGGTGTTAGTCCCACAATGCCAAGGAAGTGGTTGTATTGGTAGTATATAGAGCTTAACCATACTCTAACTAATGTTCAAGGCCTTTTGGGGTAAGCCACATGGGTGGGCCCTGATCCAAAACCCTCTACTGCTGGATATCCGCAGTGACTAAAGGGGGACAATATTGACATTAGCGAGCGGTATGGTGCTCGACGCACCGGGATGAGCGAGGACGAAATCCCGAGGCGTTACAGTTGGTATCAGAGCCGATGACGGGTCGCCTGTTGCAGGTGGGAAAGTACGCTGGAAAGGCCCAGGGAGCGCCAGGTACTTGTCTCACTTGGCAAGGAACGTCGGAGATTTTGGGACTGTACTGAGCGTACTGCAGAGCCGAGGACGGCTCTATTTCTAACGTGGTGAGATTGTAACACCCATGAGTTGGTGTTAGTCCCACATTGCCAAGGAAGTGGTTGTATTGGTAGTATATAGAGCTTAACCATACTCTAACTAATGTCAAGGCCTTTTGGGGTAAGCCACATGGGTGGGCCCTGATACAAAACCCTCTACTGCTGGATATCCGCAATGACTAAAGGGGGACAATATTGACATTAGCGAGCGGTATGGTGCTCGACGCACTGGGATGAGCGAGGACGAAATCCCGGGGCGTTACACTAACTATAAAACGTAATTAAACCTTAAACCTAAACCCTAAAATCCTAAACCATAACCCTAAACTTTTAACCCTAAAACCTTAAACCCTAAACTTTAAATACTAAATCCAAAGCCTAAATTATAACCCTAAACCCAAAAATCTAAAACCCTAAATCGTTACTTTAAAAGCCTAAACTTTAAACTTAAAACGATAACCGTAACCCTAAAATTTAAACCCTAAAACCCAAAACTTTAAACCCTAATTCTAAACCCAAAACTCTAAAACCCAAAATTTTAACCCTAAAATCCTAAACCTTAAAATAAATTATATAGAAACCATAAAGCCTAAATTTTAAACCTTAACCCTAATTCTAAATTTTAAACTTTAAACACTAAACAAAATCCCTAAATTATAATCCTAAAACCCTAAATCGTAACCCTAGAACTCTAAACTTTAAACCCTAAAACCATAAAATATAAACTTTAAACATTAATTGTAACCCTACACTTCAAACCCTAAACCCTAAATTCAAACTCTCAAACCCAAAACTTTAAATCCTAAACCTTAAACCCTAAAATACTAAAAACATTTATATAAATACCCCAAACCCTAGCTTCCATTTTAAAACTTAAGCCCACCTAGGGAAGTATGCCCAACCCTAGCTTCCATAGTTTGGACAAAAATTCTTCAAATAATACGTTTCTTGATCAGCAAAGATCAAGAAAATGTATCCTTAAAGCTTAAATATAAGTACTTAGGGGTAATTTATTAGAGAAAAACAAATAGTTTGGGTTTATAATATTATAACCCTAAACCCTAAAATCTAAAACCCAAAATTGTAACCTTAAAAACCTAAACCTTAAACCTTAGCCGTAACTCCAAACTTTAAACCCTAATTTTAAATCTAAAACCCTAAAACCCTAAATTTAAACCATAAAAATCTTAAACTTTATATCCTAAACCCTAAAATGATAAAATAAATTATATAGAAACCCTAAACCCTAACCCTAACCCTAACCCTTAATTATAACCCTAAACCCTAAAATCTAAAACCCCAAACTGTAACCTTAAAACCCTAACCCTTAGACATTAAACCCTAACCCAAAACTTTAAACCCTAATTTTAAACCCAAAACCCTAAAACCCTAAATTTAAACTCTAAAACCCCATACTTTAAATCCTAAACCCTAAAATACTAAAACCCTAAACCCTAACTGTAACACCCATGAGTTGGTGTTAGTCCCACATTGCCAAGGAAGTGGTTGTATTGGTAGTATATAGAGCTTAACCATAGTCTAACTAATGTGAAGGCCTATTGGGGTAAGCCACATGGGTGGGCCCTGATCCAAAACCCTCTACTGCTGGATATCTGCAGTGACTAAAGGGAGACAATATTGACATTAACGAGCGGTATGGTGCTCGACGCACCGGGATGAGCGAGGACGAAATCCCGGGGCGTTACAGTTGGTATCAGAGCCGACGACGGGTCGCCTGTTGCAGGTGGGAAAGTACGCTGGAAAGGCCCAGGGAGCGCCAGGTACTTGTCTCACTTGGCAAGGAACGTCGGAGATTTTGGGACTGTACCGTAACCCTAATTCTAAATTTTAATCTTTAAACACTAAACAAAATCCCTAAATTATAATCCTAAAACCCTAAACTGTAACCCTAGAACTCTAAACTTTAAACCCTAAAACCATAAAATATAAACTTTAAACATTAATTGTAACCCTACACTTCAAACCCTAAACCCTAAATTCAAACTCTCAAACCCAAAACTTTAAATCCTAAACCTTAAACCCTAAAATACTAAAAACATTTATATAAATACACCAAACCCCAAATTATACCCCTAAAACCCTAAACCCTAAATTCTAAAACCCTAAACCTTAAGCCTAAAACCGAAATCTTGGGTTTTTTGGAGCTTTGGGCTCTTTTATATTTCAAAAATGCATGTTTTGCTCCTTTTTCTCAATTTTAAAACTTAAGCCCACCTAGGGAAGTATGCCCAACCCTAGCTTCCATAGTTTGGACAAAAATTCTTCAAATAATACGTTTCTTGATCAGCAAAGATCAAGAAAATGTATCCTTAAAGCTTAAATATAAGTACTTAGGGGTAATTTATTAGAGAAAAAGAAATAGTTTGGGTTTATAATATTATAACCCTAAACCCTAAAATCTAAAACCCTAAATTGTAACCTTAAAAACCTAAACCTTAAACCTTAGTCGTAACTCCAAACTTTAAACCCTAGTTTTAAATCTAAAACCCTAAAACCCTAAATTTAAACCCTAAAAATCTTAAACTTTATATCCTAAACCCTAAAATGCTAAAATAGATTATATAGAAACCCTAAACCCTAAACTTTAAACTCTAACCTTAACCCTTAATTATAACCCTAAATCCTAAAATCTAAAACCACAAACTGTAACCTTAAAACCCTAACCCTTAAACATTAAACCCTAACCCAAAACTTTAAACCCTAATTTTAAACCCAAAACCCTAAAACCCTAAATTTAAACTCTAAAACCCCATACTTTAAATCCTAAACTCTAAAATACTAAAACCCTAAACCCTAACTATAAAACGTAATTAAACCTTAAACCTAAACCCTAAAATCCTAAACCATAACCTAAACTTTTAACCCTAAAACCTTAAACTTTAAGTACTAAATCCAAAGCCTAAATTATAACCCTAAACCTAAAAATCTAAAACCCTAAATCGTTACTTTAAAAGCCTAAACTTTAAACTTAAAACGATAACCGTAACCCTAAAATTTAAACCCTAAAACCCAAAACTTTAAACCCTAATTCTAAACCCAAAACTCTAAAACCCTAAATTTTAACACTAAAATCCTTAACTTTAAATCCTAAACCTTAAAATAAATTATATAGAAACCCTAAACCCTAAATTTTAAACCATAACCCTAATTCTAAATTCTAAACTTTAAACACTAAACAAAAACCCTAAATTATAACACTAAAACCCTAAACCCAAAACTTTAAACCCTAAACCCTAAAACCCTAAAATTATATAGAAACCATAAAACCCTATACTTTAAACACTAAACAAAACCCTAAATTTTAAACCATAACCCTAATTCTAAATTCTAAACTTTAAACACTAAACAAAAACCCTAAATTATAACACTAAAACCCTAACCCAAAACTTTAAACCCTAAACCCTAAAACCCTAAAATTATATAGAAACCCTAAAACCCTATACTTTAAACACTAGATACAAACCCTAAATTATAACCCTAAAACCCAAAACCATAACACTAAAACTCTAAAATCTAAACTTTAAACCCCAAAACCCTAGACATTAAACTTTAAACACTAATCGAAACGCTACACTATAAACCTTAAAACCTAAATTTAAACTGTAAAACACTTTAAACCCTAATCTTTTAATCCTAAACCCTGAAATACTAAAAAAAGTTATATAAATACCCTAAACCCTAAACTTTAAACCTTAACCCTAAATTATACTCCTAAAACCCTAAACCCTAAAATTTAAAACCCAAAAACATTAACCTTTACACCCTAATCGTAACCCTAAACATTAAACCCTAAAACCATAAACATATTTTAAGTACCCTATCAAAAATCTTGGTTTTTTCGGAGCTAATTTGGGCTATTGTATATATAAAAAATACAAATTTTGCGCCCTTTTCTAAATTTTACAACTTAACCACACATAGGGAAGTATGCGCAACACTATCCTCCATAGTTTGGACAAAAATTCTTCTAAACATACGTTTCTTGATCAGCAAGGATCAAGAAAATGTAACCTTAAAGCGTAGGGATAAGTATTTTGGGGTATTATATTAGAGAAAAGAAGATAATTTGGGGTTATAATACGTTGTTTGGGAAAAAAAAGTTGTATAGAACCTTAAAACCTAAAATAACTTTAACTAAAAAACCCTAATTAAACCCTGAACTGTTAACCGTAAACCTTAAACTTTAAACACCAAAACCCAAAACCCTAAACCCTAAACTTTAACCACTAAACCCAAACTCTTAATTATAAACCTAAATTTTAAAATCTAAAACCCTAAACATTAAACTTTAAACACTAATTGTAACGCTACACTTTAAACCCTAAAACCCTAAATTTAAACTCTAAAAACCCAAACTTTAAATCCTAAACCCTAAACACTAAAATACTAAAAAAAGATATATACAAACCCTAAACACTAAACTTTAAATCCTAACCATAAATTATAGCCCTAAAACCCTAAACCTTAACTATAAAACCTAATTATACCCTAAACCCTTAAACCTTACACCATAACCCTAAACCCTAAACTTAAAACTTTAAATATTAAACCCTAAACCCTAAACTTTAAACCCTAACCCAAAATTATACCTCTAAACCTTAAACCCTAAAATCTAAAACTCTAAACCTTAAGCCTAAAACCCTAAACATTAAATGTTAAACCCTAACCCTAACCTTGAAACCCTAAAACCATAAATATATTTTAAGTACCCCAGCCAAAATCTTGGGTTTTTTAGAGCTTTGGGTTATTTTATAATCAAAAATACATGTTTTGGGCCATTTTCTCAATTTTACAAGGTAAGCCCACCTAGGGAAGTATACCCAACCCTAGCCTCCGTACTTTGGACAAACATTCTTCTAAAAATACATTTTTCATCAGCAAGGATCAAGAACATTTAATCCTCAAGCCTAAAGATAAGTACTTTGGGGTGTTGTATTAGAGAAAGGAAAATAGTTTGGGGTCATAATACGTGGTTTGGGAAAAAAAGGTTGAAAAGAAACCCTAAAATAACACTAACTATAAAACACTAATTAAACCCTAAACTTAAACCCTAAACTATAGACCTAAACCCAAAACTTTAAAGACTAAAACCCTAATCCTTAAACTTTAAACACTAAACCCTAACCTTTAATTATAACCCTAAACCCTAAAATCTAAAACCCCAAACTGTAACCTTAAAACCCTAACCCTTAAACATTAAACCCTAACCCAAAACTTTAAACCCTAATTTTAAACCCAAAACCCTAAAACCCTTAATTTAAACTCTAAAACCCCATACTTTAAATCCTAAACCCTAAAATACTAAAACCCTAAACCCTAACTATAAAATATAATTAAACATTAAACCTAAACCCTAAAATCCTAAACCATAACCCTAAACCCTAAACTTTTAACCCTAAAACCTTAAACCCTAAACCCAAAAATCTAAAACCTTAAATCGTTATTTTAAAAGCCTAAACGTTAAACTTAAAACGATAACCGTAACCCTAAAATTTAAACCCTAAAACCCAAAACTTTAAACTCTAATTCTAAACCCAAAACTCTAAAACCCTAAATTTTAAAACTAAAATCCTTAACTTTAAATCCTAAACCTTAAAATAAATTATCTAGAAACCCCAAACCCTAAATTTTAAACCTTAAACCTAATTCTAAATTCTAACCTCCAAACACTAAACAAAAACCCTAAATTATAATCCTAAAACCCTAAACCGTAACCCTAGAACTCTAAACTTTAAACCCTAAAACCATAAAATATAAACTTTAAACATTAATCGTAACCCTACACTTTAAACCCTAAACCCTAAATTCTAAAACCCTAAACCTTAAGCCTAAAACCAAAATCTTGGGTTTTGTGGAGCTTTGGGCTCTTTTATATATCAAAAATGCATGTTTTGCTCCCTTTTCTCAATTTTAAAACTTAAGCCCACCTAGGGAAGTATGCCCAACCCTAGCTTCCATAGTTTGGACAAATATTCTTCAAATAATACGTTTCTTGATCAGCAAAGATCAAGAAAATGTATCCTTAAAGCCTAATGATAAGTACTTTAGGGTATTGTATTAGAGATAAGGAAATAGTTTGGGTTTATAATATTATAACCCTAAACCCTAAAATCTAAAACCCTAAATTGTAACCTTAAAAACCTAAACCTTAAACCTTAGCCGTAACTCCAAACTTTAAACCCTAATTTTAAATCTAAAACCCTAAAACCCTAAAAATCTTAAACTTTATATCCTAAACCCTAAAATAATAAAATAAATTATATAGAAACCCTAAACCCTAACCCTAACCCATAAATATAACCCTAAATCCTAAAATCTAAAACCCCAAACTGTAACCTTAAAACCCTAACCCTTAGACATTAAACCCTAAGCCAAAATTTTAAACCCTAATTTTAAACCCAAAACCCTAAAACCCTAAATTTAAACTCTAAAACCCCATACTTTAAATCCTAAACCCTAAAATACTAAAACCCTAAACCCTAACTGTAACACCCATGAGTTGGTGTTAGTCCCACAATGCCAAGGAAGTGGTTGTATTGGTAGTATATAGAGCTTAACCATACTCTAACTAATGTTCAAGGCCTTTTGGGGTAAGCCACATGGGTGGGCCCTGATCCAAAACCCTCTACTGCTGGATATCCGCAGTGACTAAAGGAGGACAATATTGACATTAGCGAGCGGTATGGTGCTCGACGCACCGGGATGAGCGAGGACGAAATCCCGAGGCGTTACAGTTGGTATCAGAGCCGATGACGGGTCGCGTGTTGCAGGTGGGAAAGTACGCTGGAAAGGCCCAGGGAGCGCCAGGTACTTGTCTCACTTGGCAAGGAACGTCGGAGATTTTGGGACTGTACTGAGCGTACTGCAGAGCCGAGGACGGCTCTATTTCTAAGGTGGTGAGATTGTAACACCCATGAGTTGGTGTTAGTGCCACATTGCCAAGGAAGTGGTTGTATTGGTAGTATATAGAGCTTAACCATACTCTAACTAATGTCAAGGCCTTTTGGGGTAAGCCACATGGGTGGGCCCTGATACAAAACCCTCTACTGCTGGATATCCGCAATGACTAAAGGGGGACAATATTGACATTAGCGAGTGGTATGGTGCTCGACGCACTGGGATGAGCGAGGACGAAATCCCGGGGTGTTATACTAACTATAAAACGTAATTAAATCTTAAACCTAAACCCTAAAATACTAAACCATAACCCTAAAACCTTAAACCCTAAACTTTAAATACTAAATCTAAAGCCTAAATTATAACCCTAAACCCAAAAATCTAAAACCCTAAATCGTTACTTTAAAAGCCTAAACTTTAAACTTAAAACGATAATCGTAACCCTAAAATTTAAACCCTAAAACCCAAAACTTTAAACCCTAATTCTAAACCCAAAACTCTAAAACCCAAAATTTTAACCCTAAAATCCTAAACTTTAAATCCTAAACCTTAAAATAAATTATATAGAAACCCTAAACCCTAAATTTTAAACCTTAACCCTAATTCTAAATTTTAAACTTTAAACACTAAACAAAATCCCTAAATTATAATCCTAAAACCCTAAATCGTAACCCTAGAACTCTAAACTTTAAACCCTAAAACCATAAAATATAAACTTTAAACATTAATTGTAACCCTACACTTCAAACCCTAAACCCTAAATTCAAACTCTCAAACCCAAAACTTTAAGTCCTAAACCTTAAACCCTAAAATACTAAAAACATTTATATAAATACCCCAAACCCCAAATTATACCCCTAAAACCCTAAACCCTAAATTCTAAAACCCTAAACCTTAAGCCTAAAACCGAAATCTTGGGTTTTTTGGAGCTTTGGGCTCTTTTAAATTTCAAAAATGCATGTTTTGCTCTTTTTTCTCAATTTTAAAACTTAAGCCCACCTAGGGAAGTATGCCCAACCCTAGCTTCCATAGTTTGGACAAAAATTCTTCAAATAATACGTTTCTTGATCAGCAAAGATCAAGAAAATGTATCCTTAAAGCTTAAATATAAGTACTTAGGGGTAATTTATTAGAGAAAAAGAAATAGTTTGGGTTTATAATATTATAACCCTAAACCCTAAAATCTAAAACCCTAAATTGTAACCTTAAAAACCTAAACCTTAAACCTTAGTCGTAACTCCAAACTTTAAACCCTAGTTTTAAATCTAAAACCCTAAAACCCTAAATGTAAACAATAAAAATCTTAAACTTTATATCCTAAACCCTAAAATGCTAAAATAGATTATATAGAAACCCTAAACCCTAAACTTTAAACTCTAACCTTAACCCTTAATTATAACCCTAAACCCTAAAATCTAAAACCACAAACTGTAACCTTAAAACCCTAACCCTTAAACATTAAACCCTAACCCAAAACTTTAAACCCTAATTTTAAACCCAAAACCCTAAAACCCTAAATTTAAACTCTAAAACCCCATACTTTAAATCCTAAACTCTAAAATACTAAAACCCTAAACCCTAACGATAAAACGTAATTAAACCTTAAACCTAAACCCTAAAATCCTAAACCATAACCTAAACTTTTAACCCTAAAACCTTAAACCCTAAACTTTAAGTACTAAATCCAAAGCCTAAATTATAACCCTAAACCCAAAAATCTAAAACCCTAAATCGTTACTTTAAAAGCCTAAACTTTAAACTTAAAACGATAACCGTAACCCTAAAATTTAAACCCTAAAACCCAAAACTTTAAACCCTAATTCTAAACCCAAAACTCTAAAACCCTAAATTTTAACACTAAAATCCTTAACTTTAAATCCTAAACCTTAAAATAAATTATATAGAAACCCTAAACCCTAAATTTTAAACCATAACCCTAATTCTAAATTCTAAGCTTTAAAAACTAAACAAAAACCCTAAATTATAACACTAAAACCCTAAACCCAAAACTTTAAACCCTAAACCCTAAAACCCTAAAATTATATA